>CAOQHR010000007.1:0-1445679 GCA_948474695.1 Periconia digitata | reverse complement strand
AACACTTCGCTCGCTCACCACTCGCCCCAAGCATCGTCATCCTTCTTGGGTGTCTTCTTAACCGCACTAGTGCCAATGCCGCTGGGTTTCTTGGTCGCGCTGGTTCCTATCGTCTGCGGCTTGGTCTCGCCAGCACTCGCAAACTCATCCCAGAAATCCTTTTTATCGGCACTCGGGCCCTTGGGATCCTCGCCAAATGAATCCCAAAAGTCTTGCTTGTCGCGGGGCACAGACTGATACTGGTGGTTGGAAGGGGCCGTAGGGTCGACGAAGCGATTCAAGGCTCCCCCAGCAGCCGTGGCGCTGCTTTGAATGCCCTGCCCGATCATGGTACCTGTATTACGCGCTTGGGACGCGATATCTGCTTCGGCAAGCTATAGAGAGTTAGCTGTGGAGTGTTCGAATGTGACAGATGACGGAGCATCACCTTTTGCATCCCTGGCTTCACCCATCCCTCGTATCCCGTTTTTCCTGCCTTGCTCACGCTGGCACCCAACCATCCAAACGACTTGGTCAGAGCGCCGACTGGGTCTTTCTGAAAGTCGTCCAAAGCGGGAGGTGCACCAGGTTCATCGTCTTTCTTCCAGTGATCCGGCTCACTCCCAAACCCACTGTACTTCCCTCCCTGGTTAGGCGCTAGATCTTCTCTTCTGTTCGCGTTTTCTTGTCCCATCTTGGAGAAGTAGGCTTCATTTTTTGCTTTCTGTGACATGGCGTTGGTACCGAGTGCAGGTGAGCCGGATCGGAACGAAGAATCGTTGCTTAAGGTTTTGTCAAGTGGTGTCTGACTCCTGCTTCCAGGACCGCTTGCCCTCCCACTAAGTGGTGTACCCGACCGCGCAGCCACAGGATCTTTCTTAGCTACTCTTTTTGGCAGGCTGCTTTTGTCAAATTCTCTGCCTTCCACCTTACAGCTGAGCCTCTCCTTCCACTCGTCACCTGCCTCTGAATCATATCGCTCTTGTATTGACGCAGAGTCGAACTTTTTGCCGTCTTTTACGTTGGATGCGTGCGAATCGAAGAACTCTTGGAAGGGTTTGTTGCCGCCAGCGGCCATACGCGAGAGCTCAGAGCCCTTGAAAGCGTCCATGGTGATGCTGCGTATGAAGGAGATGTGGACGCCGAGACCTCGATGGACACCGGAACACGATAGACACATGAAGATTCCGAGTTTAGGCGAGGCCTACGATTGATTAACTATTAAATTCGCGATTGGGTCGGGCGGCGCATACCCATTGCGGACTGGGGGCGTTGCAGTCAACACATTTGTTGTTCTCGTTGTGCTTCTGTATCTCGAGTAGCTGTTCTCAAAGGTTAGAAAACCAGATATACACACTCGCCTCATCCAACTTCTGTACAGATGTTCATCTGTTGTGACCAATTCCCCTATGCTGGTGTACACAATGAGACCCCCGCGCCTGGGCAAGAAGAAGAGTAGATGCGCACCTTACTCCTCGTCTCCGGGTCCACTTCCCACATTTTTCCGCTCATTATGTATAGCGGTCAGGCACTCTGTGTGGTTTACAAAGCCGTTGCGTGACAACGTGGCCGGGTGTTTGGTATGCGAATTGGGGGTTTGAGCGGAGGACTCGAGAAGGCGGTTGGTCGAAGCCGAGGGGCACTAGGCCGTTGGTTAACGTCAGCAACGTGTCGAAGAAAGCGCGTGCACACGACCTATTTGGGTGTGAACATTTGAATGAGCCCTGCACGCAGCAAGCAATTCACATCATCAATACAATGGGCATGAACTCTGATATCTACGCAATGCGATTGCTTCACAGAATCTTTATTGTTGTCCACACGATATTTCAATGTTGGAGTGCTCATTCAGTACTCTCTACCGACAAGCTCCTCCCCCTCGTGCAACATTCAATTGCTACATACTCTAGATAATTATATTTGTGCAATCGCACGCCTCAACATTCTCAAATCGGACAGTACCAGTTCAACGGCGTCTTGCCTATGTACATGGTCTCTCATGCATGTCTCCCTGGGTCCAGTTCCAATGCCTACCGTGCTTTTCCTACCCCGATGTATAACCCTTGACATCTTTGAACAAACGCAAAAAATATACAGTTGAAACGCCATTAGCATCAAATGTTGCCTTTGGGAATTAGAAGTTGAGAAAAATTATGCAGGGTGCTGAAGCACTGCCAAGAAGGTATAGAATCAGCAGTGGGGCGGAACGTTGCCCTTCACAAACGCCTGGCACCAATGCTGAGTGTACATCAATATGAAAGACTGGAAAAAAAAAGGATAAAACTCGGAAACCTATTCCGACCGTGTATGCTTGGTGATATGTTCGTGAATTCGTGAAAGAAGGTGAGTGACATCCGGCTGCATATAGTGTTCTGATGATTTCGAGCGAGGATGAGAATCTCCTTACAACTGGTCGATCTTTTACGGGTCAGGATTTCGTACCTGGTCTAGATTAGTATATTCCCAAACTAAGAAGGTGAAGACACTTACGTTGAGTGGCCGATGGTAATCACGGCTATCATCCATACTCGCCAAGCTGCCTCTACTCGAGTTGTCGAGAACGAATAAAGCAGAAGGATTAAGCCGTTGATCGACCATATGTCTACTATTACGTCGGTCTGATCCAGAAGTTGGGCTGATTGACTCTTGATCCAGATTGCGACTTTGTCGTCTAGGTACGTTGGTGGCGATAGGAGGAGGATTTGTTGGCCTCTTTTCACTGCGTAACAGTCCGGACCTACTCATGGTGCTTACGTTGCGTTGCATACCGGTCTGCCCGTCATCTTGCTCTGCATCCCGCTGGCGTCGCCTTCTCCAGAGCATGAAAAAAACACCGCCAGCGAGCGCTGCCAGACCAACCACTCCACCTACAACGCCGCCTACGATAGCACCCGTGTTGCTTGTGCTCTTCTGACCCGGCGAACCGACTGGCGCAGGGGTTGCAGAGGGAGTCGTTATAATTGTCTCAGTTGATACCGAATTGCTCAAGGAGATGGTTCGAATGCTTGTCCGGGGCTCGGCAGAAGTGGCCGTTTCGAAAGTACTGGTTGGTTCCGGGGTAGATGACTCGGACTGCTGACCTAGCCATCAGTTTTGCACAGAAAAGAATGATGACAACCGGCCAAACCGACAATTGAGAAAGGGAGGAAATACAGAGGTAGAAGTAGAAGAAGTAGCCTCGTCCGGACGACTAGTCGGTGTCATGACAGGAGTCTTTGACTCACGGACTGTAGTTTCGGATACATGGGTGTGAGTAGGGGAAACCGTTGTCGACTACATCAAGTCAACCCCTGTTTGAAGGTAGGAGCGACGATGCAGAGAACAGGGAAAGTGGGGAGAGAATAGACAAAAAAGAAAGAACAGAACAAGACCCGCAGAATGAAAAAGGCTCTGAGAGTAAAGGAAAACGAATGTACTGACTGTTGACTGTTCCGTAGAAGATGGGGAAGGAGGAACAGTGGAACTACTCACAGCGGCAGATGATGTAGGCTCGAGGCCACCTTGTGTACCAGATGGCTCGGTACCTCCAAGCTTGATGTACATGTACAGATCCTTATCTTTGTTGCCACATTTTTCCGTGGGGTATCCAGGGCAGCCGTCGCCGCAATCGTTTATGTCCTGCTGGTTGTCTCCAGGAATGTAATCAGAGCACCAGCAGTTTTTTTCGAGGAGAATGGCGAACGAAGATCCTGCACAAAACTCGGAGCAAAGACCATTGGATTGGTAGTCGGAAGAGTCTGGCACGGTTAGCAGATGAACATGATGTTGAAGCAGAAACTAAACGTACTTCCGTTCCCACTGACGGTGATCTGATTGGAGCAATATGCGTAGTCAAAGTCTGCTTTGGCGAGGAATGCAAAGAGGCCTAAGACAACGACAAAGAGCCCCGTGAGAGGATATGTGCTTTGGCGATGCATGATCCCTGTGTGTTTCGGGAGCGGTGGGTCGACGCAGAACCTGTGGTAGGTGCGGCCCCGCCGGGATTGGTAGGGGTAGGAAAGATGGCAATACGTATAGGCGCAAGGAAACAGCAGCCTATACGTTGATAATGGGCCAAAGACGGGAGTGAGGTCGCAAGAGGGTGAACGGGGTGCACGGCGGAGTGACAATGAGTCGAACGAGGGTGAAAGCGAAGGGAGAGTGGGAAGACCGGGACCGGACAGGAGAGGCAGATGGGAGCGGCGTGACAACGATGCACCGTCGGGTGAAGATGGAGGGGTGGTTGTGGTAGTGGTGCCTGTTGTCTGTCGTTGACGAAGATATTATATGGGGGTGCGGACAATGCTAGCCTGAACCTGAGCAATGCGCACAGATTAGCGGCGCATCGTAGGATGGGGGCACGGCGAAAACAAGCTGGTCGTGGGTAGCGGGGAGGGTCGAGCGGAGGGTCGAGTATTAATTGGGGTAAGGGTGGAAGGCTCGGTGAGGAAAGAAAGGAAGGAAGAAAGAAAGAAAGAAAGAAAGAAAGAAGGGTAGAATGGAGAGAGGGTGTATGTGAGTGAGTGAGTGAATGAACGAGAGCAGCAAGGCGCCAATCGGTCCGCTACCGCAAACAGACAAGGGAAAGGTCAAGGTGGGAAGCTCGGCCCAGCGAAAGCATTGATTGTAAGTAATGCAACGCCAAGCGGGCGCTACTCACAATGGACCTTAGTGTTGACTGGGTAGAGAGCGAACGGAGGAACAAAGAAACAAAAAGCCTCACCGAATGATAGTCGATCGCTACTCGTCGAGGCCAGGTTGCTGCGATAGTGTACAAATGTCAAGGTAGCCGAAAACCCCCCTCTTCATGACGTGCATTAACAGCAGAGCCTAACAGGCAGGTCGGCGACGGTGTGCGTGCACAAGCACTGCAACCAAGTCACAGTGTGTGTGTGATTGACGGGCAATCAATTGGCAAGGCTTCTCTCGTCTGGTAGCACTAGAGACGTCGGCTTCGGCCCTGCTTCCGTCCTGTCTGCGGGCGGGCAAGGGAATCTATATCTCTAAAAAGCGAACGGCTGTCGAACGGCTACGACGACGACGACGACGACGACGGGGAAACGAAGGAAACAAAGGAAGAGGGCAAAAGCGAGCGTGTGGAGGGTGGTGGGGAGGGTGAGAGGAGGAAGGCGAGATTCAATTCAATTCATCAGCACGGGGCGCAGCGACATAATATGCCGTCCATGTGTGTGTTCCCTCAGAGGGAAGATGCATAGATGCCAACAGGTATTGACAATACAGTGCACTTGCTGGGTGATCATCAGCCATCGACTACCTGCTTAGCGGACGCACCGGTAAATTTAGCACGCCCAATGCGTCCGTCGTTCTCTCGTATCCCAGTTATCATAAACAAGGGGGATGGACTATCGAATCAAGGTCAAGGTCCTCCACCCCTCCGAGAGATATAGTCCGTCTATGCTATGAACAATTGATGAGGAGTGCATCCATGGCAGGGAAGCGCGATAAGCACCACGGCGATAGTAGCCCTACACAGACGGCTCCAACTTGCTTGCATCATCATGCCATGGCCCCGCCTCGGCACCCGACGCAGCGCGGCCACAAAGGGAGCACATGAAAAAAAAAATGGAAATGGGGTTTTTTAATTGCGCGCTGTATGCGAAGCGGGTACATGACACCGCGTATAAACAACCACAGCAACACAGCCGGCGAATCATTCAACCTGTTAGTGCATCGCCAGCCGGTGGAGTCTTCCGTAGGTGGCGGCGCTTATACACGAAAAGACATTGACAGAGTGGATTGACTTACTCACAAGCGAGCGCTCTGTTTCAGGAAGACGCATCATTACATACTCCAACACCGGGGGGGTTTTTTTTTTTTTTTCCCTAGCAGCCTATCGAGCCCTCTCGCAGATCGCATTGCAACTCGCGGCGTCAACTCGGACACATGACAAAAACCCTCATCCAACCACGGCCTCGATCGCTTCACCATGTCCAGTACACGTACTCGTTGTACCCGTACTTGTACGTGAGGACGTGCATGTTTCAACTTGCGCATCCCTCTTCTCGGTACAACCTCATAATATTCAGCCTGAAGGGGGCAAAAGCGACCAAGTGGCTACCCAAGTACCTACTTTGCCAACCGGCGCACAAACTGCCTTTGCGGATCATCTCCCAACAAATGCGTATTGGACGACGGTGCAGCGGATATCACGCAGCAATCAATCATCACCAAGTACATATGTATCTATTCCCTAGCCCAGCCTCTGGCCGTCGAGTAGCCCAAAGTGGCCGGAGTGTGGGGGTTGACGCAAACAACGATGATGATGTGATCCAATGCCACAATTGAATCCTGGCCTCTGGCCCGTGTCATCTCCGACATGGTGATCGGCAGGGGTCTCCGGTATTCAAGTATCAAAGCCAACAACGCCGCGGGCGAGGAAATGAGGATGTTCACCCCCCCTATAAAAACTCGAACCCGCTGTTCGATGGAAACCCGTCGAGGGACGCGCAAACTGTCGTCATGGTTGTTTGACCATGTTTCGCTGCAGACGTCCTACAGCCAGTGCAAGCTCCAAACCACCCATCAGCGCTCAATGACCCGCAATCCCGTCACAACTGTGTCTTTGATGATGATGAAACTAAGTTGCACTTGACATGCACTTCGCGGTGCCATCCGCTGGTGATGGCTGGCCGTGGCGTGTGTCTTCTGAGTCGCTCGCGCCAATGTACCATGGGCCGGCGCCTGCGGTTTCTTGCTTCGCCTCATTCTTAGCTTCGATCTACCGCCGTGGAGAAGTCAACAAATCATGAACCCTTCATTTCAAAAATGACATGTGGGGTTAGCCATCTAGTGCATCGGAATGGTAATCAGATCTACCAATCACATTCTATTCTACGCCTATGCAAGAGATCAGGGGTTCGCAGCAGCCATGGCTCTCGCTACAGCTTGGATGCCTTCTTTCCACCTGCAACGCCTGTGACTGTTTCGCCCGAAAGCAAGAAATCTGGGTATTCGAATCCTCCTTTGTCAATGCCCCCCATATGCCATTGTCCGCCATCCACTGCACATCCAGTCAGTTGATTGTGATGCCTTCACTCGGAGACGTGGGGGAAGTATACATACCGACAATGGTTTCGCCATTTACATAGTTTCCAGCATCCGAGAACAGGTAAATGGTAGCGTCCGCAATCTCCTTGACCGTTCCCATCCTTTGTGAAGGGATCATCTTTGCAGACCTTTCGCGATCCTCCTTTCTTGATAACCTGTCCATTCCCTCAGTACCGCCGATAGCTCCAGGGGCTATAGTGTTCGAGGTAACCCCTCGAGGGCCTTGCTCAATAGCAATGTTGACAGATAAAGCATCGATTCCCGCCTTAGCAACTGATACGTGGCTCTGCATGGCCGTTCCTGCGTAGTGCAGAGTTGCACTGACGAATATGATGCGGCCTCCTGTGCCCTTGGCAGGAGGTGTTTTGCCATCCGTCTTGTATTTCGCGGCCGATTCGACCAAATAGGGGAGTGTTGCTTTGACTGTGTTGTAGGATCCTAGCACATCGATGTCTATGACTGATTTCATCGCATTCGCTGACAGGTTGTCAATACTCGCAAGAAAGTTCCCCGCTGCTCCCGCACTGTCTTGCATTAGTAGAGAACCCGCATTTCCTGTGTCGCACAAGAGTGGTAGTTGTACATTACAAAGTCAATGGAACCCAGCTCTTTCGCGCATCGCTCTGCAGCGGCGTCCAGCGCTTCCGGCTTCCTCACGTCGACAGCACCCAGCCCAAGCACTTTTGCGCCTTTTCTGGCAGTAGCTATGTCTTTGGCCATTCTCTCCGTCTTCTCGACGTTGCGGCCGATGATGCATGCGTTTGCGCCGAGGTAGACCATTGCACGAACTTGGGCCGAGCAAATCGAACCAGCTCCGCCTGTGCAAAACACGACCTTGTCATCGAATATACCCTCCCTCCATACGTTGCTCACGTATTCTGATGTGGCGAGCGGCATCCTGGTCTTCTGAGGAGTGCTTCTGCGTTTCTGGGGTTTTGTGATCTGGCGCGGTCGGCGGAGGTCAATGGAAGGCAAGGTAGAAGAGCACTTCTATATAGTGAATGATCGGTCACGGCGGTGCAGGTGCTGAGGTCTGTTTGTTACACGTTCGTTGGCAAGCTAAGTTCAAGGTCGTGGTTTCAATGAGTTACCCGAGATGCCGAGGTTCAATGAGTAATCCTTCCCAAGCTTGGGGCGCGTCGGTCTGTATACAATCGCGCTCGGGATTTATTGGTCTGGGCTGAGATATCATTGTCTCGGATGTTTTTACTGTTGTAGAGGAGCTGACAGCCAGCACACAGCCAGCATGCAGCCAGCACAACTGTCGTTCATGATTCAATTCATTCTAGTGCAGAGACTACCTAAAAATCTGTGGATGAATTCTGCTGGTAGGATTCGTCAATATGAAAGAATTGTAAAATCATCGAAATGAATTATCAGGAAGACAGAGCCAACTGCATTGTCAAAACGAGGACAATGATTCGCTGGCCTCAACCCAACGCGACAAATGTATTCATCACACTACTTGAATGTGAAGGTTGCGCCATAGAGAAGGAGCTTGGGCCAGGCGCTTATTTAACCTTCAACGTCAACGTGCATGATAAGCTCAACGACATCTAATCCTCCACCACACCTGTCTGTCCCCCTCAGGCCACCATCAATTCAACGGTTGTTGCAGCATTCAATCGCCAGCAAAATGTCGAATCGCACAGTACCCGTTCTCAAGTTCGTCGGAACTGTGAGTTTGGGATTGCTCACTGTAAGTCATACCTGCTTTAGCCGCCGCCGCCACTTGCGCCATCCCGACCTTTTTTACCTTTCCATCAGAATCAGTGCTGACTCAATCCTTGATTTGCAGGGTCTTTCGGCATCTCTATCCACAATAGCACTCCCAGCTCTGCTCACGCTCCCCACCGCTGTTACTGCCCGCTCAACATACACCTATGTCTCATCCAAAACCCGCCTCATAAGCTCTTACCTCCGATACATTACCACCTTCACCTTATTCTCGGCATTTGTCTTGTCTCCTGCACGCTTCCGCCACCCTTACCTGCTGTATACTTCCATAGTCGCCTTCGCATCGGCCCCTGGTGTCGAGTTCGCTATGTCTCTTGGAGCCGATAAGAATGTACCATCCAACTTGGAGCTCGAGGAACAAGGCGATGATGTCAACGGCGAGCAGGTTCGTCACGCAGTGGAGAGGATGAGGGTTGTGGAGACTGCCACCGCAGGTGTTGCCGGTCTTGCCTTTACCATGGGCCTCGTCGGTCTTTGGGGAGACGGCGCCTAAGGAAGGAACAATTCGGTTGCGGCGTCAACTGGTTTGTGCTTGTATGACGGCTATGATGTTTATTGAGGCTTCGGGAAGGGTCGGCGTCCATTGAGTTCAGGGTGTCGAATGGCTATGCTTATCTATTATTGTCTTGTCGGAACTTCGCGATGCTTGAGGGCTCGCTCGCTGGTGTTGTAACAAGTGGGATGTCTAGACTTCCCGTCTACTGTTTGATATCCGCTTTCACTGTACTTGAAAATATCGATACTCAATAACGAATATATCTCAGATTTCACTCGAAGTACTTGTGCTAGTTGATGTGTTGTGATTGACTTGAGAGATGTAATTAGGTACACTGGGTAGACAGCGACTACAGTCATATACCACCCTTTTATCCGCATTTGGGTAGAACAGGACAAGCGTTATCAGAATCGCCTTCTGCCTCTTCAATTCAAATGGGACTCGGATCAAACGATGCCTGACCAGATTAAGTGTTCAATCCGAGCTATGCACTTAAGAGCCAAGCCCCAGTGAAAACATCGATACATATATTAATATTCACGGTCCCTAAAAGAACGCCAATCAGCGAAATGAATGTATCTGACATGGATATATGAACACTGTAAACCACAATGCTCCATCGTTTCGACGTACGAGCGCAAGTCCGCACGCGAAATGCGGTACTCCGCACCTGTCTACCTAGGTAGGTAGGCAACCCCAGTTAACAACGGATTTTTTCACATTTCAAGGGGCAAGGTCTACGACGCGCGTCGCTTTGACATATTTACTCACATAAAAGCAGACAGTCGGCATCTGTACACTATGGAAACTATCTCGTACAGCCAGGGTACTTCATCCAACTCTCTTCAAACACATAACAACCCACCCCCTAAAACAACACAATGGGTAAGTACACTATTTCCCTACGGATGATCGATACCAGATACTTCATTCCATAATTACAGGTTCTTGTATATACCTCGGTATTCTAACCACCTCGTAGAGCTATCCCCAACAGCCCTCACAGCGCTCTCCACCTTTAAGAAAGACCCATCACTCTTCGCCCTCCTCCTCTCCCCATATCTCTCCAACTCAGGAACCTCAACCACAATAACCCTCGACCCGGTTTCTTCTCCTCTCCCATTCCCTTCCTCTCCTTCCACAACTACTACAACGAGTAGTAAAGACCGTCTCGCCTTCCAACACGCCCTAAACACTGTCGAACCCCATCTCAAGCCGCGCTCAGCACTCTACATCCTCCTCCGTTGTCGACGACGCCATCCTCCCTCTTCTCCGCCCTCCACCAATAATGGCACTGCAGAGGAACGCCAGCTGGTATTTATAACATATATTCCATACCAAGCCCCCGAAGCGAGTACCACAGCACTGCTATCCCACCGCAGCAAAATCCTTCAACATCTCGATCTCGCAGAAACCGAACAAGTCACTGGGTCTGTACTCTCCCTCGTCTGCAAGGAAGTCGGCGAGATTGCGGATATCCGGTCGTGGGATGAGAGGGAGGGCGTTGGACGGGTTTCTTCAAAGGGAATTGGGGCGTGGAGGAAGGATATGTCCGATGCTGAGGACGCGAAGAAAGAGGGGAAGGGAGATGGAGATGGACAGGTGGAGAAAGGCAGCGAGGAAGGAGGACGAGAAGTCAAAAACATCGGGTTCCAGCGTAACAAATGCAGGCTTTGCGACCGGCGCATGAAGAACCAGATCGATGACGATGCTTTGACGGCGCTGTCGACGCGTTTGGTGAATAGGGGGGATTGCGTTGTGCTTGTAAGGCTCTTCCTTCCCCTTCCTTTCCTAATCTCCCCATTTCCTCCAGACTCAACCATGCTAATGGAATGGTACAACAGTCTCTAGACCCTACAACACTAACCCTCCACATCCCCCCCTCCACCCTGCCATCAACCCATCTCTCCCCAGCCGCCCTCAAAACATACATCCCGGTCTCCACCCCGACTTTCACATTCTACATCCACCCGATTTCCTCGGTCCTATACTTTATAAATTCGT
This sequence comes from Periconia digitata, assembly GCA_948474695.1. Taxonomy (NCBI): domain Eukaryota; kingdom Fungi; phylum Ascomycota; class Dothideomycetes; order Pleosporales; family Periconiaceae; genus Periconia; species Periconia digitata. Next base: position 1,434,416 of record CAOQHR010000007.1, on the reverse strand, counting down.
GTCCAGACGACGCGCCCGTGAAGTGGAGGATGGCGCATACCATAGCCGTCGCGGGGCTGGTCAATGTGATTGCTAGGGATGTAGGTGTGGATGTGGAGAGGAAGAGGGAGGTCTGTGGGGGTGGGGAGGTGGTGTTCGATGAGGATGATGGAGGGGATGGAGAGAGTGTCACGATGAAGGAGGGGAGGTTTAGGAGTGTGTATTTGAGGAATGAGAGGGTTGGGACGGAGAGTTTGTGGGAGGGTATGGAGAAGGTGTAGGGGTTTTGGGGGTAGGCTGGGTGGGGAACGAGGTGATGGGGTGTTGGGGTGTTGGGATGCAGATGAGTGCGTGTTTCAGAGGCCTTCTTTTTTTTTTTCTTGTTTTGGGGGGTGGATGGATTGATGCTTTTTCGTTTTCTTGCCAAAAGGAGGTATGACTCTTGGGAATATGCAGCGTAGTAAAACCCTGTAGCGATATCTTATAAATCAGCTCAGAGAGACTATTTGTTATGTATCGGTGGTTTCTCAATTCGAGGTGGATAGGGGCGAGATGTTCTAAATTACGAGAAACATTATTCATACACGAAAAATCACATCAAGGGCGGAGGAAAAGGTGATCAAAAACAACATGGAAAGCAAGAAAAAAAAATATAAAATATGTGTCTTTGGGGGAACATCATGGACCCAAGTAGTTTGACGACCACGAGGGTGCACCAAATCGTCGAGTAAGTCTTTTTACTATAACCTTTGCCTACCAACATTCTTGCCCCCTTCCTCGTTCGAGAATGGCCCATCTCAGCTTGGTCTATAAGTGCTCACTTCATCCTTTTTACTCTCCGCTCGTCCCTACCCAAACTACCCAAATCTACATTGAACAATTGACGATGAACAACCGCCCCCTTCCCTCCATTTTCAAAACTCTATACTCAACGCATTCAACAAGCAAACAAAACGCAAATCAAACTATGCAAAGACGTATTATTGTATTCTAGAAAGCAGCAAGGTAGTATGGTGGTTAAATCCAAAGTGAAAATGGAAGCATAAGTAACAAGGGTTAGATCGATGAAGAAAAAGAAAGAAAAAATGGATATCAGGATAATGAAGCTAACAAACATAAACAAAAAGTGTAAACTAACAGTACAAGAAGAAGGAAAAGGTCGGTTGAGTAAGTAAGAAATAAGAAGTGGGAGGATGGGGGGCAGGTGGGGAAATGATCGGCAGAGTTGTTGGTGGGGATATCATCGTGCAGGACTTCTGCTTCCTTTCTCTAGCTGAAGCCGAAAGAAAAAAATAGCGACTGCTGGTAGTTGATGCTCTGGCATGAGTTTTGGTTGGGTCGTAAGTCTTTGTTCGGGCATGACCATTGTGTGCCCGACGCCATAGAGCCCTTCCGAGCCCGTCTCGGTGATGAACGATGAAGAAGAATTGGGAGAAAACAAAAAACAGATGCAACGCAATGTTGTTACAATATTTTTGGTTGCCTAGTTAGTCCAGTCGATAGACCGCAAGACTTTTGTACAGGATCACGCTCCCAAACAAGGAGTGGCAAGCAATCTCGACATTGTGTCGTTACTTCGAGTTTGTTCCTTGAAAGTCTAGGAGAGCATGAAACATGGCTGACACTTGATGTCAAGACCTGAGCAGTGGTGATGAAAAGAGAAAGGATGGAGCAAACCGACCCTCGAACCCACACGAGTGACGCTGTTCAAGTAGCCTCACTAACGGTTACCTCGAGTTCATGTCAGGCGTGCGCTGTTCCACATCTTCGTCTTCTATCCTGCTCTTGATGCCGCCGTCAACTTGGATGCCCTGTTGCACCCAGTCGAGCTTGTTGATGTCCTCGAGGCTTTTGCGGCCTCGGGAGACCTTCTTAAGCAAGCCTTCGACACAAGCACGAGCACCCTCCCATCCTTTTCCTTTCTCGGGATCCCATTCATCGTCATCATCGCCAAACCTGACCCATGACCAGTCGCATCTGGCGATGCGGTGTGTGGCTCTACTACGTGCACCAGCCTTGCCCGGAGGTGGGTCAAATGGCAAGCGGCCTTCCATCAGCGCATAAAGCACGACACCGAGTGCCCAGGCGTCTGTTTGCCGCCCATCATAAGGCTGACCAAGGAGAATTTCAGGCGCAGCATAATCTTCACTGCCACAACGAGTAGTAAGGAGAGGGGACTCGGGCGGAGCAGGAATACGACGGGAGAGACCCAGATCCGTCAATGTTGCTATGGGGTACGGATGTGAACGAGGGTTCTTGAGCAGCGGGACAGTAGAAGTTGGGATATTGAGAAGCACGTCTGCGATACATTAGTTACATGCCGCTTTGGGTTGACTGACCACAATGAGCAGAGAGCTGTACTTTCTAGCTTGATGTCGCGATGCACGATCAACTGGTTATGCAGATACCTAGTAGCACCAACCAACTCGGCAAAGATGCGCTGGACGAGTTCTACGCTGAGCAGGTTATGGCTGTCGCTGGCCACATCAAACAAATCACCACCGGGGCAATAAGTGAGAACAAGCAAGGCCTGCTTATCACCGTGATCGAAAGCTCGTAGATGGACAAGCGAAGGGTGGCTTATAGACCGAAGCATCTCGACTTCTCGTTTAAGGCTAAGCATCACACGTTCTTCGTCAGCGCCGCCGGCCGGGCCGTGCTCAACTACCTTGATAGCAACCAGTTTGTGGGGGTCGAGGGTGGCCTCGTCGAGTGGATCTTTGGTCGGGACCTTTTCGCTTGTGGCCAACCACACCTTACTGAAAGTGCCTTGGCCCAGCAGGCGCACTGGGCGCCAAAGCTTCTTGGTCCCCTGCGGACCCTGCCTCACGGTGATGTATTCAGTCTTGTCCTCCTCGGGGACCTCTTCCTCTTCACTTTCTGTCACGCTTCGATTGCTAGCTGGCGGTGTGGGAATGCCGGCTGGACCGGTCGTGGAGACCAAACCACGTTGAGCAGCCAGATAGGCTTCTCGGTGCAGGAAGGGCGGGGGACCGGTGTTTGCGGTGCCCTGATTTGTCGGGATCTGAGTGAGAGAGCGCTGGCGAGAGCCGATTTTGGGGGGTGAATCGGGTTTGAATTCCTCGCTAAGACTCGAGTTTCTTGCGCGGTTGACACTCTTTGTGTGCTGAGAGGTCAGCCCAGCCTCTGCGGCCTGGGTGGCGGCTGTTTTCAGGCGCTGATAGCCTTTCTTTTTCAGCGACGGAGATGGAGATAGGGTTCCATTGTTGTTGAAGTTGAGGAACGAGTCCTCACGAAAGGAACCGGAGGCGCCACGGGATCCTGGACGCGCCGCCTGCTTTCCCCATATGGCAGCAGGGGAATCGGACATGACCAAGGGAGACGGCAGCGGAGTGATGTCTGCGAGAGCGTTGAGTGCGGGCGAGGAGAGTGCTGAGGCAGGCGACAAGGAGCCAGCCATGCTTCCAGCCGACAGCGTGGTGCCTCGAAGGTGGCCGTCGTGGATGACGATTGGCGCCGTGGCCGAATGCCTCAGCGGCGGGCTTTCAGCGGAGGAGTCCAGATTGGATGTTTCCCTGCCGTTGTAGACGGCGGAAGCGGTTGTGGTTGGATGGGTCAAGTCTGTCTGAAGCGTCAAGCCTGCGGCACTGGGGTTTCTGACGTGGAAACGGAACTCGTCTCGGACGGGAGTAAGAGCCGTGGATGAGGGCGGGTGATCGGTGACGGGACGGGCGGAGGTGGTATAGGGCGGCAGGCGAGAGTCGTTCAAGAGGCCCAGGGTGACATTGCTGTGGCTATGGGTGTTGTCTGCATCGGGTTGCGAGGTGGCTTGTGTTGGAGGGGCCGAGGGGCAGGAGGGAGGGGTGGAGAAAGGGTTGAAGGCCCGGGGTTGGGGAGGATTCGAAGAGTGATGATGGTCCATGTGGTGTTGTCTCTCTCGGATGAATAAGTGGCTGCAGAGGAACCGTCCGGTGTAGGTAGGTACCCAAGGGTTGCGCTCGTTCACTGGCGCATCGGTCGTCGGGGTTGCAGTGTGTTTAGACTGTGTGTGCCCTGATTGGCCCGGGCACACGCCGTCGGTCAGACTGTCTGCTAAGTATGTGTATAGAGAGCTTGGTAAGTAAGTAATGGATGAATGATGTGCAGCACAAGGCGGAAAGGCGATAGCTACATGTTGGATGGGTACAATGTACTGGGGCTAAATTAACCAGCACGCGCGTGATGACCAAATTGCCATAGCGCCAGCCTCGCCCGGACACGCGTGGGGATCCCGCTCGAGTTTTTTTTTTCTTTCTGCCCAATGAAGCCGCGAGTAGCGCCAGCCCTAACGTCGGACCTATCTATCAATCATGTTGATATCTATCAGTCTCATTACCGTCTTCTTATCGTTTTATTGCTGGTGCTCTGCCTATCTGTCTTTCTGTTTGTCTGGCCGGAAATATCCTATCTGGTCGCCTGCATGACCATTACATCCGCTACATTCTGCCAATGTAACCACACACTGATTGCCTCATTAGTCACCACGTTGCATGTATACAAGGCAGCTGCCCGAAACAAGCCGGCTTACCACGCTCAATGCAGAAACACCAGAAATACGCTTAATACCAGTAGTTTTATATCACAGGTAGTATTAGCATATGATAAAAAACCAAAGAATAATTACAAAGCTGTAAGTTGGCGAAAATTGCTTATTGTAGTAAGGAATTGTATGGTGGGCGCACGGGCTTTATTATCCGAATCATTCGTTCCCGTGAGACCATGGCCTATGGCACGCCAACGTTCAAGCATGATTGATTGCATTGGCTGTAATAGACATGAAGGTACCACTGTACCCGGAGTACGTAGCATATGCCGTTTCCCTTCCGCCATCAAAGTAGCCCCAGTCAACTTGATACGCAAACACCCCCCAGAAAATAAACCAGGTGGTCCATCGCGCAATTCGCTTCAAGCAACGTCGTCAACTCTGTGTATCCACTTCTCCAACCAAACATTAGACTACTCCTCCATCCTGACCTGAACCCCCCAGAAACACTGTACATCCCTCTTGTGCAAGAAACCATGCCGCACACAACGTAAACAGTCCATTTGTCCTTACAAGGTGCCGAAGCTCCGACCCTTGGGACTGCCGCCATGACTGCTTGATTTGGCAATATCAGCTTTGGAAATACCAGCCGGAGTGCCCGTGTAGGGACCACTGCCATGACCGCCGGAGTCGGAACGACTACCCTGACGGCCCATCTTGGAACCGCCACGTGACTTGCCACTGCTCATTTTACGGCTGAGACTCGAGGCCCAGTTCTGGACGCTGCGCTTCATCGAGTCACCAGTCGCCTTGCCCGGATTTTCGTCGGAGCTGGAGGCCAATGCCTGAGATGCATCGCGAGGAGCGAGCGAACGCGGAGATTGTCCAGATGGCGCGGTACCCTCATCATCATCGTCTACCATGGGCCGAACCAACTCACTAAGGGCTTCCTGAAATTGCCCGAAACGATCCGCCATGTCGTGGTGACCACGCGCCATATCGTCCAGACGCTTCGACACGTCCGACTTGAGCTGATCGTAGATCCTGCCCAGCTTGCTATCGTTCGAGGTCATGTACGCATTCATCTTTGCGCCGAGGGCCTCCCATCTGTCCTTGTTGGTTCTACTATTCTCCTCAAGCATCTTTTTGTTGATATCGATCCACTGGTCAAGTGACTCGGCGGTGTAGTTCATGACATTTTCGATCTTCTTGTCCGACGTCTGCACGTGTAACTTGAGCCTCTCGTGGTAGTAGAAGGTCTCCTTGTCGAACTCCTTGTTGTAGGCCAGGATATGCTGTTCGAGCTGCTCGTTGGACACCATCTGCTGCTCAAGCCTCTCATTCATGGACACCATCTGCTGCTCAAACCTCTCTTTCATGGACACGATATGCTTCCCGAGCTTCTCATTCATGGACACGATATGATTCTCGAGCTTCTCGCTCATAGATGAGATCTGCTCACCGAGCTCCTCGAGTTTTGCGTGGTTATAAATGACCTGCGCGTCGAGCCGGGCGTTGAGCTTGTCCGTCACCTCGGTGATCTGTCCAAGCGGCGACATGAGCTTCTCGGTCTGCTCGGTCAACTTTACCGTCTTCTCCCCGAGGTTCTTGAACAAGTTTTCCATGATGCTAAGACGCTTTGCCAACGACTTGTTGATGCGCGCTTCCTTCTCGTATTGTTCTTCCATGTCTGCGAGTCGGTTGGCCAGAGTATCGTTAATCATGGCCTCCTTCTCGCTGCTTGAGCTGATTTGCGTCTTGAGACCTTCGAAATTGTCCTCCATCATCGTAAGTCGATTCTCCATGGCCTCGTTGCTGCCACTAGAGCTGATCTGTGTCTTTAAGCTCGCGAAGTGATCTTGCATGGCTGCAAGTCGATTCTGCACCGTCTCGCTGGTGGAACCTTTCTCCACGTCACTATCGGGGGTTTTGTTAATGTGATCATAGAGCGTGCTCGCTGCATTGTCCAAATTCTCATTGACGGGTGTATATTCCGTATCCCGAGTGAACCGGGTACCGGTAGATTCGACATAAGGATTAGTGGTCGTTGGGTGAGAAGGCGTACGGGTATTGAATTCGGTGGATTGACTCGAGCTCATGTGACTTGATCCTGCTGATGTTTCTAGGATCGGTCGTAGATGGACCTGGCGATGGAGTGGGCTCGGTACTGCACTCGGCGGTGCGAACTTCTCGAACTTGATTTTAGATGGACTAACTCCGCTGAGCATATCTGACAACGGCAGCGAGTCACGCGAGCTTTCGACATCCTTTTTGTCAGCTTTGAAGTGAGGTGCACGATAATAGCTGTGTCGGGAATCTGGTGTAGAACGCTGTGGAGGCAAGTCGCTGTCGATTCCGACTGTAGTCCGAGCCGCGCCGCCTTTAGATGGTCCTTGAATCAGATCCTGAGCGGAACGGCTGAAGGAACCACTAGTTGCAGCGCATGATGAGAACGACTCATTCAGGGCACGATCATCATCCACCTGCATCACGTTAGCACGATGGGAAGAAATGGTAACAGAAAGAATGCCGAGATATTTCGAAAGCAGGCTGCGTGACGTACCTGGTTTACAGCAGCAGCTGTTATGGTCTCTGCATCGCTTCCACTTCGAGGAATATCGGGAGAGGCGGGTCGGTACGTAGTAGCGGGGAGGTATTCTAGATGCTGTTCAACGTTAGATTTGTAACCCATGTATGCATGATCAAGGGGACTCTGTGACGAGCCAGGCAAATGCTTGTGCAGCTGCACCATTTCGTTAGTATCCTCGTCATCATCTCTATATCCAACCTGCCCACGCGATGTAGTGGCTTGGCTGTACTCTGCTTGCGATTCAATGCTTGCGTGATCGACGTCTGCACGTGCAGATTTGATGTGCTCGCCTTCAACCAGCTGGGCATGATCTTCGGCACCATATGAACCAAATTTGGTGGGACTATAAGCAGGCTCCGATTTGTAGTTGGGATCCAATGCGAACATTGTCTCTTCATGCATCGCCATGCCCTTGCCAGCGTCATATTTACGTCGTGATGCTGATCCAAGGGGCACCGCGGCCGACGTTTTGCGAATCCAATCAACAGCTGGCGCATACCCGACATTTGGTGGCGTGTCTTTCTGCGGTGGAGTTGGTGCTGTTGTCGATTCTGGCGATGACATGCGGACTTGTGACTGCTTCGGGGTACGCTCGATATCGGTATAGTCAGTTGCCGAAGGCTTTCTAGCATGTGCACGCTCGGGGGAGTATGTGTAAACTCCAAGGTCGACGATTGGACGGCGTTGGTAGCTACGATATTGATAGGTATGTTGACCAGGATCATCGGAGGGAGGTGTTGCCGCTATGTTGGTAGAGTGAGAAGCTGCGGAAGACAGAGACTTATGGATAGCTGCCTTGTCCTGAAGTGTCTCGAGTGGTAGACTGATGTCCAAAGTCCTGCCGGTTTTTCCAGGCACGGACAGTTTTGGATGATCATGGCCGATGTTGCTTGGGATCTTGAACGACGGAAGACTGACGCCAAGAAACTTCTTCTTGTCGCCCTTTGAACGATCATTACCCTCATCTGTGGATGTTTTGCTTGTACTGGGGAACTTGGGCCTCAGGTCCATCGTCTGTAGATGAGTGTTCACCGTGGGACCATCAGTACCTATGCTGATTAGCAAGTGCAATTACAGTTTCTTGTTTGCATGGGGCTTACCCTGTGCTGGCGTGTTGGGGATTTGGCCCATCATTTTAAAATATTTGTGCTCTTTCTCAGCTTCGATTCTACCTCGCTCGGTACGTGTGTCTGCGTCAAACGCTTGCTGGAGCTCAGCGGGACTGACATTAGAGCTGCTTGGCGTTGGCTTATGTCGGTTCTTAATGGATAGCGATAGACCACGAGCTCGACCCTTGAGACCAGTCGTTGCAGTAGATTCTGGCTGGGTGAATGTAGCTTTTGTTGATGAGGCACGAGGCAAGCGTGGGGCAGCGCTCTCGTGGTCGCCATCACCAGTCTCTTGGTGTTTAGAAGCTCCATCCTGCTTTGCCTGAGCCGCAATCGCGAATGCGTTGGGGCCTGGTCTAGCTATTGCAGGATACGGAATTTTAGGAATGGCAATGGGTGGAGGGCGCCGTTTGCCGTCCGCGGGGGTCGACGCCATTGCGGTTGTTGCCAAAGCTTGGTCTGTAATGCCTTGCGTGTCAGCAGTTTGTCAACAATTGCTCAACTGGGTGGGTGGAGACTTGCCAGTGCTCGTCGTGTCGAGTGTCGGTTGACTTTGTCGCTTGAGCAGTGTGTCGATGGTGTTGCAGTCGTTGCAGTCGCCGGACTGTATAAAGAGCAATTGATAAATGGGTGAATGTGAATGTGAGTGAGGAGGAACGTGAGGAGGAAAGTGAGAGTGAGGGTGTGAGGGCGAGGGTGTGGTAGTGGGGGACGTCTTAGGCACGAGCAGTTTTGTTTGTTTATGAATACGCTCGTCTGCCACAATAGCTACCACCGTCGCCGCCTAGCTATGGACAATCTGGCAATCAAACCAAACAGAGGGCGGGGCACGTGGAAAGAAGCCAAGACTAAAAGAGGCGACTCATACATACTTGCACTGTCCTGATGCAGCACCTAAGTGTTGGATAGCATCAATTACACTATCTCTTGTTGCTTTCCAATTGCAGTCCGTCATCCAATCCGCCGCACCTGTTCGATCAAGTTAACATGCCCACAAACGAGAAGGCCGGCTGTGCAGCTAGTTTGAGATGAGCAAACCGAACTTGAATTGGAAACAAAAGGTGTAGAGTATGATAAGACATCGCTACCCACATGGCGCCAGCAACTCGCAAGGTATCCAGAAAATCACGCCAGGCCTATAAAAAGTCGTTCAGAATCGAAGCACCACCGCTGGGTCCCCTCCCTCATAGCACTACGCAGCTCTTCTTTTTGGTCTTGCCCGGCTTTCCGCCGGCATCCCTCGTCTGCGGGGGTTCGAGGGCAGCAACAATAGCCTCGAGGAAAATTAGTATAGAGTAGAGATGGTGGATATGGACTTCTAATCACTCACCTCATCAAAAACATCCTTCAGCTTGAATTGTGTGAGAGCAGAGCATTCGACGTATTTGACAGCACCCAAGTCCTTGGCCATCTTCTCGCCATCCTCTTTCCTCACAGGCTGCATTCGTTGCTTGGCAAGCTTCTCCTTGACAGAAGCATCTTCCCGGAGATCAACCTGCGTACCAACGATTAAGCATGGAACGCCAGGGCAATGGTGGTGAACCTCGGGAAACCATTTCTCTCGGACGTTCTCAAAAGATGCGGGTGATGTGACCGAGAAGCAAACCAGGAATACGTCTGTCTGGGGATAGGAGAGGGGGCGAAGTCGATCGTAATCTTCTTGACCAGCGGTATCAAACAAGCCCAGGGTATAAGGCTCGTCACCAATCCTGCGTACAATGTATATCAGCCACAGCTCTGTCACGCAAACAATGCCTTTGCGATTGTCCGTCATAGTATGCTACGGTGACAGAAGACGTCGAGGGAATGAATTCGGTAGGAGTGCTCACATTACGGTAACGGCATAGTTATCAAACACGGTGGGGACGTATTCCGAGGGAAACTTGTTAGTCGTGTAACTGATGAGGAGACATGTTTTGCCCACAGCACCGTCACCAACGACTACGCATCTGCACAAGAGTCTGATTAGCTGCTGGCGACCAGACGCAAGAGTGTTCCGGCTACATACTTTATAGTGGCGACGACCATACTGACGCGGGGGTTCCGAGGTGATGGTGAGAGAGGATTGGGAAGTAGGTGCCTTGGAGGGTGGATAGAAGGTGTACGGGAGAAGGCAAGAAGGCTACGGCGTGGGGACTAGGGTTACAGTCGAGTTCTGGGGCAGCACTATCCAAACGAGGGATCCAAAGGAAAGAGTGGAGGTGAAGGCGTGTCTATCAATCCCGCAAGTCAGTCCCACTACTCGGTGTTGTTGTTGGTGGAGGGGGGGCAACGACTAGAGGGGCGACAAAGCCGGCCGTAGACGCACACATACCTAGGTAGAAGCACGCAATCGCCCGAGTCACCAGATTGGAGTGCCAGTCAACAGGCAGTGATCAGTGGTGGATGTTGAAACTCGAAACGTCAGAACGGGAGAGGTTTCAAGGCGGCGGTCGGAGAGACAATGGAGCGAGGGGCGCAGAGGGAAAGGGGCGGGCCGATGATGGATGACAGCTGCAGAGACAGCGACGGGGCAGATATGTGCGTGCACCGAACGGGCACTGGGTATGGAATAGGTGAGGGGCGTGAAGACAGTGTAGATGCAAGACTGGACGCAGAGATTCTCAGAGACGTGAGGTGAAGCTTGCGGCGGGCGAGAGGTCTGGAGCGTCGGCGCTAGCCGCTTAAAGCGCAGAACCCTGAATAAATTCCCCACGGACGGGCCATGCTCTACCCACCTGGCGTCCACCGACTACTGCGCCCAACGTCTGATGACTTTTTTTGTTTGCAATGTGCCGCTTTGCAAGTGATGGCCCGCTCCACTGTTTGATGCCGTATGGATGGGTGGAGAGGAGTGTCCCGTTTCGAGTCTGCTATCATCTGCCTAGGTACGTACATGGGCACTCACCTACATCAATATTGGTGTATCCAGGTAATATGCGATCCGAGAGAGTACAAGTGTGCAATATGCCGTATACATACGCATGCCTGCTTGCAGCTGCTACCCTGTGCCATTCTGTTTGCAACCTACTCACAGTCACAGTCCCTGTCGTGCACCTAGCTATCAAGCACAGAGGTATTCATTACATGTAGGCCAGACTTGCTGTGCTCGACCCAGGGCAATTCATTTTTATGAGGAGAACCATATGCATAATTGCACAATATCCCCTTTTCACCATATGCACTTACCTAGGTAGTTAGGCACATCCTAAAGCCATACTAAGAGATTCAATGCGCGTCTACTGCATCCGTGTTAAGCTTATCTCTGTGCTGCCCCTTCACACGCGATAGCCGAGATTTGGGGACGAACAGACATCCATCACTGATTTTTTTCAATCGACGCTGATTACTAGTAGTGGCTGCAGCTATAGCTGAAAATAGAAACTCAAAATAAAAACTAAGTAAATACATCATGTTTTTATTATGATTTTACTTGAACATTCTAAGTTGGAGTTAATACGTGGAAATATAGAATAGAGACGTTAAAATCGCTACTAAGCTACTAAAGCTTAGCTAAATTAGGTAGTATCGTTAATACGCGCTAGTAGCAAAGTTTAAGTGCTTAAAAAATATAGTAGTTAATACTCTAATTTTATATTTATTCTTACTCTAAAAATCAATATATTTTTAAAATGCCAGGGGGGCCTAATAAGACTTAGTGGGAGGTGAAAGTTTATAGCCTTTCGCTAATTTCACTGCCCTACCTGTTGCTTAGCGTGACTTCTCCATTCGTGGAGCTGAACCTCACGACCTCTGCTCTGCGACCATTGATCCTAGCTGGCGCACTGAACTCACGCCTTCTTCCAAACAACACAATCGACCGCCCAACATGGACGACGTGGATGACGACCTAGACCTCAAGTATCATCGAGGCTTGAACCCCGAAGTCTATTATCGTTGTCCCAGTACAGAATCACTTGACGGTGCCCTTCGCAACGAGCTGGCCAAGAATGCAGCCAGTTTTATCCCTACCGACATTGTAACCGAATTTGTCTTTGGACTTTCGTCAACCATTACCATTAGTGTTGCTCAGCAGCCAAATCTTGACCTACTTTTCGAACCTGCCGACTATCCCCAGAGCATCACTGTGGAGCATGCTCTTTGCCGCTCAGTTGATAATAAGGACCGTCTCAAGCTGCAAAGGGCAATTGCTCGGTATGCCCAATAAAAGTATTCACACCGTCGCGCTCTCGCTGATGGCCATGCAGATGTTTCATTGAAGCCATTGAGGCCATAGATGGGTACGTAGATGGCGCAATTGACCGTTTTCGTTGGTTCCAACGCCAGAATATGCAACCTAAATTCTCCGAACAAGCAAAACCGGTTCAGGATGCTAGATTGGCCTTCAACATTATACCCACCACTCAAGATTGTTATGGAACATGCATGTTCTTTTTCCACCGCCACCAATAGCTAGCAATATGCCAAAGTCCCCGGACGTTTGAGCATGCACGCAAATGACATGCATCCACTACCAACGATGCAAATGTTCCGAGTAAACATTGCGCTAATCTCGAGTCATCTACAGGTTCAAATACGCTGAGCGTAGCGCCTCCAATAGAGAGGGCAATGCAGGATGTCGCTTCAGGTATGTGTACAACGTTTTCTCTGCTTGGTGCCCATTGCATCTATGAATTTCGCCGTGTACTATCACAAAATTATCTACAGTGGCAGTTTACTGACCATATGAACTCAGGTTCATCTGTAGCTGTAGTTTGCAGAATGAAAAGAGGCTTAACAGAAGAAAGAAAAAAGGTGGGGACAACGAAGAAGAACATACTGGTGACTCCTCCCAATCTCATACGAATTTCGACTGCGGAGGCGCAATAAATATCAATTTTTCAAGCAAGCGAGAGGCTGTGAACATTGTGTACAAACATAATCCGATCCATGGTACAGTAGAGGCTCATCAAGAAAGGTGCGTTTGAAAGCCACACCTCAGCTTAGAAAAAAGGCTGCGAGGGTGGCATATGGACACGCCCCCCTTTTTATCACCGCGTTCCTTGCGTTCTTTCATGCTGACCAATCCTCCAGTCCCGTTCTTGATACCAGCAACGGCAATACTCTGCAAGATGCTACCAACGGCGACTCATCCAACAAGACGAAACCCTTGAAACGAAGTAGAAGCCGCAAGGGAAAGGAGAAGGCAGATGCCGATGTTGAATTAGACGGGTTAACTATAGATTCATCGACCCCAGAAGCAGCGCCAACCAAGAAACGACGCAAGAAAGCGACAGGTTCATCAGCTGCAAGACAAACTTCGGCAGTAAAACAAACAAAAAAGGGCAACCAATCAAGCTCTCCATCGAAAACACGCAAAGGAAGACAAGTACGCGAACCTACACCGCCTCCAACTCAAATCGTTAAAGGAAAATGCCTGCGATGCAAGGAAAGAGGTATCAAATGCAACGAAGCAAAGCCTACATGCAATCAATGTCGTCGTGGTTTGTGGACATGCCAATACGAAACAACTGGACCCAAGAAGCGATCAAAGAACGGGTGCATCAACTGCAAAGCACGCAGACGAAAATGTACGGAAGAACATCCTTTCTGTGCTTACTGCCTGAAAATGGATGACGACTGTGTGTACCAAAACGATGCATGAGATGCCGACTACCAAAAAAAAACATGCATACCGCAGGGCATCGAGCTATCCTTCACATGCTATCATTACAGGGGAAAACCGGTCGACACTCGTGACATGTTGTTCTGGCCAAGAGTTGTCTCCGCTCCGCAGACGAACAAAACAACGGCAAATCAAGCAGGCCCTACCGTGGAAGATTCTGCGGTAAACGTTGCATACCTAGGCAATGCATTAGCGATAGCCGAACTTAAGCCGGCATATATTGCGGGGGTCGGGATGCATTAGACTTGGGGGTAAAATGAGGCCAAGATGTGTAGTATGAGGGCATTTTCCATGATGCCGCATCCGACAAGTCCATGGCCGAGTAGGCCCTGTCAATTAGACAAACTAGAACAGACTGCACGCCGGCGGAAGGTGTCACATCTAGGCTAGCTTATACGGCGACTACTTCCCCCACAGCGTACCGTACCAAATTCGAATTAGGCTTTTGTACATGTCGGGATGGCAAGTACGGCACTCATAAGTGGTCTGACCGTGTCCCAGTATTCGCAGGAGTGATTGACCGTGGACGTTGTTGTGTAGATAATATGCGACTTCAGCTTACACCGTGGCAAATGCACTATGACCTATACAGATAATTTCCTTTTATTAACGTCGCCACAGGGCTCTCGAGGGCCTTCGCTTAAGTAAAGTACAAAGTACCTCGACATTTGTTTCCGATGACGTTCCTTTCCAAGGTGCTGCCGATCTTGGTTCACATAGCCAGAACCCCTGTCAAGCCGATTTAATCAGGGGTTGGGGAGTGGGAAATTGTCAAAAAAGCTAACCCTGGAGAACCGGGCCGTTGCATGCTTAAATTCCTCCCACACAGGTTTGGCACAACATTGTTGATCCCCGAGTTCCCCAGCTCTTGACCTAATCCATATTGTCTTGTCCCCGGACGCTGCTACGGCACGGGGTCACTTTACTCCACATGAAATGTCTTGAGCCGAGGACGCGGATCTTGGAATTCAATGGGGAGTGGTGGAGCCTAGACATGTACACCTGGTGGTGATAGGTCACGTAGAAGGTTGGCCAAGTGTCTGGGGGGAGGTGTCCCCGTGCAAGTCATATATGCGATATGACGGGGGGGCTTTCTTTCGAAATTGAATGGTACTTATAGAGCTCCGGCTCTGTCACTTTGTCACTTTTTGTTTCTTCTTCACCAGCACGTTTTCGAGTCTTCGTGTGTTACCTTGACCGAATCCATCGTCACTGCTGCCACTTTGGGTTCAAGATGCGGACAGCTATCTTTTCCATACTAGCTACGGCTACGTTGACCACGCAGTCTGGTGAGTCTATTTTTTTTACCCTTCTCGGGTAGACAATTGTCTTTTCTGATGCAGCCCCGGAGTGGGAAGCAATCGAGCACTGTTTACTGTCCAGCGGGCAATCAAAGATCGAGCTCAATTGCTGGACCCGATGGCTTTCTATTGAACGACAAAGTAACCTCAACATATTCTAACACCATTGCAGCGCTCCCATCCGATGCCTTGCACTCGAAGCGAGCCCTCCTGGGCTGGGACGAGGCATACTCCAAGGCCGAGGCATCACTCGCGAAGCTCTCTTCCAGCGAGAAAATCGGCATCGTGACTGGTGTTGGTTGGATGAAGGGGCCCTGCGTTGGAAACACTACTCCTGCGAGTTCCATCGGATACCCGTCTCTGTGTCTGCAAGGTGAGAAAGCGAGATAATCACATCTTATCGATGTGAATTGCACCTGCATATGACCCAAATACTGACATGGTCTTAGATGGCCCCCTCGGAATCCGCTACGTCAAGGGCGTCACCGCCTTCTCGGCTGGTATCCACGCCGCTTCTACCTGGGATCGAGACCTGATTCACGAGCGTGGTAGCTTCATGGGCAATGAGGCCAAGCAGCTTGGTGTGAACGTACAGCTCGGTCCCGCAGCAGGCGCGCTCGGCAAGTTTGTACGTATTATGTCGCATACACAAGTGTAGCATGTTGAGATACCATCTTATGGTAGTGGTGCCATGAGATATGCAAACTCTATTCGGAAACCCCTGCTTGAAACTTTACTGACCTTGCCATCGCGATCTAGGCCAAGGGCGGCAGGAACTGGGAAGGTTTTGGTGCGGATCCGTACCTCCAAGGTATCGCTATGGCGGAAACTATCAAAGGCATGCAAGAAAGCGGTGTCCAGGTATGTGATTCGATAAGATCCCGCAGCGATATCACACCCTGCAGGAACGTTATTCTAACAGTTGACTTGAGGCTACGGCCAAACATTGGACAGTGAACGAGCAGGAGCGCAACCGTGATACGATGAGCAGCAATGTTGGTGACAGGGTTCTCCGCGAACTCTACAACTGGCCATTCGCCGATGCCGTCAAGGCCGATGTTGCCAGCGTTATGTGCAGCTACAACAAAGTCAACAGCACATGGGCATGCGAGTCCGACTTCGTCATGAACAAGATGCTCAAGGAGGAGCTTGGATTCAAGGGCTATGTGAGTTTTTCCGCCATGAAATTCCCCGCATTGAGACAGCGGCTGATCGTGATTTAGGTCATGTCTGACTGGAATGGTGAGCGAGCCTCCGATAATCTTGACTGAAGCTTTCTAACCCTTTGATCAGCCCAACACACCACTACTGGCAGTGCAAACGGTGGAATGGACATGACCATGCCTGGATCGTATGCTAGTCCCCTTTCACATAGGTGGATTGATTTCTAACTCTGTCAACAGTGACTTCAACGAAGGAAGCTACTTCTGGGGTCCTCGTAAGTAGTTCCTAGCAGACTAGATGCTGCTATTGGTTGCAAGCAAGCCGATACCTAACCGATCCCAGAACTCCAGAGCGCCGTCAACAACGGCCAAGTTCAGCAATCCCGCGTCGATGATATGGTCAAACGTATCCTTGCATCTTGGTACCTCGTCGGACAGGACAAGGGCTACCCAGCGACATCATTTGACAGCTGGAACGTCGGCCAGAAGACAATCACCGGAAACCACTTCACCAACGTCAGGTCAATGGCCAGAGACGGCATTGTCCTGCTGAAGAACGAGGGCGCCTCTTTGCCTTTGAAGGCACCAAAGAGCGTCGCCGTGATCGGCCTGGACAGCATCGTCAATCCAAGGGGCGCCAACGCTTGTGTAGACCGCGGCTGCAACGAGGGAACCCTCATCATGGGCTGGGGATCCGGAAGTGTTGAGATCTCCAACCTTGTTGCACCTCTTGACGCGATCAAGGCTCAAGGCCAAAAGGATGGAACGACCGTTACCAGCTCTCCTAACGACAATGCTCAACAGGGCGCGTCTGCAGCACAAAACGCCGAAGTCGCAGTCGTCTGCATCAATGCCAATGCAGGCGAGGGCTACATCACCGTCGAGGGCAACGCGGGTGACCGAAACGACCTCAATGCATGGCACAACGGCAATGCGCTCGTCGAGGCTGTTGCCAAAGTCAACAAGAAGACGGTCGTAGTCGTCCACAGCGTTGGACCCATCCTCATGGAATCTTGGATCGAGAACCCCAACGTCGTCGCTGTTGTCTGGGCTGGTCTTCCTGGCCAGGAGTCTGGAAACGGTCTTGTAGATATTCTTTACGGCGCTGCTTCGCCCTCCGGAAAGCTCCCCTACACCATCGCAAAGAAGGAGTCTGACTACGGCACCACTATCGCACCCGGCGACGACTCCAACTGGGACCTATTCATTGACTACCGCCGCTTTGACAGGGACAACATCGAACCACGTTTCGAGTTCGGATTCGGTCTTTGTAAGTTTTTTTTTTCTCTTTCCGTTTCCACGGACTCCTAGATCCAGATCGTTCTCCTACAAGATTAATATTATCATGGATAGAAGGATGCTAATACATCGTGCAATAGCCTACACAAACTTTACCTACGCCGACCTTGCCATCTCCGGCGCCCCCACTGCCGGCCCCGCAACAGGTGACATCGCACCAGGAGGCCACGTCGACCTCTGGGAAACCGTTGCCACCGTTACCGCCGAGATCACCAACAGCGGCGGTGTTGAAGGTGCGGAAGTCCCTCAGTTGTACATCGGATATCCTGCCGGCTCCGGCACACCACCAAAGCAACTCCGCGGTTTCAACAAGTTCAAACTTGCGGCCGGCGCTAGCAGCACTGCCACGTTTGAGCTCAGGAGGAGAGACTTGAGTATCTGGAAGGATGGCGAGTGGGTTGTACCCAGTGGTGAGTTCACGGTCAACGTGGGCGCCAGTTCGAGGGATATCAGGTTGGAGGGAAAGATTACCGTGTAAACCGGTTATAGTGCAGAAATGTAATCGAGAAGGGAGTGAGGGTGTAAGCGTCTCGATGTATATATTTTCAGATATGAATGGTTCATGACTCGATTTGGATTTATATGAGGTGTCAAATGTCGCTTTTACGTGTCATGCGTTCCGTTTAGATCAGCCTTCGCCGCCCGAAGCGTTCTCGTCCTCAGAATCCTCCCATTTTTCCTGATTCGACTTGTTGTCAAGATTCTTTTTCGTCGCCTCGAGGCCGCCTGAAGTTAAAAACAAGAATGTCGGATCCCTGTAGTTATCAAGATGGGTGAAGAACGCATTGAACCTATGCCGATGTTAATGGCTGTCACTGTTGACCAGATTTAGCAAGCAACTTACTGGTTACCTTGCGCCTCCTCTCTGAAGATGCGCTGATAGATCTCCCGCTCTTTGAACTCCTCAATGTCTTTCTCAAATTTGGAGAAGTCGATGCTGTCCCAGCCATTCGCTTGAGCCTGTTTCTGGTTGTACGAGTCGAAGACAGGCCTCTCCAACAAGAGCCCAAGACCGGGTGCCTTTGGTATGCGCACAGTGACATTCTCGAAAGATTTCCTCATAATGTCCAAGCTGGTTCCGCATCGGACAGTCAGGGTGGCCATGCCGACCATCTTGCGGATTTGGTGCATCATAAAACTCTGACCGTGGACCTTGAGAGACAGCCATTCGGTGTCATTAATTATGATTGGTTTATCAGCAACCTTGAATGATTTGATGTAGCGTTGAGCTGAGCGGTCACTGAATTTCTTCTGCACGGTGTAGTTGTGGTACATATGAGTTCCAACATATACTTCCAGGGCAGCCCTCATTCGTTCCTGTCGCTCTGGGGATATACGGTACGCTTTCTTTGCATCCATGTACGCTTTCTTGAGATCCTTGATAGCGGTTTCAAGAGCAAATTTGTTGGCAGTGAACTCGGGTAGAACCACCGAACCGTCCGTTTGATCATCGAGTTTGAGCTTGGGATTTTGTTCTTGCACGGCCTCCACCATTTGCTCAACTTGAGCATCTAGTTTGACATCACTTTCTTTAGCAGGCGACTGTCGGTCTTCCTCCTTGGGCTTCTTACTCGAATCGGCTACTGGATCTTCGTCAGGAGCATTCGTGGATTCCACATTGTACAGAGCTTCTAGCACCAGGGGACGTATCGAATCGTCGAGGGCATCCAGAATCGGCTTGATGCGCTTCTCCTCCACTTCCGACCAAAAGTCGGCCACCTCAGCTTGTCGCTCCCGGTAACCCGTCATGTCATTTTCACTCTCCGCATACTCTTCCAGCTTTTTGGCCAAGAAGCTGGAGGGATGTGGCGGCAGGAAAGAGTGTGTTGGGATTAAGTATTCATACCAGCGGGAATCGCAGGCCTGGTAGCAACTGAAAGAGCCAGTGGTGCGCTGAATCCCCCATACGCGGATCTGTGAGGAGAGATGGCTGTTGATCTTCTGGACAATGTCCTCTTCTTCGATGATGAGCTTCAACGAGATGATATTTCCAGCAGCATGGACACCTTTATCGGTACGAGCGCATCGCACGAGGGAAGACTTCTTGGGATCGTCGGCATTTGCCTTGGAGATGGCGCCGGCAGAGACAAAGGCCTGGAATAGATCACCTTCGATCGTCTTCTGTTTGTTATCAATCTGCATGCCCTTGTAGCCAGTGCCAGAGTACCCGAGCATGACAGCGACCTTGCGCTTAGGACGACGCTCCTCGGCCTCAACCTCTTCGGCGGGAAAGGCTTTAGGTAGAGCGGTGACATCACCCTCAGCCTTCTGCTTGTTCTTGGCTTGTTGTTCCTCGTTGCGACCGCGGCGATCTAATTGCTCGCGACTGTTCAGTTAGAGATGAGAGTTGACAGGATGGAAGCGACGTACAGGTGCTCGTTACGCCCCATATTTCTCTTCTTATGAGCATGGCTGCCATGCTGGAAGCTTTGCTTGCCGCCCCTGCCACGGCCGCGTCCTCTGCGGAAGTCACCGTCATCTCTCCTGCGCTTCTGGTCGTCTGCAGGCGAATGGTCGCGCGGCCGCTTGCGTTCGCCATTGCCGTCGGCATTGTGAGAACTGGGCGGATCGGTGGAAGCCATCGTGTATTACAGAAGAGCCTGATCCGAGGGGAACAAGCGAACATCGATGGACGGGGTGGGTGGGCGGAAGATGGCGCAAATATGGCGGAGAAGAAAAAGTTCAAAGTGAGCGGCAGCTTCCCTTGCAATCTATGGGAGCTAGTTGTTAGTGTGGGGTAAGCGGGCCCGCGGGAAAGGCTTGGCTGGTCAACCGCGCGCGCAGCGGAAGCTCTAGGGATTAAAGAAAGCTCTCTCACTCTCTCCGGCCGCAAGCCCGCCCACGACACTCAACGGCCGCCATCGCCTCTTGTTACCGGCCAGTATGGACCCTCTGCAGCTCGCGAAGACCTTCGTGAAGACGGTGGTGCGCATGTTCTATACGACCGAGCACATCGTCGTGATTGATGCTCTACTCTACCATGGAGCGTACGTTTGCTCGCTCCGACAGAACAACAAAATAGCCTTTGCGCCTTCGACACTGACACTGCTTCCAGGCTTTCGCTTCCCGACCTTGTCTTGGTCCTTGATGCTGGCAAGAATACCAAAGGCGTGGGCAAGTTCTGTGGCAAGCTGAGGGAAGGCGGCCTTGTCTCTGTGTATGCCAACCCTCGATTCGCCTCCTGACGTAACGAATGTTACGTTGACTGACCTTACTATCATAGCTACTCCCGACAGGAAACTCGAGAAGGCGCCATGAAGTCTATCAACCGCGAGTATTACTACATCGATTACCGCCATGCCATCGACGCCGTCAAGTACAAAATCCATAAGATTGATGAACGCATAAAGAAGGACGCAAAACCCACTACGGAGAAGATGGAATACGCCTGTAGACGTTGCAAAGCCCAGTGGACAACCATGGACGTTGTGGATTTGGTCGACGATCTTGGTCGCGACAGCGGGTTCTTGTGTAAGAAATGCGAATATCCTCTCACCGAGATCACAAACGAAGAAGAGGAAGCGGTCGACAACGATGACACGCCCGCCAAATTCAACAGACTGTTTGGTCCTTTGCTCACTCTCATGCAGCAAATTGATCACGTCACTATTCCCGCTGTAGAAGGAAAGGATGCCCTCGACGCCGCTATCGAATTGCCCCGAGATAAATTCCTCAATCCTGGTGCGAGACACGAGGTTGTCGTCGTTCCAGCATCTAAGCCTACTGCAGTCAAAGGAACCAATAACACGGTCGAGAAAATCGAGATCCAGATCGCTAGTACCTCTGAGTACAACGAAGCAGCTCGGGCTCAGGAGAAAGCTCGCCAAGAGAAGCTTGCAGCCCAGAATGCACTGCCCGAGTGGCACACCAAGTCTACGGTTGGAGGCAAGACGAATAGTACCAATCCATCTGCCGCAGCGACGAGCACCAACGGCACGCAGACACCTACCATTAAAACGGAGACTCCCGATGCCAAGGCTGGCAACCAACAAAATCTGGATGATGTCTTTGCTGCCCTGGAAGCTGAGCGAAGAAAGAAGGATGAGGAGGATGACGACGAGGACGAGGAGGACGATGATGAAGAAGAAGATGAATTCGAAGACGTCGATGTCGGCACCTCTAACCCTGATGCAAAGCGCATAAAACTGGAATCTTCGGTAGCGCCAACGCCTTCGAATGCGGCGACGCCCGCACAATCTACCGGTGACGGAGGTGACGAGAGCGATGAGGACGAATTTGTCGATGTTTAATTTTGCATAGCGATGGCGTACGGATCGGCGTTATATACCAGGGTCGGTGAAACTTGACATTGCCGAAACATACAATTATTGCTCCAGGCCATCGAGTTTCCATTGATGTTTAGCAGAACGAATATGTATATGGCTTCATCTCCAACCTGAAGCATAGGATGAACGTTCAGGCAACTTAAAGATGTACAACATATAAAAAAATATTAATCTTTGTATAAGCATATGCCTGTGTCTGTAGAGAAAAATGCTGATCCTTTGTAATGACAAATACCATCAGTGAACTTTCGATTGAGGTAGATACGCAGCACGGACCACCACCGAGCTTTAACACGATTTCCAGCATCCCACTAAACATCCCCGCCAAAGCACACGAGTCCGCATTCACTCCCCGCAACTTACTCCCTAACCCGCACTACTCACAGATGGATGCGAGATAACAGGCTCAACCAAGATGTCTGCCTCTACTGCCAATTCGCTCGCATCATTGCTCGCCCAGACGTCATTCGAAGATCACACAGAGTTGTTGAAAGCCGCCAATGCTGAAATCAAGAAATCCAAGTCGGATCTGAACGCTCACCATGTGAGGGTAGTTGCTCTGCTCAAACTCGATCGATTTGAGGATGCAGCTACTGTGTTCAAGGATGTAGAGGCTCTGCGACAAAAAGCCCCGTTCGAATACGCCTATGCGCTATACAAAACAGGGGACGCCGGGAAGGCTGTCGAGGTCGCGCAGGCCCAGAGCGTCAAGGGAGACCGTGGAATAAAACATGTGCTGGCCCAGGCTGTACGTTGTTATCAAACTATCCTGGGGTCGTATGGCTGATTCGATATAGGCCTACCGATCAGAGAGCTTCGCGCAAGCTATGAACATATACCGAGAACTTGCCAGCCAAGGTGTAGAAGACGAAGAGTACGACATTCGCATCAATTCGGGGGCAGTGGATGCGCAATTGGAATGGGATGGCCAAGGCGAACTCGCGCAGAAGAAGAAGCCTACGAGGGAGGATCTCGAAGTGTTCGAAACGGCATATAATGCGGCTTGTGGGAGCATAGCGCGGGGTGAATTGGCGCAAGGCGAAGTGTGCTTGAAGAGAGCCATCAGCCTGTGTAGTGCGCTCGAGGATCTGTCCGACGAGGAAAAAGCAGCCGAGATTTTGCCTATGACGGTACAGCACGTCTACATATTGACGCAACTAGGAAAGATTGAAGAAGCGGAGCAGTTGGCCGCTACGATTTCCGTCCACGAGTATGGCTCTCCATGTTCACCAGCAAAAAACTTGAAACTGACTTCGTTCTAGGATCAAGGAAATATCCACCCGCTATATTGCTCAAGTGAACAGTATCGCCGCTTCCAAGGATATTGCGAATCCGTATCTCTCGCACCGCCTCTTCCACTCCTCACCAGTTCCCTCCAAGACAGATCAACACTTTTCTTTCCAATCGAATCTTCTAAAGCAAGATGGATACGTCATGTCCCTTCTCTCACAGAAGACCGACGGCGTGGTATCATCCACAGAAAAGGTCATTTCTGCGGCACCAACACCTACGCTATCACCAGCCGTGAACATGGCTGCTGTGCTCAATGCAGCAGGCCATGCAAGAAACGTTACTAGCGAGAAGGCCGCGCTAAAAGAAATATTACCTCTCCTCGAAAAGCGGCCCTCGGATGTAGGTTTGATACTAACTATTACACACCTCTACGTATTGATGGGCAATTACGCTGCCGCTACTCAACTGTTGGAAACCTTCTTCAAACGTCTCGAGCAATCGGGCACAGCGACTGACCTCGACGTCCGTTTCGCCCCTGGTCTGATCGCAACCCTTGTCTCCCTCTATACACAGCAAGGCCGACCGGGCGCCTCGCGCTCCGAATTAGCAAAAGCAGCAGAGTACTGGCGCAAGCCGCACAAGTCCGAGACAGCAGCCCCCTCCAAGGCTCTCATGGTTGCTGCCGCCACCGCTCTCCTCGACACGCACAACGCAGACAACACAAAGCTGGCTGGTGAAATATTCAAGGGCTTGCACGAACAGGACGATGAGGACCGAGCCGCCATCGCCGGCCTGGTCGCCGCATACTCCATCACGGACCCGGAAAACCTCTCGCAGGACCTCGTCGCATACCTTCCCGAGCCCTCAAGGCTCATATCGGACATCGACGCCGCGGCCCTTGAGGAGGCCGGCGTACCCATCGGTACTCTAGCCACCACATCAGTTGCACAAAACCCCTTGACTGCCGAGTCTCGCAAGCGCGCTGCCGCCGCCACGACCTCCAAGACTGTGCCCTCAAAGGCGAAGCGCATACGCAAGGCCCGCATGCCAAAGGATTTTGACCCGAACAAGAAGATGGACGCTGAGCGTTGGCTGCCGATGCGGGATCGTAGCTACTACCGACCTCGAGGGAAGAAGGGCAAGAAGCGTGCCGATGGCTTAACGCAGGGCGGCGCTGTCAGCGAGGAGAAGGGCAGTCCGGCGCCGCAGGTGCAGAAGGCTGGAGGTGGTGGAGGCGGAGCTAACAAGAAGAAGAAGAACAAAGGCAAGAAGTGAATTTAAATCACTTTTTATCTGGTCTTGAATCTGCCGTTATATTGAGTTTCTCCGAACTGGCACATATATGTGTGTGGGAAGAACCAGTACTTCTCGGCAAAAGCGATGTGGGAAAAGTAATTCTACTTAAGGAGAGTTCACTTCAATGGGTGGACAACTATGTGCAGAACGATCCATGTTGGAGCAAGCTCTACCATATGTATGTGGTGGAGAGCTTTGCGATTTATGCAGTACGCTATGTACGAACTATGGAGATTCCTCTGCGAAACCACACGTAGTGTATGAAAACCGAAGAGAATACATACATGTGTCAACCCCAATTTCGCGTACAAGAAAAATTACTCCGCAAAATCAAAAAAACGCCCGGCTTCATTTGTATACTGTGTGCCTGTGAATCAAAATAACGCAACCAATAGATGCAGGGCGGTACAAAGGAAAATATCTGAGGTCATTACTGTGAAACGCTATATGCGCGAAAATGGAGAATGCATCATTCTAGATCCAAAGGGAAATGAGACTCTTGTCTACTATGCAAGATTCAAACGTTGAAAGTTGATCCAGGCTCAGACCAAGGGGATGAATGGAGGCGCCGAACTCATGTACGCGATATGAGTGAATCTTCTTCGAGGTTATCAACAACACTCTCTCTACGTGACGGAGCGCCATTGGAGTCGAGGTCCTCGAGGTACACTACGCAATCAACAAGTCAGTTTTCTCTCCTCGTGGATGCCGATCGTGTTACACGAGGAAACTTACCATGTGGCCTAACGAACCAACTGCACAACAAAGCAGTTCCAAAAGTGACCGTCAGACACACAAAGACAGTCTGGCGGTAAGTCGACACCGTCGCACTGTAAATGCCGTTGAAGATTGTCGGTCCCAGCACTCTAGCGAACGCATGGAGCAAACCCGTCGCACCCAAAAGCTGTCCAACCTGGTCGGGACGGACGTGTTTGGTTAAGGCTGATCCCAGAGTGGGCGATCCAATTCCACCAATTGCAGCGACAGTCCCCGAGAGAATGAAGACACTGCCGTCTCGTGCAAGCGTGTAGCCTAGGAAACCCATCATGTCGAACAAAACAGCCAAACGGATGATGAACAGATCGAACCGGTCGGAGCCAGAGTGAGGTTGGGACTTGGTGCCCTGTTTGCCCCGTACGATGCGTGTGACCAACGGGAGGGCGACTAAGAGGCAGAAAACGCGAGCGCTGTTGACGATGGAAACAAAGCGTCCGGACTCAAGCTCCTGCCAGGCGAATTGCTGGCGAACGTACACCAGGATGACGCCCATGGCTCCCATGGCTACACCAAACATGATGGTATCAGTCGCGGCAAGGAGAATCAAATTCCAGCGGACGGCCGAGTTTGAGCCAGGGCCTGTTGGCCAGAGGATTTTGAGGGGTGCTAGAAGGTTGATGGATCGGAGTTGGTTGATCCAGTCGGCGGCTGGTCCGATCCGCTCCCTTTCTTCGCGATACTTCTCTCTTGCTGCTTCTTGTCGTGATTTGGTCAAAGATTCTGGAATAACGAAGGTCAAGAATAGGATGAAAACAACATGGCATGCTAGCGCTATGTAGAATACGAGCAGAACGGCCTCTGTTTTGCCTACGTATTTTTCACGGGCCTTGATGATGTACCCTGCAGCTACGGGTCCGAGAGCGATTCCAGTGAAGAGGCAAGCATGGAAGTACCCAAAAGCGACATTGCGTCTCTGTGGCGAGGTGCAGTCCGAGGCGTAAGCATGGGCGAGAGCCATGCCGACGATAAATGAGCCACAAAGTCCATCAGCTGCGTAACCAACTAATATCCAGTTGACGTGTACCTTCTCTGGATACTTGGCGGCGAGAATTGTGAGAACCTCTCCAACCAGGGTACCAAAAGCGGTAAAAGTCAACAGCTTTTTCCGGCCGAATCGATCAGACAAAGCACCCAACTTCGGAGAAGTGATGGCTGTGAGAATGCCAGATACCAGGCTTCCATAGAGTAGAAACAAAGATGACCGTGCAGAAACAGCATCCGTTCGGCAGCGATCGGGCTGTTGGCCTGGGTCCAGAGGCCCGCTTATGGGATCGGGGTCTTGCGCGGCGTAGTATTCTTCGCATACCAAGTCCATGATCAAGTTGATCTTGGGGACGATGATGCTTCCAATAGCTAGAGTGAAGAGTAAAAATGGAGGGATGAGCCAATATATCTACACTAGAGTTAGAAGCTGAATCGCAAGGTTGGCAGAATGATGCATACAGAGGGTCGTTTCCACCAGGGAAGCCCTTGAAATTCGGCATATCCAAACCACTCCTCGCTCTCTTCCTCATCTTGTTCTTGTCCGTTGCCACCGCGTTCGTGACCACGCCTACGCCGCAACAGCGGGGATTCTTCGTCGCCCTCGCTATCAGATTGAATAGGTGCTGCGGGAATCCGAGCAAGAGAAGATGTGGGCTTTTTGCGGTGCGATAGTTCCTCCAACTGCTGCTCAATCTCTGCATCCTCTACGAATGGGGCATCGGTCGAAGCCATGATGGAGGTGAAGCAATGGAAGGTCGATGTAGAGGAGGCAGCTAACGTGCGGCGCTTTCAGTCGATTTCGGAGATAGATTGCGGGGGACCGCAATGGTGGCTTGGAGCGGGAAAGGGAGGTATTCAATACGATGACATTTCCAGTTCGCCTTTGGTACTTATATAACCACTAGATAAGCGCAAGTCAGCTTGTATTATGTGGCGTCAGGCAATGAGGATGTCGCAATGGCAAGGAGAGAGAATGTCGAGTATAAACCGGGTACGCGGAAACATGCGCACGCGACAGGTTCCTCGGATACATTCACGATTAGCTTACCAGATACCTCCGGTTACCAAAGTCAACCCATTCAGTACTCAGGTCGATCGTGAAGGTGAACAATAACCCCGCGCAAAAGACGAGGTCCTATCCGCCCGCTCTGGTCCGTGACTGAGTATGCGGTGCCCAAAATCCCACGCCGAGGCTTCAAGGATTAATGATGACGTTGCCATTGTTTCGCGCGAAAACCAGTCTATGCCAGTAAAGGTAAAGTGCTCTTCCTCTTATCAGATCTCGGAATGCCTATATCTTCATCTGTTACGAATAGTGCATGCAACTCTTGAGATTTCACTCTTGGCTTAGAATGACTCTTTATGTTTTCTTCTGTTCTGAAGAGGCACGTAGCTGTTCTGGAACGCATATGGCCTATGACAAAATCTAGGTAAAATGATTTCACTGCAAATCTCCAGATATGACTCCTTTCGAGATCATATATATATACATCGATCACTCTTGGAGCTCTCAAGGTATTCTCCCTCATTTAACACACTGCTATCATTCTCATCGTCTTCTCCTCGATTTGTTTTTCTCGATTCATTCATTCGTGTCCTATCGTTATAGCATGTCTACATCCCAAAATACCGTCATTGACCCCTCGGTAACTGTCGTACGGTGCGTTCTCATAGCGTTGTTTGCCTTCAGTCACCGTTCAAACCATGTTTTGGAGCACGCTGATATGTACAAAATGCCAACACAAGCTCAGGCTAGACGAATTTCGAAGAGGTCGGTGAAGCGAAACGCAACAGCGACTCATCGGAATCTCCAGGGGACCCTATATGCGAACCTTTCATGTGTGAACGCGATCGATGGTTATTACTCTCAATCGTATCGGCTTCCATTTTCATTTGATTCCGAAATTCCGCGTCTATACACGCGTCAATTATGTCCCACATCTGTACCTGACAGACATGAACGTGTACAGGCATACGACACTGATGACATTGACTGCAGTTCAGCAATATGTACGAACTGTAGGAGTATTGCATGGACGCGAATGCGAGCTGCCATCAAGTTGTCACACGAAAATTCAAGCAGAACAAGAAGCATGAAGAAACGTGTAAGGTGGGGAAGCGTACAAGTATTCCATTACGACGACCAAAGCATTCTTTCGAGTTTCAGCACAACTTAGTTCAGCCCATATGTACAATTTTCCACGACCTTCCTAAATATACGCACAATTTTCGAAGAGATTATTCACGCTTTATAACTGCACACATGCAAATTTTCATCGAGCAAGACCCAATCCCTTCGGTAACTTCGACCTGAATGCCCATGCTGTGCCCATTGCAGCAATGCTCGCAGCTCCTAGCAGCAACCCTGTGTCACTGATAACCGATTCTTCGCGCACCCATCCAACACTGCTCTCCTTCTTTCCGTCGCCAAAAACAACTTTGCTGGCGTTTATGCGCTGCTTTATGGCCGTCTTCCCAGCATCCTCTTCCGCTGTAATAATCTCATAATCTTCCCAGTCGACCTTGCTCATCTTTTTCTGATACTCCACCACAGTACCGCTCCAGTTGTTCGTAATCTTGCCGTCGTCAGTCTTGTACCAAGAGTTACACGCCGGATCAGCGAATGAAGAGTTCCTCAATATCTCTTGTATCTTGTCGTTGAACTCATCTGTTCGACTTTTCTTTGGTATAATACCGATCCTTTCACCCCTATCCCTGGCATCCAGTACTGCCTTGACCATTCCGTTCAAATACCGCGATTGCGCTTCGATCATCAAAACAATGGAGTTGTGTCCGAGATTTGTGTTGGGCCCGTAGAATATGCCAAAATTTGGCAGATCGGGCACCGTCGTTCCGTATAACGCAGATGCACCGCCCTCCCAGATCTCTGTCAACGGACGGCCCCCAGCTCCCGTAATCTTCAGTGGATACAAAAATTGAACGGAGCGGAACCCTGTCGCGAGGACGAGCAGGTCGTGGTCGTGATGCTTTATCTCACCATCATCACTGCTCACTTGCACGCCCGTTTCGTCGATGCGCACAATCTTGTCGGTTTCTAGCACACTCTTGGGCGAAGCTATCGCCGGATAGTAATCATCACAGATGATCACTCTCTTGCATCCCGGGGAGTAGTTCGGTAGAAGCTTCTCCCACATGTCTGGGCGGCCCGGGAAGTGCTTTTCCATCAACTTCTTGCATTCAGTACGGACGAGTTGTGCGTGCGGCGACTGTGAATCCGTCACAGCATGGTAAAACTGCTCCCGGTAATCCATGGACAATGCACGGCCACGCCATCTGATCGGAGGCACATAACGATAAAGAAAGCGGCGAAACGACGAGATGGGGCCGTCCAGGCGTGGCACGACCCAATTGGGAGTTCTTTGATATACGGTGACGCTTTCGGAGGTAGGCACGATCTCGGGGATAATCTGAGCTGCTGTTGCTCCTGTTAATAGCATGTAGTGTCAGTCATAAGCTTTGTTTAGTCCACGACTGACAAGTCAACCAGGGATGTTAGACGAACCATTGCCGATGACACCAATGCGTTTTCCTTCAAGATTGTAACTCCAATCCCACCGCGCTGAATGCATAACTTTTCCTTTAAAATCTTCAAGTCCTTCAATGTCCGGATAATGAGGCTGATTCAGCTGTCCGACAGCGCTGACTAGAAAATCGCATTGAATCGAATACGCTGGTGAGAACTCCGAATCTTTCTCTCCCGTCACCTAAAAGGTCTCTCAGTTAGCTAGAAGTATGACCTAATCCGGTATGTGATCAGTCTGCCATCCGAGAAACAAACCATTACGCACCTTGACATCGACTTTCCACTGTGCGGCCCCGTCATTCCACGATGCAGCCTCGACCGACGAATTGAACCTGATATATTTGTACAATTGGTACTTCTGTGCTACATTTCGCAGATAATCCAGTATCTCCTCCTGTCCAGGATACTCGCGCGACCAATCTGGATTTTGCTCAAACGAATACGAGTATAGTATACTCCAGACTATTCATACACGCAT
Organism: Periconia digitata; assembly: GCA_948474695.1. Classification (NCBI taxonomy): domain Eukaryota; kingdom Fungi; phylum Ascomycota; class Dothideomycetes; order Pleosporales; family Periconiaceae; genus Periconia; species Periconia digitata. The sequence goes on along the minus strand of CAOQHR010000007.1, from coordinate 1,404,289 downwards.
GTCAGCTTCAGTATCAAGGGTTATGGAGAAGTCTGTATGCCACTTACCATCACAACAGCAACCGGGGTATTTGTTGTCGCTGTTATTTAGTTCCATCAGTTATTAAAATAGAAAGTGAATGACTAGCTTACTTACTTCCACGTTCCGCCCACCCCCGAGCTTCTCTCCAAGATGATGAAGTTGTGACATTGGTTGCGCTTGATGAGATCGATAGCCATACATACCCCTGACCTCGTCCAGCCAGATCAGTATCCATTCGAGCAACATCATGATAGCGAGTGCGACCTAAGGAGTTGTGATAAAGTTTTAGGGTTGAAGAAAAGTACATACCCGAGAAGCCCGCTCCTATGATGACGACCGTCGCTTGTGTATGATCTTTATTGCCGACAGGCGCCTGGGGCCACGGCTGCTGATGTTGTATTGCACCCATATTCGAGACTCAATCGCCGAAGTTGAACTCAGCATCCATATTCTTTTCCAAAGTGAAGGTTGAGGCGATGAAATAATAGATCGCAGACCTCAAGAGAAGAGAAACAGAAGCAGAGAGCACATGAGTGAAGAAAAGCGGATAACGAACACCAAAAAAGATGGAAACCCGGAGAATCAGCAGCTTCAAATACAAAAGCGGAAACATGGCACATGCGGTGCACGACATATATATTCCAGGTCTTCCGATTGTTCATCCAATACATCCGCAGCGGATCCCCCTCCTCATACCCGCAGGGCCTCAAGTCATGCTTCGCTCATCATGTTGACGCATCATCACGCTACGCTTTTTCGCTTGGCAGCTTGACTCTGCATGAAAATCACTGTACGAGTGGAGTTCATTTTCTAACCTCGGGGACTCATTATCAAACTCGGATGGTTGGTGTGGAGGACAAGGTACTTAGGTGCAATGCGAATGTGGGGAAACCTAATCGTTACCCAAGTGGATACGCAGGGTGAATCGTCATACTCGAGTCGATTTGCATCGCAGTCTTAACTTTGGATATGCTAGTTATTATCCGAATCCGGAAAGTTTGTTTTTTTCGCATCGTATGATGAATAGGTAATGGTATTTGTGATGTCTGATGTACATCTATGCGTATGTATATGCATGTCGAATGCTGACAGAGTAAAGCAGAAAGTACCGTAATCCCACACTATACCTTTCCAAGGTGCCAAATCGCATGCAATCACTGTATCCGGAAATTCATTGTTATTCATCGAGTCTCCGCCATCGGCCAAGGGCATGCTTTTGAGCGATCAGAAACCTTGCTCGCGTTTCCATTTCTCCTCCCATCCAGGAAACCATGGGCTTTCGTCCAGAGTTTGAACTTCCCAGTCCTCCGGCACTAATCCTTTTTCCACTTGCTCTTTCGCATACTCTTCGAGGGCTGGTTTGACGACATGTTCAACGTGCCAAGTATTTTTGTATTCCATCAAGCTGCGCTTGCTCTCGTTCAAGACCTTCAATACAAGTGCTGGAACGAAGGGCTCTTCTCGGAAACTCTCCACTGGAGTAAAGAGCGCCTTGAAATTGAATACCACGGCACCTGACAAGGGCATCCGACGCAAGGTCTGCCAATCGACTCGCAGATGGCACCGTGAAATATCAAGGTCGTTCATTTGCATGTCACGATGCTTTTCGTGAGGATCACCTGGAGGCATGTATAGCGGCTGGTCGACCTCCAGACCCCAAGACCCCCGCTGTATTGCCTTGTGGGTGGGTTTCTTTGCGAAATATCTGTGCGGACATCAGCTTTACAGTTGTCGACTAAACTGCCACCCATTTGCGCATGGCTTACCGATCCATTGAGAACTGCATTTTCTCCTTATAGTCAGGAATCGGGCTGTGGATTTCACGAAGGGACATGCCAATCTTTGAGCCTAGATTCCAACCCAATGCGCTGCATATGATACCCGCTCGAAATGAGTAGTAGCCGTTGTCTGGGTCGCGTATCATGATGGCAAAATCTTCGGGGATATTATTCAAAAGAACATGAAGCGGATGCATAGCCTTCAAGTTCGACTTAGTCCCGAGCAAGTCATTGTGGAAAATCATTGCCTCCGTGTTCAAACGAAAGTGTTGGGGGTACCGAGCGCATAGGAACTGCAAGACCATTTCCATGAGTTCTTTGCAGGCGAATTGGGAGCCGGGAAGTGCATCTAGTACGCCCTTTCCGTGTCTCCGAAATAACTCTTGCCGCTCCATAACTCGTCCCTTGTATGTACTTTCGAGCTCCAGCCACCACTCGGATTCCATCTTCGTGATCGCTAGGGATGCCATTAACGACGTACATTTCAGATTCGGCATATCGATACATACACATGGTTTGATGATATGACCATCGAAATGGTCTGTACGGCCGGGGTTTCGCTCTCGATATGTCGAAATTCAAGTATGGTCCTGGAAGAGGAATACCGCTAAGAGAAGCGTAATCAGGAAAGTCTCCCAATGCCTTGATTTCCTCCACGGAAAACCCACACGGTGTCATCATGGTCTTCTTCGCATCTTGGAGTTCAGATAAAAAGGGAACATCTTCTCCTTTTTTCTCAGGATAGTTGGAAAGTTGCTCCACTGTCTTATCCAAGTTTTGTGCTAGTCCTGGTATATTGGCCAAAACGAACCGTCGAGATGGCGGGTAAACACCCGAGTAATCTGGATCAGTCACATTTCCACTTCGGATCTTACCGGGTGAGAGCGACCTGGGCGGAGTTTTGGAACCCGAAGTTGCTCGTCGGTGGCGGAAATGGATGGGTTTCCCAAATGCATATCTCCTCCTCTGGTTAGGAAGAAGTAAAACGATGGAGGTGCCAATGAAAGCTACAACCAGAAAGAACAAAAAGTTGCTTTCCATCTTAGTGGTGGAGTCAAGCAGAAGCAACATGGAAGAAGTGTCAACACCCAAAGTGTAAGAGCGAAGATGGAGGATTGTGGCGTAGTGAAAAATCTCACTGCACAGAGGGCTGGGCCGTGGTCTAGGTGGTTGCACTGCAGGTGAGAGAAACCTGGGAATGCGGCAAACGTATGATATTATAGACAGTTACCCTGTGAAGAAGCCGAACCATTGGCAACTCGAGCTCATCGGATCGTTCGTGTGAATACGCGTTTCTCTTATCGTTAGTCGAAAGCGGGGGCGCACGATGTTGGAAGTGATTGGTGATGAACGGATACTCTTCATGGCTCCTGGATGACAAGGATGATCAATGACCAACAACACGTCTATATATGCTACATACCTGCCAAGATGCGAGGAGTGCCAGTCAAACACGAATATATCGGAGCAATGCAAGCTGCCCGCGTAAGAGGGGCACTCATAGCTCGCCCCGCCACCAACTCACCCCAGCAGCCACATGAAGCTGCAGAACCTTACCAAACACGGTATCTGAATCCCTCTTTCAATATATACGTTGGCCTATGGGTAGCAATGTCTGGTCGAGACCACCGTCTACACTTCAATGGTAGGCGCGGCATTTGTGTCGCTTACAGCGGATGACTTCTCAAAAATCGTCCGCCGATGTCGTGATCCACTAGTCTTGCGTGAAAGATGATCGAATTCGTTGTAAAAGATGGGATGTGAGCCATGTGACGGAGTATAGTACATTCATCTGTTCTAGGAAGCCGTCTCGCCGAAGAGCTTGTCAAGGAGCTACCCGCGTACTATATCAATCGGTTTCCGAATAAGCGACAGATAGGGCTAGGGAATCTGAATTGCCGATGGATAAGGCTGTAGTACGCTATTTTTGTATCTGCTGTTCACAATAATGATGTAATGGAAGAGTGAGGTCACATAACGGCGCTAACCCGCATTGGAACGTATCAGGTGGGGTGGTCACGAAGAAACGCTTTGTTTTCTTCGTAATCAGTCCTTTGGAAATCGGACGTGGTGAATGTCTCACACGGGAACTTTTCGATGGAGCTTGGGCTGACTTGCATTTTTGGGATATGGTCAACTGGTGGCAGTAAAGTAGCTCATGCTATCCACCAAACACCAAATCATTAACTACCTACATATGTAGGTAGGTACATAGGTACATATATGTAGGCACTTCTTCCATCTCAGCCCGATATTACCGAAATCAGGCCTGTACTGTCAGGTGATAATTACATACAAGATTTGGGAAAGAGTGGTGCAAAAAGATGGTTAATGCAAAAATCAGTACACATGTTTTATGATATTCGCAAGTTTTCAGTCTACACCAAAACACTACAGATACGTACTATAATCCTGTTTCGCAATGTACTCTTCCACAGTCGTATACTTGACATCAACGCCGTATTTTTCCTTGACTTCCCAAGGATAAATCACACTCGGATCCCCTCCGTCGAGTCCAAATTTATCAAAGTACGTGAACATCTCACCGAGTTCCTTGCCAGCCGAACCCATCTTTCTCTCCAAGACGCTTGCAGGGAACGAAGCAAATGAGACGGACACGTTGTTGACACGGCCCCAGATCTCTGCATACTCTTTCCAGCTAACCTTGGAGCCGGCGCCGACAAGGTTAACCTTGGGAGGTAGATCCAGGAGAGCCTTGACAAAGTTTCCTGCAGTGTGTCAGGAGTCAACGATATATCTTCTTACATGTGTGATTTTCTAGAGAGGAGAGGACCGGATAGGAAGTAGGGAATAAACGAACCTGTATCAGCATTGACGTCTGAGATAGCCACCTTGCTATCGCCACCCATAGGCATGCTCAAGACGTATTCTCCCTTGGTGTCCGTCTTCGTCGGCAGCGAAGTACCATTCGTCTTCCAATTCGACGCATAGAACCCTAGCTGCAACAGACTCGTCTTCTCCCACAGCTCAGGATACTTCTCTTTTAGATACTCTACGGCAACCCACTTAGCGTCGAAGTGCAAGTTAAACGTAATAAGCCCTTTACTCCAGTACTTGCTGTCGTTCAGAGTACTCAATACGAAGCGATCCAGGGTATCGATATTCGCAACCGCAGCGTCAACAATGTTCTTGGCGTGTTGAACCTCGCGCTCGTATGCTACTTCATTAGGCGTGATGCCGCGCGTCTTCGCTTCCTGGTGTACAGAACCGTCTTGCATGAGACCCCAAAAGTCCGTGGTGCCGAAAACCACGTTGGCTCCTGAGAAGGCTTTGGTCAAGCTCGAGACGCTGTTGAGGTCACCTGCTACAAGTTCGACACCCTTGTCTTTCCAGACAGCCGATGAAGGCTTTTTGGGATCCCGAGTGAGGCCACGAACGTGCCATTCGGGTAAGGCGAGGAAGGTCTCCGCGACAGAGCCGCCCTGTTTAATGTCAATGCTTGAATGACTGTGATGGAAACTGAAGTTTAGAAGTACTTGATTACCTGTGCTCCCTACAACAGCAATGATGTTCTTGCCGGACATGTTGATCTGTTTCGGTCTGTGATGTAGATTTGGTGTTTTTTGACTTCAATTGAACAGGTTCGGAAGCAGGCTGGATGGCGTAACAAGATTTGATGGCGATGAATGTGTTTTCTCCCCTTCTCCGCTTCCATCTACACGAGGTTTATACTCTCTCCATCTCGCACCTTTTCCATATCCCCAGCAAAACCTCATTCGTAATCGACAACGCAGTCGGCATCATCAAACCCGCGAATAGCGCCGATTCTGATTCAGCTGCCGTGAATCAAGGAAATTCCTCCCCGCACGATATCCACAATTCGCGATCGGGGGTTCTCTCGCACGTTGAACAAGCAAGTCGGATTTTCATGTGCATTCCGATGCCGATGCCGGTGCCGGTTCCGATACTATGGGTAGAGAGTGTGCAAATGGTGGATGAGTGGAAGCTTAGCGCCTGCTTTGTCGGCACGCTTGTTTGATGTCACGGTGCCGGGCTTGGTCAGCTTTCGGCCTATGTGTCGTAGACGAGCGAACACGGGGGTCATTTTAACGTAAGCAGATTTGCATTCTGGACGAATTGCGGAGAGATGGACTTTGGTTTCTCTTTCCCCGATACTTACCACCGTAGTAATCGTGCCATCTGATGGACTTGATCACTCAATCATCAGCAAAGAGATGCAGATTCCCTTTCTTCGACCCCGTGGTCCGGGACTGCAGCAAACTATCGCACTATTAAAGGGACTCAAGCACATCACATCGAAATACAAAAACGCAGTATAGTAAGTCAAACGTCTTCTGAAGTTCCGATAATTCTTTTCCCAAGAAATTGATATACAAGTACACCTAATATGAGGGTTGCAGCTGTTGCAACCCTATTTCCCGCAAACCCAACACCTCTCATCTCATAACGCAAATAGTCGAGCACAGGTGGAATGTAACAAGTAAACAAACAAATTTGAAAATAAACAAAACAACCTACTACCTCCTGGAACTCGCCATATGACCATAGCGATCACGTTCCCTGGTGGTATCGTACGCTTGTAGTACACGAGCCTGGGATTCGTCTGTTTGTGAGAAAGCGTAGCCACGTTGTTTGCGCATGCGTTGCACTTGGCGCACTTTGCGGATGGCTTTTTGGAATTGCTCCATGCTTGAGACATTGTTAGCGCGGCTTGTGGGAAGGAAGTATAGTGGTGTAGCGTGATGACATACCGAGGTCTGTAGTCTTGAATATTGTACTTCTGGATTTCCTGGACGTGATGATAGCTTTGAGGGTAATACATGCGCTTTGCATATTTCCACGCAAAGTCTCTGATGAGGCATAAAGGAGGAAGGACCAGGAGCATACCCCAGAACCTTGGGTCCGGGAACAGACGTTGAATAACACCTATGTACTCAGGCGAGGTGTTGTTCACTTTCGGTGCAAGGGTGGCATAAGCAGGAAGGAGAATGAACCAGAGAGCCATTGAGCCCGGGATGGCGAGAACAGTGTACTTGGTCCAGATGTTGGTGATGAGAGCAGCCTTGAGCAGCACCGTGGCCAAGGCAGCAGTATACAGCGAAGTACCCCATACCCAGTGCCCGGCATTGAGACCATCATGTTGCGGCCAATCCCAGAATATGAAGAGCTGTGAAGCATAGTAAAGGATAAGGGAGTGATAGAAGCCGTTTGCCACCCAAGACCAAAACGAGTGCATTTTGAAGAAGACACCGGATTGGGTAAGATGGTAGAGTTGTGGATATCTGTCTAGCAAGCGAGCGCTAACGTATTGGTCGAAAATTCCCAGTACGAATGGTGGCGCAGCGGTGAAGAAAACGTTATAAAAGGTGAGGGTCCAAGATTCGTAAATGATCTGGCCTGAGAATGCGTTCTGGCCTGAGTACCAAAATTGAGTCATGAATAGTGCAATGTTCTTGTAGAAGGAGTATAAGATGACTTTGCTGATGCGCTGGTAACTCCAAGCACCGTGAACGAGGAGGAGCTTGCGCAGGTAACGGAATTGTCCAATGGAAATATCAGCGCTTCGGGCAGCTTGGAGACCCTCCATACCGCTGATACCAATGCCAACGTGTGCAGCCTGAATCATGGAAACATCGTTCGCACCGTCGCCGATAGCAAGCAAAATGGCTTTCAAATGCCGTTTGACCAGCTTGACCACCAAAGCTTTTTGAAGTGGGGACACCCGGCAACAGATGACAGCTTTGCACTTCGTAGCCAAGTCCAAAAATTCCTTTTCCAAGTCGCGCTCCAATGCGTAAGTAAGAGACTTTCCGTCGATGACCAGAGCTAGTACATCTTGTTCCGCTCCTCCCATGCTTTGACTGTTGATTGCATTCAACTTCTTTTGAATGTTCTCGCGTGTTGCATCCTTGGACTCCTCGTTGACAATTAGCAAGCTCATGTCCTCGCTGATAAGCTTACAACTCATGCCAATGTTGATTGCAGTTTCTTGTCGATCTCCAGTCAGTACCCAAACTTTAATGCCGGCACTTTGCAAGGTAGCAATGGTATCCGGAACGCCATCCTGAAGCTTGTCTTCAATAGCAGTGGCCCCGAGAAGGGTCAGATCGTGCTCAATAAGCTCCGCAGCTTTGTCGAGTTCCTCAGCTCGGTTCCCGCTGACGGTCGTCTGTGCCTGATTGAAGATCTTATACCATTCCTGCCATTCATGCTCGGGAATCTCGCGCATAGCCAAACAAAGCGTCCGCAATCCATCGGCAGCGTATTCTTCAAGGTGAGTCAGTGTGACTTCGACATATGGATTGTTGTTTTTAGCCAGTCTTTCCAAAATCACGGTATCTGCGCCCTTGGTATAGCAGTAAATCTTTCCATCTGGCGCACGGAAAATGGTAGACATTCGTTTCCGTGTAGAGTTGAATTCACACACTGCCAAAAGCTCGTACTCAAATTCTTTGCCATCAACAAGAATCCTGACAGCGCGAGGTTTACGGGCAATGAATTTATATCCTAGCAGAACAGCACCCTCTACTAGAGCGCCTTCGTCGGGGGATGCTGCTTGGTATTTGATTTCTCCCTTCTCGCCTTTGCTCTCCGGAATGACTGTGTGGCAGGTAGAAAGCAGTGTCAAAAAGTGGTGGATGATGTTCCTGTCGCGATGTGTTTTGCGATTCTCGGCAAGTCTGGCAAAGTCATGAATTCCGACTTCAACTCCATCTTCGATTGTCGCCCGTCTGTCCTCAGGAACTTCGTCTGAATATTGAATGCCAGCGATGGAGGACTGTCTGAATTCCATGATGTTCTGGGTCAACGTGCCAGTTTTGTCCGAGAAGATGTACTCAATCTGACCTAGCTCCTCCACCAGAGATGAGGTACGGCAATTGGCAGGCGTGTCGGTAGGTTCGTAATAGATGTCGAGATCTGAGTCGATCAAGCTTCCGGTCCAGTATTTAACGACTTCGATGGTGACGAACAATGATATGGGAACTAAGTTAGAGTAAAGGACCCAATACGTCAACAGATCACCAAAGAACTGTTTGGCACCATTGAAATCTTCATATCGGAGATAGTCAAGCTGTTCACCATTCCTCATTCGAATCACAACGTCACCCACAGAGCTCACAATACTTAGGCCCACGAGAACACAGACGAGCATGAGAATCTGCCTGTTCACCATTCTCTCGACAGCAGTGGTTTTGATAGGAGTAGCAGTAGCGTTCCTCATAAGCTTGGTTTCGTGTCCGGTGAAGACCACTACACCATGTATCCACGGAGTATTCCTCAGGGTAGCCCCACGCAAGAGTAGCTGATCGGGTTGTAATGGGAGTTCCTTTTCCCCTCCTCCAGCTGCAATGGTCAACGTCGCTTCATACGTGTAAAGACTGCTGTTCGGCTGCTCGGATTTAATTTTTCCACCAAGCCGTCCTAGCTCGGCTGGACTGACCATGCCAGCGGTCTCTGGAATGCCCTGTTTGATCTTGAGATTTGTTTCGCCGTCCAAGTTCGCGGTTTCAATGTAGCATAGCGCCTCCGGCTCGGATGACGCGAGCAACACTAAATCTGCCGGGAAAGGATTCTCTGATTCGACACGAACAATGTCTCCTACAGCGACGTTTATCCAACGAGTGTCTTGAAAAGTGGACCCTTTCAAGACTTGTGCTCGCGAGTTGTTCAGTGCTGAATCCGACTGTCGCCTTCGATAATCCTCCACGTACTCTTTGACAGCTGACACGAGCAAGACAACACCTAGGGGAACAATCGTTGTGTATCGTTTCGTGGGTGAGATGCCAGGAATCTGTTGCAGTATAGCCGTGAACAAGAAGAATATGTTGGCGTATTTTGAGAACTGCTCGAAGAGAAATTTGGGAAGAAAGGTGATAACGTTGTACTTTGTAGTGGATACATGGTTGTTGACGTATTTGTTTTGCGCGTTCGCGGGAGGGTTATTGAGATGTATGATTCGAGGACCCAACGTCGATGGGTCTGGGGCACCACGACCGAAACCAAACTTGAACGTCCCCGATTTACGCTTTTTATGGGAGGCAGATCCGTCGTGAGTGCCGCTCGGTTGAGAGCGGTCCTGTTGTGCGGCGTTCTCAGTCAAAGGCAAGTCCATCTCGGAATACTCGGGTTTCTGGCCCAGCATGCTCTTCACACGTCCGCTAATACCCCCACCCAAGCTCATGATGCTATTCCTGTTAGCCTTGTTGGACTGTGAACGACTTGCTCCTGCTGGAGCGTCATATGTTGAACCGGCATAGTATCCCTGCGCGGAGTGATCGTCATCGGCCGGTATATCAGCATCCGAATAGCGCTGGTAGTTGTTCAAATCCGAGGTTTGCGAGTACAACCTCGAACCTCCCATGGCGTAAGGTGTATCTCCCGCGACAGGCGCACCAGGTCCGCCCGGAAGGCCTGCGGCAGGCCTGCCTCCCCCTACAAAATCATCGTATGATACCGAGGGCCGGCCCTGCGGCGCGTCGGTATTGTCTATATCGTATCGGTGAAGCAGCTGGTCATCGTCGACCGGGGGTCGTGCGCCAGAGGAGTAATAGGTGGGTTGGTGGTCGTCAAAGTCTATTAGGTTCTCGCTATGAGAAGGCGGTTGTCCTGGCGGCCGACCGGCCATGGCGGCCAAATGGATCGCGCGTGTCTTCTGCCACGTACAGCTGTGCCCCTCACTTCATCCAGTTGGAATACACAGTGAACCCTCTTTCCTAGCCCTTCCTCTGCTTGGTGTGTGTTGCTTGGTTGTGTTGGTGATGGGGGCGGTGGTGGTGATGGTATGGGGTAACAGAAGACGTTGCTCTCTCCTTCCAGTTAAACCAGTCCCCGAAGCTCCGCAGCCTTGGCCAACGTTTCGGAATGACGAGGGTGACAGAGAACAACAGCGCAGTCACGATGAACAAATGAAAAAAAAAAAAAAAGGCAGCAGTCGAATGCACAGATGCGAGGAAAGGGAAACCGAGTTCTCTCTCATAAGATTGAAGAGTTAATTGAGGAGGAGGCTCAGTTGCAATCACAGCGGCGCGGGCAAGTCAGATCCCCTTGGGGCAGTGCGAACGCCCCCCAACCTAGCAATACTACGAATAAGCGCACGGTGACCCCTGCTGCCATTTTCTCCAAGCAGGCAATGCGTCGTAAGCTGCTCTTTGCCAGGTGCGGTAATTTACAACAGAGCGTTGATGGCAGAAACAAGGGCGAGAAGGATGGCAATAAGTAATTCAGTGGACAGTCGCTTGTGTCGTTGCTGCAGCAGCTTCCAGTTGTGCTGCGCCTACATACATGTACTAAACGAAACGACGCGGTTCACGTTTGCATCGTGGGAGTGTTTGTGGCAGCGACTACACTCCGGCCAATATCTTTGTGCAGTGACCAAGCCTCTCCGCCACCAAGTCGACGGTGCTTAGAGGACTGCGGCGTGTATGTACGCGCAAGTACTACTTGCATACATGACACCATGTGCATGGTCCTCCAACGGCTGTGCTATTTTGGTACGAGATGATGCACCGTTGCTGCCGAAATCAGTTTATCGAAGGTCGTCGCAAGCAGGGGCAATGCTTCCAATAGTTCGCAAAGCACAACCAGGATGGTGCATTCACTTGTTGATGCGAGTCGTCATTCTGCAAAACTTTGCATCCCATGATATTGTTCGCAGACTCGCTGTGGTACGCTATGTTCTTTGCTCAACCATTACCCTTCGATAAGTAGGGTTGCTGCTCAACAATTACTCGGAACCATATTCAAAGAAGCGCAAAGATCGTACCCTGCACTGCAATCTATATACGTGCTTGCGGTTTTTAGACTCTAATCGGGGGAGGAAATCCTCGCGAAATCGGCACTATCTGTCTCGGTGTGGCAGGAGCACATTGGTTCGCAAGTGACAGAAAAGCCAGATGTAACAACGACCACCAAAAGGGGTATGGTTGATCCATGATGTGACATATCAATACATATCTAGGTAGTCAACGACAAGACAATGCAATTTGCTACACTGCGGAATATTGTTCGGGTAGGACAGGTAGCTCTTCACAGGTAGCTGCTCATGTACCTAATCAACATTTGAAGTCTTGATAGCAAGATACGCTGATTGACATATGGGGACATATTGCACATCACGCTTCGAATGTAGATCAGGCCACGTACGCTCACGATGGCGATAAGTTGGCGGACTTCTGAATCTATTTATTAAAGTAATGTATCCCTTGGACTGTTCGCAGTGTAATTCTGTTGGGTACGATCCTAGACACTAGAATAGTCAGGCTAACCCCCGCCATCCAATCGGACCATGTCTGGTGTGAAAATCATGAAGGAGAAAGAGAAAAAAAAAGACGAGAAAGCACTGACCCAACACTCATCGACATGGAGTCTGATGCTACTTTTTCTAGTAGAATATATTAGATAAAACCAGCAATTTTCGCATCAAATCATCACAGATCAGCTCTCGAAGCGTTCAACGCCTGGTTAGCTCAATCGGTAGAGCGTGAGACTCTTATGAGTTCACTTTCTCAGAAAGCGATTGATTTAAGCAACAATCTCAAGGTTGCGGGTTCGACCCCCGCATCGGGCTTTTTTCTTTTCTTTTGCAGATGTTTGAGCTGCAAAGCTGTTAAGGATCCGGGTTGAGATGTTGATGGGTGATGGATGGCCTGTGGGGTGACTAATCAGCCCAAGCTGTCTTTGGTTGGCTGGAAAGATGGTGTTGTGCCATGGCTTGGCGTTCGCTGCAATCAGGCGACAAGGCAAAGCTCGATCACGACTTGAAACATGGCAGCAGTATCAGTTCTTCGTTCTATGAACTGTCCCTGCAAGATGCGCATTTGTTTTTTTTGGTGGTAAATGCATGTGAAGGATGCGGCTTTGTTTGCCATGCGTCCTCATCCTCGGCCAATAGCAAAGATGGCAAATAGTGCTATTACTGTGTGTCAATAGTCTCAATGTCTCTCCTATCTCGACTGCGCGTTTCAATAATGCTCTGTAATCACTACCTTCAAGTACCATGTGGTGGAGATGTATCTGTCCATCTATACATAGGAAATTATTCGGTTCAGTGTCAGAGACATGTAGCGTCTTGGGCAGCAAGGCCAGTGAGAGTGGAAAGGGAGTTGTATCGGCATGTCTCACCATGAGTTTGCTGATGTTCATGGAAAGAAAGACGTTATTAATAGACGGCAGTTCTGTGGGGAAGCGAACAGTGCGTGGATCAAGAAATCAACGGTGGACCGGAAGGGCGTATAATGGTAAGTTTGATAAGCCTCACAAATATGATTCTGATCGGGGAATTGAGCATTGTGTGGTGGTTGGCTGAAGCGTGCTGATGATGATGTGATGGCTGCGGAGACTAGCGGTGGATGTGTACATAGTAGTGTAGTGTGCAGTACAGTGCACTCGGGCAGGATGCAGAAGTAAGTCGAGCAGGCAGGGCGGCGGCCTTGTTCTGGCCTGGGCCGGGCAGCGGGGAAAGCGTAGGATAAGAGCGAAACGGGAAGCTTGGCGTTCGAGTTTGGCGTTTCGGATCGCAGCGAATCGGGAGATCAGCAGGCATGGGTGTGGTGTTGATGATGATGAGGAGGAGGAGGAGGAGGAGGATGATGATGTATGGAACAAGCAGAGCCGATATCTCACCACGTACCGTCTCCGCACTCAACGGACGGGAAAATAGGCACAGCGGGCGTTGATCGTCAACGAGCATGTTGGGCAAAATCAACAAATCATTGCATGAAGCAGGGAAGGATACCTAGGTACACACATGTGCAATGAGGCAGAGGAGGGATGGCCAAGATCACATGTATCCAATGCTTACTAGGCGCACATGTAGCACTGCATCCAATACAGTAGCACCTGCTGTAGCCTCCCATGCTGAAACACTTGACTGCAGCCGCACGGGCCTCGCGACTCCACTCCCACTTCTTCCACGAAACCGAACAATTGAGCCATTCGACTCCCTTTGCACGTCCCGCCGCTGACGGTTATTGCCAGTGACTCGCGCATCGACTGTAAACTCCCGTACCAACGGCATTCATTCTCCACGGCTGTGTGTGTAGGCAATAGATAGCGTGCAAGCCTAACCTGATAACTCCCACACGCGCTTTCCTTCTTGATTTCTCTTCTTCTTCATCTCTCTCTCGTCCCCTCCTCTCCCTCCCCCCTTCCCAACCTTCGTCTGATACCCGCCTGTTCATTGGTCTACCTTGCACCCACCAAACGTTAACTGCTTTCTTGCTCTCTTCTTACTTCTGTGCACACCCCCCTCAACGCTATTACCATCCATATATATCACCCCCGTCGCACACATTCCCCATTCCTCCGTCTCCTGTTGCTGCTGCTACTGCTCTGTACTATACTCGCTGTACTGCCCATGTACATATACACACGGTAGCCCGGCAACGCTCGACACCACTGTACTGTTCGCAATGAAGAGAAAGTTTGCTTTCAACCTTGCGCCCGTGGTAAGTTTACTCGTTTGTTTGTTCACTATTATTTAGTTTGGTCGTTGCATTCCTCACGGCTTCCTCAGCTCACACACATGTTCAGAAGGTGCCGCCCCAAGCCAAACAATCGTCCGAGTCCACTTCGCAATCGCATCGCCGACATGTCAGCAAGGACAGCATACCGTCGTTGGACTCTCCCCGTATCAGTCGTCGCCATCTTGACGCCGTCACAGAACGCGAGTTGCGCGTAGCGTGCAAGCTGATCCTTCAGAACTTCAAACCCTCCGATGCCGACTTTGCCGATAACGACCCAAAGCTAGATTTCAGCGGCCCTCACAAACGAAGAGAAGATCCTGTCGCGGAACCGCAAATACCCCATCTCGTCAAAGACGTCAAGGTCTACCGACCCACTGGTGCACCCGCCAACACAAAAAGCACCCGCGATGCAACGAGACATGCTCAGAAGCCAGACCCTACCGTCAAGGCCTACCCCGATCTGCCTATGCTGGCAAACAGCAGCCGCCGGAGAGACTTATCTTCCGGGGAGAAGAATATTGAGAGAGGTCGGTCTACCAAGGTGTCTGAGCGCGAGCGCGGCGTTGCCAAGTCAGTACCCATTCGAGTCGACGTCGATTCAGACGATGCAAAGAGCCTAGCCACACCTTGTATGTATATTTCTGGACAACCCCGCACCGAGACGCCCTGCACGGCAACATGCTGGAAAACGTTGATAACTTTGTAAAATGCATGTTTGAACTGGGCTAACTTTGTGTCCGTGGGTCAAGTAACAGCATCGACCGACCCCCATAACAACCATGGCTCAACAGCGCCAACCTCCATAGGCTCTCACAGAGGCTCGCGTCAGTACGATAGTGCAGCAGCTACTGCAGACGCTCAAGCTGCCGAGTGGATGCGGCATGAGTTTGACAAGCGTCGACCAAAAGACAGCGCAAACGTGTTCCCGGACCCACCTCAATCTTCCCACAGACCATCTAGTCGAGCGAGCAGCTTAAAGGCCGGCATCCGTGATTACATTTTCCCAGCTTCTAGAACTCTGAGCCGTACTCCCTCCCAAGCTTCTTTACGTACCACAGACAGTCAAGCTTCGGGACAGATTAGACGTAGTGGATCTACAACTGGCTGGCGAAGCTGGGGCTTGCAGCGCATGACTAGTTCGCGCAGTAGTAGTCGTCCGGGCACATCGAGCGGACGGGCAGAACGTGTGGAGCCGGAGAAGAAGTCCGAAGTTGACCTGAACCGAAAACTCCCTCCTCTACCCAGCCTGGATACCTGGAAAGACCCTGAGGAAGAGAAGAAGGAACAACCGAAAGTCCAAGTCAAGGGTGGTCACATTGCGAGTGTAATGCGCACTCAAGGCCAGCAGCAACAGCAAGAGTATGCAGCAGCCGTGCGCAAACATCACCGAAAGGCCGGTTCCGATTCTATACCATTGCGAATGGCGAAGACGCGAACCTCTTCCAATGTAACGCCTGTTCCTCAACAAAACACATCACATAAAAGCACGGTATCATCAACAGATCGTTCCAAAGAGATTGACTCCATGATGTCGGTCATGTCCTCTTCACGGAATTTCGACGAGTTACTCACGCTACACCCCGGCGGCCCCCCACCCCGAAAAAGTACGAGCTCCATCTCGCGATCGCCTCATGTAGGACCAAGCAGCGATAGCCGCTCGCCCGCCCCTAATTTCTCACGCAAAATCAGCAGTGAGATCTCCTCGTCGGCAGTTTCTCCGCGGGCAAACGCATATTCGAACACCGTGGAAATTTCAGTCGGGGAAGCCCCTGCAGAGAAGCAAGAACAGAAGAGTAAAATGAGGCAAGTTTTCGGTGGGTGGATGCTTAAGAAGGATAAGAAGGAAGATTGGATGCAGAAGGTCGAGAAGAAGGGTGTCAAGGGCGGCATCATGACGCAGGACGCAGCACTTCCGCCCGTCGTGCGATATTAACACGCTTCACTTGTGTTCATAGCAGAGGATCATTTTTCTACTTGACCATCGGCATGCTCTTCTACTCCTGTCAGCAGGTCTGGCGGATGCTTTTTTTTAATGTTACGTCTCGGTACTCAGCACGTGCTATGTTGCGTTTCTGGGTCTTATAAAAACTTTTTAATCTCATTATCATCATACATACGACAGTCAAAAAGGACTGCCATTATTAGTGTAACTTTAGTAATGCAAACCTATTCACCAATCTTGCGATAAGGACTAAATGGCTCAGTAGGCATCTCAACGCAACAGCGAAATTCACCGCTGAAGCAAATTCCTAGTCGATATCCTACCTAA
Source organism: Periconia digitata (assembly GCA_948474695.1). NCBI lineage: Eukaryota > Fungi > Ascomycota > Dothideomycetes > Pleosporales > Periconiaceae > Periconia > Periconia digitata. Next base: position 1,387,775 of record CAOQHR010000007.1, on the reverse strand, counting down.
TATGCCTTGACTCGTTTCTGACAGTATCGACAACTACCGACACAGAAAACGAAATGCCGTGCGTTGGCGCGTTTCGTTGATGCCTTGTCAATCCGGCAAAACCGACCAGCTTCTTTCTCTCCTTCTTTCGCCTAAATATAAAGGAAGAATTATAATGCATGCAAGCAAGCATCAAACTCCTTCTCGTTTCGTACCTTTTTCTTTTCTCTTGTTCCTGGCGTTTCGAAATTGTGGGGGAGGGGTCGTCGCGATACAGATATGCAAACATGATATATTACAGGGATGGGCTTACAACTTGCGGAATTTTCCTCTTCCTTCTTCACTCCTCCCTTGTTTGGAGATTGATTTGTCATGATGTTGTTTTGAAGGTGTGGGGACTCGATTGAGGGTTTGTTTGCGTGGCTGATAATTTCTTCAACACGAAAAGGTCTTGGGTTAAACTAATGTGCACAAGAATCGCGATCACTGCAGACCGAGAGGTCGTTTATCGCCAATTCCTGGTTTCCGTTGTATATTTGTTTCGTTTTGTGAAAATGGTATCAATTCAAGTGCTCTTAGTCGGGTACTAAATCTCCTGTTTTGAAATGTATCGTCTTTACCTCGACTTTGAAAGCTGTGCTTGCCGAGAGGCAAGGCGCGCTATGAGCGCCTTCCACATTCGAGACCGTGTTTTCCAAGGCCTGCGCTGAGCATAAAGCGACGTAGGTAATTGTGCTGTTTGTATATCTCCTCTCTCTCTTACTTTCTTATTTGCTGTCGTCTCTAATTGATCCTCCATTGATTGGCTTGTTAGTCCTTGTTATCTTTAACGAGCAACTGATATAACTACAACAATAACAACAACAACAACAACAACAACAGCGCCGGCATCGGACAAGACACCAAAGTCAATTGTATCTTTTACATACCTGCGCTATGTAGCTCCATGACTCCCATCATCTCTTTCCGAAAATAAGAAAATCGAAAGGTGGAAAGTGAGGAGAGGGAGAGACAATGTGCAAGGTCATTCGATATCAGTACTCGTGCTACCACAATATCAAGCACGTCGCATCTCGCTGTGGTGGGCATCGAGTTAAACAAAGAGGCAACAACAGCTGTCCCAGAGCGGCTTGTTCCGCTGAGCCATACGTGACTGTCAAGCTTGAAGGCGATTGCGGGCAGTGTATACAAGAGGTACGTCGGGTTCAAAGCAAGCCGTGGAGCTCGGGTTATACCCAGACACAGATCTGTGCGAGTATATGTATATGGTTGCGTGTTGTAAGAGCTCCAACAAGCCATCCGGAAACCAGTTGCTTTCTCTTCCTGCAACCCAAACTCAGTAGAACATCAAGCTAATCTGACTTGAACCCCATCTTTCTAGGCTTGGAACGCGGACCAGGAAGCCAGAATCTCAAGAGCCGAGATCTTCAAAGGTCAACTCCTTTCCCGCAAGGACGTCCCGTCCGCGCATGCCCGCGCCGTGTACGACCATATCAACAACCTGGTTGCAACACTTCGCGATGAATTCAGCGTAGAGAAGTGGCGAAGGAATTCTGATTACCCGCCTTTGCGCCAACAATCCCCCCCTCCGGTACGATTGCGGCCGCAACTAGGTGATGGCAGCATTAGGTATGTTTCTTGTGGCGTCAAGTATACTGAGACCTTACATCGCGATATTCTGTGATATCACGCTGGAAGGTCTTTTTGGGACACTGAAAACTCATTGAAATATCCTTGTTCATACTGTGTTAACTTTTTCCTCCGTGTTTTTAGGTCGGAGACAGACTCGCAACAGACGATAAACCCAACTTTTATTGATAGGTGCGCAAACCCTTCCATGTTGAAGCAGCAGGTGCAGCCCGAAGAAGTTGTTATTCCACCACCCGCTCTACCACCAGCGGATGAGAATGGCTGGATTACGTTTGAGGTCGACGGCGAGGAGGAAGACTACGAGCGAAGTACAGATCCACTGCATCCAGTCAACACTGACAACTACGATTTCCCTTGCGCTTCAGACTCAGACGTGCCCGAAACTCACGAGGAAAATGCGGATAGCGAGGAAGGCGTACAAAACTTCATATTTCCCTCTGACTGGGGAATCCAGACTTGGAAGGATCATTCAGTAGCAGAGCTAGCTTGGGAGGCCAACGATGCACACGACGACGAAACCCCAAAGCCCTATCTAGACTCCGACCAAACGTCTCCGATCGAAGAAGCTGCTACATTATTGACGAAAAAGATAGTGGACGATTTTTGGTCCGTCGTCGATATCGTCGACGGTCATGCCAATGAACATGTAACTTCTCCTCTTCTGCCCCAAGTGGGCATGTTTGGGCAAAGACTAACGAAATATGACCGGTACCGCGCAGCCAACCGCATTGTGTTCAAGAAAGTCCATCCCCGACATTATTACGCAAACCACTTATTGATCTCGCGGTTGGAGATCAAGGCCATGTGTGGGGTATTTGGGCAGAGGATATGGACGCTGGAAGGGGATGTGGCACTTGAGGACATTGCGTTCTTCCATTGAAAGCTACATCGGAGACGTCCCACGATAAGCATCAGTCATATATAATGTCTCGAGCACCACATCTTGAGACGAATTAATCTCTCTTCAAGAATGTGCCTACGTGTAAGACTTGGCAGGGGATCTAAGCCTCCTGAATGAGGACATTCGCTCATGAGGACATGATCATTTCTCATTATGATTGGTATCTAAGTATTCCGGGTGACCGGGCTGATCGAACGCGTCTTTAGTGCGCCCCTAGCTAATGCTATCAATTCATGAGAGGGCTCCTTGAAAGACTCATTTGTAGCATAGCCCACCAACGATGGGTGAGAGTCGTTCGCATACTAGCACACCAGTATTGATGTTTCGTAGTGGTGACCGCTGGTTTAGCCAGATGTAATCCCATCTCGATTGCTTGCGTAATGCATGGACCTGGCAAGTATCATTACCGGAGTGGAATGTCCAGCTGAATGCTTCATCATCCCTTTGTTTTTTGGGGATAAGGAAGAGCAAACAGCTCATTGTAGTATGCTGCTTCATCACCGCTCTCCGCCAAATTCCCGGTGATCGGAGCCACCCCCGAATCCGCCGCTAAAGAACGGCGCACCTCCACCATCATATCCACCCATCAAGGCGCCTATGCCTCGTCTGCTTTGATTCCTTGAATTTTCAACGATCTGACTCTTGCGACCAAAGTCCTTAGCTGCGGACACTGAGTTGGTGATCGAGGATAGGAGTTGGACGAGTTGAACGTCCGAAGACTCTTGCTGGGACTCAATGGTAAAGGCTTCGGAGTCGGACGGAGCGAGGATGTTGAGACGAGCAAGCATAGCCGAAATGCTGCGGAGAATAGGGTTATTGAGAGGAAGGGGATGGTCGGCGGATGGAGTGGGGTTGAATGGAAGCGAAGGATCGGAGAGATACGACGGTGGGAGAGAAGCGAGATAGGTACGAATGAGTGAGATTCGGCGGCTCAACATGCGGATAGCGTTCATCTTTGCCGTTAGCGTCGAGAGGAGCTCGTCGTCTTCTGCTGTTAGAATGGTCGACTCGTCGATTGTTTCATCCTTCGCCCTCTCTTTCCCTTTCCCCTTTGCGCTCTTGCCTTTGTCATCATCGCTCTTAATTCTGCTTGAGTCTGTTGCCGAGGGTCCTTCGACTGCAGTAGCGTTACCTCCGCCCCGTGCTACGAAATCAACGCTGATCATCTCCGCTTCATCGGTCTCTATAGTGTAGGCAAGTTCGCGGAACTTGAGTGGTCTATCCCGAACTGCTCCGTCTATGTCCATGGCTTTGTCACCAGATTCACCCGGTCCGCTCTCATGAACCGACTCGTACAATGTGAGCGGCAATTTTCCAGCGGCCGTGGCTTCAGATTCAGCATCTGCAGGGTGAAATAAGAAGAGTATCGGTGATTCGATGAATATATCGGATATTTGTGTGTGTATTGGAAGGACATGCGGTTCTGGTCCAGCTGCGGAGCCGAGTGTGAACCATCCTACGATGTCGAGTGGTGGTTGTTTGTGTACATCTTTGACTTTACCGGGTATTAGTATATTGGTGAGAATTGCAGTAAAGCAGTTATGATTCCGGGTTGTTTAGAACTTACAGTCCTCCAAGCGTTTACTAAACCATTCCTTATCCAGCACTACTTCTCCAGCATCATCTGTAGTCAACTTTGCTTGAAAAGCAACCTCCATTGATATGTCCTGGCCATTTTGTTGACCCAATACTGCTCCAACAACAGGTCCTTGCTGGTTCCGTAATGTGTGTCGTGTGATGCAATCCGATATGGTGAGGAGAACAAGCGGGTGCAGCTGTATGGTGGGGCTAGTGTCCGAGGCGCGAGTGGTGGAGAGAAGTGGATTGGTTGCAACGCCTGCCATTCTGGTGTTTTTAGACGAGTATACGGTTTCTTCAAGCTCTTGATTTCATAGAAACCTTCGTACTGGCAGAGTGAGTTTGTAGTGGAGTTGAGTGTAAGTAGTTAGGAAGCAAGTCAACTAGGCAGTCGTTCCTTGGCGATGATGCTCCCCGGAGAGCGGATTAACTATACCCCGACTGTCTGACCAAACCTACGAATCACCCCAATCGTCTTTCCCGTCATCGAATACAATGTTGCACTTATATATGCAGTTAGAGATCCTAAGTGCACTGGTTCTACCAGATCTTCTGTCTTGTTGTTGCTGGAGGAGACGACTTCACTACACAACTTTGCAACCAGAGTCTCATCTCACCCCATAAATTCAGGGAAGTTGAACATCTCTCTGCACCTGATAGTACCCATCAGACAAAAAATTTTCGGGGGCTTCAGACATGCTTTGTTAAACTTTCGGCAAGTGTGTAATGCAAGAATTTGATTGTCATTATTCTATGGTATATGAGCAACTTGCTCAACAACAAAGCATCCGGTGAACGCCCAAAAAAAAAGACCGAAACCCAAAACGTGTCGTGGTATATTCCCCCGATTCGACGGAAGTTAACAACCCGCAAATCAGAACGCCGTCATTCGTCCAGCGACTACCCAGAATCTATGTCCATTATACCGGTATTCAATGAAGTGAGGCTTCATAGGGTGCAGAATGACTTAAGCTTCCACTAGGACTTTCAAGACGAGGTTGCCATCCTTGTCCAGAGTCTTTCCAGCCAAATCAAAGGCGTCTTTCGCAGCCCCTAGGCCTTTGAATCGATGGGTGATCATATTATCGAGACTCGGCAAGCACCCGGAGGAAATGATCTTGATACCAGTCGGATAGGTGTTGGCGTAGCGGAAGATTCCAATGATATCGACTTCCTTGAGGTGGGATGCGGACATGGGGAGTGTTTGCACTGGTGTGCCCATTCCCACCATGATCAGCTTGCCTCCCGGTCTCGTTGCCTTGACAAGCGTTAGCTGAGGATTTCCACGGGGATGAGCGATCGACTTACATATAGGCCTGCTTGCATGCAGATCTCCTTTCCCGTGCAATCGAACGTCAAATCAGCGCCTTCGAAGCCAGATTCATTCAGTGACGCGATTTGCATTACATCATCAGCAATCTCCTTCGCGGCCTTGAACTTTTCGGCGGTCTCGGTCAAATGCCGTCTTTGTGTTACAATGTACCCCTTGTGGGCAAAGCCGTTGGTTAACGCGTAATTCACACGTCCGTGATCAATGTCGGCAATCACTACAGTTGTAGCGCCAGACATCTTCGCCATTGCTGCTGTCAACAGGCCAACAGTACCGGCGCCGAAAACAATGGCCGTATCGCCCTGCTCTACTGTGGCTCTCCGAGTTGCATGAATAGCAACACTTAGAGGCTCTAGAAGCGCTGCCGATTCCATGGAGACATGGGAGGGAATCCTACATTAAGTTGTTAGTGGACTGAATCAAACACTGTAGGATTCCATGCAAGACATACTTGTGGCACCATTTAGCGGGATGGTTGATGCGATCCTGGAGTGTTCCCTGGAAATGAGGTACAGACTTGGCGCTACTTCGGAACCGCATACCAGGACAGAGGTTGTATCGGCCACGCTGACATGACCTACAGTTGTCGCACGGCACACCGACCTCTAGTGCAACGCGCTCGCCAATCTGAAAGCCTGTCACAGCATCGCCCACGGCAACGACAATCCCAGCAGACTCGTGGCCTAGAGATAGCGGCTGCACGGCCTGGAGATCACCGTTGCGGAACTTGTTGTAGTAGGACACATCACTTCCACATACGCCAGTGGCTTTGATAGCGATCTGAAGTTCAAGGGGTCCGGGATCCGTGATGGTTCGAGTTTCCTGTTTCGATGATTAGCTTTGGTCCTCGTCTGCACTAACACACAGTGTCCCCCACGGACAGTGGGATGGGGTGGGATATTATGTCAGGACGGATGCAGGAACTATAGAACATACGAGCCGCAAGTCTCTAGGTCCATGCAGGACAGAAGCTACAACAGTGTTGTTTTTGTGATAGTGCCGCGCCGGGGTTGGGTAGATATCGGCCAGTGCTGTGGGAGCCATTGCGAAACGGTTTGCCCTTGAAAGCGGGATGGAAATGAATCAACGGATCGGGCCAAGAATAGGAAAGGAAGGTGGAAAGGGGGAAAAAAGTGGTTGAGGTAGCTAGTTGGGCGACGACACCCCACGGGAGGCGTGGAGGCTGATATACATGTCTCGAAGCCCAGGTATTCAACGGTCGAGGCATTGCTGCCAACGCAACGCTAGATCCGTGGCTTCTGATACTCGTGCATCGGAACGAGATAATGGAATCGCGTGAAGAAAGCATATGCTTCAAACAAGCGTGCACGTCATTTGCTGTTGGACCGGGTTAATCTTGCGGGTAGTGGTACCTACATGGTTACGGGTGTGCAGGATGAAGTGTGGGCTCTCGGGGATGGACGTTTTCTATCAACGACTAGTGGACGACTTGCTCTAACTCGCGTAGGCTTTTCTTTATCCCGTCGACCCTGGTTTCTCAATACGAGGCTAGGTTCTCCATGTGGGTGCCAACTGGGGTTGAAGCTGCGAGCAGGGGGGTAGCGCCACAACCTTGGAGTGAGTACTTGTTCACTTTCTACCGGATTGACAACCATGAGCCAACCAGGGAAGTGTGTTTTTTTAGCGTACCTCCAAGTAAAACGCGGCCCCGTCTAATTACTGCGCTCTGTGTCGATCTGCCTTGCAGGCAGGAGCGTCTTGGCTGGATGATAAGGTACAAGTATGTACTTTATTCGTGGTGCATACATGTAGTGCTTGCACGACCGCTAGAGGCCCGTGGAATATCAAAAGATAGGGCGCAAGTCATAGTTTGAGAGCACGGATGGCACGATGAATGACTGGTCGGTGGGGCCCTTGAGCATAGTTGGACATGGTATGGCATAGCGCGCGGAGCATGTTCAGGCTGATATGCGGCCTGGACGGTCTGCGAAATGGACGATGGACTCGAGGTGATGATCTTGTTACCCACAACTGACCGCCAAACGACAATTCGCCATTGATTGCGTAGATTGGAGCGTCCTTGCCCTGCTTGGGGCCAATGAGCAGCGGGAAGGGCATCGTTGTGATGTTCGAACCCAAAAGCGAGCATGCAACTACGGCGGCGCCGGCAGTGAATCATGTAGAGAGAATGGAAAAGGCTCGCAAGGCCGATGTACTGTGTACATCCATGACGGATGAAGACTAGTGGAGCGCAATCGGGAGCCGGGTACGAGGGGCGCGCAAGCAGAGTCCAATATCAGGATGGACAGTGCGAAGCTATAGACAGAGTGGATTTGCAGCTCGCCTCCAGACAGATTGGCGTTGGTGTGGAGAATGGAGACAGAGCGGCAGAGGAGCGGGCATGGGTGTATATGCTACACAGGCATAGGTACATGGAGCAGAGTGGAAGACGGTGGCTGCATCGCGGAAGCGCGGGCAAACCAGAAGACACGGTTGGCGGGCGGTGATGGGATGGTGAGTGGTGGTTTGTCGTCGTCGTCGCGGGCGACTTACCGGATTGTCGGGACGCGGACCAGGGCAGTGAGCATGGGCAAGCTTATCTCTGAGAAGGTTTTGGTGCTGGTGGTCCCTTTGGACATGGCAGCCTGCGTCATGCCGCGACCTCAACCGTTTTCCTCCATCGCCATTCCACGCCCCGTTGTCGGTCCTCCGTTGCATCATGTACACATGTACGTACGTACTGTACGTATGTACCCATCTGCTGCTCCATCTGTGGTGCGTGTGCCTGTCCGCCGTGTGAATCCAGCTGCATTTCATCCACACATTGCCGTAGCCTGCTCCCCAATCCTGAGGCCATGCACCTGGTGAATGAATCCAATCCATCATTCGTTGCCGCCAACATGTACATCCAACAAGAGCGGTGTATCGCTGCAATCGCGAATTCGCACATCCCTTTGACCCATCCCTGCAGAGTAGTACTTGAGTGTACTTACTTAGCTATGTTGTATGGATGCCAAGTACCCAAAATTGTTTAGTCATCGTTGCGTCTTGGGCCGTCATCCATCTGCTGCTCTCTACACCAGGTACCCATACCATAATGTACAACCAGTACTACTCCACTTCCCTCTCCTCTGCTTTTTCTTCTCTTTGCTTTTCGCATCTCTTTTTTTTCCCCGTCGGCCTGCATGCGATCCAGGGGTGACGCCATTCTACATTCTCTACCCTACCTTACATTATCTTGTCCCCTTCGTAATAACTTGCCAATCCACACCGGTAGAAACCACGATGCATCCGTAGATAGTGAGCGGCAAAGCTCCTCAATACCGGACCGACGGCGCTCTGACCACGCACATGCAAGCAGTAACGGCCGTCGGTAGCCAGACTGCTGTTCATAGATCCTTCGCCTAGTCTTAGTAGTGGCAACATAATGCAATGGGTTAAATAATAGCCGCTAAAGCAGACAGGCCAACTGATAAGGCACCTCGACCTCCCCAGACTCATAAATCTTGACATCTTTCTGTTACGGCTTGACATGCCCTCACGCCCCGCTAGAGTGTGGAGCAAGGCCGGGAAGCCGTCGTTAGATTCCGACTTTGTTGTCTTGATCGTGTAGGCCCATCTCCGATGCCACAGTCTTCATGTGAAGATCAGCACCGCACTTTGCTTCGCTGGACAGATTGACGCCGAGATGACGGATAGAAAAATCCCAAGATCTCATCGCCTCGCGCTGAGAAATCGAGAACCTACTTTTTCAACGGTTACATGGCTCGACGTGCTCATCTTGCGCCGCCCAGCTTTTCCGCTGACTGCTGTCAGGTACATGTCCAAGTCGTGGGCACGGAGGGCAGGGTTCCGTACCTTTATCCGTGAACCCAGGCCATGAGAATCTTGTCCAGGAACGATTTGAGCGAAGTTTCCAAAACCCAAGCCCGCTTTCATCCGCATCCAACGACCCATCGCACACTGGGCCATACTTGTTCTTTACTGGTTCATGGCCGATTCCAAAAAGCACACACCAAATCACCCTGTATACACGTTCACAAGGATCCTTCAACCGAAATTCCATACTCCCAGTAACCACTTGGTTCACGACTAAACCCGAAACTGGTCAAGAGATAGACGGCTTGGCCAGTATCGTGTTCTCTTGCATACTCGCCTATACCCTCTCCGGTTCATGCTTGCGCTTCTACGCTTATGCCTGGAACACCAGAGGAACCCGCCTGCAGCTGCATGCATCCTGGTCTGTGTATGCTATCGTACATCAGAAATGGTTAGCGTCCCATCACGCACTCGCTGTTCAATAATTCGACTCAGGACACCGGTTGTAAGAATCCTCTTCGCCGTCTATGTAGCATGTGCAATTGTGAATGTTTGATAAGCACTGTTTCCAGATGATAAATTCGTTTTGCAGTTGAAGAGGTAACCTGTGCGAAACTCCCTTTCCCTGAACAGTCAACTTGACGAACGCTTGGAAGCCAATCCAGCTATACGGGCCAGACCACTCGGTCTAAAGCGAACTTCTGGTTTTCAAGCCAAAACCTTGGCCTTGCAGCCAGTTCTTGATAATGAGGTTGGCCTCGGCGGGCTTCTGCATCAAAATCCAGTGCGTGGCATCCACGTCTCCTCTAGTCAAATTTGGCATGAAGGCACCCATACTTTTCGACATCTCAGGCTTCAGGTACGAATCGAAATTGGCCTGCACAAAGAGCGTGGGAATCGAGATCGTCTTCTTGTTCTGCTTGACAAGCCTAAGAGATCAGCTCCTGATCACATGGGATACATTTGGTGTGACTCACTCTAATTCCTGCTCCCAATTCACCTTCCGGCTGCGATACCAGTTTACTGATCGTCGTTAGCATGATCATATCTGCACGATCCACGCTACGCCGTACTTACGAGTACTGTGAATGCCGTGACGGCTATATTCCTGCACATAATAGTCCAGCATCTAGATCAATCAGCATGTCGCCTTGTGTCCATCAGGTGTGGAGCCGGAAGGACTGAAACTCGATCTCAAGGTAGATCTTACCTTGCCATTCAACAGTCTACTGTCTCCGACCAGAGGTAGAGTCTCGGGAATAATGCCCTGCTCTGGAATCATAAGGTGTTCGCCATTGGCCCCCTTTGCCCCGTATATGCCTTTCAGAAATTGACGAATCGATGGCTCGTCTTTGATAAATTTCTCCACTTCCCCGGAGGCGAGTTGTATCTGGTAACCGAACTGTGGCAAAGGCCCTCTCGCGAGATCTTCGGTGGAGATATATTGTTTGGAAGGTGCCGAGTAAGGAGTGCATACAGAGAACACGTGTGATATTAAGTCGGGATGCCTATGCATTATCAGCTCACTATCCGGTTTCACGGCATGCCGACGGTTCGACGTACCAAAGTGCGGCTCTCCACACGACAGCACCTCCCCTACGAAAAAGGTCAATTAAACTATATGAGCAGGGAACTGAATGATATTCACCAATCGTGGCCACCAAGAATAATCTGTCGCGAGCCGACAATCTTTGCGAGCTCCGCGATGTCATCCGAAGCACGTTTGAAGCCATAGAGAGAGATGTCGTTGGGCGGGACTTTCGGCGCATCCTTAACTCGAAATTCAGCCATGTCATCTATATCGGGTGAAGGATTGGTCGCTCAGAGCCCGCATTGTATAAGATTTACCACGGAATGATCCCATGACTGACGAATCTTATGGTGCTTGAACCTATCCTAGCATGCTGCATTAAATAAAGTGAATACGCCACTCACCGTCCCGCCGAACCCCATAAGATCAGGAGCTACGACTCTCAATCCCATGTCCAAAAGAAGAGGGATCTGATAGCGCCACCCCGCTGAGCAGTCGGGCCAGCCATGAATCTGTGATGGCGATGGAATTAACAACTGAACTTCCTATTGGTACCGCGCTTGCCATTTGATTCGGCATTGTCGATGAGACGAGATGATGCTCACCAAGAATACGGTAGCTTCGAATTTGCCGTTGGCTGGCTCCGCGTATAGGTAATGATAGTTGTAACCGTTCACCTGACTATGGCGATGCTCAACCCTCGGGTCTCCCACGGGATTGAAAGGTGGTGAAGCCATGGCACAATACTGGTAGACGTTTTCCTTATAGTGTTACTCGATCAAATTAATCGCAAATACAATCTTACCACATCTGACGAATGGTGGTGGTAGTTATTCAGGCCGGTGAGCTGGAGTTGAACATGCATATCGCGGCGACTTTTCGCGGTGCAGGCTTCGGCTGCCGAGGTCTGTTTGAAAACGATCGCTTGTGGAGAGTCACCACCATGGATCGTCCCAATGTTGGCCAAACCCAGTGTTTTCACAGTTGAGTTCAAAGGTCCGGTGTGTTTTCTTTGTGAATCACATTGCAGGTAATAAGTATTCCAATAGTCCGCACAATTGCCAGTACTTGGAGACTGTTAATGCAGCTATGCACATGCAGTAACCATGGAAATATAGTTGCCTGGCATTGCCATTAATACGAAGTCCTTTCATGAAGGAAAAATACAGGCGATGCTCGGCTCAATGTTGATTCCTGGAGTCTTCTGAATGTAGGAATGTACTGAAATCCCAGAGGCATACAGTAATAATTTTCCATATCGACAGACCACAGCATCCCGCGAGGCGTGGGGGGTTCTGCTGTGCCACCCGTCGCGCCGGTAGAATTTGTAAATTGGGCTGAACATCGGGGGCCTGCCTTAGTACAGTTATATTATCTAGTCATTAATAGCCACGATTATGCTAATGGCAGGTATTCATGCAAACATGCAAACATGCAAACATGACCCAGTGGTCGCCGCGGGCGATACTACATACTGTAGCCTACCTAGGCAGCGTTGTCTCGAACGGTCGAAGTTTTCATATGGGAAACACAAAGGCGAGTACCATGAATTGGATGCTAATTATGTCCATGTTGAAACAGGATAGCGCTGGGGAACTGATCATTGAAAGATCAACAGTCAACGTTGTTTCATTTTCGCAAATTAAAACGGCCTATTGCCGAATGTAAGGTCAAGAGTGAGGAACAAAGAGCTGTGGGTATCATCTATCATCGAAATCAATAGCCACATAGCCATCGAGTATACCGGTCGGCAGCTAGTCAAACGATCGCAAGGTTCGTACGATGATCAATCATCGGTGACTGATCATGCAAAGTCGTGAAAGTGAACAAAAGGCGTACGTCATATCAACGCCACTTAGTAAATAACGGTGTCCTCCGCGGCTTCGACGACTTCCTCGCCAGTCTCATCTACTGTTTCTCTGTTGTTGGCTTCCACTCGTGAAGGATCGACGATGGCTTCACGCTTTTCATACCGTACATCCGCCGCCTTCTCGATCGACATTTTACCCGGGGGACCACTTAAGATATTGTTGTGATGTTCTGAGTGGGTGGGGAAGGGAGCTCTACCGTAAGTATGACTTGAGTTGGTTGTGATTGACTCTGGCTCGATGTTCATGACGATTTCCTTACCAGAATGCATGTTTCGGTTAGTGCGATCAGCTTCAGCAGTACCTTCTGCATGAACGAGTGTCCTGGATCGCTCGGCGTTCTGATCACGTCCACGTTGCTCAAGCTCCTCTCGGATTATGTCTCGGGCTCGCGCGATCTGGCCCTTGATACGGTTATTTTCTTGGATGGTCGGTTCCCGCGGTTTGTAGTGCTAAACACGGTATTAATATAATCTGATCAAACTCATACGGTGATCGGAGGAAGCTGCAATACGCACCAGCTGCGGTTCAGACCTGGTCTTGAGAAAGTGTGCCATAGCAAGAAGGTTGTCGTGTCTCAATTGCATCTACATACATAGTTGTCAGCGAGCCTAGCACAATAGCATTCATCGAGCAGAACATCCATCATCTGACGTACAGAAGCTTGGTCGAAATATCGCTGCTCCTTCCAGCGTTGGGCTCTGCGTTCAGCTAAACGTTCAGCCCTCTTCTGTTCACTTTCCTCGTCTTCAGATTTTCGCTGCGCGTGTTGTCTTCTCTCGATCTCGGAACGTCGCTTTTGTCCGGCAGTAGTAGAGTTGTTTTGCGAAAGGACGCCCAGAGCAGCACCAAACAGTCTTCTCTCTCTTCCCCGCTCTCGACCAGTGGTGGTTGGCGTGGATGTAGTAGCAGACGTGTTTGAGGCAGAATCCCGACGTTTCGCGGCACTATTGTCATCGTTCAGACGGGCACGTTTTGCTGCCTGTTCAGACACAGACGATTGTCGTCTTTTGGCGCCATTTGGAGAAGAGGCAGTAGGAGGGGATGACTGCCCAGGGTTAGGAAGCACAACGGCTGAAGCGATAGCGTCCATCATCCCGGACAATAAATGAAAAGCTCAAGGCAAGTCCACACGGGACGAGCGCGTCAAAGATCGAGAACGTTTCGCTGTTGATGCTCACTCACGTCGTGGGATCTGGAAGCTCTAGAAGCAGGCGGGCGGCTAACCAATTGTAAGCTGCTGCACGGAGCAACAGTTCGGCCGAAATTTAAGCGGTGGCGTGCAGCATCTCTCCAAGTTTCCAGGTACTTATGAATCTACACACTCCACTCATAGGAATAACACTCTCGCCGCTCACCTCGAAATACAAACGAAGTCATGTCTCGCCATCACCCGTAAGTCGTATGTCTAGCTTCTCTAATACGCCATACTAACACCTTTCAGCGATCTAGTCATGTGCCGCAAGCAATCCGGAATCTCCATCGGCCGTCTCTGTGACAAATGCGATGGCAAATGCCCCGTCTGCGATTCATACGTGCGCCCTACCACCCTAGCCCGCATATGCGACGAATGCTCCTTCGGAAATTACCAAAACAAGTGTGTTGTATGCGGCGGTGAAGGCATCTCAGATGCCTTTTATTGCTTCGAATGCACGCGGCTCGAGAAGGACAGAGATGGATGCCCGAAGATCATCAATCTGGGAAGCAGTAGGACGGACTTGTTCTATCAAAAGAAAAATTTCAGGAATCATTGATGGGGACAAACGCGGCTCTGGTTCCAAGTCCATCCCAGGCTTCGGGCGATGGAGGATACTACATCACATGCGATATTGCCGTGGGAACCCCTTCCAGTGTTTATTTGGTGTCTGGATACTTGTTACGGACCTATCGTTTGCACGATTAGGCAGGGTGGAAATCTGTTGAGGGATGTCGGCATGTAAGAGACAAGATGGTGATGCTCATATTCACATCAAAGAGCACCCTGGGTAATCCATATCCTGTCTGATCATGAAGATATCTGCTGACGTGTGGAAGTGGGAAATTGCTTCTCAAGTGCACATATTTCTGGTTTGTCGTGAATGATGATCAAGGCAGCGGTGCTCTCGAGTTCGGGAATGAAGTATCAGTAATGGCAGTGCTCCTTCATATATGAAGCGAATGTGCCATTGTCATGTGGTTTACTGTATATAGGATTATACCATCAATAACACTATTACAAGTATCAGACGCTTCCAATTGCCTTTCACTGATCACACAAGATTGAACGAAACCGCATTCTGAAAGTACATTACAAACGACAACCGATCGCTAAAGAATACTTACAGATTGTAAAAGGAAAACATCTGGACATTAAGCACCCTCGTCGTTCATCAATCCTCGATCGTGATCATTTCAATCATGAAATAAGAAAAGTGTAGGCTGGCCAAAGAAGTCTGAAGTCGCGATCAAGTAGCAGAGTCCTCTATAATAATGATTTTAGCCCAGCCACCTGAAAGTTGGATTCTCAGAGCGCGATTGGAGCATTCAATGTACCTTGAACTAGCCTCTAGGGGGTCCATGAAGGCTCTGACCACCGCAACGTGGCTGGGATTCGTCCCCGTTCGCCATAGGTGATGTTGGTATGATGAAGTGCGTTATACTGTTTCTCTATTACGAGAAATATGTTGGTGTTATGGGCGATATTCGAATACAGTGTCACAATCACCGCTTCGTTCAGTATTGTGCGTGTTGCTCTGAGTCAATATTGCTGCGATCGGGAAGAAGAGTTTATTGAAGGCTTTTGATCGAGGCGGAAAGTGGTAAAAGGTGTCCAAGTTTATATGCTTCCAGACTTCTTGTGTACTCCTCGATATATGCGTACGATGCCACTGTACGGTGTGCGGTATTGCGACCTTTCTGAAGTCTCTTTCCAACATAGCAGACAATTGAAGCTAATGCCAGTTTCCTAATCGAGCGCATCTCCTCAGTCATTCACGAAACGATGGTGTGTTTCACAATACTACTTTGTATATGAAGTACAGCGGTTTGTATGTAACTGCAGCAAGCACGGCCAAAGACGGCTTACGTGCACTTATGCTCAGTAGACGGTCCAGCCCGATGCTAGCCATCATGCGTTGGGAGGAGGATTCGAATCACATTCCCACATTTTAACTGATATATACAATCATACAGGCTGTAAGGTATGTTAGGTTCGATGCAAAGCCTACGCGAAAACGCTCTAATGCTCCTCTTGTGCTGTTTCTGCAAATTGATTATCGTTCCCATCGTTTTCTTCCTGCTTCATTTCAATTGAAAGCTTTCAATGTCGCTTGTACCGAGTCACAATCTGCATGATTGTACACAAAGCGTGGGGACAGCTCAAGGGGGTCAATGCTGTAGCCAGTGTATGACTGTGTATATGCAAAGAGATCATGTTCTAGGTTAGTAGATCACATGGCAAGAACAGTCACAGCACACGAAGCGTGGTAAGCGGGAGGCATTCATACCGATGCTTGTGATTCGATCATATTTATCGAGTTGTTCTGGGAAGTGCAACAGAAGGACGACAGCAAACACTATGCACTGGACTCGGGCAACCGAAAGTGCAACTCTATTTTGCCTTATACTGCACACAGTAGCATTTCTAGTCCGTAATATCTATATGACGTGCATAAACAAGCAACAGAGAGATTCGCAAGCATGAAGTAGGCAACCTCGGAATTTATCTACAGAAACGACACCATCCCACGATAGCTGCGCCGAGGACGAGCGACCTTGAGGACATTCACAGTTTAAGAGTACAATTATCCGTTCGTTCTCATCCAGTATGACCAGAGATGGTGACGCTAGTTGGAAAGCACTCATTGGATGTTCGGTGGACCAACCTATGACACCGATACACTGCTCTGCAAGTAAACCATGCCTACCTTTCTTCAGATTGCGTACTCATCCGTGGTGCCTCCATGCAATGTACATCTGTACTCGTGCGGGCTACCGAGCGATGTGGGAAGCCTTGTAGACCCAGACTGTGGTGGTGATACGAGGGTGCTATGTCGCAGTGCAACTGAGGAGTTAACCTCTACCAACCCTTTCGAAGGCAACAGAATAGCCTATACAAAAACACTCCCACAACTGTGACACAGTATAATGGATGCATATACGAAAGGCAAAGCATCCCAACTCAGTAACTGAAGATCGATTTTGCAAGTTGAAGATGATATAAGCTGCTCGTACACACCGTATTCAAGCTGATTTATAGTGTGACCTCGAGAAAGAGCATCAGTACCCCAACGCATGCAGTGTGATCTCATCATCGCAGAGCGCAAGGCAGGGATAACGCCTAGTCAGCTGCTCAAAGTATGGCCAGAGTGGCTTGGTCCAGCAGGTACAGCGTACTGACAAACAGCGCGTGCCTGAATAGCCCAGCACAGCACATGAGACGGTGAAGTGGAACATAGAGGGATGGAAGATGACGTAAGTGTGGCTAGTGACACCACCCCACACTAGAGATCATTGCCATGTGGGTAGTGTCCAGGCAGCTGCACCCCTCTTCCTCTTTCACAACAATCAAACCATTAAACACCGCAGCAAAGTACAACACAACACCCTCGCGCAACAACACCCCTCTACAGCACAAAGGACTACTCAATATACACCATGGCGTATAACTTCGTGCGGTCTTATATAGACACCTTTCGAGAGCGAACCGCAGCGATCAGCCACACATCCACCTTCCGCGAAACGGGGCAGATAACGCCCGAGGAATTTGTCCTCGCTGGAGACTTCCTTGTGTTCAAGTTTCCTTCGTGGCAGTGGGCCGATGCTTCTTCGCCTTCCAAGCGTGTGCCATACCTTCCAGAGGGCAAGCAGTTCCTTGTCACCAGGGGTGTACCGTGCAATCGCCGCCTCGACGACAACTTCGCGGGGGAGGCTGGACAGGACGAGACTCTAGTGAGGGATGGCTTCGCCGCTGGCGAGGGTGATGCAGACGACGATGGCTGGTTAAGGACAGGCGGCATGGCCGCAAGCCAAGAGGCCAAAGTGCGAGATGTGCGAACGGTGGATGAGAGCGGCAACCTCGGAGCTGCTGAAGATGAGGACGAGATTCCGGATATGGAAGATGACGATGACGATGACGAGGCTATCATAAGAGATCCTCAGGGCGATAACACATCTGCGTATGTTGAAGCGCCTTACGGCGAACTTATTAAATGACAGGCCGCGGACTGATGCTGACATTCCCACAGACCTATCCGAACTTACACGCTCTACATCTGTTACTCTGCCCACTACCGGACACCCCGTCTCTACCTTTCCGGCTACGGCTCGACTTCGGTCCCTTTGAAACCACAAGAGATGATGGAGGATATTGTGGGTGATTACAAAGACAAGACCGTCACCATAGAAGACTTCCCTTTCTTTGAGCACGCAGTTAAGACGGCTTCGGTGCATCCTTGCAAGCATGCGTCGGTGATGAAAGTGCTGCTTGACCGTGCGGATGCTGCACTAAAGCTGCGGCTCGCAAAACTGAAGGCAGGCAAGGATGTTGGCAAGCTTGACAGTGGCATGGAAGCCTTGGTGGACGATACGAAGTTGCTGAGGCTGACAGAACAGGCAAAGGGTAAAGACGGAGAGGAAGGCAAAGATGATTGGGAAGTGCTCGATGACGCTGCTACTGATGAGGTTGCGATCCGTGTGGATCAATATCTTGTTGTGTTCCTCAAGTTCATGGCCAGGTAAGTACCCACCAAATCTCATGATGTGCCTACCATGATTGCTAACGCACCACAGTGTTACACCTGGCATCGAGCACGACTTCACAATGGGAGTGTAAGCTTTCTATTTTACTTGCGTGTATTTCTTAGCGTTAGATAGCCACACTTGGATATGTGTGATAGGTTTCCTTTCAATGGAGCGCAAAGGCGTTTATATTTAGGTGGGCATTACCCAATAGGGCAGGTAGCATGGGAATCAAGGCGCTACATCAGGCGGCAAGTTCCACCTTTTTATCGATCGTTGTAAACCAACACAATCAATATGTACATCTATATTCGGGAGGCACAAACTCTAATCCCATGCCGTGGAATACAGCCTTCTCTGCATCTTCTGGGGTACCATCAACACCATGCGGTCCCTCAAGCTGTACAACATCTCCCGTGATGCGACTCCTGACACCGCTGGAATCGAACTTCCAGTCTTTGACATATTTCGCATAGCGTCTCAGATCCCTCTGGAATGTTGTTCCGCCACTCCATCCCAGAATCGCGCAGCCCAAAGTCCGCCAGGGTGCGACGATGATGTCGACACGTCGGTGGATATTGGGGTTTTTGGCATTGGGGTTGACCGCTAGATCTTCGTGGCGGCTGGGCCAGAAAACATCTTGCCAAACGACAAGAGCCTTGTCCAAAGTGTCGAAGCCAGTACCCGAAGTTTTGTTCGTGCAGAATGGCAGCGTAGTCTGGCCTCTTTGGGTATTCTTAAGACTCAAAGTAAGCCTGTGCGTGATCCACAGATCGTCTTCTAGTAACTCCACAAGGTCTTTCACTAGTCCAGCTGTAGCCCCCAGGTCCGGATGAGAGATAATTACATCTACATCGCCAGACTCGGATTTCCCTCTGCGGTATCCGCCGACGATGGTTACAGTGATACGATTGTCGCGTAAACGTACAGCATAACGGCGAATTATTCCCGCAATCTGCTCAACTTCGGCTCGTGGTATCTTCTGCAAAAAGTCGTCGTAATATTTGACGCCAATCTGTTGCACTCGGTCGAGCTCATCCCACCCGTGTTCAACAATGTCGTCTAGTTCTCTCCAGAAGTTGTTATAGTAGTAGCGACGGGCTGTCTTCGCACCTACACCCCAAATACCGAAGAACATGTGTAGAATCTTCATATCTTCATCGCTCTCGTAATCCTCGACTGCCTGTATTCGGCCAGTGTTTTTCCATTCGACAAAGAGGGAAACTGCCTTCTCATCGCATCCGGGTAGCTGCGCGATCTCGCGAGGATGTGATAGCTTGAAGGGGTATGCCGCGATGGATGCGATGATTGTTGAGTACGCACGAGTACCAGTCTCATCATCGGTGAGGATACGCGCCATTTGGATTTGTTCGACTTGGCTTAGGAAGTCTTCGTTGGGTCCATCAGCTGGAGTGAAGCGTTGACATGAGTATTGGATCCGCTCTTTCACCCAGTTAGGAGGAGGCGGTATATCGCTGTCTTCACCCTCATATTCACTGGTCGTTTGTTGGAGGAGATGTGCCTTTTGCGATGTAAATGTTGGATTTCGATTCCCAGATGCGAAAGAGCTTCCTTCGAATCGACGGGATTGGAGTTGCGCAGCCCGCTGGCGTTGGTGAGAATTCTGGCTCAAATCCGCGACTACGGGGTCTGCTTTGGCTCGCTCAATAATACTTGGATTAGATTGTTGTTGGATGACTGGGTCAGCTCCTGAAGCCGATTTTCCTACCTCAGCGAAAACCGCCTTTATAGATTTATGCACTAGTCTCGGCGGTGGTCGCTCGATGACTCTGCCTCTATAGACCACATGCTCTCCTAAAGCGACCAAATGACCGGCTGCAAGACAAGCATCAAGCCAGTCTACTTTTAGTACCCAGACAAGATCATCATGGATAGATGGCTCTTTAGAATAGGATGTTGACAGATTTTCATTCGGTGGTGACGCAGTTGATGGACTCCGATATCCAGGTACGGAAGGGGGTGCAATCTGGCCTCCCTCGATAGTAGACCCGCTATCGTTATCCATCACTATTGGTGCACGGGATGACCCGGATGAGGATAGTTTTCTTTTCTTGTTGGGTGGTTCTTCGTTTGAATCCGGTCGCGAATCATGGCTCGGCTCCGGGGCTGCTTCGACCTTGAACTTACGCGACCTCAACTCAAACTCAGCTCGTCTCGTCGTTCCAACTTTGCCGATGAATAACTTTGCGTCGGAAACATCGGTTGTGAGTGTAGCACCACACCTACGCAACGTTGTTTTGATGTCGTCGATCTCATCGTCCTCGAAGTGCGCGCTGAGAATAGAAACAGGTGGAATACTGCTTAAGTCGAGCCTAGACTCATTTGTATGCATAACATTTTTCGCCAAGGGCTGCGAAGGGATCGTGTTCATGGCGGTTTACCTCGTGTAACGTTTGCTCAACGATTTGACAGGACTCGCAAGGTATCATTAACATATATTTGGTGTGTCCCAGCGGGTGAGCAGCACCAGCTCAGCATTTCCCAAGACATGAAGCTTGTGGGTTTTCAAAGAGTGCAATGGAGTCGCGCGTCGACACAGTTGATGAGAATCGTCAATGATGACAAGGTGAGGTCTGGAAGCCGAAAGCTGGGTAGGAGGATCTAACTAGTAAGAGGTTGGTTAGTCTTGGCAGTGTGCCCCCCTAGTCGATTCGTTCAAGTGCTTCTGGGGTATCTCTTTCACTCTTTCATCGGGAAGATTAGCTCAGGACCAAGATTAAACCATTTAACAGCACTACAAAAGATTTAACGTCGGCATCAAGAGAGCCCTGTTTTATCCCGAGGAAAGACCCAGCTATACGAGCACTGTTGATTCACCGTTGACGCACGTCAGTCGAACATGGGCTGAACTCTGCCTAAAAAGAGGTGGTGATATTAACTCCGCTTCATCAATTTGTGACACGGTTACCTTCCCTACGCGTCGATATTTTCCGTCCTCTCATGTTTCACCTGTCCGCCTTAGCTGAGTAAACTACTTTGTTTCTCTTGTGCTGATTGGATAAAGCCTGTCGACAACGAACGACGGCATATTGAATCGCAGCGCCAGCCTTCCATACGGGGTAAGCGGAGGACATTTTTACTTCGTTCATCTACCGCATGGCGTCATGAAACATCGTCGCATGAAACTTTTTACGGTGGTCCACTGGTGGCCGTGCCGTTCAGAGCGTCCCTTGCCTGATGCCATCGCACCCAGCCAGCATTCCAAGCGCACCATTTATGCGTTCCTCTGAAGTTTGAAGCACCTTCAATATCAGGACAAGTGGACATTCCTTAGCTGCCAAAAAAGCGTGCGCGCACCCCATGTGAGCATGCCCTTGTCCTTCCTTACTGCCGATCTTGGTCTTTTCGCTTCAGCCAAGGGAGCAGATAGACGGTGGCTAGGAACAAACATATAAGAGGCAAATGCCGGCTTCTAAGTAGATTGCTCGGGCGTGCCTGGACTTCGTTGTGCTCATCATCGTTCCTTTCCACATATATCTCTCTGGAGAGATAAGGTGCCTCGTTACGTTCATTTCTCCCCCCATCCTCGTGCTTTCGGTTTTCCTCGAGGGAATTCGTCTGTCATTGTTGAGGCGCCCGATTTCCGATCAATCGTACTTTCATTGTACCACGAAACGACACGGACGCATCAAGAATATCTTCATATTCCGAGTTCAACATGAACAAATTCACCTTCATGGCCTTCATGGCCATTCTGGCTTATGTTTGCGCATTGCCAATCACACCGGCAGCACCTCGACTTGCGCGACGCGCGGAGGGATTCAGACTGCAGGGTTTGAAAGAGGTACACTTAGCGGCCCCGATCGATCTGCAACCCATTTATATTAACATCATATCAGCACGAGATTGCTGCCAAGCTTGCACTCCCCACGACGGAGATTGATTCGTCAGAAAAGCTTCTTCCTCAACCGATCACGCTTTCCGACTGGCTGTCTACGCTTATCCGCCACGACAACGAAAAGGAAGATGATGACGATCACTCAGGCGACATTGCTCCCGGATCACTCGCGGCCCCAGAGATATTGCCACATGCTGTGAAGCTAGACACTGCCGTCTTCTCGAGAATCCTTGCTGCCGTACGAGGAAAGCAAGTCGAAAATGAGTACGGCTACGAGGGCAAAGAACTGGAATTGCGGCGGCCAACTGGCATGAGGCATTGGGGTTCGCACGACAAGTGGAGACTCTTTTGATTTTGATTTTTTCGCTTCTTTTTACTTCACGTTAGCCGCGCTATACATGACATGACCTTTGTTGATTCAATTACTACCATCAGAATAATGCCGTGCTTGATACTGCGTGATCGATGCTTATGCTATCTCCTCGCTTTTTCTTATCACGCACGAGTGATTCACTCACGGAACTTTGTTCATTTACTGCAATGGTGTCACTTAACCCTTCTTAAAATTCTTCACTGACTTCATGTCACTCAGAACCAACAGTCACACCCCAATACTGATCACAGGTTCATTATGACACGCAATTTTCGGGTAGTCTAATATTCAACAGTTGAACCAATTCTGTTCTCACTTACCTCATAACCTTTGTTCCCTAACATATCCTGTGACAACCTTCATGTCGTATCATCCCCAACATCAACCCCGCAAAAAAGAATAATGACAGAGAGAAGACGCAGGCTCCTCCAATGGACTTTTCGATCCTTTCTGATAATTTGCGCGGTAGCAATTTCAGTGTATGTAATATACCGCGGGCGCTGGGCGCTCCTTTACGCCGTGACTGGGAAAGCGAGAGCAAAACTTATCAAGAAACCTCCTGAACATCCGGGCCAGGAGCCCATTCCCATCATAGACGACAAGACCTCCAAACCAAAACACCGAACAGTGGACTGGAACGGCAAAGAACGACTGATCTGGTTTGCTCTTTTTCTCATTGCCTGCTGTCCCATGAGCATGTGTCTAGGTTTCTTGGTAGCTGGATCGTACTACATACACAAGTACGTCAAACTTCGAGAACAGAAGAAAGTGGAGGAAGCAAAGAGGAGATTGAGCCGTCTTCCTGAAACAAAAGTACCCGTTGTCGTCAATCCTGATCCTGTTCCTCAACCAAGGCAAAGCGTACAGCCACCCACTGCCACTCCTCCTATTCCAACTATCACCATTTCTTCCACCCGATATGAAGATATTCCTTCTTCTCTCCCGGAACCGGTCCCAAAAAGGACTTCGGTGGGTTTCAGACAATCAGCCGCCAAATACTACGAAGATATGAGGTACAAATGGACCCCCAACCCTGGTTATATTGGTACAGAACAGAGGCACACCAATTTCCAAAGTGATGAAAAGGAAGGATTCCAGATGGCCGAGTTGAAGGGAGGCAACGGCAGTGATACACTGGCGCCTCGCGGTGCGAATTTGAACGCTACCAACGAAGATGGCGGAAATACAAAGAATGGGCGAGGGGGTAACAGGAATACTGCAATGACTGAGTTTCCTATGCTTTTCTAATTCGTATTGTCTATAAGTGCATAATGATTTCCATGCGTTTAGTGGAGCTGGTATGCGTTGTTTACGTGTCTCTTACTGAAACAAAACAAACCCCTTTTTGGAACCAATCCAGGATGTCATTTTTCATTTAATTTCTTGATTATATTAGTTCTACACAAAATAAATAATGAATGTCAGAGTATCCCGTTGCTTCGTAGTACAATTATCACCCAAGCCGGACTTTCTTCCACATTCTCAAGCACTCTTGCAGATCGCCCACCACAGTTCCCATTGGCTCACTGACCATCTCTCTCATTGCTGCCCACACTACGCTGGCTAGTGCAAACATCATCTGATCTTCCCTTACGGCAAGATAATGGCTCTTCGACATACCTCCTGATTGCGCCCAACTCTTCCACAAGTCTAACATGGTTGCCAGCCGACGTGCAAATGCAGGATCCTGGAGCATAGCGTATAGTATCTGTTTGAGAAGCCCTGATACATCTGGCTTGCGCTCCAAACCAAGTTTCTCTCGAAGAAATTTCAGATTGGCTTCAACGACGACAGTGATGGGCAGCCGTTGACTCTGAACCGCATCCACAATCTGTGTTTCCCGTCTCTGTTCGTCGCGCATCAACTTTCTGCGCATTTCGTTGTGATAATCTAAGAATTGACTTTCCTGTCTTTTTCTGCGGGCCTCATCTCGCTGCGCGGGCGGTAGACGATTCTCCTCATTCATCTTTCGAGCCTGCTCGGTGAACTTGAAGTGGCTCTCGAGCCTATCAACTTCTTGATCGTGTTTTACCGTGTGCCAGGCGGGCACTTCGTCGTCGGTGAGAATCTGCAAGAGAACCATCACACCACAAGGAACGGTTTCCTGACGTGCAATAGCGAGGATCTCGGACGGAATCGAGAAAGCCCAGAGTCCTCCCTGTGGAGCTTGGAGGGCTGTTGCTCCACAAGAAAACCAAAAACCTGGTGTAGAGTCCGGTGACATTGGGGGAGAGCGAAGGTGAAGGAGTGGAACCAGGCGTCTTGGGTCGGCCTCAAAGTGTGATTCTTGGATGCCAGCTGCCGCAATTCTGACGCGAATGGAAGGATTGAAACCCAAGTTGACGCTCACGACGCTGTCATCATCCAAGAACCCGCCATGGTCGTGACGGGTAACATCTGATGCACCTTCTTGTCGTGCCTGATCTACCAAATTGATGGCCGCAATAACGTCATGCTTCGAATTTGGCGCATCGACTTTAACCCAGTACGGTGGCAGGCTATTCTTACTTCTCGTATCCCATTCCTCATTCCAGTTCAAAGACAGGCTCAGTTTTCCATCGCTATCGTCGCTCATTGCCAAACTCAGCGCCTCTTCAGTGCTCACGGGACTCGTCAACAACTTCGTTCCTACTGGCGCCCATAGTCCCGCACTCCGCAAGTCCGCCCACCCTTCTTTATGTGGTACAGCACCTCGATCTAACAAGAAAGCGACGAGTGCCTCGAAATCAATCTCGGCTTGCGGTTGCACTAGCTCGTCCTGGTACTGCAGTCTATAGCTCTTTACTCCGATTATCATTTCTTTCCAGTCAAACAGAGTCCAGGTGCCTCCTTTGAGTTTGCTTGGGG
Source organism: Periconia digitata (assembly GCA_948474695.1). Classification (NCBI taxonomy): domain Eukaryota; kingdom Fungi; phylum Ascomycota; class Dothideomycetes; order Pleosporales; family Periconiaceae; genus Periconia; species Periconia digitata. The sequence goes on along the minus strand of CAOQHR010000007.1, from coordinate 1,362,361 downwards.
TTTCCCGAAGGCCAAAATACCTTGGGTCACTTCGATCTAATGGAATAATACTGCGACGCGGAATTTCGATTTCTACAATGCCGGAAAGCAAAGCGCTACGCGTGATTGCGATAACGCCATTGCGGTGTAATGTCTTCGTGATCTCGCGTAACGTGAAGTATGACTTTAGACACGTATAAATCGTTGGAAGGACGCCGAGCACAGCCAGAGGAATTCCAACGTAGGTAATTACGTCCACGGCAGACACAACCATCTCTCGACTCAGGGTGAAGCCTTGTAGGATGTAGGTTACAAAGTGAACATTGTCGTGGATTGGAATAGGTTTGCCTTAACCCCCTGCGCAATGCAGGTGAGGCTGAACGGAGAAAGCACGCCTCAGTTTTGGGTTACGAGGGCACGTGATTGCGGTGTTCATGCCCAACAGCACCAGATTGTGTGTATGTTGCCCACCCCTGCATACCTAGCTATGCTTAGGTCTTGAATTGGTTCTTTCTGGGAATGAAATGGCGTGTTTCATGTTTTAATACTCCGTTGACATCTGAACTGGAGGTTATAGATGAAGGCGGCGATCAGGCAAACCCATCTTAATATAAATGGTTATGGAATTCAATGTCCACAGATATTTACACTGCAGATATCTCGTAAATTTACATACGATGTGTTGTTACATATGAAGTCTTTCCCCTCCGCATTAATGGGCTACATTGCCTCCTCTACTTCCCTTTCTTTGCCAAATCCAGATGCCACTCCATGATCTTCTGGAAGATACCCTTCGCATCAGTCTCCACGACATCGCCGTGGCATGGAATCATCCTGTCGAATCCCCATTTATCAATGCGTGACACCGATTGCGCAAATCCTGCCCTATCTCCGGAGCTTATCCCATACCAAATGAGTCTCTTCTGCCAATCATTGTTCGTGTTGGTGACAGCCCCAAATAGTTTTGTCAAGATTCCGCTACTAGGAGACACGCCTGTCTTTGAGTACTGCTCCGTGGGTGGGTGGTTAAACATGAGATCGGCCTGGATGAGCGTTCTCGTGGGTTTATGATTGAAAACAATCTCCTTGTTCTGATGAGCGGGCACGTATTCATACTCGAATTCAGCATCAAATTCAGGGTCGATGGACGGATGCGGGTTGGAAGCTGTGAAAACGGTTGAGAAGGGGACATCCTCGTTGTTTTGGGACTTGCGCTTCTCAGGTAGTCCCTCGGGTCCTATGACTTTTGCGCTCGGATAGGCTGCGTGCCAGGGACCGAGAAATATATGATGCTTGTAGGATGTTAGACAGACCTATGCCTGCACAAGTAGAAGAAATGAACGTACTTCAAAATCCAAGGCTGTAATATATCTGACCTCTCCCATTTCGGCCACTTTCTGCTTGACATCATCTGTCAAGGCAACGGGCGAGAAAACAGCAAGGGAGCCATTTTGCAGACGGACTAGGTCTTGATTAGAAAAGTCACAAAGATACAAATCAACGCATCTCTTACCTATGGTGCCGCGCCCGCCAATCTTTATTCTTCCGAAGCGCTGAAATGGTACAGATAATGTCGTGATTGTCTTCGGAACTACATCGCGAATGACCATTACCTGCTCCGGATTCGAAGGGATAAGTTTTGACGACATTTTTTGAGATTGCGGTCTAGATTTTTAAGTGATGATTGGAGGAAGAGAAATGCGATGTATGGGGGTAACTTTGATGAGTGATGGGTCGCGAGCTTCTAGAACGTAAGGAGATGTGGAAGCAGGTCATACAATGACGCAATCGACGGCACAGCTACACTGATGAAGAGAAGATGCCCACTCGAATGAATGTAATTGAGCGCACCTACTGTAGATACCGGCCTATATATGCTGTTCTGAACTACGCAGCACGGGCACAAGTGCTGTAATTAGACATCCTCAAGTCGGTCAGCCCGCCTGCTTAGCTGAACTGATTTTGCATTGATGATTAAAACCTGAAGGCCGAGATCTTACACTTGCCGAGGTATCATGACACGGCCACGAACGAACATCGTCATCAGCCGTTGGTCGCTGTACCACACCAACGGGTTTGTATCGTTTAACATTCGACATAGAATACTTCGGCGTCTAAACCACACGTTGTCAAGTACCTATAGGCTATGTAACGCGGACGTACTTCAAGGCCCACCTGCACAATGACTGTGCTCGCTTTCCGCAATCGCAATTCGCATTTCGCAGTTCCGTGATGCGCGCTGGACACTTCCACGTGTACGTCACCGTCGTCGCAGTGTTGAGAACTCTGGAAGCTTGCGCTATTCGGAAACCTTACGTTTAATTCCAAATTCACCTCGAGTGACAGCAGTATCCTCGTGATAATCATCAGCCTGCCGGTGGCTGATCGATATAGAGCCTCCATGTGGTCTAATCGGCCGGGTGGTTATCTCTTAGTCAGACCTTACAGTCTTCCACTCAGGCGATTCATGACAAATTCTAGTCATGCCATCTGCCAGTTTCACACGCAACTCATCTCGCATTTTCCGCACTAAGCTCTGCCATCAAGCCCCCGGCATCTCGCTTTTTAGCGTCCTCGTCAAGCTTTTGCTGGATGAACTTGCTTATGTCTTTGACTTTTTGTAGAGCAACATTGTTTAGATTTAGCAGGTCAAGCGGCTCAACCGGAGCTCCGCCATATTTGTTGACTTGACAAATCTCTCCATGCCGATTCATTGTGATTATGATCTCCCCTTGTCGCACTTGTTCTTCGGCCAGGTCTGCATCTACTAGAAAGAGGTTGCCTTCTTCGTAATATGAAAATGTGACGCTGAGCGGTTGATGTAATATCGAAAGGGGTATTGGGTCGCGTTCTCGAGTGCTCAAGACGGTGGCTTTCTCGCCTTCCACGATTACATCCGGTCTCCGAAAATGTTGTAGTGCCGCCATGACCGCAATGCAGGAAGCATCGATGAGACCACCATCGTGATCAACAATGTGTACATCTGCGCGCAAAGCAAAGCATTTCAGCCCTGCGATAATGCACAGCGATTCTGTATCCAGCGCGTTCGACCGACGGATAGCCTTCTCGAGGACGCGTGAAAGGATAACCTCAGCATCGGTAGGTCTGGGGTTTGGTCAGACTTCGTGATTGACGAGATGATGTTGTATCAACAACGGAGACACACCTTCCTACTTCGAAAGCGGGTGATGCCATGGGAGAGAATTCGGTGACAATTTGAAAAACGCCATCAAACTTGCGCTCCGGGGGAGGTGCCACCACATCTACCGAGATCCGAACGATTACTCTGTGTCATATAAGCGATTGCAGTACTCCAAAGATCGTGGGATGCGCACCTAGTCTTTCCCAGTTGTACATCTGCTACTCCATATTCGTCTCCAAAGTTTAGCTCTAAAGGGCGGAAGGCGTCGAATTCGCGGCCATCGCGTCGGATCCCCTCTTGTAAGGCGTTCTGTATGAACTCACGCTCAATGATGGAAATTTCCACCTCACGAGGCATTTTCGAGGTGGAGCACAGCTCAACGGTAATAGGCAATTGTTGGTTGGTGCACAAGTTTGAACTCGCGCAAGATTTCGCGGGGCGGGTACCATGGTCTTGGCATCCGTGGACTTGTAGATCCTCGCGCTAGTGAATCTGGTAGACGTGCCTTTCATATGATCTCTAAATCTTCAACCCCCATCTTCGACAATCATACCACGCGAAAGACTCCCGAAACTCACCCACCTGCGCTTCGAAAGGCCTGAAAATACGTAATTCACAATGACTACAGCCCATCGACCCACGTTCGATCCCGCACGCGGCAAAGAAGCTGCGCGCGGTGTAGCCTATCACCAACGTCTTCTTCCAGCACATACAGTTCTCAAACACAGACAACCTGGCCAGGGCGGAGATGCAGACGCATCCAGGCGTGATCTCCGCGCAGAACTTTTGGAGGCCGAAGCTCGTCACTTCGCGAAGAAGAACGGCACCTACATTGAAGACGACTCAGCCACCGATGCCCACCCTACTACCAAGCGAGCGCTCGATGATGTATCAACTGCCGATGCAGAGGAGGGAGACGAATCAGATCAAAAGAGACGGCGGATCGAAATACTAGAGAAATACAGAGACGAGGACGCTGATGACAGTAGTGGAAGTAGTAGCGATGACAGTGACGATGAGTATGTCTCTTCTTTACTAGCGGACTATACCGCCCGGCTGACCATATTAAATAGCGACGAAGACGATGAGGATGAAACTGTGGCACTCATGCGCGAGCTAGAGAAGATCAAGAAAGAGCGAGCTGAAGCCAAAGCTAAAGAGGTACGTATAACTGACGCAAAATGGAAGTACATCGCTGACATCCTATAGGAAGCTGAACGTGCTGCTCAAGAAGATGAGCAACGTGAAGTTGAAATTGCTCATGGAAATCCTCTCTTGAATCCACGCGACTTCGCCATGAAGCGCCGTTGGGATGATGACGTTGTTTTCAAGAATCAGGCGCGCGGCACTGACGATAAGAATAAGAAGAAGGAGTTTATCAACGATATGCTTCGCTCGGATTTCCATAAAAAATTCATGGTAAGCCCCCATTGCAAAATGCCACACAGTCGCATATCAGCTGACCCTTGGGATAGTCCAAATATGTCCGATGAGGTCAATTTGTCTTGGCCATTTCTGTGTTTACATCATTGGCGTATGGGTGTACGAACATGGATTTGAGATTCGCATCGGGAGTACCACGAACGGAAAGCTTAGAGTTGCGGACGTGTGGGGGAAATAATGTCGAGTCGCGAGATTCTTATCGGATCGACTAAACATTGCCTGTTTGGGGAGTGAGCTATCTTTTGCTTGGATCACACCTTTTTTTTGACAATACGATACGGCGTACCACCAATGGCCACCAACAGATTGGTAGGCGAACCCCAGATCCATACATCGACACCAGTACGTAGGTGCATTAGCGCTTGCTTCTGAGGGAGCTTGGTCGAGGACTGGTGTGATCAATCTGTTGGCTTACCTGTGACAAGCACTCTGACGCCATGAGGCTTGAAATCAAACGTCTGCTTGAATGACACGCTAATCGCTGTTACTGGCATATCTACAATATATAACTAGTTTCCAGAGGCCTTCCCCATAGCACTGTTCTTGTTCAACATTGTTTTCCGTCCCTGAATAATATAACTTCACTTTCGCATCATTTGTAGAAATCCACCATGGCAGGCTACGGAAACCGAAATGCACCTGATATCACCGCCGACAGTCTTGAGCACGAACATAGTAAGTGTAATCTGAATATATAGTGACAAAGGAAGAGACGACCTGGTGTGGCGTATCGAAAACTTGATATCCCCTACAGGCTTCTCCATCCGAGATTTGCTGACTGCAGCGCCGCGGTTGTAGGCAATACGCGCTTCGGCCGTGAGGACTCGAATGCTTACTCGGGAGGTCATGATACTTACCGATCTGGTGAGTCCCTAAGCAAGACATGTGCCCTGTTGAAGCATTCACCCCTCGTCCATCCTTACTCCACATCACTTCGTAGCTTACCAAGCGCATAAGGAACTGTGGGCGGTGCCGGGTTCGGCAACAAATCTGCTCCAGATACCAGCACAGAATACGACAATAGTGACATGAGGTTTGGCAGTCACAAAGACACAGCTCCATACAGTGGCAGTACGAATCATGGAAGCGGGACTGTGGGGGGAGCTGGGTACGGCAACAAAACTGGCAGTTTCTCCGAAAAGAACGGTAGGTTGAGTGTCCAACTGTTGGACAGGAAAGTCGAGCAGGACTAATAAGTGATAGATTCTTCTGTTGGGAAGATAATGGAGAAAGCTGGGCACATGATACACAATGAAGGACTAGCAGCAAAAGGCAGAGAAAAGAGACTGAGTTCGGGCTACGAACAGGAAGAGAGTATGGGGAAATAGATGTCAAGGTCATAATTGAGGGTATTGCATTCGTGAAAGTAGCCAGTCTTGGATATGGACGAGTAATGATAAAACGAAAATTGGGACATCTAAACGTAAAATATGAGGTTAATGGACGGGTTTAAGTACATTCTGTTTATTTTAAATAAGATTTCTTACTTTGTAATTGTTGTGGTTTCGACCGCACGTTGAGCTATGAGGTTGGCGCTGGGTGATAATGTATACTGGAGACGCTAGTCGTTTCGCCGCGACGACAGCGCGGATTGACCTCACTGCTCGATCCCCCGAACTCCCCTGTCTACCCCCTCAATGAGGGGCAATGGTTGTTTCTCGTCACTGTAAACAACATGGACTTTGTACGTGAATTTTCAGATGGAGAACTATCGCCAGGACAGAAATTAACCTAGTTGTGCAGTGGACGAGACTCCTCGGTGGGTCGTCATCGAAGAAGCAGGCCGCCGCCAATGACCCCCAACAGCGTCTGGCACGCTTCAAGCAGCGCTACAATCAAGTTCTGGTGCGCTATCCGCCTACACATCATCTGTGGCATTTATCGGTATTGTGTAGCTAATTGTCGTAGCAAACATGGCAAAAGACGGAATCGCTAGCCAACGATCGCGAGGGGCTGAACAACATCCGCCGCGGCTTCCAGAGTCTCTCAAAGATGCTTGAGGATGAATCCCGACTACCTGCCCCCCATCTGTGTCTGAGCTTTGCAGCTGCTCAGCAGATATATACCGCTGTATCCAAAATCTCTGCGACGTCGCACGACGAGGGCATGGTTCGGGATGCCGTGCAACTCTACAATGCGCTGATTGACAGCGAGGAGGAGGACTTCTTGGAAAACGATGTTTTCGCGGTTTCCCTCATGAATTTCATAGGAAGATCAATAAACTCGATCACGTTGGGAGAGGATATAGAGGCGGACATAGTGGAGTTGCTGTTTGGCATTGCAGCAAAGATCAGATTACAACCTGAGATCCTGCCCGTGTGGTTCACTACGGCATCCGCTGATGCCAACGGACGTCTCGTGAACAAGAAAATTGATTTTGCTGGCATGACACAGAAGGAGGACTTCCCTCTGTGCTACCAGCTTATCGACAAAGTTCACCACGAAGGTCGAATAGGAGAGTTTGCGCGAATGGGACTGCTATATATTTTCGAGTCGGCCTCCAGATCGCTCCCGTTGGAACAGTGGATCGTCAACAGCGACCTACCAACGCTCATGGCAACAGGTCTTGGTGCGCTTTACAGTCAGCTCAGCAGACTTCTCTCCATCTTGCATCCCACCGAGTCTTTGCCACTCATTCTGCGGCTTTCCGACTACACTGACATGCATCCAAATCCAGATGCCGTGAGCTTCTTCTCTGGCGACTTTCAATCCCACCTGGTGACCTTCCTGTCCTACCTCACTTTCTGGCAAGACGTCCTCGAACATTGTCGATCGGCAGATGTGAGACACAGCCTGATCGATCATTTCCAAGTCTTGTTCCTTCAACAATTACTGTTAGTCCATTCACAGATGTTGCACGATAACAAATGCTGACCTGAGTAGATACCCTTACATTGTACAATCTTCTGATGTGGATGCCGGCTCTTCGGTGGCCGTCCTCACATATCTGCGACGTATCCTTGATGCCCTAGATCACCCGGAGCTTGTGCATATGATACTGCACTACTTGCTAGCTTTACCCGATCACAACTCCGTTACCTCGCCCAAAGACCTTCGTTCACCAGCGGCACTAAGACGACGCCAATCTCTCATGATGCTCAACGGCCCAAGGAGAGATGATGACGCGATGAACCCTTCCCTCTTCAACCTTGTCGATCTCATACTCCAAAGTACAGAGTCTCGGAACCCCCAAACAGTCATTGCAGCTTTAAAGCTGACCACGGTGTTATTGAGTAAAAATCACGCGTACGCATTAGGCTCTTTGGTCAAAGTCACAAACATAAATCATAAAGAACCTCACCGAACAGTGGGCGCACTGAACTCAGAGCTTGAAACTTATCTCAACCTCGCCATCGGGCTTGCTGGCGAAAGTGGCGTTGATGAAGCGTATGGGAGTCATTTGAAAGATAAATTGAGCATGCTCGAAAGCCATCCGTGCTCACTCAAAGCTATAGCATTACCATCAGCCTCCTTGCAGGCTCCGGGGCTACATGATTCGGATACCGGACCTAGAGAAGTAGGACCACATTACTTAATACCAGAAGATCCCCTTTTCAAGTCACTAGAGGATATACTGCTCAGGTTTCTCACCAACGATGTGGAAACCAACCTCGCCCTGACAGAAGCGATCATTATACTTGGGACTTGCTCCGAACTCCGCCTCGAAGGATGGCTTGCTGTCGACCCTGCTGACTACGAATTCCCGGATGCTGATCCGGAGCCCACAGTGTTCTCTAATGATAACCTGCGCGATATGTATAGAGCCAACCGACAACCCACATGGTCTTCTACGGCGACACCCAAGCTTCTCGCTTGTCTACAGCAACTACAAGCGCAGGTGGGCGCATTACGAGCAGACATACAAGACTGGGACGAGCTTGTAGCCAGCAGGAAAGACGCATTTCAGTTCCAAGAGGAGATGAGCGATGCCATGACCCCATCGACGCCTCAATCAAAGCCCCCTCGCGCATCTGCAGATATCCAATCAGGCTCATGGACACCGCAAATTCCCAAACATATGAAAGAAACCTCGGCCACACCATCGAGAAGCCAAACACCTAGGGGTCGTAAGGAAACGCTGGAAGCACGACAGACGCCACATACATCTCCAGTGCCATCGAGACTGGGTGGGCAAACACTGGTTGGCTCTCCATCGCGTGGTATATCCCCGATGCCTGCTCCTCAGGCAGTGAACAAACGCCAGACAACCCTTTTCTCTGACATTGATGCGAATCTAGTATCGGTCAAGAATGCGATTGCTCTAAAACGAAGAATTAGATTCCGACGACCTGCCGGGAAGAGTGAGATCGAAGTCATGCTGTCCAAGTATCAACCGCCACCCAAAGACGACATGGAGGAGAATGCGCAGGGAGATGGCGAAAGTGACGAGGAGGACATAAGGGAGGCGAGTGTATTACACATCATTACCAATGTAGTTATCTTGCAGGAGTTCATACTAGAGCTGGTGGCGCTTGTGCAGGTCAGGGCCAGTTTGTTTAGCGAGGTGAGGCATGTGTAGACAGACGTGCTTATGAAGTGGAGAGACAAGTCAATATACCCCATTTTGGTCCAACAGCTGCTCAAGTATAGTATATACACAGAAATGCAGTTGTCAACATTTGAATGTATGAATACCTATTTGATAGCGGTGTCTTTGACTAGAGGGCGTTAGCGCGGGCCCGTGCCTCGGTGCAGGAAAGATGCTTGCTCAAGAACGTCATCTGGCGGTCGTGCCGGTCTGGTTGGCCCACCAAAGCTCGACCACGACACAAACGCGAATGCAAACTATGCACACCCGTGATCCCGACATGACTTGAGGACTGCTTCAGCGACCGCCATTCCTGCTCCATCAATCCGCGAACCCGCCAATCTCGTCCGCAGTTGCGAGGCACGCCCAGCCATGGCCTCCAGTTCTACCGAGACCACGCCGTTGATTTCTTCCATGGCTCACGGCTCCTCCAAGCCGCAGCGCACCGTCACATTCAACACGACCGTTTCTTCCAGCAGCCCGAAACAGCAACCGAGGCCTGTGTCACAAAGCGGCCAGTCTTCATCCATCTCACACTATGCGACCACCCACGGTGGTCAGCCTATGCTCTCGTCGTTCAACAACAAACTGCGGAGAAGAAACAGTTCTGGCACACCTATGCTTCCGCACCACATAGGTGCACCCAAGATTGGCCCTCAGCGAACCACAAGGACTGCCCAAAAGCTAAAGCTTCTTCCCGACCCTGAACAAGGAGACGATGATAACGACGAAGAGAGCGGAAGGGATGTTTATTCGCAATATACCAGGATCAAGGACCCAACTGCCAGGAGAGATGCCGCCCGACTTGGGAAGGCGGACCGGGAGCGGCTACCTAGAGTAACAGCTTACTGCACGGCGGCTTCATACAAATTTGACGACCTGATGCGCTTTCTCAAAGGCAAAGCACGACTAAGAGGCGCCCAACCTAAGCGCTTTGACGAGTGCATATATTCACCTTACAACTACGGAAGGAAAGGTCCGGATGAAGTAATCAGCACAGGTGTGCACGACGGTTATACCCAAGACCGTCCTCGACGGTTCTCGGATAGTGCTATTGAGGTTGAAGCGCAAAGCGAGAGGCGGAGGGATAATCTCATCGAGGTACAATCCGAAAACGAAATCATCTCCACTGTAGAGGCAGAAGGCTCGGAACAGCTTCAGCGCCCCATGCCTGTTCACGCAGATTCGGACCCTTCAATGGAGAATCCAGACTTCGATACCCAAATTCACACGCCCGAGGTGTTTCTCTTCGAGTATGGAACGGTAGTTATATGGGGTATGACACTACAAGAAGAAAAGCGGTTCTTGAAAGAGCTGGCCAAATTTGAAACGGACAAGCTCGGTAAGGACGAGATCGAAACGGAAGAGTTCAACTTTTACTACACGCGGGAGTATCAAGCCCGGATATACAATGATTTCATATCGTTGCGAGAAAAGAAGAATTACATGATCAAGCTTGCCATTAGCCATGGTCTCTCGCAGTCTGTCAAGACCTCGTTGTTCGAAGACCTCGTCGACAACACTATCGACGACACCAAGGATATCCCGGCCCAGATTGCTAGTTCCGGAAAGATCAATCTAAACAAAAAACAGATCAATATGCAGATAGGCGAGTTGTTCATCTTGCGCATCAGCATACACCTACAGGGGTCGGTTTTGGACGCCCCGGAACTCATGTGGGCGGAGCCACAATTAGATCCCGTATACCAGGCTGTGAGAAGTTATCTCGAAATGGACCAGAGAGTGGGGCTTCTCACCGAGAGACTCAATGTTATTGGCGATCTACTGGCGGTGTTGAAGGACCAGTTGACCGTTACACACGTGAGTGCACATTCCACCTGTTTGAATCCCATGCGGCTAGATTGCTGACAACGTTGTAGGGTGAGCTTCTCGAATGGATCGTCATCATTCTCATTTTTGCCGAAGTCGTCGTAGCGGCCGTCAATATCTTTGTCGATCTAAACGCTGCTGACTAGCTTAGTATAATCTGTTTGAATGATTTTCCTCGAACCTATTCCCTGTACATAGTCTCTGCATTCCTTTTGTACGATACGTTTTCTTAGGGCATACAAAATAGGCGCTATCGTTATCGCGCGATGTGCGGCGTATATTTCCGTTGAGGATACACGGCGGACGGGTGCGGGAATCCTTTCCTGGACGCCAGATGGCTTTTCCTTGTTCCTTACCTATGCAGATAGTGGCGAATTGAGAAACGATGATCAATCTAGTTCAAGTCCCAACTTCCTAATTACCTCCGCTCATGCTACCTGATCACCACTGATATGGAAAATGCGTAAATATTGGGGATGTGCTGAGACGGTTCGAATGCACTGGGCAGCATGGTGATGGTACATCGCACGAAGACTGATCATATATAGGCTACATTGACTAGAAGAGCACGAAAACAATAACACGCAAGTAGATAGTGGTATATTATCTCAATTACGCTCAACATAACTGTCCAAAGAAAGGAGATGGAAATATGGGGGATCGCATGCAGTATGAAGACTACACAATAGCACCAGCCCCGTCCTCACCTCCCTTCTCCTTCTCCTTCCCGTTCCCTTCCTCGCTCTTCTCAAACTTCTTCGTCTCCCTCTCATGCCTCATCTTCACCCACTTTAGCATAATACTATTATACATGAGAAATAATAGCACAGTGACGGCGGAGCACGCAGTCGTCACAACGAGCGTCACGCGAGCTGTGACAGAGAAAGTGCCTTCTTGCGCCGTGTAGACGTTTACGAGGGTTGAAATGAGACCTGTTACCTCCCACCTCTATTGTCAGTCATGAACTTTGACCTGAGGGAGCGAATGAAAGGGGGAGGGGGAATACGTACCCGCAAGGCTGTTCATCAGAGCTGGCAGAAAGACGCGATTGATGACCCAAACGTAGTTCTTGCGGTGTTTCCACCACAGCCATAGAGATCCTACAACGCCGATGCCACAGGCGAATGCTGCAATGTAGAGGAGTGGGATGTTTCTGTGTTTGATTGATCTCGTCAGCTGAATCCTCTTCTGTGTGAGAAAAGTAGATGGATAATGGTGGCAGGCGCATACCGGGCAGTAGCAAGAGCCTCAGCCTTCAATCTATTGTTCGCTTTCTCGTCTAATCGTTCATCGTTTTGCAACTTGTTGAATGTCGCTGGGAACACGATATATCCGGCTAGCAAGATCCAGGTGAAGCCCGAAGCTAGAAAGTTGTGGAGTTTGGGTACATCGTCAAGCTCTAGGAGCATGTCGATGTAGCGGGTCTGCGCTGTTGTACGGCGGCGCTGAAGAGGTGGTCTTGCGGCAGAGGACGACTGATGGTTGGAGTCTTTGTTGGAGGCCGAGGATATAGATGTTTTGGGGATGGGTCTCGAAGTCGAGACATTGGAAGGATTGCGTTTGACGTTCGGCGTGGAGGTCGATGAAGGTTTTTGCGATGGTTCTTTGAAACGGGTTGATGGTGTGCGCGCTGTTGTGGGTTTCTGAGTGCTGGCGGTGTCATGAGATGAGGAGGCGGTGGACGTCTTCGTCTTGTGGGAGTCGTAGGATTGTTTTGGGTCTTCTTCGACCGTTGTCGGGAGCACTTCTGGGGATTTGGAATTGAAGAAAGGCATAGTGGTTTGAATTCGATATCAATAGTAGTATGCCTGGGGATGATGCAAATTGCTTTTGCTATAACACTAGGGATATGACTGTGAATCAGGTTACACCAAGTACTCATCAACCTTCTGTACTCCTGACTGGACCCCTTGATCTTAAAAAGCATGGTTCCCACTCTAAGATCCGCCTGGCGCACGCTTGCTTCCCTCGCCCAAAAACTGGGTTATCATCCCTGATAGCTCGAGCACTTCAGGTCCGAGAAATCACACATCACCCTACATTTCGCCACAGCCCACCGACCACGTTCGGCACGATCCGTCTGTAGCAGCGGCATTGTGCCTTGTTTCGTGATAGAAGGGGGTTTAGCGAATGGTTGGTGGTTAGGTTGGCAAGTAAGGTTTGGGACGAATGCAGGGACAAGAATGTCGATCGCTAACGTCATAGCCAGAATGAGGGTTGATGACGTGATTGGCTGATGTCGCTTGTCGGTGGAACTACAAGCGAGATAAGGCTGTGGTTATTCCGCAACATGTGAACGAGCAGCGAACAACATGCAATCATCGAATTCTGAGCGAGCGGGTAGACAGGATTGGTCACGGACCGTCTGCAGGGTTTCAGTTTGGAGATAAGGCTCACATCATGTGGATGGTTTCCATAGATTTTGGTTCTTGCTCATTCTCTCCTCCCATCCCGTCCCATAGTCACCAACCACGCTCACATACACATACATACATATACAAAGACTCACCCATAAGAAAACAATCAACCCTCACAACAAGCCACATGTCCTCTCGCGCGCTCACATGATACATCAACTCCAGAAGAACGCAAAACCGTGTCCTATTAATCTACTTTGCACGCTGCTACAGGTCCCCTGACGCGCCGCAACCCCGGCGGTTAATATGGAAAGGCGGAAAACCCCACCAACGTTCACGCCGTTCCTACCTGTACTTAGCCAAAGTGGGCAATTTTCTGGAAAAAAGAAAAGAGGACAGAGAGGCATGTTGCCTGCTGGGGGTGAATAGCTTAGCTTTAGCTTAAGCTATGAGGATATGTGTTCTTGTGTTATGGGGAGGGGGAAGGTGTAGTAATGTAGGAGGTATATAGAGGACCTTTATGCCGCGCTCATGGCCTACTCCGTTTCATTTTCGAAGGGACGGAAACCAACAAGGACACGATTTCATTCGGAGAGTTATAAAAGCAGAGCCTTGTCCTGTTGACGTTTTTTTATACTCGCATACTTTTGATCACTCGAAAGCTTCCTAGACTCTTGAGAAGGGTATCAGCTTGAACCTCTCGGCCTCCAATTGCCTATTTCTCCTCTCTTTCCCCGTCGTGTCGTTGTACGATAGACAACTATACCCTACACATCTTCCTACACCAAACAAGCAAGCAGCCATGCGTTTCTGGCCAACAATTGTCCCTCTCCTAGCCACAGCTGCTTCTGTCGCAGCCGCCGATGCCGACGCAGCAAGTCCCTCAGAGACAGCTCCAGCACCAGAGCCCACACCTGTTGGTCAGCTATGGACAGGGCAATGGCAAGATGAAGACCTAGCTGCATCATCCTATACCAAATCATGCCATACCACGACAACGCACAAGGCGGCTATCTACAAGCTCAGCGAAATGTACCCGACGCTCAAAGTGTGGGCCCCAGAGCTCAAGGTGTTCTACAACAAGCAACATTACCCAGGAAGCTGGGAGGGCGAAGATGTACATGGAGATGGGCGGACGTTATTGAAGATGGATACTGAGGAGTTGCCGTTTGCGGTTCGGGAATGGTAAGCGCAATCCCTCTGCTCTTTTTCCTTTTACGTTGACTGCTTTTGTCTCAAGCATTTATGGGGAGGCGGAAGCAGTTTCTACTTACTTTGTAGTGAGGACAGGCGTTAACAGTATTGCAGGATCAAGAAAAACCCCAAACAGCGCCACTTCAGCGTACAGGACGATGTCGTTTTCTTCGCCCCCGGAGCCATCTACCCCATTGCTCCGCTTTGGGCCGAGCAGTCGATGATTGAGGATTTGGAATGTGAAGCTATCTTAAATAACTTGGAAAACTACTCGGCCACACCTAAAGACGGCGCGGTGCTGGGACGAGTCAGCCATGAGGCGACAGGGAAGAATGAGGTCGAGTTCACGATTAAGGCATTCCAAGTGCATGGAGGGCAGGCGGGCGAGGAAACCAAGAGTAGCAAGGATGAGCTATGAGATGGCTTTATTCTGGAAATGCGGTGATATTCTCTTTTGGGCATGGTTCTTCATTCTCTTATTAGGGACATTTTGTGTAGATCATCAGGTTTGGTGTTTGGAAAACAATATCTGGCGTCCTCAATTCAAGTCTACTAAGCATGAATTCTCGGTGCATACCATGCATTTTCATGAACATTATCCTTGTTTAGGGTTTCTTACTTTCATGTACCACCCGTTTCCTTTCTCTTGCTGCTTTAAAGACGTGCGCAATGGCTTTGCCCATGTTGTAGATGTATATGCACATGAACATGAGACCCACCGCCCCAAGGATCGCAGCCACCGCCAACATACTGAACACCACGAACACATAGCAGCTTCTTATAAAATCCTGGTTGGACTGCAACGGTTCCACTGAGGCACCAACTTGCATCGCAGCTAGCACCAAGGAGAAAAAAACAAACACGATAAGTATCCACCCGAATCTTCGTTGGAAGTAGACCACATAACGATTGTAACCGTACAGGTAGCCGCGTACAAAATGGGTAGGTGCATAGCGTATCCGAAAAATAGAATTGATGCGACTAAGACGCAATTCGCCGAAATGGAAACGTTTGTTGACCTTATCGAGTGCGTTGAGATCTATGTGAGACTCGAAATCGGTGACGAATGTCTTCCACCAGGCCCAAGTTACGAAACTGGGGAGCAGGTATATTTCGTGTGCGAGTTTCAGGTCGATGGGTGAGGTCAGGAGCCAGACGTAACTGAGGAGCAAGCCGCACGCATTTTCGTGCAATGTTTTGTGGGGGCAGATATGCTCAACCCAGAAGGCATGGTCCAGCATATACTCCGCGAGCGGCTTGATCATCAAACGGTCGGAGTATCTGAGGAAGTGGAGGTCCATTTGCTGCGTGGGCAAGATTTCGAGACCTAGCATTTTGTAGCGATGGAGAGGGCGCCCGCGCATGGGTCTGCCGGCCATCCAAAGATGCCCATGAACCAGGTTCAACCGTTTGAGGTCGAGATCCCATTGCAGAAATTCGCCAATTTTATTCTTGGTGAGATATACCTCCCCATTTCGTCCAGCGATTGTGGGCAGCGATTCGAGGGCCGTAAGAGGAATGTTAGTCACACTCTCCAGGACCGGTTGCTGGGTAGTATTTTGATCCTGATTGGCATCGCCAGTAGGTGCATTCCCAGAGTGCCTCGACTTAACGGGAGGAATATGCCGTTCAGTGAATGGTGGAGTCAGCGAGGGAGGTGAAGTCTAACATGATACTTTATTAGCTGGTGGACAGCCTAGCGCCTTCAGGCGCCTGACCTCACTCACCATCTTCTCGACTATAGTGAAGGCAACGTATTGTGCAAATACGATATCGCGTTATGCATATAATAATGTTTGATGCAGAATAGCATAGTATATGGAGCGGATGTTGTTGATGAGACGCGAGCGATTTGGAAGCTCTCCGTCCCATGACACGCGAGATACGTGGTTACGAGAAGGTCCTAACACTGCCTGCGGCAGGTGGGGGCTGGATACGCCTTCTGGATAATCATGAGACAACGCCATCGTCGGTCGCTCAGCCACCGACTGTACTGAATCAATCATGGAAATTTTGTTCACTTTAAGTTCTGAATTACATAGCGGTACAGACACTCTCCCACGACCTCCGCGGCCCACGCCATATCTCATATAGCTCACTCATATCTACAAAATACATCACAAACCATGATCATTTGCAAAGGTAAATGCATTCACAAGTGCAAGAGCTTGCTCCATTTTCGACGACCGTAATATTCATTAGACCCTCCCTTCTAAAATTATAGTTTATCCTCATCATTTTGGGTTATCAAGATGCAGAAACCAGAACCTCAAAACTCCTTGGATGCGCCAGAGCTGGAAATGCATCTCATGCTTGAACACGCATAGTGATTGACACTACTTGACGTAGTTTGCGGGGAAACTTCCCCTTTGCCCTCGCAGTTCCCCTTCCCACCAATCTTGCGAGCTGTTCGTCTTCTTCACGACGCGGATCTTGTCTCCCTCTCTGAAAGTCAAATCTCCGGAACTGTGAGCATCGAAGTCGTACATGGCGGTGACATATTCACCATGGAATGAACCAATCTTCTTGGGAGGAGGCGGTGGCGGTTTCTTTTTGCCCACGATCTGCGGGGATGCTGCTCCAGCAGAAGTCGAGGAGGATATACGAGGTCTCCCGAAGTAATCGTCATGGCCGTTAGTGGAAGATCCGTGTGATGGACGGCGATTGTCTGCGCCCATATGAGGACTCAGACTGGGGGAACTTCCACCATATCTAGGTTTTGTCGCGTTGAGAGAGCTCATGGAAGGTTTGCTGGAAAGGTTGATAGCAGGAGGCACTTGTAATTGTGGGGATTCTTCTGCTGGTGGTGGCAAGTGGTGTCTGTCTGGCCTCGGTGATCTCGAAGGGAGAGTCTGGACGGACTCGTTACTCCGCGACCGGATTGCACCTCCTCCTCCACCACCCCCTCCGCCGATGCCCACTTTGTTTCTAATGCCTAAGCCGGTCACTGTGTCACCCTTCTCAGGCATTCTCATCGGCTGATGAATAGCCTTCCCACCTTTTAGTAGACCAAATCCCGTCTCAATCTCCATGCGCAGCGAAGTGAAAGCCGCCTCCCACATGGGGACTACTTCCTCGGGCTCGGGGGGAGGGTCCGGGTAGCCTTGCGCATGCGAATACTCGTTGAGAACAGTATATAGGTTGCCGATCAAGTTGTTCTGCAAAATGATTTGATTGGCAAGAAGATGTGGAAGCAAAGAAAAGGTTGCAGCGTTCAGCCTGGGAAGCTGTGTGCGCAAACCTTCATCTGCGTATTCATATTCATGTATGGCACGAGCGACGTCTGTTTCGTGTTTGTTCAGGGCCGTGTTCTCTCGGTCCGATCGCGTCTTTTTCTTCTGGAGGGCCTCGGCGCGGCTTTTGTATCGCTCGTAGTCGACCTAGTGGACTGGTGAGCAACCTAATGGTACGGCAGAGTGGAGGGGAAGGCAATCATGAATTTGTGTAAGTACCTTCTTGTCGTCGCGCTTCTTGATGACCTTGTGCATAGGTTTGAGGGCATCCCTAGCAAGCTTCGCGGGTAGGATCAATTTCCTCTCAATATCCTTGACCTCTTCCATCATGTCGGATTTGAGATCAGCGAAAGCCTCGAGCAGCTGGACACATCGTTCCATGGTCTCCGGTGGGGTGTCTGTGTGGGTTTGGGTTCCGAACTCCCCGCCCTTTGCGCCCAAGGGTTTGTATATATTGTGCATGATCTCGACAGCAGCGAGCTGGTGGTTGAGGATGTTTGTCCAGGCGTCGCGCCATTGCTTTGCGGCATCTTCGATCTGCGAAAGTCAATACTGTCATGATGTATGTAACGTGGAGGATTGCGGGAGTGGAACTGGAATTGGTGCCGGTGCCTGTGCCTGGGTGGCCACAAGGTGGGATGGAAAGGTGGTGGAGGAAGCCAGTTGGGGTAGGTAAAGTAAACACGGAGGTGCCACAGGTTGCTCCACCCCGCCAGTTCCCTGCAGATGCTCCAGCCACAGGCCCGTCCAGTCCAAAATTCCAGTCCAGCCCAGTCAGAACAGACTCACCCTCTCCAGCATCTGGTCGGAATCGTTGAAGTCGCGGAGCATGGCCTCGATATCGGCCTCATTGGGCAGTCGCGTGGATAGGAAGGGCAAGCGCCCCACTTTCCTCTGCACCCGCTGCATGGCGGCGGTAGTGATGGGGTGTCAGGCGGGGGAAGTGGGTGGGATGGGTGCGTGAGAGGGAGGTCAAGGGTGAAGGGAGTGGTGGAGAGGGAGAGGGAGGGAAAAAGGACTCGGAGGGCGGGCTGAGTGCAAAGGGTTGACCGGTCGTAAGCGTGCGGAAGTGGGTGGCCGCGCCTAACGGTTCTCAGCAAGGAAGGAAGGAAAAGGCCATGTGCAAACAGGTGTTTGTGGCATGGGTATGTGGGTAGGAGAGTGGGTGAGAGAGTGAGTGGTCGGACGAGGTGGGAGATGGGGCGGGTAACAGGCAGCAAGGCAGGGCAAGGTGGAGGTAATGAGTAAGACGGGCAGGTAAATAAGGCAAGGTAAGTAAGGTTGGGATAGAAAGGTACTTGGAGAGCTCAACTGGTACCCCTGCCTTGTTTCATCCGGAAAATGATGGACGTACAGAATGCAGAAATGAGCAAAAGAAGGTGATGACGCGGACAATTGGCAGCACAGCACCGAGAAAATATTCGTCTGCTCCATCGACTGCCTGCCACTGCGCGTAGACGGCAGACGGGAGGTGGAGCGGTGGCCGTGTATAATTATTTATAGATGGCACCAAATCTCAAGAGTACGGCCTTGGATGGTTATTTCCCTAGTTGTGGCCCCTAAATTGACAGCGTGGTGACTCGATGTAGGGGACGCCTGCTGCCACTTGCGGGGCATGGGATGGATGCCTTTGATACATACATGTATGTATGTACCTACTAGACAGTAGAGCCTCCGTCCAGAATAGATCGCCGGCGTCGGTGCTCGTCGCGTCCAGTGGGCGCCCTTTTGCAGAATCACCGATCGACCGCAGCCAGTAATTTGATTGGTTGGTTCTCATCACTTGTGTGTGCATGTGTGTGTGTGTGTGTGTGGTGGTCTTCTTCTTTACTACCTAAGACGGGCGAAAGTATGTAGTAGCACCACAGTCTCTGGACTCCTTGGGCCGATCACATGATCAGGCGAACCCTCTGGCCGCGCTTTCTGTTTGGCGTTTCCGCGCCTTCCTCCGTCGCGTCGGCCGCCCCTCCTCACTTACTCACTTACCCACTCACCCATTCCATCTCTCTCACTCATGTTCTGCGCCGCCGTCCCGACGCGTAGTCCGCGATCCGCATTGTCATGACCGCCCGACCCCGAGGCACACCTCTATCGTCCGCTGTCCCCGCCTCCCAACACACCGCTCCGGTCAACGAATTTCGCTGCCTCTTCACCCACGATGTCCGTCGCAAACAAAAACGCTGGCAAGATGGGTATCTCAAATTCCACACCTTCAACAGCCGCGTCATGGTTTATGATCAGACTAGGAATTTCCTCGGTGACACATACTGGAAAGAATCTGATAAGATCCAAGAAGGCGACGAGCTGCAGCTTGACAAGGGCGTCATGGTCGAGGTAGCCGAAGCGCTCGGCATCACCCAGACTGACCTCACTGCGCTGTTGGAAAAGAAAAAGGATGCGTCACAACCTCAACCAAAAACGACTGTTCCGAGATCAACCATGTCGCAGAGACCTGTGCCTACGCCTTCTCTCCTGGCTCGTGGTCCGTCTCAGTTACGTCACAAATCACTCAACACCTTACTAGGTGCATCCAAAGGGCCTATTGGGAAGGCAATACCTATAGAGTCTCCCTTTGAGACGCGGAAGAAGAAGCAACTTGACGAGGCAGATGAAAGAGAAGCCAAAAGGCAGAAGAAGATGCATGGTTCCACATACCCGAAGACTTCGGCATCAATGACAATTCCAGAGCCTGGAGTCAGCACAGCGAAGCCCTCTGTGGTTGCCAGTGGACAAGATAAGGCTTCTCGCATCGCAGCTGAACCACCGTCACAAGACAATTCCCTGTTTGACGTAGACTTGGACACCGATGATCGTACGTCTGACCTTGCACCACTAAGTACACCTCCTCCTATATCAAAACCTCCCAGGATACCCAAAGGCAAAGTTCCGGTTCCCCATGTGAAGGCCATGCAAACACCTAAACCTGCTCGACCGCCATCTTCCCCGCCTATCAGCGCTTCTAATCGCATCGCGAACATTGATTATGCTCTGCAACCTTCACGAAGTAGCCTGCTTGAGACCGAATCGCCGAGCTCCACTCGCATAGCACAGATGGAAAGGTCCAAGGTAGCTTCACCTCCGCCCAAGAAGACCAAGACGCTGCGACTGTCTACCGGGGTAAGAAGGGGGATGCTGTTGTGCCAGTCTATTACGCAACCACCAGTTTCCGTCTCTCGACGACAAGATGAAGATCATGTCAGACTTGCGCGCGCTACGAGTCGAAAATCCAGGCCAGCGAGAAAGATGGGATGCGATGATGCTCATACCATAATACTAGAGGACGAAGATACAGGTGACGACTATGCCATTGAATCTGAAAGCCTCCAGAGGCCAAAATCTGGTAAAAGGCAAATTGGAAGTTTAGCAGAATCAAATTCGGAAAAGACGGCCACCCGGAACGGGCCAGCTCCCGAACTTGCAAGCGATATGGAAATTGCTCATGGTATCATGGATCAACAATTGGCGGTCTCTCCATCGCCACCTAGCTTCCATGACGTTAGGAAGCCTGAACGATCGCCAAGGCAGAATGAGAGAGATCTCGGATCTGCAGTTGGCGCAAGTACCAGTAGTAAGAGGAATCGACATCAGGCTGATACTGGACTTCCTGATGTTCCACATCAATCAAAGCGCTCGAAGATAGCTACAAATTCCATAATAGAAAGAGAATCGCTGCAAGATACAAATCTGGAGGGCGCTCCACAACAAGTGTCGAAGAAAGGTAACCCAGACCTCCTGGAACAGGTCCCACAAAGAATCGAGCTGCCCATCAAAAATTTGGAGCAGAACACAACTCCCAGCATTCATCCTAAAGAGAGGCTGCTCTCACTTGGCGGCTTTCGCAAGAAACCCAAACAAGCTCATTCTTCTCTTGCATCGGACAAGTCATCCAATGCTTCATCTCTTCGTCATGCAGTTGCTTCAGGCAACAACCCTTCTGCCCCGAATGTGCCTGATCTGGCACTGAAGCCAAGTACTTCGTCGACTTCACTCACAAAGCCCCCAAAACCGATCACTCTTGATAATGACCTAATTGAAGATGATATACAAATCGTTTCTCTCGACCGAAGCTTTCGACGCACAAGAAGTGAAAATGATGCGCCGATTCCCAGCATCAGCGAAGAATGGGAAAAGCAAAACTTACCGAAGCCGTTGCCAATCAACGGTACAGGCACCGAGGATGCACCAAACGCATCGACTACATCGTTGAGACCCAAGCCAGGTGGTTTGGCTGCGTTGGTTAAACGGACGGATCCCAGGCGGAAGTTCCAACGGACTCGAAGTTTGAATGAGAATGCCAGCCTTACGAATGTGACGGAGTCAATGATAGTAGACGCACCGCCTGATACCGATGTTGGGCCATGGAGTACTGAGGCGTTTGACCTGTTCGATTGGAGACCACCTGCTCCTAAAGGTCAAGACCAAGGGACTGGATTGTTGACTGACAGACGGTGAACTTGTATACGCTACTTGGAAGCATGTGTCGGAACCATTACATAACGAATCTTCTTATTTCACTTTGACTATACCCAACATCTCATATGGGCATGTGTTTGCAGACCTTGCCGGCCTTTGCATAGCAATTGAAATTTGTCGGGTCGTTTGAGACTCGAGACCTATCATGAACCTATTCGAAATAGTATTGTTGTGCATTATAGTTTTGTATCGTACTGTACGTTCAACGATGACACTATGAGATCATAACTTTCTTGACTCTTTCCACGACCGCCTTACTAAACTCCTCTACGTCGCCGGGGAATCTTGCCGAGATGTAATTGTACCTCTCATCCCCCACCACAAATCTACCCAGATTGATCAGTTCACATACGTTTCTCTTATCTATGCAGATATAGAAAAAGATTGGACTACTCACGGTGCAAAGCTCATACTACTCTCGAACTGCTCATCCGGATTATCCAATTCCCTCCTCACATACTCCTCAACACTCGGGGTGCCTGCGCCATACGTCTTATAGTAATCACCCAAAAACAAGCGCGTGGCCTGATAAACACTCTGCTCCATGAAGCTCGTCAGCGACGTGGTTGTCACATCATGAAGCACGCTCTTCCCAGTATCTGGATACTTCGCAGCAGAGAGAACCTGCACACCATGGCACACAGCCGCCAGACACTTCCTCTGGCCCGAATTCACTCGCGTGAGCGGGAAAAATGTAGCCAGCAGCTCGCCCACGCGCGGCGAGTCAATGATTTGTCGCACCGCCTTATCATGGCCGCCTGGCAGGAACACGAGATCGTAATCAGTGAGCGCGAAGGTGGGGTCTGACCACGATAGCGGCGCTTGGAATGCTGCGCACGTCGTCGAGAGCGTCTTATACGCTGTTTTTGCAGGTTGCGCGGCGCCTAGGAGCATACCCGTCATACCTTCGAGCATGCGCGAGTCGCAGGCGGGAGTCTTGCCTGTCTCTGTCGCGAAGGAGACGGTGAACCCGGCGGCGTCGAAGTGCATCCAGGGAATTGCTGTTTCAGTTGGGTCGTGGCCGTAGTCTGCCATGAGGATTATCACTTTGGGTGCGGCCATGATTGATTTGCTTGGGTTGGTTCGCTTGGGTCGTCGGTAGGAGATTTGGATGGCTGGGGAGAGACTGTATGTGTCTATGTGCTTGTTCGATATCTTGGACGGAGAATCGTTGCGTGCTGTTATAGTGTTAGCGACCGTAATGTAAATGTATCCAAAGCAGCATACGAATAACCTGATGTTCTTGTTCCCTCTTGATCACGGGTTACAGTGCAAGCCTGCAGACAACGCTGGGATATCGACCCTCTAAATATCACGAGCAAAACAAATAAGATTGATGTCAAAATCCCCCAAGCGCGTACACGTTTCTCCAAGCTGATTGCTCCGTTCGGAATTTTCGCTCTTCCTAGAATGATCTCGCGATGAAGCTGAGGGTTTTGTAGGGCTAGATTCGAGGCGATCGGGGGATTGGGTAATCGGACCCGAGTGTTGGAGTTGGGGGCTGTGATAGTGAGAGTGAGACGGAGTCTAGGTCTCGCCGCCGAAAGGGGAAACGCGGGTGCCTTCATTGCAGACGCCTGTTGAGCATCACAGTAGATGTACGGTGTTATCGAACGTATCTTCGTAGCGATTACTACATCCACCCGTTCTTTGATAGTTGATATCGAGTTTACAAGTATCAAAACAGGATGCGAAGAATATTGTTTTCAGTGAACAAAGTACCAGGATCAAACGTTTGGTCAAGGGAAACACTTTGGTGTATTATTCAAAAGCATCGTCATGGGTGAAAGAGCAGAGATTGAATGCTGTAAAAATACTCTATGAAGGTGGAGTAACTACAAGAAATGCTACTAGGGGTGGGTTACATTGCACCGTGGCATACTATCTACCTTTACGATTGATCAATTTGTTGACTGCTGACTTTGTCGTAATGCTAGACGGCAAAAGATGCCTACGCTAGAAGTCGCCACCGTAGAGCATCTAAGTTCCATTTGATTCTCAGTGTAGTTTCCATCGTTTAGCACATTCGACGCCTTCTGCTAGCGTTCCCACTCTTGCGTCAATGGCATACCCTTCAGCTTCAAACTTGCGGCATTCATCCCACAAATCCTTGAGCGGAACGGAGAAAGTCTCGATGAACTCGTTCTCTTCGAGTGATGGCTCAGGGTTCTGATTTTCTGGCAAGGAAAGGTCCACTGTAACATGAATCATGCGCAGATTGGTGTTGCAGAAGCCCGGATCTGGGATGCAGACCCTTTAGTGATGGTTCTGAACTTAGACGAGAAGGTTACTATAGATGAGACTTACCATTGAACATGATTGGACTGACTCCAAAACCTTCGCCCACCACTTCACCCACATAGCCCGTCTCCTCTTTGAGCTCTCTCACGGCACAAACTTCGGCTGATTCTTTGGGATCGATAAGTCCCGCAGGAACCTCGATTACAGTGGCATTGACTGGCGGCCGCCACTGTTTTTGAAGCAGGATCCGTGGGGACTGGTCGGGTTTGGATGGATCCTGGAGGATAGCAACAACGCCGACCCCATCAATGTCGGAGCCCTTTGGACGAGTGAGACGCTCGGATGCCTCCCAATCTCTTGTGACACCCTCAGGATCAGAGTATGTTATTCTTAATCTAATCAGCTGCATGCCCGATAGAGAGTGGGTTGGTAGCTTCGTACTTGACCAAGGTGGCCCATTTCGCATCTGTGTGATTCTATTTTGCATCAGAGTGTTTTCTGCTCAGAGTTATGATCTGAACACACCAACGGCTCGACCTTTAGCACACGAGACTTGTTTGTGGAGGCCATCTTGAATGGGGTGCTGGCTGTTCCACGACTCTTGAGAGGTGGGGGATTCTAGGGTCTGGATGATTATGTAATGATCAAGTTTGTGTGACTGCCATCATCGGCAACTTTATATGTCTTGGCCTCCCGAGATGGAGAAGTCCAGATCACCATCCCTCATCGCATGTATCCATAAAGCGCGGTTTGTTTGCCAGTCCTACAATGTCTTCTGATCCCCCGGTAATTGGGTCTGATCATCGCCGTGCCTGCAGGTCATCCAACGCTGCTAAATTGGCGCGGCTGGGCACAGAAGCTTGCCATTCATCCGTGGCATTGATTATGGTTACAAGGACAGAATCACGAGCAATTTGTACCAAAATGCGAATGGCGAGTGTACGAGTACAGATGACGGAGTTATATGACTTGATCCAATCGTGGCCATTTCCGAATAGTAGGTAGATCCGTGGATGCGGTTGGGTGAATGAAGAGCGAAAGGGGGTCAATCAAACGAAAACAATGCACTTCCCCACGATTGCCGGATAATCGCCTTTCCCTAGTCACGCTGCAATATCTACCGAGGGTCGAATGACACACTGGAATCGCAATGGTAGCGCCTCGTATGCACTGTATCGAAGTTTTTGACTGTGGTAGGATCTAAATTAGCATATAGGAGATGGAGCGAGCTATGTGGTGGGCGATTTTACTCGCCACTGGCGACCTTGCGACACAGGGGTCGAGCGCAAGTCATGACGGTCGAAAGGGACGGGCCTGACTAGGTGGCACTAAATCAGTTGGACTGCGATCAAAACAAAAAAGCGAAAAGTACGGCGGAGAGGGCACAAGCGCACCGAGGACCAATGGATGTGCTCCGTTATAGGGTACTACGGCGTAATAGGGGCAAGTAGGCATGATAATGGTTGATCGAGTTGAAGACGGTGGCTTGGCAGAAGGCTTTCTTACCATGTACTTGAACAACCAATATTTGATCTATGGGAGCAAGGCTATACCTAGGAAGGGGAGCTTGTCGCCAGAGCACAGCACAGCACGCTGCAATGCAGTGCTCCTCGGCCAGGAAAGCCACGTGCTGCCTCCCAAACCTGGGATGCAATCCAGCGTCGTCTCCTGAGGACCTGAGTTGGGAGGAGGGAGGAGGGGGGGAAATGGGCAGGGTTGATGAAGCCCACATTGGAAGAAGAAATGCTTCGCCGTGCGGGAAGCGGGTGTCGCACTTAAAACGGTGCCAACGTTTTGAACATGACAACAACCACAGTGAGCTTTGGGGATAGCCTCGTGTCGACGAGCATCTCGGCCAGCTCGTATTGGGGTCGCACGGCACTTGTTGACGACAACCAACTGAGTAGAAGGAAAATGGCCTCGGGCGACTTGTGGCAGCGAGTAATGAAGACGGCAGAATTGGGTTTCGAAAAACATTGGTTTTGGATGACCCTTGCTATAGTGATGCCATTTTAAGCGAACGGAAGCTCCCCGTCCTGGAAATCGTCGACGCTTGGCGCATCTCCGATCCTACCTTGATGCCTGAGTTGGGAAGCGTATGTGGCGAAGCGTGCAGTTTCTTCGAGTCGCTTGTCCTCTTTCTGCTGAAGGAACCACATAAAACTCGGCAGGGATGCGGCGGCGGCTGGCGACTGCAGTAGCCGGCCGAATCATGGTGGTGATGGATGGTGCATGCAAGGTACGCGACACCACGGGAGATGTCCCACGATTCCCACCCACCTTCATCGCTCCGCCATCGCGGTCCTCTCTTTCGCAAGCCTCACAGCGTATCCACACGAGTTCAGCACTCGCACTCGCATATACATGGATACGTGTGCATGTATGGATGTGCATACATACACAGGTATGTATACATGTATATACCTAGGGCATGTACTTATCGTGTGGTGGTTGCTGCACGCCATGGCTGTCATGCAGAACGGCTACAGTTGTCACCGATTCAGACGCAGGCTCCTATGGCTGAAGCTCGGTTTCAACCGTTACTCTGGGCAATCCTCCCTTTACAGGCCCATCAAACACCCCATATTGCAGAAACAGTTAGCCCTGCACCTTAGTTTGCCTCATTGGATACTGGCACCCGCTCTAGGCAGGGAAGAGCTTCACTCGGCAGCAATATTGCTGCCATGCAAATATTGACCTCCAGTCTCGCCATCCAATTTTGGACGCCAGAACTAAGAGCGTTCAGACTGATATCCACCGCGTTGTGATCCAACATTTGCTCTACCCATTTAGCGGGGGCCTGCGCTTCAAAGCATGACTTTTCTTTACAAGGGCCTATCCCCTCTCCAACCTGTGATTCTCTTTTCCCAACGCATACTTCTGCCGCCGCGCCTGTCTCTTCTTTTGCCAGTGTGTTGTTTGTTCCTCACACGTCCTCTCGTTTCCAGCTTCCGCGACTTGTCCTACCCCTGGACTCCTACTTTCGTTTCACCGTCCTATTACCCGCTGCCAACTGCCACTGCCTGCCTTCGGAAGCTTTTTCTCATCAGTCTCGTATTCCCGTAATACTCTTGACCGCAACCGTCCTTGTTGGATATCTGGTCGACCCAGAATATCATCTGTTTCTTTTCCTTCTTATCGTTTGGAGTATATCGCAACTAGTAGGCAGTATTGAGTTTCGGACTGATACTGCTCCTCACCACCTCCCGAAGGCAAACACTGCCATTATCGGTCCGATTAAACATCTATAATCATGAGCCACTGGTGGGGAGATTTGAACTTGGCTTACAAGTACACGTATGTGCTTGATTCAACTGCACTTGCATGTGTATAGTTCTGACCGATGACAGAATTGTGTTCTTGTCTCTGCTAGCCTTGACCATATTAGCGGGCTTGGTCAAGGTTTACTTTGATAGGAGAAAGTATGTTGAGCCCTACATTTGGAGAGAAGAAACTCTTGGATAGAAAGCGAGACTGGAACTGACGATATAACCAGGCTGAAGAAGGTGACCCAAAAGATCAAAGAGGAGGAGGAGGCAAGAGAAGACCAAGTCGAATTGAACCAACGAGAAAAGGATGAGGGAGACCTTTTCGGTGTTCGAGCCATCGAAGCTGGGTTCTTTGCCGGCATTCCTCAATCTCGTCCCACGTCCAGAGCGGGCTCTATTGCTGGTAGTCCATCAATGAGCTCTACCACTCTTCTCGGCGGTCTCAGCTCACCAAAAGTCCAATCCATGGCCAGCAGCGTTACTGATCTTCCTCTCGCACACACGAATAATCGCGATTCGGATGTTCTCCCTTCTCACCCACCAGCTCCCAAGAGAACTCCTTCCAATCTCAAACTTGAACCTTCGGAAGCGGAATTGACAGGACGACACAACCTCAACTCTGCAGTCAACATGGGCCTGGCTGTCCCTCCGTCACCTGTCCTTACGAAAGCGCCCCGAGCTCCTGCGTCCGATGATGCAGACGATGTCGAACGCGAAGGTCGCACTTCCCCCCTCTCTGGAGCGAGAAGCGCCGTATTGACTCCTCCCCCCGGGGACGTTCCCCATTCACAAGCCGCGTCTCTCGTGACTGATTCGCCCAACAGCAGTCGCGCTGCTTCGCCCGGCCCGTACAAAGCGACGAAACCTGGCCACCGTTCCTCGTTCATCTCTTACATTCCAACAATGCCCTCGGAAGCATCGACAAGTTCGGAGCCTACCATAGTCCTACCACCGACAACTGGCGAATCTACACATCAACGAGAGACAAGCGATGCAAGCAGCATGTACAGCTACAAACGAAACAGCAAGCACCTATCTGTGGGTGCAAGCAAGGAGGCGAACCGTCAAAGTGCCACAAATAACTCACTCCTCGCGCCCAACTCTGCCAGCGATGCGCACCGGGACCCGAACGACCCTCGCTTTTCCGAGTTCTACGACGCATATTTCCGCAACTCCATCATCAGAGATCCGACAAAAAAATCCGATAGACTTTCGTTGACTCCCGCAATCGTCGAGGAGTCTTCGCCCGTGCATGCGCAATAAAGCAGCGATGCAGTTTTGGATGGCTGCGCACATAACATGGGTGGAGGTTGATTTTGGCTTCAGCGCGTGGAGAGAAGCATACGGACAACGGGACGCTGACGACGATTAGCGAAAAGCCCTGTCTTTGGGGGCCTTGAACAGCAAGTGTCCGCCACTAGTGACCAAGCCTCTACAATAACAGTATAGCTTCCCGGTTCTTCAAAGGACACAGACACTGGGAAAGAATGACTGATGTATTGCGATGGCGCAAGCGGCTGAGGATGGGCGCTCCGGAACGGTGGGACGAACGACTTGGAATTAAGATGACCATCCATGGACGACGGGGACCCATTGCAAGATGACGGTGCATATACAGGATGAAGGCTGATGACCATGAGGGAAATCTCTTTTACACGGTTACTCACCCAACGAAACTTGACTGATGTATATAAATATTCCCTACTTAATTTTTAAAAGACCTGCTCAGATAGGTGCATCATTACATTCACTACTGGGCGCAAGAGAGCAGAACACATGCTGAAACTATGCGGCTGTCACATGTCAGCCGACAAACCCTGCCAAATTGTTTCTTACTCCTTTTTGTTTGACCCATTTGATCATGTTGATTTGGTTTTTGTACAATACTATATCGATACTGCGCTGATGCGATGGTTCGACACATTCATTCATCACAGGCTGGTGGTGGTGGCGGACTGGAAATTCGATTGGCCGATCAAATGACTTTCACGTGTTGATCGGACCACTCACAGCTGGCACGGCAGAGGACCCCTGGCAGAATTATGAGGCGGTGAGAGGCCGAAATGGCTATGGCTAATGCCTTTCTTTAACCATCGCGTCGCCGTCGCCACCGCTGTCGAGCTTTCACTTGCTTTCGACTGTGGAGTCTTGTTTTGTTAAACATACCGTCTTTCTCTCTTCCCATTCCTTCGGTCCATGTAGTGGTGTGTGCGCGTCATAGATTACTCAGATATCATCTCCCCACCACTCCCCACCTCGATAATGTCATCCACTACAACCACCACCGTAACCACCGCCCTCGATACTGCAGCAGCCGCGCCCATTCGCACAAGATCCATGGGGAAGCCCGGGGGAGTGCTGTCAAAGATACACACTGAAGATTACCGCGAGATCCGGCGGCGCCAGCATCAACATGCCGATATCGTCATTGTTGGCGCTGGCATTGTGGGATGTGCGGCCGCGGTGGCATTTGGGAAGCAAGGCCGAAGCGTCATATTATTGGAGAGGAGCTTGAAAGAGCCTGATCGCATTGTGGGAGAGTTGTTGCAGCCGGGTGGTGTGAATGCGTTGGAGAAATTGGGTCTCAGAGGTGTGTACAACATGCGCAAATATATTTACGTCTTCTAACACGCTTTCATAGATTGCCTCGAAGATATTGACGCTGTTCCATGTTATGGCTACCAAGTCTCCTACCATCGCGAACCCGCTCACATTCCGTACCCTGCCAATTTGACCGACAACTCTTCGCCTTCCAACCCTCCCGAGGGTCGCAGTTTCCACCACGGTCGCTTCATTTCCAAACTGCGCGCCGCTGCTCGTGCCGCCCCCAATGTCACGGTAATCGAAAGCACCGTGAACGACGTCGTCAAAGACAGCTATACAAACCAAATTCTCGGAGTACAATGCACAACTGCGGGCAAGCCGGATTGTTATTTCGGTGCCGTTACCTTGATCAGCGATGGATACGCCAGTAAATTCAGAAAGTCATACATATCACATACCCCCGAGGTGCGGAGTAAATTCTGGGCTTTGGAGTTGATCGATGCTGTTCTCCCCATGCCAAACCATGGTCACGTCATCCTCTCCAACGCACCGCCTATTCTTATTTACCAAATCGGCACACATGAAACCCGCATTTTGATCGATGTGCCGGAAAATTGCCCTTCTGCATCACCCAAAAACGGTGGCATCAAGAATCATTTGCTCAACGTCGCTATGCCAAATCTACCTGAATGCGTGCGCCCCTCCTTCCAGAAAGCTATCGAGGCCGGAAAGCTTCGTAGCATGCCCAACTCGTTCCTCCCACCTGCTGTTCAGAAAACACCGGGCCTGATCATTCTGGGCGATGCGATGAACATGCGGCATCCCCTGACGGGCGGTGGCATGACAGTTGCCTTCAACGACGTTCTCACACTCTCTCAACTCCTCTCACCAGACAACGTGCCCAATCTCGAAATGACCGACGATGTGCTGAAGCAGATGCAGCGGTTCCACTGGGAGCGCAAGTCAGCTTCATCCGTCATCAACATTTTGGCCATGGCGCTGTACGCCCTCTTTGCAGCCGACGAATCAACTCTCACTGCACTTCAAAACGGATGCTTCCGCTACTTCCAGCGCGGCGGCAAGTGCGTCTCCGAACCATGCGGGCTCCTTGCTGGGTTGATCAGGCGGCCGTGGGTGCTTGTTTACCACTTTTTCGCTGTCGCATTCTACGGTGTGTGGTGTCGCATGCTCGAAGGTCCCGTCTGGAGGATGCCCTATGTACTCCTTATTGAGAGCGTCTTGATAATCTGGAAGGCAGCTATGGTTATTGGACCTTACCTTGTTGCGGAAGTTAGATCATAGATGATGAGAGGGTCACTGCTGGATTTGTAACGTTTAATTGTTCCGTGTATATACTTGTAAAAGGTAATTCTTGCATGCTGAACAGCATGAGTGGCGTTTTTGGGAGATGGTAACTCACGACTAATTGTGATCGACTTGAATGATCAATCGATACCCTCTTTCAGGAGGTCACGGTGGTAGACGTAGTAGTATCTGCAATAATTTTAAATATATCCTGTCAAAGAAACCTTCAGAGTCTAGGACGGCCGCGAGTTTGAGTGCGACACAACAACACTAGAGACGGACTGGTAGTGCCCGTTGCATCGGGGATGCAACTACAAGTATGTTCACTTGTTTCTAGTGATGAACAATCAAGTCAAGTAGAGAAATCCATTCGTATTAAATAATCTATACAGAGGTGCTGAATACACCAGATGCCCTCCCTTCTATTCCGATAGCAGAAAAAGAGCCTTTACCAGAGCAAAAGAACCGACCTTTCTTGCGTCCAAACTTTACAAGTCCCAAAAGTGCCCGACGATGTTCTATATATCTACATGACAATAGGAGGAGAGGCCTAACTAGAACTGCCTCTTGGACGCACTACTCCGAATGCGTTCACCAAAGATCCAGAAACAAATGGGCACGGGAATACACGCCACAGCGATGAACCCCAACAGCGAATTGCCCCATCCAATGCCCAGCGCGTCGTACATGGCAGGTCCAGCAAGCGGCAGCAATGCTCCGACAAGGGATCGTAACACTGTGCACGCGGCACTGACAGACGCTGCATATACGGTGTAGATATCGACGAGGTAGGTGATGCCGGGAAGCTATTCCTTTTGTGTTAGCAGAAACTTACGCATGGACATGGAGTAGAGGTACAACTGACAAACATAATGATCATGCCCGCACCAAGAAAACCTGTTCCAATGATTGGTACGATCCAGTGGACTTGTTTCTCTGCCGTCCAGCCGTACATGAAGAGGCCTATAGGGACCAGAAGGCTTGAGATCAGCATGGCTGGAAGTCTGAACTCGGGCCTGTGCTTGCCACCGTTACGCTCCTTCAGTGTGCTGGCGATGCGGTCGAGGACTGCGCCGCTGAATACAAGGCCGAGGCATGTACCGACACCGCTGCCCAAGTACGTTAGGGCAATTCCCTTCTCCGAAAATCCGTATTGTTGACCAAAGACGCGAGGATATGTAGTTAGGAGGAGGTAGGAGTAACCGTAAACCTACATGTGGAAACGTTCTTCATTAGTGTGGGAGGTGACTGATTGACTGGATTGACTTACAGTAGCCATTACGAAAGACATCAAGAACACAGGAGCGGAAAGAAGAAGCATCTTCATGGGCCTAACCATCGACATTTTGAAATATTCGGTTGGTGTCTTGTCTGTGGCTAGTTTGGACCGAAGGTTTGGATTTCCTGTCTCCTTCCGTAGGCGCGTGGCCCTGCGCTCCAATATGGTATATGCATAGGTCTCACGGTTGAAGACGAAGCTGATAACGACGGCGAATCCGGACTATAACTGTTTTAGTTCGAGCTTCTATTCACTCGGAAAAGTGGCTCAACTTACAAGAATCACAAGAAGCCAAAAGGCCCATCGCCATCCCCTTGCTTCGCTGAGATACCCAGCAGCTACACATCTTTCATCAGCGCTAGCTATCACTAAAGCCTACTAACAAACATACCAATAGGACCAATCGTTGGCCCAAACAAAGGCCCTAGCATTACAGAGGACAGTGCTCTTCCTCTCTTTTCGAGGGGATACAGATCCGCCACTGTTGCAGTAGCAATGGTAACTGGGCAGCTTGCAGCAACCCCTGCGATGAAACGAAAAGCAACCAATCCTCCGATGTTGTTGGTAACTGCACACGCGATGTTGAAGATGAAGAAAATGACATTGGATGCGTTGTACATGTGCTGACGACCGTACAGCTCAGAGAGCGGTCCCCAGAAAAGAGGTCCAAACGCGTAGCCGAGAATGTAGACGGATGTTATGAAGGTTCCCAGTGTGTCATTGGTAGAATGAAAGTCTTTCATGATCAAGGGTGTGGCTGAGGCACTCATAGTTGATGCGAATGGACTGTAGAACATGGTCAGTAAGTTCGAGAATAAAGTAGGTGCATTCTCGAAAATGGGAAGTACTTACGACAGCATTGCAACGAAGGATACGACAATTATGACGGGTAAACGTTTGGATCTTGGCCAGTTGAGAGGATTTTCAGGATCATTATCACCATCCCAGTCGACAATATCGGGATCTTTTGCGCCGGTCTCTACTTTTTCCATATCGACATCGTCTTCTGTAGGTTGGTGTTCCGGATCCCGCGTCAAGCTTTTCGCATCTGTAGAGCTTGTACTCGGTGCAGTTCCCTCGTGTTCACCAAGTACAGCGGCGGTTTCGTTGGTGCTCGACATCCTCAGCGAGGTGACTATTGTAAATGAATCTTGGAATAACGAACGGTCGATCACTCTAAGCTTCGTGAAAAAAAAAGGGTATAGAGAATGACAGCCGATTAAAACCAAGTGGATTTCCAGCCCTTATGCTTGTCACTTTTAAACACTGTTGCACTGCAGGCGCAACCCGGTTCGGGATATCGAAGCTTATCGCCGAGTCCGCGGATTCTCCTTCCATGTTGCTTTGTTGACCCATGCGATACGCCCGATGTTCAGCTTCCATTTCCATTGCGTGCGAGTCGGTGTATTCGCGTTATCACCGATTTCTTAGACCGAGACTCGAGAAATGAGATGAGTTTGTCATGGCGACAGTCAATGGCAGGCATTAATGCTTCGGACGCGCAGTCATGCTCACTTATACTAATCAATTCATCAAGACCGCGTTTACGGCGAATCAAAGCTTGGTCGAAAGCTTGTATCCTGCCTGCCTTATACGAAAACGGGACACGGAGGAGATAGGAATTGAGATCCAGCCACTCCGCGCTATAATTGTAGAGCGACTGCTTTCTTTGAAAATTTGATTGTTTGACTCACTAGTTCCAGCAGAATACTCCTTGGTTGCATGTGTATAGTAACGAACAAGAGCCGAGTAACCTTTTTCGTGGATGTCAGCTTAGTAATGGGGCGACGGAAACTCCGTGGGATATACCACATCATTCCCTTGGGCGCAGTTACTCCTTTTTTTATGATGGAAACTCCACGGAACGCTGTTTATTCGATCGCGCTTGCTCTACAGAAGGCCATACTTCGTCGTTGCTGCCAAAATGCCGAAAGATGCTCCGAAGCCCCGTCAAAGACCCATCTCTTGCCGATTTTGTAGGACGCGGAAACTCCGTTGCAGCAGAGACTCGCCATGCTCCAACTGCGTATCACGAAATATACCATGTGAGCTTGAGAAATACAATGATATCTCACCTTCAATCGAAAATCGCGAAAGAGAAGAGTTGCTTGAGCGCATACGAAAGCTGGAAGCTTTTGTGGGAAGCAAATCGGCGCAAGTGACAGGCATAGCTGCAACATCAACTCCGGATGTGGATACTCAGTCGCAATCGTACGCAGAACAAAATGCTGGACCTTTTGATCAGGTAAAAGATCAACGTCCAGGCGAAGACGTGGCTTCCGCGAAAGAACAATTCGACCATGATTGCGCTTATTTGAAAAGCATTTATGACAATAGTGACTCTACTGTAAGCACACCCATCGGCGTCTATTGGAGAGTTTCTATACTAACAGTGAACAGCCTGACGAACTTCCATCTACTACGGTGACGTATGTGCATCCAATCTAAGCAATTTTGGCCCTTAGTTTGCCTTCTCAAATTATTGAATTTTGGTGTCCCCTAGAGCACATTCTAAGGGTGTTACTGATATGGGTTTCTACATGCAGGTTCTGTGTATGTCCCCTGAACAAGATTATTATCACCGAAGAGCCTATGAAGGGGTCATGCTTCAGTCATACTAGAATCATCTTTTGGTTACCGGAATATTCGCAAGCCTTGGCTTTGCTTGATAAGTTCAAATCCAGCATCCACCACATGCACCACATCATGCTCTCCCAATCACTCTCCGACGTTCTTGATCGTGTGTATGCTTCGCTAAACCAAAAAGGTGAAGTGAAATCCGGGGACATGATTCTCCTCTACGCGATACTCACAGCAGCCATGCATACTTGGTCTGCAGACGACTGCTGTAAGCGCGGTCTCTTTACAACCCCCGAGGAAGCACATAAGCATTCAGCTATTTGGATTAAGGCGACCGAACATCTCCTCGAAATTGCTCAGCGGACGACTAAGATGTCTATTGAGGGTATAGAGGGGATCATCGTCATCGGGTTTATTGTGTCCAGTTACAAAGGGTTTTCGAGGAGATGCTGGCACTTGATGAACAATGCTATCCTACACGCACGCGAACTAGGTCTCCATCGTATCGACCATCCTTCCAATTCTGAGTCTTCAGGGACAGCAAACGCTGAAGTGGGGCGTAGGCTGTGGTGGTATCTGGTTGCAACCGATTGGTAAGAGCTGTATTCCAATTGATTTCATATATACTAACGAGTAGAAAAGGGCCATGTCTGCGAAGTTCAACGGTGCAGCACGAGGGACTTATCAATGTCATCCAAGACAGATGATGACAGACAAGCCTCTCAACATAGATGACGAGGATGTTGTGGACGGCATGTCACGCGTTGGAAAGCCTTCCTCTCAGCCTACTTCGATGTCTTACTTCCTCTTCCGAATCCGTCTTAATGAGATATCTCGCAGTCTTGTAGACCGTACACCGTTCATGAGTGTAGCTTCCAGTACAAGTTTTGAGGTCGTCATGGACATTGATACGGAAATGCAAAAAGTCTACGCCGACATCCCTGCGTTCTTTTCCCTGCCCCCAGCAGACACGAGCAGAATCTACAATATTAGCTATGCGCGAGCTCTGAGCATTGCTCGTCAAGGGAACGATCTTTATGCTCTATTCAACGCCCAACGCTGTCGTCTACACCTCCCTTATGCCCAGCGTGGGTACGTCGAACCCGAGTTTGCGCCCTCACGAGACCTATGCATCAACTCTGCACGCCTCATCATCCGTAACGAGACCGCATACTACAATTCGGATCTGGGAGAGGGCGGTTCGCGTTATGTACCCCTGTTTTACAGCATGACCGTATTCCTGGCATGTACTGTACTGCTCATGGACTACTCCCACAGTCGATCTGCAACGCACCGCGACAAGCAAAAGCTCGAGATCTGCAGTGCAGTGCGTTTGCTCGAATCGGCGCGGCTTGAGAGCGAGCTAGCTGCTAAGTTTATGGACAGCATGATTACCGTGCTGCACAAGCATGGAATTGCGCTGAACAAGCAGTCGGTTGCAGCCCCGACAAACAGTTCCAGCAGAACCACACAGAAGCAGGATCGAACGACCCCTTCTATGTTGTATGACACGGCTACTGGGGCTTCTGCGCCTTCTTCAGAGTTCCAACATGGTTCTTACATGGGGGCGATGGCAGGGCAACCAGTAGCACTGCCTGATACACCGCTGAGTGTCTTGGAAAACAACACATTGGCAAGCCAGGGGCTCGATGAAACTGATGGGGGTGTTTTCAACAGCATGCAGACTGGGGGGTCTGACTTGGGCGATCTGGTGATGGCATTAGATCAAGGCGTGGACGTCGGCATGATTGACTGGGATGACATCTTCATTGGATTGGAGCCGTCTTTTATGTGAAAATTCGAGAGAGCTATCTCGATCAATTTTTGGTCGTAGAGCCCACACTACCTCATGATTGACTACGACTAGATTAATGGAGCAAATGATTGACAGACTTGAACGCACCAGTATACGCAGCAGAAATAACGCTGGAAAAGTTGTGCTCTGAAGATTATCATTACGAAGAAGAGGGAGAAGAAGAACATGAAGAATCGCACAGTGAGGCCTATCTACTGACACCGATAGCGTAGACTTGGGCCATTCCACCCTCATATTCAAGATAAACGCTACTTGCTACACAGTAAAAATACTACCCGTCGCCTCTGGACGCTTGAACCCCACCGTTGTCCCTGCCACCATGGTAGTCGTCGTGACCGTTTCCTACAAACTCGCAGGAGCAGTGGCTCTCTCGAGAGACAGGCTGGGGACGACGAAAGAAGATGACCCGTTGATCGAGGTGAAATTCTGACTACAACCTTCACCATCGAACGAAGCTGAATCAGGAAACCCCCTTATCTTTCGTAATATTATTACCACCGTGGTCGTCTTTCTCTCTTGCTCCTTGTAAAAGTGTAGCAGTAGCAGCAGCATCGTCTCCCTCCCCGATTATGACACGATAATCGTACTTTTTCAACAAAGTCTTCCCACTTCCATTCTCTATTCCTCGTCCCGCGTCGTTGTCTTCTTCATCACCATCTAAATCAGCACGTCGTTTCTCTCCCCACGCCAACGGCCGCGGAAACCACAACAACGGCGCTTCCAGGATCGCTACGGGCACACCACTTTCGTTATTTTCGCTCGCTGAACCATTCAGAGTCATGGATTTTGTCTTTGATGACGAGGTTAAGATCCATGTCGCTGTTTGTCCTGGTCTGTATGCTACAGCGTATTTGGTGTAGGGCCAGTTTCTGGGGAGCTGAGATGCGAAGTGTGGGGGCAGGGGTGGAGGTGTACTGGATGTGTTTTTGGTCGTGGGGGGATCGTCGGGGGTTGGAGAAGAAGAAGAAGGAGGAGGAGGAGGAGGAGGAGGTCGTCGTCGTGAGGAAGAGGGAGGGGATCCTGTTGATGATATCGAGGTGGAAGAGATTGATGCTGGAGCCGAGGTTTGGACGGTGCTACTGCTGCTATTGGGAGTGGTACTGGGTGAAATAGTATGTGATGGTTCTTCTGTTGGAGGACTATCAGAGGATGGTGTAGAGGTTTTGTGTGAGGCGACACTTGTTGCGGTCTTGCTAGCTGCTGCTGTGGTATGTGTAGTCTCCAGAGTTTCCGAGGTCGACGCACTGGATTCTACTTTCTTGGACGTAGACGTTTTGGACGATGGTGGAGGTACTGGCGTGGTTATTATGCCGAACGCGCTTTTCGTCGTTGTCGTTGTTGTCGTCTGCGCATGGGGCACTGCTTCTATTGAGTTGTTGTCGTCCAGTGGCACGGCGACGTTGATTGCATTCAGCTCTATCGGCGTTGCGTGGGTGAAACCGAGAGCTGCGAAAGCGGCAATGGCGACGATGAAGATGCGGACTCGCATTTTCGCAGACTTGGCTGGATGCAATAAGGTCATGGAACGATTGAGGTGATTTCGGGTTCATGTTGCTATCCAGAAGATGTTGTCCCTGTTTTCAAGTCGATACAATTTGTGTGAATGTGTCACTCCCTCTTTTGAATGTGTGTACATTGAAGCCCAGGCGTGAATAGAGGCAACTGATTACGCAGGACGAAGAGCATAACGTTCGCATCGTGGGTATATACCCTCACAAAAGATTTTGTATTAGGATAAGCATAGACCTCCAAATACACTATTTACGGCACTGCACCACTGTTCTCGATCCTAGTTGGGCATTTTCAAACACCCTATTGCCATTCGTGACACTAACTCGATGTCTGTCCCTTGGAAGGATGGTCCAGGGTGAATTAGGGCATACTGAATACGCAAAGGAGGCCGCCTTCCTTCAGCTTGGATTGTAGCATGAATGTACCGAATTGATTTCGCCAAAATAGATATGTACAAGTAACGTAAAAAATATAGCACTAATGGCGGTATTCACCAGCGGCTATCGTGGCCCTCCCTCTGATACTTACTTATGTAACAGTTCGAAAGAAAAAGGAGAGAGGAAAGATGACGCGAAATATTGGCAGATGAAGAACATTAACCTCCTTTCCTTGCCAGTCTTAATAGAGAATTGATCAAGAGAATTCCTAGCATAAGCCATGGAAAGAAACGAATGGCGACCAAAAGAAAGGGGAAGCGGTACGATCTATTATAAAGACGGAAAGAGAATTGAGAGAAGCGAGGATAATTCAAAAGATATTCCATAAGCCACAATTGAGCAACCGAAAAGAAGAAAATCGTAGTTGAGGAGAAAAGACGCCAACGGATAAACAGAATACCACCAGACAACTGTAAACCGAAATGAGCAAAAACAGGATAAAAAGAGCCAGTTGAAACACGTCAAAGATCCGCCCGTATGCTTTCGATCAAAAGATTTCCAACCCCTCAAAGTCGACGCAAAGATTCCTCATGCCACCCCCTAAAGCACCGTTGGTCCCATTGCGTCTCTCGTACATGCTGGTCCCGAAATTTGCAGGCCGTGACGCATACACACCGACTCTGACGGCTTTGTCCTCAACACCCCAAAAAAACCATGTCACCTCTCTCAACTTCTTCCACCCCGAAACGTCATCCTCGTACCAGATCCAGAGCGCGTATCCAATCCTTTCAATCTTGACTCGCAGATCAGAACGGCGTGCATGGTGGGGTGGTAGCGTTGTAAGGGCCCAATCGGCACCGTCTGAGGTGGCAACAACAGAGGTTGCGTGGCATGCGCCATTGCAAAATTCGAGGCCGACTTTGACCCACTTGGACGCGGGGGCAGGTGGCATGTATGGTGGTGGCGGACCGCGCGCGACGTTAGAAAGAGATTCCGTAGCTAACCCCGCATTTGGGGTTGCTGTCAAAGCCGGGGGTGCAGGCGCGATGGAAACAGCGGGCGAAGGAACATTGGTGCTATCGCTGAGGATGATATCGGCGGTCGGGGGATGAGGGTTTGATTGGGGTGCGATGGAGGTAGCAACCCTACCTGGCGGAGCGCCTGCAAATATCACCAAACCACCTTGATCCCATTCGAGCTCCCAATCTGCCGAGACGGTGACCTCTGCAGCTATGAAAGGAGTGCGTAGGGCAGTATATAGGATGGGGGCGGTAGATGTGTCTCGCGAGGGGGGCTTTCTCCACAAATCGGAATTGGGAGGCGCAGCGAGGGTGAACGAGCCCATGTACTCGGGCACAGGAGCCTCATTGTCGAAGTTTAGAGGAGTGAAAGAAGAGCTGTCGGGCGGCATGCTTTCGGATTGGTAGCAGTACGATATGCAGATTGGGAACGAGTGGAATGAATGAGCGAGTGGTTGAGTGCCGGAGAATGAGGGGGAGAGTGGTGAGTGTCGCAGGGAGAAGAGGCGATGGATGGTCTGGAGGGCGCGGTAACAGGTGTTGCGGCAAAGTGAGGTGTCAATACATCGGTATCCAGGTCGTAGGTCCGACACTCGGTATGCGCTGTCCCCGCCGAAGAAAGACGGATGGGAGTCGTGTCTGGCTTGTACGACGTTGGAAACCGGGGTTGTTCGCTTCGTCGTTGAGGGAGAAACGAGCAAGGATGGCGCATGTAAGCTGCTGACAGACTCCGCCAAATCTCCACGAGTACAGTGCCGGGCAGTACGGTGCAGTGCGGAAACAGGTGTAATAAATGGAAGAGAAGCGCTTGACCCCTGATTGAGCCTAGTTTTTGGTCCAAACAATGTTCATGGTGTCCGAGTCCCGCGTGCGTGTTGCAGTCTGATGTTTGTTGGAGACGGTCGCCTGTTGCACACCACACACTGCTGGAACGGCGTGGAGAGCCGTGGCTTACCCTCCCTTGGCTTTGGCTAGCGAAGTAGTATGTATGTGTTGGTGTGTCTGTATGTGTGTGTGTGACGAAGAGTCGTGTCTGCCTCTCGGAGACAAGCTCGCGCGCTGGGAGAGGGAAAGAAGGGTGCAAGCCAAACTTTATACGCCTACCCCTCGAGACGTGTTTGTATACCTCTGGCCACGATGTAATGTCGAGGCCAAGCCAGCGGGCGTTGCTCATCCGAGCTGAAGGTTGCCCGTCAACGCCTAATGTATTCTAGGGGATCGGGATACTAAGGGAGCCACTTGCCAAAATACATGACAGGTACCTAACCATGGACCGAATGTGTGCGTTTGTTTTTGCATGCGGCCGGGGCACGCCCAGTAGGGGAGACGGACGGGCAGGAGGGGCGGAAGCGCAGTGCAGTGAGCGTGCTTGGTCGTGTACGTGGCAGCAGTCTTCATTTAGACGGCGTCATGGACTGGCTCTCCAGAGGCAAATGGCTTCTCCGGTTGCTTCTTCTTCATGTTGTGCATGACATGGCATGGCATCGGCGGGGGCGGCGGAGGGGTGGCCAGAGGTGGATGGAGTCATGTTTGTAGAGAAAAGTTTGATGGATGTCTTGCATGTCAAGCAAGGGGGAGGCTAGGTATACGGCGCGTCTCGTCCATGCAGCATCCATCCACGCATGAATGGATGATTGAAGAATGAATGGTTGTTACGTATGAATGTTGGGTGGATGGATGGCTCCCGCCGTCATGCACATCCCACACTCGCTCTGCCCCGCTTGCTGCTCGCCATTGGAGCCTAGTCGACTATCTACTTGACCATCACCATTCGTTCCACCCCACCACCATCGTCTTCTCGTGGGACCCCATCACACTCCAAAACGTCGTGCATTACAGCATCGGGAAAGACGCGTCCTTGATTTGCTCGCCTCACGCTTCCGCCCGCAGGTGTCCTGGTAGCAGCCTCGCACCTCCCATGCCAGCTTGTGCGTCTAGGTACTGCTGGTAGTACATGGCTTGCTTTTTCTGCAAGACCGAGTACTCTGAGCTGCTTCTCATCTGTCGGCGACTTTGGAACAGCAACCAAGAAGCATGCGTTTGTGTGAGATCGGGAATCAAGCACCCAACGTCAAGCTTGCTCTGTCTACGCGTCCCCATGCGCCAATCCCACCGCATGAACGGTGTGTTCGGTATTCACTTCCATTGCCGAGTCAAAGAGGAAGAAGTGTACTGAGATGCATCTTGAATCACATGTGCTCGTCTGATCATTCCGGTACATGGCGCACTCACCGAGCAAAATCATCGTTCCATACCATGTCTTGGTCACGCCTGTGCCCGTCGAAGGTCGGGAAGACGGCAATGCTTTCGTATCATCGGTAGCATGGTTCAATCGTACCACGCACAATAACGAATCGATATCCGACAAGACGAAGCCTCAGTCGATTTTTTGCCACGACTCTCTGCAACGTCATCCCATGGATCAAGCCCACATGCATCGGATGTATCAGGCAAGGGTCTCACTTGAAACATCTCCGCATACCCTGGATACCCTGGGGCCTGGTGGTTGTGAGTGGCCTTGCACCTGACAGACGGTTTTCACTTGCCACCAATTGCCCCTACAACAAATACGGCATATACGTGTTTTTCACCGAATCAGATCATCACCGGCTGCAAGGCCATCATGTTCGGCTAACATCTTACCAGGCTCGCGAAGATGTCTCTCAAAGTTGTTGCGACCATCAGAAACCGAGATTGAGTCCTACCTCCCCTGCTATTAGGATTGGAGCGGTATAAAGGTCGGGAATATGCAAGCCAAAATATTCGAGTACTACCAGATGATTCAGTCCGGATCCAAACTGTTCCTCCCAGCGAGTCGGAGCCCCAGGACGCTTGTGCTCCGTGATCGATGAAGCCATGCTGGCCAGCCCGCCCCCTGCTGGGGAGCACGAAACGGTAGAATGCCAAATATCAATCTCCCATACAATACAGAAAGAAACTGCCCGGGGAAAGCTTGTAACTACCAATCTTGAGAAGTACGATTGGTCGGATGTTGGAGAAATTACCGTGGAATGGCCCAATCAGCATCCCAATCACTAGGCATATAAGCTGCACGATCCGCCAAAAGGG
The DNA here is from genome assembly GCA_948474695.1 of Periconia digitata. NCBI lineage: Eukaryota > Fungi > Ascomycota > Dothideomycetes > Pleosporales > Periconiaceae > Periconia > Periconia digitata. The sequence continues at coordinate 1,319,171 of CAOQHR010000007.1, read as the reverse complement.
CAGAAGATGGTTCGTGTCATAGATTCCAGATGAGGCTTGCTATCCGCTGCATACCCCCTCGGCTCCGTGCGTCGCATGCATTTCGATCCATACTGACCATCGGTGCTATTCGTCCGAGTAGCAAAGGAACTCACTCTGTTGCTGCGGGACGTAATTTTTGGTAGAATACCATGGGTATACCGCCCCTACATATGATGCCAGATAGGCGCACCCACTCGAGTTCGTAGATGTGATTCAAAGCATCCAGGTGTCCGGACGTCCAACAAAGATGTACTGGTCGTCAAATCGTTTTGGTGTACATGCCACCAAGGTCATATCTTTAGTATTATTGTGACCGGCATCTTCGTTTCCGTGAGAATGTGGACAGATATAAAAACACCCCGCATATTTGCCGCCTCTATGCTTTGCGATAGATATTGATGTGGCGACGCAGCTGACTGGACGATGTAAAGAGGCTCAGGCCTTCATCTTGCAGCAATTTGGCAAAAGAAGTGTCGGGGCGATATTGCAGCTTCTTCAGATTTCCAGCAAAATGTGGAGCCGCGTTTGGGCGAACAGCTTTCTCGTATGATTCCCAGGTTTGCAACTGGATGACCAAGCAGCCGCCGGGTGCGAGCGAGGCCTGGCATTTGCGAAAAAACGCCACCAGACCGTCATCCAGGTGCTCGAGATGGATCCACTTGATCACATTTAGAGCCAGGATGATATCGTAAGGGCCAGCCAGGACCGGTTCCGTGGAGATGAGCCAGTCGGCGGCGATGAAAGTCGGGCAAGCCCAGGCCGAGAGAGAGGGCGCAGGTGGTGATGGATTGTGACCGTACCTAAGCACAGCAGACATGGGGAAATAATCGATTCGGGACTCACAGTCGTGGCTGGCACTCGGTTGTGGGCGCAGACGTGAACGACGCAAGGCCAACAGCTCCTCGGCTTTGATGACCAGGTGCGGGTCGATATCGACACCCACGACATGACGGGCGCCGAAATCAAAAGCTGTGGATTTATTATCAGTCAGGATGAGCTATAATCGGTTGGAAGAGAGAGCAGGGGGGCGAGTGGGCGTATACATACCCAGTTGGGTACTGACGGTTCCATCATTGCAGCCAAGGTCCAAACAGCGCTTTCCCTCGAAGGATAGGCCTAAGCTGTCGATCAAGGCCAACCGGGTATCACGAACATGGGTGGACGGCGGGGAACCAAAGTTGTGGTTAGGCCCAAGGTAGTCTTCGTTGGCTAGGTCAGCGCACTGGCCCAACATGCATCAATTGCCGGGCGTATAGTAGGTGTAGATTGTAGATTGCAAGACAAGAGCGAAATAGAGTGGCACATACCCGTATAATTTCCCCAGTTGGTGGATTTGGAAGGCATTATAGGCCTATAGGGTTTGGTAGGGGTGCTCGCGAGGGCAAGGGTGGTGGATCGTCGGAGGTTTTTGAAAGTGCGGTAGGTTTGGTCAGAAGCAGGGTTGAAGCTCTGAAGGGTGGTGGGCAGAGATGCGTGGCGGGTAGAAGTCTTGAGAGGGTGCGGGTAGGAGTCAGGATGCGATGCACGGCCGACGATGTGGTCAAGTCATGGGTTTGTCCGGACTCAGGGAGTGAGCGAGCGAGTCGATGATTAGATGGTGGGGACAGCGGGCAACCGGTGGTGAATCGGTGAATTGGTTGTGGTGGTGGTGATGGTGGTTTGAGCCTGGCAGAGGATATTGATTCGCCCAGGCAGGGAGGGGCAGACGGTGAAAGAGTGGTTCGCGTAAATCTGCAAAACGGCAGGTGGTGTTTCCGTCGACCAGCCTGTCAACTTGTTATGATGATCCATCGCACCTGCCCTCTCCCCACCCCGCATTTTTTTCTCTCTCTCACTCTGGGCGGCAGCCACGGGGCATGGAACCTGGATCTCATCTCTGGCACGTACATATTCACTGATACAAATACATATATGGATTGACATATACCCATGCCTAGCCAGCTACCCAAGCACTTGTGGACAAGTAAATAGAGGTAGAGAGGTGTACTGTGGACGACTGCACTTGCTAGCAGGTGTGCGGTGTGTACATGTATGCATGTACTGGCTTCGAATGTAGCCATGTACTGTGTATGCTTGCAGCACATGGCCGTCCTGGGCGCCAAGGGATGGCTGGCTGACTGGCTGGCCCATCTTTCGCAACGCATCGCGACGTAACGCAACACGGATAGGTGTTCGTCCATTCCACCCTCGGCTGCCTTCCCGCACACTGCACAATGCAAAACCCACAGGGCCTATATATACATGTATGGATGTATGTTATATAGGCGGCCGGCCTAGCACAACAGCCAAGGTGGCAGACGAGCCATCAAGTCCGGCGCGCGTACCTGCGCCTGCAACCATGGGCCAACTAAGGCAGAACTGGACCACCTCCCCAAAGCATCGCCACCTCTGCACTAGCGTGTGATTCGGCGCTGCATACGTGGAGCAAGGATGGAATATGGCGAGTTTGAGTGGGTGAGGGAGGAGGGAGAAAGAGACAAGACTGGAAAAGAAAAGAAAGACTGTCAAAAAAACAAGCAGGCAAAACCCTGCCAGAGGGCGCTCGTGTCCGGAAGGTGCCAAAATACGAGATGCAAAATGCAAGGCGTCGAGGCAAGATATCCGGTTCACGGAGTATTAGCAAAGATATTGCTCTTGATATGATATTGAAACCCCCCCCTTTCCCCTGGGCCGAACGATTCGAGGCGGGTGAAGACTGGATTGGAAGGATGCAAGTCGTTGCATTGGACCTGGCTCATTGCCCGGACGGCTCACGTGCCTTGCCATGTGTGCATTTGAATGAATGGATGTTTGGTTGCAGGCTCGCGTTGAGGCTCGTCTGGAGCGGTGCTGGAAGATTCTTCAGGTGCATTGCTCCAGACTTAGCGGGCGACTGGCCAATTCTGCCAATATTGCATCGAAGGCTCGAAGCGTCGTCGCCAAACAAACAGAGGCAAACATCCATGGACCCCGGCTCGGGCTGCGGCCGTTGGCGGTGGTGGGGCCAGCGCCTGGCCCGAAGCCGTTGGAAATCATCATGGCCCACCAGCATCCACCCTTTGAATGACCATGACCACCACCGCTATCATCATCATCAGCATCATCATCAACACCAGGGGTGGACTGCGGTACATGGGAACCAAATCCCCGGCGCACGGAGGCAGGGGACGCACAGCGAGCCAATTAGCCTAGACAAGCGCAGCCGTGATTCGCAGGCCAGCTTCCCTCACTATAGCCTTTCCTGGTTGACCTGCCCCCAAAGCGTCGTTCGTGTCCGTTGCCCGCCGCGCTTTGAGCAGTCCTCTGTGCGAGCTGGGAAGTGGACGCGCCCAATGTGGCATCGTCTGCCTCGGTCTGTGTAGCCGATGCTACCTGTCCTGTCGTCTGTTTGCTTGCTTGCTTGCCTGCCTGCTTGCGTGCTTGTTTGCTTGTGCAAAGTGAGGTGACAGCGCAATACAGCATATCCACCCATCTATTCACCCATCCACCCAGCATCATCCTCACTAGTCGTTGTTGCTGCATCCCAGCCATAGCACACCGGACGCCAACGTGTAGGATGCCATAGTCCTGTAATACCATTCTAGCCATGTATTATCACATCTCCCACAACCACAGCAGGCCCTCTCCTCCGCGCGTCCTGCCCGCCAGCTCAATCTCATTCATTGAATCTCATCTGACCCGTCCAACCAGCCAGTTGCTCGTTGGTGTGCATCGAGTCAGTCCGTCACTCCCCCTTCGGTCATCCTCCACGGCATGCTCCAAATGGTCCATATTCGCTGCAGATGATTCATGCTGCTGCTGCTGCTGCTGCTCTTTAGCCGTTCCTCCATAACCAAACCCAAAAAAAACCTGTGTCCTCTTGCATAACACAGCTAATCCGTCCGTCCTCTGCCCAGCCAGTGCACACATTGTGCAGTGCGCTGCATCCCCCTCCTTCGCCGCCAGACAAGCACGCAGCCCACCCATTGTCCACAACGTTGTTCCATCGCTTCTTCCGCTGTCATCATTCCATGCCCTATCCTTTCCAGGACCCCTCTCCACCCCGGCGTCTCTGATCTCTAGTAGAATGTCTCGTCTTTTTGCTTGCTTGCTTGCCTGCCCTGCCCTGCCCTGCCTGCCTGTCTGTCTGTGCTGCCCTGCACTTGGCACGCCGTTCCGCCTGGGATGCCACTCCATCCTTCACCTGCCCCCCTCCCCCATGCATCCATCCTAATGAATTGATACATACATGCCCTCCCCGGCCCGGTGTCTGAGCGCCTCCGCTCGCCAAAAACCTAAGCGGCGATCTCTGCCTTCTGCCGCCAGCATACAAATCCAAACGCCCGCCACTTCGAGACATTCCTTGACGGATGATTCCTGGCTTGTATCCCCAGTGCACTACCTACTCCCTGGCCACCATCGCAAACCCACCTGGCCGACCTATGCCCACCCAATTCGGCTTCCTGCAGCACCCGTGAACAAATAAACTACCGCATGCCCCAACAACACCAACACCATCAACACCACCCGAATGCTCCATCGTCTCTCCTTCCTTTTCGCCCGTCTCCAGACATGACCGACACTCAGAAACTGCCAGCTTTGTCTCCTTACTTTGACCATTCTCGACGCCTGCCTCCCATCAAGATTCCTCCCGACACTTCGCCCTCTGTACCACCGCCGCCGCCGCCACATGTCGACTACTCTTTCCACCACCAGCTCCCATCCATACAGTCCGGCCTGCCTCCACGACATCACCCCCAACAACCCCACAACCACCATCAACCTTCCGCTCCATCTTCCCTGCCAAGGCCTTCAGCACCATCTGTGGACAAGATACTGCATCACCAATCCAATCCCATCCCTTATACTCCACCAAGATCAGACCCTCCCTACTCTCCCCAGCAGTACGGCCCACCAATATCACCACGCACCGAATTTGAACATAGGTCCCAAAGGTTAACCGAGCAACGTTACCCTTATGAAGACTCTCGCCCCACACCACACCAACCATCTCGTCACGAGCAACCCTATGCTTCCCTTACTTCCCCAGTGGAACAGCCCCAGCCGCGACCGTACGCGCCTCACCAGTCACCGAGCTATCCGTCCGCTTATGCATCCAACTCGACGCCGTTCCACGGGTCCGTGGGTTCTCACCGAGGGTCCATCTCGCACTCGCTGGGTCCCATAGCCTATTCTGAACCCCCGACTGCTGGCCCACCACCTCGGCAAATCCCCCGGCCTGGGTCCATACCGCAGCCTGTCTACAACGACCAACTGTAAGCATGCCTTCTCTCGAATCGGGCAAATGAATCCCCGCTGACCCCGTGTAGGAAACTTAATTACGAGTTGCGTGTACGACAACAACCTATTGCAGCCCGAGCATGCGGTTTTGGCGAGCGGGACCGCAGAGTGATCGACCCCCCACCAATCATCCAACTCATTGTAACCGATCCCAAAACAGGAGCCGCAGAACAGGAGGAGCTGCGTTATTCACTAAATGTTGTGCACTGCACGTTATGGAACGCAAAAGGCACGAGCGAAGAGACGGCACTGATACAGCCCGACAGGCGGACGACGCGACGACTCATGGGCCAGCTGGTGGCATCGCCTTCGGTGGCCAAGGACGAACACGATGTTGAAGGTTGCTTTTTTTGTTTCCCCGATCTCTCTTGTCGCACTCATGGCATGTATCGCTTGCGGTTTGTGCTTATGCGACTTGACCCGATGAACCTTCACGTTGGCGGCTTCTCACCCATTCTCAACGAAGTGCTGAGCGATGTTTTCACTGTTTATACAGCCAAGGACTTCCCTGGAATGCGGCCTAGCAGCGCTCTCACACGTGCGTTGAAGCTGCAAGGATGCAACATTCAAGTAAAAAAGGGCAATGAAAAGGCACTGGCTCGCAAGCGACTTACACAAAGCCAAGACCACGATAATCACGAAGATGACGACGAAATGGGAAAACGACGGCGCAAGGACTGAGCCTTTATTTTCTTTTGCGTGTTGGCAGTTCCTCCCCTCGGCTGGAGCGGTTCGCACTTTGGTTGTCTTCTTGAAGCGTTTGCTTTTGATTCATTGTTTCAACATTAGCACGCGTTTGCGCTTGCGCTCATCCTTTTTTTTTCCCTCTTCTCTTCTTGTTGTCTTTGGCTCTTCTCTTTTTTTCCTCCATCATTACGAGAAGAATATCGGGGCGGCATAAATGTCATTTTTGGATATCTGAAGCATCTTCGACCGTATGTTTTAGCATTTTCACGACCGCACAAAGGTTGAAGAGAGTAGTTTTTGGAATACCAGGTGGTTTGCGGACGGGTTCTAGGCATCGTTGGGTCAGGGTGTTTTGGTGGGCTATGGTGGAATAAATGAGGGAAAGGAAGTATGTAATCGGTCGGTCGAGTAGCTACCTAGGTATCAACTACTTGGACATAAGAGAAAGCAGCAGCATGTACCAAGATCAACGGTAGACTCGGGCATGACAGCTATCAAAGAGAAACAATACAACGACCTTTGCATACAAAGACATAAGGTAGCAAGCCGCACTTGCCCGGTGTTGAAGTCACGCGAATGTACAATTTTCAAGTGCCTGGACACAATAGTTCCAATACTCTGTGGGAACAGTAGAGCTATACAACATGGATATTTACAAACGATAAATACGGGTTGTTGCATCCTGGGAGTACATGGCCGGTTTGGCACTTCTGTATGTTGGTACTCGAGTAAAAAATGAGTGAAAGCAAGCCTCTCGAGTCCAGTGGACGCTAGCGGACGCTAGCATCTCCCCGCACCTACCATTGGAGCTAGGCAAAAGGCACGCTACTACAAAATTTCTGCGACGGCGGTGAGTTGTTCTTCTTTCCTCCCTCCCCTTCCCCCATTGTAATTCAGGCACCGCAAAGACACTACAACACATCATGAAGTACGTGCTCGTGTCTGGTGGCGTCATCAGCGGCGTGGGGAAGGTAAGAGGCTGTGCCTAAATTGAAATCCATTGCATGGTAGTTTTGATCTCAATACTAACGGGCGCGCAGGGCATCATAGGTATGCCGCCAGAAGGATCGCGACTTCTTAATGTGTAAAACATGACAGACTCACGCATCACACAGCCTCCTCGACCGGTCTTCTGCTCAAAACCCTTGGTCTCAAGGTGTCCTCGATAAAGGTCGATCCATACCTGAATGTCGATGCTGGTACCATGAACCCGAAGGAGTACGACTGCGTCTACCCTTGACAGCTTAGCCTTTGCTGATTATATCTTCACAGGCACGGCGAGGTGTTCGTTCTCTCCGACGGTGGTGAAGTCGACCTCGATCTCGGCAACTACGAGCGCTACCTTAACATCACTCTGACCCGCGCGAATAATATTACCACGGGCAAGATATATGATCATGTCATCAAGCGTGAGCGCAAGGGCGACTATTTGGGCAAAACGGTCCAAGTGGTGCCTCACATAACCGATGCAATTCAAGAATGGATAGAGAAAGTAGCCCGTATCCCCGTTGACGACACCAATGAGGAACCAGACGTCTGCATCATAGAGCTTGGTGGCACAGTTGGCGATATTGAGAGCATGCCTTTCATTGAGGCTATGACACAGCTCCGCCGTCGTGCTGGCAGGGACAACTTTTTGCAAATTCACGTCTCGTACGTGCCCGTTATCAACGGCGAACAGAAAACAAAGCCCACCCAGCAAGCTATCAAGGCAGTCCGTAGTGCGGGCCTCGTTCCTGATCTGGTATTGCCCCAACTTGCTTCCATGGAATAATTCAACTAACAAGAGTAGATTGCTTGTCGCTGCGAAATCGCTCTCGATCGCGGTGCTATTGAGAAGATTTCCCACTTCTGTCAGGTTGATTTCGAGCAGGTTGTCATGGTTAGGGACATGCCATCCATCTACCAAGTCCCAATGCTCCTCGAGCAACAAGGCATGATTCCGCTCTTAAAGAAGATTCTAGCCCTTGATAATATCAACATCTCCGAGTCTCACATCACCAAAGGGAGGAAAACCTGGACTCAGTGGAACGCCTTGACTGGTTCCGATATCCGCTTCCAGGATAAAGTCACTATAGCCCTGGTCGGAAAGTACATTGAACTTCATGACTCATACCTCTCCGTTCTCAAGGCCCTCGAGCACAGCGCCATGCGCTGTGAGCGGAAACTGGACTTGCGCTGGATTGACTCAGAACATCTGGAATCTAAGACCCGCGAGACGGACCCTGCAAAATTTCACAAAGCATGGCACGATGTCTGCACCGCTCAGGGCATTCTGGTGCCCGGTGGTTTTGGACAGCGCGGTACAGAAGGCATGATCCAAGCCGCTAAATGGGCACGCGAGAACAAAACTCCGTATCTTGGAGTTTGCTTGGGCATGCAGGTTGCTGTGATTGAGCATGCACGCCACGTGTGCGGTATCACGGATGCCACATCTGGTGAATTCAACGGCGAGGCCGCCAACAAGCTCATCATTCACATGGCAGAGATTGACAAGGAGACCATGGGGGCTACGATGCGTCTTGGCCTGCACCCTACACGATTCCAAGAAGGCAGCGAGTGGTCACGTCTTCGTGCTTTGTACGCCGGCAAGACTGAGATTCTCGAGCGCCATCGTCACCGTTACGAAGTCAATCCCGAGTATATCGGCAGGCTTGAAAAAGGCGGTCTCAGCTTCATCGGTAAGGACGAGGAAGGTGTACGTATGGAGGTAGTCGAGATCAAGGACCACCCTTGGTTTGTCGGCGTTCAGTTCCACCCCGAGTACCTGTCGCGCGTCCTCGACCCTAGTCGTCCATATCTTGGGTTCGTAGCTGCCAGTGCCGGAATACTAGCCGATGTAACCCGTAATTACCAGAACGGGGTACCGAGTGGAGCTGAAGGTATTGCTAATGGCATCGACAGCCTGTCTCTCAACGGGGATTCAAACCTCTTCTGATTCAGAAGAATGCGTGTTACAATGACGACAAGTATTACGGAGAACCTCAATGGCTAGGATTGGTATATGGGTGGAGGATTTGCTTTCGTGTTTTGCTATATTGATTAAATCGTTATGAACGAAAAGCATTGGTCATCGGCGTCTTGGGCATTTATTGATTGCATCATGAGATACCTCGAGCATGCCTTGCATGTGCATGTGCAAACGTGTATAGATATCACAAAAAATATTAGACTTGAACACCTCACTCACTCGCACTCGCACTCGCACTCGCACTCGCTACTCACATATGCAAATGCAATGTCTCACGCATTCGAATGACCCAGAAGTAACACGAGGATTAACATTGCATTGCATCAGCTATATCCAATAGTTCAGCTATCGCACAGCAGATGGCTCTTTTGCACACTCTAGGATGCATAATCTCACGGTTTAAAACCAGATTTTGGCGTCAGCAAAATAGAGCGTGTACACTAGGAACTCTGTACTTTACATCTCACGCAGGCTCAGAGTTTTTAAGGTGGGACGGGGATTTTTCTTTGATTCCTTCCTCCCTTGCTTTCTTGTTTTAGCTCGCTTGGAGATTACATTTGTGTGGACCAAGAAATATATTTCAATCACCTCCACTGTCCCAAGAGATGTGGCTACAATGTAACTCTGATGTGTATAATTAAGATGCAGATAACGGCCATTCACTCACTTGTACTATTTTACCTATCCTTCAGATGCTTGGTTCTGCACGTTACTCGGTATGTAGTCATCATTCGAAATTTATTGTCGTGACTTGCACCAAGTAGAAGAAAAAATTCCTAGTTGTTGATCCGTATTACGAAATCGTGATTGACGTCCTACAATTGTCGTGAGATCTTACATTTCATCATTCTTGTTCATAAAATACCAAGCTTATTGAATCATTACACATGTATTCCGTGCTTTGTGTCCTCTATCGGAGTCATGACATGGAAAGACATGATTAGAAAGACGTTAATGCAAAGTATTGATATACACACGTCATGAACGAAAAGAACCTCCTTTTCATTTGGATTGCATAGATATATAGCTTCCGTTGAGTGGGACAGTCGGTCGGTGAGTGCGTGTGTACAAGTGAGAAAATATACATATGTACTCCCTCCCAAAGTAAGAAGAGAAAACAAGAAGATCACCCAACCAAGAAGAAAAACGAAGAGGACCGACAAACACCCCATACCAAGAAAATATCAACCTAGTCGGACCTGAGCACTTCACACGGCCGCCAGCATGAAGGAATGATGCAAACACGCACATGCACAACGACGAACGCCACACCCTGTCCCACGTTCCAAGAAAACCGTCTTGACCCAACAACAACAACAACAACAACAACAACAACAACAACAACAACAACAACAACAACAACAACAACAACAGGGACCTGCGATTCCAGATGGAGCGTTGGGCGAAGCATCCCAGAAACGCCACGCTCCAAGAAAGAAAGCAGACCGATAAGAATTGAAAATCAATTGCAAGCAACCTTTCCCTTGCGCCTCACGTCTTGGTTTGCTTTTTGGCGGTGCCAATGTGTGTGTTGTGCACCTTGGTTGCAAACTTGAGTGACGTGACCGTCTCCTGGAGATGCGCCTGAAGCGGTGAGACCATGACAAACATAAGCGTCTTAGAGTTCCCGCCTAGCGAGTATTGAAGGAGGTAGGTCAGCTGCGACAGCAGTCAGCAATTCGTCATTATACACTATACTGATCACAGGAAAGCGATTGAACGTACCTTGGAATTTCTGTAGGGGATATGTGTGCCTTCCTTTGCCGAACCTAGCGCGTTGATGACATCGCCCAAGCAACTCAACGACTTGTTAATGTTTTGCGTCTCTTTCAAGCGCGCACCTTCGGCTTTGCTGTGCTCCAATCGCTCGGAGCCAGCAAGATCAACCAAGTTCAGTGTACCCTCGCTCTTTTCACCTGTAATGCTATTCTCACCACGGAGTTTGAGAATGAAAACAGAGTGTGAGCGTGATGAACGCATGTTTGCTTTGGTGGCCGCCACTGTCCTGTTTTTGTCAGCCCTAGAGAGGATTTCCTCCACTCGATCTGGGCCGTCAAGTGGGACGGATACTGCGTTCTCAAGCACAGTCTGTTTCTTCGCCGTGTCGTGCCGCACTTCAATCTTCTTCTTATCAAGGTCCTCGGAACGGCCCAGCAGGTCGTTGTACGTTTCATTGTAGACCTCGACAAACGATCCTTCCATTTGGTACCGCCACCCCTTCGCCTCGAGGCGTTGGGCTTCGCTGTATATTTGGGCCGTGGCACGCGGTATCATCCCATCCTGCGAAGACATGGTGAATGTCTTCCCCGAGCCTGTTTGCCCGTAACAGAATATACAGACATTGTAGCCATCCAATGCGCTTTGCACTAGTTGGCTGATTTCCTCAAAGACCTCTGAATTTTGACTAGCGGGACTGAAGACTCGGTCAAAAGCGTACGAGTACATTTGCGTTGTGACATTGCCCATAGCACTGGTTTTTTCTGGTCCTTTGACGGCCACTTCTTTGCTGTCTGCATCCGAATCCGGGAATTCAATCTTTGCCGGATCGGTCTCTGCGTCGTGCTTAGGGCGGACTCTGCACATAACGCGGATATTGCCTTTGAGCTCTTGGACTTGATTGTGAAGCTTTCTCCGCAAAGTCTCTTCCTGTCGGAGCTTTTCATTGGCGAGCTCGGCTTCCTCAATGGCTTTTTGCATTCGCGCGTGAAGATTGTTGAATTCGGTGGACTGGGCCTGGCTGTCAGACTCTAGAAAATGAATCTTTTCCTTCATCGCTTTGTTGGAAGCCTCCAAAGTCAGGGTAAGCGTGGCGCTTTCGGTAAGCTGTGCTTGAAGGCCATTCTTCAGAGTCCGTTCGCGATCCAATTCGGCTTTGACATTGGTCAGTTCTCCTTGCAAAAGCTGCGCTTCGCGGTTCTTCGCATCAGCTTCCACACCAGCATCCCGAAGCTTGGCTACGAACTCGGCTTGGAATTCTTGTGCCTCTTGTAATCTTTTGGCGCGTTCTTCTTCCAGCTCAGTCTTCAATCTTTTTTCCATTTCTGCAAGCTGTTCAGAATGTGCTTTCAAAGTCCTCTCAGCTTCAAGTTCAAGCTCTCGTTGAACTTTCCGCACTTCCTCGTCGTTGTCGCGTCGTGAGCGCTCAGTGATTTTGCGATTCCGGTCTTCCAGATCCTCCACTTCACTGCGGTGTTTTCTCCGAAGATCGTCAACTTCAAAGGAATGGCTTCGTCGCAATGCTTCCAGTTCCATATTAGCGGTTGACACCAAACCTCTGAGATCTCGTATGTCGGTTTTGTGCTCGTCCAGGGCCGTGCGGTATTGTGTGCAGGTTGCCTCCAGTTCAGCATCTATTTCATCTGGTTAACAGAGAGCGTTTTGCTCTACCCACAGCATACTTACTTTTCGTTTCATATAGTTTGATCGACTCTTTTAAATTGCCCTGCTTGCTCACATCTGTCTCCATTTGCTCTCTCAAGGCTTGGAATTGTGCTTCGAGGGATGAGACCCTGGCGTCATCGTAAACTGGACAACGAAGGTTAGTTGATTTGTTTAGAAATGGTGTCAGAGACTCCTGCATTTGGGCGGGTTTGACAGGAGTTTGTCGGCCAGCCACAGATAGAGGAGTCTTCTGCTTGCGCGGCGGAGCGCGCGGAATCAGAGAGTCGGGCTTAGATGGGAAGGGGATGTCTGGAGGCTTAACAGAACCATTTCCACGTCCCATGCGATAGCTACGAGTCCCTTTGGCAGAAGCGCTTATATCAAGCGCTTCCAGACCGTGCAAGACATCATCGCAGTCTTCATTGGCAGGCTTTTCTGGCACCAGAGTGGAGGAGGTGGAAAAGGAAGATACTGTCCGACGTGTGGATGAAAGAAAATTCCCGCGGGAGGGTACATCAAGGGTGTACATGTTGGTTTCAGATGACCTGGCAGACCTCTTGGGGATTTGGAGAGATACACGGTCTTGGGGGTTTGTAGAGATAGAAAAAGGGTGGTCACCTTTGCGTTCAGGCTCATCATTTTGAGCATGATGTGTCATGGACGTTGCAGGGCGGTAGGACTGGTGGTGCGATTTGCTGCGCTGATGGTTGCTGTATGAGGACTTGGGTCGCGCTCCTCCGTAGTTGTTATGCGCACTGGGTGCCCGTGACCCATGATGACCTACGCTGTTGCCCAAAGATTTACCAGGATTGTGTTTGGGAGCCCTGTTCGAAGGTACGCGGGACATGGAAGCCGAAAACCCGTTCGCGCCGTTCGCACTGCCCTGTCTGCCATTTGTGTAGGCTTGCCTTGAGCTGGAGGGAGCGGCAATCTTGGAGTTGTGAGGTTCGCCGGCACGTTCCGCGAGCGTCTTTCGTTGTTTCGCATCAGGCTCAGGCAAATTTGATGGTTTGTGTTTGGTAGCGGCGTTGAGCGGCGGTGGAGCCATTGCGCTGCGAGAATTGGCAGCAGCTGCCGTCATCTCAGTCAAGCCGTTGGAGCGCGACAGAACGGGGGAGGATGGCAGCTGTATCTTGGTCGGTGGCCGCAAGCCGGTAGGCTTCGAAGTGACCTGAAGCGCTGAGTTAGAGCGATGAAGTCATGACGTGAAAAGAGACAGGCGAGGTGAGGCCTTTGTTTATCGTTGGGGTGAAAGGATGCATACATACCTGATTTTCGGTGGAGGAATCCATGTCGAGAGTAATGGATACAATTGTGTCAACAACAAGTATAAATCTCACATGAGCATGCTGCTCACGCCGCGGAATCGACGGGTTGACGGTTGTGCGGCGCCGTGGGCTTGTTGATGGAGGAGGAGGTGGTGGTGGTTTCTGTTGTGTTGATCCACTGTTTGGGTGCCGGGCAAAAGTAAACACCACACCCTTGCGCGGGCCAACGCTAGTCATTGCTGACGCTAAGCCTCATTCAGCCGATGGCCTTCCATCCACCACATTGTACCTTCGTTCGCGTGTCAAACGGATGCGTCCAAGACTGCCAATTAACAGATTATGTCCTTGAACTCGGATAGAAGAATCGCATCGCAGAAGTTACATGCGTCTGTGACTACAAGCAAGGAAGGGTTTGATCAGGAAATATGTCGGATGAGTTTCCAAGTATCCGTTAGTAAGGCAGGTCTCATCTCGATGTCATTTGGAAGGATTGGGCTTCGGAGAAGACAAACATGATGGAATACCGAAGCAAATCACGGCTACACATGACAACACTGGTTCAACATACAAAGAAGCTGTACTAGACAGACTTTGCAGCAACTGAGTCGAGTGCGAAGACGGAGGCGAAGGAAAGGAAGCAAGCAGGCCGTGAGTGGGCGGCCAAGAGGACGAGATGGTGGAGGGTCAAGGATGTCAAGGATCTGTAGAGTGGAGGTGGAGCTCATCTGGCGCGTGATTGGCCGGGTGGTTGGGGTGAGTTTCCCTGTAGCCGCCGCCTGTGGCTCGCTCGCCATGGGTTGTTGGTGCGAGTGGAGAGGAGGCTGCACAAAGGGAGAGACGGATGACAGTGGTGGATTACTTACTTGGATACAATAGACCGAGTAAATGATTGTTCGTGTTTGGCAAAGGCCTTTCTCAGATGGATAGATGGACATACCGGTACCACCCATCTACACCAGACTCTTGTTACAGAAGACAGTCAATGCAGGGCAGCAGCAGAGAACGAGGCTGGTAGCAGATGGATCCGGGTACATGTGTGTGTGTATATATGTGTATGTACGTACCCCAACTACTACGTGCATATGCACATTCATGTATGCAAGTAACTATGTACATATGTACTTGGATGAACAAAAGAAGAGAGAGTCTACACACGACGCATGTGTGACAGCTGTTGCCTTCAAAAGTCTTCGTCTGGCCAGACATCTCGTCACCACCACCTTCTGTTGTATCTGCCTGCCCTCGGTCCATCTCATCTCCCATGCGCCCAAAGAGGCAAAGAATGATCGATGGACTGGACCGAACTAGTTTGCGCTAGGCAGAGGGAGGACTTGACCCATCCAGAAGCCTGAGCCGTCCAGAGGCCCCTGTCGCTGCTCGCCCTGCTTGCCGGCCTGCCTGCCTGCCTCATGGATAACTCGATAGGTACATACCCATAGCCATCATCACCCAGTGCCTGCCAGCAAAGCACCCATCCACCCATCCCTCCATCCATCCATTTATCCATCCCCTTCATTGAATCGTCGCACACTTTGTCGGTTCCGTCGTCGTATCGCGTCGCGTCGCCCCCGAGTCTCTTGTACACTGACTACCCAAGTAACCAACTTGATTGTACTGCTGTGCTGTTGTGCTGTGCTTTGTATCGCGGCTACTGTTGGCGGGTCGCAATTTCCATGAAATAAGCGAACCCAGCCCGCCCCCATTGCAGCTATCTTCCCCTAACACAGCTCTCACCTCACTTCACTCACCGCATCTGGCCTCCTCTCTCTCTCTCTCACACACACTCTCTCTCCCTCTCACTCCACACAAGCTTTCCCCTCCCCTCACTCGCCAGCGTCCCCGCTGCACCGCCTCGACGCGCGCGCGCACCCTCGCCAGCACCCGGCCTTACATTACATAGTGCCCTCCTTTGCCGCCCGTCACTCCAGCCTTGTCTGTTGTTGCTGTTGCTTGCGCTGTGCAGTCCGCCATCCCGACCCGAGTCGACAACCAGACGCCATAGAGCTCCTGCCCACGCTGGGCCGCATTTGCTGCTGCTGCTGCTGCTTACCTACATACCTACCTACCTACCACCTTCACCACGCGACAGCCCCAACCTGATCCCAGCCCCATCGTCAACGTCACGCTGTATTTCCCGCGCTTCTCCGTCTATTCTGTCGCTCAATCATGAGCGAACAGACCCAACCCGCAGCCCTTGGCCGCCTATCATCCGAGAAGCCTGCCGCACCCGCTACCTCTGCGGACCAGCCCAACGGAGCCGGTATGCTTGCATCTGCTACATCTTTTGTCCATCGCACAACACCTTGCTAATCTCTCCATCAGCGGCTGCCAATGCTACTTCTTCCCCTACTGACGGCCTCCCCGAAAACTCGCAAAAAACCACATCCCAATCTTCGCAACCCGCCGACGCCCCTGCCATGCCTCCATCCGAACCGAAGAAGAAACGATCCTTCCTGAACATCCCGCGTTCCCATTCGCAATCAAACGAAGAGCAGACGCCGACCGGTACTGGCCTTAGCGGCGCAACTGTAGGAGATGCAGAAAGTGTCGGGCGCGGCTCCAAGCGTAGCTTCTTGGGAAAGAGACGGGCTGGCAGCAACGCCAGCAGCAAGCGCTCAAACCAGCAGCAACCCGCCTCTTCGGAGAAAGCAGAACACCCCCCGCCCGTTCCTTCTGCCGCCAACCATGAGGGTTCCGTGAGGAGCAAAGCCAAGAAGTCCGGAGGTCTGTTGTCTTGCCTCCCATGTTTCGCGCCCAAGGATGATGATGCAGTCGGTGAAGAATCACCCACGGAGAACGCAAAGCAGGCTGGAGCGGTGAAACCTGGGCGAACCTCCCAGCCCACCCCCGTGAAGAAACAAGATCCGACTGCCGAATCGAGTACTGCCGATTCAAAGGACCCGTTGGATGAAAAGGCGACTGGCGAGGCATACGGTGACCGTCTCGATAAACCCCACGGTGACGGTACTTCGGAAAGGCCTTCCAATGACACGCCACAGATCGTGACAAGAAGCTCGTCAAAGAAACAGCCAGGGGAGCAAGCTCTTCCGCTTCTACCCAACCAGCAAGGAAACCTGCAAACTAGTCATCCGCAGATCAATGTGCAAACCCCGACTCCAAGCCCTACTCCTAATCAACCGCGGCCCTCTCATGAACAGGAGCAAATTATACAGGACCGTACTCAGTTGCAGGAGGAAAAAGACCAGGACATTGAGATGAAGGATGTACCGCTTGCAGCGAACGAGGTCCGCCACGAGGGCGAAGAGGCTTCTGCCGAGGCTCAAGATGAGTTGCCTCCAAAAGTCGATCTGCCTCCTCCTCCGCCACTCGAACAGAGGCGAGATGCAGTCCGTGATCAAATCACGGATACCAGCATGTCGGAGCCACAGCAAAAGTATCTCCTGGGCCCAATACGCCCCGAGTTCAATGGCAAAAAATGCTTGGTGTTGGATCTGGACGAGACGCTAGTGCACAGTAGTTTCAAGGTCAGTCTATCCGCGACCCCCAATATCGTGCTCCTGTTAATCACCTCTAATAGGTTCTGGCCCAAGCCGATTTCACCATTCCTGTGGAGATCGAGGGACAATACCACAACGTGTACGTGATCAAGCGACCTGGCGTGGATCAATTCATGAAACGCGTTGGGGAATTGTACGAAGTCGTCGTGTTTACTGCTTCTGTATCTAAGGTGAGTCCCTCTGTGAACCCGACGATGGAGCCATGCTGATTGCGTCTAGTATGGGGATCCACTCCTCGACCAATTAGATATCCATGGTGTTGTACATCACAGGTTATTCCGAGAAAGTTGCTACAACCACCAAGGGAACTACGTCAAGGTATGCAGCCCACCCAACCCTCATTCATGAGCCTCTCTAACAAACCGTAGGACCTCTCACAAATCGGTCGAGACCTGAAGGACACCATCATCATCGACAACTCCCCCACATCGTATATCTTCCACCCTCAACATGCGGTTCCGATCAGCAGCTGGTTCTCTGATGCTCACGACAACGAACTGCTCGACTTGATACCCGTCCTCGAGGACCTTGCCGGTTCCCAAGTTAGCGATGTGAGCTTGGTGCTCGATGTTGGCCTCTAGGAATTCCTACCGCCTTGATATACCCTTTCCCTCTTCTTTTCGCTCACGACTTATACTTAATCCAGCGCCTCGACTTTCTGTCCGGAGGTGAGGCTTCATCATTTCGCTTCGGAAGAGAACATTCGAAAAAAGTTACTCTTCTAGACTGTACTTTTGTAATCACTTTGTAATCTGCATTACGAGACGGGCCATATGCATGCAGCATTGCGAGCGATCGCAGCTTGGGACACCCCATCTTGTCATGATCATCTCTAATATCAGTATGCTGGTGGCGCGACTCCAACATACCCCCTCGTCCCCATAGCCGCGCGCGGATCGTCGACGTTGTCTATACAAAAGTACCTACTCTTCCTATCGGGCCTCGGTCCCATGTCACAGGCCATCGATTTTCCTTCCATTGTTTTGAAAAGATTCAGGCTGCAAAGGTGCGGAAACCTGGGTGTCGGCACTGGATGGCTCTTACACACCTAATTTTGGTATCATTACAACTGGCCCGTCGAGGCGCAATACTATTCACAATCCTTTCCTTTGTACACAAGCCCTTCTATTCCCCTTTTTTCTTCTTCTCATTCTCCCCCAATTTCTCTTAAACTCTGGCTAAGGTCTGTTATAGCATTGCTGGTGGTGGCAATATCATCTACTTCTCGTCGCGGCCCTAGCCCTCACAGCTTTTGTGGAGCGTATTTATTGCATTACCCAGCTTTTGCCACCGGCTGCGGACATGGCCTATCCATTCTGTTTGTCTTCACTTGTCTTTTCCTCGTCTCTTTTTCTTTGACTCGTTCTGGCGAAGAAGGCAAGGTCGCGTGTGGGGATGGATAGAGTGCTGTGAAGTGTGTGAAAATATGGCAGCAATCAAATAGCAGAACATATAAAGTCTATGGAGACCAATTGTAAATCTTGGATGTGACAACACTTTCGTGGGGGTTTGGTTGTTGGATTGATGCTTGGCATGGGAGGTCTACAGCCGAATTTCACATGTTCAAAACGAATTGACTCGCTTGCCTGAAACCAAAACCTGGCCCCTCCGTCCAGCGACGGCAACCCGGATTATACTTAAGCGGATGATAGACACGCACGTTGCCGCTTCCCAAGGTTCACTTTTCTCATCTCCTCTGCGTCTCGGTCCTCCTCGCACCGAGTGAAGTGTGTTGGCCCAGACTCGGTCCACAGCCTGTAGCCCAATCACTTTGCGCGGGCTTGTCCACCATGGAGAAATATTCACAATTCCGAGACCCAGGTATGCAGAGCCGCTCCGGGCATTGTGGAACAGAAAGCTGACTGCGCATACAACAGGCACGGGGATAGCTCCATTCCTGCCCATCCCCACACCCGCGGCGGGCGCCATCTGGACGCCTGTTCACGTCTTCCTCTTCCTCTTCCGCGCACCCTTCGTCGCGACCCTATCACTGTTCTATTTCGTCTTCCTCGAGTTTCTACCGGTTGCCAACCTGATAAAAAGATGTGTGCTATGGGTTATACTTGCCATACCCGGTGTATGGTGGGTCGACTTACAAGTCGACGGTGTGAAGAGGGGCAAACTTGCTGAAAAGCAAGACCACCTGCCACACGCAGGCACCATCATAGCAGCGAGCTTTGTGAGTCCGCTGGATCCACTCTATATAGCTGGAATCTTTACGCCTGTCTTCACGCGCAGCTGGCCTTTGGAGAAAAAGGTGGAAGTCATATCGCTATTCGGTGCCATTCGCCTGGCCTTTTCAAAACCTGAACTGGAACCGCCGCGAACCGCAAAACTGGCCACATTGAAGGAGCTCACGGAGAAATATCCCAACTCCATCATATGCGTGTTTCCTGAGACTACGACAACCAACGGTCGTGGTGTGTTACGTTTCAGTCCTAGTCTCTTGACTGCAGACCCGAGCACGAAGATCTACGCGGTGCATGTCAAATATACACCCGGGGATATCACCACGCCAGTTCCTGGGACCGTGCTGAGCTGGACATGGCGGCTTCTCTCGAAACCTACACATTATATGCGCGTACGGATTGCGCGTCACATATTCAACAGCACATCAACTTTGACTACCAAGGCAGACGTAACCGATACCGGCTTCGACGCCAACATCTTTGATAGTCCGCATATGCATAATCGGATGGTGAACGGAAATGCGGCAGAGGAAACACGTAAGGAGGAGTGGTTGGAAACCATCAGGGAAGATTTTGCGCGACTGGGGCGAGTCAAGAGGACAGCATTGGGCGTGCAAGAGAAGGTAGAGTTTGTTAAGATCTGGTCCAAAAGGAGAAGGTGAGGTGGACGGCGGTCGTCCTTTTTCATGCGATACATGCATTCCAGGCATCTGGACAATTGCTTTGCCTGTAAGCCAGCCAAGAGCACAATAGATGAATAGATGGCTGGAAATATTTCGTGGAGCATTTGCATATAGCAGCTATCGTAGTCGTTTGTTTCCGCCGTGCAACATTGGTATGGGCGTCAATATACACGTACTACGTAATACATATTTATTAGCTGTGGAGAGAAAACTCAGAATGGCGGTCGTACAGGCACTGAGAAAGAAAGCTGTTGATTTATAAACTTGGAGGCCCAAGCTCCTCCTCCTCCTCCGCCGCCGCCGCCCCGCTGGCAGGCAGCATCCTTACCCTTGCACGAAAATTAAGCTTTGACACAACTACGTAGCTCCTTCTTATTAAACATCCCACCACCAGCGAGCTAGGCTCTGCATCAACATTGTCCACGTACTACCATACCTTCTAACAAACTGTTTCTTCATATTCGCAATTACACCACCGTCCCCGTACCGCCTCTCATCGCGCCGCTCATAAAATCATGGCCGGTGCCCCCGAGTCGCCCGATACAGCCCCACCACCTGTTGACGTCCACGACGCGACCGCGGATAATACCTTGACACCTGATACTGGAGAGAAAAAAGACAAGCCCCGGGACAGCAAGGGCTGGGATGGGAAGCTGAGATTGAATAAATCCACTTCGGGAGACGAATCCCCTGTTGCGCGTTTGAAAAGCGACACGGAAGGCGAATCAGAAGACGATGGCCCGCCTCCAGATCAACTAGCCGCGGACGAAGACCTGCTGGACGATGTACCGGCAGATGAGGATGAGATTGACCTGGTTCATCTTCGAATATCGAGCATTCCTGCACTCAAGTTAGAGCGGTTCGAGAAGCTCAGGGTAGGTTATCATGAATCCCGGAAAAGGTACATGGGATGCTATATGCTAACAAGTGTGCTATAGCGTCTCTGTCTCCGTCAGAACCAAATACAAGATGTGGAATTACCGGACCAGTTTGCGCCCACTCTAACAGAGCTGGATCTATACGATAACCTGATATCGCATATTCGTGGACTCGACGCTTTCACGCAGCTCGAGATCTTGGACTTTTCTTTCAATAAGATCAAGCACATCAAGCGTATCGGACATCTCACCAAATTGAGGGACTTGTTCTTTGTACAGAACAAAATAAGTACAATCGAAAACTTGGAAGGTCTCACCAATCTGCGGCAAATTGAACTCGGCGCGAATCGGATAAGGGTATGCCAACAGAAGCACCGGCAGAAAGTAGCATGAATATAGCTAACACCCAGCGCAGGAAATTCAAAACCTCGATACGCTGACAGGCCTGGAACAGCTGTGGCTCGGCAAGAATAAAATCACAGAGCTCAAGGGCCTTTCGAACCTGACCAATCTGAAGATTCTCTCAATACAATCCAATCGTTTAACGTCCATGTCCGGTATATCGGGGCTCACCTCCCTTGAAGAATTATACGTTTCCCACAATGCCATCACCGATACAACAGGTCTTGAGAACAACGCGAACCTTCAGATCATTGATATTTCTTCGAATCCAATCGAACATCTCACTAACATCAAGCACCTGTCAAAACTAGAAGAGTTCTGGGCGAGCAACTGCAAGCTGGGTAGCTTCGAAGAAATCGAGCAGGAACTGGGTCCGTTGAAGGAGTTGCAGACGGTCTATTTCGAAGGAAACCCGTTGCAGAGAAGACAGCCAGCCCTATACAGAAACAAGGTGAAATTGGCAGTGCCACATGTTAAGCAGATAGACGCAAGTGAGTATCTCCGTCTAGTTGTACATCAATCGGAACCATGCTAACCAGAATGCAGCATTTGTGAGAGCAACGTGATCACACGACATTCAATCCTAACCGAGATACCCTTTACTGTACGTGTGGAGAGGGCCAGAGGGAGGGGTCGATTAGAGCGAAGTGATTGTCAACCATTGCGTTTTCATTGACCGAATCATCACTGGAAGCTGGATTCGTGGAAAAATTCCCGTTCGTGGTGCCATATGTTATTATCGTAGGTTGGATAATGCTGAAAATCAGTAGCCTTATCTAGATAGAGCTACCATCTACTGGGACATTTGTATGAATTAACAGGAAAGGACTTGCGCGTTCAGCAAACGAATAGACTAGGAGAATCATGATACCCCCATGAAGTCTATGTCAAAAACATTGTATGGTGGCTTTCGCAATATGCGCATGTGTAATCCTGTTCCGGTATAGAGATAGTGGATGAGGACGAAGATGACACGGCATCTTTATTCCTAGGCAATCTGTGCCTTTGCATAGTCGGTATCACATAAAAGGTGCGGATATATCAAGGCCAACAAGCAAACAAAACAGAAGAGTTGCGCCTTCCCTCAGCAATGGCAATCACTATCAAGCAGCAAATGCATGCAACGCGGATTATGGTATAAAAACGTCCAAGCCAGTCGGCCATACTGACACGACGTTTCGCGACAGACAAAAAAAGGGAACAGAGTTGAATGACGGAGGAGCAATTGTGGGGAAGGAAGGTGGCGTCATCCAACATTTCGCAAATCGTTGTGTTGAACCATGGAACAAGACCACGCGAGAAGGGTGAGAGTGTGCGAGTCAGGTACACGCAGGATCCTTTGGTTGGGGTGGGTGAGGACAGGGCACATGGCAAAGAAAGAACACGATCCATCACATCCTTTCCTAGAACGGGTAGTAACATGAACCGAGATTTTGCGAAATGACTTGCATGATGAATTGGTTATTGCGAAATCTACCCAGTAGAGATTTCGCAATAGCGTTGACGAGCTTAGGGTGATAACGCATGTGCATTGCGTACATATATAACATGGCTGGCTGTTGTTTCTCCTTTTTATTCTTCTGTCATTGGAAAGGATATGATGGAACCACGATGGACAATAGCTAGTAGATCTCGATATACATGTATGTACGCACATGCAAACCTTTCACCCTCCTGAAGGAGGGGAGGGGGTAAGGGGGAAAAGGGAAGCCGGGAACCTCGCTTCGCGCTCCGACGATCGTCAAAGTTTTTTTTTTCCCCCCCTTCCCAGGTCATCATCATAAACGCGGCACACGAATACCCTTCAGTCTCGTATCCTGAAATGAACCCACGGTAGAGCGCGCCCTAAGTATGCTCATACCCCTTGCATCTTATGACCAAAGGGTGGAGACATGGCACGATATCTGTTACTTGGACGTGATACATAGAGTGCCATTCACCATATAGCTGCATGAAACGATTTCTACTGTTCCTCCACTTTCCACCAAAAGAGGAGTCGCTAGCAGATGGGGGCCTAAAAGCACATCGGGGACGTCCTCTTAACTCGATGCAGCATGATGGCCGCTGTCAAGGAACTGCCATACAGAATAGAGTTTATAAGTTTCGAGGTCCCCCGCTGGCGACAGCGTGGGAATAACTCACTGGGCGGGAATATGGCTTTTGATTTTTGGGTGCAGACGACGTTGCTGACCCGAACCACTCCTTCACGGGCTCTGCGAACTGTGAGGTCATGTGCATGACGCTACATGTGCATATGCATGCATGGCGGATCAATGTGCTGCAGCTCTAGTATACATACACTGCCCAAGATTCGTTGCATGTTTCAAGAGCATCTTGGGACATCAGTCGCAGCAACAGCAGGCAGTGTAACATGCACAAATATAGCTCAAACAATCTTCTTGTGGGGATACCAGGCCTGACATTCCCTTTGCATCTCGAAGCATGGAAGAATCTGCGACACTTCTTACGATTCTACCTCGACGATCCGTTCCATGCCAGAAGAACGACACATCATGGCACGGGCGGCGGCCATGCCCTCTCCAAAATAAACTTTGGCCCTAAACTAGCACGTAGGGCGGCGGTTAGGGGTGAGCGCACGCGAGCTCAAAGGACGGTCGCGGGCTAGTTTGCTCGATGATCCGGAAGCTTGCTCATTGCAGCATCTGGTCAACGTGGAAACGAGCCTTTTTGTGGGTTTCAAGCCTGCTGGCGGCTGGGTATACTTCCGCCTTATGCCTCACTGACCCTCCCTTCGTTCTTCAACCCCTGCTTTGAGTTCAAGTTCGGTTCAGATATAAGAATCCGCGGCCCCGGACTCCCCGCGTCTCCTGTTTTTCGCTCTTCCGTATATTCGATAACTTCTTCTTTGTTTGTTCCGTCGGTTGTCTTCAGGATGGCGCAAGGACACACTGCGCGGTCAGTGGCCTCACGGGACGCCTGTACGGGCGTTGCAACTACCTTCACTATAATATCTTGTAAGATTAGGCCCCAAGACCATTTTTGTCAGTGATGTGGCCGTGGTTCTAACTATGTCTAGTCCTCATAGTTGCCCTGCGGTTATATACGCGCTCCGTCTACCTTCGCAAACCGGGCACAGATGATTATGCCATGGTCGCCGCCTTGGTACGTTAACCATTGATTGAGTTGTGAGAAGCAATGTGCTCATATATGTAGATCTTCACTATCGGATACCTCGCCTGCATCTGGGTCATCAGATTCGCCGGCATGGGATTAAGTGGCACTGTCCTCTCAGTGCGCCAAATGGAGGATCAACTCAAAGCCGTCGTTGCTATTGAGGTCATATACTACCTTTCTGTCTTTCTCATCAAGCTCTCCATCTGCTTTTGCTATCTGCGTATAGGTAATATGGAGGCCCCTTTACATGTCTTTGTAACTTGAACTTTGTAACTGACATGCCATTGACAGCTGCGGTGAAAAGTTTTGAACGCATGACAAAGTACACCATCTACTTTGTTTCCGTATTCTGCGGAATATGTATCATTTGTACGTACATGCTTCGCTTGACGTACACGACTGGCACGAAGATTCGGGGGTCTGACGATGCAACGAAACATTTTTGCTTGAGTGGTACTAACTCTATACTGCAATTAGGCACTCTAGCACAATGTGTTCCACTCCACAAACTGTGGGACTTCACCGGCACAGTACAAGGGACATGTATCAACACAACTGCCCTCTTTTACGGTAAATTCAACATCCCCCTAGATCTCCCTCTACCGGTCACAAAACTAACGCCATTGTCCAACGTCCAGCAACCAGCAGCATCAATATCCTAACCGACTTCTGGATCCTCTTCCTCCCTGTACGCACCCTCCTCAAGATCCAGCGCCCGCAACACGAAAAACTCGCCTTGATCGTCGTCTTCTCCCTCGGTGTCTTCTCCTGCATCGCCTCCATTGTGCGCCTCCACTCCATCCACATCTACACCGAATCCGATGACCCCTTTTACGACTCTGTCCCCGTAAATCTATGGTCCATGGTCGAAGTCAACATCGGCATCTGGTGCGCGTCCATCCCGGCCCTCAAAGCCCTCGTTTCTCGGAACCAACGCGAAGCCCGCTCTCACAAGAAGACGGCTGCTAGCTCCATGTACCGCGATAGCAAATACGCAAATGGAACGAGATTGTCTGTCGATGAGGTAGTGCCCTGCAATGAGCCTACTAGTCCGACGGATGATGGGAGGAGAGGGGCTGACAGCGGTTTTGGTATGATGAGCTTGGGTTCGAAGAGGGCCAGCGAGGATGGTACCGTGCAGGCCCCGGACCATGTCGCGAGGAAAAATAGCAATGCCGGGAGTAGCGTGTGGACTGATCCCGAGAGTGAAGTTGACTTGTATCGTCTTCCTGCAGACGAAAGAGTTTGATGCTTCGTCCTTGTTCCCTACGCGCCATGTTTTGACTTGCTCTCGGTCGAACATCTGAGGATTGTGTTGTTTATGATTGTTTTGCATCGCATTGTACTTGAGCGGGTGGTTTATGTTTTGTTCTTTTGGCTTGCATGTTTGGCGTTTCTCTGGGTTTGTCTGAGATCTTGTCATGTTTGATTTTGGCGATGGCTGGAGTTCTTATCACATCATGTTCGGATCATGATTGTTTCTCTTCTCGGTACAGACGTGGCGGATAATATGTGTTTAATTGTACATAGGCATGGAAGCGGGAGAAACGCATCATCATATGTTGCTCTGGGTCTATGGTCACTTATCGTTATGATTAGAAAAGGAATGTGTCCATATGACAATTGCAATGAGGAATGCATGCAAGTTTACTAAAGCGATTCATCCTTTTCTCGTTGCATGCGATACTAGCATGAGTAGAAGAGCATGAGTAGAAGAGCATTCGTTTATGTTAATATTATTGAGTAACAAGTACATGTACGTGATTCGATAGACTCAAAATTCGATGTAATCGCTGACTAGTGTATCGAATACTCTATCGCGACGGGATGGAAAATATAGCCAAGTTCGCATACATGTTACCTGGCGGCGAATCCACAATGTCAGAAGACGTGAATTACATTGTTCTATTGAAAATTCAAGCATCCAGAGTCACGTCATAAACATCCTCTGTAACTAAACTGTCCATAGCGGCTTCCTCGAAGCCTATTCTCTCTGCATCAAACTCCCGAAGAGCAGACATATCGTGATCCGCGTGCAAGTTGCTTGTATGCGAGGTCCCCATCTGGTCCATCTTAGAACGTTCCAGCTCTTCTTCTTGAATGAAAGTCGAATGCTTGCGCAAGTTGTCCATATTACTGTTAGGGTCTTGAGACATGGAATTTGGCTCCCCCTGAATCTCCCTCGATGCCAAGGAATTGAGTGGTTTGTAGTCTGCTACTGCGTACTGTGTGCGCGCATTGAGCCAAGCACCGCACATGTCCACATCATTTGCCAGAGCTTGTGGGATTATCGGAGTCCCACAAATCTGATCGCATACAGATCTTGGCGAGGACTCTCTCGAATCCCTGGATTGGTTGGCGCTGGGTTCAAATTTGAATGGAAACTCGATCATGGGTAGATCCGAGGCCACTGGAGCAGTTAACTCGATGTTGTTGAGAAGCTGTAGGTTCGGAGCTGGGAAGATTGGTTGTTGAGTTCTTCTGAAAACGTCTTCAGTGTCGGCCTGTGAGAGCGAGCTGAATGCTGGTAAGAGCGCTGGTCGTCGGGTTCGGGTTGAAGAAGTGGGAGTCGCAGGTACCGTATCACATTCATCAGTGGTGTGTCGTATTCCAATGCAAGACCACTTGATACGAGTATAAGCCACACTAACAGACAACATGACAAAGTGATGGGGTATAACTCAAATAGCATATGGTATGAGTGAAGGGAGTATAAGTAGAAGACTTATCAGCAAGTGGTTCGGATTTCTTATATACTTAAGTATCAGCGATATAGATGATTGACTTGTAAGCAGAGATAGCCAGACTGTTCTCGGATTCGAGGTTTGTCAGAACCATCGGAGTACTTGGACATTTGGTAGCATGTTGTGTGCCGGCACAATCCTGATGTTTGCGGGTGTGACGAATTTCACACAATCGCGTACAACGTGATGCTTGATCCGAGGAAACCATCAATGGAGAGTTGAACTATAAAAGAAACGGCAGCTATAGCCCATGGTGAAACGATGCCAAGGTCTTTCGCAAGGAAATACACGAAGGCAACTGGATGAATCGAAGATAGAGACAAGAAGGTAAAAGTGCTAGAGAGAGACGGGGTGAAGACAAACTAGACTTGAGAGTTCGCAAGCGGTAGAAGGCCGGAACGGGGAGTATGGCAATCAAGCTCTGCAAATAGTTTGTTGATATGTTTGTCGGAAGAAACAGTGTGTGTGATTACTGGGAGATGAGAATGGTGAGGAAGGATTACATAATGAAGTTTGCGGAAAGAAGAATCCATGCAGGCACGTCATTGCGCCAAGCCATGCAATCGGCGTTAGTTGCAGCGAGTGAATGGTTAGAGGGATCAACACCCCCAAAAAAGAAGACATGACTCCCCGCAAAATAATGACTTTGCCCCACTGCTCCTGTGGTAGAGGAAGTCTTCCTGTCCTCCTTCACACCTGACATCTGGAATTATGGCGACCTCACAGACCGAGCAAACTCCCGCCAATGGCACGCACAAATACCGTATGCATAACTTCCGTCCCTCATCTCCCCGTCCACTCTCATTGCGCATTTCGCTCGCACAAGCGGGTAGCAAATAACACAAGTAATTGACACTTGTGCAGGCATAGTCACCTCACAGCCCGAGAATCCGTTTGCTCGATTGATCCCCGATCAGAAACTGGCCATTGTACCGCAAGTCACCCTTGAATCCGGAGTCGTTCTATCCAATGTCCCCGTGGCGTACAAGACATACGGTACCCTCTCGCAGGAGGCGGATAATGCCATGGTTATCTGCCATGCCCTCACGGGGAGCGCAGACGTAGGGGATTGGTGGGGACCTCTTCTCGGAGGGCCCGGGAAAGCTTTCGACATTTCGCGCTTCTTCGTCGTATGCATCAATAGTCTGGGAAGCCCTTATGGTAGCGCAAGCCCGGTGACTGCCAAAGATGGCGACCCTTCACTTGGGTTATACGGTCCAGAGTTTCCACTGACAACCGTTAGAGACGATGTTAAGTGAGTTTGTTCACGTACAAGAATTAATCTACTTTTCTTCGGTGCTAACAGAGCCAGCATCTTCAAGCTCATTCTTGACAATCTCGGTGTGCGTCAGATAGCAGCAGTCGTTGGTGGTTCCATGGGTGGCATGCTTGTCCTGGAGTTTGCCTATTTCGGGAAGGACTATGTGAAGAGCATCATACCGATTGCTACCTCAGCTCGATATAGTGCGTGGGGCATCAGTTGGGGTGAGGCTCAACGTCAGAGCATCTACAGCGACCCCAAGTACGATGATGGCTACTATAAATTCGAAGATCCTCCTTCGACCGGGCTTGGAGCGGCTCGCATGTCTGCTCTGTTGACATACCGTAGTCGTGACTCATTCGAATCACGTTTTGGACGGAACACGCCCGACTTGTCGAGAAAACAAAACATAAACATACAGTCACGCTCGCCAACTTCCTCGACCGCATGGGATGAGCATTGGGCTATTCACAATCACGGACACAAGAACGCGGGTTCGCCTAGGCCGTCGCGTACAAACAGTTCTACGGCAATTGCAGGCACAGCGGCTGCTCAAGCAGATTTGGAGTTCAAGGATGCATCTCAGCCCTCTACGCCCCCAGTTTTATCAGGTGAAAGACCACTCGAGAGAGTCGGCACCAATTCTTCGAACAAGTCTCGAGCTCCTCACTACTTCTCCGCGCAATCCTATCTTCGATACCAGGGAGACAAGTTTATCAAGCGATTTGATGCCAATTGCTATATTGCTATCACGCGAAAATTAGACACCCACGATCTATCTCGATATAGATATCCCGATGGATTTGATCCTGAGACATTAGACCCTGTTGCAGCTCTTCAACACGCTTTGTCTTTGATTGAGCAGCCCACACTTGTTCTTGGAATCCAGTCAGACGGTTTGTTTACTTTTGCGGAGCAGCAAGAACTGGCCGCGCATATTCCAAATGCTACTCTGAAATCGATAGATTCACCTGATGGCCATGACGCCTTTTTGCTGGAGTTTGAGCAGGTCAACCGCCATTTGCTGGGTTTCCTAAACGAAACTTTACCCCAGATCATGCAAGGGAACCCTGTCACGGACATAAACAGCCTGCCAGATTCCGGAATGGCTGCTACCAAGACGAGTACATTCGGAGAAGCTGAGGTTGATGACATTACGGCTTGGTGAGCTTCTCAAAATCACTTCTACCTTTGATTAGCATGGCGTTTATACTGGAAAATGGAAGAGGGAAGTTGGCTTGGACGACGAGTCTTCGGCATATGCTTGAAAGAAGACTGGACGTGTATTATATGATGTACTCCTATGTAGGCTGGGGTCTGAGGTTCAACTCCTCATCATGACGATTGTGAAGCTTGAAAATTAAAATTCTTGCATTGGCTATTATGGCCAATAATTAAAGTCCAGTGAATTCTTGAGTGGAGTTCGTTATACGGTTGCGGTGATGGCGATGCATCCAGTACGTTTGGTGAACTACGTTATACATCGAGTGCTTATCTCTTCCGACAGGTCAACCCGAACACAACAAAGCAATCTTCAACGTATGTACATTTTGTTCAATTTTTCACCACAGCCAGAAAATAAAAAGAAGCTCTCAAAGCCAAGCATCCATCCACTGGATCGCTTGCACGTAAGCAGCCTCCTTTGCATACCGCTCGCGCGTCACGTTGACATTGGGCCGCACACCGAAACCATGGAACGCGCCAGAATAAAGATTCTGTTGGTATGTAGCATTCCTAGATTCCAAAATATCGATGGCGCCACGCCGGAGAGGTTTCGTCCATTGATTATCAAATTCTAATGCACAATATCAGTCAGCATCCTCTTGTATACCGTATTCAGTGCTTTCGAAAACAGTGGGCATAAGTGAAGAAACGTTGAACACTTACCACCTACAGCAATACTAATCGGGCCAGAAATTGCCTGCACTTCTTCAGTCGTCAAATTTGACGGATGTGCAATGAATCCAACATCGATTCCCCTGCCCGTCGCCATGAAACGCGGGACATGCTTTCCCCCAAGGCAATAGCCCACGGCGCCAAGTTTCTGAGAAGAACTCGGTTGACTCTTGATGTAGGCGATAGTAGAAGCGACTATGGAGTCAATCTCGGAGATGGGATGTCGAGCGCGCCACTCGGTGATGTTGAGGGCGGGAGTGCCTTCGCGCATGCTCATGGGAACTGGGTCACCATTAAAGAGATCGGGCATTATTACATGGTATTTCGCGAGGGCCATTTGATCTGCGAGACTATGACGAGATATTTTTCAGTCTTCTCCTTCAAGGCCAAATGATGGTGGATTGAAGTCTGGGAGACGTACAGCCTATTGTTAATAGAGGCAATGCCATAAAAATCCGTGACGAAAAGTATAGTTTTGGCATTCGTCTGATTCTTCTCACCCTTCGGAAAGGACTGATAAATATCCACTAAATTTATGGTCAGATATTAATCCAGTTCCTCTTTATTATATATGCAATGAGTGTGTGATAAAGTACCTCCGTTGATGGTCGACGTCTCTCCAACTGATTCACATCCTTGAATTTGTGTGATACTATTGCACCCAGACCCGTTCTGATAGCGAACGGCAGCTGTAAAACCAGCAAAGCAAATTGTGAGAAGTAGTCGGTAGAGCATCTTGAGTGAGTATGTTATGGAATGTCCTGAAAGGTGGTCAGACACCAGAAGGAATATGGTGGTGATCCATCGCAGGGTCTTTAAGCGCTTGGTAGCCTTTACAAAAAGGTACTCAATACGAATGTCTACTCTAATGACATGATTTAAGTGGTTGCCAACTGAAAGTTTTACCTAAAAGTGTGGGCAAGATTGCCCACAATAGTGAGAGCTGCATGTGTCTACGCTCGGAAATCCGATCAAGGTTCGTCGTGTACCTTGACCAACGCAATGCAATTGCGTAATGGTTATATTATTAGCAACATGAATTATCTTTGCATATGTTACTCGGTGGTAAAACGCTAGCTTTCGATCAAAATGCCGAGCTTCGCGGCGCCACATCTCTTCTGTGAGGCTTCGCGGACGGGAGCGCCCGAACGCTCAGCCTCCACATGATGTGTACCTCGCTCCCCGAACTCGTGTTGGTCCTCAATGATCCAGCACGAATGAAAATTCGATGGCAAAGCACGTGCAGATGGGAAAAAGCAATGAATCTGAAGAATTGCACCGAGAGAGGAATTGCTGCACGTCGGCTTCCAGACCAGAGTCTATACGAGTTATGTTTGTCGAAACACGCCGTTGATGTCACTCAACAGCTCGGTATCTACTCTACAAGATCATAAGCTATATTTAGATGTAGATAGTTTACAATCCAAGACCATTAAGATATTGGGTTTCGCAAATTGTTGAGACTGCATATCGTCTGCTGGGTAGCTTGTGTGCGTTATCACCCTGCACTGTTATGCTCGCTTTTCGGTAGCAGACCAATCAAGTATTGAATACTTTGCTTGATATGCTACAAAAAAAAAGCGGAAATCACTATTGGGGGTAGATAAGTTACCGGATGGGCGCAATGCAAGTGGTGAAAGAGTCGCTGCTATACCTCGTGACGCTAACGCGCCACAAATGGCTAAACGCGTGGTACGAGCTCACTTCAGGCCTTCATCAAATCCATCCCTTTGCACGCTCTTTTCATCACCAATTCATCGTAAAATGCAATGCGAAAGGTAGTGGTAACTGGTCTAGGGTTGGTCACCCCTCTAGGAGTAGGTGTGTGGAACGCAAATATTCTCCGTGTTACAGCTGGTCATTGACCTTTCGTAGGTGTTGGCCGAACATGGAAGCGTCTACTTGACAGCCAGTGCGGCATAGTATCTATCAAAGATAGAAGCCATCAATTTGCAGCACTGCCGAGCCGGGTAGCAGCCGTTGTACCGGAAGGCAGTAAAGCCGATGGGCTGTGGAACACAAAAGAGAGATTCACTGCAGGAGTATGTCGGATTTGGCGCGCAAAAGTACTTAGCTGATGATCATAGGAAGAGAAGCGGATAGCTCGGTTTGCCCAGTATGCAATGGTTGCTTCTGAGATGGCACTAGAAGATGCGGGTTGGGCACCTCGCAAGGAAGAAGACCTCGAAGCTACAGTATGAATGTTCACACTTTACTTATAGCAGGATTCCGCTGAAGAAAGTAGGGCGTATACATGGGTTCGGGCATTGGCAGTCTCGATGATGTATACGATACGACTATCGCATATGAACAAGGAGTGAGTAGGCCCTCTCCATTCACATGATTTTGTCACTGAAAGTGCTCAGGGGTATAAAAGAGTTTCGCCTTTTTTCGTTCCTCGCCTTCTAATCAATCTTGCGGCGGGTCATGTTTCTATGCGATACGGCTTTCAGGTATGCTTGCATTCTATCTATCATGGATGTCGCGCTCACAGTAATCAGGGGCCAAATCATGCAGCAACAACAGCTTGCACCACCGGTGCACATAGTATTGGCGATGCCGCGCGACTCATCCAGTTTGGCGACGCAGATGTTATGGTCGCAGGTGGTGCCGAGTCTTGCATTCATCCTCTCGCCATCTCCGGCTTTGCGAGAGCAAGGAGTCTTTCTACAGAGTGGAACGACAGGCCAGAAGAATCTAGTCGGCCATTTGACAGGGACCGAGAGGGTTTTGTCATTGGAGAGGGCGCTGGCGTTATGGTGCTAGAAGTAAGCTTACACAATCTACTGGTATTTGTCGATTGCGACCCGAATAACACGATTTTTTCAACAGGAACTCGAACACGCAAAGCAGCGAGGCGCAAAGATATACGGTCAGCTTGCTGGCTACGGTCTGTCAAGCGATGCATACCATATGACTGCACCACGCGAAGACGGTCAAGGCCCACGCCTCGCCATGAAACATGCTCTACGGCATGCGGGCATCAAACCCAGCGCTGTCGATTATATCAATGCGCACGCGACGAGTACTCTACTTGGCGACGCCGCCGAGAATCGTGCTATCAAAGAGCTTCTGCTTGGTGAAGAAGGAAAAGATAGTGCTTCTGAGATCAACATCAGCAGTACAAAAGGCGCTATTGGTCATCTTCTTGGTGCTGCAGGAAGTGTAGAAGCCATCTTCGCGATTCTAGCTCTTCATAATGTGAGTGCACCAATTTGGCGCTCAACCACGACCAACTAACGATATCAGAACATGCTCCCGCCTACCCTCAACCTACAGAACGCTGGCAACCCGCCAGAGGAATTCAATTGCAACTATGTTGCCAATGTGGCACAGCAAAAAGAAGTCAATGTCGCGCTTTCAAACAGTTTTGGCTTTGGAGGCACGAATGCTTCGTTATGTTTTAGTACATTGTAAATCTAGTGCACAACTCATGTAAGATACGGTGGCATGGCGCTAGCTATAGTATATATATTATGTATATGCACAAAGGGTTACATGTCCAATACAGACAGGACTATCAAACACACAGTCAGTGTCATCAATATCTGTCACGAGCGCATCATGGAGTTACCCCGCTCGTCAATAGATAACGAACAAATTTATTAGCGCGCCGACGCTTTCGACCCCCACCAGACAGATCGCGGTTCCTACAAATACCAAGATCTCGTGCCACCTCATAGTCAACATTTGAAGGCTTGAGATTTAGGCCCTTTTTTTCACACTGGGAGTCTCAAAGTCTTTCCGCGGTGTGTAAAATCCTGAGCAATGTCTGGAACCGGAAGCCGGGACGTGGAAGCGGGCGAAGCATCGCTTTTGAAGAACTGGACGAATAAAGCTTCGGAATATCACTCGCGAGTTCCTTACCTGAGGAAGCTCCCCTTTTCAGCTCTTGCAATCATCGCCACGCTCGTTGCTGTCAATATTCTTCTCTGGGTGGCTGTTGCCGTGGTTTTGGTATGTATTGTATAAAAATCTGTTAAGAGCATGTAATAATGCAAGAGGTAGCACTGGCATACTCCCTTGATATCGACTGCTATTCTTTCATGGACACTCGGATTGCGCCACGCTCTCGATGCGGACCACATCTCCGCCATCGATCTAATGACCCGGCGCCTCATAGCTGCCGGGCAGCGACCTGTAACAGTTGGCATGTTCTTTTCGCTGGGCCACTCCACCATAGTCATAATCACTTCCCTCGTGGTTGCAGGCACCGCAGCTGCGGTATCATCTAAATTCGACAATTTCTCGCGCGTTGGCGGAATCATTGGTACCTCGGTGTCAGCAGCCTTCCTCCTCCTCTTGGGCATAATGAATCTGTATATCTTGTACAAGCTCATAGTGCAGATGAAACGCATGTTGCGCTCTGACCCAGGATCCGAACATGCCGAATTCAAGATTCAAGGGGGCGGCTGTCTCTTCCCGATACTCCAAAAGCTTTTCAAGCTAATCGATAAACCGTGGAAAATGTATCCTCTCGGCGTGTTGTTTGGCTTAGGTTTCGACACGTCGTCCGAGATTGCTATTCTTGGCATATCGTCAATTCAAGCGTCGAAAGGTACGACGATATGGCTTATTTTGATATTCCCGTTGCTTTTCACAGCGGGAATGTGCTTGCTCGATACCACGGACGGTGCACTGATGATGACCCTGTATACGAGCACCCAGTTGGCGCGAGATCCAATCGCAATATGCTACTATAGCATTGTTTTGACTGTGATCACCGTTATAGTTGCAACTGTCATTGGTATTGTGCAGTTTTTGAATCTTGCGCTCAACGTAGCTGAGCCTTCGGGTCCATTCTGGGACGGCGTGGAACGCTTAGGAGAGAAGTGGGACATCGTTGGTCAGTGTCTACGTTCAAATATGTTCCTCGCTCATTGTGTTTATTAACTGTCGTTATAGGGGGAGCGATATGCGGTGCATTTCTTCTTTTTGGTGGACTGAGTGTGATCCTTTATAAGCCCTGGAGGCGACATGTTGAGAAAGGGCGACTTCAGCGCGCGCATTTCGAACCCATGCCGACCGACGATAGAGACGAATTCGTGGACGAAAGCGTGCAGGAAGAGAGAGTGAACCAAAGTGCTGGGGAAACCCCGACAAAGGCCGTCGGAGTCAACGTCAAACCTGTGGAGGCTACAGATGAAGCTGGCCCCGCCGGCTCGTCTGGGCCACAACCGTAGTTTCGTATTAGAGTACATTACATGGGTGGGCCTAACCTTGATTTAGCCATCAACATTCTGTTAAGGCTTTGATATATGTCAATATCCCATTAGCAGCATGTGAAAGGCGCGTTGAGGTGTTGTTTAATAGGGTGTTAAAGTTGATAGAGCGGTTGACACTCTATCCTAGGATGGTCGCACCCTATAATGTAGACACACCTGTTCTCCATATCGTCGGAGAGCTCGGACAAAAAGAAGACGAGCGTGGGGGGATGGAATTACCATTAGACTACTCGTGTAAGCAGATCAGTGCTAGGATACAAGTGCTCTAAGTAATAATACGCAGTGAGAATATCTGTAAATGGGGAATGCCCCTAGATATTTGATTGCTTCCCGTCATTGACATCCAGCATGCTAACTCTTGTACTACGTCTTGACATAGCAAGAGGGATTGATACCGTGAAGTCTGCCATTTAATGGCTGCACCGCCCTATTACGGAGTAGCTGTATTGTTACATTGAGAACTTTTACTTACTCTCACGTGGTTAATATAGTGCAGCATTGAATGCCAGGTCTTACGATTCGTATGGTTTTGGTGGCCTGATCATGTATTCCGTTGATTCCGTTGGGGGGTAAATTGTGGGGCCGAATCTATTCCGACATCGGATCTGATAAATCCTTCATCATCTGATAACTTCGCCGCCATCTGATAACTCTAATCTGATCTGATAACTTTGATCACACGGCTTCCAACGGCTTCCAGCTTCCAGCATGCCCTCACCCAAACAACACTCGCATCATCAGGCTAGCAGTCCAATTGCTCAGACCCCCTCACCTCCACCACGACCCTCTGCCCCAGTAACGATATCATCGCTATTGTCAGGTCGTAAGTCATTACCCAATTTACCCTCGGGAAGCCGGCAATCATCACCATCCATCAATGCGCATTGCATGAGGCTGCAGACCCTGACATAACACAGCATCAGTGCCCCTCGCGGCTACCTCTCCTCCCCCAATAACTGTCCACACCGTCGGTCTTGCTCCGAAGCGCTCCTCTGCCACGGCTTCCCCATCGCCCACGCAAGAATCCCAGCCGTCTCCCGAGGGAGCTGGCCCGCTTAGTGGGGCATATGTGATCCCCCCGCGCCCAAAACCTGGGCGCAAACCAGCAAAGGATGAGCCTGCCTCGAAGCGCAAAGCCCAAAACCGCTCCGCGCAACAGAAATTTCGCGCAAAGAAGGTTCAAAGGCTAGAGGAGTTGACCATCCAACTGCAAGGCGTCCAGGAAGAGAACCAGCGCTTGCATGCCGAAAGCAGGCTGCGAGAAGCGAGAATGAAGGAGTTGGAGATGGAGTTGCAGCAAGCGCGCGAGCTACAGAACACAACCGCCCGTGAGCGGGATTATTGGAGAAGCATGCATTCGACTGCTTCGGAGTTCCAAGCTGCAGAAGTCCTTCAAAGTCAGTTCTCTCGCAAAGGTTCTTCGTCGACTTCATCGGTCCGCGAACTCGAAACAGATTTCACTGGCTATCGCACGCCCGACACCATCATGGACGTGAGTTGTGGTGGTTGCACACCTACTGGACATTGTGCTTGCGTAGCAGAATATACCAAGTTGGGCTAGAGACCTTTCCATGCGGGCGTTCGGAGTTCTGAGCAATATCCTTCCTTGCCGCTTGACGAATTCATTGGGTGGTAAATTCTTTCAGTGTATTTATTTGGGTGAATGGTTTCCAAGGTGAAAAGGGTTCCTAGGGTTATGATGGCTTTTCAGTCATGCAACGGTCAGGGTTAACAGGTGTACATAATTGCTTTCGAGTAAAAGACAAAGTCTTCACTATCATATCTACATCTCTAGAGTGAAATTGTGTGCCCGTACTAGTGATGAATTGAAGTCGCCATTGAGGAATTACAATTCCCTTTGGATCAGACGTCGACATTGTCGGATTCCCACGGTCTCCTAACCTTCATCTTGAACACCTTTGGTATCAGTCATGTCAGCTCTAGGTCCTCCCACAAATCCTCAGCTCAAATCTTCTCTGCACATCAGAATTGAAAGCTGTGGAACTCTCATTGTAAGATGCCGTGAAGTTGGCGATGGGATTCACCCGGTGATTGAATGGCCCTGACTACTTGTGAAGTTGAGAATTTGTTTTCTGGTGTACCATGGTTCGCTGCCAAAATCATAGTCCAATTAGACTCACGACACATTAGATTCACGCTTATTTCGATGCAATACACGACTGAGTAGTTCGTATGTTCAGATACTGGGTTGATTGGACTGGAGTGTAGACGTAGTAAGACCCCGTGATATATCACACAACTACAATTCAAAAATTTCGAAACCGATCGTGTCAATTTGCGGAACGATTACCTGAACCAACCAAGATTCAACCTCTCAAGATGAAATGGGCACAACGCCCGATTACCCATGTAACTAGCATTGCTCAAATCCAATACTAATTCACGGTACTTGTGTCTTGGATGGGTGGTCGATGTTCATCAATTTACTAACCTCATAACGATTACCACGCATGAACCGATGACCAGGACAAGGCTGGAGATCACACAGCATAGACACGCAAGTAAAAGGCTGAAGAGGAATGACATTTTGTATCATGGAGGTGTGCAAATTCCCCATCAATGCTTCCAAACTTGAGTGCGGGCACCCACTCAAGATTTACAATGAGTTAGGTAACAACTGTTTCTCCTTCAACCATCGAGTGCTGAATCAGAGGCCTGGCACAGTCCCCCCACGCGATTCGTCCTGTCAACATCTTACTTCATCTAACCTCCGAGGTTGAAAGACACAAAGGTGTTATCGCAGACCGAACGAAGGTATCCAGCTATCTACAGTTAGCTTCTGCAATCATCAATGATCTATATCAAAATACTTACTGTGGAACAAGGTATCGCTAGAGGAGCCACCGCACTTGGCATCGACATTGTCAAGGAAAAGAGCAAGGCAGGCCTCCTGGCTCCAGCTGGTCACACCACCACACTGATTTCCCATAATGAGAGTGGCAGTGTAGCCAGGCATCTTGCCCGTGACAGGGTTGTACGTGGTACCGGGCACGCAGGTGGGCTGCTTGGCGCAGGCCTGCTGGATGGTTGTGATAGCCTGGGCCTTGTTGACAGTTCCAATGCTGGGGTTGGTTGCGCCCAGGCAGATAGGCGCTCTGCCATCGAAGCAAGTGTTGGTACGGACTTCGAGAGGAGACGCAAGGGCAACGCCTGCGGTTGCGAGGAGGCTGACGGTGGCAGTGAAGAATTGCATCTTGAATGATGGAGTTGAGGATTGTACTAGATGGGAGGAGTTGAGAAGTCGCCTGGTGAATAAGATTCGATGGGTTCAGCGGCCATATTTATACCCATTCTTCTGCATATACCGGCGGGACGTGGTGGGCATGGTCAGTGTTGAAGAGGGTACACTGATAGTGCCTTTCCTAAGACTAGTTCTAACGGAAAGCTTGGGGCGGCAACTATCGCAAGCTTCTATTCGCAACACGTGGGCCCATTTCCACATTCCAAGGAAGCAAAAGACCTCATCGAAGGCGCTAGACTCACTGGACATAAGAATGATTCCACGAGGGATTTAGTACGTATACACTTAGACCGTTGTAGGGATTGGATATTATGGTCGTGAGACCTAACGGAATTCCTACGGCATGGATGTTTTGATATGAAGCAGGTATTGTTGGTTTGTGCTGCGGGCAGAATTGACACACTAGTATATCATTCTTTAGTTTCACAAGTATCGTTGGAAACAGAGAAGGCGATAGCAGATATGAAGAGTTCCTCGCACTTCAGTTGTTGCGCATCGTGAGTCGGATGCCGAGTTAGAATTTGTGGAAGTTCTGTATCTTTGAGGGCAGGGTTGTACGACCCGGCGTACGAAAGACCCGAGCGTGAATCCTTTCATGTGCTAAGCGAGATCTAGATAGTATTTAGTCGACGCCGTGTCCGTAGATTGCTAGGTTCATTGACTACACTAACACTTCCACTGGTCAAAGGGCGCAAAAGTGGTATCCTGTGTCGGTACCTTCTCTACTCGTATTTCCACATTCTAATGCACGCCGTCTAAAAGACAAGCTGCGACTCGATCTGCAATTCGCTTCTTGACCTCTCGAGGCCTCGGTGAAGACGATGTCGGTTGGAGCTCAATTCTTATACCGCATATAGAAAGGTGCGAATTCCATTGATGACATTTGTTTCATCGCTTATCATCGCTGTGATCCTTCGCTTCTCCTATGCCATCAGCCTGACTTCATAAGGCCATCCGCCGGTGTGGCTAGAACAGTCGGGGAGCAGCGAGATAGGCCAGATGCTAAATTTAATGGAGAGTCTCGGTCAAAGGCTCAGGGCCCTCCATAGCACAGCATCTTAGGAATCATACCTCATCCTACTGCCTTTCATGGTTCACTAAGCTTTGGGCGGTATCTGCAATGTTCGTCGCTTATGGCTTGATCTTGGCAAGCGTTCTTCTCGTCCCCTCCACGATCAGGCCATGCTCAACTTTATGTATCCTCTCTTCGAGGTCATCTAGCGACTCTTCTTGTCGCAAAGGAACCTCTTCCGTAACAATTGCGTCTCCCGCGTCCACCTCTGCGATGACCTCATGGATCATGACACCGGTCCGCTTTATCTCTCCTTTCTGGCCAGCTTCCCAAGCCCTCTCGATTGCGCCCGCGCCCGCGAATTCGCCCGGCAATGCCGGATGTAAGTTGATGACTCTGACCCCCTGGCTAGCGATTGGATTAAGGAAATCGGGTGTGAGTATGTGCATCCAGCCTGCACAGACAATGACATCCGGACGAGGGTCTAGAGCCAGTATGATTTTTGCCAAATCGGCATCGTACTCGGTGCGTGCTGCTGCGGTGCCCTGCTCGTCTTGGGGATGTTTCTTCTTGTATGCGACGAGGTTATGGTAAGTCGTGGGTATCGATGCTTTTGCAGCTCGTTCCAGACCATATGCGGCCTTACGGCTGCCCATGATTGTCAACACTGTGGTGCTAAAAGTGATTTGAGCGGACGACGTACTTCGAGATTACATGCGTGATGCGAGTATTTGGGAGCGCGGAGGACGCGCAGGCGTCGATGAGGGCTTGCAGATTGGAGCCATTGCCAGAGACGAGAACAACGAGGTTGAATGGTGAAGATGACATCTTGATCTGGTGGAATAGGGCTCACTGGCCAGTTCGAGCACGCCGCGTGTGGTTCGTAAGTATGTAGGTAGTAGATATTTCAAAATATGTCGCCCAAACTTTGCGGGGTCGTCGCCACCCCACCAAGCGTGATCCTAGCGCTGTGCCAGCACCAATTTACATGCTGGGTTTCTGCGAGAAATTGCAAGTGAGTTATGCAATAGACTCCTCTTCAGTAGGAAGAAAATATTTGGCCTGTGGGATTATATATTCCCTGCACCGAAATGAAGCAAGCATTGGCACCCGAGAAATGCCAGACATACCTAGGTAGGCATCCATCCCTTCACCCTGAAACGATTTCTCATCTTGAACACCTAGACACAAAAAAAAAGATGACCACTGCATACCATACCAAGTTATCCCATCTAAAAAACAGCAAAAATACCGAGTGCGAGGATCGAACTCGCGACCTGCCGCGATCTAGCATCAACAGTCTTGAATCAAATTGATGTGAGGCGGACGTCATACCACTAGACCAACTCGGCTGGTGTAACTTCAGATGATTTGAGAATATACAGTTTTTTTCGATTATTCGAAATATAACACCGCAACAGTCAGTAGGCTGCCTGGTGTTCTATCTGTCAATCAAGTACAGTGAGAAGATACCCACTTTCCTTGCCATTAGACGAAGCGCGATCCCTATCTACATCAGATTGTCGCACAATTATCAGCTTTCTCACATACTATTCCGACTCTTTACACGTGCATAATTTGACCCAGCTCTAACATCTATCTTCTCTTCTCACTATAGCTCTTCAGCAACCGAGACTATTGATTAGGGATCACCTTTTGGCACAGTAAATTTCCAAAATGCCTGGCGCCCCTTGAAGTCTGAGATTAGTTAGTACACATGATACAACACACGTACACCATTAGCCCAACGACAATGGAAACCATACAGGGAAACGACTGGTGTTCTTCAATAGCGCAGCTTGAAATGAACCTCCAACTAGAGCCCAAGCCAAGCTAATCATGGATATGACGTGACTGGGGACAGCACCTGTCAACGTCCTTGTCAAACAAAACAAATCACCATCAAAGCGCGAAAGTCTCTGATCAACATACCCTTGCAAGTGTATGAGTGCGTATTTACTCACTAAATTTCTCACAGTTCTATGCTCTCGGGTTGCACGTAAAAATTATAGCATTCAAGCGCTGTCTTGCATCAAGACATGTATAAATACAAGTTTCCATAGAGCGCTGGCTAACAGGACTACCCTTTTTATTCCAGATCGAATCGTCGCCTCTCACGAAGACAATACAATTGGATAGTCTGCATGTTCAAATATTGAACGGAACGGTATGGAACGAAGAAATAGTGTTCTAGAACAAATCGATGATGGGTGGTTCTGTTAGTCTCAAGAGAATTGTCTGTTGCACTGCGTATGTTGTCAAAATCCTTTATTTCGGCATCAACGACCGTAAAATATGGCATTCAAAGACTGTACCATTGCTGTTGGCCGTGTAATACCTTAGTACCAAGTAGCCAGAGTCAGTATAAATCCCCAAGGTAACAAGAACAACTAGACGTCTGGAGAGCGTTGATCGACTAATTAGCTACTCTTTATTCCCAAATCGTGTATAATGTAGCTACTCTGCAATTCGCTATAGCGGTGGTGCGGCCATTGAATGCCAGATCTTATGGTATTCCTAAGGTGGATCATATGTGGCTGTATCAGCCACACACGATTTGATAGGTTTCTTGTGAGCCACTTCTCTTCTCCTCGGATCTAACAATAGCGTCGTTTCAAGCTCTTCCATCTCCTCGCGTAGACATGGAATTATTCTGTTGTGAATGTAAACGAATTTGTGGTACTACAGTGAATTCTACGTGACACACTACGATACGCCATCCGAAGCAAACCAGTCCAACCATCACCACCGCCCACAACTCTAACATTCAATACTCATGAAACAGGCCCACCCGCCAAGTAATTCGTGTCAATGCATGTTTGGCGGTGAATACGCACCCAGCATGCTCAAGCGACATACGTCAGTGGCGGCCTCACCCCCGCGTCCGTCGCGCTTCACACATCGAGAGCAAACATGCCTTGCTCCTGTTTGTTTACTAGCGACAGCAACTAAGCTACCGCTGGTTTCCCTGTTAGATGCTAACTTGTGCATGGACAAGCCAAGTTCCAACCCCACCTGCGTCTTTATAAACAAACTCTCTGCGTCCCTGAACACAGCTCACTCAATTGACTTCACTCCTCTTTGACCTCCAGCTTTCAACAATCTGCCCCGTGCTCTTGTATATACATCATGGCATCACTCGCTGACAAACTGACTGCCTCTGGCGGTGCGGAGTCTGCAGGTAATGACAATCGTCACTCTCATATACGTTACGTCGGAATGGAAGACTAACAAATCCCAGGATTCCTCAACGATATTGTCGAGCAGCTCTGGCCCAACATCAATGTGGCAGGCTGCCGAATGGTAAAGGAGATTGTCGAACCTATTCTAGCGTCGACGCTGCCGGGACCACTATCTTCACTGCGATTCGTCAAGCTGGACTTGGGCCATGTTCCTTTCCGACTGTCGGCAGTGGATGTCCACAAGACATCTACAGGGGGTATCAAGCTGGACATGGATGTCACTTGGGAAAGCCACAGCGATATTGAACTTGATGGGAAGATGGTCCCTAAGATGGTAAGTAGGGAAGGCTTGTTGCTCGAGAGAAGAAAATGAGAGGCTGATGGTGACGATGTGAATACAGGGCATAGAGCGCGTACACTTGAATGGAAGACTATCTGTTCTTCTTGGGCCCTTGACAGACATAATCCCTCTGGTAGGTCATGCACACATGGGAAAGATATTGATGACTCTCTCATACTAAGAAACTTCAGATTGGCGCCGCTCAAGTCGCATTCATCAACCCTCCCAAGCTGCAGCTAGATTTCACAGATGCTGCGAATATCGCCGATTTGGGCATCGTCTCAGGAACCGTCCGCAAAACCATCCTAGGAATCATCGGCGGAATGGCAGTGCTACCAAATCGTTTCCTCGTCAAACTCGACGCATCCAGCGACTACTTCAAAACCTACCAACCACACCTCGGAGTCCTACGGCTGACTGTCGGAAAAGCAACCGGCGTGGCGGGCCCTAAGAAGAGCAGCGTGAAGCGCCTCCTGAACAAGATAGTCAAGGATATTCCCGACTGCTACTGTCAAGTCAACGTGGGTGCAGAAGAGGAGTGGCGCACCAAGACGATCAAGAACGACCACGACCCGGATTGGAACGAAACCCACGATTTCCTAATCGCCGACTTCGACCAAGCCATCACGCTCGACGTCAACGACGACGATGTAGGTGCCGATGATGACATTGGCATGGGAAGCATCACTGTCAAAGCTCTCCTCCTCGCAGGCGGCTCCTCGGAAATCCCACTGACCCACAAAGATGAGCCGACAGACGCTCGTCTGACCATCCACGGAAAATTCTTCCACTTCACCGGCGAGCCCAATACCCTGAATGCTCAGCAGATTGAAGGCGAGGGCCAGATATGTGGTCTAGCCACTATTCTCGTCGCGAGCGCTCTCGGCCTCCAGGGCCAGCGCGATGAGCTGAACCCTAGCGTCAAGATCTCATGGGGTGCGAAGGAATTCCGCACCGCTGTGAAATCGTACTCGCCGGGCACGGATATCTTCAATCCGTCATTTGACCAGGCGTTCCGTGTGCCCATCACTGGAGAAATG
This sequence comes from Periconia digitata, assembly GCA_948474695.1. Lineage (NCBI taxonomy): Eukaryota > Fungi > Ascomycota > Dothideomycetes > Pleosporales > Periconiaceae > Periconia > Periconia digitata. The sequence goes on along the minus strand of CAOQHR010000007.1, from coordinate 1,274,817 downwards.
ATTGAGAATCCCGCGGCGTTCAAAGTCACGCTGTTGAACAAAGAGGTGGAGACGGGAACTGTGGAGGTTGGATTCACAGATGTGATGAACGCGCCCGGATTGACGTTGACGGATGCTTTCAAGGTTGGGAGCGGGGCGACAGTGAGGCTGAGCATTTCGCTCCATGGTATGGAGTTGGCTAATTGATATTGATTGCGTCCGTTCCTTTTCTTTTCCATGTGTAAAAATTAGTGCATAGGGCGATCTGGATATATGACTTCTTACGAAACGTGTCTGATGAGGGGGATAGTGTCCAGGATTTCTATTGATTACTCGCACAAGACAATCCAGTGATACGATGTGGAGACTCCAGACATCTGAATGTTTGGATGTGGGGTTCGAATGTTGTACATTGTCTATTCGTGTTTCGCAACAACGTTCAAAGCATGATGGTCAGTCACAACTGACAGTATCAGATGCATACTTGGGCCGTAAGTTTCTGAAACCCAAGGTCGTAAAGGGTCTTGTCCTTCTATTCTTGTCTTCAAACACAGTGGTAAGCAAGCGATATAATGCCAAGTCACATCATGGGGAATATGCGGTGTTTGTTGACTCGTTCTTTTGAATTGCTTAAACTGAATGTTGATACATATGCCATGCTAATTGTGACGGACCCTTGAACGCCTAGAATACCCTTGTGCCAACTCCTGCAATGATGGGAGCTGTCTGGAGAGCGCGCTATTCACTATCCAGAGCGAATGCTTGGGTATCTTCCTTATCCCTTGTACAAATGGAAAGTAAGAAAAAAGAGAGAAAGTAATGGTGCGATGCCTGTCCGCGATACAACCTGGGGTCGAGATGCTGTTCCCCAAGCAGTCTCGTAGAGGCGTGTTGGCCTCTTCTCGAAGCGGCCGTGCTGCCTTGAGCAGTGTTGTTCGTTATGATGTACCCTACACGCCAAATCGAACGATGGCTCATTGCACTTCGTACATGGCCATGGCGCGCCTCAGGTTCTTCAGGCTGCTCCGGTCTCCGTAAGCCTCCTCCAAGGCAGCCTTCTTCTCGTACTCTGTCTTGGGCCTGAGGCCGGCTTCGTAGCCTGCAATGGCCTTCTCCATGTCCTCCAGACTGGAGCGGTCTCCATAGGAATCCAACATCATTTGGTTGCGCTCTTCTTGGGTAGGCTCATATCCCGTATTGGCACGGGTGTTTTGGTGGTTGAGGTGAGCTGCTACGGTGTAGACGATGCGGCGGTTCGATTCGCCGAGGGTAACAGAACGTTTGCTGGGTTCATAGAAGAGTTGGTCGGGAATCAGGGTGATGCCTAGAGCTAAGGCGGCCATGGCAGGAAGATACCTTGGATGGGACGTTAGCAGTGTTGCTGGATAGGCAAGTAGGCACGTGGACCAGTGTATATGCCAACATTAACATACCATTTTGCTATTCTGCCCAGCTTCGGGGTCGCTGATTGTGCGGCGGCCGTCATAGCTGCTGTAGCTGCAGTGGCTGCGACCAAAGGGGCAGTGTTCCTTGCTAGAGGGGAAGCCTGCTGGATGTCGGATGCGAGAGATGTTCGGGCGCGGGAAGTGGTGGAGAGAAAGCGGCTGCCAATCATGGCGGATACACGTGATGACATGATGGAAGGAGGTGCGAAGGAGGTGAATACGATGCGGAGTAAGGGGTCCGGACTGTTATTGGGGGTCTCGGTAGTGATTGAAGAAGCTCACGGGAGGATGGTAGCAGTGGGTGATGGATTGGGTGTGTCGATTAGCTTGAACGTATTCAGGGCACAGGCAAGGGATACATATATACATATGGATATATATGCATAGAGAGCAGATCAAACCGACGTAAGTAGTTTTGGGCGTTCCCCGCCTTCTGCATCGGCCCATGTCACTCGACACGATGCACACCACGGCCGATGTCTCTCCACCCGCGTTTCCAGGTTGCGACCGAGTACTTGGTACGTTGGAGGTGCAAGGCTGTACAGGACCACCCCGCCAATGACAGCATGGCCGGCGGCGCCCCACACGGCGCATCCGGTATATTCTCGTGCCCAAGGCCCCTGCTGCGCGCCCTCAGCACCGCCCGGTGACGCGCATGGCTCCCCCAGACCAGCTGCAAACACCGCCAAACACCCCCTTTGCGCCTTCTCGGCCGCGCATCCACGCCGGCTAACTGCTGCCAGGCACTGCATTGCCTATGTATCCATCGTCGTCTGGCGGGCATCGCTCCACCGGCGGAATCGCGGAATCGCTGCCGTCGTCGTCGTTGGACAACAAATTTGAATAAATGACCTCACCTCCCATCTCGCGGTCCCCACTCCATGCACGCAGCCAGCACGGCCGGTAGCAGCATCGTGGGGACTTTGTCGTCGTCCATTGTGTCATTGCTGCTGCTGTCCCTGCGAGTCTGTCTGTCTGCCCATGGTGGACTGACGGCACCTTGACAACCCACTGCCGAGGTCCACTTCCCCATCAGGTAGCGTCACGTGTCGTCATCTCCCCTGCTTCCTGCTCTGCTGTTGCACCTTGACCTCTTGGCACCGCAGGCACACATCTTCATCGTCAATTCTCGTTTCGTCTGCTCGCCCGCCTATCTTGTCATCACCCGAGAACAATCCTCGATCCTCTGCTCGCGACTGTGCTGTTGTCAATTGCGTCGTGTTGGATCCCCCGCTGTCTCTCTCTGCCGATACTGACATCCCTCTGTTCTCCCCACAGTCCCCCATGGTCATCCAATTGGTGGCCCACATCGAAATCACCACTGCATATACCCGTCAGCTCACGTCTCACTTGCATCCATACGTGTCCCGTACGTACCATCAGTCATGCAGCCGAGCAAGCATGCGTAGCTTCTTGTCGCGTCCTTCCACGTCAAGTAGATAATGTTGTTCGCCAAGGTGCCCGCCAGCGCTATAGACGATCCGATGATGTTTCGCCAGAGCATGGCTTTGAGTTGATCCCGTGCAGACTTCGCGTTTCGAGCTCTTTGTCTCTTCTCCCGAACACGGGACAGGCCTGATGCCAGAGATGCTGACCATCGATTCCCCCCACCGCTCTTCCTCCCCTCAGCAACTTCCAGCTGGCTGCCCGTTCCGATGGCCTCGCTATCCATCGACCGGAGACTTGGTTTCATGATCCATATGAAGATCCCTGTCAAGACGGTCCCGATCAAAATGTCCATGGTCATGATCGCGACGCCTGCACCTGGCACGATGCCAATTCTGCATAGACCCGTCTTGTAGGATAGTTCGGCTAACGGGTTTCGATACTCGTAGATGGTGATTCCACCAAGCCCTCCCGTGATGGTAATCATACCAATCACCCAGAGTGGATCCCGTAATCGATGCACAAACGGCGCCCGGACGATATGCACCCGCTCGAGGAGAAAGAGATATCTGTATTGTTTCAGCTTTGCCTCAACTTTAAACGTCAAGGCGAGCAAATGTTTTGGGAAGCTTACAGTGTGATCTTCCCGGCCAAATACATGGCAATACATACCCGAATCGTCGCATGGCACTGGTCATCATTCTGGATTCCCAGTCCTGACTCCAGGATTGCTACAGACATTATGAAGCTAATACTGGAAAGGAATTGAGCGAGTACCAAGACTTCTATCACGGTCGATTTCATCCGTCTACCTAGTCGGCCGCATCGAAGCCCTGTGACTTTTAGCATTCATGCATCAGAACACGCCAGATACTCAACAAACTCACCTTGCCCTATAGCGAGTATAAATACATAGATCAAGCCCAATACCACTACCAGCGTTCGAATAGAAGGATGCTCATCGTACTTGGGGACACGTGATTGAATCCTCCGAAGAGGGATTGCTTCAGCGAACACCATCATGGAGACCAATATAAAGACTGGAGTCGCAATCATGGACATCCACGATGAGTTAACCTTGGGAAGTAATGATATTATGGGTTCGAGAAATCCGAAAATTCTTGTAGCCAAAGTTTCGAGCCTGTCTCTTCCTTTTGTGTGGAAATGAGACCGGATTGCGGTGGCATGCGTCCCCGCACGTGGTAAACTATTGGAGCACGAGTAAAAAACTCTAGGTGAACCTTCCGACTCACTAGTGTCCGTTTAGATCCAAGCCTTGGGTTCCCTTACACCGTACTGTGACCGATTGGGTCCAACTTGAATCCAAGATGCAGTATTGTCGATCTGGTTCCAGCCCGATAAACCCCGTCAAGTGGTGTTTTGCTGTGCTTGGAACCATCTTTCCGAGCGCTTGGGGAGAAATTGGTACCGATACAATGCTAGAACGAACGCAGCAGTTTTTTGCCGACAGTTTATTTCAACAGTCACCCTGATGAGTTGACTGCTCTGCAGAGAGGTGCTTGGGAGATTGTGCTCTGGAACCTGGAATGCGCCACCGTCTTTACATCTGATGTGGTCTTGACAGCAGCTGTCCTCCTGAACTGCAGGCTTTCACAACTTGCGAGTGGCTTCGGCTGACATGCTAAAACAGTACATGCGTCATCATCAAGTCTCGCACAATGTCGAACATTCCATCAACAAGGGCATCGGGGTATTTGTCGATCATAGGCAGCCGTCCTCCACAGTATCCGTAGACCGGGACGCTGACCATCGGGAGGTTAGGTGTACCAGTTTGGCTTTCTTCTGACAGATGGAAAGTGCAACTTATCTTCCCCAATCAGTGCAGTTAGTTGAGGTTTAGCGAGCATACTAACCTGATGACATGCACCATCCGAAAAGGCAATCCCCCTGCAGGTAGAGTCGCACCGAAAGGAATGAACTAGACCTAGTGTCCAAACATCAAGCGAATCAAGACTAACGGAGGGCACAGAGACTTCTGTGAATGCTCCTCTTGACAAAAAGGTCCAATCATCAGCTACTGCATCGGGATGATGACCACACACTGTGAGTTGCGGGATGCTCAGCTCGATCCGCCACTACCTGTACGATTGTAAAATCCTTGTGCTCTTTCGGATTGGTCAAGTACTGTTGCGTAGTCTCACGACCAGGGAAAGTGCACACGGATCTCTGCCTTGGACTGAACTGAAGCGCGTTGAGAGCTGGAGAGTGATCTCGCCACGCTGATGGCTGTTTTGCAATTCAACATGCACTCATACCCAACTTGATACCTCTGCCATTTCTCGTAGCATGAGTACAAGGGGTACCTTCATTTCTCTCTCGCCACCAATAGACAATTCGTAGCTTGTAAGGACAGTCTGATATTACGCAGTGATCATTCGCATATCCTCAAGAAGATATGATGCTATTTTAATGCTATGAACTGAGTTATCACCTCCCACTGACAAAATGTCGACATCAATAGCTGTCCTGTAAGCATTTGTTTATTTCGAATACAGTTTTAACCTGCCGGCAATTGACACAATAATTACTGATCTGCTCTCGGCTTTCATGAACAGATCTAACTGATCATCGCAGATTTGTCATCGCTCATAGCCTAGTATCATGGCAAACGTGGATGAGACACCGATATCGTTCTCATCGATGCGGAACTTGATGTTGAATAAGGGACCAGTCTTCTTGCCTCGACGCCACAGATGGGATGCAACCATCCGGATCTTATCAATGGGAACAATGGTTCGTTGACTAATCACGCGGTCCATGCAAAACGTATCCATCGTCATGCATACGCGGCTCCCGAGTCGGACGCATGACATTTCTAAAGAGGAGGTAGGAGGCATCCAATTATACACGAGACGCTCGCGCACGCCCGCAAGAGAGAGAGAGAGTTGCCGCCGATCTAGTTCGTTGGTGAATGAGGGGGTGGACTGACCGACTTTCCTTCTCGGTCCGTATACGAGAACGTGTGTAGAGTGGCGCATAGCATGTGGTTATCGATGGCTGCGCCTTCGAGATAGGCGTTTTGGAATCGAGACTAGAGGCCACTGTGGAAACTCGGATATTGTCTGAGGCTTTGGTCAGGTGTTGAAACTGTTTCATGGCCTCCAGCTCTTAGTGATAATGTTTTTTTTGTTGATCAGTGATTCTTGAGACATGTCTACATGAAACTCCGGTTGGTATTATTGGTGCTAAGAAAGTCACTGTGCTGGTATCTGTACATCTTGTATCTCGTATGAATGAATCAGCGTCATTTTTCTCTACGTATCCGCCTCAACAATGAAGTAAGCCAATCAATGACTCTTCACAGTAGCCAGGATAAACCCAGTGAACAGTGGCTGGTTGAATATGGCTTCATGAGTCGCCACTGTGGGCATGAGCGCCGCCTGAACCCTCTCATCTTTCCCAATCTTCGTAATCACATTCTCCGTATCCTCCCCTTGCACCTTCGAAGCGAAACTGTCCACACCACCTTTCAAGATCGCTTCCATCAGCATAGCAGGAACCACATCATCCAAAAGGATGCATCCACCAATCCGTGTCAGTTTGACTGCCCAGTCGAATTCATCCGCCAAAACATCCCAAGGACCATCGATGAACACCATGTCGAATTGTTTGCCTTCATCGTATAGCTGCGGCATGACCTTCAAAGCATCCCCTAGGATGACATCTACGTCCAAGCCTTTGGTGTTCTGAAGTGCAACATCGCGATGTTTAGCATCGATCTCGACACTGGTCACTTTCGCACCAGCCTGTGCAAACACGATGGACGAGTAGCCGCCTAGTGTTCCGATCTCGAGGACCGTCTTTGCACCCATAAGTTGTGTGAGGATGGATAGATGCTGTCCAGCCATTGGGAGCACGTTGATGGGTGGGAGCCCGCTGGCTTTCGAGTTGTCGAGGGCGTTCGTCAGGCGCTCATTTGGATGCATGAAAGCTGCTTGTGCTTGGGCGTCAAGAACGGGTGCTAGCTTGAAGTTCTCAAGGCTTGTGAGAGCCTTTATCTTCTCTGCGTTCATGCCCTCGAAAGTTCCGGCGGTGGGCTGGGAGTCGGAGGTAGACATTTTCAATTGTGTCTAGTTTTTTTTCCTTTGGAGAAGAGATCTGTAAATAATTGTCGGGTTTGAAATATATCGAATTGATCTTTTGATTGCACTTGAGAGTATTGATTCATTTATGGCTGAACCACCCTCATATTTATATGTACTCGGTCTCCTCAGTATTCGGGGTTTGCTGTCGGACGACAAAGGATTTCAGCGAATTCACCGACTCGACCGAGAAAATTCGCTAAATTTCCCCAGTAAGACACCGTTGAATGCTTTTTCATCTGAATGCAACATTGTATCCACTATTACTGGAGCGATATGCGCAAAATCTCACGAATGAGTTCCTGCTGTGAGCAGGACCTGAGTTTCACCTCTGAACCATGTAGTGGATGACGTGAAGGTCAAGCTCATTGCTGTTTTCGGACTAGAGCGGAAGCGACGCAGTTGCCCTGCATCTCGTCTATCGATAAAGCCTACATTTCCATGGGACGCTAATTCAACAACCCAACTCATCATCCATCAACCATCTGTGCGTGCGTTTGCCCTCAGAACTCATTGTCTTCATTTTACAGTCCTACCGGTCGTTAGTAATATAGTATAGACTTAACGAAGGTATTCGGATATCCCGTGTGTTGCAACACATAGCCGCTGCTCGACACAGACACGGTACGGCGCTTCCTGGTCTTCACTTTACCATGCTTCAATGCCGATTTGATGAATTTTAGTATCACCTCACTTTACAATCAATCGCCTTTCACGATCTGGACCGATCAAAGATGAAGTACAGCGGGTCAGTGAGTCCGCTCGTTTCTATGACTATACATAGAAAGCAAAGATTTAACGACCCTACGTAGATTGTTCTTCGTCTCAAACCCAACAGCTCAAATCCCTGGCTCCGAAGCCCTCTGTGAATCAGTCAGCACGGGGATCGAACAAAACTTGCAGCGGGCCAATCGCGAGGAAAGCAGCTGGAGTCTAAGTCACATCATCTTCCGGGATATTCAGGATGCCCCCAACACAGCCTCGTCATCCGCATCAACGACTCCGTCGCACTCGTATCATCACCTTCTACGCCTCTCATGCTTCAATCCGGATCGCGCGTACAGCTACATCCAACCGCGCACTTCTGGCGAAGCCACTCCAAATGTCGCCCAAGGGCCCATTGTAGCCATGCCCGCCGACCAATTTGACCAGTTCAACCAGCTAGTTCTGAACCAGTGGTCGCTCCTCTGGACACCCCAGCGCGCCCTTGACATCCCGCCTAATTTTCCGGGTTTCTCGTATAAAGTGGCCGCCTTCACCATTCACATCGGCGCGTTGCGCTCGAGACGCACCGGCCCACAGACAGCTGCGACGCTCTCACCTGGCATCCTCGTCTGTATCTCTACTGACATCTTGGGTGAAAATGAGGAGGCCTTGAAGAGTGATGACAACGACTTGGACTACGGGGAAATCGATTATAGTCAAACCCAGGAGGCCATACGCGAGCTCTGGCGGACTATGACGACGGGGGTTGAGCTCGGTAAGTCCGAGGTCCGCGAGGTCATGCAAGCTGGCGCGGAGAAGGAGCAAGATACGGAAGCGGCGGTGCGTATGTGGTGCGAAGCGTTGAAGCTTCGGGGTTAGGAGCCCCCAGCGCTCGATGGAGAGGAGGTGATGGTGGCGGAGGAGATTGCGGGAATGGCTATTGATTGGTAGTTTACATGCATAGCAGCTCACGAGAATTGGTTGACGCATCTCGATGCACATGAGAAATTGATGCTAGATAACTACATCGCTCGTTAGGCGTGTTGTACCATATCCCATCAATCAACCATAGCCTCCGATATCAACATGAGATTGACTACACTCAGTGGGCTTCTATCAACACGTGTTGGCAATAATTCTAACATGCTTGCATATTACTTCCGACTTGCATATTTCACCTCCAGGTAGAGTGGCGCGCATACCTTCTGGTGAATTGCCATCTATCACTTGGTCGAGCATTTACATAGAATGGAGCAAGTCACATAACGAGAATATTAAACAGCATGCTTTGATTACAACTCTTGTTCAGAAGCCATACACATACACACACTCCAGGCCTCCACCCACCGACAACATGCGCAGACCAACTCCTATCCAAGATCCAAGAAGTGAAGTTCGAGGTCCGTTCCAATGATGCAAACACAAGGGGGATATAAAGGAAATGGGACGGCAGAGCCAAAGAGCCAAAAAAAAAAAACAGCCGACAAGGGGGAAATGAAGAAAGAAAGAAGAAGAAAAAAAAGAAAGAGAAGCGAAAGACAAGGGTTACGTCTAATCCAATAAAAACATACTACAATTGGGGTAAGGGGTTGACAATTATCGCACAATGAATGAATAATCAGAATGTGTCTCGGCAATGGAGCACATGGGCAACAACCACGCGGCTGGCCCCTTTCGGTTGTTTACTGCGCACCAACTTCCTCTTCAGCCCAACCAGGGAGACCGCCGTCACCTTGAATGGCAAGTCCGTAACCTCCATTCCCGCTGCCGAAGCCACCGATCCCTGAGCTGAGACTACCGAAGGAATTTTGCGGTGCTTGAGACTGCTGCACGGGCTGTGTGAACGGCCCTTGAGTGAACACTGGTAGACTCACAGCTCGGGAGTGCTGGGCACGTGCATTTAGGTTGGAAGGCGCAAGGAGACCGCCGACCGTAGGCGCACCGGATTGACCTGATGAGCCGTTGATGAGGCTGAAGCTCGATGTGCTATTATGCGAAGCATGGGAGGTATGAGGCTGAGGTGTTGGGTTGTTATCAGCGCTGTAGAAGGCAGCCTGAGGGGACTGAAAGCTTTGTTGTTGCTGCTGCTGCTGCTGCTGCTGTTGCTGCATTGAAGACTCCACTTGCTGCTGAGATTGCTGAGCTTGGAGGTACATCATCAAAGGATTGTTCGACCCTGAGTTCAGAATGTTGGCAGGAGCTGGTGCCTGCACATTAGGGAACTGACCATTGGTGCTGCCGCCCGAGTTAGGTGCAACCGAGCCGGTGGGGGAGATGGAGGGGCCAGGGGTGCTTTGTGATGGGTGAAGACCACTGATGGGTGATGGGGATTGAACACCATCACTGCCAGCTTGTTGACCCTGACCTTGCTGGCTCATCTGACGAGGAGGGTTACCGCAGCGATCTTTACCAAAGTTTACTTTGAATCGCTTGTATTCGTCCCGTCCGCGCACAGCTTCGATAGCCTTGATAGCGTTGGCGATGTTGGTGAAGTTGACAAACGCACAGCTCTTTTCACGCAGAGTGTTGACAAGCTCAATCTCACCGTACTCGGAGAAGTCTTGTCTCAAACGTTCCTCAGTCCATGATTCATCGAGGTTGCCAATATACACATTGCGCGAGGCACCTCCACTAACTGCAAGAGCGATAGCAGGAGGAAGAGCACCAGAGTGCTTGCCCCAACCAATCTTGAGGCGGCGATTGTGAATCATCAGACCTTGGAGGTTGCTCAAGGCGTAGAAGGAGGCTGCCGAAGTGGGGTCAATAAAGGTCACAAAGCAGATGTGCTTATCGGGAATATAGCGAATATGGTGAAGAAGACCTCCACGAACAACATTGCAAATCTCCTCGATAGTAGTTTCGGGGTGAATATTCCCGAGGTAAACGGTGCGGTTGCCTAGGTTGTTCACACCTCCAGCAGAAGTGGCAACTGCGGCAGCTGCGACCGATTGCTGGGCAAGGGCATTGGAGATCATATCGCGATCGGCACCGTTGAGCACATGAGCGTATCCAGGAGCGATTCCAAGGTACTGAGCGGCGTTCTGCTGCTGTGTCTTGGACACGTACGCACATCGATCCTTGCCGTAGTAAACGCGGCGAGGAGCCTGCCACTTGGGCTCTTGGGGAAGTTGAGCCACTGCCTTGATGGCATTACCAATCGACAGAAAGTGGACAAACCCGATAGCCTTCTCGCGAACAATCTTCACCGTGTCGATGGGTCCAAACTTACTGAGATCCTCTCGGAGCTCTTGTTCAGAAACCTCTTCAGGCAGATTGCCGAGATAGACGTTTCGCGAAGCACCCGATTGCTGCACCGCAAGCGCAACCGATGTCGGGACTTGGGAAGGCTTTCCCCATCCAATCTTGATATCCTGGCCACGAATCGACAACTTTTTCAAGATTGCGTCAGAGTGGAAGTGGGTAGCAGAGCTGCTATCAAGGAAGGAAATGAAAGCACAGTTCTTGTCGGGCAAAAGCCTCACCGACTCGATCTGGCCACTTCTCACATGGCCAAGAATTTCCTCGGCGGACGTCTCAGGCGGAATGTTGCCCAAGTACACCGTTCTACTCGTACCGGAGACCAGTCCTGGGGCAATGGACATGCCATTGCCGAGTCCACCCATACCCTGCGCACCAAAGCCACCAAAGGTTGGAGACTGAGGTCCAGCAAAAAAGCCAGGGCCATTCAAGCTGGTGGGCGAGACTAGCCCCTGGTAGAGCCCGGGGGAAAGAGGCTGCTGCAGCGGGCTGCCAACTTGAATCTGCTGGGCCTGCTGTTGCTGCTGCTGCGACTGGTTCTGACCGGCGAATCCAGCAAAATTCTGGAATTGCGGGGAAGCAAAAGCAGATGGAGAACCGGGTTGGAAGGGGCTTCCAAGGAGCAACTGCGAGGGAAGCAAGGGGGTGAAGTTCATGTCATAGCCAGTGCCTGGAGTCTGCAAATCGGCGACGTTGGGGTTACCGGGCGCAAGTCGGTTGGTGTTGATGTTTGGAATGCTAGCTCGTTCAGGATGCCTGTCGGCATAGCCTGTCTGGTTGGTGTTGAAAGCACCGTGGGAGAAACCAGTGTTGCCTCCATTCATCTGCTTGTTGGGGAAACCATTCTGGAAGCGAGGACCGCTGGGGGCGGAGGACGTGTTGTCGTGGTGTTGCATGCTGAGAAGATGCGGGGGCAGAGCTGAGCTGTCCCGCGCGGATTGAGAAAGAACAGCCGTGGCGACGGTGGTATTAAGGGTCCGGACTGGTAGGGGGCCGGACAAGGTAGGATGGAATGTGGAATATATACGACTAGCCGGGGCGAGGGACGACGGAGGTGTACAAGCAGGAAGGTATTAAAATCCGTAGAGCTGCATGCAGCACGATTAGCCCGAGATCAAAGGGAAGAAGAAAGGGTGAGGGGGACAAGAGGGAAAAGAAGAATAGCAGCAGCAACGGCTGACAAGACTCACTGAACAGGGGCACGAACAAGGGGCCCAGAAAGTCGGACGGGAGACAAACGACCTAGTCAAAACAGAGCTGCCAAAACTGTCAACAGGCGCACGAAGGAGCAGATATGCGACAAGAGGATGCGCACAGGTTCCGGGCAAGGCAGAAGGCAAAGCAAAGCAAGCAGGGCAATGGGATTGATTAGAGGGGTCAAGGGGCAGGCGGTGGAGAAAAGGCCGAGCAAGGACACGGTAAAAGGCTGGTGGTTGATGGTGAAGCTGCTGGATTCCAAGGGACTCAAAGAAGGACCACGATAAGAATGGGCAGAGAGGTCGAGGGTTGGCGGGAACCTCAATGCGGAGAAAGGTAGGTAATGAGTGGATGGGCCGAAGAAGAAAGATGGCAAGCCGTGGTAGAGGACGGACGGACGGACAGAGGAGATGGAGGCGGAGAGGTTAATAAGAAGCAGCAGCAGCAGCGACCTCCTGTCTCGTGGATGGCGCTTTCCTTTTCGCAAATTGCCATCCCCTTTGGGCCTAGCGCCGAACTGGCGGCTTATGCTCCCAGGCGCGCCGAGGCCAGGGTCTCCCCCAAGCCCGCCAGCCAGCAGGCAAGCACGCCCGCACGCACGCACGCACTGGGTGCCAACAGCTGGCTGGCAGCCTTCACCGTGTTTCGAGGGGTTATATATGTGTCGGTTGCTACTACATGCCCACCCACCCACAGAGACAGAGAGCGCATGTCCGAACGAACGAATCAACCAAAATCGAAAAATAAAATAAAACTGGGGTTGGTCCGGGTAATTTATCGTACATAGCTATGCCGCGCAGACCGCTCCCTCTTTTGTTCCTGACTAGGCTCTCTTCAGCGTCCAGAGAGGATGGTGCTTCTGTTTGTAGAAGCGAGGCACACATGCCTGTTCACCAGAAACGTACATACAGGCACACGGTGGTCTGCACATTGGTGTACACAATGTCTATGTATATGCATGGAATCCATCCTTGCTACAACCCTCATGCCCAGTCATGTCGCGCCGTCGCCATACCTCTGTTCTCAAGTGAGAGACCCGCAACGTGAAGCGATTCCATGCTTCTACAACTCACATGCGACGTCGAACACACATGCCGTCCATGTACATGTGAACACATCCATACCTGGTTGTTGCACTTGTTATTCACATGTGCACGCGTCTTTTGACACTGTGGAGCATGCCCGACGTTGATGGTGAATGTCCAAAACCACATTGCATTGAATCTTCCCCAGTCAAACTTCCGCAATTCTCCATCCAATCAGCGCCTGCTAACCTCGCTTAATCAGCCACGTAACTACAAACCTCACTCACCTGCTTGCCCTTCTCCATCTGGTCGTCTGCCCGTCTCATCGCAAAGACCCAGCACCATTTCGCAAATGCTGCCATGACCGAGCTATACCCGTCAATATTTCAGTGTGCCATAGTGGCGACAGCCCTCAAAGTGCTGCTGTTCCCTGCCTAGTACGTGCAATTGCCCGACCAGATGCTACTCCCTCGTCACCATCAATGCTCATCCCTCTCTCAAGCAAATCAACCGATTTTGAAGTACACCGTAACTGGCTCGCCCTCACGCACTCACTCCCCGTTGAGAAGTGGTACTATGAGAACACATCAGAATGGACTCTCGACTATCCACCTTTTTTTGCCTACTTTGAGTGGCTCATGTCGCAGGCCGCCGCCTTCTTCGAGCCTGCACTGTTGAATGTTCAGAGTCTTGGCTACGCTAGCTGGCAGACGATTTACTTCCAGCGCACCACCGTCATCATCACCGAACTGGTCCTGGCCTACGCCCTACATCGGTAAGCTTCCACATTCTTGCCTTCCCATCACCCCTTTAACAAAGTCAGTTATGTGAAGGATTCGAAACAAAAAGCCACTGCTCATGCTGCTGCGCTTTCTGTGCTCTTGTCTCCCGGGCTTTTGATCATTGATCATATCCATTTCCAGTATAATGGATTCATGTACGGCATCTTGGTGCTGTCGTTGGTTCTTGCCCGGAACAACTCCACGCTCTTGTTGAGCGGTATTCTGTTTGCCGTCTTGCTATGTTTCAAGCACATCTACCTATATCTCGCCCCTGCATACTTTGTATACCTGCTACGGGCATATTGTTTGGGTGATCAGCGATCGTTTCCTTACTTTAGGGTACGATTCTTCAATTGCGTGAAGCTTGGAGTGGGCATCGTCAGTGTTTTTGCTGCCGCTTTTGGCCCTTTTGCTCTGTGGGGACAACTCGAGCAAGTCTTTCGCCGACTGTTCCCATTCTCTCGCGGACTTTGCCACGCGTACTGGGCGCCGAATGTATGGGCATTGTACTCGTTCAGTGATCGGGTGCTGATATATGGCGAGTCTCATCCGGTATTCGTTCTTCAAGCCATCCGTCTAACAACCTGCAGCGGCTCCATATCTCGGCCTCAAAGTCGACCCTGAAGCAGTGAACAGCGTGACACGGGGTTTGGTTGGGGACACGTCCTTTGCTGTCCTACCCGAGGTTGTCCCATTGACTTGCTTTCTCTTGACCCTTGGCTTCCAGATCGTACGTTGAGTCCCCTTGGAAACTTGCTGGACTAGACTAATCATACCTAGCCCTTCCTCGTACGCCTGTTGCTGAATCCAAGATGGGAAACATTCATCGGGGCAATCACCCTCTGCGGGTATGCCTCTTTTCTGTTTGGCTGGCACGTCCATGAAAAAGCCATTCTTCTTGTTATCATACCCTTCAGCTTGATTGCTCTCAGAGACCGGCGATACTTTAGCGCGTTCAAACCGTTGGCCGTTTCGGGTCACGTGTCGCTTTTCCCGCTTCTATTTACTGCTGCCGAGTTTCCAGTCAAGACAGTATACACCATTCTGTGGCTTGTGGCTTTCTTGCTAGCGTTTGATCGTCTTGCTCCCGCGTAAGTGTAACATCTATAGGCGCTTGAACTTAGCTAACGTGCGCAGCTCGCCACATCCAAGGGTGTTTCTATTCGACCGATTCTCTTTTTTTTACATTGCGTTGTCGATACCCTTGATTGCATACTGCTCTCTTGTTCATGGCATAGTCTTTGGAGATAGGTATGAGTTTTTGCCGTTGATGTTTACCAGTTCCTATTCTGCAGTTGGGGTGGTTGGAAGCTGGTTAGGATTCTCCTTTGTGTATATGGATTTATAGAGAGAGTATGTGCTTAATTGATACTTACAATTCATCGATTTACTATTGTTCCTGCCCATTTATCAAACTTTTGTTGGGGTATGTAGCTCATTACGCCGTGTGCTAATGACTGGTACTGAAAGGTGTATACCTGGGTATAAGGTAACTTGTAGGTGAACTACGACTGTATCAGAGTTGCTTTTGCTTGTTGCTCCGGTAGGGTTAAAAACAAGGAGATGCCCAATGAGATGTCTAGGAATTCTGACTGGGCATTGGCTTCCCATGTTATCTACCGTGTATAGAGCACAGGAGTCTATATCTTGAACCAGTAGTAATATAATGGGTCCTCTGTCATTTCGATACTGCCCTACATTTGCTTTGAGCCTTTCATGATAGTCATGAGATTTATTGACACGTTTGTGGACGAATGCGTAGAAAAGTGAGTTTGGTTGTGTGTCTAAAAGGTAAGTGGGTCAAGTTGCTCTCTAGGATGGCTCAAAGGCATGCAGGCGTCATGGGTAGTATGTATGCTTTCGAGTCACTTGCTTGCTAGATGAAGCTGTACTTTCATCATTACTTGATATTGCTGATTTCTCCAGATCGTACTGATTTCAAGGACCAAAATGAGACCAAATAAGCTGGGGCGGTGAGAGCGGTGGCAATGGTGGTGTCCCTTCAGGGAAGTATGAGCTTGGGGGGGTGCTTACCTACCTAGGCTAGCCGTTGAGACTCCCGCGCGCGAGCCTGGGCATTTTGCAACCGCTACCTTTGACCCTCCATTCGTGCCCTGTACTCTCTCTCACTCCTCCACCCACTGACAGCTCCGACCCACCGCCAACGCCATCCAAAAACACCTCTCCATCTCCAAATCCACCCAGATCGCGACTGAGACGCGTCTCGGAACCGTGTTCGGATACGTTCCGGTAGACTTGCACATTTCCACAACTACCTTGGGTCGCGCAGAACAACGGCTTGATAGGAATTGGCGGGTTCTCCGGGCGACTGTTTGCTCGTTCGATTGCCCAAAGGCACTCGGAAGTAGTCATCGACTATTCTAGATTTTCTCCGCGACCATCTTTAAATCTCGAACGCGACCTCGAGAAGCTCCCAATGTGCTAAGAAAAGTAAACCGAAATGGTATGAAGCGCGTCTTCAACCACCAGCCTTCCCGTTGCTTACATGACCAGGTACAATACAAGCGCAAACCCGTCAAGACGGTGTCTCCTCCACTGTTCCTCGACGACAATTCTGAGGTGTGTTGGGGTGCTCATATATCGTAATATGGAAACATTATATACTAAGCTTATCGCATAGGTGTGGGTGATTGACGCGACTGGGGAAATCTTCGTCGACTATGAGCGGTATCTGAACAGGTAAGAACTCTCCAACTGGAAACAACCAGACTAAGGACTGACTCGAGGGTAGACGCGACTTTTACCTCCAGGTGACACCCCTCCGATCCCACACTACCCCGCCCTTCACCTGCGACTTACTTTCTGACGCGTTATCTAGAGGATATTTACATGCGAAGCAACCGGAGAGGGAAATTATACCTTCTTTGAAGCTCTGGAGAGCGAGGTAGGTTGACAATCAACCTGATTGAGGTTGTGTTGGTACTAATCAGGGAACAGATCGAAGCCGCAAAGGAAGTCCCATGCGACTTCCCAGAGTATATGCGGGAGCGCGTACTCAAGTTTGTGCAATTCGAGAGCACACCACGCATGGATGACCTCGGTGAGTTCTTGGCTGTCCATCCCCGTCAAGCTGGCTTGCGCTAATGTCGATAGTAAACCTCGTTTTCGACGTGAGTACATTGCCCTTCTCTGAGATCGAATTTCCGATTAATCGAATATACAGTACTTCCGCGAGCATCTCATGGTTGGCGATCAAGTATGCCTCGAAGTCGACAACGACCGACGATACGGCAGAATTTTGCAAATGGTCGATAGTTCAAGATTGCATGGCATTTACACTCCGGTGGATATGGACGAACAAATCCGCTCATACCAGTATACCATCAAGATGGAAGACAATGGCGAGGATCTGATCCGATATAGGACAGCTGAACTTCAGCGCGATCGCAGGGTCTATTCAAAGATCCTGCTGAAGCAATTTCTTCGAGGAGCCTTGTCTCGAGAATCATGGACTGGAGCACCGTGGATGGTTAAAGACTATCTTGCAAAACGCTACAAGATCCCTACAAAGATACCTGATATGAAGACCCGGGAGGCACTCATGGCTGCCAAGAAAGCGCATAATGCCACAAATAATGGCGCTCCCCATCCAGGTCGACCAGGTATGGGTCCCCCATATATGGACGGTCCCGGCTCGGTGATGCGAGGCCCTCATCAAGCAATTGCGGATCTTCTTAACTTGAAGAACTTGCAAATGGTGGGCGCAACACCTTACAAATATATGGCTGCGCCGCCTTATGCATATTCCCACCAACACCCTCCGTTTATCAATGGCGGACAGCCTCCACCATATCTCAATGCATCTCAACCACCTGTTCTTGGTCATCCGCACCAGCAGCCACATCCGCATCCGCACCCGCATTCATACCAGGGTGGTCAGCCTCCAGCACATATGCATGCGCACTATCCCCACCAACAACCGTTACCGTCTCCAGGACTTCAGCTTACGTTACCGTTTCCGAACAACTTTATGTCATATCAAGCTCTTCCCACCCAGCCGACAACCAATGCGCAACCGCAACAAATGCAGCACACACAACATGCGCAGCACCCACAACAACCGCCACAGGCATATGCCCCCGCTCCTCCAGCGAAAGTGGTAGAAATTGTCAAATATCCCATCGAGGACCTGCGATTCAAAGGTCCTCAGATCAAGGTGATTCGACCGGCTTTGAAGTTCTACTCGGATGATGTGCCGGATGGTGCAGAACCTCCTCCTGATAAAGAGAAAACAGGTATCCACATGAAGAGTATCGGGCCCATGTTGTGTATCTGGGATACTCTTAACGTGCATGACGAGATATATCATCTAGATTCATTCACCTTGGACGATTTCGCAGAAGCTATCGGATTCTCTTCCGAGGAGACGGAATGCGAGCTGTTAACAGAAATGCACTGTGCTGTGTTAAAACAGTATTTGGACGAAGACGGGCATATCCAAGTAGACCTTCCGCTGGTCAAAGACGAGGAATCAGACAGCGAAGAATCGAGTGAAGAAAGCACACCGGAGCCGGAGCCCCCAGTTCGAACTACTCGCAGCAGTTTGAGAAAGTCGGAGGCGAACCAAATCTTGAAACAACGCACACCTACCCCCGAGCCCCCGAAGCCAATACATAATGCAGCCCAATTTCTCTCTGAGTCTGAATTCGATTGGATCGAGCAAATCAAGACACGGAATTTCAGAGAGGGCGGATGGCAGGCCACGCTCGTAGGCCTCCTTTACCGACTGTCCTCCAGCCCGATTTATAAAGATACTTGCGACGAGGTCTTGGCGCAACTTGTACCGCCCGACGAGGAGGCTTCCATCGAAACAATTGCCTATAATTACGTTTATTTGGATGTGAACTATCGTATATCAGCGCTTGATATCATAATGCGTCTTACCGTTTCGACGGAACCTTTCCGCGAGCATCTTGCCATCGCTTCTCAGGATCTAACCAAGCTTCGGAAAGATAAGATTGAGCATCAGCGGAAGCGCAAAGAATTGTATGATGCAATTCTCTTTGATTTTCGACGGTAGGGCTAACAAAGACACATAGGGCCGACGAGGTATTCAAGCTTGATATTGAGCGCAAGATCCAGTTGCCTCTCAATACACCGACGTCGCCTTCTGGCACTAACAAAGAAAATCCCGATGTGTCGATGGCAGGCACGGAGGATACCAAACAGGATGCCGATAATCAAGAATCCGCTGAAGAAGTGCAGACAGGAAATCGCAGGCCGCGCAAAGCTGTCCGGCAGACAAAACGCAAACGAGAATCGGAAGCTGCCAAGGTGGAGAAGGAGAAGAAGAAGAAAGCCGAAGCTGCCAAGACCAAACAACAAAAAGAGTGGGAAAAACTCAACAAAGCCATCGAGGCGAAGAAAGCCGAGCTACGGCAGACGGAGGCTGACATACAGGAGGTGGATGATGATCTGCGCGAAACTCATATACATCGTTCAAAGATTCTGGGTAAGGACCGTTTCTTCAACAAGTACTATTGGTTTGAATCCAATGGCATGCCCTTCGGAGGCGTGCCGACCAGTTCGACGGCACAGCTGGGTTACGCAAACGGGCGCATTTGGGTGCAGGGACCCGATGAGCTGGAGCTTCAACCCCATCTGGAAGAAGAAGCAATGGCACAGGACAAGGCAGAATTCGGATGGACGGTTCCAGAGCGCAAAGAAAAAGAGGAAGGCGGAGCTCATCTCAAATCACCATCTGAATGGGGATATTTGGACGATCCTGCTGACCTTGGGCAACTCATATCATGGCTAGATGAGCGCGGCGTTCGGGAAAGGGCCCTGCGGAAATCACTCTACATATATCGGGACAAGATCGTTGAGTATATGGAGATCATGAAGGGCCGGACGCAGAAGACTGAACAGCACCAGGATGATGAGGAAGAAGACAAGCCAAGGGTTTCAACCCGTAAAAAAGCGACCAAGGAGCCCGATGAAACACACAAACGGTGTCTGCTGTGGACAAACAGTATCATGCGCGAAGCCGAAGGGCACAATCATTCAGAAGAATATCAGGAGCCCAAAAAGACGAGGAAAGCAACAACCAAAAAGGGCAAAGGAAAGAAATGATTTCCCTGCGCATCGTTGTTCAGACAAACAGAAACGATCAAGGCCGTGTGTTCTTTCGTGTCTAGAGTTTTTCGTCCTCATGCTCATGTATTTGTGGGTATAGGACCCAACTTCCCCTTCTTCGCATCACGACTTACGACTTGGTGAACGGCCGGATGCTTTTTTGACTCAACCGGTCATCCGGACACGATGTATTATCTTAACAGAACCTATATGTATTACTATGGAGTTTGTGGTTTTCCAAAAGTGAAGGAAATTCTGATTAGAGGCTACAAGAACCGTCCGCTGTATCTGACCAACAGAGGGGCATACATCGGCGGCACTGCAATTCGAGTTGTCCATCAACAGCATATTGTACGAAGCCTTATGCTCTGTCCCACCATGAGACCGAGCGCGTTGTATTGTCTGTTCGCACATCCCATGACGGATGCTCGTCGAACAGATGTATATCCGTCATTATCGACCGGTACCTGGGTAGCCTTATCTACATTCAGGGATGTGGAGTAAGCCAGATGCTATGCGCTCTGACGCTGGGAAGAGGGTTGTTCGAGGCTAATTATTCACATGTATAGATAGTAAATATATGTTCGGATTTACTGTGGAGTTCAAAAGGTTTTTATGTGTATTTGCCATCCGAGAAGGACGACCTATGTGAGGAGAAAAAAAAGCCGTGGGAAAATGGCGGGTCTGCCTACATGACTGGTGGTGCGTTGCGCTAATGCTGAGGTCACTCAGCGCAGAAACACTGTCCTACTCACACCCAACCACTAGAATAAAGGGTAACTCAATTCACTCATCTGGTTGCTGAACAGCGTCGTGACCTGGTTCACCGTGCTTGTACCGTTGACTTTCTAGCCAATGACGTACAACGGATATGATGCTGACTTAGGTAAGCCATCTCAAGGCTAATTGTCGGCATCTGGGGCAATGGCGGCCGCCCTTACATTCCCGCAACGCCGTCTCCCCACATCGTCTCTTTCATCTACTTCACATTCATTACCCCATACTGACCCCGACACCTAATTTCACGTCATAGTAAATATTCGGAGTCTCTGGGGTGCAATAGGATAATTCCATCATGGCTGTAGATGGAAACGGCGCCGCTCGCAAACGTATGGCTTCCGCCCCAGCATTCCTCTCATATTCATGCTATCAGCGGCTAACAGACTCGTCTACTTCTTCAGCCAAAGGTTTCGTTCACACTGGTGCTATCAAGGATGGCTTGGGTGAGAAGGAGAAGAAGGGTTTGGTACTCAAGATTAAAAAGCCTATGCCGAAGCCCAGCACACCAGGAAACTGGAAAGAGAGCGAACCCGTGAATGTGGACAACAAAACGTCGACCACTAACGGCACGTCTCCGTTAATGAACCCTATCGACCAAAAGACCCTCGCTAGATTTGCAAACGGCCGACCCAACGATGATAGACCCGATTCTGTACAATGTAAACACTGCCGGCGTGGAATCTTACGTGTTGATGCCGCCACCCATATTCGCGAGTGCTTGAACAAAAAGCAGGAGAAATTGAAGAAGAAGAAGGAGGCTAAAGAAGCAAAGGATGCTGCACTGCGCAAGGAAAAGGGCGAGGATGATGACAATGGCAAGAACGCGCGGAAGTCTGCAGTCAAGGGTGCAATAGTGGATGGTGAAGGCGCAAAGAAGGGCAAGAAACGGAAGCTGGAAGGCGATGATACAAAGGGAGGGGCTAAGAAAAGAAAGAAGGATGAGCCCAAAGCGAAGACCGCGAAGCCCAAAGGACCGGTGGATGTCGAGAAGCAATGTGGTGTTCCACTACCAAACAATGGCTTCTGTGCGAGGAGTTTGACCTGCAAAAGTCATAGTATGGGATTGAAGAGAGCAGTACCGGGCCGAAGTTTGCCGTACGATATGCTGTTGGCGCAATACCAGAAGAAAAACCAGGCAAAGCAGCAACGTGAGTACATTCTGCTCGTGTTCCTTTTCGTGGGAATGTCTAACAGATGAGTAGGTGCTGCAATCGATGCGAATGCCCCTCTCCCCGAAGATCTAGAGCCTTCGGGTGCAGTTGATTCCGACGAAGAGAAGGAAGCTATCATGACCGCACTCGCACATCACTATCCCCGTCCCATGGCGACGTACCACCACGTCTCATTAAGATCCAAATACCAAAGTATCCGTATGAAGGATATGCTACGTTCCGCCCTTGGATCGCCCCCAGGAGGTGGTACTAGTTATTCCGCCACACCTTCCGAAGCTCTCGGCTCCGCCCGTTCTTTAGGACTCGGCATGATGGGCGCACCAGGAAGTGCTACAGCCGAAAATTTCTCGGGGACAGGTTTCGGTGCACCCCTGAGTGCTGGGACAGACGGTGGCAATGGAATGGCCAGCAGGCGGCAGAGCGGAATCGGACTTTCTGGCCCAGGAAGCGCAGGCCCGCGCCAGATTTTACCCGGGCAATTGCCAGGACCCGGCCCGCAGAGGAAGGGAAGTGTGACGAGTGTAGGGGCATCATAGAGTGATTGCAGCGAAGCGAGCGGGACCGTGGTGGAGCATGGCGAAGCAAAAAATCGATCGATAGGCGCACTACGATTTAGTGCTAAACCAGGTCGACGATATTATCCCAAGAGAGGGACATTCCGCTTGAGCAAAAACGACCAGCAATAAAGGCTTCATAGGTAGGGGATTAGACACGGTTGATGGGTCGGCGTTTTTGAGGTTTTCCGAGCTTGTCCGCGCCGCAGGTTCACCCTCTACAGGAGTTTTGTTATTTGAGATACCCCACCCTACTTTCCGCATTATCCTTCCATAGTTTTCTTTGAGTTGGACAACAACGGGAAGAGCTATTATCCAAACAAGCGTCGTAGACAATAGCAATGGGCTACAATTATAAAGATACATATCTGATGAAGCTTTATCTTGGGGGCGTATCTACGAGCGTTGATATGCCAGCACGCCAAACAGTTTCATCCCCACACCACTTTCATGGCAGAGCAAGGTACATGGGCGATAGGCATAATTAGCCTAACAGCTTCCCGCAGTTGACGAGGAGGAGTATAGCTAGTACCTACCGGTAGATTCACCCTCGGAATATCCGGTCCCCATGACAAGAGAGCAAAGACGTCAACGTAGATCCCCCGAAATCATCATGGGCCCCGCACTCACCCAACCCCACAATGTCCGGGGGGTCTTGTGGAGCGGGGCTGTCTACCATAAACAACGACAACGTTCCGCGAGGAATGAGACAGTTGTTGGTTAATATTATTTGTACATATAAAGCTCCAAGATATCTGTCCAACCACTGAGGTGTAAATTCCGAGTTTCAGCCATTATCTTCTATCCTTCGCTCATCTTGAAGATGTCTCTATCACCGGTTGCGGAACTATGGATCTCGTGAAGTAATAGTGGCTTCTTTTCAACTGGACATTTCCTGATGCGGGCGTAGTGGAAGGTGGAGTGCAGTGCTAGCGTGACCATCGCCCTTCGAGTCGTATGCTCATCATCGTCATTCTAACTTGTGGGGGGCTGAGCGTGGAGAGCAGTACGTAACTTCTTGCACTGCTGCTTTTGGTCACAGATAATAAAACTCACGCGATGCTTGGGAAAGAAGGGATTTGCTTTGGCTTTTTGTTTGGCCTTGTTGATGTTCTGGGTATGATACGGAAGGGTTTCCTTCACTACGGGTACCAATCCCATGCCAGCAATCTAGTTTGCTGTTAGTACATGATCCAGGTACAAAGCTCCGTACTATCACGCCGTAGCCAAGAATTCTGAAGCTCGGGTTGAGAGACTGTAAAGAGGGGTAGCTTTAGGTCTGGTTTGCTAACAATCAATAAATCTCGAGGTCTTATGCTTTGAGTTTCCCTCCCCCGTATCCTCTTCTCGAGATATCTGTCACCCCCAAGTGCCGATTATACTCCATCACAGCCCTTTTATCATTTCATATTATCATCTCGGTCTAGGATTCAATAGACAGCACACGCAGTTGAATTACAACCATGGCTGACGCTCCCAAGTTTGAGATACCCAAGACGTGCAAGGGTGGTGTGGTGGTGAATGAGGGACCAGACTTCCACGTTGAAGTGCAAGACCTGCCAGTTCCAGAACCTAGTATGCTTGCCCTTCATCTTCACCATAAAATTTCCCTACTATGCGTACTCAATACATACATCGCATGCAACTCTTACAAATTATAGAGCCAAATGAGGTCCTGATCAAGCTCAACGCTACCGGGATATGTCATTCAGACATCCATTTCATGCTGAACGATTGGGCGGTACCCAAGATGTCCCAGATGGGCACGAAATGTGCTGGGCATGAAGGTGCTGGAGTAATCGTCAAAGTCGGAGACGCGGTGAAGACACTCAAGGTTGGCATGAGAGCTGGTTTGAAGGTGAGTTTGACCACAGTTCCAGTCCCAATGACACATGAAGCTGATTTTCAAAGCCGATCCAAGATACATGCGGAACTTGCGAGGTATGCCGCTCGGGCAAGGAAACACACTGTAGTGGGGCTGTGTTGACCGGATTGATGTGTGAAGGGTCTTACAAGCAATAGTATGTATAGACCCAAATTCTGACAGCGCAAAAAACCAATTAGCTTGAGCATCACTGACTTGATACCTATCTGTTTCTAGTATCGTTTCCCCCGAAAGATACACTACCACTATTCCCGACGGCGTATCCGATTTCATCGCTGGGCCCATCATGTGTTCAGCTTCGACAATCTACACATCGATTAGGGAATCAGGCGTGAAGCCTGGCGACTGGTGCGTCTTCCCTGGTGGCGGCGGAGGCGTAGGAATGCAAGGCATCCAGCTCGCCAAAGCAATGGGTCTACGAGCCGTCGCCATTGACACGGGGGAAGCGAAACGGAAACTGTGCCTCGAAACTGCCGGAGCAGAGCACTTCATCGACTTCGCTCAGGTCGATAACGTGGCTGAAGAAGTCGTTCGCGTGTGTGGAGGTATCGGTGCACACGCTGTGTTCGTCACAGCTCCGCAGGTCTACCCAATATCCATGTCTCTTTTGGGGGGTCGTATAGGTGGGAAGGTGATGTGCATTGGGTTACCCCCGGCGGGCCAATTCACCATTCCAGTCGATCCGGGACAGGTGTGCTTCAAGAATCAAGCTGTCATGGGAACGTTGGTTAGCTCCATGGGGGATACAGATAAGACGTTGGATTTTGCAAAGCGTGGGTTGCTCAAGCCTATCTACACTGTATATCCGTTGAGCAAGTTTGATGAGGCAGTGCAGAAACTGAGGAGGGGTGAGATTGCGGGGCGAGCCGTCATTGATTTCAACTCTGAGTAAATGTTGCAGGAAAGTTCAATGAATCTGGAGTTGAAATGTGCAGCATTTTATGATGCTATTATTAACTAGTATTTTTGGTAGTTCTTTTGCTCGAGGGGGGTGGAGTTATTGATCGGCGAGATCATTCAAGATGTTGGCCCTTGGCACTGCTAAACATTGCTTCACTTGGCCTCCACCAAGCTATCCATTCAAACTTCTTGACAATGCACTTCGACAAGGTACATGAAATTATCACGAAGCCGGAGTTCCTTTGAGGAGACATCTGGAGGTTCCGCGGTTGCGGAGAAGTCTATCCCCTTATTGGCAATCCACGGTCCCTGAATAGACGCCTCAGCCACATGCGCCACGAGTTTGCCGCGTTTGTCTCATCCTCACACCTGCTATCTCGAACCACACATGCAAGCTCACTGCCGACATCCTTTCTACACGATGCGCGCATAGATATGCCCATTCAGTCTCGAGTTCATATATGCATAGGGCATGTTCAGCTCATCGTCCCATCAGTCCGTCCCCGGACACGCCGAATCGTCATCCAGTCGAGGAGCCAGGCAACCGACTGTCGAAAGCGATCTGAGCGAAGAAGAGGGATTGTTGAACGAAGATCCCTTGGGTAACGGCTTACCAGAACAGTAAGTGAAATTTCTAGACATACTAGCAAACACCATGGCTCATACTGAGACAGAGTTTCGTTTAAGCGCAAGCAGAAAGCCGCTGCGCCGTCGTCTTCGTCATTCGGAATCCCGCGATTCTTCTCATCCCATACCAGCTCAAGTAGAAGCTCGCCCAATGGAAAATCCCCGCAATCGCGATTGCAACCGATTCGTACCACTCCGCACTCGAATGATGACACGGAAGTTATCTTAGATTATCTCGATGCACCGGGCAACGCCGGCGATCACCTACAAGACACAAAAGATGCAACCGGTCTGGATTGGTACGTGGAAGGACCAGGTCGCAGGGTTGGCTACGATGACCTCACGGCGATTGACTGGATTTTCGAGTACGCCAAGGAACGACAACGTCTGAGGTACTTATACGCCAGCGCATCTGGCATATTGGGCCATGTGAAACAAATTGCAGATGCGAGCCAGATATGGCTAGTTCTCATTGCGGCAGGCATACTGAGCGGAGGTATAGCGGCCTTTATCGATGTTGCGAGCGACTGGCTAGGCGACCTCAAGACGGGGTACTGCAGTAATGTGGATGGAGACGGCCGTTTTTACCTCAATAAGGGATTCTGCTGTTGGGGCTACTCGGAACTGTCCCAATGTCACGATTGGCACCCGTGGAGCAGTGCGCTGGGGATCAAGTCTACAGGGGGCGGATGGATTGTTGAATACATCTTCTTTGTTGTATTCTCTGTGGGTTCATCCATCTCGGGTTATTGCTTTATGAAGGACGATGCTGACAATGAAATACCAGGTATTATTCGCTGCTTGCGCCAGCCTGCTTGTCCGCGAATTTTCGACGTACGCGAAACACAGTGGTATCGCTGAGATCAAGACGGTCTTGGGAGGATTCGTAATAAGACGTTTCTTAGGGGCATGGACATTGATTGTCAAGACGCTGGGCTTGGTAAGACCATCTAAATTCTCATGCTACAAATCACTGATTCGAAGCAGTGCTTAGCAGTTGCTTCAGGGTTATGGCTCGGGAAGGAAGGACCGTTGGTGCACGTTGCATGCTGTTCAGCTAATTTATTCATGAAGTTATTCAGCAATGTCAATGACAATGAAGGTATAACGCTTCTCCTTGGACACAATTTCTGGCATAGGCTAACTCAGTGAAGCAAGAAAGAGAGAAGTGTTGTCAGCTGCGGCAGCTGCAGGTATCTCTGTGGCGTTCGGCTCGCCCATTGGAGGTGTTTTGTTCAGTCTGGAACAATTGTCCTATTATTTTCCAGATAAGACCATGTGGCAAAGTTTTGTTTGCGCCATGGTCGCCGCCGTCACATTGCAAGCATTTAATCCATTCCGATCGGGTAAGCTCGTTCTGTACCAAGTTACCTACCACAGTGGATGGCATGATTTTGAACTGGTTCCGTTTGCATTCCTTGGTATTCTTGGTGGGCTATACGGTGGGCTTTTCATCAATCTCAATATGCAGGTTGCAGAGTGGCGGAAGAACCGAACGTACCTCAAAGGGCCTGTCAGAGAGGTGGTCATCGTGTCTTTCGTCACTGCACTGGTAAACTATCCGGTCAAGTTCATGCGAGCGCAGGCCTCTGAGCTCGTATACTTTCTCTTTGCGGAGTGCGTGGACTTGTCCGAGGACACGTTGGGGCTATGCAAGGCTGGGAAAGCAAATACGGGCGTCATAGCTCTGCTTTTAGCATCCGCTTGTCTCGGTATCATACTGGCCAGCTTCACGTTCGGCCTGCAGATTCCAGCCGGAATCATTCTTCCCTCGATGGCTATCGGAGGTTTGTACGGACGAGCAGTGGGATTGTCCGTTGAAGTTGTGCAGCAGGCATGGCCCAGTCTTTTCATCTTTGGATCGTGCGAGCCGGACATGAAATGCGTTACCCCTGGAACATATGCCATTGTCGGAGCCGCATCCGCACTTGCTGGGACAACACGAATGACCGTTTCAATCGTCGTTATCATGTTCGAATTGACTGGTGCACTTACATACGTCCTACCCATCATGATCGCCGTTATGATCAGCAAGTGGATTGGCGATGCGATTTCACCTCGCGGTATCTATGAGTCCTGGATACACTTCAACGGTTACCCTTTCCTAGATAACCGCGATGACAACGGTTCCTCCATACCGGACGTATCTGCAGCTCAGGTCATGACCCGAATCGACGATCTAATGGTCATAACTGCAACCGGGCACACTATCCAAAGCCTTCGCGATCTTCTAAAACAAAATCGCTTCCGCGGTTTCCCAATCATCGACAATTCCCGCGATGCAATTTTGCTTGGCTATATATCACGCACCGAGCTCGCCTACGCACTATCCGCCGCCCTTTCGCCGTCGCGAGCCTTTTCTCAGGACACGGAAGCTTATTTCTCTCATCAACCACTGTCAGACCCTACGACCTCTTTAGATCTCCGACCTTGGATGGATCAAACGCCAATCACATTGAATGCGAGAGCAAGTTTCCAGCTCACGGTGTCCATGTTCCAAAAGTTGGGATTACGTTATGTGCTTTTTGTTGAAAAGGGAACGCTGAAAGGACTGCTAACTAAAAAGGATGTCTGGTACGTATTGAATGGGGTAGAAGACAACGAGCAGGATGAAGATGGCAACGTCTTTGGGAGGGGTGTCGCTCGAGAAGAGCCTGACGATGACGACGATGCAAATGAGGGCAGAGGCCTGCTCACGGGCGAAGAAGATGACGATGACGGAGGGTTCATGGGCCAAAGAAGGATATGACGCTCAGGTATATAGACTTTTCTTGATTTACTACCCATGTCGGACACAGTCTTCGCTTTCGCCTTCCGTCATGTGATTGATGGCTTTGCCACAGGTACCGTAGAACTAACAGCTCTTTAGACGGCGGTTTCATGGCGCCAGGACATGCACATTGTATCGCAGGGCTCAACGTGATGGTGAAAGCGCCCAGAAATAGAACTATTCGCGCGACGTGTTTCTCCACAAGCAGGCTAAAACAGATTGCGTGTCCAATCACTCACCGTTTCTTCGAGATCGACCATTTCACGATCGCGTAAGCGAGGCACTGACCGTGGTCGCGGGGAGGCTATGCACCGCGCCTTCCAAGCATGCTTATAACCGCTCAGACCCGCTATTGCTTCCATCTCAGCCGGATCGATCGCACGCAGGATTCCAACGTGACATCGCAACAACCAGACTGTACATGTGCGGGACTGGTGCTGAACGGACTGAAAGTGGGGAATCGCAGTATTGAGTGACTGAGGATGAATCGCTGGACGACTACCACCCAATATCGGCATTCTGAGAATAATCACGATAGTTGATCTCTGGGACCAAGTCTGGACAGAGGTCATCCGCCTTGCTAGCTTTGAGAATAACTTGTCATATACTTACTAGAGATGCCCATCTTTACCGGCCATGAATGGGGACGCAAGAGGAGGATATCGGGACCTAAATCCAATGACCAGCATCCAGAACCACGACGCTCTCACACCCATCAAATACACAGTAACCCACAGCAAAGTCCGTACGTTTCGCCGCCACTAGCTACAATTTCGCATCCCGCAGAATATGGAGGCAATCCAGGCAATCCACCGCAACATTATTCGGCCTACGGGACAAGTTCCCAATTGCAACATCGTCCCACAGAAGGCTATGTGCCAGCACCAAACCAACATTCTCAACAGTACCTCGCTGGCTCGAACGCCAACTTAACATCACCTCCGACGGAGAACAGAAATCTTCTAAGCACCCAGTGGAACAGGGCAGGCAGACTCGCATCAAAGTCATGCGAAAACCTCTCTAATCAAATAACGGACAGTGCAAACAAGAGCGCCACATTGGTGGAGAAGAGCGTCAACAGGAGTGTAGGCCTCACGACAAAGAGCGTATCCACCATCACCACCTATGGCATAGTGAAGCCAACCAACCTGGTAACGAAGAAGAGTGTTCAAGCGTTAAACCAAACGGCTGCACTCTGTGACAGGATAAGCGACAAATTCGACGCTGTCATCACTAGCATGGACGGGGGCGTCTTTAGTGGAGATGAAAGGGACTTATATGTCTACGATGAGACGACACAGGCTTCAAGCTCAACCTCACCGCCGCCTAAGGTGACTCGGGAAAGAAAAGCCAGCAACCCCAATGCCCCCAGCAATGACAACGGCTCCAATTTTTTCTCCAAAGTTTGGCTCTATTCAAACGCGCGTCTGCCACCGCATCTTCCGCCGTTCAAGGTCTACGTACCGACTTATTCTCTGCTCTGCTTAGCAGCTAAATATTCGGAGAGGGCCTACGAGCCTGTGTCATCAGCCACTTCCGAGACACACATACCAGCCGATTGGAGATCTGGCACAAAAGCGATGGTGCTGAAATCTTTGCCTGTTGATGATATGAACACAATCGTTTTCGCGATTCGCGGCTCACAAACGTTTATGGACTGGGCGGTCAACTACCGTACCGCGCCTAGCAGCCCCAAGGACTTTCTGGACGACGCGGGGAATTTATGTCACGCGGGCTTCCTTTACGTGGCCAAAAAGATGGTCAAGCCGGTAGCTGAACGGTTGCGTGTGCTTCTCCAAGAGAATCCCGCCCGTTCAAACGCCAGCTTGCTGATAACTGGACACTCCGCAGGCGGTGCTGTCGCAGGTCTCCTTTTTGCCCATATGATGAGTTCAAACACTCAATCAGAGCTCAGCTACCTCACAGGATTCTTCAAGCGTGTTCACTGCGTGACATTCGGCGCGCCTCCCGTTAGCCTTCTCCCCTTGAAAAAGCCAAGCGATAGGCAGTACCGTAAGAGTCTATTCTACTCCTTCATCAACGAAGGTGATCCAGTCCCGAGGGCCGACAGAGACGTCGTCAAAAGTCTGCTGAGGCTTTACTCAAGCCCTTCCCCCAATGTGTCCTGCGTAACATCCAGCCTCGCAAACCTTTCCCGCTTAAATATCTCTTCTTCCACCAACACCTCGCAGAATATACAGACTGCATCCACGTATCCAATGGGCCGACCGGGTAAATTTTCTAAACCGTCAAAGACATCTCTCAAAACAACATCGAGCAATTCAACGACTGCTTCCCTGCCTGCCTATCCTATAGTACCTGGGTCTCTGAGCCCTTCCGGTCGACTGATAGTGCTAAGAAACAAACCTGGAAGTCATAGCATCGGCGGAGAGGAGGTGATTGAAGCCGTGACGGTCGAGGACGAAATGTTGAGGAGTGTGGTGTATGGTGATCCGATGAAACACATGATGAAGCTGTACAGGAAGAGAGTGGAGAGGATTGCGACGAGGGCGATTACCGGTGCGGATTGGTGAATCTTCTTCTCTGCTGCGCCATATTCACTACTCGAGTGACGTGCGCCGAGGCGAGTTGGGTGGTTGCCGGTATAGGATTAGCTGTGGTTACACCATACCAAGTCAAGCAGGAACTGCCTGAAGCCGACCCTTGTGACGCTTAGTGAGATGTGCCTGCCTTGGTGTGCTGAGAACGGGCTTGTCTTCACCGTGAGTGAACAGACAGCACCAACACTTTAGAGTACTAGAGTATAGTGACCTATCACGTAGCCTCGGACAGGAACACAGCTTCCGTATGCTTCTCAACACATCCACAGCTTGGCCCTACTCAGCATGGGCTCCTCCAACCACCTCTCGGGCCACACTCCAGCAACATGTTCGCGCAAGTGTTAATCTCGCATTCCTCGACGCCACAATTGGAAGACACTGCGTGCTGAACGGTATGAAGATATGCCAGCTCACGGTTCTGTAGTACACACAGTATGCAGCTAAGCGCTAACACATGGAGTACCGACGCTGTATTACATTATCGCGGGGGAAAGGGGGGGATTTGGGATACAGACGTTTTCAAATTACGCTCTCCTCCGCTTCTCCCTTCCACCACATACCTATTGCTTTCCCCCCTTCATGTATTGCCATCAACCATCCTGTCCATAGTCTCAAAGGCCGATATGTATGCAAATAGACCTGATGATGGGTTCAAGAAACCGACGCTGCCATCGTTGAGGAATGTAGCGAGCATCTCCACCCAAGATCAGCTGATGCAACCCGAAAAGAAAATCGGTGATTCGAAATCCATCTACTTCCGAGACAAGCAGTCCAGCTTATACCCCACATCTTCTCCGTATGATATCTCTCTTCCATACTTGACCCCACCTTCGCATTCATCAAGGCACGGGCCGGATGAGCGAATCGACGATTTGATTTCCAAGCTGTTCTCATTGGAAATCATTGACACATCCTCTCGATCTCAAAACCCTAAGTGGCCTATGAGATCAAAAACACGGGCTGAGCTACTCAGTGACATCTTCAGCGACGTTTTTGAAGACTTGATAGAGAAAACCTGGGACTTCCCACTCCCTGGAGTTGCCTACATGGTGGATGTTAGACTATACAACAAAATCTATCGACCGCTTCTCGACCAATTCGCCCTCTGCGCGCGAGACCCGTGTGATCGTAGCGCCATCATATCCTCTTTCTGGGATGTCTGCTGCAAACGCTGTGTCGTTATCCTGGAGCGCCGCAACAATGTCATCGCAACTCCTTGGGCTTTCCCCCGTCTGGAAAACGCGAAGTGGGTACGCACCATGTATGTTGTCTTACAGCACAGGGATAAAGACGAGCCGGATTGCAATAGAGCAATGCGGTCACAGTTCCCGTGGAGTAGTAAATTCGTCCCGGGTCAAGGCGATATAGCCTTCCTAACGAACCTACTGCAAGGAAAGTACGGCGTGTACACGAACTTAAACAAAATCGGAATTGAGGTGCGACCGATGAATGCCTGGGCAGATTATGCATACCGACGCAACGGACTCGTGGAGCTCCAAAACTTTAGACGGGAGATCCTCCAAGTGATAAATCCAATTGAGCCGATGGACATGAGTGTCGCATTTCCTTCATTGAGCGAGCTCGAAGTCCAGGGTATTCCATGGGATAAAACACAGTGGCCCGAGTTTATAGTCCATAATAGTTCGAGTCCGGGGTGTTATATCAAAGCTGTGTGGTGGAGGGAACCGGCTAGTGGTTGGTGTAGCTTTGCTTTTAAAGGGTACTTGAATTTGGACGTTGTCGGGCTCGGGCTGTATACATATACTACCGTTCAGAGGGTGCATCTTGATGTGTAGGCGGGACGTAGTGATTTAGCAAGTATACTTTCTTCGCGAGTCTTATTGTCTCTAGTTACAGGTAGGGCACTGTTTGCGCTAGGGGGAGTGTCGTGATGGACGTCCGTGGATCATAATCTCTTCGTCGATTGATCGAGGTCGAACCTCGGTGGCTTAGATGAAAAGAGTTCACAGAGAAAGTAAACGTTACTCTTCGTACAGGACGTTCCTTAGTGTGGGTGGGATCGAGGATTGATGAGTCATGTGGATGGCAATGGGTATACTTCGAATGGCAAACATGTAACATCATTAGTTCATACCAACCTGTGCTTGTGTCGAGAACTCCAAAGTGGATATGAACACGGTGCATCTTGCGGGCAAGCTCGGTATCTGCATTCATCACTTGAACCTAGAAAGAGTCGATACATGGATTTCACGTGCAACGGCTGTTTGATTACCTAGTCTAACCGTGTCTAGACTATGAATTGAAAGCATGACTTTTCGAGCAACCAAGACTTTTCGAGCAGACTAAACTTTTTGTGCAAGCAAGGCTTCTCAATAACGCAATTTTTTTTCTCGAACAATGCCAGACAGACAAGTAGTCCATCAATCCTGGGTATCTGTTCCACCACACAATAGGTTGTAGCTGAGCCAGCAGAATTGGAGGCAACGAATCTAGTCGCCACCACGGCAAAATTTGGGACCAACCCAGATCTTGAAGCCCTGAAGCATATCATTAGGAGGGGGGGAATCAACAAACTCCCAGCCATTCACAATGTCAAAGCCGTCAGAGGTCTTTGGCTCCTGGTACGCCATGCCGATCTGGAAGGTGAGGGTCTCGTTGCAGGGCACGGTGGCGGCATCGTAGTAGGCATCGAAGAAACGGTAGATGCGCATCTGTTCGATGTAAGAGCCGTTGACTTCCTTCAGGTAGGTTGGCTTGTAGATCTTGGTGTGGGCCGGTTCATAGGTCTCCCTGAAAACGCAAAGAGGATAATTGTTAGCCAGACTCCAAGAAGACGGATCTTTGTGGAACGGTCTAATGTCGACGAGTGTGGTGCAAAATGTGCGTTGCCCCATGGAGGGAAACACACACTTTTGTTTAGTGTGGGAAAGGGCATGAGTCACTCACCAAGTAGGTTCATCGTAAGGTGCACGAGGGACTTGGTAGATGGCCAGGAAAGGACGAGGACCCATATATAGTGTATGACGCTGGATGTCCTTGGACGCCAGCCTCAGCTTCAAATGACACAGGGCGTCCTTAGGCGCGTTAATGCCATGGAACTGGACCTGCGTAGCCCACTCCGGCATCGTAGCTGAGCGCTGCGCCTTGAAGTAGTCGTTGCCTAGGGGTACAAAGTCAGTTATCATGATGTCACATTGGGTTGTCAACATTCGAATGGCACGAGAGCGCCACATAGCTTTGTGCAGGGAGTATACGTACGGTCAGTGTCCTTGGGCTCTCCCGTGGTGACCATCTTCAGGTTGATAGGGTGATATGTCCCAGAGCAAGACACGCCCGAAGGACGAGGGCTAGGGGTTGGACCGACATCGGTAAGGATGCCACTCGTGGTAGTGTATGGATTCATTCCGTTGGGTGGGGAACGGCCGTTGGCGTGGTTCGTCGCGTCAATGGCAGCGGCGAAAACACCAGCGACGAGGGCCAGGTAGCCCACGAAGAGAGCACGAGACAACATGGTGTTGATCGAGGCCAATGCCGATTGTGTATAGATTGGAACGAGTCAATGAACCAGAACAGACGTGAGGCCGTCAAAGATGAGGGTCAAAGACGAGAGCGAGGGTAGGGTAGGGTAGGGGAGGGGAGGAAGAGGTAAGAGGTGAGAGCTTGAAATTGCAGGGTGGGCTTTTATAGTTAATCTTATTTTGAAGCCGTGGACGTGCTTGATTGTTTGTGCTACCACTAGATGACGGAATAGACTGTTCGAGAAGACCTGCGGCAGAGATAAGCGCTGATAACGAAATAATTGAGTGTTTAGTCCAATTGAGTGATTTGGCCGCACACGCGCTGCTCGGCTTGTCTCAATTTGTTACGTTTCTGATAGGCATACCACCAATCACTAGACATTTGCTCGAGGAAGCAAATGTAGAATGTGATGTAGCAAACACCATATCCTCGCCCATTATCTCATGTAAACAAAGACCTCGATATGTCAACATAAGCGCAATCCGTTACCTCGAGATTTACTGCGTATTTGCCCATTACGGTCGTATGTTTGCACCCATCAAAATATGATTCCTGACTTGGCTTATGTATACATTGGTCGAGATAGTTGCCTGATGACTCATTCGTATGTCTCGATGTCTGTTCCTCAATGTTCACTTCTGCCCAAGAAAATGGACAGACTCTGAAAGTGAAAGGAGCGGGGCGTCAGCAACGAGAGTTCTAACTATCGCCAACATATTGCAAATATCTGCTAGACAAATCACTGCCTCATCATGCCAAAGGTAACTCACTTATACCATTAAACACTATTGGAATCAGATGAGTGGAGCTGGTATGCGAGCAGACAGACATATGAAACGGCTAAAAGAGTGTAAAGAGCTTGCGTATTAAAAAATTGCTACGGACCTAGCATAAATTTAACACAGTGGGTAGTTGTACAAGAACGTGGGTATCAATGCTGAAGAAGAAAAGAAGAAGACACGCTGAAAAGATAAGGAGCAGGGTACTTTTGGAGTAAGCTTGTAGACAGACGAGAAGAGAAATGTGGCGCTCAGCTCTTGATGCAACAAATATTAACAGGCAACAAGTGCGTTGGAGGTGTGATAGGAATCCCGGCGTTGTAAAGTCAGTTTTGTTAGAATGATAGAAGATAGTGCAACAAGGAATGACAATAGAACTTTTCTAGTAGTGACCGTAGCATGGTAGCGGGCTCAGCCGTACCATCCGCCTGGTGCAATGTTGGCCTCTTCCTGCTGGCGATGGGGGATGAGAGGTTCAGTGATATCGTAGGCTTTGACCAGGTTCTTCCAGGTAGGGTAATCGATACTAAAGATGGCTTGATGCTTTTCAACATTGCCTTGGCGCTGCTCGTTGATATTACGAGCTTTTTCAGGAGCTGGTAGCAATTAGCAATTTAGCTCCCCCACTAGGATTAGGAGTATCTTACCGAGTAGCGGAAGCCCGTCCTCATCGACAACCACCTTTGCGTTACCTTCGCGAATGAGAAAGCTTACATAGAACAAGTTCTCCACAGTCTGACCAAACGACTTGGGATTGACAGCAAAGTCGAACAGAGAAACCGCAGGCTCTCCATCCTCGGGGGACATGTAAACACGATGTCGATTAAAGGCAGCAAACATGTCTTCTTGGTCAGGTTCATTGTCCAGCATCGAAAGCTCCGTTTCAACTTTAGGGGCGTTCACATGCAAGTGCTCTCTCAGGCGAGTGTTGATGTTTTTCACCAGGTGGGTGAGGTTCGAATTCTCGGACTGTTTGATATCTTCTTGACGAAGTTCCTGCGGCCTAGTAGCAGGACCAAGAGGTTGCCGCTGGACTCGGGCACGTCGTGTTTGTACGTTTGAAGCCTTCTTCTCGATTGAAAGCGGCCCCAAAAGAAAAGATGATCCGAAATAAAATTGAGTGGAAGGGATGCAGGCATGGCGTCCTAGGAAGGCCCAGTCCAAATTCTTTTCGACTTCCTCCTCGTCCTCGTCATTCTCATCATTTACGGTCTGAGTCCGGCGACGACGGTGAGTTTGAGTAGGTTCTGTGTCGTTTTCTCCAAATGGACGATGCTCTTTCATGTAGTAAATGCATCGAGAGAGAAATTGGTCAATGTCAATGCCAATGCCAGCATTCGCTTGTAGTTTGTCCCCTAGCTGTTTACCAGACATATCGGTCAAGTCTACCAAAGTCCGGGAGTCCAAGGTTGCATCTGCGGTCTGGCGCACTTTGGTCATGAGATTGTTTTGTTTATTGATTGCTGCAATCATGCGGGATCCATCGTCCTTGATGTATTCGTCACGGTTGACTACCTTGTCAGCAAGGATCAGAATTTGAAGGACACCAGGAATTTACCTTCGATTTCACGTCGACTATCACGCATGCTGATACGAAGAGCGCGTCGCTTATCGACATTCTGGTCCGGGTTATAGTATTTGAGTTCTTCCTCTTCTTCATCCTCGTCCCCATTTTCTTCGCCTTCGTCATCTGAGGTCAGGCTGGGGTTGGAAGAACCGTCTCGGTCTTCCATTTCCGCATCTTCAACCTGCTCTTTAGCGTCCTCGTCCTCGTCGGCGACTTCGGAATGATCCTGATAGACCTTTGCGTCGTCGACTTCGGAATGGTCCTGATAGACCTTTGCGTCGTCGACATCGGAGGCGGTAAATTCGTAGTTATCGGTGCGGCGGCGCTTGCTGGCGTTACGGGTAGAGGCTGGGCCGGATTTAGACGTACGGCTACGCGGGCTGTGACGGAAAGGCATTTGTTGTGGTTTTGACAAGCGCGAGTGCGGCTGAGGAGAGGCCTGGCGTGATTCGGACAGGAAGTCGTTTTCCTTGTCTGAGCCGAGAGGGTTGACAGGGCTGGCGACAGAGTATGGAGATTGGTGGGGAGTGGCATCGCGCGTCACACGGTCGTGGGGTGTAGGGTCGCGGTAGAGAGAATCGATCGAGGAGGCGCGACCAATAGGCGTGGCCGAAGTACGCGTGTTGAGGCGAGCCATTGTGCGACCGAAGGGGGGTGGGAGGATAGCGAGAGAAAATGGGGAGCTGCCCCAATGTATTTGATGGATGACAAGCGGCAAAGGAATGGGATCGCTGGAGCGGATGAGGTGGACCGCGTTTGAGTGTGCCAAGGCCTGGAGCATGTGATGTCGTATTTGGCGTCTGGGGACGCGCATCCCTGCCGTCGCTTATCTGATAGTGGAGTGGAATGGGCTGGGTGGAGCCTGTGACAATGACATGTGGACGCTCACCCTGCAGTGACAGTAAACTTATGTGACATCTGGATTCCCTTCAGACACACCCCAGAACAACCGCCGAAACAGCTGCATGCCATACCCTCATGGCCAACGATAGCTCATCGCTCCACTTGCAATGGAAGCCTTTCACTTCGCTACCTCTACCGACCTGAGCGAGCTTTGCGTCCATGTTCGCATGTATGGAGCCCCTGCCTGCGACGCACCCAAAAGAAATGTATTAAGCCTTGTGTAGCGATCGTCTGGATGGCCACCAGAAGCCTATACCCTATTCCGTGCTCTTGAAGCGTCCAGACCTCAGGCACCGCGCATCCATCGTCAACTCCCACTCGGACCTCTACGTGACTGCTCAGATTTGGGCCGACAGCAAGCCCCTCACCGTCCCTGTTCAGACCGCCTACAAATCCTTCAAAAATGCCCGCATATGGAGCGAGTGGCTCCAGTTGCCCATCACCTATGCCAATCTCCCCGCTTCAGCTCAGGTCGCCATAACCGTATGGGACCTGTCCCCGGCTGAGGCTACCGAGTCAAACCTACACGCCATACCCTTCGGAGGCACCACCATCCCGCTCTTTGACAAAGACAACACCTTACACAAGGGCCGACAACGATGCCGACTACATCGCTTCAAAGCTGCTGACGGCCTTTCCAACACCACTACGCCTTGGGTGAGTCCCACACCACGAAAGAGCAGGAAGAACGTTGTTCAACAAGATACTCCCGATGATAAAATTGCCGAGATGCAACGGTTGGAAGAGCTTTTGAAGAAGCAAGAGATGGGAGAAATCCCCCAGAATCAGTGGCTTGATGGCTTGGTGTTCAAAAAAATGATGAAGATCAAGGATGAGGCTCTGAAGGCCGAGGCCGCAGCTTTGCATCGAGGCGTCTCTCTTCAAAGCAATGAAGTAAAACAGCAAAGCGGAGAAGCTGGGGAGGAGCTGTTCTACCTAGAAATCCATCTCCCACGCTTCGATCACTCCATCGTCTTCACCGACGTCGAATATGCGCCTCCACCCATCTCTGATATACGGCTGCCTGCTGACTCCGAAATTCGTCTACGGCCGCCACCGGAGGTTTCATTTGGCCCTGGAATCGGTGCTGGCTATACCGATGCTGATGTAGGACGCTTGATTCGTATCTATGATCCAGAGATCGGGCGAAAAGCCAATCCAGCCGAGGACAAGCATCGTGAGCTAGGTCGTAGCCAACATACTGATTCAATCGACCGTGACAGAAAGCCTAATGTCAATGTTCGCGACAAACTCAATACCATCATGGCAAAAGGCCCACTCGAAGAGATCACAACACACGAGCGCGATGAGATCTGGAAATTCAGATATTATTTACTTCGTGACAAGCGCGCTTTGACCAAATTTGTCAAATGCGTGAATTGGAAAAGCGAGCGGGAAGCTCGACAGGCCGCTCCTCTACTTGAAAGATGGGCCCATCAAGATGTCGCCGCTGCGCTCGAGTTGCTTGGGCCTCAGAACGACGCGCCTATTGTTCGGAGCTACGCTGTAGAGCGTCTCAAACAAGCTGCCGACGATGAGCTACAACTCTATCTACTTCAACTGGTGCAAGCCCTGAAGTATGAGGCCACTGGCGACGCCGACGACTCGTCTCTTGCTCGCTTCCTAGTCACCCGTGCGGCAAATAGTTTTACGTTGGGCAACTTCTTGCATTGGTATCTAATGGTTGAGATAAGTGACATGAGCAGTGACCAGGCACCCGAACATCGCGCGCTTTTTGCTAAAGTTGAGTATGATTTCATGGCTGAGCTGGAAAAAACACCTCAAGGTGTTGAGATACGCAAAACATTCCGTCGACAAGGCGAGCTACTCACGGTGCTCGCCAAAATCTCAAAAGACGTACGCTTTGGTGGTGGGGATCGTCCCACAAAGATAGAGCGCCTGAAGAAGGCGCTCTCAGACCCTCGTAATGAGCTTGTGAGCTTCGACCCTCTGCCTCTACCTCTCGATCCATCAATCATGATCACGGGTGTTTATCCAGATGATTCCAATGTCCTGAAATCATCATTATTACCAATGGTCATCAACTTCAGGACTGTCGCTGGCACGAAATATCCCATCATCTTCAAGACTGGTGACGATCTTCGACAGGATCAACTTGTCATCCAGATAATCACGCTGATGGATCAGCTCCTTAAGAAGGAAAACCTGGATTTGAAGCTAACACCCTACCGTATCCTCGCTACTTCTGCCTCTGCTGGTGCTTTCCAGTTCATCCCATCCATGTCTCTTGCCGCGGCTGTCCAGAAACACAAAGGCTCCCTTCTCGCCTACCTTCGCGCCAACAACCCCGACGATACCGCTCCTTTGGGAGTTCGGAAAGAAGCCATGGAAACCTTTATCAAATCTTGTGCAGGATATTGCGTCATCACCTATATCCTCGGCGTCGGTGACCGTCATTTGGATAACCTACTTATATCGCCGCATGGCGCGTTCTTCCACGTCGACTTTGGCTACATTCTCGGTCGAGACCCAAAACCTTACGCGCCGTCTATGAAATTGTGTCGTGAAATGATAGAGGGCATGGGTGGTGCCGACCACCCGAATTACCTCGCGTTCAAGGAGTACAGTTTCACAGCGTGGAGCACTCTACGTAAGAGCAGCAACTTGCTACTGAACTTGTTCGCGCTTATGAAGGAGGCGAATATTCCGGATATTAAGGTGGAAAGAGAAGGAAGTGTTCGCAAGGTGGAGATGAGGATGTGGTTGGGCAAGAGCGAGGGGGAGGCGGCTCGGGAGTGGGAGAAGTTGGTGGAAGAAAGTGGTGGAGACCGGTTAGCTGGGGTGATTGATTGGGCACATGACTTCATGCAGTACTGGAGAGGATGAAGCAGTCTGACCGTTATTGTTATCGCTGGCGATAGATCTAATCAGACGTGTACGAGGTGGCAGAAAGGAAGATCTGTTGGAGAGAGGGAGCCCTGGTCATGTGACCCTGGGTATCCACCCCATTCACATATCCTAGCTTAGTCATCAGCACCTCTATTTATTTAAGTGCTGCTCGTACGTAGATCAATATCAACACATTGCTATTCTCCTACTCTATTCTTAGAAGATCTCCATACGTCTAATGAAGGCAAACCTACATACATATGTATGTACATACAGTTAGTATCGCAACACGTGCAAGATTTTATACACTCAGCATTGACCAGTCAAGAATTATATGTAAAGAGGGAGCACAGAAGGTAAATAACGACAAAGGAAATAAATAACAGTCTAAATGAGTAGGTGTGATGAGACACAAGAAGTGAGATATGAACACTGAAAAGGAACCCCCCTCCCCCTTTAACGTCCCCAATCAACCCATACAACTACCAAGATCCAGACAACTATACATTCATGCTCTACACGTTCTCACGCTCACTAGGCTTCACTGGCCAAGCGGGCAACAGATCTCTCTCCTTCAAGCTGTAATACAACCCCAGCGCCGCCAACGCCTTCCCATCCCTTCCCCCTTCCCGCCACAACTCGCTGAACGGAATAACCTTAACGGTGATCGTCTCACCTTCCTCACGCAAACCCGTCTGCTTATTCCTCAGCTCATCCAACTTGGCGCGCGCCATGCGCTTCTGACACAGGAAGAGAGAGATGGACTCGTCGCAGGCGCCGACGCTGGGATACATTGCATTTTGGATGTCTTCGTGTAAAGTTGAGCTGAGTTTTCCGGGAGAGTACGAAGAAGAAGAAGGATCCAGTGTGACTTTCGAAGTCGCGAGCGCCGACATATCGATCATCTCGGATTCCTGGATCACGAGACCTGTTTCTTCGCGGATCTCCTGCGCGGCTTTACCGCCTAGATTGTGTGAGCCGTCGAGCATGCCTGCGGGTATCTCGGGGAAGGCTAGGGAGCCGGAGGGGATGCGTGGTTGGATTGTGAGGAGCGTGTATGTTTCTTCTTCTTCTTCTTCTTCTTCTTCTCTCGAGCTGGGGGTGGGGGTGGGGGTGGGGGTGGATGATTTGGGCTGGTTCTTTTGGTGAGATAAAGGAGGTGAGGGGTCATAAGGACGGATGAGCGTCTGTCGAGCTTAGTTATGGTTCTTTACGATATCAAATTTGTTGGTTCGGGATCATGTACTGAGTTGGGAAATTGGCGATTTACACAATCGACATCACAACCACAAAACCGCAACAGCAAAGAACGAAAAAAAGGGAGGTTGAAATAGAAATTTAACTCACCAATACACCCACACTTCCACCTCTCAAAAACACAGCCCCAGGAATCCACAGCATACCTTTCTTCGCCATCTCCCCACTGCTCAACCCTTTCGCCTCATCATCCTCGTAGTTCTGCACTTTGGCCTGCAGCTTGACGAACCCCGGCTTTGGGCCGAACCACACGACAGACTCCACATCGATGCGGTGCAAGCGGAATGGTCTAGCGTGAAATCTGTGCGTGGCTTCGTCTTGCAGGGCGAAGTTTTTGAGTAGACGCGTCAGCCAGTTCTTGAAGGCGGGGAAGTTGGTGAGTTGCTCGGCTGTAAGGGCTTGAGGGAGGTAAATGGGGATTGGAGTGTAAATCTTTTCGTCGTTGAAGAATTTCGATAGCGTAAGGGAAGGTTCATTTGCTTGGGTCGCCATCTTCTTCGTCTTTGTAGTTGTTTGGGTGGTCGTACTGCTTGGTGAGTGGGGTGCGTGTACACTGAGGTGCTGTTCAGATCAGAGTCACGAGATACGGTCGCGGGCCTTATATCAAGAAGGTTTTGAAGAAGAATATGTGCATCTCATTTGCAAATGTCGATCTTTATATATGCTGCCTATTGACCTACTTGGTCACCGCAGGCGCAGTCCACGTTCAGCTACAATACATTGTAAGGTTGTACGATTGCCTGACCAGGCACCCGAGGTAATTAGTGTACATTGGGGCGTAGACCCTTTCTTTTCCACCCTCTATTTCCATCATCACTTTGAGTAGGCTCCCCCACAAAATTTCTACAACGATAATACCGATAGGTGCACTCCCGCGATTCACTGCTTATGCTTTGGAGACCTCGATAATCACCAAGAAGTTGACCTCACTACTGATTGATATGACCCCCGAGACCCACAACATTATCTGGAATATTTTGCTCACTTGTGCGCAGCCGAAGAGGCAGTCCTGTGACACCGTATTGTTTCACAGTGAAATTGGAACAATTTGTTAGAGATTTCATATAATGAAGTGTTTCAGCTTGATACTTTTCTATCAATGGCAGTGGAAGGTCTTTGTTGAGTGGAAATTCTGAGTGCATATGGCAACATCAAGATCTTTCTTCAACCGTTACCTGAGAATTTACTCCTCAGAAGATATCTCAGGGAAGCTAGCTCATCATGACGCAGTATGTATTTTGTACCGCTGCTTGATCCCCTTTCTACACATTGGGCACTTGGTAGGACGAGCGGGGAAGGTATTATGTTTGACAGGGACGACGACATCCGCGCACCACTGGCACATGACCATATGCCCACAAGGAATAACAGCAATGTTCGCGACTTGAACATAGCATACTTGACATGCGAGATTTTTTGTCATCTGGTCTTCAGTAAGCGGGGGAGGGCGTTCCGGACTGTCGAGCGTTTGAGGAGGAGAGGGGAGGCGGGGAGGCAATCCAGCTCTTTCACGAACTTCGCGCATTCGGGCGGTTAGGGTATCGTTAAGAGTGTCCAAAAGATTGAGGTGTCTACTCATGGTTTGCTGCTCAGAACGGGATTCAGACAAAACACCCCAAAGAATTTGTTCTTCGATGTCGCGACGCTCGCGGGCAGACATGCCCTCTGTCGAAGGTGCAGTGGTATTGCCAGTGGCGCGGTGGGCTTCAGCTTGCTGATAGCGAGTTTCTGCCCGGTTATACATGGTGAATAGAGGCGATTCGTAGTCCTCGCGTTGTACGTCCTCACGGCTTCCGAACACACGCAGCATGCGCTCATGAGCGCGCTGTCGCTGGGGAGGAAGATCTGGTAATGTGGA
The DNA here is from genome assembly GCA_948474695.1 of Periconia digitata. Lineage (NCBI taxonomy): Eukaryota > Fungi > Ascomycota > Dothideomycetes > Pleosporales > Periconiaceae > Periconia > Periconia digitata. The sequence continues at coordinate 1,230,898 of CAOQHR010000007.1, read as the reverse complement.
GGGACCAGCTGACTCCAGAGCTCGCTGTGCGGTACTATCTTGTGTCCCTGCCGACTGTACTTCTGTATGCACACTATCTTGCTGTTGTGGCCCTGGCTGTGCAGGCGTAGACTCATCGTCCGATATTTCGTTCAATAAACTATCTAGCGCATCGTCTAGGTTCGGTTGCTCTTGGTGCTGGGGTCGTTCCTCTTCAGATGTTAATCTCCGTCTCCGAATCCTGTTCTCCGGCCTACTAGCGTCGTTGGAGCGTCCAGCACGCAACTCATCCAGCGTCCTCGGTAAGAAACCTGGACTGACGTCGTGAAACGGTTCCCCGATAACAGCAATACGGGTCTCAGTACCATCGGTAGCCCTCACCAACCGATATCCTTGATGAAATTCAAACCACCTGTCGAGGAATTCAACTTGATCTGGAATGTGGGGGATGCGGGTCTGTGAGGCTTCGAGCGGAGGGTCTGTAGCTTGCAGGCGGTTGTTCCAGAACTCTAAGAGTTGGTCAGTACTGTACAGCTCGCAGCGGGGCAATTGCTGGATTGCATCGCAATACAACGATTGACTTGCCTTTACAGAACCAACAGTAGCTCTGCCAACGCGTTCCACGCTGCACAAATCCAACACCATCTATATATACACGGTATAATCGCGAATGCGGGCGTTCATCGGCACAGGCGCAGCAATTCGGAGTTGACGTAAGGCGGCATGAGGTTGGGAGCTTGTGTGGACAATGTGTGTCTAAACGCGGACAATCGGCAGTAAGAGTACCCATTGGTGCAACTGCTTATTGAAATGAGAATGAAAAATAGGAGAAGAGAAGCAAGATTGCTTGGAATGCGGGATGGTGAGTGGCGAGACGTAGGACCGAGGTGTGAATTGGGAGGTTATCGATAAGTCATGAAGCTCCCCCGCGGGACCGAATAAGCTTAACGCTCATGTCCCATCTTATTCAACGTCCCATCTACAGCAACGGTCTCCCGAGAAATCCAGGAAGCGGAACAGCAGACTCAACAACACGTCAGTTACTGCTCAGGAGTAGAGTGTGATCTTGTATCTAGCTTGATACGTCTTCCTTCTTTCCATGCCAATGACAACCCAATAAGGTCAAGATATCATGGACAAATAACAAAATCGCAAAAAGACGAATCACATCAATTGATATCAACTACCTTTGTAACATAGAGATACTAACAAAACCAAATATCACAGCCATCAACGCGCAACACGTAATCTACCTTCTTTCTCTCTCCTACACTGTTTGCGACGGCTAAAAAAAAAAAAGTGTGTGCTTGCGCGCGATGATGACTCGGTGTTTGTCCATGACCGCCACTCAGCTCTTTCTTTCCCTTGCACGAGACATAAAAGCAGGCAAAGTACCCTGAGAACGGAATACGTGCACAGAAAACAACGCATGGAAAGCAGATCTAGCAAGGAAACCTGAAGAGCCAAACATAACATCAATGTGAAAGACAAAAAGAGATCTAAAGCCCATCACCAACACCATACCTGGCATCAACCCTACCTCTGATCTCGATCCCCGCGCTTTATTCCCCATCCACAACCACATCAAAATACCCAGGTGTCTTCGGACCTTCCACCTCAACCGTAACCCCACTACCCACGGCGCTTCCACTCCCACTCCCGCTAGCATGCGCACTCCTCCTGGTTCCGAAGTCAATCCGCGGACTACTCAACCCAGCACTCATCTTCTTGATCGCCTCAAACGTAGCCTGCAACCTCGTCTGGCTCGATCCTTGTCCTCCTTGATCCTGCAACGGCGAGCGCGGGTGCACAGATGTAGTCTGACGGCTCAGCGCAGGACTCGAGGTTGCGGAGCGGGAGCCCAGCGAATGCGTTGACGACGTCGAGTGGTATTGGGCTAGTGAAGCGGGTGGGATGCTTGGTAAAGGGGATGTAGAAGATGGTGGATTGGGGTGGCCGCCTATCTTGGTAGCTGCTGTAGCGGGGATAGCGATTTGCTGGCCATTTATGTTGAGGGTTGATGGTGAGGACGTTGGGTCTGCGAATTCGAGGACTACATGCGAGCCGCGGCAAGTTTCGTAGGTGTTACGCTGTTGAGTCAGATGGCGCAGATGTGTGTGGTTTTGGTTGGTCGTGATTGGAGAGTTGGGTTGGACGGAGTTGTTGGTCGCGATGGTATTGGTGGTTGAAGGGCGATTGAGGGGGGCGGATGGGGCGGATGGGGCGGTTGAGTGGTGTCCTGATGAGGTTTGGGTGTCATTAGTCTATCGGGGAGTGTGAGATATTTGTATCATGTACTTTGCAAAGACCCTGCTCATCATTGGAATCATTTGGGAAGGGGTAACGCATGAATCACGTCAACTGTCAAATTGTCTGAGAAAACGCTGCCACGAAGAAGATGGATGAAGGGATACGATGATATATCTTGGGGGAACAAAAGCGTACCTCTTGCATGTCTTGCCGTAGTCGCCATTGAATTAATCCTTGATTGTTGAGTGGGTATATCTGCTGTGTTTGGTGTTGGCAGCGGAGTGGCATTGGAGCTCGAAGGCGCAGATAGTGAGTGCTCTCTCAAGCCAGCGTGGCTCGATTTTGTCGAGACAACCAAACCTCTTGGTAGACAATCATTTACTTTCTTGGTTGGCGGTGGGCTTGGTGTATTATATCCCTCGACATTACCGTCTCCGTAAATCGATACCGTTGTAAGATGTCCGTCGACGGATCTGACGGATGGAGCAATGCTCTCGCTTTGGCTTTTCCTCCTCAATAAACTCTTACCATCGATGGCTCCGGACGAAGGGACGATCTCGTCTCTCTCGATGGTACTTTTTACCTCGTCCTCTCGTTTGTGCTTTGCGTCTAAGTCGGTAACCACCACTCCGTTACCGAATTCTCTTTTTAGGTTCTCTAGGCGATCTTCATACGATTCGGTCAGTGTGTTCGATATTGTGCTGATAGTATCTGCAGTGTTTCCGCTTGGTTTCCAATCTATGGGGCACAGCACACCATGCTTGGCCACTGCTTGAAAAGCCTCCAGGAGGCGTAAAGCTTCCAAGACAGAACGTCCGACTGTTAGATTGTTCAAAGTGACCTGGCCTAAATGTTAGATCTTGCGGTCCCCATCCCCCGAATACTACGGATAGCGATCGATGCAGAAAAATAAGGACCAACTGACCTGCTGCACGACAGTATCTTCGTCTAGAATGAACATGCCTCTTAGACACACCCCCTCCTCCTCGACGAGAACTCCGTAGTCTCGACTCATACGGTGATTTGCATCGCTAAGCAAGGGGATCCCCACTTGTCCCAACCCACCGTATTGCCTTGGAACGTTCTGCCAATGCCACAAGCTGTGCTTTGTATCCACAGACACAAACACTACTTCGCAATTGCGATCTTTGAATTCCTCCAGGCAATTCTGGAAGGCCAGTACTTCTGTAGGGCACACAAACGAGAATGCGGCGGGAATGAATAAAAGGATCAGCCAGGCGCGATGAGCTGGGGAGATGTAGGTAGCCAAGGACACTTCTGTTGGACGATATTAACGGGATAGCATAAACCGGATGTAGAACAATAGCGCGACTGACCTTCAATTACACCTTCAATGACGGCATCGCAGTGAAAGTCTGGAGCCTTTTGGCCGATTTGTACTTTTCCCAGTTGACCCATGGTCTCTTCGCTACGGTTCGATGATAGCTGTTGACCAAAAAGTATCTTTGAACTCACAGCGTGCTCGGAAAAGGATGCAGTAGGTTGTGTACGATACCCCACTTATACCTGGTTGGCACCGAGAGGAGAGCATGCTGTTTTGTCTGATAGACGTACGATACTGTCGTCATTGGCATTCTCGGTATTATCCGCGAGATTTGCGTCCGTTCTGGTCTGGACATGGTGTCATTGCATCAAATGAGTTGCTGCAAGCAGCGAAAAACTACGAGCTAGACAGTCAAGGTGAATCAAGACAAGTTCGCTTGCAGTATAGTTGTACTTTGTGCAACATCAACGATCGCCAGGCTCACGCCAGGCTCTGACGGCAATCAGCATTCAATGAATACACCGATAGTCGTAATATATTCCATCAATGACCCAATGTCCCTGCAAGAACCGCAGATCGCCCGACGGAGACAAGTAAGTTGACTAACTTGCCCTGAGCTGGCCCCGAAGCTAAGCGATCAATGTATGAAGGAGATGACCGGAAGCACTGTGAGCTTGTTTTATAAATCGAAACAGCCAAGTTGCGGTATGCGGGCGCAAAACCAATCCTGAGGATAAGAATGGGTATCTCGGTCGATTGTCTTCAATGACGCAATGCCGCCCAGTCGATACCGTACCACCCCCACAAACGGTGCATACAAACACGTTGTAGAATGGGAAAGACACAGCGCTATATAGTGGACCGTTTATGGTAAGCTGAAAATGTAAGACATGTAGTTATATGACAGAAAGAGCGAGACGCATGAATCTACTCCTGTTATACGGATTCATACCGGATATTCAAGATTATCAATTGATACTACCAATGAAGCCCATAGATCCACACGAGTTCTGGCGAGCGGAAACATGGTTTATCGCAGAGCGGTCGGATCAGTTTCGTTATATAGTCCCGTCAATACGAGATTGAGAGGACTGATAGTGACTGGTGGTCCATTCTCAGGACTGCATGCGAAAGACCATCATATACATCTAGTTCATCGTTGCAACCGCCTTAGAGACCCCTTTCTTTCGGCTTCGTGATTCAGTTGAGTCCTTCCCTTATCCACCATCAGGTTCTTGACTCCGGAATTGCTACTCATACTCGACTCTGAGCTCCTCGTCCATTGGATTCTCGAGGACTTCCCCATTGGATTCCCCTTGATCACATTCTCCTTTAGATTCAATAAGTGGCTCTCCACTCCCCACTTGAAGATCTCTCTCTTTCAACTCCTTGAGCTGCTCTAAGCTTTCTTCTCGCATGGCAACATCTCTCTCTCTACGTGCCACCTGTTCTTCGCGATACCTGAGCTCAGCCTCTCGTTCATCTAAATTTGTGTACTGGGGTTTTGTGGGCTCCGGTATGTATGTATCCGTGGCGAATTTTCTGGCTTTCCTTCCAGCCACAACATCTAAACAGTAATTAGACCACAAATGTCGGTGCAGTGAGATTCGGTGCTTCGTATGGAAAAGTTCCACATTGAAGTAGCAACACGTACCAATGCCTGTGGCCGTTGACACAGTGATGGGTGAAGAAGCAAGATGACCCGTATTGAAGTGAGCGTACGAACAGTCTTCATCTCTTTTGCTGCAGCGACCGTTGGTAAACCAAAAGAAACATGTAAGAGGTTTGGGAAAATTCTTTGGTAGCATCATGTCGTTTGTGTGGGGTAGCTCGGATGCGTGATTCGACCTAGAACCATTCCGATCAGATAGTCGGGGCGAGAATTGGGGTGGACTGCGTGCTCGCGACCGTGATCGATAGAAGCGTACGTCGCTGTCGAAATCCTTGGATCGATTGACGGGAGATCTTTCTCTTGCTCGCGGGCGCGGTCGATATGATTGATTCATCGCCGGATTTGATCGCTCCTCAAGAAATCGCATTGAGCTAGTGTGGTGGGAACGAACCATAACGTCGACTGAAATTTTGTTGACAAGGTTGAGATGAAGATGTAGAGAAAGGCATGCCCATGTATACATCTGTTTGCGGGGGGAGTCTCGAAATTAGGCGTTTGTTTGTTTGTTCATCAGAGACAATCTTAGACAAGCTTGCTCTCACCGCTGCTGCAGAGTGCCGGCGGTCAGTCAGAGCTCAGCACCGAAAACCAAATCCATGTCCTTGCAGGATGTATAACACATAGACGATAGTGTGGAATATGTGTTTACAACGATGGCCTCCATGTCTGTTATGGGGCGGGATGAAAGGGCAGTTTAACTTGAGTATAAGAACGGCGTATCGCAACCGCTCCGTAATCAAGCCGTATATGATTGGTAGCTCTGGTCATTCTCCGAAACATCGTACTCCATGCTTTGCCCTTTCGAGCAAAACTCGTGTCTTGTCTGATCGTTGCTCTCCTCAAAGTTTGCTCTGGCCATTTGTACTACTCTCAGGCGGCAGCGCACCGCTCATCATTTTGTCATCTCCAATACTATTTTCGCGTCCGTACAAAACCATTTCTCTGCCTCCTCTTGTGCCCCACCACGCGACGGCACAGCCGCTGCGTTCAGCATCCATTTCTCCGCTGATAAGCACCTCCCAATATCGTCTTTTGACTGCTTCACGCATGGCACTGTCATCGATTTGGTTTAGCAAATCAGCGCATAGCGGTAGCCATTCATTTAAAAGTATGATAGGCAGGAAAGGAAGTGTGTCAACAAGGGTCAGAGCAAGCACAGCTTGTTCGGAGAGTGGTGGCGGTGGGGCGTCGGAACCTTGCAGGGCAAGCGTAGTCTCATCCGGAGGCAAAGGATCTGTCGGAGCGTTTACCGCGCGATGGTAAACCAGCTCCAACAATGTGGCAGGAAGGTCTGGGTGCGACGCAGATAGGGTAGATGGCGGTGCGGTTACTCGCATGAGAGTCTTGAATGCGAGACGGAACTGTCTTGGCGAGAGATTATGGGGGAAAACGCTGAATAAGGCGTCTATGTAGAAAGGCAAATGTTTCGCCGTAATTCCTGCTGACTGTGGTGCTGACAAGACGGCGAGCATGACACTGTGTGCAGCCTCGAATACAGGTAGCATACTGTGGTTTCCACCAGCTGCGAGATAAGGAACTGCTGACGCGACAAGGAGATCTTCATTGGTTGCGGAGGAGAGCACCAGAGTGAAGTGTTCGGCAGCATTCAGAAAATAGAGATCCAGAATTCGATCGAGGGGATGACGTGGAACCTGGCCCAGCTGCTTCGGGGCAATAGATTTGAGGAACTTGTCGGCATGCATAGGATATGCGGCGAGTATATCGATGGCAGTAAGATAGACAAAGGTATGCTGTGAAAGAGATACAGGGCCAAGTCGTGTAGTGATGAAGTAGAGGTGTCGAAGGGTGTGCAGTGCTTGTGAAACCAGCATAGGTGCCACAGCATCAGACGCAAGAGCACTGTCTGCCAGGGTTCGGTTAAGCACACCGTGCAGAATGATGGTAGTAGCGAACAGCGCAGAAGAGAGTAGTTTCCAAAGCAGCGGAATTGTTTTTCGGAATGCTTCTTCACTCATGGCCGATTCCTCATCAGTAGGATCGATCTCGGAGATTTTGATCTGTCGCCATTGCGTGGTTAAAGCGCGCGCGAAGCTCGCCAAATCACCCATCATGGTTTGTATTAACCACGGGTCTTCCACATTTTCAACGGCGTGGGCGATGAGTCGTGATAGTGGTCCCATATTGGCCACAAGGGGTCTCGCCATGATTGCTTCTACCTGGCGATAAGAGCTCGAACGTGCATCCCAATCGAGTCTGCCACCGTTCATTCTGACGTCCAGATCCAGCCCACCCAGGAAGTACGCCGATTGGAATCCCTCATTTGAAAAATATGCAGTTCCAATCAATAAGGGCAAAAGTAGGCCGTAGTTGATTTGTGCTTTTTCCAGGTCTGCTAGGAATCCAAAAGCATGGTTCAGCACCAGGACAATGGTTTGACCTGGGAGCCCGTCGGCTTCTGACCGTTCTCTGACTTCCACTAGGGCCATATTTATAGCTCGCACCAGAGCACCTTCCACCCGCCTTCTCATACTGGAAGCCCAGTACAAGTCTGTACCTTGCTCTTCCAAGCCCGCAAGACCCAAGAGCAAACCACCGAGGGCGACGACGTGTTTCCACCGATGACTACGCTCATCGGCCCCAGAGACAATAGCGCGAATCCATTCGTCTAACGTGAGCCCTCCACCGATAGGAGTCTGTCCTGGTATCAGCTCAGGTGTCTTGTTGTAGCGCACATCGTTGTGATAAGTCACGACAGTCGTGACGGCTGTGTGAAAGACGGAGAGCAGTCGGAGAGGTGTTCGCAAGCCATCAGGGCGATCCCAAAGCGCGGGCGCTGTAAGAATATGGGAAGTAAGAAGACTGAGATTGTGAGGATTTCCGAGGGCGGTAAGTAGAGAGGATGCAGTGCTCAGTATGCTGTGAAGCGGTTAGTGTTGTTATCCTGAGCATGGTGGTGTAGTATTTGTTGCATACCGAGGCGTGTCTTGTTGATCAGTGTAAGTCTGCAAAGAGCGCAGAAGAGTTGACAACAAGCGATCGGCCATCGTAGATTGACGCGGTACATACGACTGCATAGTGGGCATGCTATACCGCCGACCTCTTGTTCATGTATCCAGAGACGCGAAGAGCTGGAGTTCAGTCCGACTCAGCCGAGGCATTCGGGCAATTGTCGGGTGCGAGTGTAGGCAATAGGCTAGTATGTGGATATTCCTATTGGACAATCAGACCAGTCACCAGCGCGTCGATCTCGGAATCCAGTTGACAACAAAACATGTGTCACAGAGGTAGGTCCGTGGTTTGTCATTTGTCTTGAGTCTCTCTGATTCAAGGAAACACAAATCGCTGCTGTCGGCGAGATTCACTAAACCGTATAGAACTGGTTAATCCGCACAAGATACACTGCCTACTTAGGCAGCTGTCGCTCACAATCGATACAGACTGTCCTTTCGTCTCGCAACTTTTATTACCTTCATGATTGCTACTGAGAGGATGCGTATTTTATTGCGTCTTTTCTATGCTCCTTGGAACGGTTCTTTTTCGTAGTGGATCGGGTGCTTGGTTTAAAGGCCAACCGAATGCGGATCGACCTATAGGAGCGTGATTCAACGACACATACCACGCTACGGTGTGGAAGTTGCTCAGTTGGGGAGAGGGACCAATGACCCAAAAGTGCTCATTTGCAAGATGTGAAGTAGCAGCGTACCGCACTATGCATATATCTAAGCGGGCTACTGGAACAGAGCAGGGGGGTCGAATGTGACACAAGGAATTGCTGGTTAGGTAAGATGATGTAGTTGGATATAATGAACCAATGGAACGTATAATGCAAGTATCTTTGATGATGGCATACTATATCACACTCCACTACAGTAGCATAGCGAATTGCTGAAGACCTTATTAGATATTATCAAAGATAGCTGTGCCTAGATGATAATGAGAACGAATCGGAAAGGTTGATTCCAGAATCCATCTCCAGATCCGTATCTATTATCCTCTTACAGTAGAGGATCACAGAAATCATGTCATAGGAAACCACTAGAGGGCATAGACATACTGATCAATGTCACTTGAAATCTCAATGGAGGCTCAAAGTAGTCGAGACTTTCTCTGTCATTTATTATCTGGCTCAGTGATTCGTACATTCTGTGGGGCTCCGATGATAATCCACCAACTACAGCGAAGAAGCCGGTCGGAGCATTCTTGTTTGGGTCGTTGAATCGTGCTTCATGTGGAAGTGGGTTCGTTTTGTTTACTTTCGTTGAGGCTTTGTACTTCACGTTTCTCTTATCAGTATCGGAGAGCTCCTACATACACCCATTTCCCGTTGTTGTTGTTGCCCTTTATATTTCGCCCCTTGTGATTGCTACTTCTCTTCATCTTTTCTCATTGTATTCTCAAAAACTTGGATTCGGATTCTCGCATATTTCACGAACATGGACATCGAATCTGGCAGCAAAAAGGAGAAGACACCAGAGTTGACGGGTAGCGACACGGATCCCTTTACAGTGGATAAGAGTCTTGAAAAAGGATTGATTTGGAAGCAAGACGTGAGGATCATACCGCCCGCCGCCACCATATCGCTACTTTGCTATCTAGCCCGAACCAATATCGGTATGTTGCCACTGTCTTCCCCATCTGGGATACCTGCCCTAGTCACTGAGGGAGGTAGTTAGCTTATAGAGTGGCAAAATGAAGACTAACATCAATGAGGGAATGCCGAAACGCTCGACTCCAACAAGGGAGGATCAATGCTCCAACAAACGCACATGACTGATCATGAATACAAAGTTGCATTGATGGTTTTCCTGGTTGCTTACGCTGTCTTCGAAGTTCCCTCAAACCACTGCCTTAAAGAGCTAGGGCCGTCGCGCTGGATTGCCTTTCTGATGTTCGGATGGGGGGCTTGTACTGTTGGCCTCGGTGGAGCGCAAAACTATGCCACAGTAACGGCACTTCGATTCCTGAACGGCATGTTCCAAGCCGGCTTGTTCCCTGGACTGGTGTACTATCTCACTTTCTGGTACAAATCGAGGGAGCGTTCCGTGCGCGTGGCAATCATCTTTGCATCATCAATGCTTGCAGGTGCTTTTGGAGGGGTGATTGCTTACCTGGTCGACAATATGGACAATGTTCGAGGCCTGGCGGCATGGCGCTGGCTCTTCATGCTCGAAGGCATACCGTGCTGCCTTGCAGCGTTCGCAGTGTGGTTTGTTCTACCAAGCTACCCAGAATCCGCATCATGGCTGTCGGCTGCTGAGAGCAAGCTCGCGGTCGACCGTCTCAAGGACGATGGCTCAAAGGGAGCGGCGCCTGCGTTGACTTGGGAGATCGCAAAATCCACATTGACTGATTGGCGCCTTTGGATCCACTATTCCCTGAATTTTTGCATGGCGGTCCCCATGAGCTCTCTCTCACTGTTCATACCGGCTATTACCAAAGAGCTGGGATATGAAGGTATACAAGCGCAGCTGATGACAATTCCACCGAACGCTGTTGCATACGTGGTCTGTATCCTCAGTGCTTGGTCGGCGGATCATTTCGATGCTCGTGCTCTCCATACGGCAGTCCTCAGTTTGATTGGGGCATCCAGCTTCTTGGTATCGGCTCTCATACCCGTTGATGCCTACCAAGCACGCTATGCATGCCTCATAATCGGTGCTAGTGGTACTTTTTCTTGCAGTCCGCCTCTTGTGGCCTGGTTGAGCAGTAACGTGCATTCGACAGCGGCCGTTGGAATGGCTATCGCGCTGAATGTAAGCATGGGATCCCCGGGTCAGATATGGGGTTGTTGGATCTACCCGAAGAACGAAGCAGATATGGGCTTCACAATGGGACACTGGATTAATACAGCGGTCCTGTTTATGGCTGCTGCAGGATGCTTTGGATTAAGGGTGTACTATGGGAGGATGAACGCCAGCATGAAACGAAAAGGCGCAGTTGGTGAGGGGACCAGACTGTTTAGTTACTGATCCAATGTGGGAATCCCGCCCAATGAGGTCCAGGAGGAATTTGAATTTGATAGCAAGCATGGTGAATACTTATAAGTAAACATGCGTGTACTACAGAGTAGTGTACATATGTATGGACGGGTTGGACTTTCAACTGCGGTGAGCTTCTTAAATAGGCAAGGCGTAACGCGAAAACTTCGGTAGATTATCTCTTCAAGACCTCTCAGATCTGCCGGCTACCATCTACACACAATCTTCTTCATTCATTGCTCGCAGGCCGCGTCTCCCTTGTTGTCGTATGAGCGCATCCAGGAACGCGCGGAACTGTTGAGCATGCTTCCCAAATGAGGTATGTATATCTGTCACCCCTTTGTCTGCCACCGATTGAACCGCAACTCATCATTTCTCACAGTTTCATCCAACGCGCCACCAGCGCGGCCCCGCCAGGCTACGAGACGCCAGAATTTCCCTCCTTATACTGGCCTCTTCCGATAAAGGGCGCAGATACTTATTATCTCTATAAGCCAGGTGACATATGGCGGTTCACTATGTTATGGACGCTAGTGTTTTTCATCGCCATACACCTTGCAGCCGCTGCTTGGGCTTGTATCATACAATGGCGAAACTGGAGGTTGATTTGGATTGCTCCGATTGTTTTTGTAGTGGTCGGCGGAGCGCAGGGGTTCATCGCGGGTAGCGTGGTTGGCGGACTGTAAGTATTGCCAACCTAACCCATAGTTGGCCTCTACGAGTCCTTCGTGGTGTGGATACTGATATATCTGCACAGACTTGGCGGTGTTTATCAAGCCGGATACTTCAAGATGTCGACATGGATACCCTTCGTGTGGGCATTGGTGAACGCCTTGGTGCTCATTCTCTCATCGTTCGCCATACATGGTGGGTTGTAAAACTAGGAACGCACTTAGTAGCCGGATGTACAGTCGCTACGCCCAGAATCATACGTACGATGGTATGATAAAGCATGTAGGATCTCGCCAATTACTTCTCCCAGTGAATTGCTGAATACACATGGTCTAATTTCGGTGTCGGTCGCGCATCGTATACATGTGAAATTCTCACGGAGCTCTCAAAGGGATTGTCCGAACTTTCGAGTTATGAGGACAGTTCAAAGTAGCCTCCAAAACCAAATTCAGTCGATGGCAATTCTTCACTATTGGACTCTCTTATGAAGCTTTAGTACACGCAATCGTCTACATACATTCTAATACAATTTTCATGGCTTATATCTAACCACCCTCATGTGCAAACATCATACTGCTTTTCTCACTGCCCGTCGACCACTGTGTTCTTTTCATTCTGTATATGTACCTGGATAGGCAGCTGTCCCCTAAGTTGTTGGGTTACTATCCCCCATGTGTCCTTAGTTGATGACGCAATGATTGCCATCATGGCTGCGACTTCGATACTAATTGACCTTGCATATACCCTCGAGATTATTCTGTCTGCTGTATAACCTGATCTTTGAAGCTACGGTTTTGAATCAAGATGTCCGACACAACAACTGCGCTCGTGTAAAGAATTGGGAGAGCGGAAGGACTTTGTATAAAGAGAAAATCCTGAAACCGAACATTGAAGCTCATCAATTGCTTGTGAAAGTGTCACACGTTGCCCAGAACCGCACTGACGTCCAGTCGTACGATTGCAATGCCTTTGGGGAAGGGTCGGTTTTTGGCTGCGATTTCGCCGGAGAAGTCGAATCTGTTGGCGCTTTTAGGAAGGGTTTAGATGCTGTTGAGGATGGATATCAAGAATATCGTTATGGAAAGATCTCTGCTTTTAAGATTGTGTACGAGCTTTAGGACACCTGATTACAACATGAACACAGTGTGAATTTAAGACAAGGAAGAAACCTTCATTTCATGAAGTGTGTAGTCAAAGACAAATAACTGGGCTTGTTGACGACTTTTTGCCTTTTTACACCCGATAACCTCAACATAAAATTTGGAATGCCCAACACTTAATCATCGAGAACCAACCCGGCCTTTTTCGGTCATGACGATCCACAGGACTTATATGCAATGGCCCGAATTTAACCGCTCCTCGCCGACCGAATTGACTGTGAAATATGCCCAATACTGAACTTTCATGAAACTGCAAAAAGAAGACGTGTACACATACACTGCACATACGTGAATCATTGGACACTTCAATTTCATGCGAACAGCATAAATCGGCCCTTGTAGTCCTCTCGTCCACCAATCAGCGTACATCGCTGTGATCAATTTCGCCACTATAAACAGAGCTTATGCTTCTGGCTTTCTCAAATTTCATCAACTGCCTTGATAGCAATGACCTGGGAAATTAAGGTCATGAAAGGTGCATGCTCGGGTCAGCGATACATCGTGCAAATGGGTGATGTACTGCCGTCTGGGTGAAGTTGGCCAGTTTGGACAATGTGCGCGCGTACAATCCAACAGCTCTAAATTCACCAAGGAGATGAAATATTCGTCTCAATTAGTAAATGGTCTAAATGCCAACTTGGAAAGTATGTAGTCACTCTGCAGCACTTCTAACGCGCCCAACGCCACCACGCCCGGCATACTTTCCAACTTTCTCACCCACGTGCTCTACTCCCGCATGGGTGATAGTATCCGTACCTTCCTATAAAGAGCAATATAAAGGATTGGCTATCAGTCTCGGGCACTATATCATGTACCAGTGTTCTAGCGCTCTTCCTTGCGCAGCTAATTTGTCAACTAATCGCGATCTTCAAGACCGCTGTGCCACACCAACACCAGCTAACTAACGCTTGTGAGCCCAAGAGAACTGAAGGTTTGGGATGTAAAATCGGGGGATTCTATTGGCGGGAAGATGAGTGCACATGTTTTTTATCTTCTCCGAATAAATTGTGACTTTGCCCTCGCGCTGCTCGAGCAGTTCACTTTAAGTCGAATTGAGTCCGAACATACATGACTTCTTTCCAAAAATAACGAAGATGCGGTGGTTGTTCATTCTGATCACACCTGGGGTGTTTGCAGCCCCCTTTCCGAGCGAAGGATTAGATGGTCCCCACACCGTCAACATGAGTCCCCAGACTGGAGCATTTTTCGTAACGGAAGCGACTGAGAGCCGTACGGTGTTTGCCATGGTGACATTCTTTTGTGCAATAGTATTATCAGGGCTATGCGGTACGTAATCCACTTCTTAGGATGCGTTGCTTTGTAAAGCTTCACTTGCCACGACTGAGTACACTGAGCTGACTTGCCTGCCGTAGGATCCTACGCAGAGACGCTGAAGTACAACATCTTCCGCAAAACCGACATCTCCTCCACGCTGCTTGCCTTCCTCTACTTCTTGGCTATCGTATGCGCCATCTCCATTACATTGGTCGAATCAGGATTGGGTGCGAAAACTCGCGAATTGTGCCACGCTGCTGCCGTCATCTGTATTGTATTTGGTACAGGAAGCAAAGTAACCATGTAAGTCAGAAGATATAATACTCTTCCGTGGACAGAAACGTTACTTAGTCAAAAGAAATATTCAGAATATCATAGCTAATGTTATTCTCAGGTATATATTTCTCTTGGAGCGCATTCGTGTCGTACGAACCCCATTTGTACCCCGCCAAAAAGACGGTTTATGGATCGCGTTAATGATCATTATCTGTGGCGGCTTCGGTGGAATCTCCATACTCGCATACACCACACCAGCTATCGAACTTTCCTATCTTGATGCCCGCTGCCGAATCGGTCTTTCCCCACGAACTTCCCTACCCTTTATGGGTTTCTTTGTGGCGGTCAATATCATACTTACAAGCGTGTTACTGTGGTTGATGAAACCAATGATGACGCCGCATAAGTTGCTTTCGCTCCGCGGAATTTTTGGGAAAAGCACGGGGGCGAAACTGAACAATTGGCTCGGTGGGCTGAAGGGTATAGGAAGAGGGAATGCTGCGAGATACTCGGGTATTCAGAAGAAGACATTGAGCAAGAACGTCAGAATTCTACTTCTAAAGTGTTTCATGGGGAGCTTGTTGGTTATGCTCATCACCATAGCTAACATGATCCACATCTACGTTATGAAAGGAAGACAGCTAGACTGGTTGTGTTTAACCGTTTGCATGGTTGATAGTGTGTACACCCCTTTGCCCCAATTTTATTATGAAAATACTGACGGTTCGGGTAGTTAGTTTGTGTGTTGTTATTCTCCACTGGGTGAAAATGAGTTCGGCAAAAGCTGAGAACAACCTCACCGATGTAATGGCACAATTGATGCCCTGCGAGAGAATGGTGCCCAATCTAATCCTCCCTTCCCCGAGTCCAGGCGGTTCAGTATTCGATATGGGGCGGCCGGCACTGCTTATGGATCCCGGGTCATTGTTGACTGTCGACAAAGCAGTTACTCGGGTCAAACGAGTGCCTTAATACCAGAGAAAACACGTAGGATTATTAAGCAAATGCACTGTATAAATAAAAGTACAGAAATGATCAGCAATCAACAGAGTGATAACTAAAAGACAGGGTGGCACTTCTCGCCACGAGCCTCGACCTGTGAAATCCATCATTGGTATATGTCGTTATAGAAAAGTTTAGCCGGAAAATCGTGAAGTACATATGAAATCATCCCAAAGTGAAAGACCAACCCCATTCCTTAAGCACTTCTTCCCAATCTCGTTTGTCCTGCCCATTCAAAGCAGGCCGCCACACTTCTTCAAGTACCTTTTGCACCATTCCAACATTCTCGTAACGATTTCTAGCCTGTATCTCCTTCAGTCGCTTGAAACACTGCGAAATCTCTGGTTCATTGCTCAATTCTGCTCCAGCCATGAATATGGGATACAGCATACTAGACTCTGCTGCACTACCCGATGGAATACGTGAGACGAACTGCATAGCACGAGAAGCGCAGGCTGGTATAAGATGCTTGTGCGCCGTGGAAGTGCGATACAACTGAATAAGCGCAGCATTTCGATAGGTTTCCGCGAGTGCAATGAGGTCAAGGGCGACGGGTAAATCCAGCCCAGGAATGTCCATAGGGCTTCCATACGTCCATTGTAGAATTTCCTGCTCGAGAATTGCGAAAGCGGCCTCTGTAATATGAGGAAATGCTGGATTTGTCGATGTAACAAACTGAATACGTGTTATGAGTCGACAGATATAATATGCAATTCCCATTAGTGGATCGACTGTGAGGGTCTCGGCGTTCACGGCCTCGTCCATGATGCTGTTCACCACGAAAACTTCCGATCGTCTGTTCGAAACACGCGCCATTAACGAAGCCATGGCGTTATGATATGTGAAATGCCGGCGGAGTGAGCCAATCTCCCAGGATTCATAACCGTTGCTTTGAGCAGACAGCATATTCAGAATGTCGCGCACACATTTCATCTGTGACAGCCACCTGGTGCTTTTTTCTCCATTGAGAGCTTCAAGTCCAACGAGGAGAAGCACTATGCCAATCACCTGAAAAGCATCCCGGGGAGGGCCACTGCTTTGCGGTACACGGTCCGCAAGAAACGCATAGCACCTCCGTTGATACTTGCTCGAAACAGCTCTTAGGTGTTCCGCTCTATCCTCAAAAGCTGTTCGTCTTGCCAGTTGCGCCGAAGAAAGAGCAATGATAGCATTGAGCACTCCATCACATTCGAAAGCCCATGGAATGTACAAGCCGGTATAGAAACTATGCGGGGTGTCCGCCACGGAAACACTTGGTATGAAGGCTTCGACATAGTACCGGAGAAGATGTTTCTTTTCTGCAACTTCATTGACTGGAAGTGAATCCCAGGGATCCAATGACGGTACTGGAGATGAGACGGTTAATTCTTGCAGTGTAGGTAACGTGATGGCTTGCTTGTCTTCAACCTCAATCTCAGTCTCGGGTTCGGGTTCAGTTGCGGTTACTGTTGTGGACGTTGATACAATCTTGCGCTGGGCTTCCCACTCGCATGACATGTTGAGTCTTGTGCAGCTCTGGCAGATTGGTCGCTTCCCATCGCATCTTTTCCTCCTCGCGCGGCATGTCAGACAGCCTTGTCTGGAGCGTGGGGCAAATTTGCGCTGGCGAGGTCGCTCGGGGTCACCCATATTGGCTGGTGGCTGTGCGCTTTGACCGTATGTGTAAGATACATGCCCCAAACAACTCTGCCTTGTCTAGGCGTAGTGAGTTGTCAAGTCATAGTTGAGGAATGCTTGTTGTTCTTGATTGAGGGATCTCTGAGCGATGATCTGCCACGCGAGATAGCGAAAGCCGATTAGTCCGATGGTGGTTAGCGTGGAACGCTGATCTGTACGCGTGTGATGTACATCCCAGTATAATCATGTGACTGTGCAGCCTACACCGCCTCATACCTTTTCTCCTCAACTTTTGTGGCTCATTAAACGGATTGGGATTTATATATCCTATTCGTTCAATTGAGATTGGATGTGGAAGCCCGAATATGATGCAAGACTGACGCAATGGATCCTCACGTAGAGAGTAACACAGTTGTTTCTATTCATAGAGCGTCCTCAAGCTCAAGTGCTTCCTCAAAACCCTACATAAGCAGTCACAGGAAGAGTAGCAATGCAACTAATTCTTTGCTGATGAGTATTGCCCTGCTATCATTGTGTCTACAATGATACGTGGGTCGTAACCCAAAGCGTACATTCTCTTTCTCCCACGAGCACGGAGAAGACAGCATTAGGTGATGTGTTGAATATCTGCTGAGCCAGGTGTTAGTAATGACGAGCGAATTCAAAGGAAAGGGACAATAGCAGATTTATGGGATCGCCGATAGACGTTCAATGGCGTTATTTCTGGCGGGATGGGATGGAGGTATGAGTACTAAAGTGCAGTAAAGTGATGGCTAGAACCCTTGCGCAAACTCATGTGCAATAAGTATTGCTGTCGTTCTTGGTAGAGTTCCCCTCGAAAATTCATCTCTGTACGGACAAACATATGTACCTAATGGGTTCATACACAGGTAAGCTGTTCCACACACGTCGCTGTACTAACACCCTCCAAGCACTTTTCCATGGTACGTTCAACATTTATAGATGACAATATATTAGAAAAAGATTCTCTTGATCACTCGTGTTGTCTGTTATGTCAACTCTATACATCTTTTTTACGAGGTTTACAAAGCAGGCTGTAGGGGCATGAACACCAATCGATCACATCTTGATGGCTCCTCGCCCATGCCGTTTGTTGTCCACGGGCTCAAAAGCGCTGTGCGCTATATTCTTATTTCCTCTAAGAAAGCTCTGCCAATCATGATTCTTGATGGCCGTGTATTCACTGAGTGAAAGAAGTAGACGCTATATGCTGCTACCCTATTGAGCAGCGTGTGTTGCACAGCAAGTCCTATGACTCCAAACGAGCGAGACAAACACTGCGTATACCTCCGTTAGCCGATTGATTGTTTGCAATGATGCCTAATCGCGATAAGAGCCCTTATCTCGCGCTCATTCTACTATGTAAACACCGCCATGCAAGATATCTCCCACCTGCCCCACTCTAGGACGCGGAGAGCAGCTTAACCGCCCGACGAATCTAGACAGAATAGTTGACAGAAAGATGTTTATCACAAAGGTTCTGATCATAATCTTCGGATTAGTCGTGTCAGCTGTCTGTCTCCTTCAAGATGCTGCTGCCGGCTTGGACGTCCACATCCACCATAACAAGGTGCAATCGCCTGGAAAGCTTCAAGCTAGAGGACTATGGTTTTCAGATGAAGATTGGGCCAAGCTCGTCAACAAAGGCTGCAACTACCTGGAAGCAATGCGTTCGACGGATGCCGAAGCGGCTGCTTTCATTCCGGGTGCATTAGGTTCTGCAAGGAGCCCGTGGACGAATCACGGTGAGTAATGTTAGAACACAAAAGCTTAGCAAGACGAAACTGATGATTTCAGGTGATCTCGTCGCATGGGGTTATGAAGAAGAAGAGGATGCTCACGAATACTTTGATGACTATCCTTTTAACCTCGAAGAAACCTTTACAGATCTGCACCTCGACATGAGATTGATCCATCAGGGCGGCCCAAGCGTGGCTGTCGGATGGGAACATGAGAACGCGATACAGAATAATGGAAGAGCGTATCCAGTGGGTTATTGCTTCTTCCAACATCTTCGATTTACCTTACTGATATCATCGACAGGCCACCCACGCACACTTCCGCACGGTCTATAATTTGAGAGACGGGGCAATTATTGCTCAGAGCAAATACGGCGCAGTACATGCAGCCAAAGTGGCCGGTATTCCGTTGGATCTAGTACCTAATCTTAAGTCTTGGGCGGATATTGTTTTCCTGGACTTGCAAGAGCTGGTGAAGAGCACACCAAATGCCAACTTACGCAATGTTCGTCACATCATCTCCAACTACGTCGTCAACCAGGACAGCAACAAGATCATTGAGCAAGCGGCAGGCTTAGAGAAGAATGTGTTCAAGGGAGACCGTTGCCCATTCGACTATGCCAACAGGAAGAGATATCGATGGGATGCTCAGTGGGACGACAGCCATAGGTCTTCAGAGGGTGAGGCTTACCGAGCGATACTAGCAGCACCCAACTCGGTAGGCGTGGCCTGGCTCTTGATTCGGCATAAAAGAGAGTTCGGGGAGCGGAGGATTGTGGAGGAGATATCTGTCTTTTGTCAAGAGCAAGACAGGGAGGATGGTGAACTTGAAGTCAACATCATGTTCACTCTTGGTGATGCCCCGGGATGAATGTCAAAGAAGGCATCACATCACTGTCATTTGGACTTACAAAATGAGACGGCGGCTTTGGTTTTCCTCCCGATGCCAATGAATGATGACCGCAACGTAATGCGAGTTCATCTACAGCCATGAACCTTTCATTTCTCGGGCGTTGCTGGAATGGTTTTCTCGAGTAATGTAATGCATAAGATTATAACTAGAAAGCTGCTAGAAGCTACACACCAAGATACTCAGATGAATTACCCGACTGTTTAGAATAGATTGAGGGGCTTTTCTTCATATCTTATGAGTCTAGCAAAGGAATATGTGCAGTATTGTACTTGAAACATTGTGAAGGTTTCGGTCCGTCATTGAGTGGAATGATATCCTGTCGTCTAGTCTCCTTACATCAGTCTTGAATTGCGAACCAGTGTTTGTCACACGCACACACATGAATGTCCTTATACTATACTCGTAGCTCATTTGGTGCATAATCCATGCTGTACCATCACACCCAGGTATACGTATCACTACAACTCTGCTTTTACCGACCGCCCACGTGGATTTATGATTAAAGCAGGAAACATACAATAATTTGACTTCGAACATACTGAAAATAGGAAACCAAAACTGTCAATCATAATCGCGACGCAAATATCACCTGGGCCAGGTTCTCAGATAGGCAGATAACCTTCGCTTTCAAGAAATTCACTTAGGAGCTTGATAGCCGTCTTCAAGGTTTCTGGAGAACATGATAGTCGCATCCTTACCCAACCATACTCTCTTTCGACACCATTGAAGAGTTGTCCAGGGCTCACCTAGATTTGATTGTCAAGTCAGTACAATTGAGATGAACGTGCTAGTACGAGAGACTCTTGGAATACAAAGATGCACATCGTCCTATTCTCTTTATATGCTGATAATGACTTACCCGCACACCGTACGCGGCCAACCGACGACAAAAATAAATTTCTTCCTGCACAGAGCGAGCGTTTTTTGCCAACTTCGCGAAAACGACAATGCCATGGGATGCGGGGATATGAGGAATACCCCAACGGTTGAAGAAGTTAGTAAGCTGAGAATAGCAGATGGACAACCGCTCGGAATTGAGATCCATGAGTGTGGGCAATTTGGACCAGTTCAGCAGTGAAGAAACATAGAGCGCCGCGACACCATTCACATGACCCCACGTCAGAGTGCTGACAGCATTGATCAAGTCGGGGTTATGCTGTGATATCAAACAACCCTAAAACAGTCAGAACTATGACCTAGCATCGGGGCGGTTTACATACAACTCTAAATCCACTGCAACCGAACAATTTGCTAGCGGTCCAGATCACATGAACACGACTGGGATCAATCTTTACAGCACCTCGAGGGGACAGGGGATCGGTCAGAGATAAGGCAGAAACGAATGGCGCAGGGCTTTTTTGGGGCGTTCGAAACGAGCAGAGCGCAAGTGTCTCGTCAGATATGAAATGCAGATTCCGTTCCTGACAAAACTCCATACATTCCACTATCGCGGTTCTGTCATAGCAAGAAGACGTCGGATTCTGGGGGTTGCACAGCAAGACCGCCCTGATGCGTGATTTATCCGCAGAAAAGTCGTACGTAGTTTGCAGTGATGCCAGCAGATAATTATCGTGATTGGTGTAGGTGGGTGGGTGTGCCACAACAATCTTGACTGATCTAGACTCGAGCAATATATTGTAACCATCTAGCCGTCGATTAATATATGGCTTCTGCAATGACGTGATCACTTACTCCAGTAGGGTCCAGGAATTAGTACAGAATCACCAGGATCGCAGATGGCATGGATTACGTTTTCGATTGCATCTGAAGCTCCAGCCGTGAGAGCAACTTGTTTCGATGTTACATCATGAATAGGGTTGAAGTAGCTGTTCAAAAATGAAGTCACAGCTTTTCGCAATGTTTCATCGCCACCACGGTCTGAAGGGTGGGTAAAGACCTTTGATCAGTCAGCAAAATGACCACATTGGTATCTGATAGATTGGGCTTCATTGCCTGTTCGGTAAGGCTGTTCTCAACAACAGTCTTGAAAAACTCGAGTAACTCTACGCGGAGTACTTCGTTCTGGGCAGTCGAGAGATCAATGACGGTACTTGATTCGTTGTGTTGGGGCAGAGAAGTGATGGGCCCTGGAATAGGAGAAGCGTCCATAGCCCAAGTCATGCGGGCAGAGAGTCCAGGACCCATGGCAACAGGTGTTCGGCCACGAGAAGTGTCCATAGCGGGGCTTGTGTGAGAGAACTGTTGGGTCAGCGGAAGAGCGACCACCCAACTCTGTAGCGCATACGCTGTTCATCGACCAACAGTTATTCACCCTCTCCTTTTGATTTATCGCATAGCCGAGCACAAGAAACCGTAGGATGTTGTTTAGGGGTTTTGGGTAGGTTGAAGGCAGCTCGGATGGTAATAGTGTATGGCATCATTCTTACGAACCCCACTCTTATTAACCGCGTCTGCAAGGCTGCAAACGACAGTGCACGGGTACCTGGTGCCTGCCTAAGTGCGTCTATTGTACATGTCCGAACAGGAAGGATAATGGACGTTGGGGGCAGAAGCCCGAACCGCCGAGTACTACCGGAATTCAAGGCATCGCTGACATGCATACCTCAATGGTCAGCTGTCGCCAACGAGAGCGTCCAATTCTGCTGACCGCTCATGCATCTGCAGTTGCTATCACACATCAAAGCAGCTAGAACCGCGGCGTTCCCGCAATGAAGATGTTGCGATTGGCTTATTTTAGTACCAACGCGTATCCTGCTAATTGGATATAGCATGGATGGCATAATGCGGCGTAGGAGGTACCAGTACCGAACTGCTGGAACTACGGGATTGTTGAACTGCTACTCAAGCACTTGAGCGCATAGCTATGTAGCCGAGGCATGCATGTGATAGCGTTGGTGGAATGAGATGATCAATATAGGTATTCCTGCGAATGTGGCCAGATGCGGGCATCTGTAACGTGAGTATGAACGGGGTAGGCGTGAATTGCATGTCCGCCAATAGTACAAACCGTCACGAACCCTTGATACAGGGGTAAATGTGTAATCCGCGTGTCCGCGTGTCCAGCAATTGCCTGGTACACTGCATAGCTGTAGTTGTTGGTTCTGTGGGGCGATTGAGATGGTTCGGCTACTTCGAGTTCATCCGCCCCACAAGGATGCCCCTGAGCCACTAGTCTACCAATGGATCGTTCCCTCCGAAGCAGATGGATGCAGCTCTCATTCTTACTGAGGCTGGTATTACTATTGCATAATTGCTATATAAATCTAAAAACTCATAAAACTTCCATCAATCGAGCCTACAGCTCACATTGTAGCCCGCTTGGCTAAGTGGTATAGCGTCTCACTAGTATCACTTGAGTTTCCCAAGCCTATGAGAAGATCATCAGTTCGATTCTGATAGTGGGCATCTCTTTTTGCTTTCCCTGAAGAAGAACCAACATATACTACCTCTAGGTAGATGTCGCGCTGGCTGGCTTGCTGCATATATATATGTTTCTTTTATTTTATTTTTTTCGTCTGGTACGCTGTGCGCTGGAAGACCAACGAGAAACCTGGAAATCGCAATCCAGTGTGCGCTCAGCACCGGGTCAATACAACCTCTTGAATGGCATATATAATTCTTGCTGGATAGTTCGCGCTGTAGGGAAGCAAGTAGCATATCGATGGTAAGAAGGGTGGGCTCATGAATTCAAACTCGGCTGCTTTGTATGGAGTCTCGTATACTTTTAGTCGCTCAAAATATTTGCCCATATATTCTGTTCCCGCATTTTTGACTGGTGGGAGATCATCGAAATCAACTAATGCTACCTAGGTATGTATGTCTGTGAGAAAGCACTCACCGCCAGCAACTACCATCATGACTCTGCCAATTGGAACATTGAATTGATTGAATGCACGGCAAGTTTGAAGAATCAGTTCATCAATCCATCACATTCATAGAAGGAACCTTAGCCTTTCTTGCATTGTATAACATAGCCTGGAACTTAGTCCAGAAATTCCGAGCATTCAAATGTCGACATTTGGATGTTTGGTGTACCTGGTCACGTGCTACCTAATCTCCAGGGTTGAGTGCGAATGTTTGACCTGTCTCTGACATCATACCCACTCAACCCTATGTTGCTCTCCCTTTGAGGACATCGGACGAATCTGCGCAAACGCTTTGATAACCTCTGCAACTATGGCCTCTCGATTATTTGCTTACCGTTACTCTTCCTTGGCTACGCGGAAGGTTTTGTTAAATCGAAGTACCAGGATCGTCCCAACAAGACCATCGGGATTCGCGACGCCGCAAAAATGGTACAGCAAAATCATTAAGAAGCCGCCAGTTGCAGGTCAAAATTCGCAAAATGCAGAGCCACACTCGCTTTCTGCGCGACTAAAAAAATTGACGCGCGAATATGGCTACACAGTTATGGGGGTATATCTTGCACTTTCGGTCATCGACTTTCCATTGTGCTTCCTCGCCGTGAAGCTGCTAGGCGAAAAGAGGGTGGCACACGCGGAGCACGTAGTTTTTAATGGTGCCAGGAACGCTTTTTATAAGCTGTTCCCGAATGCACCTGGAAAAGAAGAGGATGAGAAAGCTATCGTTAGCGACTATGCGCCCGATCAAGGTACCGATGCTGTGTCGGAAGTTGACGCCAGTGAGTTCAAACCGAATCCTTCGCAATCGACTGTCTGACAACTTCCGCAGCTATTTGGACCCAACTCGCCCTAGCATTCGTCATTCACAAGTCCTTCATATTTATTCGGGTGCCTTTAACGGCAGCGGTGACTCCAAAGGTTGTCAAAACACTGCGCAGCTGGGGATATGACATCGGAAGGAAAAAGAAACAAATGTCCCGACCCAATTCAACATAAAACATTATGATCACAAAACTAAATGATTGCGCTGTAATTCTTAGATGTACCAGCTACCGATATGTTAGCTGCATAATCGAAGGCCTTAGAAGATGCGACTGTGTAAATATATGTGAAAGCGAGGTTGCAAGCAAAACAGGATTACATTGAGGTGTGCGTAGACAGCGAAATCTACATATGTACCCAAAGAACTGGCAGTAGTAGATCTCACAATATCGGTCCATGTTCACAGGCTGATTTATCTATCTTCATACAACAGGCGATGATATCAAGAAGTCACCATCTGTGGCACGAACCAAAATTGAAGTAGTTGAATAGAAACAAATGTCTGACTAGGTTGAGATCAAAGAAAAGACAGAAATCCCAATACCTAGTCAACGAGAATTCGACGTGCCGTTCCTGGATTTGTGGATAGCGATCAAGATACTTGTAAATTTTTGTCGATTGTGAGATGCGCAATTGTTTGAACGGTTGGAAGTAAGGAGTTCTCTTGCGATGGACGCTAGAGGGAGCGGCTTGTGGACTCTTCATTTGTGTACCCTAACATCTTGCCACCTAGTATCAAGCTGTTGACCACGTATAAGGTGTCGGCCTACATTTTCTACCTTACCTAGGAGCTTATTACTATGCATGTAGGGTATAAATTTTATAGACGTGTTTATCCAATACTGTAAATGGAGTGTTGTTGAAAAGTGGACAATCATCATCATGACACCATGACATTGTCTTGGCTGTCACTCCGAGTACGATATCGTGCAAAGGGTATTTAGGCTTGTGCATTCTGTACAGACTTCACTGAAATTTGAGTACCGTTTTCGAGTTATTCAAAAATCAATTCTGAATAATCTTTGACTTTTGAATTTAGTGCGCAATACATCGAAGTTACAGACCTCGGAACAGCAAAATAACATGAATATGTTGACCGGCAACACATTCAATCCAGACCAAGATATTCCTGACCTCAGTGGAAAGGTATGCGACGAGTAAGGCATACAGTGCAAGCTTCATCTAACATTGTTAGGTCTATGTTGTCACTGGTGGCTCCGCGGGGATAGGTTTTGGCATCGTAGCGCACTTGCTTCAGCACAACGCCGCGCGAATATACCTTCTTTCCAATAAAGAGCACCACGCATCTGAAGCGCAAGAAGAACTCAGAAATTGGGGCGACACAGCCAAAGTAGAATGGCGGCAATGTAACCTGGAATCCTTCAAGCAAACTGATGCGGTGGCGAAGGCTCTCGCGAAAGAGCTCACCCAGCTTGACGCACTTGTATGCAATGCCGGGCTCGGTGTCGGCGTCTACAACGAGACGCAAGATGGATTGGATAGCCATATGCAGGTCAACCACTTTGCGCAAGCACATCTGACGTTGACGCTGCTGCCGGTATTGCAGAAAACCAAGGACTCGCGGGTTGTGCTGCAATCGTCCGATTTGCATCGAGCTGCCCCTTCGTCTGTGGCATTCGCATCGGTGGAAGAAATGAATCAGGATATCGGTGCGATGTTGCTGTACAACCGTACTAAGCTTGCTCAGGTACTGTTTGTTCGCGAGCTCGTTAAACGTATCAAAGCGCAGCAATTCGGAAGTGTGACGCCGGAGCACGGTGAGCCTTGGATCAATGCGACACATCCAGTACGTATCAAACTGATGATGAGCGATATTGCTGGTTCAATGGTCAATATTTCGGATGCTCGACTAACATGGCGTTCAGGGTGGCGTGACGACGGACCAGCAAGAGCAGGCTGTCGAAGCCTATGGCACACTCGGAAAGGTGGGCGTTGCTGCTGTCCGCCCGCTCATGAAAGATCCCGTCGCAAAAGGATGTCGTCCAGCTCTATTTGCGGCAACGAGCGAGGATATCGTCAAAGAAAAGTTGCAAGGGCAGTACATAGTCCCTGATAGGAAGGTGACAGACCCGTCTTCCCAAGCCAAGGACGAGAAGCTGGCTCTGGCGTTGTGGAGCCTGACCAAGAAGGTCCTGGAGGAGAAAGTTGGGTCTTTGGGTTATACCATGTAAATGTTTTGGAATCAAGGTAGGGAAACTGGAGCACAAACTACTGTACGCACATTGTTATTTTCCTCGTAGTTCGCTCATAGTCAGCATCCTGGCAACATCATGGAGGGGTTGAGGCAACTGGGCGCTGAGCGGTCGTTTTCTCTTTCGCGGAGAGTGCCATATCACAGATGGCAACATATAGCAAACATCTGCTAGCCATATCCCTTCTGGCTTCTTTTATAGGGCGGAACAAAAATCAACATGCGTAGGGCGCGAGTATAGGGCGCGTGCAATTTGAACCTAGTGTATGTAATACGCGGGGTAGACCCCACTACCCTATCCAAGGAAGATTTGGGGACGATCAAATGATTGATGATAGTATAAGTATTCAAGTGGCGTTGATATACTGAGCCTCAATTCAAGAGCACGTCTCGACAACCAGTTGTATCCCGAATCAATTCTTTTTGTTCCTTCAGCATGGCAAAACTGACCTCGTTCAAATTGTTATCCTTCGATGTCTATGGGACACTCATCGACTACGAACGGGGCGCGCTCAAAGCTCTCGAGCCGATCTTCCAGAAATCCGGAAACCCCGACTTGGATCTCAAACAGGTCATGCAGCGGTTTTCCAAACTTCAAGCTGCTGGACAGGCTGAAAAGCCTAAACAACTGTACCGCGACCTCTTGACATCAGTGCACCCGATTCTATGCAAAGAGTTTGGGCTTGCAGAGCCCACCGAAGAAGAGAGCAAGACCTTCGGCGCAAGCATTCCATCGTGGGCCGCATGGCCAGACACGGTGGATGCGTTGAGAAGATTGCAGAAAGTGTACAAGATGGTGGTCTTGTCGAACGTGGACAATGATTCGTTCCAGAAGAACAATGCAGCCTCGATGGAAGGCTTCGAGTGGGATGCGGTCCTAACGGCTGAAGACATTGGATCCTACAAGCCGAATCACAACAATTTCCACCATATGCTGAGAGAAGCCAAGAGTAGATTTGGGGTGGAGAAAGATGAGGTCCTGCAGACAGCACAGAGCCAATTTCATGACCACCACCCAGCCAAGGAACTGGGAATCAAGAGTTCGTGGATCTGGCGGCCGGGTTCGGTAGCGGGGAACAGGTAAGGGCATTGCGACATTACTGTCCACGATGGAATCATTTCTAACACAGCTAGGGACGACCCGGTATACGATTACAAGTTCGAAACGCTTGCGGACATGGCCGATGCGGTGGAAAGAGAGCTAGCGGACGAAAGATGACTCCACTGCTCCGACGTGGAAAGGAGGAAACCGATCAAGCCCACGTGTGTGTAGTGAATGGATGCGATATGTGTATTTTGCCTGAAATCTAGAGCGCGTGGCTATCGATAGGTGAGATCGCTAAGTGCTCGGCAGCCGGTATCCGAGTCCTTCCCAGGTGCCAGGAACGTAGATAGAATGCAAGACATCGTACCTGACTGTATTAGTGACCATGATGCATGTCCGTGTTGATTTTGAACAATGGCCCAGACGCTCGACAGAGTCCATGTCCGGAGAAACTGGCGGCGAAGCAGTGCAGCGACCGGTCTGGAACATGGCAGGCTGAGAGCGCATTTATGCCGCCTTACCGATTCGGGAAAGGCGGCTTCTAGCCATAGGTGAATCGTGAGCGTGACGAAGTTGCCGTCTCAATCACGACAAAATGTCTCCACCCCCCGAGGATTTTCCTCGCCGCCGCTCATCGAATAACTATCAAACATTTTCCCAAGGTGCCCATGAAAGTGGCCCGTCCACGATGACGGGACAGAACGCGCAGCATGGTTACAGCTCCAGTGTGAGTTCCTCTGCGTCATCGTTATCGGGGTCACCGGGAGGATCACCGCAGCCTCTACTACCTACCAAAGATTTCCCCTTCCCCATAGTTCCAGCAAAGCCTACAGTACCTCGAATATGGACTCGAGTGCAGCATCGCTTGAAACGTCATTGGGTTTGGTGCTTGGCCGCACTTGCCTTCCTCGCCGCACTTTCGGCCATGATATTTGGTTTCATCGGCCCCGGCAGAGGAATAGACCCTACTTTGGAGGATCCGGATGAACCATTATTAGTGAATCTGCCCGGTTATGGAACGTTCAGAGGTGTTCAGGTTGTTAAAAGTGCGCAAGCGAAGATTGCCTTCCAGGACTCCGTGGAAGCATGGCTAGCAGTCGAATATTCTACGCAACCGGCCAACGACACTCGATTTACACCACCGGACTGGCCTAAAGAATTTACTGGCATCAAAGACGCATCCAAATACGGAAAGACTTGTATTCAGGACAGCTGGTTCTCTCCTTCCCAGCATGCCGAAGAGTGCTTGACGTTCAACTTATATCGACCCGCCGGTGTAACCGCAGAGTCCAAACTTCCAGTTTTTGTCTTCTTGCATGGCGGCGCCTTCGTTCTCGGTAGCGGAAGAAGTTTTGACGGCGCAGCCTTCGTTTCCAAAAGCAATCAACCGCTTATCGTTGTTACAGCTCAGTATCGCCTGGGCGCATTAGGAAGTCTTCCGAGCAAATTGTTTGCGGACGAGGGCCTCTTGAATCTTGGATTAAGAGACCAGAGGATGCTACTGGAATTCATGCAGAAATACGTTGTTCAATTTGGCGGAGATCCGGATCGCATCACGCTGGGCGGACAAAGCGCAGGCGCTCATTCAGTAGGATTGCATCTCTTTCACAACTACGGGAATGACACAGGGAAAAGTCTATTCAGCCAAGCCATTCTTGCTTCGGGTGCACCTACCGCACGATCGTTTCCACCAGCCACGCAGCCTCTCTACGTCCGTTACTACCAGCAATTCATGGACATGCTCAAATGCCCAACGTCCGGCACCAACGCTGAAATTATGGCATGTCTACGTGCTAAGCCTCTTCGCAGTATCCAACAGGCTTCTGGGAAAGTCTACCGAGATTCACAGTACAATATCACTTGGCCCTGGCAACCCGTTTCCGGTGGCCCTCTTCTTGAAATACTAGGGTCTATCTCCGGCAGGAACAACACGTTCTTCAAAATCCCTACGCTCATAACTTCGACCACCGATGAAGGGAAGCTATTCGCCCCCAAAGATCTCAGCACCAATGCCCAATTCATTGATTTCATAAAGAACTTTCAGCCCGGCCTTAACCAAGATGATCTTGCAGACCTTAAAGTACTCTACCCTGATCCTTCGGACGGCAAAGGGCCATACGCCAACTCACCTGTATCTAAGCAATACGAGCGAATCTCCGCTGCCTATGGCGATTATTCATACATCTGCCCTGTACAAGAAACCGCGTATCGACTGGCCAAAGCAAATGCGACGGTTTACAAAGCTCGCTGGAACACACCAAACAACTCGGGCGCAAATATGGGTGTACCGCATGCTGCCGACTCGCCCTACTTCAACGGTCTCTCCAATGTCCAGTTCCCTCCTATCGCGGACTTGTATAGCAGCTACTATGCTAGTTTCATCGTCAGCGGCGACCCCAATAGATACGCGATTGAAAGTGCTGTATCGTGGAAGCCCTATACCGGGGTCGGCAGCGAAGAGCTGGTAGTAGGAAATGAGGAAAGAGGGGGGGTCAAAATGGAACAAGAGGAGGAAGGCATCAGGATGGAGCAGTGTAGTTGGTGGAGGGACGAGGAAAGGATGGTGAGGATGTTCAAATAAGCAACGCCCACGAACAGTCGCATCGTTCTTATCAAGCGTATTTGTCTTTTTGCATAGCGAAGGCGCGGGGTTTCATTGTGTTTGGGTAACATAACCATTTTGTTTACATATCTTTGCGGACCAGGTGCCGCGCACTCAGGATGAGATGTCTGTGTTGATGATAGCATGCAGCGACGATAGACATGATGTAGCGATTTCCTTCTCTATTACTCCGCATCGTCATTGCATTGCATTGCAGTACCAAGCATCCCCGCCAACACCAACGTGTCTTTGCACTACGAGAGAATTGCCGAAACGAG
The DNA here is from genome assembly GCA_948474695.1 of Periconia digitata. NCBI lineage: Eukaryota > Fungi > Ascomycota > Dothideomycetes > Pleosporales > Periconiaceae > Periconia > Periconia digitata. The sequence continues at coordinate 1,200,315 of CAOQHR010000007.1, read as the reverse complement.
TTCCCCACATTGCAGCTCGCGGGTGGGGACTTCGTATGAGCTTCAACGTCACATCCAGTCGTTGATGGATGTCAAGAGTGAATTTCGTTTACTTGAGTAGCTAATACCAATCTTTTTCTTGGAACACCGATGGCTATTCCGAATGACATATCATGGATATTTAGCTGGATGAGGCTCCCCTTCGATTCATTCGATGGCTCATGGCCAAGGCGCTAAAAGCGGATCTGATAAAATCTTCAGCGGATCTGATACTAGACACAGCCAATCACCACACAGTATACATATGCTCCAATCTCGTCACCTTGAGTTCCGGGGTGGACTGGCCTTGGAAAATTCCCATCGGAGTAACCTAGTAACTATCATGTGGGTCCGATGTCGCATGCGGACGACAGGAGCGGGATCTTTGGAGAGGACTTTAAAAGGTACAAAGTCTTATCAGATCCTCTGTTCATTTTCATCTTCCCATCTTCCACTCCACCCCCCTTCCCTCTCCCCGCTCTTCTTTCTCCTTCTTGCTTACTTATCTTACCCATGGGACCCAGGAACATTACTATTTCCGATCTGAAGTATCCGGTCGCAATTGCTTGTATCTATTACATCATTTCCAAGATGCGTCTCCCCGCTTTGACTGATGCGTTGGCATCGTCGACAACATCGTTGGCGAAGTTGTCACTCGGCAAGACACAGAAACACCGCGTGCTTGTTGTGGGATGTGCTTATGGAGGTGTAACTGCGGTCGTGAATCTTCTCGATCTGGAGAAAGGGCAAGCGAGGCAATCAGTCTACCCTGGAGCGGAGTTTGGTGGAAAGAGATGTCGGCGAGGTATCGACATTACGGTTATTGACCAACGAGATGGCTACTGTAAGTCTTCTCCATTGCTAGCTCTTCTATAAAGAGGGTTCCATGTTTTACTTGTGTTCAGACTACAAATGCTCACATGTGAACAGTTCATTCAGTCGGCGCACCGTTGGCCCATGTAGCTCCGTCTCACACAACAAAGATGTGGAAGCGCTTCTCACGGTTGAATGAACTTCAAAATTCAAACCTTTCTTTCAAACATGGCAGTGTAACTTCCATAAATCCATCATCTAAGATAGCCACGTACCGGGATCGCAGTGGTACAGAGCGCCAGCAAGAGTATGACTACGTCATCGTCGCAACTGGCCTGAAGAGGCATTGGCCTGCAGTCCCCAAGTCTGGTTCTTATGAAGAGTATATGCAAGATGGGAAGAAATTCATCGCGAAGATTGTTGGCGGCGACCCCGAGAAGCCTCAAGTTGGCAGAAGAGTAGTCATCATCGGCGCAGGGGCGGTAGGCATTGAATTTGCCGGCGAGATCAAAAACTACTACCCACACATCAACGTTACGCTCGTGCACTCGCGGTCCCAGGTCCTATCATCTGAGCCGCTCCCCTCAGAAGTGAAAGACCAGGTCGCAACTATACTCGCCGAAGAAGGGGTAGACGTCGTTCTCGGCAACCGCGCTGCCATCACCGAGCTTCCCTCCGGAGAATTCGAAGTCAAGCTAGCAGATGGACGAGTGCTCACCGCAGACTTCGTCATCGATTCAACGAAGAAAGGCGAGCCGACTACAGAAATTATACCTCCGCAGTGTTTGAACAAGGACGGCGAAATAGAGGTCAATGGAGATTTAACATTCAAGGCCGACATTCCAAATCGGGAAGCGCACTTTGGTGTTGGCGATGTAATCGCGTGGACCGGGATTAAACGCGCGGGCTCGGCGATGGTTATGGGACAGGCGGCAGCACAGAATATCTTTGCGTCCATTTTGAACGACGAAGCCGACCCCGCCTCCTCATCATCGTCTGCTGGTGAAGCTGTTTCTGCTTCCCCTCCGTACAAGTTCACAGAGCTGCCTTCCTGGCCCGCTGTTATTGGTATCGCGGTTGGAAAACAGTGCCTGACATACGACAAGACCAACGGAATGAAGTTCGGCGTTGAGGTTATGCAAGGGTATTTTCAAGATGATCTTGGATGGTCGAGTAACCTGAAGTATCTCGGGTTGTCAGATATGGTGGATATGAAAGAGAACGAAAATGTTGACGCCAAGGATGATACATGGGTAGAGATCAGAGAAGTTGGCGTTGAAGATGTCAGTGTCACCGCTTAGGCAACAGTATAATCTGTATGAATGAAAGTGGGAAAAGGAAGTTTCACTTATCAGGATGATCTATTGGGTCAGTCTCTCTACGCCTGTTGAGGCCACTAATCCATTGTCGAGGGCCTATCGTCAATCTGTTTTCTAGTTAGCTATACTGAAAAATGTAAAGTAGCAATCTCTGGTAAATAAGATGAAGTACCTACGACCAACCGGCGATGAAACTTGTTGTAGCGCGTCACAATGCCATATCATATGTTCGAAAGAAACAAAACATAATACTGTATAGTGTGTGACGGAGAATAACCTAGAGTATGATTATCATTTGCTCGTGAATTCTATTTAGTGTTCCCCAATCACTTCCCATTTTTTCTGATCCCAAATATACATATCAAGCTCATTTTCGTTGCCTACGCAAAACTGTTAGCCTCATTTTCTCTTTCAATTTTCCGAGGCAGTGTAATATAATGAATTTGAGCTTTGAGCGGGTGTTAGTATTCTGCTTATCAGATTCTTGGAATCTGTGAAGCCGGTTTCTTGAATTGAGCAACATGACCAGGATTTCCGGGTTTAGCGCTAACGGTTGGAGCTACTCCAGTAATGTCTCTGGTGTGCTTTCGTGAATGATTTTTCGGATTTTGGTTGAGCTGTATTCTTGGTCGTAACAATTTGATGATACGAAGCGAATTTTGTCCCTTTTTTCGGGGTCTAAACGGTGACAATCCCAAGCTGCTTTTGCATCTTTTTGGGCTTCGTTGCGCTGGACTTTTTTCCAGCGACTGAATGAGTCGAGCTGTCTGATGGTATTTGGTGGGGTAAAAAATTTGGCTGCTCTTCCGCAGTTTCCGGTGATGATTTCTTCGGGGAGGTTGTGTGTGAATATTCGTGATAAATCTGCTTCGACGTAATCCGGCCCAATTACCCGCACGAGTTCAACATCGTATCTGATAGCGGCGAATATATCCAGGAGGTTACCAATGAAGGAATACCACTCCTCTTTTCCGCTAGGAAACACCCATTGCCAAGGGTGCAGCTTGCCGCCGTGCCAAAGTTGGCTTCGTTCTTGGTGCGTGAACCACAAATTTTCTTGTAGGCTTTTGCATTTTTGTTCCACACCTCTGTCAGGTAGTGGAAAAATTATAGCTGCGACTACATTGATGTCTTGGCTGCAGTCGTACGCACGCTGGAGGAGTTCAGCGTGGCCGCGGTGAGGAGGATTGAAGGATCCTTGGAAAATGAGGATGCGGTTTCTGCGGTCGCGGCGGAGGAAGGGCCGTCTTTTGCCATCGATATTGGCAAAGATCTTGTCTCCAGCGGGAGCTTTGCCAGAGAGACAGCGAGAGATGAATTGGCCGAGGTCGGCACCGAAGAATTGGTTTTGCATGGTGGATATGACTTGGTAGAGCAAAGAGAGGTTGGTAGAATGAAGACAGTTTTTGGAGATAGATTGGAAGGTGTTGAGGTTAAAAAGCTAGAGACAGTTCTGGATTGACAGCCGCATGGGCTCTGTGTAACTCGAGGTGACTGCGGATTCTTAGTCCAGAAACCCTTTCTTAGTACACTATTCTATTGTTTACAGACTGTAATATGCATTCAAAACTTCAAACCCGTATTGAATGCCGCTAATATACCATTTTGCTTATATATTATCCCAGTATTACACGTCGAGCAAGATACCTAATATCTGATCGCAGGAAGTATCGCAAGATTCGAAAATGAGAAAGTGCGTATTATTTCCTGCATGCATAGAAAGCACCACGAGGATTGATCATCCCGGAAGCTCGAGTATTCCAGTAATAACATCATGATAGTATCAGCTCATGGCACATTTTACTGTGGTCGTCACAAACAGAACAATAGCAAATCGAATCTTCGCTTGTCACGAAGCATATATACCACTAATCGGATAGCCTGCGGGGTTAAATGTTGAATGAAACGGACTGGAATAGTAAAACAATTAGTAGTTTAGAGCCAGTATTATACATTTAGATGACATGAGCGAGGACGCATGGTGAAAAAGTAGTACTTTGAAGCCCTTCGGGAGGATAATTTTTATTATTGGGTGATCAGGAAGTTTTATAACACCACGACCTCTCTACAGCTTTATGAGACATCTGAGATTGAACACCCACGCCGACAATAGCCAGAAACAGATAGTAACGCCACAACTCCACAACAAACCTGAAGATAAGCAAAAATATGGCAGTTTCAGACTATCAAAACTTATCCCTAACAGGTTCCACAATAACCTTGCGGCCCAGGATTTTTTGTCCACTCAAGTTAATAGCACGCTGCTGCTTTTCGACAGTAGGTAGAGCTACAAACCCAAGCCCTGGCCTAGCAAAGCTCACCCTCTGCACGTCGAACCCGGAGAACAGATCTCGTATGTCTTCTTCAGTTGCTTCGAAATGGAGGTTTTTCAGGACCACATCGAAGGTCTTGGGTCGTCCGCGGCTATTACCCCTCTTACCGCCCGCGTTGGAGATCTGCAAGCCGGAAGCCTGCTGAGTGAGGCTGTCGACAGATGGAGAAGGCTCTCTTGGATTTTGTCTCATGTTCTTCTTATCGAAATCGAAGAGCGAAACGGCGATTATACGATCTTTCAATCGGAGGGAGGACCTGAATTTTGTGGCAATCTCTTCTGCATCTTCGGCACCCAAGAAGACAATCGCAGAGCCACCTCTGGGTGGGAAATGGACGTCGTGGATCTGATAGTTAGGGAATAGGGAGATCACGTCTTCTTTCGTAACATCATAGTGGATTGGCCGGAGGAAGAGACCGCCTTTGGGCTTCGCGGCCCTCTTCTGCTTTGCGCGCTCGTGCTCCTCGATGAGCTCGTCGATTTCCTTGTCCAACACCTTGGTTGCGTAGATGGTACGACTCTTGAAGTACCTCCCGTTCCACGTTTCCACGAAATTATCGGCGTGGTCTCTGTGATTAAATTTCGCGAGAATCATTCCAGCTTCCGAGTCCACAACGAACGAAGAGGTGCAATCGAAGTCGAATTCTTCGTCGTCCGAATCCTCGGCGTAAGGGTCTGCTCGCTGAACGTAGGAGATGGTTTTTTCGAGGAGAAGATTTAGCCATTTCTCAGGATGATTCGACAAGTGAGTCAGGAGAACTGTTTGGGACTTCACTTTTCTGCTCTCCTTTTCGTCGTGAAGGAAAGTAGAAAGATCTGGTCCATAGTACTCTTCGTCGGATTCAGGAAGATCCTTAGAGCCGATGAACCAGAGCTCGACCCTCTTGGTCTGCCATCCAAACTGAGTCCCGTGGAATTTTTCTATCGCCTTCTGGGCGATTTCCTCGTTCTTGAACACCGCAATCGCTTTGTTACCTGCGGGAAATATATCGAGCAAACCTTTACCATAATGAAAGTCGGTATCGTCATCGCGTGCGAACAACTCGTATACAGTGGCAGCTCCACTGTTAGCGTCAAGGTTTCTAAGAAGCACGAATTTGGATAGCTCTTGATTTCGAGAGCCCAATTCAGTGCGACGAGCGTTGGACACCGCTTCGAAGGGCTCTGTGATGCCTTGACCGTTAGCGCCGTGGTTTTCGCCTTTCTTATGTCCGTATTCGGCCAGCATGTGGGCACCGAAAGATAATTTCTCTGACATGTTGGAGTGCGAGTGGTTCCAAGTCTTTCGAGGGTTCGAAGGTTATGTTATTCGATCGATTTTAAAAAGCCGCTGGTAGTGTACCTGAGGAGAGAGCACTAGATTTATATAGTGTTTAGCGTGGGGTTTGCGTTTGCATGATTTCTTTCACTGCGTATGATGCACGCTATTGACACAATAGTATACAAAGCGTTGGTATCCTAGGCTCCAACCCCTCACATGGCTCACGCCACATGCAGCAGTGAGAACAATATACGCTTTGTGCTTACGCACGATCCAGACGATTTTGTCACATTCGTCTTTCACGCAAATAAGCGAATGAGCTTGAGAACTCGACGAACGCGGCCGTCCTTAGCTGAAAGGAAATCGTCGCGATCAACGCGTTCATTAGTAACAAACAAAGCTAGGGCAGAACATGGGTATAATTACAGTCAGTTGGTATTCCACTACATAAATACCGATAAACCCCGTACAGTTATCAAGACTTGAATAAGTGTACAATGTGCGCACTGGGGCGTGAAAAAGGCATGGCTGGCGCGCGAAGACGTAGTCTGCTTTATACAGGAAAGTTCTAATACAGACGCGGGAATTACTCCGAGCGCAGTTCTATGTGTCCCATATTATAACCTTACTCCAGAAGAACAGAGAGAATATATTGCTTGTCGAGAACACGGGAACCATCACGGTGCTCGAGAAAAACCGGTATTTAATCTAGTTCATCTAAGAACAATGAGATTAGCAAACAAGCGGATTGGTGCTTAGTGTAAAACGATTTTTTCGGTATGGGATTCAATGCGGCTCAGAAGGGGTTCTAGTTGGGTGTATGTATCTTGAATCTGAGGTCAAACATTCGGGTTGCACAGTTCGTTGACTGCAAAGCAGACAATCACGCGAAGGAAGTTGGCTGATGCTTTTCCCAGTCAACATCGCATTTTATTATTGCGCATGCAAGCAATGTGGCCTGACCCCGGACAATTCCGCATTCACAGTATTCCCATCTAGGTATTTGAAAATCCGCTGACCAAAAATGACTGCATTCCGCTACATGAAATTCGTTAACAAACCGCGCGGCTAGCTACCGTGGAGGAGCAATTCTAACAGTGAACGCTACATAACCGTTACCCAAAATTAGGAAACGAAGCCGCCCATGTCGTGATGAAAGCCTCTGGCGGAAGATGAAACAGGTCCCGGAAAGCCGCTCCTAGAAGATAGAGTCTGGCGAGCCCAAATGAAATAAAAGCCAACCATGCTAGAGTAATGTCAACCGCACTACCGCCAATGTCCAGACCAATTTGTAAGAAGTAATACCCTACCCAAAGCAAGTAGTAGACCGGCATAACAGTAATGACTACAATGATAGCAACTCTCCAAAGGGTTCGCTCAATCGGAGTAGGAAAATCGAAGTTCCACGCAATGGCGTGACATGCACCTAGAATGACACTACCGATTATGAACCCAATGTCTTCGCCCTTGAAGTTGAAATAGGCTTCTTTTCTCTCGTGGGGATTTGGAATTACAGGCTTCAAATCGTCTCCGTGTTGATGCATCCATAGCCAAGAATGCCAGTTGTAACGGTCGTTTGGAAACCTTTCTGCTAATTCGCGGCTGTCCTTCCAGGTAAACAGGGCTTGTGTGAAAAAGCATCCCGGTACGAGCCTTTCCAAGTACATCTTAAGACTTCGGATCTTTAGTTCATCAGCATCAGTCAGGTCCTTAAACTCCTCACGGGGTAGGTCCAGATAGCTTTGGATATTCAAGGTCGGCAGTTCTTCAGATTTGAAGATATCGTTTTCCCAGACGCCAACGTGGTTAAGGGAAATGTAGGTCGGGATCTTGGGATTCTGGGGCTTCCAAAACCAGAATATATATGTGACAAAACTGCAAAGTGCGAAGGAGAGAGCTGAGATTTCGATTTTAGCTGTAGGAAGATTTCGAACTTTTCGAGTAATGAGTTGAACAACGAGCCAGAGTAACTGGAGCATTGCTGTTAATTTGGCGAAGAAGTCGCCCTGCCCCTTCTCTTTTATTCCGGGCTTGCTGATGGGAGGTGTGGAGTCAATAATTTTTTTCTTGATCAGGTAGCTAAGTTGTGTCGTATGTATAGCGGTAGGTTTTGATCTTGTCGGGAACTCGAGCAAAAAGCCACCTGAATTCGCGTAAAAGGCATGCGTTACCGACCACTCCTTCAGCTTTTCGTCATTATCATTTTTGAATCTGCGAGTAGCTATGCAGTCACCGAATGCCTTGCCGACTAAATACTCTGGCAAAATTATAGTCACTAGCATCCATTTCAAGTGACTCCAGAAGGACGATAAGAACGGTATCCTTGGGTTCTGAGCTGGTACGTTAAGGTGCTGAATAACCCATGTGCAAACAAAGATTGTGTAAAGAGCGTTCCACAAAATATTGAATGTTGATCGAACATTAGGCTCTGCGACATAATTTGAACCTTCGGGGGGAATGGTACAGTTGGGGTGGAATGTTGTTGCCAGAGTCACATGGAAAAGACAAAGCACAAGAAGCAGGTTGCGAGTAGAGTAGAACATGATATCTTAGTTGATGCGGGGCAGCCGCTAGCTAGGGGACTACATATCTTTATAGCCCTGTGAAGTTGATATTTCGCCACGTCAGCTTGCATCTCAGCCTCGTAATATATCAATCGGTTATTTGAAATTCCAGACAATTTGAGAAAACTGCCTTATGTGTAGTGCAGTGGAATCAGGCAGCAATTATGCTATCTCAAGATCAGCCAGCGAGGTCAAGCAGGCAAAATTACATATGTATACCCATGAGTACCATATGCCTTAGCAGCGGACATTTGAATGTCTCATCTCTTTGGGTATTGAAGCTTGACGAAGACCTTGCGATCAAGAACCGACTTTCCGTTGAGAGCTTCAGCAGCAGCACGTTGTTCCTCAGCGTCGCTAAGAAACACGACCGCCCTGCCTTTCCTGTTCAACATGGTGACTTGCAGAACTTCAAAGCCGAAGAAGAGACCCTGCACATGCTTCTTGGTAGCTTCGGGGTGTAGACCAGCAACCTTGACGCGGAATGTCCCATCGCGGTGGTGCTTTCGGTTCTCGTCGTATCGGTTAGACATTGTGTTAGTTGAGTTGTGAGTTTGAATTATTCGAGATAGTTATTCGGTACCTACCTAGGTAGGTAGTTGATCTAGAAGAGAAGGTTGTGCCGTTGTAAGTCGGTGGAGATGTGATTTGCATATGACGAGAAGAGTTTATATCTGCTCGCACTCACGTTGTAATTTTACGAATTCACATACTGCGCACATAGAAATAGCATGTGCATAAACAATGTATCCTAGGCCTTCTCTGGCGAAGTGAAACAGGACAGTCCGCTGGATTTGACCTAATAGAGTTGAAATCTTTGCTTAGAGATTGATAATCCTCACGAATCACAACTTTTAGGAACTATGAAACAGCATATAGCAAGTCGAGCGTGCAAAGGACTATTTAGATAACCACGTGATTGGCCACTTGATTGTCGCTAGCATACGAGACATACAAGGCAAGGTGTGATATAGTGTCTTGATAATGCATGTAATGTGTATGGACAATGGTACCCCCCCTGAGTGAAGAAATGTACGCGCACATGTACGGCGAATGGGCATGCCCCTGGGTGACACACGACGATGAACATCACAAATAATTGCCATTGGCTTCGCAAATGCTGAACCTGATAATTTCGAGGATTGTTCGGATATGTGGACGATTTCTGCAAGATTGCACAATGTGGGCTAGACGAAAGCTGAGATGATTGTGGTGGGAGGGTTCGATAAATGCGCACGCGGCGTCCACCACTTGCTTGTTGGAAGGATTGAAGTCGATTGATGCATTTGGATTCACTGCTTGCACTAGGGACAGAAATGATGGGCAGATGTATGTTCGTGTATTAGGCAAAAGCGTCCCGGTGGGGACAAGCGGGGGATGGTGATGGAGAACCATTGTTCTATGCGCACTAGATATGAAAACAGAAAAATAGTCCCTACAACTCATCGCCTCGTGCTTCTACTTGAATAGCACTTGTGCATATCTACGCGGTAGCTTTCCACAATCCCACGAACCGCTCTCCACCAGCCACCAATCCACATACTCCCATTGCCCCAATATTCCACCCGGGTATCCCGTTGCTGCTGCCGAAATGCGCCGCCATAGGTAGCCATGCGCTTGCGATGATCAAGTCTGACCACCACTTCCGATCCACCTTGGCGTCTTCTTCGTCTTGATTTATCGCTATCTCATGGCCATCGGCCTGTAGCTTCCTCCTGGCCTCCCTTCTGCGACCCTCGATCTGGGCCTCGCGCCCCAGACGCAAGAAATCACACAAGATTGCGCCCAACCATGCACGGAAAGCGACTTTGTACACGCGCGCGGTGGTTCTCTCCCCGCGATTCAACGCCGCAACCACACCGCTGGACACGATGCCGTGATCGACAAGCACGCAGATATTCTCGAGGGCCTGGAAAATGAAGTAACCCGATGCCTGCAACACGGCGATGCGATGCAGGACAGGATCAGCACCGGGTTTCGGGCCGCCACCGTTGATGAGCAGCGAACGCAGCCAGGCGTAGAGCGGCAAAGTGCCAAAGAGGCGGAGTGTGGTTCGGGTTTGCGCGAGAAGCGTTGCGAGGGCTGCGACGGGTGGGAGTCCGTTTGGATTGAGCGTCGCTGTTGGCTTTGCTGATGGTGTGAAGAGGGAGGATAGGAGCGGGACTGGGAGTTTGGAGAGGCGCGGTGAGAAATGGGTGAGAATGTAAAGAGCGTAGTTGACGGTGGAGAGCGTGGAGGCGATGCCACCTGGTGTGGACAGGAGTCTGGTATTGTGGGGATGATGGTTAGAGGGATTGATGAGGTGGAGATGTTAGGGTAAGGCATACTTGTTCAAGCGCAGGACGAAACGGTCGAACTGCTTCACTCCCACCACGGCGGTTTGAGCCGCAGGTTTAGTCGTTGAAGGGGTGGATGATGCATCTTTTTTTGAAGGCACTGGTGCGATGCTTGGGCTGGGAGCGCCTGGTTTCTCCACGGAATCGGCCATGCTGTCTGTCTCACGTCGGTGTGATGGATGACAATTGATTGATGCCTCCAAAGAAGAGAAGTGAAGGATGGGGTCACGATGAGCTTGGATGCCGAATACGGATTGAGAGAGAAATATCAGTGAGGAAGTTGGTGAGGGACTGTAGAAGGGTGCTCTGGTAAGCTCCTCCGCATTATAATGGCCATTGATCCCGTGTTTGACGTGTATGGATAAGTTGGACGGATCCCTGCCGAGGTTTGCGGAACCGAGGCCAATTGAAGATGATTGCCGGACATTCGTGTAGAGGACGACGACCGGTGATTGCAGAAGCACAGCAAGCGGGAACGAGCTGAGTGTTTGCTGGCGGCACGGGTATATAATATATGTCGAAGTACAAATACAAAAACCATAGGAAGAAGGCTGTCCACGTCCTACTTTCTCTCAACAAGTACCTACCAGGGATATCGGTAGTGTCTCCAGAAGAATGAGGATGACGTTGCGAATATCCCTCCAAAAATTGATTCAATCGTCCAGTTAGATTCAGTAGCCGCTGAGCATTATTATGACCGGTCTGGTTTATCCAAAACACACATGTATCCGCCGCCGGTAGCTGAGCTTGGGCACGTGAATGACGTACATGCCCACTCGTGGTGTTCGCGTGGAGAGGCGTACATGTAGTATACAGAAAGGCCAAAGTCATCTCGAGGCATCAAATGATTAGACTCGTCCCCAAAAAAAAAACTCAAAAGGGTCTTCGAAGGATATCTCGGAATATTAAAAGCACATTTTTATATAAACAATAAACATGAATAGGGAGGGTGGGGCAGGCGCTGGGATGAGAGGAGTGAACAAGCGGGCCGCAGAGAGATTAACAGGGATGGCGTTGCCAAGATCACGCGCAATGCATTGAAACCGCTCCTAACATGCGAAACCTCGACCACAGCAGCGGCCACCACTACTACCCAGAGACTCTCTCTCGCCTCCAGAAGCGATCCAATCCATCCATCCGACCTTGCACTTCAGGGGCGAACTCTCTCCTCCGCATTCTTATCCTCATCTCTCACGTGCATCCATCCAGCAATGGCCGGCCGCTTCGTTCGAGCGTCCAAGTATCGTGAGTCTCGTGCGCTCGCTCCAGCCGCCGTGCTTACTGCTAACACGATTCAATCCAGGCCACGTCTACGGACAGAGCTCAAAGAAGGTGTGATGGCGCCCACAGCTGCTCTATGCGAGCCACCACCACAATTAGCTAAACCTCCCGCCAGGAACAATGCTACGATAACTTGCGCATTTCGAGAAACGCCTGGGATACCAACCTGGTCAAGGCCAACCCGGAGTACATCTCTGTCAATTGGGAGGCTGCCGGAGGTGGCGCCTTCGCCGTTATCCCCATCAACGAGAAGGGTCGCGTGCCTGAACAAATTCCATTGTTCCGCGGCCATACCTCTGCTGTCTTGGACACTGACTGGTGCGCTTCTTTTCTGCCCATGACAACGGAGAGGGTCCAATGCTGATAACCCCACAGGAGTCCTTTCAACGATTCCCTCATCGCCTCGGCCTCCGACGATGGCAAGGTCATGATCTGGAAAGTGCCCGAGAACTTCTCCCTGTACAGCGATGCCGAGGAGCCTGCCGACGTCGCCCCCTCCCTCAAGTTGACCGGCCATCTGCGAAAAGTAGGCCACGTCTTGTTCAACCCCGCCGCTGAAAACGTCCTCGCCTCCGCGTCCGGCGATTACTCTGTGAAACTATGGGATGTGGAAGCGGGACAAGCCAAGCTGGCCTTGAAACATAAGGACATTGTGCAGTCATTGTGCTGGAACGCAGAAGGTTCGCTGCTCGTGACCACCAGTCGCGACAAGAAGCTCCGCGTGTGGGATGTGCGACAGGAAACTCCTGCCTACGAGGTGCCTGGACACGAGGGCGCAAAGAACAGCCGAGCGGTATGGCTAGGCGAGCATGACCGTATCGCCACCACTGGTTTCTCGCGCATGAGTGATCGTCAATTGGCTCTGTGGGACGCGCGCAACCCAGGCAACGGCCCCATTGGAGGCTTCACCACTTTGGACTCCATCTCTGGTGTCTGCATGCCTTTCTGGGATGACGGCACTCAGTGCTTGTACCTGGCCGGAAAGGGTGATGGCAACATCCGTTACTTCGAATACGAGAACGACAAGTTTGAGTACCTCGCGGAATACAAGTCTGGCGAGCCTCAGCGCGGTGTTGCCTTTATGCCAAAGCGTGGAGTCAACCTTCACGACAACGAAGTCCTGCGTTGCTTCAAGACTGTCAACGACAGCTATATCCAGCCTATTTCGTTCATTGTTCCCCGCAGAGCAGAAATGTTCCAGAGCGACATTTACCCACCTACAACGGGTAAGAGGGCTGGTGTATCTGGACCGGAATGGTTTGGCGGTAAAACATCCTTACCACCCAAGATCTCGCTGGAAAGTGTTTATGAGGGTGAAGCGCCAAAGGAAGTCCCGGCAGAACCCAGGGCCCAAACCTCGACACCAGCTGCTGTTGAGCCTCCCAAACCAGTCGCGAAACCTACCCCTGCGCCTGCTCCAGCTCCGGAGCCTGTAGTGCGCAGCCCGCCTCCCACAATGAACGACAACAAGGCTTCCCTGGCCTCGCAGGCTTCTAAGTTTGCCGACAAGGATGAGGACGCATCAGACGAAGAGACCAGTAGCTTCGAAGAAGTTGCCAAACCTGTGCAGCGTCCCTCTGCTGCCGCTACACGACAGGAGGAGAAACCACGCGAGGTGCCATCAGAAACACGAGCTCCCAGCGCGCCTGTAAAGAGCTCACCCTTGCCGTCGGAACCAACGCCTGCACCGACCGCGGCGCCTACGAGCACTTCCACACCCGCACCAACGGCCTCGGGCGCTGCAGCTGGTTTAAAGGACGTTTTGGCTGACATCAAGACTACGCTCGCGACGCAGACCGGTACACTTGAGCGTCAAAACCAGGTAAGTCGAGGCCAATCACGCACGTAAGTGTGCACACAGCTACTAACTCTTGCGTTAGGTCATGTCGGACCAATCCGATCAGATCGCTCTCCTCATGCGCGAAGTCAGCCAGCTCAAGACGAAACTCAACCAGAGCTCGGACCGCGAAAAAGACGAGCGGATCCGAGAATTGGAGCTTGAACTGGAGGAAGCGAGGTCTTGAGCCACTCAAGACTTTTCCTCGAGTTGAGCGATTGCGCGCTAACGTGGGCCAGTGTACGGTCCGGCTGGGATACTCACTATTTCCGCGAAATGGAGGTGGTGAGTCCCAGGCCTCGACGCCGAACACGTCCATGCTTTTGGCTTAACACGGAATGCACGTTTCCATCGAATGTACAATGAGACGACGGTCGCCTGGGTTGGATTGCTCTTCTGATAGCGTTTTGGGTTGTATGATGAGGGATTGAGTGGCATGGTTTTCTGGGCTTCGAGGAGCCGTCTGTCGGAAAAGCAACCAGTCATACATGTTGTTCTCTTTGTCTTGTATCCCGGATTCCTTGTAGATCAAGCGCTGTCCGCTTTGCGACGGGTGGAGAGTTGTTGTTTGATAGCATCTATTTAGTATATAAATCTGCAGTGCACTGTTGCATATCTCATCCATCATACATGGAACTATTCGAACCTTGGGGAGCAATAGATGCTCGCCACGTGCACATGGAGTCACTCGGGTACCCCGGCATGAAGATGGCATGACCCGCGGATAGTTGGCAATCATCCACCTTTTCCATTACGCTGTGATAGGAAAGCAAGCGCCGCGGCTCCACGACCGTCGCAGCCGGCTCTCATAGTCTCCCAAGCTAACGGTTTAGACTTGCCACGCTAAAGAGCGCCCCCAAATCCCCCATTTCCTCTCGCAAAGGGAGATCGACAGCTCGTCCTGCCTCGTTCAATTCACTTTTCTCCCTATAGAGTGTGGAACGATGCGCGGATAGTGTCCCCGGGATATGGGAATGAATCCCGACTTCTTTACCATATTTGAACTCTTCTTCGGTATACACCGCGCTGTTGGATGATTGTTTTCGCTGCCAGATGGTAACACGGAGGAGCAGTGGAAGGATTTTGCGGGTTCCTGCATTAAAACCAATAGCGTCTAACACTTGATCTCTTGTCACCCCCTTGAAAGAAGCCCGTCTCATCAGACTGGAATAGGGAAACACAGCGAACACGCAGAGTTTGTCCATCACGGTAGCTGCTGCTGTAGTACCTCACCAATCCCCATTTTTTTTTGGGGGCCTTGGGAAGATTGTCGAGGGCAACTTGTTGGTCTAGACAACATCGTCATTCTTTCGCTTTCAATTGCGTCCATCGGCTTAATGGGATTTACATTTTAATATCGACATTTGCAATTTCGAGAAGCCCGTAGTAGGTAAACAAGCGAGGTGGGAAAAGTGGGAAGAAAGCTTGCAAGTAAGCAACGCTGAGATTGCCTCTTGCAGGCTAGGCGATGAGCTTGAGATGAGGGATGAGGTTTTTATGGTGTTTCGAGTAATGCGTTGGGCTTAGTGATGGTGACTACGGGTGAATGTTGCATTGCGGATTGTAGTTCGATGCTTGGCTGGCGGTTGAAGGTTGTTCACATGTTTTCTTCTTCTTTCTCCTTCTGCGTCTTCTTCTCTCCTGCGTCTGTGCTGACGTTGTCATGTACCGACCAGACTTGTGAAAACGGTGCTCGGTAGTATGACATGTTCTGCCTGTTACTCGGTCACTCGGTGTCGTGAAGCTTATAGCGAATGCTCGATTTCTCCCTTTTGCTACTATTTCAGGAACCCGCCACGGCCTAGAACACTGGAGAGACACTAGCACAGGGGGGATAGTCAACCGAGCTCCCCTGCATTCATGGATCTCCCGGTCAGCCCACCGCGTTCGATCTGTACAGTAGCCGGGAGGATTTGGGGGAGCGTGAAATTGTCTGATGTCAGTAGTCAAGTGGCCTGTCACTCCTCCTGATTCCCAGTGGATCAATCGGATCGAATCGCTCAATGGGCGAACAAGCAATGCCATCCTGCTGACGGGAATTATCCCGTAACGCGGGTCTCTAGCCAGTCGTATGCACCTAGCCGTAAGACCATCTCCTTTGCTGTGGAGCCAGTCTTCATCCTGCCTTAGTAGTCACTACAGGTATAAAGACTATGTAACGCCTCTGCCTCGCGAAGGCTTTCCCTTTTCTTTTTTCTCTTTACCCACCTCTGTCTCTCACTACATAGTACTTAATATCCGTTATTCACTCCAACTAATACCGACATCTCCCGTCGCTATACACATTCGTTGAAACAACACCAAAAACTCGCAAAAATGAAGACCTTCGCTATCCTCTCTCTCGTCGCCGCCGTCATGGCTAAGACCGACTACGCCGGTTGCACCAGCTCTGCCGTCGGAGCCTCGCTGCTCTGGTACGTCCCCGAGTCTGGCGAGATCTGCAAACAGCTCGACTGCGGAGGTGGTCGCGCTCCTCCCAAGACCAACGTTCCCGGATGCGCTGCTTGTACGTAAACCCTAATCACCAATGACTCTCCCATTCATGTCACTAATCCCTCCGACAGACGAAGGCACCGAGACCTACACCCCATCCTTCATCCCCAACTACGGCCAGGCCACGGCCACCCCCGAGGTCAAGCCCACCACCTCCTCCGCCCCCGGCGTGAGCTCCGCCTACAACGCCATCTCCAGCGTGCCCTCCAGCGCCGCTGCCCCCTCCTCGTCTGCTCCTGCCGTGACCAGCGCCCCTACCTACTCTACCGCCATCATCGGCACTGCCATTCCTGTTCCCTCCGGTAACGGTACTGCTGGCAACGGCACCAGCGTCAACGCCCCTAAGCCCACCCAGAGCGGTGCTTTGAGCCCCAATGCTGCCGGTGTTGTGGGTGTTGCCCAGGGCGTTGTTGCCGTCGCTGTTGGTGTGTTCGGTGTTATGATGTTGTAAGTGGTTGAAGGGGTTGGGGATTCGAGATGATGGATAGGATGACTTGTACGATCAAATATGGGTCTTGGGTTTTAGAAAAATGATGATGGGTGAAAGATGGAGAGAATAAGAAAATCCATCTTCATTATTGACAACCATATTACATCAATGTGCATATTTCTCTGTGACTCGAAGCGTGATGTAGGAATACTCGATTAATGTTTCCAAAATGCGGTTGCTGGCCTGCAAGAGAGGGCTGAACTCACCAAGATTTACAATAGGATGCCTTCATGCTTTGTTTCAATCTACTTCGTCAGTCACGGAAATTGGTTGCATCTCTCGAGTGTAGCAGTAAAGGGTCGCATGCGTTATTTTCTTCATCTAGAACAGGTGTTCTCGTCTGTGCTATATTCGCCTCTGTCCTACAGCATGCTTAGCGATCTTGCTTCGTGGCAATGTTTGCCGATGACAGAGTGCTGCAATGCGATACATAATCTCACCGCGATTCGCGCCGAATCTCGTATGCCGGGTGTACCCTCATAATCCACCGCAAAGGAATATCCGGTTTCAATATTGAGGTATCGGTGGCACTCGTCCCCAATACCTACTAAGCCAATATTCACAGAGTGAAGTTTGAATGAGTTCGCTGTGTTGGAGTGTTACATCAAATGCGGTGTTGGAGAACATTCAATCCAGGAAGCATGTGCTACGTACGCCACCTATGCATTGGTAACCAATTACCCGACCACTGTTATTCCCACCACAAAAACGCACTCTCTATAGCCATGGCCACACATCCACCTCACCGCCTCGCTCTTCAGCCCAACACCGATAACCACCAACGAACCACTCATCTCCTGCCACAGTGGCTGACATGCAACCTCCACCAACTCCACACATCAACCATTCCTGTTCTGCCACGCCAAGCATACAAGGAAAGCTTAGCCATGCTTAATCCCAGTCAATGTGCGGTATTTTCCCCAGCCAAGAAAGCTTAGTGAAGCTTAGCGCTCTGCCACCCCTTGCCTGTGACGAGGTCCAGATGCTTCAGCTGCCTCCAACGCCGAAAGGTGAACCAATAGCACGCTCTGGAGACCCCCTCTCGGTGCTACTTCAATGTGGCTCAGCTGCCGAGTGGCTTGCGCTGCGTACGTCAACTTCCCATTGTGCATTCACGAGCGCGCCCAATCGGTGGGAAGGGTGTGAGACTGTGGTATGTAGGGGAGTGGTTGGTGACTTGCATGCATGGGTGACGTTGAGGCAGGGTTGGAGCTGTCCTTGAGGCTTTTCTCGAGGACGGGGCGTGAGGGGTGCGGCGGGGAAGAGTATATAAAGGGTATGGGTGACTGGCTTTTTTTGATCATCCAGCTTGGTTTCCCAGTTTTTGCCAAAACAACCGCTTCGACTCTTCACAGCATATCTTTTGGGAGGCTTCTTCGATAAGTTTGATTATTACCCCGTCAACTTCTCTCACGTACGTGCTGATCCTTGATACGCATGTTACTTCTGCTGATATAGACTACCTAGTTGGGCTTCGCATACACACCTACACAATCATGCCTGGCAGCACCACATCATCCATTGTCTCTATCATCAAGCCGAAGCCTCTTGCTTGTGGAGAAGAGTGCGATTGCTGCGGATGTATGTTGCATCTCGTACAAATCATGGTGTGTGGCATTTTCTAACTTCGCATCTGCGATCTAGGCGAAGAGTCCTGTTGGTGCGTTGTTATGTGAAAGGGCTGGTCAGAGAGAAGTTCCATACTCTTGCAATGATGAAGGAGATTTAGCGGAACGGATGATGAGTTGAAGTGGTGAATAAGTTGAATTGATTGAATAGTGAGCGTCTACCAGAGCGAATGCAAATCTTACAATAAGAAAATATCTAATGCGCATGCGTCTATTTTGTTCTCCTCCGGGGAAGTGAAAACATACTCTCTGCTAAGGAAAAACCGGTCCGGAACGATCCCTTTTGCCAGACTCTATAAGATTCCGCTGCGCTGATGCCAAACAAGTCTCCCGTCATAAATTCACATCAATTCTTAAAGAAAGCTTTTGGAAGTGGTGACGACCCTTCGACCTCATACCGCGGCATTGCAGGTGGTGCGGCGGTATCATGTGGTACGTACATGCGTGATTGACCCGACAGTTCCGAAGGCGGTTGAGGTTGGTACATCTCAGATTGATGTGCGTACACAGTCGGAGAAGACATGCTTTTGGCTTGGTTGTTAAACGCATCTTGATACACGACGCCCTTTTCTGCATCTTTTGTTCTTTTGCGCTTCAAAAGGGCGAGCACACCGACGAGAATGAGCGCGGCGCCTACTAGTGAACCCAGCACGCCGCCTGCAATGGCTGCTGTTTTTGAGCCTTTATTTGAGGGCTCTGGGTTGTTGTTACTGTTGTTTCCGTTGTTATTGCCTTGTGCCGCCGGCTCAGCGTCGCTGCTGGCAGGTGTTGCCGAAGGGGTTGGAGAAGGCGTTGAAGATGGAGTAGAAGCTGGTGTCGAGGAGGGTTCGGGTTTGCTCTCTACTTTTTGACTTGGGTGAATAATGAAGCCGGGACTGGGAAGCATTTCTGGTGTAGGTGGGTATTTATTGCTTTCGGTGTGCTTCAGGAATCGTAATACGAATGCGGATTCTCCATCTTCCCCTATGATCTTGTCGCTCGGTACGTCGATGGTCCAGTTGAATGTCCCCGCATTCTTCAGTGATATGTTGGCTGACGGGATTCATTAGTGCCATTGCACAATTGAACGATTATAAAATGATCTCACGTTTTAGCTTGACCTCGTAGTTGGCGCCTTTGAAATACGTCACCCAAAGGTCAACAAGATCAGGTTCGTCACCACCTATACCCAATGTCCAGCCAGAGTTCCACGCGATGGGTAGTACATCTCCGGCCACAAACGACTGCTCGTAATCTTTCTTTCGGGAGCTCGGTGTCGTAAATTCGCATTGGACGGATGGTATAATTGACGCTGCAAACAGGACGGTCACCAGCGATCTCCATCCCATGTTTGGCGCCATTTTTGAACACTCAAATGAGCTGCGGTAACGAGATACCGAAATGAAGGCAACGGAACGGTAGATGTCCTGCGCTCCTCTCGCACGTGGGCATGCAGTTAACGGATGCAGAGTGACGAAGAGAAATCCCGACGTTGAGCACTCCGCGTGGGATACTGGGAGCCATGGTTTTATTAACGGGGTACGGTCGGACGAAGAGACGAGCCACTCAATCTCCCGTTGTTGGTTCGTTATGCTTCTGGGATGTCACCCTGGGGCTAATACCGAAATATTGGTGAGGGTTATGCTGCGCACCAACCGCATTAGAAGATTGGTGAATGCTAATGGTGATCTGCACCAATAGGACAAATTGCAGCTCGCGTGTTAAGCTCCAGGATTGTTTGTTTCGGTTTCATGTTCATGCTGGGGGCCAGCACGGATGGTAGGGCGGGACGTTCTCTCGCGCGAGTTGTGGTATAGGATAATCTTTGGGGGCCAGCCTCAGCCTTCACTGCGCTACAAAATAAGACATTCTGACTACAGACCGAGTTTCTATTCAATCGGGGCTGTTCATGAGCTCGATCCATAAAAAAGGCAAACTTTCAATGCGCATATATTTGCGCCCCAGGACATGTGTTGATACTTCTCAACCATCAACCTATATATTTCCGGTCTGCAACAAGGATACTTTCCGAGGATTCTGTTACGGGCTAGGCTTGCGAACACCGATCGACCCCTCCGCGCCTAACAATTCATGCGTTGATATTTGATATTTGATGTAGATCAGAATAAGCCACTTTACAAAGCTGTGCGGTTGCCTTCCTACAGTTTGTGTTTGGTAGACGAGCGATTTTCTTTTGGGGGCTCCGACGACGACACAGCCATGCCTTCACTCAAGATCAACTGGTCTTCGAATATATGCTTATGACACGTCAGCATCCCACGACCTATGCTTTGCAGCCCCAGTAGATTAAAACCACCTCAGTGGAGGATTTCGGTGGGACTGCGCCGTTACCAACGCCGTGCTAGCTACTAGAGTGTATTGCGGTGAGGTGATCGTCACTGCTCGCTGCTTCCTGCGTCCAACCTTGTGGACAGCACCGCACTCCGCCATCCCCATGAGTTTCCGATCATCTAACGGAAGCGTTTTCACATTGATGCGGTCTCGAGACATACTCTCGTGCATGTTCAAGAATTCTCGGGTCATTGTTGAGACAGCATGAGTGTAGTCATACATGGCAGCTGACAATTCAAGCTGCGGTTAGACTCTTCCAGAACGTACACATGGGCTTGATGGCAAACAACCAAGAGTTTCTAAAGTCATTTTTAGTGCAACGGCATACGATAGGATCATGCACTGTACACTATGTACAGTTTGTAATTATTCGTAGAATTATTGCATACAATATTATATAATGCAATTTCTTGAGGACGCAAACACCGAGAAAAAAAAAAGCCGGAAAAGCCATTCACGCAACCTAGAAATCAAGTTACATTGTGGAGGAAGGCTCTCCCGTCATTTAAAGTCCTGCTACCACACTTCAGTGAAACTTATAGTAGGTGCCAAAGTTAATGTCAGACATAAAGCTGCTCGTTTCCTACTTGCAGATATGGAAGCCATAATTCAGCTGCTGTTTGATCGCTATTGCATTCTTATCTGATAACTAGTCAAATCAAAGCTTGGCAAGATCTTACATTGTACTGCTTATGTGGGATTCACGCTCCGAAGGCCAGCGGCACCCCCCAAAAGTCCATGAACATATGGGGGGTGTAATCACAGTGCCTGTGCTTGCAAATCCACCGCATTGTTTGGCACAGGAACAAAGATTCCGATGGAATAAATTCAATGGGATGTTTCCGCGATGTATTTCTGTCTTCGCCAAGTACAAATTTCGAGGTCTTTCTTGTACACGTTTTGTTTATTTCTTTGTGGTATCGTCAGACTTTTCTCGAACTCCATAACTATCTCGCAGTCGAATCACTTCATGCATACAGATACCATGAAACATGGGAATTTCATACACTTATATTTGGCTGGGTCCTGAGATAACTTAGAGGTGCTTTTTCGTAAATGGCGTCCCAGATCCCATCGATCGCCATGGCCTCAAAATCATAACAAATGGGAAATTTGCTACAATGTTTTCTGACAATCCGTTTGTTACAATGCTGAGAAGCGTGAATCGCACATGTATCACGGCATGATTTTGGCGTGACAAACGCCAACCGCACATGCAGCTTTATTTTTCAGGTGGACTATTCCAACTGACAACGAGACAATTGTATCAGCAAACGCCGCGTTCGAATATAGACGTCACTCGCCTAAGAGCACGCCAAGTTATGATGTTATTTCAGCCACAATAACTTGAATGGTTACAGGGGGTAGCATATGTGTGTCGCAACAACGTGGGCCAACGATTGGACCATGTCGGCTAAGAACAAAACTAATTGGAACGTCGCTTGGCTTTGCTTCTACCATTTCTCCCCCTCTTTGAGATGGATCCTTGATCTTTCCACCCTCACACGAATTAATTGAACGATGTCCCTCCACTCTGCAATCAGTTCTTTCCGCGCATATGCGCGCACGCGACTCAGTGCCCCGGACCAGCACAGTACCGGAAAGTTAGGATGGCGACTGGCAGAAGTCACGGCGAAGATGTGGGATTTAGGATTCACTGCATTTGGCGGACCGCCGGTGCATTTCCAAATTTTACATCGGCGTTTCGTAGATGGCAAAGGACATTTTGGAGCAAAGTGGATTGATGAACAGACTTATCAAGAGCTCTTCGCCATCTGTCAGGCACTTCCAGGACCAGCTTCCACGAAAATGACATTCTGCATTGCGATGATCCATGCTGGTCTTCCGGCAGCTATCCTTGCCTTTTTGCTCTGGAGCTTGCCTGGCGCAATCGGGATGTACGCGCTCTCACTCGGTGTGCAGAAAATGCCTGATACATTGCCTCCTACCGTTTACGCGTTGCTGAGCGGGATGAATGCAAGTACAGTTGGTATTATCGCATTGGCAGCTGTGCAGCTCGCCGAAAAGGCCATCAGTGATCGTATCACGAGGATACTAGTCATATTTGGTGCTTGTGCGGGCTTGTGCTATAACTCGCTGTGGTTTTTCCCCGTGCTGATTGCGATTGGCGGAGTGACCACTGTGATCTGGGATGTTTGGTTGCGTCAAAAGATCGGGAAGATCAAGGCTGGTTATGCAGCAAAAAGGAGAAGAGCTAGGAATGAAGACGGTGATGCCGAAGAAATCGCTATGACGCAGGAGGCCCCATCAGCAGAACAACCGCAAGTCACACGCCCAGAAGCAGTCAAGCGCCGACCCCGTGTTGGAAATTCGAGCGACCAAATCGCACCCGTTGAAGAAGATATAGGTCAGAGTAGTTCGGCAGACCATCGTAGCACACAGCCGATTACCGAGGTCGTACCTGCTACTGATACTCGAACGCACAACATCTCCATCAAAGTCGGCCTCTCGCTCATCGCGGGGTTCTTCATATCTTTTACTATTGTTATGGTTATTCGAGGAACGGTTGATGTTCGCACTCCCGCATACGATCTTTTCGCCAACATGTATCTCGCCGGTACTATCATCTTTGGTGGTGGTCCCGTTGTTATTCCGCTTCTCCGCTCGTATGTCGTCGACCCGGGATGGGTTTCACCCCGGGATTTCCTACTTGGTCTGGCCATCATCCAGGCATTCCCAGGGCCAAATTTCAACTTTTCTGTTTATCTGGGTGCACTGACGCTTGCATCAACGGGCATTCCTACCGTGTTTGGTGGATTGTTAGCTTTTATCGGCATCTTCTCTCCGGGCATTATTCTTGCGGTGGGGGTGCAGTCCATCTGGCAAGTCTTGAGAACGAAGGCATGGGTCTTAAGTCTGTTGAGAGGCATCAATGCTACAGCTGTGGGCTTGGTCTTTACAGCTGTATATCGCCTTTGGGAGATTGGATATCTAACGCCAGAGAGTAGCAGTGGGAAGAGTCTTGCACAAGAACCTTGGTGGGTCGTTGTAGCTGCTGTCACGTATGCGGAGACCGCTTGGTTTGGCGTTCCACCGGCACTGGCAATCGTGCTGGGTGCTTTACTGGGCTTAGGCTGGTATGGTGCTGTTGGTTCATGATTGATCTGCGCCAAACGCGTACAAAGCTTGTCACCCGGAGTCTGATTCTGAGAAGACGAAAAGCGTAAGCCTTAATTACCATCTATTCCAGAATTTACCGTATGATACAAGTGTATTCTAATAGGAATCCTGCTATACAATCACATTTCACCCAAATTATATACCGCAATTCAAATAGCACCAAAGTCTGCCGCTCATCGTGATCATGTCGCGCACGAGTAGATAAATGGCGGTTCACCTGATGAATGATCACTCATACTGGAGTGATCTCTCCTCTTTGACGGATCCATGAACCTTTCCATCATTCATCGTGATTTCCAAGTCCATAATTGCGAAGACGCGATCTGCACCATGATTATAGGTCTCATCGGAATCTTCGTCTGAATCATCGGCGTCAGCCATCGTTAGAGTGTCTGTTGTATTGGAGGCTTCATTTGTTTGGATGTCGGACCCAGCCACAATCCCCTTCTCACTTCCGATGAAGTCCTGTTTGATGTCCTGCAGGACATTCTTGGCATCCTCTTGTGATGGGTAGGCTCCTAGTATCTTGCCCTCGGGATGCGGACCTTTGGCAAATTCGATCATGATCTCATAGCTTATTTCTTTGGAAGTTGGATCCTGCGCGGTGGTCGTAGCGTAGATGAATCTCTCGGTGTTCTTGATGTAGGTCGAGGCGCGTCCCTGACGAACGACGTCCGCCAAAGAGTATGGAGGGAACGTCGAGGAAAGGCTCGAGTAGTAAACAACCAGAAAGATTGATGTAGGCATTGGAAGAAGTGGGAGTCGTGGTTTGTAAGAATGGAAGCAAGTGTCTTGATGTTGGATGAAGTGCCGAAGTGCTTGTGGTTGAGTCAAATTTGTAGGTGGCTGTGGTAGTTGGTAGAGAACAATCAGGTGGTGCTCGATATGTGAATAGGTACCTAGAATTGAAGTAAATGACCAATGATCCCCCTTGTTACTAGGCAAAAAGCAAGGTTAGCGGGACCCACCCAGCTAGTGCGTTCGCAGTGAATGTGTGAGTTCCTTCGTTTGCAAATGATATTATCCAGTAGGCTTACGGCTCGGGGAACTTGCAGGACTGACATGCGAGTTGAACGTCGTGCATCGTTTGAACGGGGCTTACGAAGTCTTTGTTCTTCGGCTACCATGTTGAGGATGTGACAGTTGTTGGTCAATCACTGAACCGCGTTTGGATTTCAATTGCTCTTTGTTAATTGTATGTTGTTTTACATCATAGCAACCGATCCCTTGCATTTTGTAGACACTCTGTAATTGTATTGATGACTTCGCAGAACTCAGGGCATAACTGCTGCGATGTGAGGAAGCAGACATCAACTATATATGAGTTTGGCATATGAGTCGGACTGTATCCCAGCACGAAAAATGTCAAGTTTTCAACGTGAAAGCTATGAGAATATGTTCGCTTTTGGTATGCTTAATCCCATGTGGTTACGCGCTGACCCGCCTTAGCCCTGGAGAGATCAATATTGAGATTCGTATTCAGATTGTGCATATCAAAGATTCTTAACTCGCCCAATAGTTCAAGCGAGTTCTACTGGGCACGAAAAATGCGCTTGGACATTCGTAAGGTCACTAGAACATGACTCTGACCTCAGTCATGTGATCGTTCACAATGTGACATATTCAGAGATAACCTACCGAATCACTTCAGTACAATGTGTGAAAACAATAGCCCTAACTTTACATAATACAAGTCTGCTGATACATATATAAATTATAAGCTTGGGAACTACAGAAGTTCATCACTCTCACAACATCTCGAACGTTACAATTGTTTTGGAACACAACCTCTACTACCCTATTTCTACAACAATGAGTTCCTTCGACTTTCCCGGCTTCCCCGGCTTTGGTCGTCGCACTATTCGTCGCACGAACAGACCATTTGCAAGACGCTTCAACCATACATATGACAGCAGCAATGACTCCGGTCGGACCACTCCTGATTCCTCATATGAAACTTTTCGCGATCGCTCTGGGCACCATGAGTACTACAGGCCTGATTATATCAGATCGCATAGAACTCGTCGCTCAGAACCTAATCTGCACCGGGAGCGTCAAGCTCGCGGTGATGCAGCCGAAGCTAGATACCGCCGTGCGCAAGCTGAACGAGCACATCAAGAAGCATATGGACCTCGTAGAAATGAGAGGTCCTACTACGCCAGAGCTCCGCAGGGTTCTTACGATCGATCACGAAGAATGCAGGAAGAACGCCATGCGCAAGCTCAACCAGCATATCAAGAAACATATGGTCCTCGTAGGAATGATAGGTCCTACCACACTAGAGCTCCTCAGCATCCGTATAATCCATCACGTAGAATGCAGGAGGAGCGCCAATACCGGGCTGATGCGGCTGAAGATCGTCGTCGTCGTCATGCGCGTAGCGAAGAAGCTCGTCAACATCGTTATGCTGACCAAAATCACGTTCCGCACTCATCAGGTCACCGCTCGCGTAGACAAGAGCCAGATCTAGCAGACATGTTCGCTCGTATGGGCTTTAGTGGTGGAAGGTCAGGTGACCAATCCTTCACCGGTAGGTCTCATCGGCCATCTCGACATGAAAATCCTTCCTCGCAACCCGGCCGACGCCATCAGTACTACAACAACCAAGGCGTTGGTTATGACATTGAGGAGCCTGAATCTGAGTAGATAAACGCAGGCGATAAGTAGCCAATACAGTGCATATGAGCAATGTATAGGCACATCAAAAATTGAATATGAAATGTTGATATGAAATGTTAAAATTCTGTAACACAATCCGTGCACCTTTGCAGTGAATTTAGCTACGTTATTGTTGAGTGGGGATACATCATGTCTCTCCATATATCATGTCACAGGTCCAGTATCATGTGTAGGCGATGGTATATCTCGTATGTGGTGTTATGAAACCAACTTTCTGTTGTCTTCAAAATCATCTGGATCTCTAAATTTTATAGGGTTTTGACTAAAATCTTTGTTGCGTCATCTCCGTAGCCTATTTCGATCTTACGTAAACTGCTACACGACAACGTGTCAATATACATGATTGGCTTCTGTGCATTTTGATCCAACCTAGACTAACTTTTGCGTACTGTCTCGAACACAAAAGTGTCACACCGATCGGAACACAGACTGTTGGACCACGGAACGGGAAAGACAAATGAAAAAAACCATGAGCGACCAAAACTTCACTCATCATATGATGAAGATATTACAAAGAGAATACATCTGGATGACCTTAGCTTACCCAAAAAAAGCCATATACAGGCTTCACACTTTGTACCACGTACTAAAAAGAGAGCGATCACCCAAGGAGATTACATCCTCACCAACCACAACAGCACTCTCACACAACCAGCAACAGATGATCTTCTCATTCATGTACTTACCCTTTATACTGACTTCCAAAAGTCGCAAGATAATGAATCGACATACCCAGAGCTTTATCTTCGACAAGTGCCACAACGTACACGGCGAAACGGCCGAGCCGGGCCGTGGAATGTAACGCAGCACCGCAACAATCCACAACACCGCAGGCGAAACGAAAACGAAAAAGAAGTTCTATCCGAAGACATGCTATTTGCACACCCAGAACATGCGCACCAACGCTCGTCATTCCACACACTTACGTTTGCCCAGTCCCCCCGAACCGCCAAACGATGATTTAGCGCAAGTATGCGCGCGGAAAGGGGCATGCTCGTGTAGCCCTCCGTCCAGACGGAGCAATGAAAACTGGCGAGTTGTGGAGAGGAGAGAAAGATGGTAGATAGGTGTGATGAGTAGAGTTGCAATTAGTGTTGCGACGTCATGTGTACATTCCTCGAGCTTGAGATCGTACAATAGTAGGTCAAATATCTGAAGAATTGATTTTGCACCTGAAAAACTTGTTCCAAATTCATAAATTCAAGTATACTATCTGAATTCGGAAGGTTTGAGCATCCAGGCTTCATTTCGTTTCGCTAGAGTCAATCATCATGTCGACGCTGACATCATCAACGAGTCCAACCGCGACGGATGCTATCACTAGATACACCCAAGAGGAAAATCAACCAACCCACCGCAGAAATGACTCTTATTCGATTTGGCCTGAAAGGGAAAACAGCATCAATCCCACTCCTACGCTTGCAAACACAGTGCCATCCGAGAATGCGTCCCTGGAGAAAACACCACCTCCGTCCTCGCCCTCGTTTACTTATTCTTCAACATCGGAGGAAGACACAGCGGAGAAAGAGGGGGGTCTAAGGGCGTGGTCGACAGTAGCAGGTTCTGCGCTCGTGTACTTTGCATCCTTCGGCATCATCAGTAGTTTCGGCTTTTTCCAGGACTACTACCGCGAGCACTTGCCAACCGTTCCAGCTTCCACTATTTCATTTGTGGGGACGGTGCAGATTACACTGATGAATATATTGGCGGCGCCCGCTGGCACATTGTTTGATTGGTATGGGGTCAAGGTATGTGTAAAAGACTGAGAACATGTAGAGCAGAAAACATTGACCAACATACCTCCACAGGCCCTCTACATCTTCTCCGGCATCACCTCCTCATGCGCACTCCTCACCCTCTCCTTCCTACACATCCACTCCTGGCTCCTCTGGCAGATCTTCCTCGTTCAAGGCGTCTTCCTCGGCATCGCCATCGCTTTCGGCGCGCAACCCGCACTAGTCGTTGTCGGACGCCATTTTGTACGTCGTCGCGCTCTCGTTATGGGAATTGTGGCAGCTGCCGGGAGCGTTGGGGGTGTGTGTTTCCCTCTAATTTTTGCGCGACTGAATGGACTGCCTGGAATTGGTTATGCCTGGGCGTTGAGAGTGGTTGCTTTGATGGTAGCGTAAGTACTTCCGTCTTCCGACTGATTTCTCTCTCTCTCTCTCAGTTATAGATATGCTGACTTCAATGCTGCATACAGGCTTTGTTATATGATCGCACTGCTCATCTCACGTGCCAAGCTTACCGATGTCCCTGACAAATCACTGCGACAGCTGCTCGATTTCCGGGGGTTCCTCGACCGCAGATACTCCGTGTTATGTGTGGGATCCTTCATAGCCATGCTGGGGCAGTTCGTGCCTTACTATTACATCAGTACAATCTGCCTCAGTTTCTACTACTGTTTCACATCTAATGATCTCACAGGCTCCTACATGTCCGATACGAATCCAGAATCACCCGCAAAGGACTATCTCCTGCCTTTGATGAACGCATGTAGCTTTCTAGGCCGTATACTAGGCGGATTTGCAGCGGATAAGACGGGTCCGGCAAACGCGGTTTACCCAATGACAATTTCATCCGGGATACTTTGCTTGGGGGCGTGGGCGGTTACATCCTCCGTCCCCGTCTTAGTCTGTTTCGTGGTGCTCTACGGACTTTGTAGCGGAGTCTTCATTGCAGTGCTTCCCGTCATCGTGGCGCAGATCACACCAGCAGTCAAAATTGGAGGGAGGATTGGTGCGTTTTACAGCGTTTGTGCTGTGGCACAATTGGTGGGGAGTCCGATTGGAGGGACGTTGATTAAGAGGAAGGTGACGTCTGACGGAAAGAGTGCCGGAAGAGGTGCAGGGGGTGATAGAGAGG
The DNA here is from genome assembly GCA_948474695.1 of Periconia digitata. Lineage (NCBI taxonomy): Eukaryota > Fungi > Ascomycota > Dothideomycetes > Pleosporales > Periconiaceae > Periconia > Periconia digitata. The sequence goes on along the minus strand of CAOQHR010000007.1, from coordinate 1,170,927 downwards.
AAGACTCTGCGTATCTTGGGTTGATATTATTCGCAGTATGTTGAAAACTGAAGCTCGGGATCCGGTGGGTGACGTTGTGGATCACAGAACTGACGTGCTTTTAGGGTAGCACTATGCTGGTCGGCGGCATCGTCATTCTGGCTAGTCGCTGGTTACATGACCGAAGCTTGCGTTCCCGGTTTTGAAGCAAAGAGACAGAAACGAAGAGCGAAGTGCAATGTGGTCAAATCGAAGACCGCAATATTCAGGCTCGTCTTGAACTGAGCCACGGATGTCGAGGCATTTGCAACTGAAATGGTTGGTGGAGTTAAGACTGCCAGGAACTTCCATATCTTCGGTTCGGGGGCTCTGGTAGTTTAGAGACTGCGGGCAAGCCAAGCAGAGACGGGAGCGTCGATGTACATCAAACTTCACATTTTTTGTTAATATTTATTGCTAGCTTCGACATCGTCTTACGCGATTTTGGTGACACTTTGCTCAATCTGAAATCACCCTGTGTGTACCCAACAATCGCTAGTGCAAAAGGTCACCAGTCGTTGCATGATTCACTGCTTCGAAGTCATAGTTTGATTGAATAAAATTTTCATGAACACCTAGGTACCAATCCTGCAATCTTGGGCCACAACTCAGGGATCCTGAAGGGTTTGGTTATCACATCGTCCATCCCAGCGGAGAGAAATTCCGAGATTTGTTCACTCCTTGCGTTTGCGCTGACAGCAATAATTGGTATATGTGGCACAGAGTCTGTGAAATTGAGCACGGGAGTCCTGGTGTGAGGTGAAGATTTGGGCTCTGATTGTAGGAGTGATTCAGAGTTGGGCTGTGGTGCTGAGACAAGGCCCTGTCGCTCGTATTCGCGAATATTTCTAGTGCAAGTGAGGCCGTCCATCACCGGCATTTCGACATCCATGAGTATTATGTCGAGATGTTGGTTCAGAACGGAGGTCTGAGGTAGGTCTGGTGTCCATGAGTCTGTTTTTCTAGCCTTTTCTCCCTGCCCACGCCACCAGGTACTTTGTTTGAGCCAGTCCAGTGCCTCTACACCATTACCTGCTACACTAACATTGCACCCCATATTTTTCAGCTGTTTGCCGAGCACTTTCTGATTTACCAAATTGTCTTCCACGATGAGAACACTCACTTTTGCTTCCCTCATCGCTTCTTCCGTGGATGATTCAAGAGTAGGGATGCGTCGGTATGAGTGACTGATGCTCTTGCGCTCAGTTTCTTCGGCAATGCGAACGCTTACGTAGAAAGCAAACGTAGATCCGACAGAGGGCTCAGAACTGACGCCAATGGATCCTCCTTGAAGAGCGACCAATGATTTTGAGATGAAAAGACCTGAGACGATGTGTGGAGTCAGTAATCTTCAGGCACACATAAATCAGTAGATCAAATGTTTCTCAAGATGTTGTCAAGCACACGCCATTCGACATGCAACGATCTTGGCTTCAGAATATACACACCTAGTCCGGAACCGCCATACTTGATGTGCGTTCCTGTATCATTTATGAGCGAAAGCGGTAGATGATTGGGTACTTCAGTACTTACGGGGTGTAGCTTGAGAGAACTTGAAGAACAATCGAGCTTGCTCCATTTGGGTCATTCTACAACCAGTATCGTGCACCTTCAACCAAACAAATCCTTTGATGCCGCTTCCCCATTCATGCTCGTCGCATATATCATCTCGGAGTTGGTTGTTCTGGGCGAACGTGACTGTTTGCCATTCTTGAGACGGAGGAACAAAGGAACCGCCGAGTGTTACTGTAATGCTCCGGTTTTCACGGCCTTTAGTGAATTTTATTGCATTGCTTAGAATATTGAATAGAACCTGCCTGAATTCATTAGGGTTGGTTAAGTCCAAATGAAACATGATTAAATAGAGTTTTACTCTTTTTGTCAATATATGGGTTCAATGATTTCAATAGTACTCACAGCAAACGCGATGGATCCATCATTACCCACTGAAAGTCCTTCAAACTTTCATCTTCTTCGAAATTCAAACGTAGTTGTAACATCCTGCATTCAGCTTCGAAAATTTTGATCGCATCGGAAACCACTAACGCGGGTTGGACTCGGGCTGGCGTTATAAGAAGTAGGTTGGAGTCAAGTTTGGAAAGCGTAAGCACGTCATCGATAATTCTTTTTTGATGTAGAGAGCAAGACACGATGGTGTGTAGAGAGTCAATGCACGTGTTTATATCATCGTTAAACTTTTCCCTGTGTACGATTGTCGAAGAATCTTGAGTGAGTGTACTCAGAGTCGATATAACCGAATCTGCACACTGAACAACTGCTGATAAGGGATTCCGTAGCTCGTGAGAGGTCATATCAATGAAACTGTTTAAAATCAGTACTGGTATTTCAAAGTTGTGGTAGGAAAGTATACTTTTCTTGCTGTCGCTTGGCTTCAAGTGCTTCTTCAATGCGTTGACGCTGCACACTTTCGGCCCATTTGAATCTGGAGATGTCAAACATAGTACCCATGATACTGGCAACGTTCCCTTCGTCATCCAATTCGGGATAACTGGACATCTGCACCCATGTATACGACCGAACTTGTTCTTGATTTACCCACTCCTTTTTCAGTCGGTACTGAACCTGGTTTAACTTTTTCTTGTCCATCATCATGGCCCATTCGGCTTTTAGCTGGGCGTAATCGTCATCTACCACGAGCCTAGCGAAGTCGATGTGTTCAGGCGAGATGTGCTGAATGCCAACCAATTCGAAAAATTTGTCATTGACATATTGCAATCCCATACCCGGTTTGTGGATGAAGATGGCAATGGGAGCAAGCTGCGCGAATTGCGCAAACTTATTCTCGGATAGTCGGGCTTGTTCTAACGCTTCGACCTTTGCTTGTGCCTCTTGCTGTGTTGTTTTTTGTGCGTTTATATCTATAGTATTTCCAGCAATGCTGAGCAATCTCCTGTTCTCGTCGAAAACCGGGACACTCGACGTAAGAATCCACTGTGCTGGTTTATTGGTTCCCGGCCGTGCTTTCCACCTCATTTCAAAGGTGACTGGACTTCCTTGAACCAACGTGTTCCATGCAGACATGATCACCTAGATCACGGAAACAGAGTCAGTCAAAGATGTTTCAATAGGCCGTTAACGTCTCAAATTGCGGATTCCAATGGATTATCGTGAATGCAAGGCGTGTACGCACATCTAGATCTTCCTAAATTGTGGACACAGAGTCAGCTGAAATCCGAACACGAAGGTCTTCCGCACATTGTCAATGTTTTCAAAGAATAGGCCATGCTACATCGAGTCTCGTTCGTCGATAACGGAGCATAACTTACAGGATATGCCAGATCCATGAACTGGAAATCCACATGAGCTGGCATTTCTCTGGGGTGATTACTACAAACTGCGTCAACACCTGTTCCAACAAGTGTCAAGCCGCTCGCACCTCAGTCTGTACCACGCATCATTTGCTTGAACAAGCTTGCCGCATGGATCAAACTCGAAGACTCCCACGTCGCTCATCTCCATCATTGTCTGTAAGCTCTCCCATCGAGCGTTGATGTTGACTTTAGGAAGGGCTCGTAAAGGCACGGCGGGATTCTGATTTCGTTCCATTCTTCTCATTCTTTCCTCTTTTGATCGCTGAAGTTTGTGCACAAACTTTGTAGGGATCTGCCTTTTCTTGCTTGGCAAGTCGCCGTCTTCAGACTCTTGGGAGTCTTCGAGTATGCGATCCGACGCCCGCACGACCTTCCACATTTCGTCTCTACCGCAATCGGATATGGTTGCGTCCTACACATAATGTGCGAATTCGAAAGTCGGTCTGTAGAGCCCTATAGCCTGTGCCCAGGAACGGAATAGAAGACTCTCCCGATTTTGTGCCAGTAGTACCTCTTCGAAGCCGGATTTCCGGAACGCTTCGTTACAAAATCGGATTTGGAAGGCGATAACTTGTGCTTGGACCTTAATAACGAATGTAGGAGCGGGGTCAGAATCAAGAATATCTAGGTTCAGTATTGATGATATAGCTGAGGAGGAAGTCGAAGTAGAATCTGCGCGTATCATTCCAATAGAGGATAAATAGAGCCAGGATATAGAGGTAGGTAGTTACGTAGAAAGATCGTGCGTGTAACACTAGGCAAATCTTCACGCGATAGTGACGCGATGGATGCTGTTGCCGATTTGGTGCCGGTTGACTTGAGACTACCCTAATTGGCCAACTGGTTCTCAAGTTCGCCTTCCCGAACGGAGAACATTTGCAGTGTAAGAATTATATACGCGGTAGTATGATGTAATTCTATGCACACTGTAGTAAATGCCTGAAGACGAGACCAAAACGAGAGTATATCATGTTGCGTGCTCTACTCCTAGGGGTTTGGTAGGATGATATCGTGATAATCGTAATGGATTTACTCAAGCTCAAAAACGTCATCACTTACATTGCAGATGCATTGTTCGGAATTTTTTCAAACCAGTTCTCCCAAAATCTCACGCCGTCGAGTCCCTGTTCACGGCATATGGCGCCTGCTTCTTCTGCCATCTCCAATTCCTCCGTAGCCACACCAACACTCCACCCAAACCATTCCGCGGTTTCTTGTGCTGTAACACCCCGTCCAAATTTCTGCCAATCCCATACAGTATCTGGTGAGGGCGGTTCCGTGTGAAGCGCTGTGAGCCATGAGAGTAGGCTTTCGATTGTCTTCGCGTCGGTCCTGTTACGACCCTGCACGACCAGCAGTCCACTTTTGAATTGCCTCAAGCGGACGGGGAGTTTGAGTTTGTCCCACATACGCGCGGCTTTCTCGAAATCTGTTGGGCTGACAAGCTCCACACCACCTCTTGCCCGGTTGAAAAGAGCCCATAGATCTACGAGGGTCATGATACCCCCTTCCTTCTTCAAGATCCCGTGAGTATCATCAGTCAGCCATTCAGCCAGGTTGCGCGACAATTCGGACACATAGAGTGACTCGGAACCAGACCCGAGCATATCTTTGGTGGTGACTAAGCCTAGTACTGACGCAGATTGCGAGGCCAGCGCACTAGCTTCTGAGCTGCCATTAGTGCCAAGATTGGCTTGAGACGCGAATTGTTCAGCCAATGCGATGATTTCTTTCGCAGAAGTCATCAGGGCATCAAGATCTTCAAAGGAGCTGCCGATCATTGCTTCGGTATTCTTTCGTTGCTCGAGATCTCTGCGCTCCAAACCAGCTATACCCACGACTTTATTACGGCCTGAATTAGATACATCGGTATCTGCATGGCTAGAATCTCCATCGGTGGCGGTTCCTGATACTGGACGAGGTTTTGGTATCGGTGGTGCGCTATGGAGAAGCCATTTGCGTTGCACAAGCGCGTTCTTCAATCTTTCGTAGAAGATCTTCTCACCACCGCCCCTGAAGGAAAACTTGATGCATTCAATAACCTCGTCTGTTAGGGGGGAACTCAGTGAGGGGCCTGGCGAAGCGGTCCGTGAAATGCCCTGAGTCACGTCAAGACGCTTATCCGTTATTGAGGCAAGTGAACTCCCACAGATTTCACATGCCGTCAGTGAAGGATGATTTTGAAAGGTGCATCTCGGGCAAGAAAGAGTGTTGGATGCATGCGCTCCTGACGTCGGTTTGGACGATGGACCTCCGCCGTCTTCGTATCTGGGGGGTAGCTCCGAGGTTGGTCGGTTCGATATTGCCGCGATGACGGCTTTGACAACGTGTACAAGAGGCGGCTTGATGCCGCAGGCCAGGCAAGGCGGTATGGGGGTGCGAGCATTCGCGATCGCAGGGTCGAAGTTGGACGGCACCGGATTCGAAAATGAGCAGATTGGGCATACCCAAGTCGCATTCACTGGAGGTGCGGGCGCAGGCGCTGGTGTGGTGCTTCTTCTTGCTTCTTCGGAAGACACTGCTGGAGAAGCACTGGAGAGGCTCTTGGATGGCTTAGGGTACAAAGAGATCTTGGGCGACGATTTCAGAAACCTTGCCTGAAATATATATTAAATCACGGTATCAACAGCCCGGGGCAGACAGCTGCACATACGTAAAACTCGTGTCTCTCAACGTTTCTCAAATGCACAGCCAGATTCTTCTGGCGCGGATCTTTCTGGTCAACATAGCACACTCGGTGGGAGGTCAGATAAGCCTGGCCGTTCTGATATTCGGGCAACTTGAGTTTGGACGAGTACAAGCCAACCGCATCTTGGACGAATAGCAGGGTTTCTTCGGGGAGAAGCGTGGGTCGAAGAGCGGTAGTCAAGTCGATCTGGTATTGGAGGAACATTCAGTAATATGTGCAGAGGGGACAAATGCCAGTGTGACAACTGGGGACCATCCGTCTGTATGTCGATAGCTACCCACATGCCCGCATCTTCGCTGACGTCCAATGCGGGATGACCGCGCTAGCCGAATTGGGCCAAGGCGCCAAGCAGCTCGAATACCAACGCTTCACCGCACACTCTACCACCCTTCATCACCAGCTGGCCAGCACTACCTCTCCCTCAACTCCCACCTTTCCTTTCATCCCGTAGACACTCACATAGTAGCCACCCTTTTCTTCGATTCCGTTTACCGTGCCTCTTGGCGTTCAGCCACCCCACCATGTCGTACCCTGCCTCTGCTTCCACCGTGGCGTGGTCCCAGAGTTACCACGCAGTTCCCGCCCGCACCACCCTCGTCCGCCCTACACCTGCCCCACCAGCAGTAAGTGTGCAGCGCAGCACTGGACTCACTTATGCATCAGACTGACCAGAACCTGCAGACAGAAGCAGCTTCCCCCGTAAAACCACCCAAGGTCGAATGGACACCTGAGGTCCGCGAATACGTCGGCCGTGCCTTCGAGGCGGAGAACGCTATCAAGGGCATCTCGAGGGAGGATACGACGAAGAAGCTCAAGGAGGTCATCGGGTTTTTTGCAGAACGGAAACAGCTCGCCAGTGTGACGTGGTCCACATATCCCCTGCCTCAACAAATTCTTCGTGACGAGCGCGCCTCCGCAGCGGCTGAAGCCACCATGCCCTCCCCCAACGCCGTCACTAACCCTTCATATGCACCCACCCAATCTAAGAAACGTAAATCACAAGATCCGGACGAGACTCCCGCCGAGAACTCCATTCCCCCCTGGCGCAAGACTAATAACCTAGAAGACCGCATCACGTTCTCGGGCGGCAATGAGAAGCGCCACAAGAAAAATGTTCTTTCTCCCCCTAGTAAGTTTGATCCGAGCGACCTGGAGAAGCGCAAGCAGCGCTTCAATTTGGGCAAACCCGCCAACAATAAGTCCACGCCGCCCTGGGGCTCCGCCCGGAATGAGTCTGACTCAGACATGAACTCCGCACCTGTTGTTGGTACAAATGATAAGCTCGAGAAGAGCTACTTCCGGCTGACCGCCCCGCCGAAAGCTGAGACGGTGCGCCCACAAGCAGTTCTGGAGAAAACCCTCCAATTGCTCACGCGGAAATGGAGGGAAGAGAAGAACTACGGCTACATCTGCAATCAATTCAAGTCGCTGCGCCAGGACCTCACCGTCCAGCACATAAAAAACGCGTTTACGGTCAAGGTGTACGAACTGCATGCGCGCATCGCGTTGGAGAAGGGGGATTTGGGTGAGTATAATCAGTGCCAGACGCAGCTCAAAGCGCTGTATTCGCAGAAGTTGGGAGGAAACCCCGCCGAGTTCACCGCATATCGCATCCTTTACTTCGTCTATACGTGCAACAAGACCGACATGAACGACTTGTTGGCAGAATTAACCCCCGCAGACAAACTCCATCCGTGGATCAAACACGCCCTCGACGTTCGCTCTTCGTTGGCTCTTGGAAACTATCACAAGTTCTTCAAGCTGTACCTTGATGCCCAAAACATGGGCAGCTATTTGATGGACATGTTCATCGAACGCGAGCGACTCCATGCCCTCGCTAACATATCCAGAGCGTATGTCCCTTGCCTATCCAGCGTCGTCAACAGCAAAGGCTAACTTAGTGACCAGATATATGACTGTGGCACTGCGTTACCTGACGGAAGAGCTTAGCTTCGACAATGATGACGCCTGCCGTGAATTTCTCGAGGCTCGTAACGGTCATGGCCTCTTTGACGAAAAGAAAGACGAACAGGGCCGCCCTCAGATGCGCGTCAAGGTCAGAGAAGGAGCCGGTTTGTTCGAACGTCTCCGGGCCGCAGCTTTCAGCAAAGTAGACATCAAAGGCCAACTTTGAACACGCATGATGCCGATATTTTACTCACCTTTATGCGCGTGTTTGTTTTTCCCCCTTTACTTCGGGCCTTTTACCTCGCATCACTGCTCGCGTTTTTGTTTGGATACCCCGCAACAATCTTTGGTACTTGACAGCGTGGGCTCATGTGGTGCAGGAAGCACCCATGTTGATGTCACTGGAGGGGAAAACATTCATTAGCCGACATTACATTAAAACGTTTCCTGGAATGACAAGATGGGTCGGGAGGTTGAAGATCCGTTGTGGGCGCAGGCAGAGGCGAAGGCTGTACAGGGAGGCCCATACGTTGAGTGTGTCACGGCTTTATTCTCGCTTTTTGGCGGGCATGCGAGGGCATCGGAGAGGGAGGAGTAGGGCTGGGGTTAGACGGGAAAAATGGCCGTAGTGGCTGAGATTTGGCGTCGATGTTCGGACATGGGTTGGTTGCTTTGTCTTGCTGAAACGTGGAGCTGGACGGGTGAGAAATGTCCGATTCACACGTGGGATTGTGGACGGGAAGCCGCACTGTGCCAAGGCTTAGAGGATCCGTGACGGGCAAAGAGGCTGATACGAGAGTCGAGGGTGAATTTGAGATGATTGTGGCAGACCAGGCCGAATCCACAGGAGTAGCAGCGGAATGATTTAAATTTTTGTTTCTTGTTCTGCATTTGCCAGGCAGCAGCTAGGTGCAACATGGTTTGGGATGCGACATGAGCAAGATGGGAACATTTGAACGCGCGGACAGGCTCGTGACTTTGCTTTCTTTCTTTGTTGTGACCCCCCCTGCAGGTTTGTGTTTTTTTTTTGGGCGGAGACCCAATCAAGAGCGAGAAGGGAGCATTTGCGGGCGACAGCGATTCGCTGAGGCGGAGCATCCGTCCATCCATCCATGATGCATCCACCATGAGATATTTGAGAGATGACGATTCAGTTGAGGTTCGAGGACGCAAGACTTGTTGTGAAGTCACTCATCCCTCTCATGCACTCGATGGTTCTCCCAACACATGCATCTGCTACGTGGGCCGGCATGGCTGACAGAGGGACTAGACAGAAGATGCAGATAGACAGGCAGGCAGGAGCCCAAAAAGCGACAGGCCTGGGGGGTTTCAGGGCCGGGTGGTTCCCATCAAGTGGTGGTTTGGGACTTGACGACGAGGCGTCTGCAAGCAAGCAGGGAGTGGATGGGGATGTGCATGCATGGGCGATGGCAAAGTGGAGCGCGCCAGTCTCCACCGTTCTGCTCGGAGTGGGTTCAGGTGCTTGTTCATCCATCATTCATGCATCCCCCTCCAACTGTCAGTCTGGACTGGCAGCGGCATAAAACAAAAAGAGGGCGAAGGTTTAGCGCCTACGACGTGGGTTTGGCTGGAATCAAAGAGGGTGCGTGTATTCAGTCATTCATTCATGTAACCATCCATCTATTCATTCATCCATCATTCCTGGCCACCAACTGCGCCCCCCCGTCTGCCCGCAAAGCAGCCAAAGCAGCCAAAGCCAAAGCCTGCAAGTCCGCCTGTCGCCGCCTCCCATGGCCGCGGGTGACTTGGATGGATTGGGGGCAGCAATCCATGGCTGCAGCCCATAGATGAACTGCCTACTACAGCGCAGCTACTACTGTATCTAGCATGTAGCTACCGCCGCATTGCTCTGCTTTGCTTCGCTTTGCTTCGCTTGGGCTGCCTGTCTGTCTGTCTGTCTGTCTGTCGTCACCCAACGTTGTCCCCAGTGCTCGTCACCCTTCTGTGCTTGCTTTTCTCTTCCCTTTTCCTGCTTCTTCTCCTTTGCCCATCCTCTTTCTCGCTCTTCGTCTGTCTGCCCTTGCTTTGCCGTGCCCACCTCGATGCATACGCTCCCCGAGTGAGCCCACTCTCGACAAGAGCCGCCGCCTCCGTTACTCACTCAACACCTGCTTGCTTATACACCCGCACACCACCACCAATCTGCCTTTGTTTGTACATGGTCGCTTAGCCTCGCTCCCAACATCACCACCACTACCCATCTACTTACTTACTCCCACCCACCTCCACTGCCACTGCCATCCCCTCTCTTCCCAAACCGCCAGCCTGCAGCCCTACGACATCGCCCGACGTCCCTCAGTCTTACACTTTCGCTGGTGCCGTGCACGTCCCGCCCTCTGAATCATCCTCCCTGTCCCCAGCTCTCTGGCGGCCCAAGCATACGCCTACGCCAACCTGCCGGCTTCCATCCTGGTCGTCCGCACATCACAGCGCAATCAAACCAAACCCCGTTCGCGCCTCACCTACACCTAGCTCCTCGCTCGCCCTCCTTTCTCCGCCGCATCCAGTCCTTTTTCTCTCCAGTCACCACCACCTTCGTAATAACCCACAAACCGCACAGAAACGAGGCGCAGAAAGACTGCATTCATCTCCCCGCGACAGTCTCAAATCTCGCCGGCCATGATGAAGGTATGCGCCCTTTTGCACCCACCCTGACAGCGCCTGTCGCTCGCCCACCCTTCTCCGAGTCATGCGCTATCCCATGTTTTGTTCCAACCACAATGCTAACAACTCAAAAGTTTCGCCGGTCGATGAAGAGCGAAAAGGACACCCGCCCACATCACATTTCCATTCCTCCAAAAGATGCCATCGCCATTGAGCCACCCAAGAAGGTGAGTTGTCCCTTCCTTTCTCGGCATTCCTCGCCGGCATGCGCCGCCTTGCCCCGCCAGCTGCTGACCCGTGTCTCTCTTCGCAATCACTAGGTTATCAAAGCCCTCTACGATTACACCCACAGCCCACCCGATCCTCGTCACCTCAACTTCTCCCAAGGCGATTTCCTCCACGTTGTCGGTCGCGAGAACGATTCGGAATGGTACGAAGCCTGCAACCCGCTGCACGGCACCCGCGGCCTGGTTCCCGTCACCTACTTCGAAGGCGTCGGTAAGACAGTGCGAGACAGCGCTGGCTCCAACAGATCGGGCCCCCCGGCCGCACCGCACGATTCCGGATATCAGGAGCGCAGCATAACGAGCCCCGCGAATGCAGACGACAGTATGAAGCCCCTTGGCCGCCAATCAAAACAACCGAGCATGGGAGGGCTGGGAGCTATGGCCGGCATGGGCGGCATGGGAGGCATGAATGCGGGAGCTATGGCTGCAATGATGATGGGCAAGGGTTCGGGCGCAATGGTCTACGGCATTGTCATCTACGATTTCAAGGCGGAGCGTCCCGACGAGCTCGAGGCAAAAGAGGGCGAGGCCATCATCGTCGTCGCGCAATCCAACCAAGAGTGGTTTGTCGCAAAACCCATTACACGATTGGGAGGGCCCGGGCTGATCCCCGTATCTTTTATCGAGATTCGCGACATGAGCACAGGCAAAGCCGTGCCCGACCCGCAGGAGGCTGTACGCCGTGCAGGCGTTCCCAAAGTGGAGGAGTGGAAGAAAATGGCCGCCGAATACAAAAACGGCAGCATCCCTCTGGGCAAGCTGGAGACTAATTCGCAGCAGACTCTCCAGCAAGGCATGGAGCGTATGAGCTTGAGCAGCAAGAGTCAGACGAGCGGGGCTCCCAACGGCGGCTATGGCCAACAGCATCCAGTGAGTTTTGCCTAATCAGTGAAATAGCCCGACTTTTTCCTAATCTGTAGCAGCAGGGTTCTCATTCGCGAAACGCATCCATGGCCCAACGGCAGCAATACGACGCATCCGACGCCAATCTGCTTGCACCTGTCAAAGCAACTGTACCGCGATACTGCTTCGCTGACGACATCTTCTGGTTCATTATCGAGTGCGAAATGGCCGATGGACGCCACTGGGAGCTGCAGCGTCTGTACCAAGACTTCTACGACCTTCAAATTCAGCTGATTGCGACTTATCCCGTGGAAGCGGGTACCAGTGGAGCAGGGGAACGCACGCTGCCTTTCATGCCTGGACCCGTTACCTACGTCACTGACAACATTTCCAACGGCCGCCGCGCGAATCTGGACGACTACATCAAGAATCTGCTCAGTCTTGGGACGCACATCACAAACGGTCTCCTCGTTAAGAAGTTTTTCGCACCAAGAACAGGCGACTACGAAATTGATCCGGACATTGTAGCTGCAGAGGAATACCGTCTGTCACAGCAGTCTGCGCATTCCTCCAACCCATCACATGGAGGCTCGCGACAGTCTTCTGCCGATCACTTGCAGGCTACTACCCCACAGACTCCGTACTCGACAGGGTCCAATTATCCGAACCACCAGCGCGGTCAATCCATGGGCAGCCAGTCCTATGGACTCAACCCGCCCCCTATACAGCATCAACATTCAAGTCTCTCCGCTACGTCCGTTTCGACGACTGCCACTGGTGCAGGCTCTGGTGCCACCGCCACCACCAAGATCAAGGTCTGGTTCGACGAAAGCACTTGTGTGGTGATTCGCATGCAATCTATGCGATACTCTGATCTATATTCGAAATTGAAAGAGAGAAGAGACATGGACAAACCCGAGGAGAGAAACGAGGAGCTGTTCATCGAGTACCGGGATGAGACCGAAGGCCAATACTACCCCATTGAGAACGATGAGGACTTGGAGATTGCAATGACGCGAAATCCCAAACTGGTCATGTCTGTGACCCCTGCACGATGAAGATACTTTGTGCCTCAATCACTTTGGGCGTCTGTCAGCGTTCTCTTAGCGTCATTCTTCTCCATTGGGTCAGGTCTTGCATCGCGTTGGTCACGGGTAAAGGCTGGGAGTTCCGATTCCCGTTCACCTTTCTTCCAAATTTTTCCTGTTCGTTTTTCCATCCCTTTTCTCTCGCGGCACCTTTTACCGGAGTGGTGAAGCATTTTTGGTTACGGTTAAACTGGATCTCTCCATCCATCTCTATCGGGAACCTCTCCTCCCCCCTTCTTCTACTTTCATCTAACTAATCTCTGGTCTGGGCGTTCTTTTTCTAAAAAAGGAAATGGTTCGAACCAAGGCACATGCAGGGGGTGATGAGCGCGCTGGCTGATGGAAGCGGGATGGCGTCTCTTGTCTATGGAGCATTTCGGAGTAAAAGGGTATTCATTGCTGGACGGGGTTTCCATGGTCATCTTCTTTTCCTTTTACTTCTTTTTTCTTTATTCCCCCATTTTGCAAGATTTATTTTTTTATTTCCTCATTTTTTACCATTTATTTAGTTCTATTTCGCGTTAGGGTTACGAAGAATGGGGGTGTGGGTTTTGGATGGAGAACAGGTTGGAGGAAGTGTGGGGGTTTCCAACGTTACTTTTTCAGAGGGGCATTGAGGGCGAGATGAAGAGTTCGGCATCTCTTCCTCTTCCCCCACGCGTAAAGACACGAATGTAGATGAAAGGGTATCAAGGCTGAGTACGAACGGCGAGAGGTTAGACAGAGCTCCGTACAGTCAGTCAGGTCAGTCAGTGGAAACGAAACGAGCGGCGTTGCTTCTTCACGAGTCCATTCTTTGTTTTCTATTTCGTACCAACACACATACACACACAGCCCGTGATGATTTTCAAAGGTGACGATCCTCCCCACTCCACCCCCGTCCAAACATGTATAAAAAGAAACGTAGAAGAAAGGAAGAAACACGCGTCTCCACCTCTCTAAACGCTCATCCCCCCCACTTCTTTTGAACAACCCTGACTCATTCACAGTGCTCACATCTTTTTTTGCATAAACGCTTCCATTCAGGCCCCCCCTCCCCTCCCGCAGTACCCAGAAAAAGAAACATTTTGAGAGTCAGGTATATTTAGGCACTTTCTGTTTAGACTAGATTGTGTGACATGACTGATGGACAGACAACACAATGAGGGGGAGGGGGGGAGAGGTGAAACATGTTTTGGGGTGTTTTGAGATGGACAGACATGGATAGACATGGATGAAGGGAAATGATTTGGTAGGGGCGGGGAGGAGGTGAAACGGTGTGACATTAGGACAGGACAAGAAAAGTAAATGGGAAGGGAAATATGTGCGATTTGTTTGAGAGAGGGGGGGACGGTATATATATAGAAGAGGTAGGGTTTTGGATGGAATGGGATGCTGGAGAGGAGAGCAGTAGGTGTAGTAATGTGGAATCATGGATGAAGGTGTTTATTATAGTGACGCGCCTTTCTGTATGTGGCTTCTTTTTGTGTACATGTGTATCAGAAATGCGTTTAGAGTGTTGTTGGGTTAATTGATTTCTTTCCAACGAGACTTGCCGGCTTTCGTCTTTGATATTTTGTTGGTGGATCGAGCTTCCTGCTACCCTACCTCTCATTATACAAGTGTTATAAGGGTGTCTACGATGTAGAGTCGTCTATGTGGAATCCAATACGTCCGTGCTAATGTTGGGTTATCGACATAACTACATGTGTACACATCTATGTGTGCATGCAAGAGACGAAGGTGTTTCCCTTGAACCATTTCGATGCATCAACCAAAACACGTCGAAATTTCAAAGACAATGCTATAAACTACAAAGATTATCCCAACAATTGTCTTTTTGATGTCTTCGCGTTTTAAAAAAAAACCTCGATTGGTTTCCATCCCGCAAGCTACCACCCATTCAATGCTCTACTCAGCTTTAAGCCGATGCTACCCTTCCTTCCCTCGCCTGGGAAAATAAGCATATGTTAATCAATATATCGATTGATCTAGATAACCGACTAACTACCTATGTACAGTTTCTTCATACATGCCCAATCACAACAATCAATGCTTGATGTATAACGAAGTTCGTGTATTGTGGAGCAAAGCAAAGCCTCGGGGTGCTTTCTCCCCCTTCCGAACTCTTGGGGTCGACGGCGTTCCGATCTTCGGGGGCTTGTGGGGAGGGTTAGCGTAGCAGCGCGCGCTATGCGTTCATGTGCAGGGTCTGAGCGCTGCTGCTGCTGCTGCCAACTGCTTAGTTTTCGACTTCGCATCGTCATCATCTTCTTGCCCTAGTATTTGGCATGACTTTCGTTTTGCGAACTTCTCGATCGACGCATTTGATGAAAGTGAGCATGAAGTTTGTGTGAAGCTGTTGGTCTTCCCTTGTTGGTTCGGTTACTTGCGCTTTCGCTCGCTCGCTCTTCGCGTGGTCGGGTATTTTTTTTTCTGGTTACGGACAGACGCGGGTTCTGCAGGTTGGTGGTTCGGTCTGCCATTGAGGAGTCATCAGCTGAATCGCTGAGGCGAAAGGTATCAAAGAGGTGGAAGAACAGTATCTAATACTTGGTCCTTGCGACAAACGTGGGAAGGCACAAGGAAGAGAAGGAAGGCTTTCGAGGTTGACTAGAATTATCGGAGGAACCTTCTGGCACAACCACCACCGGCAGCTACGATGATGCGCGAAGGAGGACCGACGCAGCAACAAGCGCTCGCTAGCTCTACGTCGACAACAGCTGAAGATTCAACGACATCTTCAACGACGAACATGCGCGATGTCGGCGACGCGGGATGGACGACGGCTCCTCCACCTCCAACAACTGCTCTACCTACGCCCAAATTCTCCTCTCTACCGTCTCCGGCCATCGCGATACCTCCTCCCGCGCCCACACATTCATCATCGCCCGCAAAGAAGCAGATGATAACGCAGCACGCTGATAGCGCAAGAGTGGACACACAATTGAACACGCACAGATTAGGGATGAGAGTAGCCATCGATGCAGCGGCGGCAGCGAGCGCGGGAGTGCTAGTTGCGCCGCTAATCACAATGATTGATAAGGGAATCATCGAGAATGCTAGCGGGCGGTGCTCACTGAAGGAGAGCTTGAAGGGGAGCTTGCGCGAGTTGGCAACGACACCATTGAAATTTATAGGGGGTCGGCCGTTCGTGTTGATCTTGGTAAGCTATTGATACCATCACATCTCTCAAATCTCAGGGATTTCCCTCGAGAGATGAGAAAAGGAAAGAGAGGAAGAAAGAATCTAACGCGTTCTCAAAAACCAGTCTCTCTACTTCGGAACCTACTTCACAGCAAACTCAATCGATACGGTCTCCTCGACCCTCACCCCCTCAACCCCGCTCACAGCCACGACTTCCGGCACCTCAAAATTCATCGCAACATCCAGCGCGAACCTCGCCCTCTGCCTCTACAAAGACTCGCGTTTTACCCAGCTCTTCGGCTCCACTACCTCTGCTGCGCGTCCCGTCCCCCTCCCAACATTCGCCCTCTTCACCGTCCGCGATTGTCTCACAATCTTCGCCTCGTTCAATCTACCCCCCATCATCGCCCCGCACCTCGAGCACCGCATGAGTGAGGAAGTCAAGAAATACGTCGGCGCTGCTAGTGTTGCACAGTTCGCTACGCCTGCTGCTGTACAGCTGTTTAGCACACCGCTGCATTTGCTTGGGCTTGACCTGTACAACCGTCCCAGTGATGGGGCGAAGAAAGTGTCTGTGTGGGGTGCCGATGGCCGCGTGAATCAGGTGGTAAAGAATTGGGGGATGAGCGCTATTGCACGTATGGGCAGAATTGTACCTGCTTTTGGTGTTGGTGGGGTTGTGAACGCAAAGGTTAGGAGGGGGCTGATGAGGAGAGTGGAATAAATCTTCTCGCGGATCATTCATCAGGGTTATTTGGTCGCGGGGTAATCATCTGGGAACCTTTCATATTGGGCTGCATGGGTTGTTCTTTCTGGTGATATATAGGTTTTGGGATTTCCTGGCATTTCTTCATCTCTGGGATGGCTACGTGCATTGCTACATGGTACGCTGGCATGCGGTATCCTCCTTCATTGACTTGGTCCCTTCTTAGATCGAGTCTTAGAAAGGCTTGCATAGAAAGAGGCATAAGAAGGCAGGGGGAAAGGTCTAGACACTGAGCACGAACGCATGCACATAATATCATGATCATCATGGGTAACAGAAGGAGGATAGTATTGCGGCGTTGAGGATCTCGAAATTCAACAATGGATGTAGGAGTTATGTGAGGGAAAGGATGCTTCTAGTATATCTCTCTTCACTCTTCCTGTAGTATATGTACAATTGAATCTGTGTAATGGGGCATGTGTATCATGGAAGAAAAATGATCTTGGAAAAGTGATATCTTTCGAGCTCTCCTTGGTGATTTTCAATTGGTGGATAATGTGTCCTACTATCCTAATTCCTACCATGTGGAGTGCATTTGATGGTCAAACACCGGAACTTGACAACATAAAGTACCTGTTCAGTAGATCAATTCTGTGTTGAGAATTGCCCCTGATCATTCGAGAATGCCAACAGGGTGTCTATGAGTTCTGACAGACTAATGTGCTTGATCTTGTTCGACATCATTGCAGTTTTTGGGTCGCCTTTTTTGATTTCTTCAAGTGTGCTGTCTTTACAATTGTCTCTTTTAGCCTGTAGTCCTATAAGTATCTCACAGATGCTAACTGCCATCAAACGGTCTTCTCGTACCTCTCGGAGATGGAAAGCATCCACACCCCCTGTATACCAGGTAAAATAAATTTTTTACTATACATCTAATTCCAACTTCAAGACCACGACAATTATTTCCATGTTTCGGTTCTTGATGGTTGTTCATCTAGCACGTAAATCACAGCCCCTGTGTCGCCTCGCATGTAGGATGGCTCGGTAGATGATTGCTCTATACATATATATGACCCTCGTCGAAACCCCACTGAGTTGGTGCTTCTGATGATGGCTTCCTCAGCTTCCGCAGGCCGCACCGTCTTCGTAGCATACATACAGTCAGTGGTCTGTTCAATATTCCACGCCTGAATAAAAACGACAGTGAAAGGCGGATAATCATGCTAGATGCAGAAATTGCGAAATGGATCGACAATCGACATACTTTTCGTAAAGGAATCTCCCCGGTTGGCATCACCTCCCTTATCGATTACTGGGGAAAGCGTGCGTGAATCGTTGAAGGTGGATCGCGCCGTCTTAGTCAAGCTTTGAAGAGAGATCGAGTCGATCTGCAGCGTGCCCTAAGACTATTATTTGATCATTGTATTTCTATACCGCACAAACACATGTTATTATAAAACACGATAAATATGCCTTGGGGCTTCATGCAGGACTGTAACGTACACGTGCCCGAGATTGTTAACAGTGGCATCGCTTTTCGACCTCGAGATGAATACATTCGAAGCTTGTATACTGCGGACGTAGGCTTCCGATCTACCTGAAGGTTCAATCTTGAAGTCCTGTTGCAAGTAATGGGAAAGACCGCAAGCGAGTCACGTTCAAGGGGTGGAGATAGAGGTGAAGTTGGAACGCGATCATGATGAAATCGCTAGATTAGTAAACCCGCTCATATGCTATATATCATGTATGATCAAAAAAGTCGTTCGTAAAGATGGCACTTCGCCTCAAATAACATACTTCGCAACACATCAGGTTTCCACTTGTAAAAAATTCAATGTACGTCGTTCATTTACTGTCATCGTGCCGCGGTGGAATCCTTCGAATTCCCCCTAAAAAGGTAAAAAGGTAAGACGGCGGAATCTCCACGTAAGACTCAGCTTCGGGTCAACGCTATTCGTCCGCAATCCATTATATTTCCCGGAATTTCATGCGGATAGGTAAACGTGCCGAGCTGGTTTCAATCATCTAGCCACCAACATTTCGAGGCTGTGAGCCCCATGTTCTCCTCTACATTGCTGTGCGTTGTACCTGTAAGCAAACGCCCGGCTTATGTGCGGATCCATGCATGTGATAGGCTTCGGGGGCCATTTCTTGGTGTTGCTCAATATGTGAGCGCCACATCAATGAGCATAATCGATGTTGGTATCTGCTCTCTTGCAATATTGTCAACTCACTGATAGAATAAAAAAAATTATCATGTGTGCATTGACGCGTTCTCTATCAAAGACAAGAAAGCCAAATACCTGCATCTTGGAACGCCATTTGGTCATCAGCTGGTAGCAAACAAGTCAAATTAGGTGGCACGCTATAGTAGTTACAAACAGAGTATACCAAAACCAGTTTTGCGCACGGCGTTAATATGTCCGAATTGAACAATGGGTGAGTGGTTTACGCCCGACGCTATGGATTGCTCTAATGTCATAGCGTCGAGCGTCTAGTCTAGAAAGATACGAAAACAAGTTTACCAATTTCGCGCTAAATGACTTACTAAAGCCAACTGCTTTGTAATTGAAATTGGTGCTTGAAGGGGACGGATGCTTGAATTTTGACGGAGATAGAGCGCGATGCCCTAGTAACAAGAAGCTTCGCGATTCGTTTCTGCTGTAAACCTCTTAACGCCACGGCTTCATAGAGTATGGTCAAGTCCCTATGTACCGTACTTTGTCAGCATCAAAGTCAAGCTGCCAACATGTTGCACTTGAAACGGTTCATAGCCTTGGAGGAATCAGTCTTTATAAGTATGCTTGCTGCCAGCTCAGGGAATCAGACATTTTCGCCACACTATTTAGCCATTCAATATGAAATCACTTCTTCTTAGTACTTTACTTACTGCCACTGTCGGCGCAGTGCCTTCAGCTCAAATCAAGGATGGAATCATCCAAGGTTTCACATCGAATAGAGTAGAAAATTTCTTTGGAATCCCTTACGCAGATCCTCCAGTTGACGATCTTAGGCTGCGAAAGCCTCGACCTCTCTCTAAACCATTGGGGACATTCGACGCCACTTCACCCCCACGCATCTGCCCTCAAAAGGCAATGGCGGGAGATCTTCCCATCCTAGATACCTGGCCAGAAAGTCTTAGTAACATACTTCTCTCCTTCAACGCGACTGCACAGAACGTGGGCGAAGACTGCCTTACAGTCAATGTACAGAGACCCGTGGACACGAAAGCCGACGCGAAACTACCCGTTCTCTTCTGGATTTTCGGCGGTGGATTTGAGCAGGGTGCAACAAACACGTCAGATTGGAGCACACTTGTCACCAAATCGATTGAGCAGGGTGGTGTCATCGTGGTCGCTGTGAACTATCGCTTGAACTCATTTGGTTTCCTCGGAGGCAAGGAACTCAAGGCCGAAGGCGAAACCAACCTCGGCCTGCACGATCAACGTCTTGGGTTGGAATGGGTTCATGAGAATATTGAAGCTTTCGGTGGAGACCCAGAAAAAGTTACTCTCTGGGGACAGTCGGCAGGCTCCATCAGCGTCCACAATCACCTCCTCATCAACAATGGCGACAACAAGTCCAACCGCACTGGGAAACCATTGTTTAGATCTGCCATCATGGATTCAGGAACATCCTTTGATGCTGAGCCGGTTGACAGTGCAACTGCACAAGCCCAATACGACTTCATAGTCTCTCACGTGGGCTGCGAGTCCTCGGCACCTTCCCACTCTTCCCTCGAGTGCCTGCGCAAAGTCCCCTGGCAGAAGATCGTCGACGCCACCAACGCTCTTCCTCGATTTCTCTCCGAGAACGGATTCTTCATCGACTACGTTCCCCGCCCAGACCCGTCATCTTCCTTCTTCACGGCCGCTAAATTCAATGGGAGCCAACCCATCGTCGACGTCCCACTGATTGTTGCCCACCAAGAAGACGAGGCCACCACTTTCTTGCAAGCCACTTCAGGAATCACCTCGGATGCCAAACTCGTTGCCATGCTGCACCAGCAGTTCCCGACCACGCCTCGAGACTTTCGTGAGTCACTATAGCAACGCGACAGGCGCGCCGTTCCGCACAAACGCCTCCACCGATGTATCGTACCCCAACTCCAAGATCAATTCGGCCGTGGTATCAGACGTTGAATTCATTTTCCAAATTCGCTCATTTCTGGATAGTGTTTTTGGCTCAGAGTACGGGCACCAGTGGAAAAGCCCTGTCTATGCGCTTCAAGCGTCTTACTTCCATGGCTCGCCGCTTCTGGGTACGTTTCATGGGAGTGATCTTGCGCTTCTCATGGGAGGCACAACAGGAGCATCTGAGGAGCCCTTCAACAATGTTGCGGAGAGGTATGTGAGATTTGCTAAAGATGGGGTTCCGGTGTATGAGAGTGGTAATGAATGGCCTATTTATGGGGTGGAGAGGAACCTGCTTAGAGTCAATGGGGATGGGAAGGATGAGGTCATCAAGTTTGATTTCAGGGAGGAAGCTTATGATTATTTCAAGAGTGTGGAGAGGGATATCGTGTTTTGATGATTTGTGTATTCTTTTATACACATATGTTTGCTAGGTAACTTATAATAATGCTCACACAACACCGAATTTGGATATAATCACTAGGTGTCGCTTACAATTTCTCCCAAAAGAGTAACACAATGCAATGTAAAAGATCAGCACCGTAGTTTTGTTTCTTCTACGATTTTGATTCAATGCGTCTCTAGCGACACCTAAAACAGACTCTCTGTAGCTTCTCCTCATTTCCTAAGTTCTCAACACAAACCAACACAGTCTTACTGAAACCCATCTCAAGCTCAATCTATATCTTCCCCCACCAAATGATTCACCTAGACATATTTCCCACCCAGCAACTGCCGACCCATCAACCTTCTCAACTCCACTCCAACGCCCCCCTCCCTCTCCAAACACCACTTACTCCTTCTGCCCCCCAACCCTCTGCAACGCATCCCCAACCCGATTCCCCACAGCATCACCAATCGCCGTCCCAATAATCTCATTCGAAAGCTGTCTCTTCTGCGCCGCGCCACCCTGCTCTCCAACCTTCTGCCTCGCCGCCTCCACAATCCCAGCAATCTGTCTCTTCTCCTTATTCACATCCCTAAACGTATCCAACCCTTTGGTAATCTGCTGTCCCAACGCAGCACCGACTTCAAGCCCAACTCTTTGTCCATCCTGCCTCTTCTTCTCCTTTTGCTGGCCTCCTCCGAACCGCTGCAACTGGTCGCCGATTTCTTTGCCTACGGATTCGCCGATTGCGGTGCCGAGGATCTCGTTGGAAAGCTGTCGTTTGGTTTTGGACACGTCGCGGAAGGTGTCGAGGCCTTTTGTGATTTGCTGGCCTACTGCGGCGCCGACTTCTAGACCGATGCGTTGGGCATCTTGTCGCTTCTCTGCGGGGGCGTTGGTGTCGATGGGGGCGCTGTAGGCGGTGGAGAGAGAGATGGCGATGAGGGTTAGGGTGTTGAGCTTCATTTTCTTGTTTTTGAGGTCTGGTGTGTTGATCTTTTGTAGGGAGGGGTTTGTTGATCTAAAGGTGGTGGGTGTTAGTTTTGACATGCCAGTGTTTTTGTGTTCACGTCATATGCTTTATTGGGAGGATTTACTAGAAGTTGTAGGAGCAAAACCAGTTGCTTGATATGTAAAGTCTACCAGAGAGAAGAAGAGAAGATGAATGGAAGGATTTTGGAATGATACTCTTGAGGTCTCATTACCACAGCTTTATATACGGCTTCTCGTCCTCTTGTTGAGATATAAGAGACTCTTAAGATGGCGTTCAATCGGACCGTCTCGGCAATAATGCTTCCAGGCGAAAATAAGGCGCCTTCTCAGAATGATTCTAGAAGTGATCACTACGGCCATAGCTAGCATATGTTACAAAGTATCGGCGCAATGCCTTGAACGCCAAGTCTGATCTGTTTTACGTCAAGGCTGCATCCTTACCGTGCTTTGGGGTCGTGATCGGAGAATGAGCTATATAGTCATCACGAGCCATGATCGAAATCTATTGTCTATCTATTAATTGTAGCCTATTCATCTTCCGCAAGTATTATAGTCGTGGGTAGACTAAAAGGATCTCCTTCACATCAAACCCCCACAGTTTATCGACTTGCAGATCACACCGTAACTGCGTCCACTCGTAAGTAGTTGGAGCTATAGTGCTGTATTATTAGCATTATGACTTCTAGCATTCGTCCTACATCTTTATGCCGCGTGGACCATCATGTTTCCACCATCGAAAGTGACACATGTCACATCTAACGCTAGGGTAAGGGATCGCACTCCGAGAGCCCCGTCTACCAGCCGATACATGTCGCACTTTGTCTTCGTGAAAACATTTGAGGATGAGTCGATGGCGAACCAGACCGACATGATTACTTTCGTAGCGTATGTACTGTTGCTCATCCTCAACGGACCACGTCGTATTCTCCTCAGCGCTATCTGATTTTATACAAACACGGCTTCAGCGTCTTCGCATCCACCTCATCGCCTCCATCATCATCGCCATTCGAGACAGCCGTGAACTTCTTCCCCTTGATCCCCATCCTCAATGCACCACCTCCACTATTTTTATTGAAAGTGTTAAAAGCGGCGCCTTCTTTCTTGGCGTTCTTCCCCTTCGCCGGAGAAACCCCCTTCACAAACTGCAACTTGACAAACATCTTGTTGGAGAGGTCAATAGCATCAGACTGGCGCTCAGGAAGCGCATCCAACACGAACCCATGCTTCTCTAGCACCGCCACAAATGAAGAAACATCTGTGCCCTCCTGCCCGTCCTGACCATCGACAATATGCGCAAGCTCTTTCTCGTCGTCGGATCCCTGAATACCTTCCTCCTCTGGCTTCTCTTTTCCTTTGCGCGATTTCGCCGGTGGTTTGGGGCCAGATTTGCGGAGGCTTCCGATGGAGTTGATTGGGGCTTGGCCTGCTTTGCGGCGCTCTACGCGCCCGAAGCGGGATTTGATTTCTGCAACCCAGAGCTCGCCTTTCCAGCGTAGGATGCGCCATGCTTCGTCGATAAAGTCGAGCCAATTGGTGCCCATGAGCGCGAGGCAGAAGATGGCAACGTCGACAGAGTTGTCGGGAAGGGGGAGCGCGGAGATGTCTGCGACTGTGACGAGAGGAGCAGAGGGGCCCGTGGGTTTGGATAAGTCAAAGGAGTGGAGGGTCATGTTGAGAGACTTCAGGTGAGGTTGGAGACGGTGGGATAGGGACGCCGTTCCACAGCCCAGATCTGCGATGGTCGCTTGTGATTTCAAGTTTCGGGGAAGAGGCTTGAGACTAGATTCTAATGCGCTGCTAGGTGTTGAGTCTATTGCTTCGCCAGGATTTGATTTTCCTTTCTTCTCCTTGCGCTTCTTGTCTTTCCAGGGATCTTTTGTGCGGAGCTTTCCGCGGGCAATGATTGTATTGACGTAGCTGTCCACAGGATTCTCAGGCCAGACTTCTACTTGTTGCGCGAAACCTCGGTGATAGTCTTCGAACATGGTTGGATCTTCTTTGAAAAGAGAGAGAGACTCGTCCGATGGCTTTGTGTAGAGAGCTTCGTTGAGGTGACGGAAACGCGCGCTGGCAAGTTTGAGGCGCATAGACTTCTGAAGAGGTGTGAGTCCTTTGGGCTCTGGAGGCAGGAGAGACACCGGCGCGGGGGCTTTGGAAATCTCGTTCGAAGTAGACGCATTTTGTGTTTGAGAATCGGTAGGCTTGGGGTCTTTCTTTTGTTTCTTCTTGTCGCGCTTGGTTTCGCCCGCTCTCGGCGTAGTTGAGTCTGCCACAGGTGACTCCGCTGGCACTGGTAACTCATTGTTCGTAGCTCCGGCGCTCTCTTCACCCTTGCCTTCTTCTTTCGCAGCCTTGTTATTCTTCCTCTTCCTCTTCTTTCCTCTCTTTTCCTGACTCTCTTCGCCTATAGGAGCTGGAGACCCGTTCGCCTCCGGTCCTTTCGCATTCACCACCCCCTGGGCATCTTGTGTATCCACTCCACTGGAAATCTTGTTAAAGTAATCTCCTAGATCTCCCTCATTAATCTGGTCCTCATGCTTCTGCCTTCTCTTCTTTGCTTTTTTGCCTTCCTTGGACGGATCTAGAGGCTTCGGTTTCTCGGCCTGAGTAGCGATACTCGTGGAAATATTCCAGCCAGGGACCGAGAACATGGTCGCGATCGTACTCGGGATTTTGTAAGTGGGAATTCGCGAGGTTGGAAAGCTGGCCCTCCTCGTAGTACGGGCAAGCTCTGTTGGACGATTATTTTTTAGCGGGTCCGGATTATCAATGTTGCGGGCCGAGGCCGAGCACAGGTGGGGCCAATGAGATCATTGGAGCAAGGAAACTACATCGAGGGGTATGCTCTCTAGTGTGTATGGATGATTTTCAACAGGGCAACTACAATCCATATGACCTCGAGGTCCTCCTTATACCGTGATACATGTTGTCAGGTTGAATACTTGAAGTCTCTTGAGCTATCGTCGATTCTATGCGTCACTCAATGATGCAAAATACTTGGAGGTCATGATGGTAACAGCACATAACCGTGCGTCACGACGGTATCAACGTTCATTGCCGGCTTTATAATTTTAGAAAAGAAAAATTCGCAGGAACTACAGCTCATCTCTCGGCCCAGTCTAATACGCCAAAGGATAAAAAGCACGGTAGTAGTAACCGCGTTGTCGCATACCTTTCAAAAGACATGCCCCAGAGTCCCATGCTAAATGCAGCAAATTCGAGACCGCCTACGCCTACCATATGCATGATCCAGAACGACCAAAACGAGCGATACATTGAGCAGTTGGCTCTCCACTAGCGTGCGAAGAGCAAACTAGCGGCATATTCGACATTGCCGTTGGCAGCCTCCAGTGCCTGGACGGCATCTTGGCGCGAGAATCCGAGACCGACAAGTACGTCAATGTCTTTTTGAGGAAATTGAGTTGCGGTGGAGGACGCTGCGCGTGTAGTGGAAGGAGCAGGAGTAGAGGCCGAGGCGGGGGTGGTTTCAGGGGGACCTTGAGCAATCTTCGAAGACGAATCACCTTCTTTCACAGCGCCTGATATCGATCCGATCTTTGTACCGTTGGGACCCTCCACGGTCGGCTCGCTGTCCTCAAAGCCCTTGGGTATCTCATTCTCTGGCAAGAATGGCACCTCGACACCTTCGAAACAAAGAGCGTCTTTCTCGAGGTCAATCTTGGCTCGGTACCGCTTCAGCATATCCAGTCCGAAGAGAAGATCCACATCTTTGCCTTCCATGACGGTGAAGGAGCACTTCATGACGGCACCACCAATCTGGATCTCAGCAGAATGAACCCGACCCAAGATTTTGGCGGTGCCCACTCCCTTGGCCATACCAGCGAATCGAGTATCCATAAGGCGCATAATTCCACACCTCTCAGCGCAGCTCGGAGACATGATGGTAGCCTGAGCGCCCGAATCCACAAAGGCCTTGACAGGAACACCATTCACTTCGGTATTAACGTAGAGCATGTGCACGCGACCAAACACTGCAGGATCTTGTAAGTGTACTGATATAGAGCTGTTTGGTGAGTGGCGTAAGTCACTGACCTTCAGGATTGTTATCCAAGGCTTCTTGCAGGTTGTCGATGACGCGATCCTGGCGGATGATCTCCTCGATCTTGCGCTGAGCCTCAATATCGAAGGGATCCTCGTTCAGGCGCTGAATCTGAAGTTGGCGCTCGCGCTCGTTGTTGTCGTTTTCGCGGAGCATGCGCGAATACTCTTCGCGCCAGCGTTCGGGGTCGTCCAGTGCAGCGTGCAGAGCGGGGCGGCGAGTCCTGATCTCCTCGGCAGCGTTTGGAGTCCTCAAGACATGCTGTCGCACGGCCTCGGGATCCGCGGCTCCTTGACGGGAGGGTTGTTGGGGCGGCTGGGGCTGCTGCTGTTGCCGCTGGGGTGGGTTGCCACGGCGGCGGACGAGCAGTGCAAGCATCTCACCATCCTGAATTCCTGCCTCCTCGAGTGTCTGAGACTGTGTGTTGAGGGGGTTTCCGTTCAGGAAGAGCTGCTGAGATGCGACGGGGTGATTTGTATCGTGGGCGATGAGAGCCTTGAGCTCCTCGATGGTCAAGCCTGGGGGAAGCTCCATGGACAGAATGTCGGATTCGGAGGGCTGGTCGGGGGCGCTGATGGATATTGTGACGCGTGGCCTGGCCAAGTGGAGAAACATGAGTTAGTGATTCTGGCTTGTAGGTAGCACGAGAACGGTTTCGGGGCATCTCACATGTTGGCGGACTCCTTGCGTGTATGCAGGCGCGAGTGGAATAGGCAAAGAGGGCGTAATGGGTGGCACGTAGTATGGTGTGCGGGTGGCAGACGTGGTCGTGGGTGGAGGAGACGGCGGGGATGCTATGCCCGTAAGGTACGAAGCCGCAACGTTTTTGGTGGTGGTGGTGGGTGCCTTGCTACCAGACGAATGATTTTTTTGGCCTTGAGCTCTGGTACGCGAAGGTGAAGGTGACACCCCAAGTGTGCTTGCGCACCTGTTTGTACACGCAAACACGCGGGATTTGCCGTTGTTGATGTTTGGGATTAACTGGTTTTGGGCGCGGTGGAAGCCGATGGAAAGGCACGGCAATAAAACGGGTGGATGGATGGGATGGATGGATGTACGTCAGAATGGCAGGAGAATAACTAAGCAGAGAGGACGGACGCACGGGGGTGAGACTGGGTGGTGGAGGGGAGAAGAGGCTCTGGGTCTGAGGTCATGGTGGGGTGGAAGGGCCGGGAGGGGGGGCAACACCACGACTTGGGCAGGTCTTGAGTGTGCGTGTGCTATGTATGCTGTGTGGGGGGAGGGGGACTTCATTTAAAGCTGGCAATTGGGTGGGTGATGCCGGTAGGCGGTGAAAGATGCATCAGACTGCTGCATCGTGGATGGATGTTGTTGATGCTTGGTCGAGCGCGTGCTTGCTTGCTTGCTTGCTGGTCGTTGAAGGTCGCGGAGGAGGGGATGAGTGATGGAAAAACTGCCCGTTCTGGTTGTTTGGCCGCGGAAAAACAAGCAAACATTGGAACAGCCAGCACCACAAAACGCAGGGGGGATGCTTGAAAGTGCAAATGCAGTCCTCTGTCGACATGTTTACAAGTACATCAAGGTTCGTGCATATCTTACATGGGAGCATCCATCGTGGCCGTTGCAGGTGCAGGCGCACCCAGCTATGTAGTCGATCGCCCCACGTGCTCTCTCACTCTCTCAAGCTCTCGAGCCAGATCCATTCCCCTTCGACTATCCTGTCCATCTCCAGACTCCTTCTACGTACGTGCCTTTGAACGACTGTCGAGACAATACTCTCTCTTCTCTACTCACCAGTCTAGCCCGACAACACGCGCGATGCAAGGGCCTGTACACATCTATGCAGGCGCTCACGGCCTTCCCTTTCCATCCCATGGCATATCACACACCACACATGCTCGATCCTTCCACGGTGCCTCTATTTCTCCGTCCGAATACATCCGCTGAAGAACCTCTACTCGTAATTTGATACACCGATAATGCATGCTGTCCATCGTTGCAACGGTCGCCACATCACCATGGACCATCAGCATCCATCGTGTCCACTCCAAGAACCAATCAATCCGAGCGTCGATGGGAATCAATTCATGGATCCAAGCACGATCTGGAAAAAAGGAGGGGGAAGACGGGGACAAGAAAAAGCAAAGGTACACAGATCGACGACAGCCAGCCCTAGTCACACCGATGGCAGCTTGACGGATCGATCTACCTGTATCAAGCCTCCCCCACCATCAATTGGACTGGACCCTTTGACACGCACGTCTCGTGCCTGACAAGCACTCCGCCCCCGGCCGCCAACATGCAATCCCGCCCCGGACCTTAAACCGACCGCCTACTCTTCACTTCCTTCCTACCTAACTGTTTTGGTCACCCTGCCGCCTCTGTCTTCTTCCCGCTTGCCTGCTTGCTTGCCATCATGCCGCGCGACTTACGCTCCGAGAAAACCCCACTCAACGCAGAGTCCCTCGCTTCTCCACCCTATGTAAACCCCCTCACTCTCGCAAACGACAAAAACCCCAAAATGAAGGAACTCCGACCCTACTGCCTGCTCCTTAATGAGTCTGACCTCGACGACTGCGACTGGCTCGAACATGCCGCCTTTGACCCCAACGAGGCCGCCTCCAGGGAAAAGGTGAGGCTCCACCGCTCCCTCATGTCGGTCCCTCGCGCTTCAACCTCGTGCCCGCATCTATACATACATTAAAACACACCCCTCTCCCTGCTTGTGCGACCGATCCATCCATCTCCCATCTACGATCGGCTATCCGATCGTTTTCTTGTTTCTTATCGTCCTGCTGCAGCGCCAATGTAAATCTCCCGCCCGTTCCGAGCCCAATCTTGTTCGTCCCTGCATCTCCACCATCCTTGTCTGTCCTGTGCCACCAAGTCAATCAATCTACTGCTGTTTTTGTACTTTTCGTTATCGCTATGCGCAGCCGCCCGCCATCCCATCCCCCGGAATGTACTCACTAACCAACCACTACAGCTCGAGTACCGCCTCGTAACTTGCGGCGAGCTCTGCTCCGGCATCTTCGCCTCCGCCTACCAGACCAATCCCGACCCAATTGGCTCGGTAATCCGATCGCGCAAGTTTCCATCGGTTGACTCGGTAAGACAACAACAGCGCATCGTCAAAATACCTTCAAATCTAACCAAAACATGGATAACAAAAGGCGCATAGCGATCGTAAACGAGTCCTGCTCGGCCACATCATCGCGACCAAGTCCACATCAGACAAGGTAACGGATGGCTCCATGTCTTTCCCCACCGACTGGCGCACAAATTACCGACTGGATCCCCCAAACGGTCATCACGAAGAGGGCGATACCATTTGCCTGCACTCCCTCTGCGTCCACCCTTCATTCCACAAGCGTGGTCTCGGCGCCGTTCTGCTCAAGGGCTGGACACAGCGTATCCGCGATGCGGGCTTGGGAAAACGAATTGCGCTGATTTGCCACGATTACCTTGTACCGTTCTACGAAAGGGCTGGATTCAAGAAGATCGGCCCCAGCGCGTGCCAGTATGGCGGCGGTAACTGGATTGATATGATTATGGAATTTGACGAGCCAGGTCAGAATGCGAGCTGGTAAGGCCGAGTCGGAGCATGGCTGGCTGTAGATGGGAATGGGATTGTGTGGTGCGCGTTCATGATGCCATGAGTCCATTGGTACATGTACAAATGCACGACACAACTCGACGGTCAGCACCGTTAAGAATTTATTTATGCGATTGCGTGATGGGGGGAATTTCACGCCGGATGAGGAGATGAATATACGAGAACATGAGTAAATGAAAGCTTGGACATGCCACCAAGAAAACTGACATACTTTTTATCCCGACCTAGGGATTCGAATTCTAGTGTATTTACTTGGCTATACTGCTAATGATATCCAATGCATTCACGCTCGACCTCGTACCCGCTTATTGCTCAATTATGCTTGTCCCAAGCAGTCTCTGAGCCCTAGCATTTACGGTCTTTCGCCTTCATGATGCGATTGTGATGCCACGAGTAGTCGCTGGCAGGCAGTCTCTTTGCGATCACGAGAAGTGATGTACATTCCAAGGTTTTCAATAGAGATGAATATGCATATAAACCCCCCTGGAAGGCTTTGTGTGCTCCGGGGTATCTACCTACCTAGGTACATGGTATGTATCAAAAAAATTCGTCACATGATTGTGTGGTACATCGAGAATGTGGGGCAAATGCACTGAATCATGGTTCTTTACATGGAACCAATTCGATAGTCTACATGTGCTCCTAATATCTCTCCACGGCCTAACCCCGCTTACACGTCACACGATAATTTATAAAAACATTGGAATCTATCAAACACAGTACACCAACTTCTTCGCGCTGACCTTTCCCTTGCGCATCAAATCCAACCCTTGCTCAATCGCTTCCAAACCTCCCTTTTTGTTGATATCCACAGGATGGGGCTTGACTTTTCCAGAAGCGAGATACTTCTCCATGACAGTGATCCAGGCACTGCACATGATCAAGTCGTCCTAAATCTTCAGCGTTAGTAAAACACGATTCCTATAAAAGCTAAAAGCCAACGGAACTAGACTTACCAATACCGGTGCCCGCTCGTACAAACCATCCAGAGCAACCCTCTCCCCATTAACAGTCCATGCGAGAATCCAATCCGCATAGACCTCCGGCCTCGTTCCCTTGATGCGATCGCTGTACGGTTCCAACGCTGTGTATCTCCCACCCTTCGACCCCATGGCCTGATAGCACATAGCCATGGTAACGGCACTCCCAATACAATCCAACACACAATCCAACTTATCCTTCGTATACGCCCTAATCTCCTTCGCACACCCCGGCGACGCATAATCAAACACTTTCTTAGCCCCATACTTTGTAACCAAAGCCGCATTCCGCGGCGAGCACGTCGCAATCGGCAAACACCCAATCTGACTCAACACCTGGATCAACACCGTTCCCGTCGCCGTGGCACCACCATTCACCAACACCACCCGCCCACGCGCAGAATCCGCAACGCTCCTCTTCTTCCCCAGCTCAGGTAGCGACGGCAGCCGTAGCGACCGTACCACATATGCCGCCGTGACCAACGCAACCGGTAAACTTGCCGCTGCCTCGAGCGATATCCGTGCCGGCACTAGAATACACAACTCGGATCTTATCGCGACATACTGCGCAAACGCCCCGTTCCCGGGGACCAAGGGGTTAGACCCGAAAACGCAGCCGCACACGCGCGTCCCGAGAGCAAGCGGCTTGATGCAATCGCTGCCGACAGCGACAACGGTACCGGAAAAATCGGCGCCGGCAATGGCGCCCACGACTGTCGAGAGATCGAGGAGTTTATGGTCGGAAGGGTTGAGGGCTACGGCGTGGACTTTGACGAGGACGTGGTTTGGAGCGAAGGAAGGGACGGGTTGGGTGGTTTTCAGTTTGAGCTTCGAAGGGCCGGCTGCTATCATGGCATGGTGGGTTTGGGGGAGTGTTTGCATCTTGTGTTCGACGAGCATGTATTCTTGGGGTACTAGTATATTATGGCACAAAGATGGATGTTATTACTTTTTTTTGTTGTTCATTGTGAAATGTCTGGTGTTTGTTTGATAGCAATCGCTGTGGAGACGTCCACTGGGCTTTGGAATTCGACTACCGGTATCATCATCGCATGAGAACCCCGTCCGACATGGCTGACTACATCGGACACCCGGTCGCGCATTAGGGGCTCAACAGTCAACTCGGACGACCGAGCCAATAAAATTCTTCATGGAGTAAGTCACCGAAATACTTCGGGTGTTGTGTGTATTTGTTATGACCTGCTGTTGCTGGAATTTGGTTGACGTGATCTGGTCGTGTATCTATGTAGGTTTGCGACTCGTGAATCTTTTAAGAGCTTTTGACAGACAGATTGGGTAATGAGAGCTTTGCGGAGGGGGGACTTTGAGCAAGTAGAGGACTGGTTTGTATGATAGAATCATAGCACACCACCTTAGCATAGATCCGGCACTTTAAAAACACAAATAATCAGGGAACTCAAATAATAGATGATATTGAAATCTATGATAGACGCAGCACCCAATGTGTACGCCGTGAAAAAAGACACAGGCAATTTACGTACGTACATGACTAAACTAAACAAACCCCAATAACTCCGTAAAGAAACCACATCCAAAAAAGCAGACCCAAATGAAAACCCACAGAAAAGGAACAAGGTGAGTACAGAAACGATGACAGAGATGCCATGAAATTACCTCCTCCTGCCGCTTCGCCCCTTTCTCCCTCCCCTCTACCAAATTACCCTTCACCACTCTCTCTCCAAGTCAATCCTCCCTTTCCACACCCACATTCACACTCCCCAGCGCTTCCTTTGCACTCAAATCCGGGTCCCTCGCATAGCACTCTAACAAACCCAAATAAAGCCTCATAAACCACTCCACCGCCTCCTCCCCAAACATATAATCCCTCATCGCGAGCGTCAACCCGAGTTTATCCTCCTGAGCATCCTCATCAATCGTCACCATCAAGTCGAAGGACAACTTTGATTCTTCTAGTGTGTCGAGTTCCAGAGCCACGCCGTTGAGAGCGGCGGGACGAAGGGCACCGAGGCGGTAATTGAGGACGACCTGGAACAGCGGGGGCTCTTCCTTGTTGCCGTCTTCGGGCGCGTTGGATACGATTTCCTTGATGATATCAAGTGGCAAGACATTTCCCAGCGCCGTGAAAACCTTTGCCTTGGTATTCGCAAGTACGCTCCGGAAAGGGGTCGTAGTATCCCGCGCGAAGCGGAGAGGGAGGTAATCTGTAAACAGCCCGACGGTCCCCACATGCGCCATATCCGCCCGTCCCGCATCCATGATACCCAGTGTGAAGTCGTCGGTTTCGAGTAAGAACATGATGGTCTGCATGACGGCGGCGTGGAGATGGAACGACGAGACTCTGCACTGACTAGCGCATTGCTTGACTGCGGCAGCCACGTGCTTGTCTGCGTACATGGAACGTTCCAACATACCAGGAGCATGCGCAACGTCATCGCGGTGGTTTACTCTGGCCATGGGGAGTAACGGCACGCTCGTTCGAGCGAAACCTTCTAGTTCCTGTTTCCAGTACCCCCGACGCCGCTGCGCTTCTTCGCCCGCCAACCACTGAGTTTGCGACAGCACGGCGCCTACGAATTGACTGGTCTGTGGTTTTTGGAGATCGAGGTTGCTGTAGTAGCTCGTTACATCGTCGATGAAGACACCCCAGCTCATGCCGTCCATGATGATGTTGTGATACACAAAGATCAACGTGTAATTCTCACTACCACCACCGTGATACAATAATTCCGCGCGGAACGTCTCACCACTCGCGATCGCAAAAGGGCGGGTAGAACAAGCGCGAATCCGGCATTGGATTTCTTCTTTTTCGTCGGGACATTGTGAGTGTGAGAGCCAGAAGCGAGAGTGGTGGCCGATGGCCTGTTGGCCGCATTTCTCTCCACTATTGCTATCGAGGTAGAATGATGAGCGGAAGATAGAGTGCCGGGCGACGGTGAGGCCAATGGCTCTTTCTAGACGTGCTGGGCTGATTTTCCCGTTCAAGCGGTATGTGATGGTGACGTTGTGGTCGGTTGTCGTTCCATCTATGTCGCCTTGTTGGAAAAACCGCCGTTGAGCTAGGGAGATGTCTTCGACGGTGTCGGAGAGGAGCTCGTGCCAGTGTTCTTGTCTATCCTGACGCTGCTGAGGAGCTTTCGTGCCAATGTCTCCAACGACTACGATATCAGGCTCGGAGATTGTAGTTCCTTGATCGCTAGCGGGCGTCGATGTATTCAAGCTTGTAAGGTGGTCGAGTGAAGAACTAGAACGAGACGAGCTCGTGGTCAGTTCCGCAGGAGAAGGCGCTTGCTGCGTTATAATCGGCTTTGTGGCAGATTCAACAGGTGCTGCTGCTTTCGGCGCCTCGACGACGAGATTGCTTGCGTCTGGTGCTTGATTCATAGCAGCCCGAGCAGCAAGTGCCAGCTTCGCGGAGATGGTCGCGACAGAACCATCGCCCATGATTTCCAGGACAGGTAAGTCTTGGCCCGTTTCCTTGAATACCCATGATCGCAATTCGACGGCTACCAGGGAGTCGAGGCCTAGTTCGATAAGAGGCATAGTCACGTCCAAGCTATCGGCCCCGAGACCAAGCATGGTCTCGATCTGAGCCGCCATAGCAGTGCTAGTGACAGCTGTAGCTTCTTCCGTGGTACCGGCTGTACGAATTTGCTGCATAATACTTTCCGTAGCTACGAGCGCATTCTCCGATAGTTCCACGACCTGATCTAAACGATGATGGGAGAACTTGGGCTCGGAGTACCACTTGTAACGTTTGGAAGGGTCCAGTGGCACTCTGCCCAGCCCGGTGATGATGTGTGGGTCGCCGTCTTTGCTTGCGAGAACAGCTTCCGCAAACGACTCGAGGAAGTCGATTTCAGATTCTACGTGATATCCTTGACGTTTGAGATTCCCGTAGATGGTAGCTTCTTGGCCGGAGCGTCGCACAAAGCCAATACCCATCATCATGCCGATATCGAGGCAGCTAGCCGCAAGGTTGCGTTTACGTCTGTGCGCGGCCAGTCCAACCATGTACATATTCGCGGCCGCATAGTTGGACTGGCCTGGATTGCCGACGATACAGGACAGTGAAGAGAGGAAGATGAAGAGGTCGAGGTCGGGCATGTTGAATACTTGGTCTAGAATAGCGGAACCCTCGACCTTGGGACGCATTGCAGTTTGAAAGCTTTCAAGCGACATGCTCTCGAAAAGGCCATCAGAGAGGACCATGGCGCCGTTGATTACACCGCCAATGGGTATGTTGGTACTGAGCATCTCATCGCGAATGCGCTCGACGTCAGCGAGGACAGAGACGTCCATGGCCCGGATCTGAATACAGGCTCCTTGTTCATTGAGATCTTGCACCCAAGCGATGCCTTGACTTGGTTTGCGACTCGAGATGGTGAAATGTTTTGCGCCGTGCTGGAACATGTATCTGGCAATAGACTCGCCTAGTTCGCCAGTCAAGCCGACCAGCAGGTAGCTTTTGTTAGGAGGGAAAGACAACTGCAGCCCTACAGCTTGTACATCCACGTCGATAGAATCGGCCTTGGACCAGTCTAGCATAGCAAAAGGATCGGGTTGGAAGTTCACGTCCAAATTTTGGATGTCCGTGGCTGTAATGCTGCTTGGTGCAATTGCCCCTGCACATTTTGTGTCCACTGCCTGCTTCAAAACCACGTCGGGTGTCGTGCGTGGATCTAGAACGAAACTGGAGATGTGTTGGACTTTGATAGTGCCACCTAGCTGAGCTTGAAAGTTCGATGTGGCCAAGTCGCCACTAAAATCGAGAATGTGTTCAATACTCTTCAACGTCTTTTCCACTGACCGCGCTGTAGCCATCCTTACATTCAAATATACCCACGACTTGTCCGCGGCGGCGGCGGCTCGCGAACTGGTTAGTTTGAGCACAGGAACGCCCCAATTCCGAGAAAGGTCACTAAATAAGCGAGCCGTTTGCTCGTCGGGTTGGTATAGCGCAATGCCAGAGGTAAAGGTCTTAGCCAAGAGGAATAGCATGACCTGGGCCAGCGATGTGCTGCTAGACTCGGCCGCAATGGGGCGTACTAGTTTCTTTGGAGCGTTGACGACGGACGCATTTTGGGTAACAAGGGCTACGAGTGCTTCTCCAGATACTACGTTCGTCCCACTCACCAGCCAAAGTCTACCCACGTCATAGAGATTGACAGGAATGCTGGAACTAAATTGAATCCGGATGAAAACAAGATCTGTTGGGACTGTCGTTCGTAAGGATACCAAAGGGCCCTGATGGGGCATCAGGAGACCATCTACCGTGTATCTTAGCTCGACCACATTTCTTTCTAGATCCTTGGCCGTGCGGATGACTCTGCGCTGCGAATTGAGTCGTTTATTCCTATCATCATCTGGGAATACGCGGGGAAGCAGTAGCCTCCCGTCTTGGAAAACAAGCTCTCTCTCCGTTGTCCAAAGCGGGTTTGCGAGGTCAAACTCATCTGAACCGCTAATCTTGAGTCGTAGAAGTGCTTCTGCGATAAGAATCGAGTTTTCTGCGGGGTGATCAATATCCAGGAACTGTAGTCGCAATTCAGCCTGTTCACCCCAGACGGCGCGGCCAAGGCCAATGGTCGCAGAATGGTAGGGATTTGAGTCATTGGCGCCCGAAGTAATCCACAGAACGGTATTCACGTCGTTGAAAAGATATTGCATAATCGAAAGCCTTTGTTCGCTCATATCTTCAAGGACATTGGAATCGAGATCGGCAAGAATCAAAGCAATATCAACATTTTGAAGAAGTTCCGGGTCCAGTTCTTCAAAAGTATCAACTTGAATAATTCCAGCGTCCCAAAATTGTAGAACGGAGGTGATCTTTCGCGTCAGCTTCGCAGTGTCGATTTGACTGCCTCCTACGATAAGCAGAGCGCCTTGTGATGTTTCATAGCTTCGGAAGGCTAATGGATCCTGTAACTTCTCGGTCACCTCGTCCATTGCTTGGGATACGATGAGGGAGGAAAGGTGCGTTTTTCTATCACCAGTATCAAAATTAATGTGAGAAATGCCGGAAAATGATGCGCCGACGAGCTGTTTGTCCAAGTTTGATATGGAGACATCTCGACCAAACCGATTCTGAATGCTTTCATCTGGCCACAGGCCTGATAGACCACAAGCAATTACTGTAGGATACGCTAATGTACTCGTTGGTTCCGTAAGAATGAGATAGCCTCCAGGCTTTATCAACTCGCGCAATCCACGGAGCGCGAGATCCGGTGAGGCAGCGGCATGAAGGAAGTTGTTGAGAATGACCACATCATAAAAGTTTTCGCGCAAGCCTTGCTCAGCAAAGGCTTCATCAAACGTAAAAGCGCGGCACGACACACGTGGGTCATCGATTGGGATGTGAGCAAGACTCTGCATGTTTGGCCCGCATGCCGTGTATGTCCCAAACGAGCGACCTAACTGATTGGGAATAATACCGGCGTATGCGCCATATCCGTTGCTGATTTCGAGGATGTTTATTCGAGAATACCTGTGCACAATGTGCTCCAGAGTACTTTGAGTGTGAGATAAAGCCCATTTACTTGCAATACCATTGTCGAAGTAATGTCGCAGCAATTCGGCGTCAATCTCTGACTGAGCGAGATTGATACCGCTCCGCCAAAGAGTTGGTAGATTATGTCCAATGATGCTGAGAACTGTTTGATCTGGAAGCGATTTCAAAAGAGCTTCAGCGTCTTGGACCTTGTTAGAAGACGCTGCATCAATCTTTGCTGCCAATGTTGATAGCAACTGAGCAACCGTCGGAGTATCAGCGGTGATAACGCGAGATCGAATATTCTTCAAGAGAGAGTTCGACATACTCTCCAGGGCTACTATCTGGGCATGTTGCGTTGAATTGTATGGTTTCGTGTCCACCAGATCGTTCAAGGCGTCCGATTGCCACACGGTCTTGAGAAATAGCTCGCGATCGTCTGCCTCACTGCCTTTCGAGAAAGACGCGACAACAACCCCCTCCATGAGGAACTCCATGTGACCCTTCTCATTAAATATCTCAATATCACTCGTCATCCGAGCAGCTTCCCTGCGATTTGTGGCCTCGAACTTGGTAACATACGCCTCGACGTCAAGGTTGCTGTTGTCAGAGAATCCAGCCAGGTTCTCACAGCAAAAGGAGTTGAACTTGACTGATTTGATAGACTTGGGTAGAAATGAGGTCCAGAGTGCTTCGTCACCAGGTGCAGAGTAGGCTATAAAGCCGGCTTGGAGACAAGAGTCCAGAAGAGCAGGACTGACAGGTAAGTTACTTGTGTCTTCAGGGCTACGTCTTGGCATGTTCGCGTGAGCCCTGCGATAGCGCCTCCGAGCTTGTGTGATACTTCGAAACGGACCAGTATAAGAAAGACCTAAGTCTCGCATGTAATCGTAGAACTCATCAACATCGACCGATCGAAGCTGTTCTTCTTCTGCTTGGTGACTCGGGAGTGTGAGAGCGTCTGGTGGCCCAAGAAATATTTTCAGTCGTCCAGATACATTGCTCTTCAAAGGTCGGTCGCTGTCAACTGGACCTGATTGAAGTACGAATTCAGCGTCCATTGATCCATCAGAGGAGAGCGATGTTGTCTGTTGGGTAAGGGTGAAGATAACTTCAACGCCGGGTGAGTCGTCCCTCATGGTAATGGCGCTTGCAATGTTCACGTCTTGCAGTTCCACCAACTGATAAGCCTCAGTACCAACCATGATCTTGGCGGCTTCAAAGGCCATGATGCAGTATGCTGCAGCCGGTACAATAATCTGGCCTTGGAATCTGTGTCCATCTAACCACTCAATCTCGTCGGGTTTGAGAATATTGCGCCATCTCATTTCGTTGTCGGTATCATCACTAGTACGGATTCCGAGAAGCTCGTGCGGCTTCCGCGGTCGGTTGAGAAATTGTCGATTCACACGGTAAGCTCGCCAGTAGGACTGCGAGTGGTCCCAATTGTACGAAGGCAGTCCTTTGATGAGACCGACGTGTGATTCTGCGTCCCCGAAAAGTGAATCCGTACTTTGAATGTTCACCGTATCTCCGCCGAGATGGGCCCAAACGAAACTGAGAGCTTCACCAAAGGCAATGACATCATCTTTGGTACGGTCTAGAGTTCCAGTATATGGGTGGTTAGAGCCGAACTGCGACTTGATTGATTGTAAGGCAGGGCCCTTCAGTGCAGGGTGCGGACCAACTTCCATGACCAGATCAAATGGACCGGTCTCGATGCAAGCATTCGACATAGCTTCAGCAAATAATACAGGTTGGCACATGTTGTCTCGCCAGTAAGGTCCGGAAAGAACAGGCCCAGTAATGGGAGCAGACATGCCTGTAACACTGGAAAACCATCGTGGTGATGAAGCATTCGGCATAGGCAATGGCTCTACCCCACATGCCTCGAGCGAGCTAAGATATGGTTCTGAACATGGGTACATGTGCGCCGAGTGGTATGCAGTGTCGACCTTGAGCTGACGTGCGAACAGGCCCTGGGCGCTACAGTCCTGAACGGCCTCTTGAATGGCGTCGAGGTCTCCCGAAAGTGTTGTTGACGTCGAAGAGTTGCTAGCTGCAAGAGCAATGCGGCCTTGATATTGCGGTTTTTCGCAGAACGCCTCTGCATCTTCTTTGCCTAGGCCAATAGCCAGCATCCCCCCAGAATTTCCTTTGGAACCCTGGGCTAATTTAGCATGTACGCCGCGATAGTAGGCTATGCAAACTGCATCCCGCGCTGATAGTAGCCCTGCTGCATAGGCAGCTCCGATCTCACCGGAGGAATGTCCGACAACGGCGTAGAACCGCACTCCGCTCTGCCAAAGCATTTCCACCATTGCAATCTGAATGCAGGTACATAGTGGCTGAGACAATGCAGCTTCATTGAGACGAGAAACGGAGGCACTGGCTTGAAGCTCTTCGACGATTGACCATGAAGGTGGGTCCGGCAGGGCGTCGAGATGCTTCTGCAATTGTTGCAAGGTATTGGCGAACGCTGGACTAGACATGAGCGATCTCGCCATCGTCGCCCATTGGGCACCCTGACCAGTAAAAACACCAAGTATCTTTGCTGAAGATCGCGAAAGGTTCTTGCTACGAACTCCGAACTCGGTTTTGGAGCCTCCCTGCCCAAGCCGTCGCTCAAGCGCGAGTGTGATCTGCTCTCGGTCTACCCCGGATATACTGGCCCGTACCGGCAGATGAGAGCGACGATGGCGCAGCGTCCAAAGTATTTGCTTAAATTCGTTATCATCACACGCTTGGAGAACAGCCAGCAGATCTTTTGCATTCGCACGTAATGCCTTTTCCGTCATGGCTGTCATAAGGAGTGAAGTACCTGCCACAGGTGGAGCGAGATCGAGGGATTTTGTCGACTTTGAGATCTTAGGTGAGGGCATCCAACGTGCAAGGTCTGTACGAGATGTAGAAAAGCTCTCTATAATTGCGTGAGCGTTCGTTCCTCCGAAACCGAAGCTATTGACGCTAGCGCGCATAGGTCCTCCATGAGTATCTGGCCAAGGCATGCATGATGTTGGGATGAGTAGATTGTCGTAAAATGGTTTCACGCTGGGGTTCAGCGTCACTAGATGTTGATTGGGTGGGACAGTGCGGTGCTTCATGGCAACCAGCATTTTGATGACACCAGCAAGTCCAGCAGCACCTTCGGTACTACAAAAGGTGAACAAGTCAGTGATTGTTCTTATAATCAACCATATACACGCTGTTGATGTGATACAAAAGAACTTACTGGCCTATTATAGTTTTCACTGATCCAACCAATAACTTTGTAGTTTCTGCATTTCCGCTGTCCTCAGAGAAGAAAGATGATGAGATAGCATTAGCTTCACGGGGATCTCCAGCTTGTGTACCCGTTCCATGTGCTTCGAAAACCTTTGTCGTAGGTCAGATATGCAAGACTTGTAGGATTGCTCATAACTTACTTGTGGTCGGTCCTTCTGGCTATACGGGTCTAGTCCTACGCGGGCATATGTGTCTCGTATCAATTGCGCCTGCGCAGCCGAAGACGGCATAGTAATGCCCTTCGATCTTCCGTCAGAGTTGACCCCTGTTTCCCTAATGATGCCATCAATGTGGTCGCCGTCTGCTATAGCATCACTCAGTTTCTTCATGATGACACACGCGATTCCTTCCCCCCTAGCGTAACCATCAGCTCCTACGTCCCACATCCGTGATTTCCCTGTAGGTGAAAGCATGTGTAGACTGGACTGAGCGATGAACCGTCCTGGTCCGAGAATCAAGTTAGCACCTGCAGCACAGGCGAGCGAGCTTTCCCCAGATCTGAGGGACTGCACAGCGAGATGAACCGCCACTAAAGACGAAGAACAGGCCGTATCAATGGTCATTGAAGGGCCGCTCCAGTTATAGAAGTACGAGACGCGATTCGAAAGGATTGAGGTTGCTGTTCCAGTGGCAACGTATTGAGAAGAAAGCTGTGGGTCCCGGTACTGCATGTCATAATAGTCCATGGTCATACAGCCAACATAGACGGACGTATTGCTACCTTGCAATTTGTGCATCGAAAGACCTGCATCGTCCAAGCCCTAAGATTTGTCAGCGCGCTATCACTTGGGAAACGGTTGGTCTATGGCTCACTTCATATACGGTTTCCAGTAAGATGCGGTGCTATATAGGCGTATATGAAGTCAGTGCTTGCCTCATTTGAATTTTGTGTTATATCCCGGGTAGAGAGTCGTCTAGAATCAAAGCACCACGTTATGTAGAGTATTGAGAGACCGATTGTGTACAAAAAACACCGTAGTTGCATGAAGCCAACTTTATACCCGCAATTTCGGCACCGGCTTACCTGGGGATCAATGGTCTCGGCTTCCTTGGGTGCGATGTTGAAGAAGGAAGCATCGAACCGGCGAATGTCCTCTTCTAAGAAGTAGCCCTTGTCCACATTAGACGCACCATGATGTTCTCCATCTTCGTTGAAAAAGGTTGTCGGATTGAAACGGTCGTCTGGTATGCGTTTGGACAGATCGGTGGGATTTTTCAGCAGACTCCACAGCCGGGATGGGCAGTCTGCATTCCCAGGGAAGCGACATCCAGCTCCGATTATGGCAATTGGTTCAAGTGGCGTGTGGTCCATGTTGTTTCAAATGTTTCTTGCCAATGACAGACTGAGTGAATTGCGAATTACGAATGGTTAGCAAAATGATATCGGAATACAAATTATCCGCAAAGAAATGGCAGAATATCAAGATATATTGAAACAGAAGGATGTTACTAACAGCTAATCAAACCCCTGCAGGGTCTGTGTACACAGGCTTGTCAGGTTGTTAAGAGCCACTTCTCATACGAATCTCGTTTTGTAGAATCTTTATCTCTCCTGCATTGTCCGGGCCTGGGGTTTTTTTTTTGGGCTGGGGGTTCAGCACAGCGAAGAAATCAATGGTTATCTCGAACCTTCAAAATGTGGCCAAAACACAGCAAGCGTGATGCAACTCTTGAAAGCACAAAAAAATAGATGCTGTGCCTCTATCACATTGCAATTGCGCGTTACCAGCGAGTATCAATCGGAAGTCGTACCCGATTACCTGCAAGTTCGGTGAAACCAGGGTTGTAGGAAGCCACGGCAACGAATGAAAAGCGCCACGGACTGCCGAGCTCAGAGTCAATGGTTCCTGAAACCTGACATCTGGCAAATCGACTTCTTGGAATAGATACAGATGGTCTGTCACGACGTAAGACATTAGCTGGCAAGCGGTAACAATCCGAGCCTCATACTAGATGCCGACTCGGACGTCCGAATTTGGCGTACAAGGAGTTTCTTGGAAGAGTAGACCTTATTCGTCCGAAGTTCCACGGTGAGGATATTTCGGGCAGCTCTGACCACTCAGAGAGCCATTTCGATTGTGTATGCTCTTGGATGACCTTCGGATCTACGATACCGGCTAGATCGGTGGTTGGTATGCCCTGTACATCATGCCGCAGAACACAAATCCAGCAAGCAGCATCGGTCGTCTAGGACATGTGAGGATCGCTGTACAGGGAGTTCCATAATCTCGGACTACCGATAGAACGCTATAGAATCGCAGCAGTCACTTAGTCCACAATCTTTTTCTTTCTACGTCTCGTTCTAGAGAAAGCAATCAGCAGCAATCTCAAACTTTGCTAAGTGCTCTGACCCATCGAAACTGAGTCTAGCTATTGAACATTTCAGCTCAACATGGCTGTCGTCAATGATTTTTTCAGTGCAAGTCACGCCCTCGGGACATGGCGGAGTACTGTGGTCGCTACACTTTTCTGCAGCCTTTTATACTTCGTGCTCGGTCGGCGATCTCGCGAAAGTCTACCTCCAGGTCCGCGAGGTTTACCAATAGTCGGAAACCTGCTGCAGATGCTCAAAGCACGCAAAGGTGGAATGGCATCATTCGGGTTCTTTGTGAGCACGAGCTTTTCAAGTCTTTGCACGTCCGCCGCGCTAATCTGAACTGAAAGTTACGTGATCTCAACCGATTTGGCGAGATGTCAACACTGCGGATGGGCACTAAGAACTGGATCATGCTAAACAGTGACCGAGTGATCAAGGAAATTATAGTGAATCGTAACAAAATCACTTCGGAGCGCCCATATCAGCCAATTGCGAGTGGCATAGTCAGCCGTTGGAAAAGGACCCTTCTACGACGCGTCCCCGACTGGGTTGAGGGGAGGCGAGCTATGC
This sequence comes from Periconia digitata, assembly GCA_948474695.1. Lineage (NCBI taxonomy): Eukaryota > Fungi > Ascomycota > Dothideomycetes > Pleosporales > Periconiaceae > Periconia > Periconia digitata. The sequence goes on along the minus strand of CAOQHR010000007.1, from coordinate 1,127,533 downwards.
AACATCTCCTAAGTGGCACCTCGGTCAAAACATACGGAGAGTGGCAAGAACAAGAATCAGCCATTCTGCTTGGTGCGTATCTGGATGAGCCCGAAAATTGGTACATACACCACTATCGCTACACTGTCGGTATCGCCTTCAAGATCGTATTAGGTATAAAGCTGGATAGACCCACGTCGGATCTCGAGGACTTCAGGAGAATGACGAGAGAGTTTGTCATATCGATCGGTGGGAGCGCCTACGACTACTTCCCTTGGCTGAACAAATTACCTAGTTGGCTTCGATTTGGCCGCAAGTATTGGGAAGACATGGGCGATTGGCACTACCAAACGCTGCGAAAATGGTGGGTGCCTTTCAAGCAGACCGTGGACAAGGGTGCCGCTCCCCCATCGTGGACGAGGGATTATCTGATGAATCAGACGCCGCCGTTTGGAGGAGGTGAAGACGAAGAAGCCATGTACCTTGCATTGTCCATCGTCTCAGCCGGGAGTGATAATACTCGTATGCTTTTGAACGCGTGGGTCATGTCGGCAATTTCGTATCCCGGGGCATTTCTCAAAGCGCGTGAGGCGGTTGAAAAGGTTGTCGGAAAGGATGCCACTCGACTACCAGATCTCTCAGATCTCCAAAAGATCACATACATCTCAGCCACCATCAAGGAGCTGCTCCGCTGGCGGCCGCCTGTTCCGGTCGTGCCAGCGCACTTGCTGACAGAAGACCTTGATTTTGAAGGTTACTATTTCCCGGCCGGTGAGTGACCCAAGTCCCGTTGGATTGTAGATTGCTGATTTTCCGCAGGAACGGAATTTGTGATAAGCCCGTTTGCAGTGGGCAGACGGGATTACAAGGATGCGGAATCATTTGACCCCGATCGTTGGATGAACGGGACGGAAACAAACTTGTTGGATGGCCTCTGGTAAGATGCTTGCAGCCAGCGAGTAGGGATGGTGTTAACAATGCGTTTTTTAGGGAGTTCGGTGGCGGAAGGCGAGTCTGCGTAGGTTACGTTATCACCCAGCAAGAAATCTTCCTAGCTATCGCGCGTATAGCGCTGTGCTTCGACGTACAAGCGGTAGGTAAAGGCGTCTATGATTGCATACTGTAGGCTGACGACGTGGTATGTAGGCAGGCAAGTACGACACGCACCATTTGCGTCACGAGGTGAAAACCGAACCCTTCCCGGTGAAGATGACGATCCGATCGGAGAAGCATAAACTGCTCATACAGCGAGAGAAGGCGAAGGCGGTTGCGGCAAGTCGGCGGGCATGATTGCATGATGTCCGATAGCTGACGCATCATCATGGTGCTGTCTTGAATGTTCATGTGGCGTTGGAACTTGGAAGTACATCCTCAGGGAGGCGTGATGTGTGATGATGGTGCAAGGGTAGCGTCTCTCAAGATGCTATCCTCGGTGCGGCTTACCTCTTTAATCAGGCGGTTTGTTGAATTACTAAGCAAATGTGGCTGAAATATGCGCTTAGGCTCTGAGGGCAACACACCAGCCACATTAGTAATAGTTAGCCCTCCCGAACTGTCTGATAATATGAGACAAGGTGCGGCTTTGGCCTCATCAATTCCGGGGTCCACAATCACATGATGCATCAGCATAACTCCATATAGACAGCAATGAATCATCAAGCGCTGAAAGAATATTGTGTGGCTGACACGGACGTCCGAACGTGCATACATCTCTGGTTATTCGTCCGCAGAACATCACCACATCTATGCCCTATCCCCACATTCCTTCCACAATAATTACACGACTATGGCCAATCCATCCCACCCGCGCTCCCCCATACTGCCGCGAGCCTTGAAGCGAGGCCCGTATACCGTCGAGGCGGACGGTGCGCAAAAGGTAGCCGGCGAGACACTTCCGCGTCGCCATCCCGTAGCCAAACATACCCTGCTGCACGAGCCGGAGCCGGGAATCGCAACCGTTTACGATATTCTCGTGCGCAGCGCGCGAAAATTCGCCGACGCCAACGCCGTGGGTTCACGCAAAGTGCTGAACACCCACATCGAGACCAAGAAAGTGAAGAATGGCCAAGGGGAACTCGTCGACAAGAAGTGGACCTACTACGAGCTTTCAGACTATCACTACATCTCATTCAATGACCTAAAAAATCGTGCATTGCGTGTTGGCCAGGCCTTGCGCAAGGCTGGATTGAAACAGAACGACCGCATCGCCATCTACGCTGCCACGTCCGCCTTCTGGTTTACCATCGCGCACGGCAAGCGGAGCCTCATTGAACTTGCACTTCTCTTCCGTGCTGACTGCAGCAGGTGCATCCTCACAGTCGATGACCATTGTCACTGCCTATGTATGAACCCCAAGACTGCACTTCTCTTCTGTCCTGCAATTGAACACTGGGCTCCAGGAAACTGCTGACATCGGTCCCAAAGGATACTCTTGGTCAGGAAGGTCTCTCGCATTCACTCAATCAGACAAATGCCAAAGCTATTTTCGTCGACCCAGTTCTCCTTCCTCGCGTCGTCGATGCGCTGGGCACAGCTCAAGAGGTCCAATCCGTTGTATTCAACCAAGACGCTACCCAACCTATCGACCAGAAACATGTAGATGCACTCAAGCAGCAGCATCCCGAAGTCTCGCTTTACTCATTCGACGACTTTCTAGACACTGCAGACGAAGCCGTCGAGCCGGTTCCCCCATCGACAGATGACCTGGCGTGCATCATGTACACCTCAGGGAGCACCGGTGCACCGAAGGGTGTATTGCTCAGACACAGAAATGTCGTCTCAGCCATCGCAGGTGTTAATGCTGTCGTAGAGGAACACTTGGGCCAGGGGGAACGTCTGCTTGCATACCTCCCTCTTGCTCATATCATCGAGTTTGTATTCGAGAATGCAGCCCTGTACTGGGGTGGCGTACTGGGCTATGGCCACCCTCGCACACTGACTGATCAGTCAGTTCGCAAGTGCCTAGGAGACATTCGTGCCTTCAAACCATCCATCATGGTTGGCGTGCCGGCGGTGTGGGAGTCGGTGAAGAAGGGCATCATCAGCAAAGTAGGAGCATCGGGTGCGTTGAAGAGTGGACTCTTTTGGGGCGCCATGGCTGCGAAACAGAGTATGCTGTCTTGGGGTGTCCCGGGAGTCAACATACTCGACTATTTGGTCTTCAACAAAATCAAGGATGCGACTGGTGGTAATCTGCGGCTTGTGCTAAACGGTGGAGGCGCCATTGCAGAAGAAACGTTGCGATTCGTCTCTTTTGCCATTTGCCCAATGCTGAATGGCTACGGGCTGACCGAAACCGCAGGGTACGTTCAGCGTTCAGGAGTGTTAGTTTCATTCTCGTTCAGGACACAGCTGACTTGAACAGTATGGGAGCCATTGTCGATCCTGCCGCGTGGACATCAGAAAGCCTCGGATGCACTCCTGCCTCCATTGAAGTCAAACTCGTCGACGTACCTGAACTCAATTACCTAACTTCAAATACGCCACCCCAGGGCGAAGTCTGGATACGAGGCAATTCCGTCATTGAGGGCTATCTTGAAAACCCAGAAGAGAATAGCAAAGCCTTTCAAGATGGGTGGTTCAAGACAGGCGACATTGGCCTCTTTAATTCATTAGGCCAACTGAAGATAATCGATCGAAAGAAGAATCTTGTCAAAACCATGAACGGCGAATACATCGCATTGGAGAAGCTCGAGTCGCTATATCGAACCACAGCCATCGTAAACAACATCTGTGTCTACGCATCACAGGACCACGCGAAACCAATCGCCATTATAGAGCCAGTCGCTACTGTCCTCGCTAACTTGGCGACTGATGTTGGGGAATCCAACTCATCTCACGAAGCGCTGTGCAATAGCGCTTCGATACGGGCTGCAGTGCGCAAAGAGATGCTGAAGATCGGCAGCCAAAACGGGCTACAGGGGATGGAAATGATTCAAGACGTCATTCTGAGCCCAGAAGACTGGACGCCACAAAGTGGCCTTTTGACCAATGCTCAGAAACTGAATCGAAGAGCTGTCGTCGAAAAATTCAAATCAGAGATAGATGCCGCATACGCAGGTTGAGCAAGCCAAGATGAAACAGCGCTTGATTTCGTGCGAGTCTATCGTCCGAGAGTACTACTTTTCAATATTAGTTATAGTTAGAGTAACGAGCCAACTATTAATTCTTAATGCGCAAACTAAGACAGTGTTATCATGATGTAGTTGTAGCGTCTCGCCATAAAACTTGCGCCAATAGCTTCAAAATCTCTAGCGTTGCGGTTCCGCGTCAGTACGACAGACTATATTGACTTTGGGATCGACAATGGGCGCATGCCAAGTGATTTCTGTCTCTATGAATTTATAAGCTCTATTTTCTTGAAATATCTAATCACCGAAACTTTATTACGCAGCCATAAGCTCTGCGCGTACTTGATGGACCCTCCGTAAGAGTATAGCCTGTTGCTCGTAGATGATAGCCAACACGGAATCCAAGCCTTTCCCACTCCCATATGCCGACTCCGCTCGCCCATGCGACCCTTTGTCAGTCTCAAACTGATAAACTGCGTCGTCGCGTTGGTTTAGTTCCCGCAGCACCGACCCTACGCGGCGGAGATGGAATTCGATCATGTTCACGACTATGAAATCCTGCGTGACCGGCTGATCGGGCGTACGTGGGACACTAGTCTTCGGGAACACGCTAGCTTGGGGTAGATTTGATTGTTGTAGGATTTGTCGTTCAAGGTGGTCGAGATGGCTGTTGAAGATACTCAGAAGCCGCATGTAGGAAGACATCAGTTGGAGACCATCTGATTGCTCGTCTAGTAGCGTACTTCCTTTCCCTCGGGACTGTACGCTGTTTCTGGGAGGCAACGGCTCGCTGATTGTTGTTGTTGATTCGGGTGGGCCACGAGAGCTCCGCGTTACTTGCTTCATTACCTCCAAGAGCTTGGTGGCTAACATGAAACTATGTTCAAATGCGCTCGAGATTTGATCGGCGTCATTGGTGTTATACGACGGAGAAACACCCCCTGAAGCGGAGAGAGCCAATAGTTGTGTGCTGATTTGGCCGAGGTCTGTCGCTATGTTCGATAGATTGTGTGGGGGAAGCTCTTTGCCGTTTGAGCTTGTTGTGTCCTCGGCCACTGTAGTCATTGTGGATAAATCGGTGCATGAGCATTTGTCGTCGTATGCTAGAGAATTTGTATTTTGAGTAAAATCCATCAAGAACCCGTCAGTCCAGCCTTGCATATCCAAGTTACCGTCCACATCGTCAAACATATCCGACATCTGGGGTATATCAGGCGCAAATTCTTCGCTATAAGGCCCAGGTTGAAAATCAGTCGGGGTTTCGCAAGACGAGGGCCTCAGACTTTGAGGAAGTCCTACTAGTTGTCAATCCAACTGTCTGTTCGGCCATGGTAGAAGTACCAACAAACCAGTATTATTTAGCTCATTTCCAGTGATTGTTGCGGGGCTAGGGAAGCTCGAAGAACCACGGTGCCGTTTCGGTACTCGTGGAATGCATTGAACTTGTAACTTGGCGCATCGTATACAAGTGAGTTGGTTCGGTGGTCGCCTGCACTTGAGCTTATGAGAGTAACACCTCGTACATGCGTTTGCATGCCGCCAGTCGTCCCTATCCATGGAAGCCTCTGATAAAGTGTAGAGAGAAGACTTAGTAATGATTAGCCTTTAATCGGTATGTAGCAATCTATTACATCCCTCAATAGTTGTTACCAAGAAATGCATTTATCCACGGCCCGCAGCCACATTTATCTAAGGCCCGTGGCCCCCACTTCACTTACACATTAGATCGACTATCGTCTACCCCTTGTCTACTGTACAGGACAGGTACAAGGGATTTACGGGTAAATGTTATCGATAACGGCAGAGCCAATCCAAGTTCGCCCCCTCTGCTTGTCGTCCTGCGAGCCGTATATGCGTGGCTTTCACCCCATGCGGAATCCATCCACTGAATAGGCATGAATCCATCATCTAAAAGATCGTTTTGTGGTCCGAGAACTATTTCTCGGTTGCACAAAATACGTCACAAATTCAGGTTAGAAATACACTAATACCTAGGTAGTTATGGGAGTCGCAGTTTCCTGCCGTGTTGGGGCACATAACCCTGGCACGTGGTTACGTGGGTGATCTTGAAACCGATGATGAAGAGATCTGTGATCTTCCAACGGCTTACGCTGACTGTAGTTCCAAGGATATCGAGATTCCGTACTCTACAAGCGGGCAAGAGAATGCGATCGAAGAAGGCAATACGAGAAGGCGGGGTTGGTTCAAAGTACGCCTCAATCTCAGGTTCCATGAGTATACCATGCGGGTGCACGAGTATTCCATGAGGGTGCATAAGTATTTTACGAAGCCGCATGATCTTCATGTAAAGCGCCTTGGCTGATGATTGAGTTCGGCCTCGGGGAATGAAACGGTTTTATCAATCAAGCAGTGCATTCGGTGGTCCGAATCGGATATCCGTAGAGTCAACCAATAATGTATCAATCCACTATCTAAAGGCAACCGCCAGTCTTACAAAGACAAAGAATCCCGCAGCACGGCAAACGTACATTCTTTGGACAGTTCACTCCTTCCAAAATGATGGAAGAGGCAGAGTCCTCCCAATCGCAAAGAGGCATCGGCTTCTGGCTGGCCTTTGGCGCTGTTTTGATCACCAACCTCGCATCTGCATTGGATGCAACGACTTTGTCCGTCGCTTTGCCCGCCATTTCCAACGATATCGGTGGAAAATCTGTGGAAGCCTACTGGGCCGGTACATCGTATCCCTTAGCACAGTCTGCATTGATGCTGTTATGGGTGTCACTAAGTCAGTGTTTTGGTCGACGACCAGTCCTGCTCCTCACGCTCGCGATTTTCGGACTTGGCGCAATACTGGCAGCTGTTGCGCATGGCTACCCCCTCCTTCTTGCTGGAAGAACAGTACAGGGCATCGGTGGGGGCGGCATCGTAGGTTTGACTACGGTCATTATCACAGACCTTGTACCGCTCCATGAGCGTGGGCAATTTTATGCTTTGGTATCTGCGATTTGGGCTCTGGGCTCTACAACAGGCCCAATCATCGGAGGCGCCCTCGCTGTTGTCAATGAATGGCGTTGGATCTTTTGGTATGCATTGCTTGGGTCCCGATTTGATACTGTTGCTTATTTTGCTGAAGGCTAAACCTACCTATTGTCGGGATCGCCTTTCTGGGTATCTCCATCTTCCTCAAGCTGAACATACGCAGTCGTTCCACGAAGGAAAAGCTTAAAGAGCTTGACTATCTTGGCACTACTCTTTTTATAGCATCCATCACATCATTTTTGATGGCAGTGACTTGGGGAGGCACTCAATATCCATGGAGCTCCTGGCGGACACTCGTTCCTCTACTGCTCGGAGCAGCAGGCTTGATCGGATTTTGTGTCTGGGAGGCGATGACTTCTGGCGCAACATTGATACCTATGTCAATTTTCCTGGATCGCTCTGCGGCCATACTCTATCTAGGGTCATTTTTTCATGGCATAATACTATGGTCATTGGTATACTACATGCCTGAGTATTTCCAGTCGGTCAAGGGCTACTCTGCAGTCATTTCAGGTGTGGCAGCGCTGCCCCAGACTCTTACCGTTGTACCCTGTGCGGTCGGTGTTGGTATCATAGTCGGAAAGACTGGGAGATATCGATGGGCCATCTGGCTTGGCTGGGGTCTGACAACGTTTGGGATGGGTCTACTCATATACCTCGATGTAGACACATCTGTACCGGCCTGGATATTTCTCGGGATGGCCTCTGGGCTTGGTGTCGGACTGTTGTTCCCATCCATCGCACTGGCTGTTCAAGCGTCCACGCCGCCCGAGGAGGCTGCAATGGCCTCTACTTTAGTACTGTGGTTCCGAGGCTTTGGACAAACTCTTGGTGTCGCCATTGGGGGTACCATCTTCCAAAACCGCTTTCAAGCCGAATTGAGTAACGTGAGTGGGTATCCAGGACAGGATACTAGCACAGCTGCCAACGATGTTGTGCGCTTAATTGATCAGATGAGACATCTACCCGCCAATAGCGTGCAACTGGACCAGCTGAGGCAAGCTTTTTCTTCTTCCTTCAAGGTCATCTGGGCCGTTATGTGTGCTTTCTCGGGCATTGTTTTTATCGCTTCGTTTTTCATCAAAGAATACTCTATGAAGCAGGATCACCTAACTGAACAAGGCTATCGGGGCAATGGCGAGCGACCGGAATCAAAGGAGAAAGCATTGAAACAGCAGAATTGAAACCAAGCAATGAGTATGAACAACAGTGGAGCTAGCGCGGCATCTTCTCTTGTGTCAATGTATTATAGGCAGGCGAAAACTGCAGTAGTCTAGGCTTTACCGTCACATTTGATAGGGTTTCTCTCCTTTGATGAGATTCCGCTCGGATACGGTAATTATCGATATTCATGAGAAGGAATATATAAAACATTACAAATCTGTAATGCCTCTGGTAATATCAATACAGTATATGTGTCTTGGCTACTGACTAGAAGGCAAGGCAAGCCGATTGAAGATGTGGGGGAAGACGCGTGAGACCTGACTCGTGTGGTGGGGGACATTGTCTCTTCTTGGCGTGTTTGCGGATGCCTCCCCACTCGATTTGAAGATGCAGGGACGATTACGTCAGTTACTCGAGCTCCTCATTTCCAGAAAATATACCTCGGCGACATGTCACCAACAGAACAACTTATCATTCCCGGAATAGTCGCGTGGGTATAAGAAGCTATATTCATTCGGAGTACATGCCTTCCCGGATCGCCACGATATTGCCCGCAACTCTCGACGCTCGCCTGTACTTCCAACAAAGCAAACTCGCCGCTTCAGCTTCCTTAGCATACTGCTTTTACCCTCCTACCCGGAAGTCTCTATTCAGAGGAAGCCCACCTCCACAGAACCTCCAAAGGAGTTTCAGCAACACAACGGCTTTCCGTAAACAAACTCATTACACAATGACCGAAGCAACCTACCACCCATTGTCCGGACTATGGCAGCCCACCCAGTTGCAGAAGCTTTTCTACGGTGGCGAGAGCGTCACCAAAAACTTGGTATCATGCCTCCCAACTGAGGAAAGCAAAGCCTTCATCATCACCGGCAATTCTCTGGCCACCAAGACCCCACTGATCAAACGAGTGGAGGAACTCTTGGGTTCTCGTCACGCAGGAACCTTCCACAAAATCGGAGAACATGCACCTGTAGCACAATTGGATGAAGCCACACAGCTTGTAGAAAAGGACTCGTCCATCGACACGGTTATCAGTATCGGTGGAGGTAGCCCCATCGACTCTGCTAAAGCTATCTCCCATCGTCTGCACGAAAAGTCTGGGAAGTGGTTGTACCACATCACCGTCCCCACCACTTTATCGGCGTCCGAGTGCACCATGATGGCTGGCTTCACTGCCTCTGATGGGGTCAAGACTGGCGTGCGCGCGCCTGAGATTGTACCCCATGTTGTACTGTACGACGCTTCATTCGCAGCGCATACCCCTGAGCGATTATGGCTAAGCACAGGAATGCGAGCCATGGATCATGCTATCGAGACTTTGTATCATCCAACTCTTTCTGAGATGCCAGGGCGCTGGCAGTGCCTACAAGCAGCTGCGAGCTTGTTTGAGAACTTGTCCCTTTACAAGAAGGACCCGAAGAATGAGGATGTGATCACAAAATTACAGTTGGCTGCGTTTGCGTCCTTAGGCTTCATGGGCACCAATCTCAAAGGCGGGCTTGGCCTTTCGCATGGTTTGGGCTATGCTCTGGGTTCGCCGTATAGTATTCCACATGGAATCACGTCTTGCTTGACACTGGGACACGTGATCAAGCTGAAGGCGGAGGATGCTTCGGCGGCAGAGCAGATTGCACGGCTTTTGCCATTCATGGGGGAAACCATGAGTGGCGACGACCGAAAAGATGCAGAGAAAGTGGGTGACAAGGTGTTGGCATTGGTCCGGGAACTAGGGTTGGATCATGATCTAAGAAACTACACTGTGAACAAAGATCAGATTCCGCTTATAACGAAGAGAGCCACTGGAGCGGGGGAAGGCAAGGTCTATGATCAAGTAAAGAGCTTGGTTGAGGGTTTGTTCTGACTGGGTCATGTAAAGCTATAAGGTGTTGTCTATAAAATCGCTGCATATGTAACGTTGTTTCTAATAGTTATAGGCCGATCCCATCCTTCCATCTATATGTACATATCTCGTTAGAAATCCCCCTCATGGGATTGTGACCATAGCCTGTAGAAAAATAAAAGCGAAACTCCATATAAACTCGCGCCATCCGCTTCTCGCTGCTCCATTTAAGCATGGTTCGCCCGTCCCATCATCTCCACATCACTGTTGGACTCATCAACACTGAGTGCTTTCCTGAACTGACCACCGTTCTTGCGTCCAGACATGGGTGGGAAGCAGTAACCAGGATGGAACACAGTTTGTGCCAGGACAGCCAAAACAATCATCCAACCCTCAAGCGCAATGAACTCGCTCTCGACACGCATCAGGTCGCCACCCCATCCGCCGAGCAATTCAGGAATGCGGTACACGCAACGCACAAAGATGGTAAGATAAGCCACGCCCACAGCACCGAGGAAAAGACGGAACTTTGTGTCTGCGAGAAGGCTGAGAGCGGATTGCGAAAGCGAGGCTCTGCGGCGGTAGGTACGGAATGCGTATTCGCCGGCAATGGCACCGAAGATGACGAGGACTGTTGCCGAAATTGTTAGTTGACTTGCATCCTAGGATTGTAAAGATGAAGGGAGAGGATGAAACTTACCAACAACCTGCCAGATGATACCAGCAATCATAATGTTTGTTCCATTGTCCCTCGCGCTCTCCTCATCAGAAGTAGCCGCGATAGCACCACCAGCACTCTGCAACGCCAAACTACTGATGTCGCATGCAATGAACACATAGGTATACCAAGCCGGTCTCAAACGACTCCAGCTCTCGCCAAACTGGATCACGAGATGCTTCAGCGTCAGGTAGATACCCGCAGCCAAGAACGCAGGCGCAAAGATGAGCAGCACGATCTGGATCTGGAAGCCAATCTCGTTGTAAGGGTTGTTGTGCATCATGAGACGGCCGATGTAGCCCACACATTCTGCGAAACAACCTAGACCGACACCGATCATGTAGGTCCAGGTTTTGTAGCGGATTCCAAAGCCGAGTTGGATGAGGCAGCAGAGACCGAAGAAGCCGGCAAAGAAGGCGTTCCAGGCGAGAGAGGGAGTGTAGCCGTACAGTGTTCCTTCAACGGGACACTCTGGGGTTACGGAGTCGCAGAGTGGGGAGACGTCTACTCGGGGTGGGGGACTCATGGTTGCGGGGTTGTTGATTAGATGATAAGAGAGGATGTGAGGATCTTTTGAGATGAGGATCCGGTTATGGTGAGGGTCGTTGAGATGCTCTTATGAGATCGTGACAGCGAAAGTGTCGTAAGCAAGAACTCGAAAGGGGGCGGATTAAAGAATCGGACCCTTTGTGATACAAAAACTCAAGGAAACAGTTATGGAAGAAAAGGAGAACAGCAATAGAAGATGTTTATTGTTGTGGTTGTGGTTGTTGTTGTGGAGAGTTGTTGTGTGATGATGAATTCTCCAGAAGGCAACACAACCCACCCTTATATCCATCATCCTGAGGCCCCTACATGCAAACCCACCTCCAAAAAAATACTGATACGAACCCAAGCCTACACAGCACAGCAAAGCACAGCACAGCACAGCCCGAAACGAGCATTCGTACGTACCCCGACTGACAAGAATTACCCCGAAAGCGCGCTTACAGCAAACCATCAATGCGCTTTGCGCCCAAACCCACACAACAGGTATGTATTATGGGGAGATAACATTAAACGAAGGCATAATGCGTTGCACTCATTGGCTGCGCGACGTGATATCGAAATAGGTAAGGGCACGGGTAGTCAGTAAGACAGTGCGGCAGGCTTAGCCACCACCGCCTACACGGCCGTTAACTCCTCTCACCTCTGGAACGGGGGAGATTCTAAGAGCCAAGACTTGGTTCAATGACAATGACGCGGCTCTTTGCTTACAACGGTAGGGGTTGCGATTCGTCCATAGACGAGAGAATATTGTAGGATTCCTTCTCTAACGTCCGTATGGATTGCGTCTGTCGCCTTGTGTCGTCCGTACCCGCTTGGTCGGTCGGTCGGACGATTAGATCCCCGAGATATTGAGTCGAGTATCGATATGACTACTACTACTAGTATTGGATCCCGTGTTAGCTGTGGATCTACTATAGAGACTTGGATATTCATAGTGCACTCAGCTACCACGTTCCACTGCTGTGGGTCGTCGCGAGTGATGATGGCATCATGATACGCAAAATGGTACTCCAACTCTCTTGTTGCTGGCTATTACATTGGGAGACTCAGTCTCGACTTCATTCATACCAAGCTAAAGACTGCGCTATCATACTCTTGCACTGCATGGTCATTTAATCTCTCTCTCGTTTGCATACGCGTATTGCACTACTGTAGTCATTCAATCTCTCTCTCGTTTACATACGCGTATATCAATTCCCTTGTTCCGACCCGGGGCGCACGTTTTGTTGTTCCGTCCGCGAGACGTCGTTTCGCGCTGCGCGCGGGGCCGCCTGTGAAAATTTCCACATGACAACCCGCAGTTAAATATCGAACCGATACATGTAAACACGAGTTTAAGTGCTGCATCTGTCGATACTAAAGAAAATATAGTCAATCAATCTATTAACCTGCTACGCCACTAACCCACATGAACGAACCATCCACTCACAGATCAACAGATCACGTTAGCAGCGCACAGTGGGGGTACCTAGCGAAACATAGGTACCTGGGTACGTACACCACGACCTCGGCGCAGCACATCCCCCCGAACCATCCCAAGACACGCGAGACGCCGTTTCGCATTCTTGTGATTGATGCGCGCGGGCCTAGAATGAGGGTGTGCGTTGTGCATTGCACGTTGCATGTCTCGCTCAATCTTCGTACAGGCTGACGACCTGACCCTGGAACGGGATTAGTCCACTCCTTTAAGCCCCGAAATTCCGTCGGAATGATCTGATATCTGTCTTGTCACTCCTTTCCATCTATCTGCCCGATTAGGGGAAAATAGCGAAGCCATGTGGTTATCTGCTGGGTTGGCGGGAGAGCAGGCGGGCTTGGTAGGCTGGGCGTTGATGTAAGATTTGCTGTGCGTTTAGAAGCTTGGGTGAGGATTTACGCACTTTTGATTGTTTTGGGGTGGATTTTTGCGACGGTTCCATAGGGGGAGGCAGTGCTTTGGGTGATTGCGTGTTATGTGCTCATTCTTGGGGGCCGGAAGGGGTTCGGGGGGTGCGCGGTCTGTGGGTAAGCTTGAAGGATGCGTATCGCAACACTGGCCGGATTAGGGCTATATCAGAAGTTGCTGAAGCCCATCTCTTGATGGTGAAAACATTCTCTGATAATGGACTGTATTCTGATGCTTTTTACGTGCGCGAAGTCTTAGATGCAGCGCAGTCATTTCAAGGGAGCCCTTTGAAATGTCCGATAGTCTCGAAGAAACACCTTATGATTGATTTCGACCGTTGGGATCAATGGGATCTGGGGAAAACATCCAATACATAAACTCAGGGGGGAATTATTGCGATTTGATTGCCTGCATGTGTACTCCTTTGCCCATTTCACTCAGGACTATTCATTGGTTTCTGCATACTTATCGCTCCAGTGTATCATATAATATGCCAGAGTATCTGAAAATTCACTCAAGTCAAATGTTAGAGAACTGACTCTCTTTGTCGGCATCAATTTGGAAGTGCGGAGACAGTCTCGCAGGAAAACTTTCCTGTCACGTATGACACTTTTATTGGCTACTTGTCGATTTTGTTGAGATTCGAGCATGCATCAAGTGCATCGATTACTGTGGGAAGCTTTGTTGCAGGTTGTGCGGGCTGTAGATTGATGATAGGCTCAGGGACGAGAGCATTACACTGATCGATCGACATTCGATATTGTATGGAACGGTGTTATTGGAGGACGCATTTAACCCTCTTTGAATAAGTCAGTGCTAGATTGCGTATGTCGTCGCTTTGACCGAGGCCAGCGTCTATTAGCTGGGTGACTAATGTCCCAACGAGATTGTTGGCAGATTCCACTGCATTCCAAGAAAGAGAGAAACTATACTTGCCAAACTTTCCCTTCTTTGTAATCCTTCCTCGACAACTCTTTTGCGATGGTTGATTCACCGCTTCCGGCCCATTTTTGAAGCTAGAACACGTGCCGATCGTCATCCGCTACAATTCAAGTATGTATTGTCTTCAGAATGTCCTTCCTTGTTCCTCTTCTGATTCATCATATAATAGTTCAATAGAACGCTTCGATTATATCGCAGAGAATTTACTGGGCTTTCTTTGTCTGATCGACTACGCCAAATCCATCCAAAATTGCAGGCTGAGCTGCTGATAGGCGGTATGGAAGGATTCCACAGTCGAACTATAGGCATTCAAATTCTCGATGCGTAAAGTCGACCCTCCCATGATCTCTTATTGTCTTGCGTTCCGAGACTTTCTTATAAGGTGGCGCCCTTTTAGCAGAGAAGCGCCACGCAGAGCTTCATATGTTCCGCAGTAGGAGCAAAAATGAAAAAGATGGCTTGTGAAGCATTGGCTAAAGTTTTCATAAGGCAGCGGGTATTGCATCCCTGGCCCGGTGCCAAAAGCAAACACCTTTTTTGAACCTTTTTGTACTTGCCTACTTTTTGTTACCCTTTTTATCATCCTTTTTAAGTGTAGGAACCACTGTAACTTCCACTAAAATAAACTTAAAACTCATAAGGTAGAGTGTAGGTGTAAAGTTCCGGTGAAAATCCAGGCCCCATTTGTCTCAGCCTTGCAGATAACCCCTCAGATCTGATGGATTCCGCCCAATCGATACCAATAACCCATGCTCGGCTCGTATAGCTCGTCAAAACGTGACCGGCCATCATGCGTCAACGTCATAGTATGCCATCTTCCACAGGGGCGATCTTCACAGCTACGAGACCCTCTAAGCGTACATACAAAGTTACACTTACTAGTTCACTTCTGGCAACCTTTCAAGCCATAGACGGTCTCATAACTCAATCGAATTATATACGGAGCCATTGGGCACAAATATCGAAGATGGACGGAGCGGCGGCAATCTTAAGCATCGGCGCAATAGCGCTCCATGCGGTTCACGTTTTACACAAAGACATATCGGCCATAAAAGAAGCTCCAGATGAGATCAAAGCAATCACAGACAGGCTACAAAGTCTTGAAATGCTGTTGGGGTCTCTCGAATCCAGTACACCAGCATCTTTGCTCCAGAAGCTTACCCCAAATACACAGTCTCAGCTTAAGAAATGCTTCACTAGCTGTAAAGAGGAGTGTGTCACATTTCATCAGAAGCTTGATAGTCTGACGAAGCGATCTGATGATGGCTCGCTCCATTGGGTCGACCGGGTCTCAATCGGTATCATGAAGCAAAAAAGTCTGCAATACTTATTGCAACGATTGACCGCCTGCGAAACTACGATTACCGCATCTACAGGCGTGGCAAGTCTGTGAGTAAAACGAGTGTCTATTATATCTGCGCGTGCACTGACTCGTCTCGCCAACCAGGTCGGTAGCGCTGCGCTCCGAAGAAGTCCAAGAGCCGCTTCAAAGATTGGAAACGAACCTTGCTCAGCTTGTCATGAGTCTCGACAAACAAAGTGTCACGCTTCGAGAGATGGTGCACCGAAGTGCCGAAGTTCCAGTTACAAAAGATGGAACTGCAGCCAAGGAAACCCTAGACGGCACCGAGGTCGAGCACACAGCGGATCATCTTCACTCATATAAGGAGGTGGTTGAGCAGATTTATAGAGAAGTTCACAAAATACGAACTGGCGAACCAATTACCAATGTCGAGGCTAACGGTAGCCTGGTGGGATCTCTCAGTACGTCAAAAGATGAACGAACCGATCTTACATATTGATAGAGTCAAAGGACAGAATGGGTTTATTGTTGGCAGAGCAGTCGGAATTGATGTCAAAGACCTCTTCAGCACATCCAGGTATCCTGCTGGAATTTCTGATCTATTCCAGATTTTGGCATATGCGAAGTATCCGATTATACGCCATACTTTGAAAAAGCCACGATTTATATTGTTGCTGTTTCAGACAATGAATTGCCAACGTTTATGTTCGGAACGTTCTCTTTCTCGAATTTATTGTAGCTCTCTGGTAATATCCTATCAAGATTTAATCGGGCTGGCATAGATCAAGCATTCACACGTGCATTGAGTAGGGATTGCAGCCATACGGGCAAAGATCTCTGGTATCGAGATACCAAAAGATACAAGTTTTTGTATTGTCCCATAGAGTAATAAAGGTGACCAGAGCCGTTGAGGGATTGGTCGGGGTATCTTGCAAATCATCTAGCTATACATCCTATGTCGTGTTGACTTTTTTTCTCTCTTCGTCACGCCTGCTTTGCACTCTCTGCAGTAGTTGCGGGTTATGCTACATTACCATGTATTGTTCATGACGGTCGTCAGGTTGAAGAGACGCCTCCCATATGCAGATGCAAGATCAATAGTTATTTTTTCTTTTCTTTTCTTTTTCTTTTCCAAAATAGTCCAACGCAAACGCCAATCGAAAACCGAGTCGAATATAAATTACGTACTGTTGAAAGTATGGGAAAGCCTTCATCAAAGGCTATAAGATGGATGTGAAAGAATGCCGAGGCGCCATGCTAGATGTTGAATACAATTGGGCAGAATGATGCTGCCGTTCAAGGTGATGAATGAATGCCTTGAGTTATGAAGAAACTGCAAGGCCGTTCATGCCGTTAGTGGCTGTTCTTGCAGCAGATTTTGCAGCTTCAACAAGATCATTCAAGGTCGATTTGCCGCCTTTAGCAGCAGAGCCATTGGTAGCATGGTCCCCATTGGTGGAATGTCCGTTGGATGCACCAGTCTCGTAGAGAGGTTTTTCCATGTCGGTGACTTGAAGACCTTCGAACAGTGGGAAAATACCGTGTTGGACGTGGAAGTCGTTGTGCACTGTAACATATGTCAGATGACAAGCCAATACCATGAATGAATGATTGGGTGACACTTACCAATGTTGATTAGGTACCACGTGTCCATGAGGTCCTCGATGATGTATCGCGAGGGACTAGTTGAGGCATGGCAGTTGGCCCACTCCCGTCCCACTTTGAAGAACTCGTCTTTCCAGGCAAGGAAGCTTACAGTCTCAACGATAGTTGGCTGGACGATTTCTTTGCCGGGGAACACACCCCAAGTAACGGCATTCGGGCCATCACCATATGCGTTTGTCTTCAAGTCTCCATCTTTATTCACTGCGTAGTATGTCAAGCTTGGGTCACGTTCAATCCTGGTTATCAACTCGGCGATGTGTTCTGGAGTTACCAGTATTTCGAGGTAAGCCTTCTGGTAAACGTAACCGTTGCGTGGGCCCCATCCGTAAACCAGGTCGGAGGACTTGGCGCCATTGACAGCGGGTTGGGAGTTTATGGTGAAGAAGCCTCTCTGGTTCAAGTTGATGAGGTCTTTTCGGAGCGTATCTGCTTCATTGGAGATGGGAGCTTCGCTCCAAGGAAGAGACGAGAGTTTTCCCGTCATGTAACTGACGAAGAGATCTGAAATATCCTTGATAGACTTGGGTGCTCCCCATAGCTTGATGTTCTGCTCATTCGTGCCCTTCAATCCAATACCATAGGCGTCCAATTCACCAAAGGCAGGCGAACGAGCATCTCCCCAGCGGCCGTTGGGAAATTCGTCCCAATCTTGGGTACGGGCAACGTAAGAGCGGTTACGGTTACGCCAGAAGATAGGGCGTACATTCTCTTCGCGGCGGTTGAGCCCAAGGGATGGCCGCCAGGGAAGTGGCTTTTGAAGTGGGCTTTCGACGTCTGGCAGAAGTTCCAGCTCTTCAAGAACCATGCGCGTCGCTTGAGCCAGGTTCATGGTGTAGCTGATCACAGTCAGCGAGGGTTAATAGTCGATTAGGATGAGTGCTTACAAGTGTAGATGCAAGATACCGGCGTTGATCAACTTTGTGCACATCTCCGCCACCAAGCCTTTCCCGACCTCCCGAACCTCAGCGTCATCGTTCTTGATTGGGTCGAGAGCTTCAGTCCAGTGTGTAGGGATGTTACATTTTGTCCAGTTGGCGCGTCGGAGGAAAGCAGCGTGGGTGTGTATGGGCATGATGCCGGGGATGATGGGAATGTCGATCCCTTTCGCGCGGACTTTGTGCACCCACTCGAGGAACAGGTCGGTATCGTAGAACATTTGAGTGACTATGAAGGTCGCACCGGCATCCACTTTTTCTTTCAAATGATCGATAAGCTCGTCAACATTGTCGTTGTCGTCACTCCCTTCCGAGTATCCGGCTACTCCGATGTCGAAAAAGTTCCCATAACGCTCGCGAATATATTTGACCAAGTCTTTGGCGTAGCGGAAGCCACCGGACGCCGCCTCCCATTTTTCTTTCTCTCGGGGAGGATCGCCTCGCAAGGCAAGGATATTGGTACAACCGGCATCATGGGCTTCCTTGAGTGCATTGTCGATCTTGGATCTCTCCATATCGGTACAGGTGAGATGCATGCAGGTCTCGAGGCCATATACGTTCTGAGCGACCTTGATCATTTCGCAGGTGAGGTGGGACAAACTGCCGCCGGCGCCCCATGTGACGTCGATGAACTTTGGGCCGAAATCGTGCATTCGGTCCATTCGGTCGTATAGATTTTGGACACCCTAGAGGGCGGCAATCAGCATCGAGGCCTGTCAACAGAGCGCCCACGAGTACGTACCTGGGCAGTCTTGGGTGGGAAGAATTCGAAGGAAAAGGTCGGCTTTCCCTCTGCCCTGGACTGGGCCAACATCTGAGAGATGTGCATGATGGCGGTGGTGATGACCGAAGTGTGAGAAAGAGAATACGAAGTAAAGGAGACAAGAAAATGGCCTAGAGGCACAACCGCGAATGCTGGTATTGTCAGCAAAAGATTGTTTTGGAAGAACAGCTGTACAAGGGTAAAGGATAAGCGGTGTCTGTTGAGTTATGCGGACGGAGACATACGGACAAAAAGAAAGCTCTTCACACTGCAGACAGGCCTCAAATTCCCCGCACTCGCTCACGCCTACGGTACTGCAGGCAAGTAGGAGTGTTCGGTGCCCGGAAACTATCCAAAGTAGCGTTTACGAGCCCAGCGGTCCGCGAGTTGACGCTGCATGAACCACAGCTGAGATGTTCCGGAAAAATTCAATGACCAACGTCGGAAGGGTGAATGAGGCAATGGAGAACAATTGTTAGCCGGCTAGTCGAAGTCGATGTCGGAGAAGGCCATCGGGCGCCAAGACCCGAGTGCGGAGAGTTTGGACATGTAGTCGCCAGTTAGTACTGCACACATGTCTATCCCTCCTACGTGGTGTACGCTGATCATCACACGAATTGAAGGTTCTTGATTCCAGTGTACATTCCATTGCTTGCTTCTGCGACCAACTGTTGTTCTCCATGATCGCATCCGCTGTTGTTTTATCAACCACCCCTTGCACAGCTAGCAATGAACGCCCCCGCCATAGATTGTGTGTCCCTGTCTGCTAGCCCCGCTCCGATCTCGCTAGTCTCATTCTTGATGTTATGACACCATCGATCCGCTGAGTCATCATCCATCTACTCCTCCCCAAGTTATTCTCCCAACTTGCTTCGACGGGCAACACGCTCAACTACCACGCCGCCGCCGCCGCCTCGAAACACCCTTCACACCCCTCCGACGTCCACCACCAGATCCCTCACCCTCTACAATGCCTCCTCTACCGCGCCCCCGCCGAATCGTAGGCGTCAGTACCAAGATGTACTTCGACCTCCAGAGCACCCTCTCCTACGTTCGCGGCATGCTCCAATTAGATGGCGATGCTTGGAATGCCCGGATTGACCTCTTCGTTATCCCAGACTTTGTCACCCTGATGGCGTCTGCCGAAATTCTGCAACCTTCATCCATCATGCTCGGTGCCCAAGACATTTTTTGGGAAGACAAGGGCGCATACACTGGCGAAGTATCTCCACTGGTGGTACGGCAGGCAGGCGCAAAGATTGTAGAGCTGGGTCACGCCGAGCGCAGAGCAATGTTTGGCGAGACAGACGAAACGGCGGCAAAGAAGGCAGGTGCTGCTGCCCGCAATGGTCTCATTCCTCTAGTATGCATCGGCGAGAAGACACATCACAGCGTTGCTTCTGCGGCTGTGGGAGCTGCCATACAGGAGTGCACGCCCCAAGTCAATTCCGTCCTGGCCGCTGTGCCGGATGATGCAGAGGTCATTCTTGCATACGAACCTGTGTGGGCAATTGGGGCCGCTCAGCCTGCCGATCCTGATCATGTGGTCAATGTCACAAAAGAGTTGAGGAAGCTTGCTGCTGGCCGGTCTGGAGTGACGAGAATATTATATGGCGGTAGCGCTGGGCCTGGTACTTTCGCAAAGATTGCCGAGGGCGTTGATGGCTTGTTTCTCGGACGCTTCGCCCACGATATCCACAATCTCAAAAAAGTAATTGAAGAGGTTGGAGGAGCATGAACGGGTGGTTCTCGCTAGCACGAAACATGTCGAAGACGTTGCTCTACACGGGAAATCCTATCAGCTCAGTAAGACGAAATGCAGTCATGCCCCTTCCCAGCCTTCGATCTTGTGGCGGCATCGTATATCATATGCGACCCCGATTTGATTATCTTTTTCCGTCGAGAAGAGACAAATCAGTTGATCAGAGCATCAACATATACGACAAGTGATAAAAGCTCCAATGTCGCGCAAAAGCCATGTAAGGAATGAACACATACGCTGATGAGTGCTGCAGTCTTGGCAGGAAATGTGAGCCGTAGCCACGCATAACACGAAGTGGTGCGAGACTCGGACTCGTAGACCTCAATACATCCACCACTTCTCCTCCCCATCTTGGAATAGCTACAGCAAGTTGTCACTCGTTTCGACTCATGTATCATGACATTTGATGTAGAATCTACACTCTCACCCAAATGCAAGTAATTGACGAATAAAGCCAACAGAGTTGAGCCGTGTTTTTAATAGCCGTTATGAGCCATCCGCTCTATGCCTCTAAAAGCTAGACTGCTACGATCTTAGATCAGAAAATAGTACTACCAGCTCATACATGCATAACTCGACTTGTCCCCAATAGGCTATTATTATACGAATCTCTATATTATTAAGATCCTACAGTTACCATCTGCTTGACAAAAAAACTTCCTCCGTCTTCAATCTTACAGCTTACAAAATGGCACTGCCATTGTTGTTACTTCAGCTCTTCACTGTAGTGGGCGCTACAACCAAAGACGGACCCCAAGGAAGACAAAAGTGCGAGACCGCCACATTCCAGCATCCAACTATTCCAGGCACCACTATCCTGTCGTTGACGGTAGAGGAAAAGCACAATGTCAACATCCCTATTACTCCTGGTCTCAAGACCGAGCTCAAGGACCTCAATTACTGCGATATCAAAGTCTACCTTACACATCCAGGCGCGAACGACCAAGTCATGGTACAGACATGGCTTCCTCTTCAAGATTGGAATGCCCGGTTTCAAGCAACAGGCGGCGGGGGTTGGGCGACAGGCATGTTCGACATAGCATTGGGTCCTGCAGTTGCCGGTGGCTACGCGGCATCATCTACAGATGGAGGACATCCATTCGACTTCGTGGCAGCTGACTGGGTACTAAACAAGAATAAGAGCATCAATTGGGATCTGGTGCATAACTTTGGGACCCGGAGTCTTGCAGAGCAGGTCCACGTCGGCAAAAGCCTTGTGGAGCAGTTCTATGGGAAGAAACCTCATCACTCATATTGGAATGGGTGCTCGCAGGGAGGTCGACAGGGATATATGATGGCTCAGAGATATCCTCATCTGCTTGATGGAGTACTTGCTGCTGCCCCAGCCATCAAACTGCCAAGTGTGTTCCTATATGGTATATGGCCGATTGTCGCGATGAATGGTGCAGGAACGCTCGTCAGTAATTGCGAATTCGACTGGTTCGCTGCGAGAGCTTTAGAGAAGTGTGATGGACTTGACGGTGCGGAGGACGGACTCATCGGGGACCCGGAGCGTTGCACGTTCGACCCCCTAGAATTCATCGGCCAAAAGATGGAATGCTCGGGACGCAGCATCAAGATCACACGCGCTATTGCCGAGGCAGTTCGTAAGATTTATCAAGGCCCTGCTACGCCATCTGACAAGAATGTTTTCCCAGGTATCCCCGTTGGTACGCCACTGAATGCATTCTTGAACATCACTATCGACTCAAATGGTGTCCGCAACCTGAACAACCCCACGACTCGTGGCGTCTTCCCCAGAACGGTTCTTCTAAAAGACCCCGGTTTCGACGTCCTAAAGCTGAGTGTTG
Organism: Periconia digitata; assembly: GCA_948474695.1. NCBI lineage: Eukaryota > Fungi > Ascomycota > Dothideomycetes > Pleosporales > Periconiaceae > Periconia > Periconia digitata. Next base: position 1,105,144 of record CAOQHR010000007.1, on the reverse strand, counting down.
CCGACTATATTGCTTTGTGGGCGCAGGGCAATGAGGAGTTTGGTTGGATTTGGGACTCATACGATACAGATCTTTCACGCTTCCGTGATGCGGGTGCAAAACTGCTGAGCTGGCACGGCATCAGCGATCCTATTGTACCTGTTGGCAACACTATCCGATACCGACAGCGTGTTGAGAAGATAATGGGTGGTGCAGATGTTGTCGACGATTTCTATCGATTGTTTTTCGCACCAGGTGTGGAACATTGCGGTTTTGGGTCTGGGTCGGGGCCAGTCCCAAAAGATCCTTTGGAAAGATTAGTGGCTTGGGTTGAGAGGGGAGAAGCGCCCGAAAGACTTCCTTCTGAGATCATCAGTCAAAAGGGGAGCTTGATTACTAGGAATCTTTGCCGATTTCCTCAAACACCAAGGTTCCTGGGTACTGGGGATATCGACAAGGCAAGTAGCTGGGGATGTGAGGATGCGGAAAGTGATCAGACAGACAACACCGCGAGGACAGTGAGAGATGAGCTAAAATAAATGTGGGATTGTGGATTGACGAGTGTTTTGTGTATGCCACAGAGATGCCCCATGGCATAGGATTCGACCTCGCTACGTAAAACATTGGAGAGCGGATGCCTCCGTCAAAATGATATGCGGATCTTTGAAAATGGGAGATGAGAGAAATTATATACTAATGCCTTGCAGCATAGATTGTTGACAATGAATACTATTCTCACGCTGAAGGATTTACTGCTTACACCTGCTCACATCTTCTTGCTATGATACTCAGTCGTTCGGTGAACGATTGACAACAACGACACCCCGCCATTATCATCCCGGCGAGATGGAAACCAGGCTACAAGATAAACTCTCAAATGCTGGTCCGGTCAAAAGCGGCTTCAACTTCATCGTACCAATCAGGGTCAAGCGCGGATTCGCTCCCTCCCGTTACATCCTCACGCCCGAAACTCCATCGGATGAACGCAAAGATATCGGATGACCAACGCTCCATTCTTCCCGCCCACTTCATTGCCTTGACTAGTATCGACCCTTGATCACGAAGCGCACAGTCACATTGAAAATGCATGCATTCTGTGTACAAGCTGCCGTATCTTAGCAATCCATCAATCGAGCATGAAATCTACAGAAATGAGCATGACATCGATTCTGAGAGATATCAAAGGTGCGAATTCGATCTCGGTGAAAAGTCACAGCCTCATCCGATAAAGTCTCTCCCACCACTTATGATTGACGTCGGGGCTACGCACGCGCTGCTTAAACCAAGTCAACGGCAACGCTAACTTCCCCGCAATCTCTCCACGTTGACTACCGACTGATCTCCGCTAAATAAAGTTGACTCAGATCATACGACTACCTCCCACACGAGCAGTCTGGACCTCACTTGCCGCATCCTTTGGATTCTTTTCCGTGCCCCCGTAGTTTATTTCCACTTGCCTCCGTATGCAGCTCCATCTAAGTGTGTTCTAGCTCGATGCTCGTGAATTGGTACCTGACTGGCTTCGCCGTTCAAGGAGATAGATATCTGAGATCACTACGATACCTCATTTTTCATCGATTGAGTTAGTCAATCAGAAGTTAGACTCAAATGACTTTGAGACTTGTTTCTGTTCACATTGCTGATCTTGATCATGGTAATAAGCTACAAGGTACAGAATCAATGAACCCTCTACATTAGTGCTAGACAGTGCGCTATCCTTACCCGTTCGGCCATGCATCCTGCATTCACACGGGGAAACAGTGACGATGTTCTTGCCAGTAGGATTGCTAGGCTCGAGATCTACCCCTCTAACTCACCTCGCCGTTCCCCCAGGAGCAAAGGAATCTTGGCCCGATCCCCTAAGAAGCTTGACCTGTAGAATGCGGTCAATACGTGGCCAGCCGTTTCTATCTCCGTGCGGACCCGCTGCACAGTTGATCCCCCGAGTATTTGAGTAAGTCATCACCTCTTGGGATATGTATTCCCGCCGCTGAATTCACTACGCACACACTTCTCTGGGGTTCTCTTAAGAAGATCCTTTAGCTCACCTCCTGACTCCGAGGCATTCTTGTTCACTCCTCGACCCCCGCTCGTAAATACTATTTTCAGTGATTATACATACCTTTCCTCTACCATTTCACCATGTCTTATCACCACGAGAGCCTCCGCGAGAAGACTCTAAACAACGAAAACCTAGCAGGTCCGCACGCAAACTACCAAGGTATAGGAGATAACCACAGCAACCTTCACGACCGAACCATGAACAACGAGAACCTCACCGCCCCCTCTCCCGACGCACCCTTGGAGAAGGACTTTAGTCGGAACAGTACGTTACCCTCACCACAAATCCCGTACTCGAGCTAACATGAAACTACGCAGTGTCGTCAGCGGGGTACTCGAACGGCTTCGACACAACCTACCAGCATCTAGACGGCACCCAAGATTCCGAGACCGCGCTGCGGAAGATCAGGACGGCGGGCAGTATATCCATCTCGCCGGATCTCTTCGAGAAGTTGTATCTGTCCCCACAGAACCGCGTCAAGGGCGATTTGCGCAAGACGTTTGGTAACCCGACTCCTCTGTAAGTCCCCCGTGCCGTGTCCATGTCCGATGGGTTAGAAAAAGAGAAGGACGGACTGATTGATAGCGGGTAGTGCACTCATCGGGTTCCTCATGTGTTTGTTCCCGCTAAGCATGACGCTCATGGGTTGGCGAGGCGCAGGCAATAACGGTGCGGCGGGTATCGGCGAGTACTGGTTCTTTGGTGGGCTATTGATGATGCTGGGTTCTGTTGGTGAGGTAAGTCGTCGTTCCGGTTCACATTATCCATTTCAAACAGACCATTGTCCGCGATTCCTCAGAAGTCATATAAGTAAATGGTGCTTTCAAGAACTGACTGATGATGTGTGTGTGTGCATAGTGGATCCTGGGCAATACATTCCCATTTGTAGTCTTTGGCTCCTTTGGAGCATACTGGCTTTCGTATGCGGCAACGCTACAGCCGTACTTCAATGCTTATGGCGCGTACTCAACGACTGGGGAGATCGCTGAGGGCCTGGAGACGGATGGGTTTCGTTCTGGCTTAGGTACGTACACATTATCTTCTCTTCTCCCATCTTCAACCCCCAACCCCAAGCAAGAACAAAAACACCCTCACGACCACAATATATCGAGGGAAAAAAAGGCGACATTTGCCCCATACAAGCCGTAATGATATGCAGCTAACACTCCGCCTCTCTCCCAGCATTCTGGTTCATATCCATGGGTCTCATGTGCCTAATCTTCATGGTGTGCTCTATCCGCACAAACTTCGTCTTCTTCAACATCTTCTTCTGGCTCGTCGTCACCTTCGGCTGTCTCACGGGCGCATACTTCCAGCTCAACAACGGCGCGCTGGCTCTCGCCGCCCGGCTGCAGACTACCGCCGGCGCAACGGCGTTCATCACGTGTGCGTTTGGATGGTGGATCTTTGCGGCTATAATGCTGGCGAGTTTGGATTTCCCGTTCGAGATTCCTGGTATGTCTGCATCTCTTTCATTCTTCTTTCCCTTTGAATGTGGCTCCAGGGGGGTGTTGAATGCGAGCGAAAGGGAAAAAGCTATATCAAGAATCCGAATAATTTCGTCGGAAGAGAAAAAAAAAGCTGACTAGAGTACTTCATAGTGGGTGATCTATCCGGTCTCGTCAAAGGCGCTTCCCAGAAGAACGCTGCGGAGAAAAGTGTCTGAGCGGCTATTACACTGGCTCGAATTGGCAGCGAATGGTGTTGTGGGGGGTAGGTGGGTGATTGATTGATAGCTTAACGAGCGTAGCACTGCACATGCTGCATGTCTAAGCGTTTTGCAGCTTTTGGCGGTACTTTCATGTTTAGCTCCGTGTACTTTTGTCTTTCTGTATGATATGATCTAAAGATGATGTCTTAGCTCTTGCCTGTCTTATGGAGTATGCCGTGGTATTAAGGACGTCAGACTCTCTTCATCCATTGATAGATCGCGAAACAACCGGGCGGTGAAAACGATGAAGCGAGCAACCTTCATCCCCCCCTGTCCTTATTCTGTGAGGTACTATTTGGGGGTGGAGATTGGATTGCGTAGTTTCAAGATTGAGATATTGAGGATGATGGGCAGAGAACTCAGATTTCACTAGTTCTCCTTTCGAAGGCGCATGAACAATAGATTATAAACTTTTTGTCTGTTACTACTTTGTATATAAAGCTGTAGCGATCCAATCTCTGACAAATATTGTTGCGAAAAGATGCACGCACGAGGCCGTTCAAGTGAATAAGGTAAAGTGATAGTAAGACGAACCCAACTCAGTGGAAGGGAAAATAACAGAAAAACTCCGTCGCTGATAACTGGAAAACAAAAATGAAGGAACGAGACCGAGCAAAAAGATGTCGCTATGCAAGAAAACTGCTCACGCTGCGAAGTGGGGCACGGAAGTTGCATCTTCGTCCTCCCAAGACAGGGCAGTATCACGAGGTTGATGATGGAGGAGACCAGAAAACACGCTTGCCCATACCATGAATCAGAAGGACTTCACTCAAGCCTCCTGATGATGGTGCAGATTCGCATGCAACTTCTCGTCTTCTTCACTCCTGGGGACCGCAAAACTCTTGCGCATCCTCATCGTGCTCCGCGTCTTCGTCATCAACGCATCGCGAATATCCTTCTTGCTCCTTGTCATCCAGTTACCAAAGCTCTTCTCGCTGAGTGGCCAGATTGGGCGGTTCAACTCGTCACTGAAGAACTCCTCGGGGCGAGGCGGCGGGTTGCTCATGAGGAAATCGAGGTCCATTTCCACTTCCTGGCAGAACTGCTCGAGGGGAAGATCGTTGACGTCCATGCCGAAGGGGTTCTCAATTTCGCGGCCAATAGCGGCGATACCGATGATGATGTAGGCGGCGAAGATGCAACCAGGGATTGTGACCCAGCGGAGGTCGTCCCAAAGCTGGAAGGGCAGCATCATAACGTAGACCCAGGTGATTTGTGAGATGGCGATCGAGTAGGCGACTGGGAGCGGGGTTTGGAGTACGCGATCGACGCCGACGAGGACTTCGTTGAGTGCGACAACGGATGTGACTGGTTTGATGGGTTAGCACGGTTTTTGGAAACAGATTTCAACAGGATAGAGGGTTTTCTTACTAGCTTGGTTCTGGTAGAGACCGACGGAGTTCGTTTCATTGCTAATTGTGCTTTCGACGTAGGCAGAAAGATGGTTGAGGATCTCCAATGGCAAGTTTCCTAAGGGTCGCTTTGCCTGTTTGATGAGTTTGCGAGGGTTGGATTCGGCGAAGGAGACGCCAAGGTATTCACCGGCGGCCTTGAATTTTCCGTGTTCGCGGGGTTTGGGGATCTCGCTCTCCGCTTCTCTGGCAAAAGTCTCAAGATACTCGACGCGCTCCTTAAGATCAGGATAGTTAATTCCGGGCTGGAAGCGAAGCCTGTGGACAAGAGAGTGGGAGAAAGCCACGATCAAATTCAAAGCAGAGCTAAGTTTGTGTTAATATCAGGACTTTTGTTCCAGAAAAAACGTGGTTCAGAAGCTTACATCTTGTTCAAAAGATCTTGCTTGCCAATATCGCCAGGTCGCTCGTGCGTGTGAATCCATATCGTCCGGGCCAAGTTCTGGCTCACGAGCTGCAACTGAGACCAATACCTCCGACCCTCGGTATATCGTTCGTATGCGGAGGACGTTCTGAACGAGATGGCAAGACCCACGACGAAACCAAGAACAGTGAGCAGCAGATTGCTGACTTTAAGCTCGTATTTGTATTCGCTGATGACAGTGATTGCCGTCGACCAGATCGCTACCACGATCAGGGGAAGAATCATCTTGGGAAGCACGGAGCCGTGCATCCGGAGGAAGAAGGGCCATTTGGAATGTTTGGCCATGTCGCGAGGACCAACCTAATAAATGGGCCTCTATCAGCAAGCGATCTTGGAAGATGGACAGATATAAGGTTAAAAACGTACGAAATAATCACCGGCGTCCAGTGAGTTGGTTGTCTGCCTCCGCGAAGCAGCGGAGGGAATATCTCGGTCTCTCCATGATTGGTATGACACTCGACCTTCTCCATGTGCTGTAGCAGTGGTACTACCGTGGCTCGAAGGAGGCGCCTCTGTTTGAGAGGGCCTCAATGTTTTCCCGTCAACTGAGTTGTTACTCATTGTAAATGGCGGAATTGAGCGGTGAGCTCTTTGGAAACGGAATACGGAGGGAATGTGGAACTGCCCAGCAGTTTCTGTAGTGAAATTTGTACTTGTGTGGATAGAGACAGTAGGCGATTTGATAGCAAAAACAGACCAGAGCGATTAATGAGAGAGTGGTAGTTGGGGAACCCTGGAGGGCGGAGAAGTTGAAGACAGAGGGAAGGGACAAGAAGGAGCGGAGACTTTAATGGTCAGGAACGCCATGAAGATAATTATACCGAACATCGATATTGGTAAAGAAGTGCACGCGTGTCAAACCCCGGTAGTGAGCTTGAAAAGACCCTAGCGAGACAACCCCCTGCATCAGGCTGCGCTGCTCCCCTGAGCAAAGCCGGCGCTGTAGAGAACGAATAGAGGATAGTAAGTACAGTAGGCTGCTCCTGAGGCGGCAAGGGTATGTCGCGGATGGCCATTCGTTTCATCAAACAATGCTGAGCCGTGGGGTGGCCTTGCATATGGCTCCGGAGGCAACAGAACCCCTTGGGGATTCGCCTGCAGCAATTGTACTTACCCGATGCTGGTTTCTGGCGCGGTAAAGCCCAACATTTATTGACACCACGACAGTGAACTTGAATTATGGCAATGATGGTTCCCAACGGTGCTTGTCGGAGTCGACATTGCGATATTTTAAAGTTACAGGGCCGCGAATAGAGTGACAGGCACCAGCAGAAAACGGTAGCGATCGACATCTTTGAAATGTGGAGTGGGAGCGGTCTAGATGTTCATAACAGTGGACTCCGACCGAGCTCTTGGCTTTTCCCGCGTTCGTACACGTTAAGTCGAAAATGAGTGGACCTCAGTCGATGTTTTTCTGGGCAAGGTACGTTACGTTATGATGCGTGCTTGACCGTGGAAGTCATGTTGGCTGAGTCGTGCCGGTTTTCACTATTTTATGCCCTTCTAGAATGTGGAAAGGCGACTGTGCCGCATAGAGATGCGATGATCAAATGATAGACTTAGTGGAAAGGCGACAGTCTCTGCCTTCAGGATTCTCTGAACTTAGTAGGAGCTTGAAGTGACTGCGGCTGCGCGTCAACAGAAACGACATACGCAATGCGACTGACGCGCCTCCGCGCTATTATGGTGCCAAACGAGAGAAAAAAAAGAGACCGAAACACGTGTATTTCACCAGTTCACAGCCCGGGGCTGCTAGAAAAGAAAAATATAACACGCCGAACCCGTCCCGAAAACAAAATGCAGGCTCCACCACGGAGCCCCTGATAGGAAGCGAGAGTAAGTTACGTGGTAAACAACCCGGAGCGGAGTGAGCGAAATGACAAAGATGACAGAAGGCTGTGCTGTGCCGTTGAAATCTCGGCCGCACGAAATCCGTACATGCTAAGACAAACACGGCTCGGAGCTATGGGTACATGCTACAGTTCTGTTATACATGTGAATTATTCGTGTAATAAAGTAGCATACGATTCTGCTCCTACTTACCTTGACGATGTTCCAACGAAAGAAAAACATTACGCTCATGAACAGTCGTCTACTCAAACAGAATCGCGTTTTCAACAAGTCTTTGTTTACATTTGCTTACTTGCATTGTGGGTACAGGGCGCATCCAAGAGATAGGATTCCGGATCCTTTGTCCAAAAAAAGATGCAAGCAGATTTCCGCAGAATAATCCGTCCCCACCACACCACAAGCCCATCTCATCTCATCCTTTCAAAAATCCCATCCATGTATAAAACGGTAAAAACACCTTAACAAAGAGAGAGAAAGAAAAAACTGAAAGGATAGCGGGGGGAGGTGTAAACGAGGCAAACCCGCACACAGCAAACCCACCCACCGCAGGACGGTGGCTGCTGACATGCCTTCCCACATTCCCCGACCGATGGCGGCGATTCATCGGGATGTGAAGGGGAATCTCATTTTGTCCCTCGATCTACTCGTTTGCTTGATTACTGTATCAATCGTCTCCTTCTTGTTTCCTGCCTGTTCGAGATTCTACCGTGGCTGGATAAAAGGGGTGGGAGATGAGACAGAAACATTCGTCGTGTTTATTTCCGAGCCTTCGTTGGGTTAGCTACCGTATGTCGTATTGCTCGCGCGTATCTACGATTTAAGTCTGTGCTGCGTTTTCTGTGGTATGGGGACGGTTCAACGTCTTGTTTATCTGAATGACCATACAGCGAGAGCAGGGTAGTAGTTTATGAGATTACAAGTATGCTTGATGAAACATATAGTACATTTCACTCTATGGAGCGTAGTACATCAAGATGCATAATGTTAGCATTGAAATTCGATTAGTGATAGAATCAACAAGTCTACAAAAACCCTCCCGCAAACATGCCTCCTCAACCGTACCCATATCTGTTTCCTGAGCACGAACAGCCAGGCCACCAACAAATTTCCCGATCCCACGCTCTGAAAGACGCCACGGCCACCGCTGAACTCATCCCATTTCTGACTTACCTAACCAGGTCTTTTTATGTCACTCTTTTCTGTCGTCTCACGTCATCTCGCAAACCTCCTTCTTCCCCTCCTCAACTCATCGCCCAGAGGCCTCGTCCCCCAGAGCTTACCATCTACGCAGACTTTGACCGTCCCGATCCTCTCCAGCAACCCTCGATATAGTATGAGTTTGTAATCATCGTCGCCGTGGTGCCAAATACGCGTCCATACATCGATAAGCTCCTTGGCGACGCTGTGCGGATGCACTAATCCTTCCCTCACTTCATTCCCCTGCGCGTCTGAAGGGAGAAACTTTGAGGTGGGGTAGTTTGGCGGAGGGATGACATTGAGCGTGAGTTCTGCGATGGTAAGTGGTAGATCTGTAGAATCGGTAACTGGTACTGCTGCTGCTGTCCTCGGTCGACGCAGAGTGGAGGACGAGGACACAGACGACGTGAAGTCTGGGCCATTCTCCAAGAGTCGATTGAGTGCGGCGCAGATGGCCCAACTCGTTCTATCTTCTTGACTGCTGTTTCGCGTCCATTTACGTGTGCGGTCGCCAGTGGGGCGGACATCAATGCAGAGGCGTTCGATATGTGTTGTACTGAGGTGGTGGCTACTGCTGGTATGGAGAAGTAGACGTGCCCATGCCCATTCCCTATACTGGTGTAACCAAGATAGTGCCCAATTCGGTAGGAAACTATTTCCACTCTTCAGTCTTGCATATAAGGAATGAGTGTCCACCGTTCGGGTATGTACCAGTGGCACGCTCAGCCACGTGAAGTAGTGAAAGCTTTCGTCTTCGGCAATGCAGTCAATCCGCGCGGACAATGCTGTATCGCCTTCTATTTTCTTGACCAAGTCAATCATTTCCATCATTTCCGTGTGGATCTGGCGATTACAACACAGGAAGCTGGCGCAAGTCGGTGGCACCGGCTCCAGTGAGTATGCGCATCCAAACTCTCCCGTGTCGCCACTTTGAGAGTACGCAACGCGTTGAAAGCGGAACGAACGCCATTGCGGATGCCCTAGCATAGGACGAGGCCTTTTCCCGAAAACGACCTCTGTATAAATAAGATCGCGGAGTTCGCGGGGTAGGTCGAAGAATGCAACCATGGCTTTCGTTCGTTACCGTCTTCTTTCTTTGTAGCTCGAGCCCCTCAAGAACTCGGTTTAGCTCGCCTTTATTTTTTTATTTTTTTTTGATAAGAAAAGAAAGGGCAGTGCTTTGACTGTTATGTGAGAAGAAGTTTGCACGTGCTTGCCACTCGAGATCCCGACGTTCGTTCTATGTAGTTTGATTACGGTCCCTCGGAGGAAACTCCCCAGGATGCCTGATAACCCGCGAGAGTAGACTCAGTCGAACGAAACAAACAGAGGTAACCCTGTCCTAGGGTTTGACACCTGCCAACTGGCGACTGCCTGTCAAACAATTGTCACAGGTTCAGGGTGGATTAGAGGTGCAGGTTTCAGAAATGCAGCCGCGTTACAGATGAGTTTGAGTTTCGGTCGCCGGAATGATGCCGCGGTGATCCTGAGGTCGGGTAAAAGAGTTGGGCTAGCTCGGGGAATGTGTAGTACGATGAATGGACAGCTTTGAAAGGGACCAACAAATGCGGTGGTTGCGATGATTATATACAGTAACTGTATAGGAATGCATGTTCAGGGCATGAGAACAAATGGCGGTATGATGAGGTACTATCGGATGGGCTTGGAACGTAAGATTATGACATAGGTGCCGGCAACACCCGTACCTACAACACTTCGACAAGTCATCATCCGAAAGCAGCCTTCACATGGGGTGGAAGCATCACAATACCACAAATGCATGTTTATGAGCGGAGAATAGGAATGACATTTGGTAAACCTTCTTCCGCGATCGCTATAGTACATTCACCCCATCGTCAGCCAAACAATTACAGCTCGACACCAGTATATCTTAACAATCATAATATAGCATACACGTCTTCATACATCGCTCGCTCTTGGCAGACTGCTGCTCCTGTACAAACACAAAGGCCAAAATACTCGAGTAAAGGTAGTAGGGTGTAGTAAAACATTGGGAGATGGTCGAAGGAAAAAGAAGGGAAGAGGTATAGGTACAAGACGCGAATAAAAAATCTTCAACCAAACCATGCCAGACCGTGATGCAAGACGCCATTAATTTTTTTTGCCCAGCAAATGACCCAAGAAAAATGATTACGAGGAGTTAGAGGCTAGAGAGAATTTACTGCTTCTTCTCGCCTTCACCCTCGGGCTGCTGCTGCTGCTGCTCGCCGGACTGGTTCTCGGAGCGGGCCTTGTGCATCTGGTCGAAAAGGCTCAAGCTGGCGTTCTGGAGATCGTCGGTCTTCTCCTTGATCTCCTCGGCAGTGGCAGTACCCTCGCCAGCCTGGCTCTTGGAGATGAACTCGCGCATCTGCTCGATCTTCTCCTTGATCTTCTCAGCCTCGGCCTTGTCGAGACGGTCCTCAAACTCCTTGAGAGCCTTCTCAGTGTCGTTCACAACACTGTCGGCGCGGTTGGCAGCCTCAATGGCAGACTTGCGCTCCTTGTCCTGGGCACCGTAGCGCTCAGCATCGTCAACCATAGACTGAATCTCGGAATCAGAGAGACCAGAGCCAGAGGCGATGGTAATGGACTGATCCTTGTTGGTCGACTTGTCCTTGGCGTGAACGTGGACGATAGAGTCGGCGTCAATGTCGAAGGTGACCTCGACTTGAGGAACACCACGGTGGGCGGGAGGAATGCCAACAAGCTGGAAGTTACCCAAAAGCTTGTTATCACGGACAAGCTCACGCTCACCCTGGTAGACCTTGATCTCGACGGCGCTCTGGAAGTCAGCGGCGGTAGAGAAGACCTGGGACTTCTTGGTGGGGATGGTGGTGTTGCGGTTGATCAAACGGGTGAAGACACCTCCGAGAGTCTCGATACCGAGAGACAAGGGAGTGACGTCGAGCAAAAGAAGGTCAGTGACCTCACCAGCAAGGACGGCACCCTGGATGGCGGCACCAATGGCGACAGCCTCGTCAGGGTTAACGGACTTGGCGGGGTCACGACCAAAGATGCTCTTGACAGACTCGGTGACCTTGGGCATACGGGTCATACCACCAACAAGAATGACCTCCTGGATGTCCTTGGCCTGGAGAGAAGCATCCTTCAAGGCCTTGCGGACGGGCTCAACAGTCCTGGAGATGAGGGGATCAACCAACTTCTCGAGCTGAGCGCGGGTCATCTTAGAGTTGATGTGCTTGGGTCCGGAGGCATCAGCGGTGATGAAGGGAAGGTTGATCTCGGTCTGGGAAGAGGAAGAAAGCTCAATCTTGGCCTTCTCAGCAGCCTCACGAATACGCTGGATAGCCATGCGGTCGTTGTTGAGGTCGATGTTTTGCTCCTTCTTGAATTGCTGGACAAGGTGGCGGACAAGGGTGATGTCGAAATCTTCACCACCGAGGTGGGTGTCACCGTTGGTGGACTTGACCTCAAAGACACCGTTCTGGATCTCAAGAATAGAGATATCGAAAGTACCACCTCCAAGATCGTAGACAGCGATGACGTTGTCGTTGGCCTTGTCAAGACCGTAGGCAAGGGCGGCAGCGGTAGGCTCGTTGACGACACGGAGGACGTTGAGACCAGCGATCTGACCGGCATCCTTGGTGGCTTGACGCTGGGAGTCGTTGAAGTAAGCGGGGACAGTGACGACGGCGTTCTTGATGTTCTTGCCCATGTAGGCCTCGGCGGTCTCCTTCATCTTGCCGAGGACGAAACCACCAACCTGCGAGGGCGAGTACTTCTGGCCCTGAGCCTCCAACCAGGCATCACCGTTGGTGTGCTGCACAATCTTGTAGGGGACCTGCTGGATATCGCGTTGCACCTCAGCATCGGTGAACTTGCGTCCGATGAGACGCTTGGTGGCGAAGAGAGTGTTCTCGGGGTTGACGACGGCCTGACGCTTAGCGGCGATACCAACGAGACGCTCGCCCTCCTTGGTGAAACCAACGACGGAAGGTGTTGTGCGTGTACCTGGAAAGAGGTTAGATGATGATGAAGCAATTGAGATGATGGTGGCGATGAAGTACCTTCAGCGTTTTCGATGATGCGTGGCTGCTTGCCCTCCATAACAGCGACGGCAGAGTTTGTGGTTCCGAGATCGATACCGATGACGGAGCCCTTGACCTTCTCCTCGGAACCCTCAGCGTAGCCTCGCGCCCATGATGAGCCGAATGGCTTTGTGAAGGCGGGAGCTTGAGCGCGACGGAAGGACGAGGCTGCGCGCGGCAGAACCTGCACAGCTTGTTAGTATAGGAGAGCTGTTGAGCAGAGCGCAATAGTGAGTGCCTACCGATCGTGATATCCTTGAGGAAAACATGATGATTGTGTGTGTGGGGAGGAAGTTGCAGGAGGGAGATGCAAGCAACGAGAAGGAGCAAGATGAAGAAGAGCAAGGTGATGGATGGTTGGATGGATGGGGAGGAAGAAAGTTTTATGGGCGAAAAAAGATCGCGAGAGCTTGGACAGGAGAGGATTTGGAAATTTCTGGAACTTGGCGGATTCCGTTAGCGCCATTGGTCCGTCGCCATCCATCATCATCGCCGCGCTTCCGACCGACGAACGGCGATGACCTCAGTCATCGATCAAGGTGAAAGACCTTTTTATTTCTTTGTTTGTTTGTTTGTTTGTTGCTCCATTGTGAATGTTGCGATTGCATCAACGGCTGCGTGGATGGAATCAATCGAATTATATATATCGCCAATCAATGTATCATTGCATGTCTTGCTCCCCATAAACACCGCCATGTTCGATTTATGCACGCCCGTCCAATTCCATCTCTGGATGCAATCAAAGCATTGGAAAGGCTGTATATATATGTATGTGAATGTATCTGGTTAGAGCTCGTGTGTATATGTCTGGCCAACAAGCTTCCAAATCAACGGGACTCTCATGTCTGCATCAATCACCCCCCATAGGACCTCTGCACCTATGTACATGCGTTGATTGGAGGTTTGCGCGCACCACCACAACTTCTCCCTCCAACACCTCCAATAGCCATCACCATCAACCCTTTCAACCCTCTTGGCATATTGAGACTGCGCCCCCTCTTCACATCCCATCAACCTCCTGGTTACCACTTTCCGTTTCCACGACCCGACTGTGGCACGGCGCTGCGCTGCGCTGCCCGTCTACATAACAGAGCTATCATTATCGCCCCGGCCAGACTGACTGTCTGACGTAGCCTTCGCCCTCGCGACTTGCCATCATTCACACCTCGTTCCCTCACCACACCTTCAACCTTTTCGCAGCCGGACCATGCGCTTTACTTGCTAAGCATGGCCGTCGATGACTTTCTGTCCGTTGCTCGATGCCCACAGCCCTATCCCGTCTACCCTGCGCTGACTAGTCTAGGTCTCGAGACACCGATACCTTTGTGCTCCCTTCCAAGTCCTACTACTATCCTTTGAAGATACCAATAGCGTAAGCTTTCTACTAAGCCATGCGAACCCGCCCAGGCACCCCGCTGACAAGTCCAGTCATTATCAATTGCGACACTTCATCAGTTCCTCCGAACCTGACCTCCTCTACTACGCCAGCCGCGCCGACGTCTTTTGCCTCAACGCCGCGACACGCACGCAAACCCAACTGACCACCCTCCCATGGGACGCCCGTTGCACAGCTTCTGGATATGGATACGTCTGTGTGGGGGGCGCTCAAGATGGCAACTTTGCTGCCATCAAGGTCACCGGTTTTCCACCTGCCGATCCAGCCCATGTAGATGCCTTGCTGCCCCTTGACCTTTCCAACCGTATCACCTTGCCTCGACCCCCCGCCGCCCTCCTCCCCACCCACTTCCACACCGAATTCGCAAAGATTGGAGATGATATTGTCAACTCGATATCCATACACAAGCTTTCAACCGACGGTGCTGCGCACGAGGACGTGGTCGCAGTTCTCACCAACAACGACAAGTCAGTACGCATCTATTCGCTCACTGAAAATGTACAAATCGCCGAGCTATGGCTCCCGTTTCCAATGAATCACGCTACGATATCGCCAGATGGGCAACTGCTAGTGGCTGTAGGCGATCAACATGTCGGGTATTTCTTCCAGCGAACCAGGAAGGGCACCGTCGGTACGGACAAGACGACGGAAGAGCAACCTACTGAATGGAGATGGACTCTGATCCAGGAAGTATGCTTGTACGTTCCTCCCGAGTCTTCCCTTGAGGGATACTTCACCACTGCTTGGTCACCATCAGGGCGCCTGTGTGCGGTAGGCTCGGAATGCGGTTACATCACTGTTTTTGACGTCGATCTGTTGATGCAATGCGAATATGGTGAAGATGCTATCCTACACGTTATCAGCTCCACCCGACCGGACATGGGCGTTCCTGGGCCGGGTGCAGTGAGAACCATGCAATTTTCACCCGCTCCGTGGGACTTTCTTGTTTGGAGTGAGGACCAGGCTAGAGTATGCATTGCCGATCTCCGTTCCGACCTGAAGGTCAAGCAAGTCTTGACGTTGGATCCAAAAGAGGATGGCTTGGAAAAAGTGCACATCGCCGACTTTGATCTGGACCTGAATCCGGCTTTGAACAATCTGCAAGAGGAGGAGGACTTCATCCGCCGCTACCACCGCACTCGTGATACTGAAGGAAACGCTGCAGCTGTTAGTCTTGCGAACGACTATATGGACTCGGCAGATCGGAGGAGATATCATCGACACAGCGGTGTAGTGGAATCTACCAATGATCCACATGGCCTCACAGCACACGAGAGGCAGGTCCTTGAAACCCTCCGCACTACAAGACCGCGCGAATCAACACGAGATGCGGGCTCCAATCCGCGCAGTATCAATTACAACACCTCGACAGGCTCTACAGATGCCAGAGGGTATGTTGATTCGAGACTTCTCGATCATCCCAGGATTGCTGAATTCAGGATGCTGACGGCTGGACTTGACAGGGCGGCCACTCGAGTCATCACCGAAACTGCCACTGGGATGTCTGAGGCATTGAACCAGCGGCACGAGTGGCGGGCTCCTCGACGACAGGCTTCAGTGGTTGTGTCTCTCGAAGGCAACAACAGTGGTAGCAGATCCCAAGTCAACATCACTGGCGGTGCTACTACACGATCCCCGAATCCAATTGCGGCTCAGATTCACGGGACGGATCTGAGTCAGGCGCGGCGGGAACACAACGAGATGCTTGCAAGTACGGATGATGCATGGCGCACAATCGAAGAAGCGCTTGCACGCAATGCCAGGGATACGACGCGTAGCTCCGCTGCGCCCGAACTTCGTAATGAACTCCGGCGCCTTCGACAATTGACTGCTATGCGGGAACGCCTTCGCAACGCACGGGAAACGCCCAACGCAATCAATTCTTATACGCTCAGCAGCATGGGATTCCGGCGTGCCCACAACCCTATCCACCACAACCCCGCAGATGGGCTGCGAACGGCGGGTCTCGCCATGAGCCCGGACGGACGCACACTGTATTGCGGCACCGAAGAAGGCATTTTCGAGTTCCACTTCAATTTGCACGCCCGGAAAATGATGCCTGCCATTGCCCCCCGATGAAGGGAGGCTGACCAAAAGCGATTGATTGAGCTTGCTTTCTAGCTTCTGATTCGGCTCGTGCTTTGGCTACTTTGAAAATGTATTTGTTCGTTTCATGATTAATTTACCACGGTCACGGCAGTTGGGATTCACGGATAGGCAATAGGCAATTGGGGGGCGTTTGCGCATACTGGGTTTCCTTGGATTGTTCTTCATCATGCAGCGGCACCAGTTTCTTCTTCTTGTTCTTCTTGTTCTTGTTCTGTTCTGTTCTGTTCTTTGCTTTTGTTTCGTATCTGAAATACATAATCATTGTTACGAGAGCAGAGAGGTAATCCAGCTGGGCGGTACTCGACAGTCAGTCAGTCATGGCAGTGGAGGTTCTGCTCCGTCCGGGGTAGCTGGTGGAGAAGAGCGCGGGCCGAACTCGGAGACACTGTAGCCGAGCCAATGCGCGGCCTGGTTGATGGTGCAATCCGTAGCGGTCAACCATGTGTGACTGTTGTCTGTTAGAAACTCCCGTCTTCTGGTCAATAAAACTAAAAAAGGGCCTGCTTCGGTCCTCCATACCTTCAGTCCTCTTTCATCATCTTTCCCCAATATCCCTCCTTCACCGACTGCGACTTTCCCCATTGACTGGTCCCTGTTCGCCACCAGCAATTGGCCTATAGACCTGACGCCTCGCATCTGGAACTACGTCATCCCCTGCATTCCTTTATAGAGAACGCGGCCCTCAGTCGGACGAAGCATATCAAATTCCAACCATGTCTGACGGCCCCTCCAAGTCCAAGGCCGCCGCCGTTGGAAAGGTTGTCACATCTCACGACATTGATGGTCATGATCTCCCACCGTCGCCTGCACCCAGCACCCCACGCAATGGCCGCAAGTATGCTCTTATGACAGAGCTGGTTTACACCGAGAGCACTGATCAGTACAATGCCAGCTCTGTCCCCATCTACCAAGTAAGCACTCCCGATCCTGAATCTTAACAGCGGCGGCTGACGTGTAAAGTCTGCCACGTTCAAGCAGGAGTCAGCGACCGGTGGCGCCGGCGAATATGATTACACGCGGTCGGGGAACCCCACTCGAACCCATCTGGAACGACATCTCGCAAAGATCATGAATGCCAACCGCGCCCTTGTCGTCTCATCTGGCATGGGCGCGCTGGATGTCATTACCCGTCTGCTGCGGCCCGGTGACGAAGTCATTACTGGAGACGACCTGTATGGCGGGACACATCGGTTGCTCAAGTACCTTTCCACACATGGCGGCATTGTGGTTCATCATGTCGATACCACGAACCCCGAGACGGTTCGCGCTGTAGTCAGCAACAAGACTACTATGGTCCTTCTTGAAACCCCCACTAACCCACTGATCAAGGTGGTGGACATTCCTTCCATTGCCTCTATCGTACATGCAGCAAACCCTGCCGCTGTAGTGGCGGTAGACAATACCATGCTTTCACCTATGCTTCTCAACCCGCTCGACCTCGGTGCCGATATCGTCTACGAGTCGGGTACCAAGTATCTTTCCGGCCACCACGATCTGATGGCAGGTGTCATCGCCATCAACGACTCCGCACTGGGTGAGAAACTCTTCTTCACCATCAATGCATCCGGATGCGGGCTTTCACCTTTCGATTCATGGCTTCTTCTTAGAGGTATCAAGACTCTTGGTGTACGCATGGAGAGGCAACAAGCAAATGCCCAACGCATCGCCGAGTTCCTTGAATCTCATGGCTTCAAGGTCCGCTTCCCGGGTCTGAAGTCGCACCCACAGTATGACCTACACTGGAGTATGGCGCGTGGCGCTGGCGCCGTGCTTTCCTTCGAAACCGGCGATGTGCTCGTCTCGGAGAGGATTGTCGAAAGTGCCAAACTCTGGGCTATCAGTGTGAGCTTCGGATGTGTAAACAGCTTGATCAGTATGCCGTGCCGCATGAGCCATGCCAGTATCGATGCCAAGACGAGAGCGGAAAGAAACATGCCTGAGGATATCATCCGGTTGTGCGTGGGCATTGAGGATCCGGATGACTTGATCGACGATCTCAGTCGCGCTGTAAGTTTGAGCCCTACTATATTCGGACGGTTTTCGAATGGGAACAAAAATCGCTGGAATCCGAGAAAACTAACATGTGTTTTATAGCTCGTACAAGCTGGTGCCGTGAACATCACACCGGAAGGATTCAACGCTCTATCCCTCGAAGACCCAAGTGCAGCACCCGCTGCCAGCACCGAAGAGGCTGCACAATAGCGGTGTTGGACGAAACCTACGATCTTTCCCGTCCCTTCTGCCTTCCACCTCATTTCCTAGTCACCTCTGCCATTCTTTGTCATAAGTATGGTAACGTGATACCCCACATTCTTTTTATCCGCTCGACTGAGAGAGAGGTCTATATCGGCTCGTCAGTCAACCTATAGCTCCTTATCCCTTGTCGATGGAACCCGAAAAAAGTCACCTCTGTCACAGCTCCTCTCCCTTGACCCCTTGGCAATGTCATGGGTGGTAGTGTAATGTGTTAACGTGATAACCCGACGCCCTTTTTGCTGTTCTGCACTTTTCTCCATTCACGTCAATTAGATAAAATCAGACAAGCATCTTTGCTTGAGTTGTTTTAGCCATGTCAGCTAGTCGAAGAATATCACAGAAATTTCGCTCTTACATCTTCATAATCTGACATTAAACCGGGTTTTGGCCTTCTGTAAGCGGGTTTGTCACCCTGCTCTATCTGCAGCCTAACACCAGTCGGAAAAAACACGGTGACTCAAGGTAAGATTTTTATCTTCTCATGTTAACAATTGTTTTCATCTGGTATCTCGATGTTCCAACTATATCGTCTCCCCCACCGCTTAGCCACTTCAGCCCTTGACAAGCTTAAGCACATCATCGATTTCCTTTGGAGTTGGAGTCAAGTTTTCGTAGCCCGAGTCTGTGACGAGGATATTGTCTAGTCGCGGAGAGAAAAAGAGAGGAAAACGAGTCAGCAAATCTCCCCAAGATGTAGGTAGGCAAGAAACAAGGGGTGGAAACATACCTTCGATCCTTACTCCACCAACCGCCCAATACTTTTCCAAAACACTCTGATCAATATACTTTGCCTGCTCCGGATCCTTCAAATACGGCTCGATAATGAACCTGCAGAAATACAATCCTGGCTCAACCGTAACCACACTCCTAGCAGGAACATTCCCTCGTACCCTCAGATACCTAAACATGGAATCTTTATCCGCATAGTTTGGGTTTCCCCCGGTATCGTGCGTATCCATACCGAGATAATGGCCCAGCCCGTGCGGGAAGAAGGCCACGCTCGTCCTAGCTTTGAAGATGTCGTCGGCGGAGCCACCGCGCAGGATGCCGAGCTTGAGGAGTCCATTGATGGCGATTTGATGCGCGAGCTCGTGGATCGAGTCCCACAGGATCCCCGCTTTGAGCGCAGCAATGCACTGTTTCTGCATATCGAGCACAATCTCGTAGATGCCGCGGCTCTCCTCGGTGAAGCTGCCCTTGAGCGGGAATGCACGCGTGATATCCGACGCGTAGTTGTCGACCTCGCACCCAGCGTCCAGAAGAAGCAGGTTCTGGTTGGTAATAGGCTCGTCGTTGCGGACGTAGTGCAGAGTTGCGCCGTTCTCACCCGCGGCCACAATGGAGTGGTAGGCTTGGTTTTTGGCGTTGCGTTCTACGCAGGCTTTTAGAAAGACGGCTTCGAGCTCGGCTTCGCTGTTGGCGGCGGACGCGGCTTTCATCACGTTGACGTGACCTACAGTGGAGATTGCGTTTGCTTTGCGGATCAGGGCGATTTCGTAGTCGGTTTTGACCACGCGGCAAGTTTCGATGGCGCGTTTGAGGAGGTCCAAGTTTGTGGTCTTGAAGGGGAGGAAGGAGGTGCTGTCCGAGATTTGGTCTGGGATCGCGAAGATTGTGGTTTGGGAGGAGGCGTCTGAAGAGGCGAGGTGCGCGTTAAGATCGCTCGTGGTCTGAACATTGTCCACGTCGTATTTGGCTTTTGCTTCAGATGGCGACATAGGAAGGCCTGACCAGATGACTTCATCGGGCTCGACAGGAGGGATGAAGAGATTCAATGTTTCCGTCGGGATGTTGTACGTCAGATATGAGTCTGGGAGGTTGCAGCCGCTGAGGTAGTAGAAGAATCTCCGCTGACGGAACGGGGCTTCACCATCATTGTCTTCGATCAACCGACTCTTTTGCGCCTCCAGGTAGATGGTTCCCGTTTTATCGCCCCCGTTGGCAATAAGCCATTCTGCCACTTTTTTGGCATGCTCCTTTGCAGGATATTTCCCTTTCAGGACCTCATCGTAGTTTTCCGCTATGCCCATGATGCTCAGGGGCTGTTCAGTAATGTATGAGTAAGGAACGCAGATCAGAAAGCTTTTGCAGAGGGTGGAATGTGACACGTTTTGGTGTTGTTTAGATACCTAGGTTCGTGAGACTGAATGTTGGTAGTGGGGTGGAGTTCGGGTAGGCGCGGGGCAATATCATTAGAAGAAGATACGCCGCGGATGATGCCCAAAGGGGAAGGTCTGAGCGTGAGGTTCGATATGGATGCAGACATGAAGATAGATTGATTTTCTTATGCCAAAGCGTATAACTGATGCAATCTAAATACCAGTGCCCTGCACTTTTACCATGTTGGTACACTTCTGTGGCTGCGCCAGCATACATGCCATACCTCGTCATGTATTGGAATCATTATACCCCGAAACGCTTACAGGAAATCCTTTGCTCTTCCCCTCTACAAATAAATCAAAATACAAGTAACGCATGCTTCACATGACCCCAACACCTGAACGCCTTGTAATCATGGAACGAGAACAGAGAACGACGCCTAGTCTCTCCACCTTGCAAGGAACTTGGCCATGTCATCTGATGGGTTAGGAGCGGGTGGTTCCTGAACAAAGGTCAGTCAATTTGAAGTAAAACTCGCCTTATCAACTATACATACCGTATGAGGCCGACTCTCTACCTTGTGCGTCTGACTTTGGGTCACAGTGGTGGCGATGGTGGGAATAGGGAGATGGCTCTTCGCAAAAGAGACGGCGCTGGTTGGGAACAAGGGCGTAGGCTTCCCTGTCTTTGTGATTTTGGTGCCGGGAATGGGTTGCATAGGAGCGTATCGCGTGGGGCCTGTCTGCATTGTGTAGTTGACTTCGAAATCACTAGCATCTCCTGCGGCTGGTTTCTTGCCTGAATCTGTTTCGTCCTTGGTAGGCGGGCCACTGGTTTCGGTACTTTTGAGCTTGTCGAGGGATGTCTTGACAGTGGCCGCAAAGGTGCCCTTCATGCCCGAGTAGGAGAAGCGAGGCGAGTATGTCGTGAGTTGGCCGCCAGTTTTTGCGACGGCGATCAATCTGACGAAATAGGCGTTCGTAGGTTTGTCTTCACCGACTGACGTTTGCACCACGCCCTCGGCATGGCCCAACGTAGAGAACTTTTGAGAGGCAGCAATGACTGCCAAACCGCAGACCTAAGATTGCCAGTTAGCAGGGCTGCGCCGGCATTGCTTTAATGCACATGACACTGAAGGGGAACTGACGGGATCATCATTGCTCCCAGCACAGAGGTCGACGGTGAAGGTGTCGAGGTCTGCCAAAGCCGGGCCGGTGCCGCCCTCTTTCCATTCCACCTCAAGCGCGCTGCCAGCTTTGGCTACGATGCCACTCGCGGGCTTCGTGATCTGTATACCGGCGTTGACCACCCCGCTGAGGGCTACGAAAATGGCCAGCGGGGCCAGTACGCGCGGCATCGCGAAAGCAAAGAAAGGGCGGTGGGAGCGTAACGAGCGTGGTTGGGGACGGCCGGGGAGCTTGCGAGGGGATGCGGAAAGCAACAATGACGAAGGTTGGATCTGTATGCTGGTGATTGTGTTGCGTCTATCGTTATCGCTTCGTATTGGGGGTTAGTGCAGACGGACGATGGAGTGAATAGAATGGATGTGGAGGACGGAAGATAGTGGCAGTGGCAGACAAACTCGGTTTGGCTCGTCGGAGGGAATTCAACATGAATCTATGTGGCGCTCAAACACGCCAGGGGTACGTGAGAGCAGAGTGGCACCCGTAACCTGTGCCAGACCAAATTACTACGCTAGTCCTGATCGGGCCATGCACCTACATTCCGCCCATCATCTCATCCTCTTCCACACATGGTTGCATGCTCCTATTGCCTACATGTATGGATGCATATGCCCTCATTCAATACGTAATCGCCATAAACTGCAAAGTATGAGCCAAAGAAAAGGTTGAGAGTGTGGAGGTGCAAAAGAAGGCCATTGAGCCCTCCTCTTCCTATACTGCTATGTTGTGGTGGTATCAAGTTTGCCCATCAACGCCTTCCCAAACACCTTTTATATGTATCCACTCATCCACAGGCGATGCCAGGACAGATACGGGGTATTGGCTCAATTCAAACGCCAACTTCCAGCCGTGTCCATCATATCAAAAAATCCTCCCATACCGTTACATGCCACATGGCGAAAGAAACAACGCGCTAACAGCCCTAAACGAATCAACGAAACATGGATATTCCTCATCGAACCTTGTTCAGTGGCAACTTTAAATCAAACGATGACGGTAGCTTAGAGGTCATTGTTGCTGCCTGTCCTGCTTTCTGAAGCGACACGGTAAGTTCCTTCATCTTTTCCGGTGTGCGGATCTGGAGGTCAAAGTCCAGTAGAAATTCCACGCTGAGCTCCAGCCGGCTGAGGGCAGCCTCTTCCACGCCCCCTACACCAGCCAGTCGCTTATGTGGCCAGCGGTGATCTTCCAGTGTCTTCATGGCGACAGTCAAACAGGCCAAGATGAGTCGGTGCATGGTCCGATGCGTGAGGGGCACAGCCTTGTCAATCAGGCAGAGTCGCATGATGTAGGAGCCGGCAGCCAGCCACACTCCCGTGGAAAATGGGCAAAAGTGTTGGATTCTGTTCAGGTAGTCGTCCAATCCAAACCTCGGTACCGTCTTGGAGAAGAACTTTCGCGCCATGTTGATGCGCTGAACCGACTCGGGCTCGGCTCCGGCCCCAATGTCGTGGGTGATGGGTTCATCGTGGCTGGCTTCCGCCTGCTCTAGTTCCGTCTTTTGTGTTTTTTGTCTTTCAGATGGAATGGGCGTCGCTGGTCGGGATGCCACGCGCCGGTGACCTCTAGTTCCAGACACGTTTTCTCTGCTCATGGGCGTTGCAGGCCGTGAGAGCGGTGGTGTTGCCGGGACATCGCCCGCTGCATTGGCCAGGGAAAGCATTGAACGCATGACTATCTTCATTGCCGTCTCCCTGGGCATTGTCAAGACATCCATCTCTGCCTCTTCGGGAGGGGATGGTGCATCTTGGATGGAGAGGCTTTGAAAATCTGGTAAAACGCCCGCATCACCGGCTGGGTTCGGGGCCGATGGTGGCTCCGATGGCTTGCTCATTGCCCCCCGTTTCGTGCCCGAGACCAAAAGGCCCGGGTGGACGGTGGTGGGTGGTGGGGTCGGGTGGCAGACTTGTAACATTCTATGCAGATGCTTGGCCGAAATCGCCCGAAAGGGGAAAACGATGAATAGTAAGAGCTACGAGAGAGAGAAAATGGTAAGATGAGTGGTAAGCGCCAGTGGGATTTCCAGCGATAGAGTGAGATACGATGGGAGCTCAGATGGACTCGGTCGGTGATTTGATGGGAATACTAAAGAGGTGCCGGTGGTGTGACACACAAAAGGAGAAGGGATGGGTGGTCACCACGATGAAGAAGAGTGAGGCGTGGGTGGGTGCAACGGGGAAATGGCGAGGGTTTCGAGATGGTAGTCGCCGGCGGCGGTGATGATGATGATGGTGATGATGATGACGGTAGTGTTGCAACGAGGAAGGGGTAGAGTCGAGTTTGATGCTTTTCAAGGAATCAATAAAAAAAGTAGAGTGGTTGCTGGCAGGGTGTTTGTAGGTAGTAGTAGGCTTGAAGTTGTTAGGGCAAGCAAGACAGGCACTAGAAGTAGTCGGTACCTGACTGACGAAGGGTTTGACGGCGCATGGGTGTTTCCGCTTCAGACGGTGCAGCAGGCCATGTGGGACCTCTGGACGGAGCAGTATGAGGTTGGAATGCAGGCAATTTGCGGTCAAGACTGGTGAAGATGCGTTGGCGTAGAGCGGGACTGGTGGTCTCGTGAACCGTAGGGAAAAGCAGAAAGTGGTTAAGCGCAGAGCAAGGGCCGGCGGGCCGAAGCTCTCGAGAGCCTCGTTGTGCAGGTGAAAGTTCTGGATTTCAGCTGGCGGGCATGGGTGTGAAGGTGGAGGGAGTCGAAGCGATGAAGGTCTTGTTTGTGCATGGTTTCTGGGAGTGCAGGCCCTTCTTATCGACGGGTCATTGGCGTGCGTGATGCGACGGGCGAGCTGGCCAGGCCGAGCAAAAAGCACAATAACTGCGGGGAAATCCTTTGGTCCTGCTGCAGGGTCTTCGTTCTGTCCTGTCCTGCACTGTATTGTACTGCACAGTGCTATCTGTATCCATCTACGTACTGTGCAATGGAGCCAACTTGTATCGAGTCACTATATGGTAGTTGGCTGTGGCAGGGTGTGGTCAGAGAGTGCACCACCAAGTACTTCCATCCATCTCCAAGTACGTACACATGTACTTGCACGGCAGTTCCAACATCAACTTGAACCATACGTCTCTTCTGCGCCCACATGTCTTTTCCTGCTTTCATCCAATAGCCAGCTGCCTGTTCCGCTCTACGGCTTTGTCACGTCTACCGCTATGTCGGCCCGAGTCAAGCACATGTCAATCCTTTGCTTGGTGCATCCTCCTTATGTCTTGATGCCGAGCCGATGCACAACTCGTTACACTTTCACTCTCCACTGACTGTGCTGTGCTGTGCTGTGGAAAAGATGCAATGCCGGAGGAAAAGCGCGCAGTACGCGACAATGTCCATATTCGCCACTGGCTGAAAAGGACGCGCATCATGCACCCCATCTCATCCCCACTGGCCACCACGCGCTGCACTTGTTTTGTTCGTGTACGCGGGCACCAGCCGTGGCCCCCGGTCCAGTCAGACATCGACAGTGACGATCGCTGCGCTACGACCTGTATCTAGAGAGCCGCGAACAGCTATCCTCTCGCAAATCCATCCCGAGGCACCAAGATTCTGTTCCAATTACCCTCGTCTCGTACCGGTCTGCTCGTTGGCAGCCATTCATCGAATATACAGCTGGAGGAGCTCCATTCGAGAGTCTCCGGCTTCTACATCGTTCGTCTCGGCTCTGCAAACATCATTCATGTACCAAGTCGGCAGTTCATCGCAATCTACCGATCGCCAGGGACTTACAAACACGCCATCTAGAATCCTCGGATCCCTGCTATAACTTCATTATATCGTGGACACTTGTTTACCCAAAATTTGATCCGGCTTCAATTGGCTGGTTCCTGTCGATATCACCGTCATTGAGTCACTGGGACCATGTGTGTGTTGATGTTTGGTGTGCCACATGGCGATGCTACCTTCTGCTATCACTCTGTGGTGGGGTAACTAGCGCTGACCGAAAACAATCGACAGTCGCCATCATCCACCCCGTGAGCTATAGTGGTATGGAAGAGCAATTCTTGTCATTCAACCCATGAACATGCTTCTGGCTTCTAATCATGTGTAAGAGCTAGTCCTTTGGAAGGATTGGATTCTTTCCTACTAACGTTACTTTTGACGTCACCGAACATGGGTAGATAAGCAGAATGCAACCTATGCAGGCCACAAAATCCCCATTCGCGCCGGAACACTGAATTTCATCGCAATATATTGGGACAAGAGACCGAAAAATACGCCATGGAGATCTTGGTTATATTAATTGGCCTACTGGCACCACTTCATCTGGTTGCTGCAATCTCATCAACTCAGCCTCTCTATGATCTGGTAGAGCGACGATTGCCCGGTCACTCGGGGGATTTTGTATTCCTCCTCGACGAGAAGGGAGATCCAGATGGAAGCGTTCCTTCGAATGATAGATACTCGATTTCCACAGATTCCAATGATGCCATTACAATCATTGGAAACAGTGTGAGCGCTTTGACAACCGGATTACGGAGATATATGGTCGATGTGGTCCACACAGATCTTTACTGGTTCCTAGGAAGTCAGAACGAGAGCGAACCCATTCTACTACGCCCTGACACGACAATCAATGGGTCCAGTATCGTACCGTGGAGGTACTACTTCAACACAGTCACATTCTCTTATACAACGGCCTTTTGGAGCTGGGAAGATTGGGAACTTGAGCTTGACTGGCTTGCTTTACATGGCGTCAATACTGCACTGGCCTGGGTTGGCTTTGAAAAGATCCTACTCGACGTCTTTCAGTCTATCAATCTGACTACCTCGGAAATCGTACCCTTTTTCTCCGGCCCGGCGTTCCAGGCATGGAATCGCTTCGGCAATATCCAGGGTTCGTGGGGTGGTGAGCTTCCTATCCAATGGATCGAGTCGCAGTTCGAGCTTCAGCAGAAGATCTTGAAGAGAATGCTCGATCTTGGTATGACGCCTATTTTGCCAGCATTCACTGGGTTTGTACCACGGGCCTTGACAAGTGTATATCCCAATGCCACTGTTGTGAATGGAAGTCAGTGGGAAGGTTTTCCAACCGACTATACCAATACGACTTTCCTCGAACCATCGGATGCTTTATTTACTATTCTTCAGAATCTCACAATTTCAAAGCAAATCGAATACTATGGTAACATAACGCAGTTTTATACGCTCGATCAATACAACGAGAACGATCCTTTCTCCGGGGACACCGACTATCTCCGTAATATCACTCATGGAACCTGGAAATCCCTTAAAGCGGCGAACCCCTCTGCAGTCTGGGTAATGCAGGGCTGGCTCTTCACTTCCAACGAGGACTTTTGGACTACTCCGCGCATTGAGGCATACCTCTCAGGCGTTGAAGAGCCTACTGACATGCTCATTCTCGACCTTTTCTCCGAAAGCCAACCCCAGTGGCAGAGAACAAATTCCTACTTTGGAAAATCCTGGATCTGGAACCAATTGCACAACTACGGTGGCAACATGGGACTGTACGGGCAAGTCTCTAATGTGACCGTCAACCCGATCGCCGCGCTTGCAAATTCCTCTTCACTCGTCGGGTTTGGACTGACACCAGAAGGCCAGCAAGGCAACGAAATCATGTACAAACTCCTCCTTGATCAGGCATGGCAAAGTACCCCCGTAGACACAGCATACTACTTCCGCCAATGGGTCTCGACGCGCTATCACTCCTCCACCTCCACCTCCACCAACACGACTATCCCCGAATCTCTATACACAGCATGGGAATTGCTCCGCATCAGCGCATACAACAACACAAACCTCACCTCCAACGCCGTATCCAAAGCCATCTACGAGCTCGCGCCAAATATCACAAAGTTAACAGGTCGTACGGGACACCACCCCACAACGGTAAACTACCAACCGGAACTCGTCGTGCAGGCCTGGCAGGCCATGTACCGCGCCACCACCGAACAATCCTCACTATGGACACACGCAGGCTTCACACATGATTTCGTCGACGTCACACGACAAGTCTTCTCAAACGCGTTTTTAACTACTTACGAAGCGTTCATCAAAACTTGGAATTCCACTTCATCTACTGCACCACCATCATCATCATCCTCATCATCGTCCCCCCCGATCATGACGAAAAACACAACTCTCCACTCCCAAGCCAGCACCCTAACATCCCTCCTCCGCACCCTCGACGCCGTCCTCCTAACCCTTCCACAATACAGCCTCGATCCCTGGATCTCATCAGCCGTGTCGTGGTCCAGCTCTAACCAATCCTCCTTCTACACATACAACGCGATTAACCAGATCACGCTCTGGGGCCCCACGGGGCAAATCAACGACTATGCTAGTAAGTCCTGGGGCGGGCTGGTCGGCGGTTACTATTTACCACGGTGGGAGACTTTTCTGGGGTATTTGCTGGATGTTGGCGGGCCGGCGGGGTATGTGGATGGGGTTGCGAGAGAGAGGGTTAGGATTGTTGAGATGGGGTTTCAGGGCATTGGGGAGAGTGAAGTCGTGGTGGGGGATAGGAGGAGTGTGAGGGATGTTGTTGAGGGGGAGGTTTTGGGGGTATTGAGGGGGTTGGGTGTCGAGGTGTAGTTTTGCGTTGTACGGTGTGTGCGTGCGTCCGTGCGATGTGAGACATGTTATATCTGTCGGTCGAGTCTATGACAGAGAAGTGTTTTTTTGCCATGGTGGTGCTTCAGTAGTTCGCATGCTGCAACGCCTTCCCCAAAATCCGTATAAGAAAATAGAATATTACACTCCCATGGCATTGTCCCCATCACTTCTCCACGTACAAAGTTAGTGGGGTCCCATATAAGAAATCAATCGACTAATGACAAGACACGAAAAAATTCAGGTGTGACGAAGTTTTTTGAGGCTACATGTAATATACATTTCCCCTGTTTGTAGTTTTACAACGAGATGTTCCGTAGATTCCTTTCGGGATGCCATCTCTTCAAAAAAAATCCCTGCCATGCCGCGAGACATTCGCCCGCTACATACATACGCATTGACGCCAGAGTATAGTCAGTCATTGACTCCCATCCATATGGATTGTAGAACTCCATCCCACAACAAAAGAAAAACACAGGATATGTGAAGCCAAAGAAACACATTCCTTGAAAAATTTGCTGGAGAAACTTAGACCTGGCTGACCCTAGCCCTCTTCCTGGAGCTGCCCGGAATCACGGCAGGGCCGCGAGTGCTCGTCTCACCATCGCCGCCGCCGCCACGACGCTGACCCTTCTCCTGCTGGTCCAGCACAAGCTGCAGCACGTCATATGAGAATTGAGGGAATTCGAGACACATGGTACGGAACTCTGGCTCGGCTTCGTGGCGAAGGCTGAAGGAGCGGGTGGCCCAGAAAGCAGCGACGGGCTTGCGGATTGTAGCATCCTCGGGGTCCGACTCCCTGTAGACATATCGAGCATACGCGAGCTCGCCCTTGGCTGTAGATGCGGTGCGGTGGATTTTGGAGTGCGCAAGCGATTTGAGAGTAGGCAGCTGGAGGCGCTCCGCGAGGGTGTAGATGCGCGCGTGGACAAGGAGACCAAGACCGTCATCATCGGGGGATGGAAGGCGCGGGTCTTTCTCGAGAGGGGCGTCGCGCGACGAGGTCGTCTTCTTGGGGAAATATTCTCCCGTGTAGAGGTATTCGATGACGGAGCCCATGGCATCGACATCAACGTCGGCCATGACGATTCGGCGGGGCGAGCCTGCTGCAAAAGTTTCCACTTGGGCCTTGAACACAGGCGCCTGAACTAGAACGGCCTCGTGGGCGGAATAGGTAGTTCGCGCATCGCCGGATCCTACTACGACTTCTACAATAGGACTCTTGACCAGGTCGGAAAACAGGACAAGCTTCGGGGTGTCAGGCTCGATGCCAGTCAGACCAGTGTCTTCGCCCGCGCCAGCCTCAGCGGCACCCTCGCCCATGTCGACGTCGTCAGCCACGGGGGTCTGTTCGACAGGAGTGGGATTCTCGGAGTCGGCCATTGTTTTGTATCAAAGAACGGGCGGACGGCGTGGAAGAATTGCGGTCGCGCAATGGGGTTTGCGAAGAAAACAGTTGAAGCACTAGCTGTAGCTAAGCTCGCGACAGTCGGAATAAGCTGCTTGCCCGAAGGAGAAATGGAGAAGTGAGTGAAGGGTAATTCAATCAAAGGTAATAACTGAGACAATAGTGACGCAAAAGAGGGTAGGGTTTGTAACGAGCGCGGACAGGCAGCGGGGAAGTGATGGTGAGATGAATGGAGATATGGCGAGGTTGGCGCATCCTGCGCAATCAATCAAGAAGCTTGGGGCATCTGTTCCTGCGCTAGCGCGTCGTCAAGGTACATACACAATTGATATGTAGCATTCAACATGCGTGGCCGCCACCAGCTCCATCACGATAATCGTCATAGTTGAAACCATTGGTCCACAAATGTCTTACATTGACTACATACAATTTGGAAACTTCTACAATACGGGTGGGATACAGAGCCGTGGGAATCAGGCGCAGAGCAAGTAACGAATTCTATGCCTTCTCTTCAACCACGACATTCTCCTTCGTATCACTCGCGCTGTCTCCATTTACGCTCCTACCAAGCGCATCGTGATGTGCGTCCCATTCAGCAATCTCGGAATTAGGTACCTTGATCAAGATATGGGTTTGCGCACCGTTTTCCAGCACTGCGACTTCCTGCCGGAGGGCGTACCCACGGAAGTGAGGGAGTGCGTACATCCAACCGAAATAGTAGATGGCACATAGGATCAGGCTATCCGGCTGTCAGTTTGATAACCAAACATGTCTATTCCAAGGGCACTTACACGCCGATTCCAGTGACAACATAGGTCCCATACCAAAAGCTGACATCACCTCCATATCGCCCAGACGCCGGAGGGTACCAAGGCATGACAATGAGGTACAGGTTCACCAGAATGTTGAAAGCTACGACCAAAGTCCACGCACGGAATTCACCTCGTGGTAGGTTGAGGCGACTGCGACGCCATCGTACAAGAAATAAGCCGGCTCCCAAGATCAGTTGGAATACGTTGTGAGGGTAAACTTGAAGGTCGACAACTGGACAATGACGATTAGCACCTCGCTGCACATAAATGACTTTCTTTTATATATACACTACTCACTGAAGTTGAACGCATCACCAGCGGGAGGGGCAAGAATCATGATCCTCGATGGACATTAGTTTTCGCTTGCAGAGTCTTCGGCAGATAGTACTCACACAGTCCAGATCCATTGGATAAAGTATGGGCCGATTGGGGTTCCAAATGGCTTGGTGGTCGTCCAGAACCGCGGATAAGGGAGCACACCTTGACGAGCGCATTCGCGGATCTGCCTTGAGCGCCCGATGAGGACAGCCACGAGATTTCCAAACGAGGAAAGAGCGATGAGGAAATTCAATCCCTTAATTGCTCTTCCATCGCCCAGTGCATGTTTGAAGAACAATGAGGCCGAGATCTCTTTAGCCTTGAGCAGTTCGGCTTTCGGGACTGGATTGCAGTGGTCAGATGATGAATATGTTGGGACAGCGAAAAACCAACTTACCAGCCGAGAAGTATGCAACATTCGCAAAGATATAGAAGACAGCGACTACAGTTAGCGCGATGAAAGCATTGATTTTCATCTTCTTGACTGGATTTTTGACTTCGTTGACCACATTGAAGGCATTCTCGTATCCCGCATACGAGAAAACAATCTTGTACATGGCATTGCAAGCGCCGTATGCCGTCGTCTTCCCTGCGAAGGAGTCGCGGAAGTTGATCTGCGGATCTGACACCTTGGTGTTGCCGCCCAACACCACGAAGCCAGTGATGGCAATGAAGACGAGCGTGAGCAACTTGACAACACCAATGCCGTTTGAAATCCTATACCCGAGTCGAGTATGGAAGACAAGGACTAGCGAGTGAGCAAGTGTTAGTAGATAGTGACAGCAAAGCCGGCAAGGGGAGGAACGTACGTAAGCATGCTACCGTATAACCTGCTATAGCAACACCTTTGAGTTGCCAGGGGGTGGGTTTGTGGCCGCTACATGCGAAGAGATAGCTTGACAGGACTGGCCAAAGATCGTCAGTATTTCGCTCACTTCTGTTGGGCTTTGAGTCAGATACAAGCGAGAACTTACCAATTGAGTTGCCGCTACTGAAAGACAGAACTACAGTCTGCACCGCGAAAGTGATGGGTATCAGATACTTAGGACGCGGGAAGCCTTGTTCCAAGTATGCGACTTCGCTGCCCGAACGATTTGGGAAGTAGGCTGCATATTCGAGATATACGGCCAGCGATGAGAGCGACAATATCCATCCGAGGAACCAATAGATCATGCTCAGTCCGACGGACCCAGTACCAGCCAGGATAGAAGATGCTATAGTCCGATTTCAGTTGGATCCATTACCTCCGAGGGACGCGGGACTTACGCGTCGAATAAACACCCGTGCCAACCATCTTACTCAGGTTGAGGAAGATGATAGTGACAGCCCCAACTGAGTATCCGAATGGCGATTTTGTTTCGACAGGCGCCCCCGCTGCCTCTTGATACGACGGTTGACTGTCGTTGCCGCCCTGCTCGACCACGTATGCTAAATCGCCATCGCGAATATCTCCTTCACCGCTGCTAACAACACCCGTCGATGTGGTGTGAATATGAGTCGCGTAATCACGATTGCGTTTCGAGGCGCGAAAGCGTGGGAAGGGCATTGCGAGTACACACAATTGCGGAAGGATAGAAAAGCCGCCCTACATATACAGAATCTAGATATATGGACGCAAGTACTCTGCTGATATTTATATGCACGTATACCTAGACAATCCAAAGCTGGCCACTTCTAATCACCCTATCTTTCATTGCGTGTACGCGATCGTATCAAACTGCATTGCAACATCGAGCCACAATTTCACGACACACTCCGCCGTAACTTTCAACATAAATGTGGGCCAGTTTCCGATAAGTACACCCCAGGCTGGTTCATGCGCATTGCATCATCTGAGCGCCGTTGCACGACACATGGCCGGGCCTATCCGCCGCACCTACGCGTGCTGTATACACTCACGCGGTCTTTGAATCGCTCTGAATGGCTGGTGGAACCCTTCGATTGATCAAATAGTTCTTGCTTGATTGTGGAGAGATTCGAGGTGCTAAGGTCCAGTGCATTGACATGTACACACAGAGCGCGCAGAATTTGGAGATCGCGTCCCTATGTCCGCAAAGTAGACAACATACTTTTTGACTGTATATTTCGTCCATGTGTGGGGGTCCCCCAAGGTAAGCGGAAGAACAGGGTTTCCGGCATAAGATACGCACAACGGAGTAGGGACAAGCGAGAAAAAATAGATATCTTGATCCTTTTTAATTGCGATATGTCCTTGTCGGGCAGGCTGGGCGGGGGGAGCGGGGAAGATCAGAGGTTGGTTCATGACGCGAGAGTTGGGGTTGATAGCGAAATCTCTTGGAGTTATGCATCGACGAGGGATGAGGGTATTAAAATTTGATGGGTCAGCGAAGAGGTGCTGTTGGGTTTAGCATTCATGTATTGGTTTGTTACTTGATATTTGTCTGTACAACTTATCTTGATGTTTATGTTTTCTTGGGGAGGAGTGCTGGATGTTGGCGTTTGTTTCGTCGTTTTGCGGAGTGAGGTTGCTTGCTTCTAATCTTTATGTACGTTGTACATAGAGGCCGTAGGTTGATTTGGATGCTATAGTTCTCAATTATCGTGCTCATGACTGCGATGACTTTGGATTTAATCCTGTATTCTCTTGCTATAGTAGCATACTTTGTTTTGTGCTAAGGCTCTTGACCCTTGTGGGTGAAAATAAAAATTGAAACACATCAAAGCAAAATAGACTTAAGATTGAAAATACAACCGTTTCTCAAATCAGCGGGCAGAGACAAAATATCTCTGAATGGACTCTTGCATTCCCACTTAAACTGGTATCGACCGAATAGGAAAGAACACTTGTTTGGCAGGCATAGTATACTGCTGTATCTGATGTCTGGTTAACCTCAGCGAAACGTCCTCCACTCCTGAAAACCACGCAATTCTTCAACACCACCATGTGGGAATTTCGCATTGTTGAAAAGAAGTTTTGAAGACATAAGTGGCCAAATAACCATTTTGCCTTCATCACCAAGTTGTCGGCAGTTAATTGTAAAAGTCAATCACTGTTCTGATTCCATGGTTGTAAAGTCGAGCAGGTCAATTCTTGAATATATAGAATGGAGCGAATTCATTTTTTCACATCTCACTTCGAAGTCAGTCCGAAGAGTGCTTTTTTGCACACAAGTCTAATTAAGTTCTGTTTCGCGACAAACAGCTATCTAAAAATTCTATAAAGAATTAGGTGATATAAGAAACCAATAGAAAGATTTCCCAAGAGCAGAAAAATGGAAGCTGTTCGGCACGAATGCCTGTATAGAACTTCTAGGGTATGTGCTCGGCTATAGTATCCAGTGGCATATATTATAGGAAAGCAGCAGCCATTATGAGAGTAGAAATGTACCTTGTTCAGGTAGTCGAACTTTGACGCCGGGAAGCTCGATACAAAGTGCGGTTGGTTGCGATTTCCCATTCTCTTTCCAGGCAGCAACTCACGAGGCAGTCAGTGCGATAAATCTCAATAGGCTGGAATTTGCAATAATTCGCCCACTATAAAGAATGAGAGGTGAGAGCACAAAAGTTTACCTAGCCGCTCTGCAGAGGGTGTTTCTAGGTATCGAAGAGATAGCGTAGGTGCGGTGAACAGACATTGAGGGCGACCTTGGCATGCCGCTTTACGACACTGCGCCCCTCTTTGCGTTTACCGGCACCTTGTATACGAACAAGGCTGAGCATCGACATCATTTCACCGGTCCAGTCTCTGTGATCTAGGTCGCACTTCATGCTTTGGAAACCGCTTGAAAATCAAACACATTCTTCCAAATTGTATTGTCTGCCAGTAAACAAGAGACAGCAATATGTCCTCGTTGGTATTCATGACTAATGAAGGAGTGCGTCGACGGAGCTGGGACCCAGAGGATAAGATGGCTCGATATTACTCAACGAAGTTCGGCATCAGATTTCCCAAGCCTGAGGTGAAGCAAAGTATGGAGCAAAGAAATGTGTATGCCGAATTGCCTTTGGAACAGAGCAAGAAAGAGATTCGCGTAATTCGGATTCAACCTGGCGATTGGCACGACCCAATAAAGTGCACCATGGACGCAGTACAACTGTCCACAGAAACAACATACTATGCACTATCATATGCATGGGGGACTCACCTGCAAACCTGCAAGCTTGAGGTCAATGGCCGTATCTTCGACATAAAACCAAATCTTTTCATAGCCTTGCGACGTATCCGAGAACTAGCCAAAGGAGACACGCGGGCCTTGTGGGTTGATGCTTTGTGCATTAATCAAGCAAACATCCAGGAGCGCAAACATCAGGTCGGCCTAATGTCGGATATCTATTCAAATTGCTACCAATGCTATGTTTGGCTCGGAGAGTTGGAAAGAACGATGGACGCTCAAGTGTGCTGCGATTACCAACCCTCGGTGGACTTCTCTGTGCCAGGCGGTGACGACATTGAAAATTCAGTATGGACCAGGTTCAAGACACTGAACAAACGTGGTTCTGAAGCAGAAGCTCAGGGGTTTACCTCTGCGGATTTCTATCTACCCCGGTTCACTATGTCGGAGCGCGCTATTCACAGTTCGTTTGCACTTCAACTTCTGAGAAAGCGCCAATGTTTTCCATCACAGTCGTATCCGTTCATGTCACTCCACCATGACTTTTCGTGGAAATCCTTGAGCTTCTTCTTTCGCAATAATTCCTGGTTCCAGCGTCTGTGGGTTGTCCAGGAAGCCACTTTAGCCACTCGGGTTGCAGTGCTCTTCGGGCCTATATCTTTACCCTTGGATTCTATGATTACTTATCATGATCATTTAACATCTCATTTCAATAACAGATCAAGATGTAGCTGCTCTCCAGACGTCCAACAGATTTACGACCTATTTGAACCTTTTGGAACCATCATCAGTTCGAGGCTTGATCTGCGGGGATCCGGTCGCGCACTCTCTCTTGTTGAGAAGCGGCTACGCTTTTACGGTCTCTCAGCGTTCGAACACGTTGATCATATCTATGGTATGCTTGCTTTGTGTCAGCAAGACATTGTAGATGATCGGAAGATTCTGCCAGATTATGATATCCTACCAGACGTGTTGTTCACCAATGTCACGCGCAACGAGATTGAACAGCGGCGCTCACTGTTGCCTCTCATATACTCTCCTGTGAAGTATACGTATTTTGAATCTCCTTCATGGGTGATTGATTGGACTTCGTTTCCTTGGGGCCGGATAAGTGAGGATTTTACATGGATGTCCATCTTCCGTGACTCAGACGCTTGCAAGGGCTTAAGTGTTGGTAAAGATAATATTTCGGTTCGGGGTGACACTTTGCAGGTCAGAGGTTTATTCGTGGATTATATCTCTGACTGTGTCAAGCTCAGGGAACCGAAAACGCTTGATACTGCTCATAACCCGGACTTGGAAACTATGAGTAGAATCGTTAGTGAGCGATTCTCGCCGACCGATCGTTACACGACAGAAAGAACCCTCACGTGGAGTGAAGCTTGGCTGAGAGTTCTTGTAGCGAACATGCGTGTGGAAGGAGCAGTAAAAGACAGAAGAAACGTGGTTTTTCTCCCCCGAAATCGCGGCCACTCCAAATTCTGGACAAACAATCTTTTCGACATGAACGGTGCAGCTATTAGAGAAAGCCTTCCAAACATGGATCCGATTTATTCCTCCATGTTTGCTGAAACCATGAGGGATATGGTTTGGTCACACAATTCCATGTTTTTGACTGAGCAAGGATATATTGGCATAGCTAAGGGCGGATGCACTGACTATAGAGTTTGCGCTGAGTACAATCCAACGCTCAGATTCGATCCAGAACATCCGGATGTCAAACACAGCATCTTCATTGTAGCAGGAGGCAATACCCCCTTTGTACTTCGCGAAACGAAGCCATCGTCAGAAGAAGATGGAGGAGTTGGGACGCCGACTTACAAGCTCGTAGGCCCTTGCTATCTACATGGTTTCATGGAGGGAGAGCACACCTACGAGCTACTGAGACAAGCAGGACGTCTCACAACCATTCACATAGTCTAGTGGAGATACTAAACTACACCTTTTACACCGGATATGATAGAGTAGAAAGTAGGTAATTCTCGGGAAAACCTCAACAGACTCCTGACTTAGAATTCTTACCAGATGACAGCTGGTTGACAGGTTCCCCAAAGCCACTCTCTGCAGCCCATGTTCAACAAAGTCATCGTCATGTTTTGACTTTTGTCCCTTGCATAGAGCAGACGTTCCATGACAGCTGTTCATCTTGTGGCGCCGCTCCTTGTAGCGATTGGCGATGACATGTGAGGTATGACACCGAAGACATACATATTCCCGCGCTGCCAATCTGGCAATGGAAGTAGTACATGTTTCTCGCTTCTCAGTATACGGAAAACGTGAATATTGCGGGAAGCCGTGTGGCTGTTGCCTATTTTCAGTCATACTCGTGTGACGCATACACCCCTAATGCATTGTCGCGTGTTCATGTTGATGTCTTGGGTGGTTCACTCTGACATGTTGTTACTCACTCGTGGCATGGTCATGTAGCTTGCGACAATAATGGCGCCGGTCCAAGGTTTGAGTCGAGGTGTCAATCCAACATTGAGAGGCGTCTACACTGTACTACATTTGCCCAACTGAGTAAAGACATAATATGGATGAGGTTTTCAGGCTTGGATGCAGCGATATCAACTGTTGGCGGCTATTGAGCATGCCTCGGTACCGTCCTATGACCCTATAGTATAGTCGCGCCTCGCTGCTAAGCCCCTTTGCATGAAGAGGCGGCTGTCGCCTACGACAAAAGAGTGGTGAAGCTTGCGAGGCGGTGAACAGTTTGCCCATGAACCCATCTAGAGCTGCCAGGTGCGTATTTGCAAACCGGCTGTCAGGCAGAATCTGAGAACTGTGCCTCAGAAACACTTTATGACTGAGCATTCAGTACCCTCGGTGTGAGTGTGATGCGCTAAGCTTGTTGGCTAGTCATGGCGCGGCAATGCTGGCCAGCCTTAGGGGAAAACCCCCACCCTTAAGCTGAACAAGTGAATGACTGCTACGCGCAAAAGAAGCGCAACCTACAAAGGTATTTCAACCGCACATTCAAAGGTGAAAAACGACCATCTCTGAGTATCAAATTACACAACCTCACTCGAACAAACCAAGAAAAATAGATATGGCTGAAGCTTTGCGACCGAAAGTTGGCGTAGCTGCCATAATCCATGATGGAGCAGGGAACATCGTGATGGGCGAGCGCATGGGCTCTCACGGCGCAGGTACGTTGAAATACCCTGTGCACATGTACCCCATCACTTTCATTCCTTTGCACAACAGGTGCTGACATTGACTACAAGGGACTGTGCAGTGTCCCGGTGGACATCTCGAATATGGCGAGTCGTTCGAGGAGTGCGCTAAGCGAGAAGTCCTCGAGGAAACTGGGCTGGAGATTGGCGATATCGAGTTTCTTGTGGCTACGAACGACGTGTTTGGCGAAGGCAAACACTATGTTACCATCTTCGTCACAGCAGTCATTGTTGGCGATAACAAAGTCCCCCAGGTACGTGACCAGGCCCAAAAGGGAGATGTGATGCAGAAGGGCGCCATGCGCGTGTATGGGTAAACTTGACTGACATTTCGTAGCCGCTTGAACCACACAAATGTGCGCGATGGGACTGGATAGCTTGGAGCCAGATGTGGCAGTGGTCCAAGGAGCAGGCCGATGCAGAAGCTGCAAAACTCGAGGTAAAGAAACAGATGTTTCTGCCTTTGGTCAACCTATATCGCGATTACCCGGGGATGGAGCACGCTCTGGTGCGAAACTGAAGAGATGCAGCAGTTCAGTCACTGGATATGAAGGAACGTTGTACTTTCGCAGAGGGTAGTTATGCCGATCCGATGTAGGCGCATATGCATTTATGGCGTTTGTCTCTAGTCGTGGGTTCCATCTTAAGGTGTGATGGTGGATGATGCTATGATTGAGGTGTATCTGGATCTGAATCTTGAAACACCTGTTAAGGTTATTTCCGTTTGAAGGACTTCGAGGGTAATCCATCTAGCCGGAATAGGATGGGCTCTGTGCGCACAAATTAAAATAGATTTGTAGACTGCAAAGTCGCTGAGCGTGCCTTGGCCACCGTGACTCGAGTTAGAGTTGCTTCTAGCAGCAACGCAAGACCGAAAGTCAAAAGTAGTTTTTTTTTCTCTCAAAATTTGGCCGTGAAACAGACGGGGACATGCAAGACGACCGGCCTGGCACACACATTCATGGAGATTTTGGATGACCGCAATCAATTGTTCATGACCCGATTTCTGTGGTCCCTCGGGTTTGCACGGACTGCGGTTGCCTCAATCCTGTGCCTTTGAGCGATGAAGTTATGGAATAGGAAAACTACCTCACACGATTCATTGGTACTTCGCAGTGGACGTAATACCATTGCTAGCTCCGGAGCCCGTGGAGGGGCGACGGCAACCTGAATTGCTTGTTCTAATAATGTTCGCAATGCCGTTTCTCTCACGGAAAAAGCTTGTTTGACTTAGTGCACACGAGCCACCTAGGGGCAACTAAATGGCCAAAGTGCCAGATACTAGCAAACGCCGCCTTCACAGCCTCGAATCGTGGTGATCAATGAAAACATCGTAAAAAAGAGACCCTTATAGCCAAGTGCTTAGATACAACCATATTCCGAGTCACGTGTAACATTTCGTCGCAGAAATTCAGATGTCACCAAAGCTTCAATCAGTGCTCGCCTGTTCTTTTTTTTTCCTTTGCCAATCTCCTGTGTGACAGGATCACCCAATTTTCCATATGAAAACTATTCGATCAATAGTTATCAATTGATGGAGTCAGGATTACGGCACGGTAGGACTTCCATCAATGATCAGCGCCTCTGTTTCTCTTCAATCAATGCCTACATTCATGCCCCACTGGGTTGATTGTTTGAGGCAACTCGAATCAAGGAGTCCGTCAGGTCGTGATTGGCCCGGGCAAGGGGTGCATGGTCAGCCACGCCGTCTTTACGGGAAACACCTCGCACAAATTACAGACGAACACCGTACCGTTTGCAGTCAAATGCTGCGTCCTGTAGCCGGATCGTGTCAGCACCGGGAAGAAGAATCTAGACAATGGTACAGACTGGCTTGCGTCAGTGTTTACTTTCTCGGCCCCCTCCCGACCGCTTGAAACCCAGCGATGGTCGTACTATAGACTTCAACTGGGGCCTCGTCGGATACATCCGATCCGCTACATTCACGAAAATCAGTGAACGCGCAGCAATAATGATGCTCGGCCAACAGCTTCGGGTGCTCCACTGGGAGCAACCTGTCGCCATCGATTCTTCCTATGCAGCTACTCTGGACAAATTCGTGATGCCTAAATCGGACGTTTGCCTACTTACTGATACTGTGCATCTCACGCAGCCAAGCCTTGGGTTCCCATCTCTCTACACGAGAACCAGCAGTCCGCCTTGATGCTACCTCGACATGCACGCATGCATGAGAGGACCCGTTCCC
The DNA here is from genome assembly GCA_948474695.1 of Periconia digitata. Taxonomy (NCBI): domain Eukaryota; kingdom Fungi; phylum Ascomycota; class Dothideomycetes; order Pleosporales; family Periconiaceae; genus Periconia; species Periconia digitata. The sequence continues at coordinate 1,064,856 of CAOQHR010000007.1, read as the reverse complement.
AAAATGCCCGATAACGTCCAGTCCGCCATCTTTATGCAAATCTCCCTTTCCCCCTCTCTCTCGCAGAGCAGGAGGGCCGTGGGGAGGCGGCCTCGAGGGAGTGGTGCGTAAACGGCAGATCGGCGGAGACGTCTTTTCGGTTGTTTCCAAACCTCGTCGGCGGCCCAGCTGACCCTTCACAGCGCTTAGCAGGGGTCTTTACAAAACTAGGGCAGGTGCCGTCCACCGTGTGGGTCCTGGCGCTTGCTTGATGTTCGGACTTCGAGGCCTTCTCCCAAATGTCCTGAACCCGCTCGTCATGCTTTGCGCACGCCGTACACTGTGGGCATCCCCTTCAGCTGCCTACTGTGCTGCCTTTCATCACCGAACATCGGTGTTGAAACACGAGGCAACGATGGATCGTGAATCAATGGAAACATCATCATTGCCCCGTTTGGACTGGCCATCACCATGTTTTCGCAAAAGCATGCCTAGTCAGGTTTTCGGCCAATACCGCACTCGAGTGCAAACACTTGCTTCCAGCGACCGGCTACAGTTAGAGGATTGGGAAGTAGTAGTGAACGCAGTCGAAGAATGAAAACAACCGTTTTCTAGTGCGTTGAGTATGGGTAGTGACTTGCAAACGCTACTATGGTCAGCTCTCTCCACTCCAAATGCAGAGCTGTCTCAGGATCGCCTCCCTTCCCACCGGTAAGGACAGGCTCGAGAACCCCACATACAGTAGTGCTATGTACGGTCATCAGGAACAGGACTCATGCCATAGCGTTTATGGTACTAAGCCACCTAGGGCCCGTACACTACAATGCATTCACTAGCAAGGGTAGGTGGTATCCTTGGCGACCGACAAGGCTCTGAATCCGTGCGTCTAGCCTACGGGCATTTGCAAGGCCAGAGCAAGGTACCATTTTCCACTGTCCGCCACAAACCCTCCCAAGTGAGGAGCTGTATCTTACCTTCGTTTCTGTATAAAGCCAGGCTGAGCCCGCTCTTCCCCCTCATCATCACAGTCTTTTTCACCACCACCAACATCTTCAGTCTTTCTTCCTTCGAGGCTTGCCTCCAGTCACTCTTTGATTCCAACTTCATTCTTTCACTACACTGCTTTCCAGCAATCCAACCTTCACTTCTTCAACCACCAATTACCATTCCAGATAACGAAAGTTACCATTTACATATAAGACAAAATGCAGTTCACTACTTCTTGCATCATCGCTGCTAGCCAGTTCCTCGTCCCTGCTCTTGGAGCACCGGTCCTCCACTCTCACCATGCTCGCCATGTCCGTGACTTGGTGCAGCGTGAGACCGCTTACAAACAGTATGGCGGTGATGGTTCTTCCGCTCAAGGATGGCCCACCAAGGAAGACTGGGCCGACTTCGAGACCATCTGGTCTGCCAACGAAAGGATCATGGGCATCTCTTGCACCTACCACGGCCAGGAGAACGACACCCCTGAGGAGATGGAAGACATCAAGAGCGCCATTCAACAGGTCGCTGGGGAGACCGACATCGACGAGAGAATTCTTTTGGTCACTGCCATGCAAGAGTCAAACGGTTGCCTCCGCGTCAAGACCACTGCCAACGGCTACAGCAACCCTGGTTTGATGCAGTCTTTCCAAGGCAAGCACAACTGCTACGGCATTAACCCTTGCCCCAAGGAAACCATCGTTGGTATGATCCAGGATGGTGCCGGTGTCAACGGCGATGTTGGCATCAAACAGAACATCGCCACGGCCGGCGGCGGTGATGATGCCCAAACCTACTACAAGGCTGCTCGCATCTATAACTCTGGCCACCTTCCCGGAACCGGAAACTTGGGTCTTGCTGAGGGTGCCACCGCCTGCTATGTGTCTGACTACGCCAACCGTCTCATGGGATGGGCCGGTGACAAGACTCCTTGCACTGATGCTGCTGCTGGCCAGGCCGGAAGCGGCCCGTCATCCCCCACTACGACCTCCAAGCCTTCGACCACTTCCAAGGCTTCATCCACCTCGTCTTCCAAAACTTCAGCCACTTCTTCCTCCAGGCCCACTTCCAGTGGTTCGGCTTCCCACCCATCTGGCGTCGCAGCCCCATCTGGCAGGCCCATCCCTACTACCAAGCCCGCTACCAACGGCGATGACGAGGAGGAAGAGGAGGAAGACTCCACTGTTGTTTCTCCTTCCACTCCCTCCAACTCTGCCACCCCCTCCTCCGGTGCCTCAACTGGCTGCACCAAGTGGTACACCCCCAAGGCCGGTGACTACTGCTCTTCCACTGGTGTCTCCATGGCCACCCTCACCAAGCTCAACCCCTCAATGGGACTCGATGCCAAGTGCTCCAACCTCAAGGCTGGCGTCAAGTACTGCGTCGCATAAGCGAGCCACGATACAACAAACTTTTTCCTTTTCCTGTTTCTGATGGACAGCATTACAGCGGTATAACGTGAGGCATGCGGGTGGGCTTTCACGAGGACTTGTGAACTATTTTCACGTTTTATATTTTCTCTTACTTTTTTTCGCTTCTTAGATACCTCTTCTCTTACCATTGTGTACAACACGTTTTTAACAAAAAATATCATTGCCTAGTGCTTCCATGGACTAAACTTTTTTCCAACTTCCTCTCCCATGATAGACTCCGTGTGCAGACTTTGATATGACTTGCTGACCAACATAGTCCGATGACGAGAGCTGGGCAGCTGCTGGATTTGGAATCTCCAATTACGGTTCGAAATTAGCTCTGGACACTTTACACATTGAAGCAGCCATTTTCAGCCCCGTGAGCTGTGGCCACTTTCAACTCCGTGCATACAGACGGTCGGATCTACTTGGCCCCCGATTCCTTACAACTCTCTAGCCCCGGCGTCTCTTGATTGTTCACACTTCAGGCCCTCCCCACGCTACCAATGAACCATATTTCACCTGATCCCCAACGGTCCAAGCTCGTTCCCGAAACGCACCAGGCTCAATTTTGGTCCGAAAGGAGTAGAATGTCACTCACCGGAAGGCTTTTTTTCTTTGACTCCATTTCCACAAATTGCCAGCATGCCTAAAACGCGTATAAACCAGGTCTTTTCACATCAGCAATGTGCATGTGTGGAGATAAGGTGGCCTCATGCGAGAGATGGAAATCCAACGCCTGGGTACGCCCAGCGCCGTACTTGGACGGAAGGATTCGTACGGACTTCGCGATATACATGGGACAAGTGCCCCCCCGCATTCTTCGCATAACGTGTAGGTAACTAGGACAGGGGTGTTCATCCCGCGTAGATACACCTTCCAGCTGCGCAGCACTATTCTTTTCCCTACAAAGAAGGTGGAATGGGCAGGACTGAGAGGTGGTTTACCCCCTGTTTGCTATGTAGTTTTGTTTTGTTCCTTCGCTTTCGCAAAGCTACCGATTAGTGAGTGATTGGGTGAAGGCGTTGTTTCGAACGCAAACAGAAGATGTCAGCTTTACAGCATTTCATTGCGACGCCTTCTTTCGCCTGTCGTTTATTGATTCTTCTTCCGGCATCACCAACATCACACGTTATTGACCAATGAGACGGTGCCATTGTCGTGTTAGGTCATCACAGTAAGCCCTATCGCCGTCATGGGTTAACAGTCGGCTTACTCACAGGCGAATCATGCTGTTCGTCAGCGCCGCCTGCCGGTCGGACCGAGAAAATGTCAGAGGGGAATGGGCCAGATAAGTTGTCTATTTCCTCTGTTCGCTTTGCCCGGTCAATCACACCTTCCCAATTCCATCAGATTCTCGACTGCCGAGGACATCCTGGTAGGATTACTACATACATGTACATACTTACGGTGATTCGCAATCTGAAACGCTTGATGCCCTGATGCGGCGCAGCGCTGCACAGAAAAGAGTTTGTGTAGTAATCTTCCTATACGGTCTTTTATGACCCAAGACGACGCTAGCTTTATGGCGTCTTATTTTCTGGGCTATTTGTCGTCAAAGGCGCTGCTGACGAAGTTCGCTAGTTAAAAAAACAATCTGGTAAGAGTCTTGTGTAAAATTCGATGCTTACTTCCTTCAGTCTCGCCGGAAGAAACCCCCAAAAGTGGACAATATCTGTACAGTAAGGAAAGTCGGCTACCTCAGAATCCTTTGCCCACTTTCCCCTCTTGCGTAGCTTCGAATCCATCCTGTTCTGAACCCCGATTGCTGTCGTGTTAATTAGTTTCTAGCAATACCGTGAAAGACGGAGAAAATCTACAAAGGCAACCGCCGTCGATTAGTGGTATAAGGCAGGAAACGCTACGATAAATACTGCACGTCGCCGCAATCCGCACCGCACACGCACTCGCCGGACCGCATCCTACTTGCTGCCGATTCCGAGGCGTGGTGAAGGAAGGTCTCACCTAATACGTAGAAGTTTCCATTCCTACTGGTACCAGAGGGCATACACCCCGAAATATTGAAACCTCTACGAGAGCACTAAATTCAACGTCCTTTGAAAGAGTGAATTGGACTCGTGTGCATATGCATATGCATTTATGATTGTATGCGACATCCATCACGTAGCTGCACAAGGCAACTTGCTTTTTTACCGGCAGAAGTGTAAGGATCTGTAAAGCTCTTCGTCTGCAAGTCCATGGAACCGAGAGACCAATGAAGGGAACATGTAAAGAGTAGAAGCAGTGTGACCGCCCCCTCCCCGCATAACCTTTTTGTTTCAGAACGATCACGTACATGACCTCCCCATTGCCCTGCTCTCTGCAGTGCATGCTCTGCAGGACTTCGAGAGCCCAGCAGCCCAATAAGAAGCAGCAGACACGGCCAGTTCCCACCAACCACATCATTGCCGTGAATGTAACCTAGTAAGTAAGCTTGGGCTACCTCGGGCTAGATCCTGCAGACTCCTATCTTGCGTACTGTGTGTTTCATTCCATCTTGTTTCATGTTTAATCCGTTTTGTTTGGCCCCTTTGGACTTGGTGTGTGTGTGTGTGTGTGTGTGTGTGTGTGTGTGTGGTAGTATACGTAATGTCCATGACCACCCTCCCCCACTCCTTTTGGCAACCCCCGCGTGATATGGAAACGCCGCAGACTAGCTGATGAATGCATCTGAGGACTTGGGGCGGAGTCGCCGTAGTGGAGAGACATCAATAGTGGCTGACGCTTCCACACCGCCACACCGCCACATTGGGCCCACTGCCCACACTATTGGCCTCCCATCTCGAATAGCGCAGAGGAATCTTGACTATCTTGACTGCGTGGTCCCCAGTCCAGCTGAGCAAGTATATGCATAGATTCAAACAAGACACGACAAGAAACAGGGATCGTGGTGGCAAAACAAAGTTTTCGGAAAATTGCTGCGGCAGGTATCTGAGGAGAACAAGAGTCAGAGAAAAGAAGTATAGAAAAAAAGCCCTGCATCATCCATCAATCCACCCAAGCCCCAGTCCATTTTTTTCATGCAAACGATAAAAGTTTTCCTTTCACCATGCAAATGCCCAATGTTTACCCTTACTGGATACCCGCTAACACTCAACTCATGCTACAAAATCTCCTGACCCCAACCGTATGTCTACTCATCGAGTCAAATATTCTACATTTACCTTCGTGTCATGTTCTCCCCTCAAAGTCATTATTACTATGCCGCACTGATTGCCGTAAAACACTCATGTGATATCATGTCAAAACCGAGTAGCTCAGCCAGCAAATCTGAACCGGCTTGCTTCCAACCTTCCTAACCCCTCTCGCGGTGCTACGTTTCTCCGGCGGTAGCTGTGTGTAAAGTCTTGAAGAATTGTCTTGATCATTCTGATGTCGCCGGTCTGGATGCGTTGGCGAATGTTATTTAGGAATCGTTCACTCTCTTGTGGTGTAATGCTGCCTTGCGGAAGCATCCCGACTGTCTGCTGAACCCACCCAGCAACCTGCTCTGGCATAAGCTCAAACAGATCGAGGAGGACACCAGAAGCATCCACGAAACATCCTTCAGGGAACGAATACATCAACCCCGTCATAAGGCGTTGAACAAGCTGTGCTCCAGATGCTGCGATCAGTTGCTTGACGCGGTCCTGGATTTGTTGGGGTACATCATGGCGAGAGTTGTCAAGGCTGGACGAGGGTGCAGAGTTGCGGCCATATCCAAGCAAATCGTGGAGAAAGTGGAGAGTGGCGATTATGGGTTCTTCTTTGAGAAGAGTCAGGGAAGAGCAAGCTGCGAGTACGATAGTTTCCATGAGAGGAGACGTGATAGACTCCGTAGGAAAGTAGAGCACCATGTCGCCTGTAAGACGGAAGAAGTCGTCAATCAGATCCGGCAAGTCCTCCGGTGGCAGATCGCTGAGGATGTGCAAGAAAGTTTTGGCTTGCTGTTCATAGAACTGATAGACATCGTTGGCTAAGCTTGCATCAATTTCATCACTGCCGGCAGAGAACTCGCGGATTATTGAAGAGGTTGCCCACAGAAAGCAGCCTTGCCTCGATGTCTCGAATCCTTGGATCAATTTGGTCGCAAGCTCTGGTAGAAGGGGTCGCATATCTGTCCGGTAGGAGATGACCATATAACGCCAGCATCGGCAGACTCGTTCCAGGATCGGTATGCTCTTCGAGAAATGTGAGATGAGGTTGGAAAGTACAGGGAAAAGTTCTTGGCAATACTTCACTGCCGGATTTTCTTGCCCTTTCGGTACGTGTGGTTTCACCATCTCGATGAAGATAGTGAGTAGATTGATTTTGTCTGCAACAACCTTCTGCTCCGACTCATCCTTGGCCTGATTTGCAAGAGCCATTAGGTTTTGTACAATTGGATCACAGTACAGCTTCATTGTCGGGTAGATCTGCTCCAGAGGCAATTTAGCGATGACAGAGGCTACACCATCTGTAATCTCCTCTTGACTGGGAACTTGAAGGCCATTGAGGTATTTGGCATAGAATTGTTGCAATGGCTGGATGAATCCGGCGAGCAAGCTCGCGCAGTCGTTGCAGAAGAACTTGAAGGAAAGCGCCGCTGCGCGAATGACGTCTTTTGTACCATGTTCAAACGCAGCCATGATGAAATCGAGCTGGGGTTGCAAGGTATCCGGATGCTCCGCGGTCCATTCAGTGTAGCGTCCTAGAGCCATAACAGCTTGGAATCGAACCTTGTGATGATCCGGAATCGCAACGATTAGTGGAATGAGTCGAGGAAGCATGGTATCCTCATCGCGTGGCACCATCCTGCCCATGGCTCGTACGGCAAACAGCGGAGCTTCGAGTTTCTGCCACTCCGGAACGCGATTTGGCGCAGCCTGTGGACCATATGCTTGTACCCAAGATTGGATGAAGTTGTAAGGTTTTTGCAAGCATTCAGCTACACCCATGACCTCGCAAGCATCCTTCAAGACGTCTCCCATGTGATGCCGGAATTCTCGGAATTTCTCTTCCTGTTCTCGATCACCCTCGAACAGATCCTTCTCGTCTCCACTCTCCGGTTTCGGGTACTCCAGATGACCGATCATGATATCAACCAGCTTAGAGTATACGTCGAAGAATTGTGCTCTTGCTGGCGCATATTTCTCGATAGTGAGGTACTGTTTGAGATCGTACCAGAATGTGAACGTATGAGAGACCGCATCACGCTCCTGATCCAAAGCCGCAACTTCCACGATGGATTCGACCAGGCCTCGGAATTCGGTAGGAAGTCGAGCGACAAGCAAGACCCAAGCCTCTCCAGCCTCGGAAAGTATCCTCGCAATTCCTTTGTATTTTTCAGAATCCTCCTCGCGTGCAGCTTCTACGAGCATTGGTCTCAATTCCAACACCTTGGGATACAACAGCATGATGCTTTGCATCGTCTCATCGACATCCCGCGTCTCGGAGATGAGATAACAAATGCACTCAACCGCGGCCTCAAAGGGATCCGGTACGGACAGAGCATTAAACATGACGCCAAACAAGGGTGAGTTCACAATGTTCTCCAGAGATATCTCGCGCATCCACGACGTAATGCAATTGAACAATTGCGGGTTTTGGGCAGCCGCGGCTACAGCCTATCAGTATAAATCTCTAAACGGCAAGGACTATACGTACGTGAAGATTGGGCATACTGCGTGAGGAGGGCGAGGGCTTGCTCAGCATTGTCCTCAATCAACTCAGCCGTCCTCATTTGCAACTCGGTTTCCTGGCAAGACCATGCATTAGACTAAGAATCTTCTATGATACCGCGATACCGCAGGAAATTGTCGGTAAGTTGGTGGTGGGTGGTGATTCGACCGAACGTACTGTGAGAGCGATTTTTCGTCCATGAGTAACCTCTTCTGGAAGGACGCGAAGGAAATCCAAGAGACATGGCAGCGTGGAAGGGTTTGTACCCAAGGCGGATACAATGTGAGCCAGCGCATCCTTCCACTCTGTCATCTGAATAGCCAGGTTTGCAAGGCAGACGCACAGCTGCAACCTAGTAGGTTTAGGCCCAGCATGGAACGTGGCCAGGTTCCTCATGATAGATTCACGCAGATTTGGTAGTGATTCACGTGGCAGCTGGTGAAGGTCGTAGACGATCTGGGCGGGTTAGACGTGAAATGAATAGCAGCTCGAGCGTCGTACCTTGCCCTTGAGGGTTGTAGCAGCAAACAGCTTCGCCGCTGCGTCCACATTGTTCGCCTCCAACATTCCTATAGTTATAGTCCAAGCTTCTTCCTGTACCATCCATCAGTACAAAAGTCCAGACCCTATGAATGTTCCTTTGTATATCAGTCAACGTACCGACTTCTGGAACTGCTCCAAGAAATGGTGTGCCTGCTCTTTCTGGGCGCGGTCTGCCCCTGATGCCATAGTACTGTGCGCGGCCAAAACAGGCGCAAAGGCCTGCTGGGCACCGTTGCTAGCCATGCCGTGCGTGGTATCGTGGTATTGTGGTATCGAGTTATCAACCGGTCGCTGGGAGGAGGCGATGGCGGGGCACCTATCTATCGACCGTGCATGAAAGGAGGAGGAGGTGCGTGGGCAGTGGGCAGTTTGTGTCTTTCGGGATTGTTCGAGAGAGTGATTGCGATATCACGGCGTGCGGACGGCGAGTGCAATATGTGCACGATGGGATCGGAGGTTGTTTGTTTGGCAGCAGTTGGCTAGAGGTGAACGACAAAGTAAGGTCCTGTTGTCCCGCGATTGCCAAGCCTTCGCTTCCGACTGCCTGAGATTTTGCGGAGCTCTTACTACCCTCGTCGCGCCGACTCCACCACTTCCAACCACTACATTTCCCTACCACCCATCCATCCATCACGGCGGCTACCTTACGACCCAACTTCTTCGATAACTCGCGAGCTGCAATCTATCTCTTCTAAATCTCGCCATTTTATACTATATCCACGATGTCTGGACGTCCAGGTGGTGAGTGCGCTGAATAGACATGGGCATGTCAAGCGATCAATACACAAACTAACGCGATTGTAGGCCGCGGCGGGGGTAAAGGTGAATCGCCTATCAGCTCTGATATTATGCGCTCGATTTCCGTATTGACTCTCCGCAGTGCTACTTCCCCCAATCAACTTCATCTTCCGGCTTCTTCAAACCCGCGCGACCGTCTCGATATGGCTCTACGAGAACTTGGGGATGCGCATTGAAGGAAAACTAAGGGTGCGTGCTACACAAAAACGGAAAAGACTTCGAGGATGTATATTGACTGAACTGCAGGGCTTTGACGAGTTCATGAACCTGGTTATTGATGATGCGGTTGAGGTCACATTGTCAAAGAAAGATGCTCCTGAGGAGCGGAGGAAGCTTGGTGAGTAGGAGCGCGTTCTATTCTTTGTTCATTCAGCTAACAGCTGGCAGGTCAAGTACTTCTCAAGGGTGACAATATCTCCCTCATCCAGCAACTCCAATGAGCATGCCCTCGTCCATGAGCGCAAAAGGACGCAATAAGAGCAAGCAAACTCGACTGCATGGTACCTAGACATGACATGAATTGGACTGAGGTGGAACACGTTCGCAGAGGCTGGCAGAAACTCGTTTGTAGGATACAGGATACATTCGGGTCTACGCTCGTCGGAGCTCACCCTCGCCAGTTATCAGGGCATCGAGACGGTAGTCGGTAGTATCCATGGGAACCGAATCGCTGGGCGGAAGTAATTGCTCCGTCAAGGAAAGACCGACTTTTTGTGGTTAGTTAGCATCATCCCATTTGAAAAATGTCAGTAGTTCTTACCGCGAAAAGGCAGCCGCGACGCATCATGACAGCGGCGCAGAAAGTAGTCGTAGAACCCTTTACCGTGACCGAGGCGACCGAATTGGTCATCAAATGCCATGCCTGGCATCACGATCAAATCCAGACCAACCTCGTCCGTCGTCTGAATCTGCTTGCCGTGAGTGAGACCTTTGCCGCCAAACGAGTTGGTCCGAGACGAAATGGAGTTACGTGATGGGGTTGGAATACTCCATTTATCGGGCTCCAGTGTCTCAAAGTCGTCTATAGATTGTAATTCAACCATGTCCATGATTGATTTTGGTTGGCCGGGCACGTGGGCTTCAGCTACATATGTGTATGGAATGAAGACTTGCTTTCCCTGAGCCAGGGCATCTTTTACGATGCTGGTCGTCGAGATTTCACCAGCTGGCATAGACAAGTAAACGCTGATGCGTATCGCGGCCTTGTACTCCGGTAGGGCAAGCAGAGCCTTGGTTGCATTGGAAGCTAAAACCCAGGCGTGAGAATCAGGTACCTTGATGATGTATTGAAAGTCAAAATGCCGGGCAGATCAACGGTAGGTTGACTCACTCTGCGTGGCTGCTGCTGCATCTGACACGTCGGCCAATAGATTTTTGATTCGTTTTCTAAGATCCTTTTTGAGTGCAGCTATAGATGCCATGGCGGGGTGACAGGTTTTATTTGGTTGAGACGTCTCAGCAGACATTGAACAGACCACTTGGCGTACCAAAGCTTGTACACTTCGAGCTCGCCTGGTTTCGAGTCGATGAATGAGATGAGAGATGGTAGGCACCAACGTTAGTGACAACTCGCAAGCTCCTAGTTCCGTCGAACAAAAGAATCCGAATACGTTTAGACAAAATGAACTGGTGACGGAGGTTGCGTGTACAGGACTGTCTACTATCCGGTCGAGATCTGCATCTCGCCGTTAGCCTTACAACCCCTGTCACCTTTTATCGGCTCCTTCCGTCATTCCACCTCCTGGCTCAACGCCTCACTCACCATCCAACATTCTCAAACAACCACTCCCCAACTCGCACCACCACCACTCCGCTCCCCCTTCGCTCTGCTCCGTCGCGCGCGTGCCCTTCTCACTGAATACCCTCGTTCCTGTCGCACACACTTCATCATGCTGTCTCTCTCGGTCGCGACGATGCTGCTCAGCGCCAGCGCTGGCTTCGTGGCTGCACAGACCACGGCAGACTCGGTCCCGGTCACTGATCTAGTCGGCACCTGGTCTACTAAGAGCAATTCTACGCTTACGGGTCCGGTATAGCTGTTCCGAGTCCAGATCTGGAGATATCGCTCTCACTAACGGTCGACATAGGGATTCTATGACCCTCAGAAAGACAGTTTCATCGAGCCGAAGCATACCGGAATATCCTACTCTTTCACTGCCGACGGCTTCTTTGAGGAAGCATACTATCGTGCTGTCGCAAATCGTACGTACACAAGACCGTGCGAAGAGAAAGCCTACTTGAGCACATGGAGGAGCGTCGAGCTAACGATAGGACGTAGCATCGAATCCCAAATGCCCAAAGGGCATAATACAATGGCAGCATGGCAAATTTAAGAAGCTGGCCAACGGAACTCTGGAGTTGACACCTATCGAGATTGATGGTCGACAATTGTACTCGGACCCTTGCGCTTATAAGAACTCGGTGTATACCCGATACAAGGCCAAGGAGAAGTTCCTGGTATGTTGAGCACTTCCTACACTCAGCCATCAAAGCTCTCAAGTTTCCATTGCTGACTATAATGCTCTACTACAGCACTACGAGGTTATCAAAGACCCGTACCACCAGATATCGCGCCTCAATCTTTTCAAGTGGGATGGTGCTCCGATGCAGCCGCTCTACCTTGCCATGTCACCGCCAACGATGTTGCCCACTACCACTCTGCACCAGACGAGCACCCCAACCCCTACCAATAGCAAGAACAAGCGCTCTGAATTCCCATTCTCTCCTAGTGCGCTTAGTAAACGATCTCCACAGCAGCTGCAGGCAGATCGCTGGTGGTGGTTTGGTGTGGTTCTTACTGCGACCGGTGGGACCTTGTATTTCTTTTTCTAGAGAAACTGACTGTCTCGAATCGGCGCAAACAGACAATAGGCAAATCACGAATGGCGCCGAGGGAAACAGTCTACACTGGCTTGAAAAGGTGCAAATGGGCGTTTAGTACGAGGCATTGTTGTTTTTTGTTTGTTCTTTATCTGGAGTTTGTTCATGTTGTACATGGCATTGGCATTTTACATTCAATCCGGCGTTGGCGGTCGCAGTTCTGTTGGCAGGAGTCGACAGGCTGCTGTACTATTGATTTATTATGATTTTAAGGTCAGGGCAGTCTATACATCATATTTCCCTAATAGCGTTAAAGGTAGTTGATTTTTCCAATTTTCCAAATATGAAAATGATGAACATGGTTTTAATAGAAGCAGAAAAGCACTTTCTGATTGCTTGAACGGAATCGTTGCTTTAAAATAATCAACAAATGCATATGTTGACCCTACTACCTACTTGACCATAGCAACTGTTTAAAGTGCTTGTCGATGCAGTCATCGGATGGTTTATGTACGCATCACAACAGGGGTTTAAAGATGTTGTGTAGTTTGATGCAATTGTATTAAGACGGGAAGATCTACCTAAATCTCCAATGAAAGGGTATAAGGCAATGCATGACAAAGAAAAGAACAAGAAGGAACCCTCCTAGAACACCGACCATGGCCAAACCCTAAAGTCCAGGCATAGCTCCTGAACAGAATCTCTCGTGGGTTATTTACTCCACATCAACATCCATTCTTATTCCGTCATCCACCATCGAATCCCGTCTCTTGCTCCCTCTGGCCGCCTCCTCCCTTTCTCTCGCCCACGTCCTCTGCTCTTCTTGTTCCTCCACTACCTCATGTTCCTCCCCTGCTAAGCCTCCATCATATCTCTCATACATCCTTCCCAATCTGTGTTCATCCGCAACTCCCAAGTCTTCCTCCTTCAACCGCTGCCAGTTCTCCGGCTCGCGATGGATAGCAACGACATATTGCTTGCCGTTGCGTGCCGTGGGATCATAGATATATCGCACGTCACCACCATCTCGTGCTACGTACCTCAAGAGCACGGTTCCTGGTTTTGGCTCTTCTGATGGTGTCGGTGATGTGGGGATGTCAGAGTCTGAATCCGAATCGTACGTCTCGATCAATTGGTCGAGGACGACGGGACCTTCACCTTCAGCCTCCCGCTTGGAAGGGTTGAAGAGATACTTGATTGTGTTTTTGGATGGAGTGGTGAAGGTATAGGCTGTGTAGGATGCCATTTGTTTGAGGTTTGTTTGTGTGGTTGATTGTTGGCAAAGGTATGTTTTGGTAACTTTGGTGAAGAAAGTTGAGTTTTATTTAGGTGGGTAGTCAAGAGGTGACTTGCGTTTGATGTTCGGGTGTTTTGATTGATTGATTGAAAACTGATCTGGCTGTATCAGCTCGATGTGCTGGGGTGAATTTATAGTTCGTTCTGAAGGGAGGATTGGTGGGCCAATGAAATCGCGAGGTTTTTCTAGAAGGTGCGGGAACACACGAGCAGTCACGACCTAGAGATTCAGGAAATCGCGAACCATCACGTACTTGCCAGAATCATCGGCTTCTTGCCGTTTTTATTCACATCTAGTTGGAGCGTTCTTCATTACTGATCATAGAATTACTAAACAGATCGTTGATATTCTTGCAAGTTGGATGCTGGATAGAACGACTCTGTATCCAATCAACGACTAGTGTCGACATCGATGAATTCGGTTAGCGTAGGATCGAGAGCCTCAGAGAGCGGTGCATGAACTGGACGAATTAGAAACATTGATGAGTATTGAACATAGGTTAAAGTGCGCTTGATCAAGTCTCAAACTACTGATTGGATGAGCGACTATTCATTCTCCTAGAAATTCAGTGGAACCAAATAATTGCATTGAACGCATATACTTTATCATTGATTTATCACTGGTGGGCATGTGCGCAGTATTATGGGATATCATATGAACTACGTACATGCATACCATGCTCTTCCGTCGAACTGTCCTTTACACATATCTTATTTTAGTCCCGCTTCCTCAACTGGACCATGGGTCCTTTCCTATTCGCAACGAAAATGTCCCACATTTGATATTGACCTTCGTTTTGACGACCTGGCTTTCCATTCTTATCACCGCCTCCGAGGTTGTTGTTGGCATCTTGCCTGAATTCGTATGTATACAGTGACTTTGCCAGCACAAGACGCATCTCAAGCCAAGCCAAGTTCTTTCCTACGCAACCGCGGGAGCCAAAAGAGAAGGGGTAGAAGGCACTTTCGGCTAAGGCGACGCTGTCGGGTGAAGATCCCTCGCTCTCGTTGTCTCGGTCGGTGGCGATCCAGCGTTCAGGGCGGAACTTGAATGGCTCCGGGAAGTAATCCTTATGATAATTCATGCAGTACATTCCCACGCTGACGTGGTTGCCTTCTGGGATGTAGTGGCCGGCAACAGTTGTTCCACCAGGAAGGACCACACGACTCGGTTCGGCGGCGACTGGTGGGGTCATACGCAGGGCTTCTTGGAGGAAAGCTGTCAAGTACTTGCAGGACATGATCTTTGCTCCAGACTTGATCTCATCATAGCTCGAGAAGGTTGATCGGATTTCCTGTGCCAGCTTCTCCTGGACTGCGGGGTTACGGGAGAGATAGAAGAAAGCCGCGGAGAGAACAACGGATGTAGTATCTGAGCCAGCAATGGTCAACACTTCGCATTCGCCATAGAGCTCATTCAAGTCGTAGCCCTTTTTGCCAGTCTCGGGGTCTACAGCCTTGAACAGCCAGTAGAAAAAGTCTTTGCGAACTTCGCTATCAGGCTTCTCTAATTTTTCATTCTCCTCTTGGACTTTAGTACGGCGAGCGAGACAGCCTGCGACGAAATTGCCCCAGTTTGTTACCGATGGTGGTGACGCAACTTCAAGAAGCCAGTCAAGCCCACGCGGTTTCGCCCAAACCCACAACGAGCTCCAAGGACTGAAGTAGACCTAGATACGTTAGCGTGGAGCAGATGATTAGGTGAGGATTAAGTGGTGGCTTACTGGGTGAAGAAGCTCCAAGAATGAAACCATCAGTTCAGGGATATGGCGTAATTCACTGTCGCTCTCTTTCATGTTGAAGCATTTGCCAAAACACAAATCACCAAGAATATCGAAAACAAGCCAATTCATCCAATCACACATGTTGAATGACTCGGACCACTCTCCATCTTTGCCTTTTGGCAACTGGCCGAGTAGTTCCAACCATCTGTCCATGTTCGAGTGCAGGAAAGTCTCTGCAGAACGCATTGCTGCTTCCGAGAAGGCATAGTTCATAACACGACGCTTGCGAGCATGTTGCTCAACGCTGGTGGTACTCCAGACGTTGACAGCATTGACGTTGCGTGGCCATCCTCTGTAGTAATCCGACTTCCTCACATTGCCAGTCGGACCGAATACTTTCTTGAAGGCACTCGGAGTATTGATCAAGACACTGTCGGGTCGGTAGCGGAACTCCGGACCTTCAGATATGGTTAGTGAGTCGGAGGAGTGCTATGTGTCATGAAACACTAACCATATTTCTCTTGGAGGCTGTAAAGCCAGAGGTGGCGATCACCATATCGTGTGTTCCACCATGAGGGGAAAACGGACAGCCGTGCCCAAAAAGGACCGGGGAACTTTGCAAGCGGGTGAAAGTAGAGACGGTAAATAGCCGTGAAGAGGATATAGGACAAAGCAAGCGAAGCACCCAAGCCCAGTAGGTTAGGGTACGTAATATGCTCGAAAATCGCCATGGTATGTCACAATGCTCGATCAACGGTCAGCAAACCTTCCTGGAAGGGAAGAGGCATTCAAAAAGTAATGCTTCGTGAAGTCCCCTTTTGATCGTCTGGTAGCTCGCCGACCAACCTTTCCGAATTCCATGTGCCGATTCTCCACTATAACGTCTCAGAGCTTGACCATCCCTGCTTTCTGGCCCCCTTGCTCATCCATGCAGTACTATTGCCACCAAATTGGGGCCCTGGAGAGTAACTCAAGTAAGAAGAGCGTTGTATTATGTGCGGGGATATACCACGCACATCCTATCATAATCATGCCACGTGAAGGCTTATGCAAGCCGTTACGTTTTTCATCATAGGGTCACCCCATGAACATGAGCCTACACAGTAACAATTGACTGCTCGCATGCGAGTAGCCGAGTCAGTTGTTACAGGGTATCTAGGCGATCATGGTCAATATCGGCAGGGCAACCTAAGAGCGCCCGAGTTTTTGAAGGAGACGAGCGTGGACACTTACTCGAATTGCGTCTGAAACGGTTATCTAAATATCACTAGGCGGTCTAGTAGCCTCAACGGCACGCCTCATAGAGGAAAAGGCACACGAGCCCCTCGTGTTGCCGAATAACGGTGGTCCGACACTTCCCCGTTAAGAACAACGTTGACACTCATCTTAGAAGGCCAGGCTGAACATTGCTTCTTCAGGAAGCTAGTCATTGCGTGTGCTGTGTAGTGGCGAGGAATGACCAACACCAG
This sequence comes from Periconia digitata, assembly GCA_948474695.1. NCBI lineage: Eukaryota > Fungi > Ascomycota > Dothideomycetes > Pleosporales > Periconiaceae > Periconia > Periconia digitata. Next base: position 1,048,191 of record CAOQHR010000007.1, on the reverse strand, counting down.
AATGTACGACGGCAAATCTTGACCCACAACTGCCCAACGTCAAACTTCTTTGAGCCAGGGTTGTTTTTTTAACCCTGCCTCTCCCCAGTTGATAGCCTGAATTGTTTTGGTTCCCAATACAACAATGTTGCTCCAAGACTTTTAGGACAGCCGGTGTGGTGGTGAGTGCGTGTACATGTGTGGCATCGACACCCAGGGGGGTCGGCTTCATGCGGTATGAAAGCTGTACATCATATCGAATTCGGTTGGGAGGTGGAAAAACTATTTGGTGTTGACAAATGTAATTCCCTCACAAGGTACACAATAACCCAACCGAAGCCGCCAAGTCTCGCATCCGCGCGGCACTTTATTTCCAATCGGCCAATAGGAGCATTCCCGGGCCGAAAGGTGCATAATGCTCATCCACTCAAAACCACCATGATTACATACCTAGGTATGCATGTGACACCTCCGGTACTGCTTCAGAATGTTGCACGCCAGAGACTTTGGATTTTCGCAAGCATTGATGTATGGCTGCGCTCACCGGAGCATCTCTGAAGAACAAAATGATTCGTGCGAGATTCCAAGCAACTGATCGTTCCGCGGAACCGACTGGTGTGGAGCTCACCACTCTACGCAGCGAGTAAGAAGTCTTGCTTAGTCGAATACATTCTACTGTGGTACTTGCATAAGCACGGCCACTCTATACGAGCTCTATACGAGAGTGCGAGTAGATTCCAAATAGATTCCCAAGAGGAAGAGTCAGTATTGCGCAATGTTCTCGATATAGATGCTGATTTGTACAATCTAGTCGCTTCATTATCAGTCTCAATTACTCGCTACAAATCCAACAGAATATCTCGTGATCCTATCATCGTCTCTCATGGTAGTCTTGCTCTATCGTGCTTGGGGTTGCACGTTTCAGTAGTCACTGACGTGTGGCTGCCGTGATGCGCCGTTTCCCTAACCCCTTTCCGCTCTTACCCAGAGTATCGTGGAGAAAGAAGCGCGGATATTTCGTCAGAGCGTTCAATTTCAAACTTTGTTCGCCTCGAAGCGAGCTAGCCTACTCATGCCTCCAAGGCCCGCTCCGTGAGCCGTAACTGTCGACGGTGGCACTTTAGCTGGGAGAATGGGGCCTAGTCCTCTTTTCTATAACGTCCCGCTGTTAGGCCGAGTCTAGTTATTGCCTCCGAGAACTCGAATGAGCCGACGAAGAAAATTTATCCCTACAGAACTTGATCAGGTATGATCAGGTACTTCAGGCTGGGATTGCTCCCACCTCTCACAGCACAGTGTCCCGGCCCAACACTGACTTCTGGAACCTCGCGTGGCCGACACGCAACTAGTGTTCTATGCCCATGTCCAACTATGAGAAATGCCAATGTTGGGCAAGGTCTGCATCAACATGTTATTCCCTTCGTGTAAAGAATCAACTTTTGCCCCACAGCTGGAGCCAAACGCTCGGGAGTATTCTATACGGTCCTTTGGCTCCGAGCATGTAGCTCCGCAATAATCCTTGCGAGCAGCATTGAACCCCCAGACACTTCTCCTGAAAGAATGTAGCAAGTTTCCTGGTTTGCGGGTAAGTGGAATGGCAAGGGCTGTTGATATGAAGGACTCTGTCACCACCTCGCCATTCATTTCTCGAGTCAATTTATGACTTCTTGTTTCGCCATTCTTTCGCTGTTGTCCTGTCGTGCTGGGTTTATGCTTCATTTCCACGTGGCTTCGGACAGCTGGTAATATCAAGGATCACGGTGCGATTGCGAAAATGGCACCCGTCGTCAATCCAGATGAAAGCCTGTGAGTGTTCCCTTGTCCTCCCAGCAGACTGTTCGGTCGCTGCTTCATTTGAAATTGGCATTTTTGCTTCGTAGATGGGAATTCAGTGCTGACGATGGAGTCAGTGACGCCTTTCGTCGTCGTCTAGATGGAGTGGCTTACGCAACATACATTATTGTGATGTTGGTTGTGCCCCTCAAAGTTTACTGTCGTAAGAAGGCGGGTGGTTGGAGCAATGTTGGTATGGACGACTATGCGACCTTGGTCGCTCTCGCACTTGCGAATGCCTTCTTCTATGTTTGCATTATCGGTACGCATTCCATCTTTGACTCTGCTCCATTGGAAATTCTCTGCTGACATGCTGATAGACATGCGCATATCGCTCGGTCTTCACATTACCGACATCACGAACCCTCTCCAGGTTATGGACTTTCTGAGAAACATCTATGTCGCAAACATGCTGTACACATGCTGTATCAGCGCCATCAAGCTTTCTATTCTCGGATTCTACTGGAGGTTATTCTCGCTCAAAGCTCGAGTGGTTATATATATCACCTTGGGCATGGTTCTCGCGTGGTGGATTGCAATTGTACGAATTGACTCATTCCAATTACTGACTTTGCGGGATCATACTGACTGGTAGCAGATGGCGCTTTGCATTTGGAATTGCTCTCCCATTGCAGCGGCTTGGGACATCACCATCACAGACGCGAAGTGCATAGCCACACGTTCGATCTACCTCGGCGGCTCCGTTCCCAACGTACTGCTCGATGCGTGGATCGTCCTCATTCCTCTCCCATACGTCTGGAAACTACACGCCCCTCTCGGTCAACGACTCCTTCTCGCCGGCATGTTTGCACTCGGTATCTTCATATGCGTCGTATCGCTCGTGCGTCTCATCATCTTCTTGCAGATTCCCATCACCACTGCCGGCGACGTGACATACAACTTCCGCGAAATCATCGTATGGTCGATTGTCGAAGTCAACATCGGTCTCACGTGTGCATGCTTGCCCAGCCTGAAGCCAGCACTTACCATGCTTGGATTGAACAGACTGTTCTTCTCCTTCAACAACTCGCGTCCCTCCAACGCGAAAACCCCCGAACCCGGTATGTCCGCTGGCATCGAATCCGAGTCTCGCAAACCTCGTAAGAAGGGTTCTACTGGGGGCATGTTCTCCAGCCTTGCTGGATTGACCAAATTCGGCAGCGAGGAAGATGGGTTCCGGATCATGGACAGCGAGAGTGAGCGTAACCCTCGCCAGGGCACCAACATTGAGTTGACACGGTTGAGCAACGACTCGTCTTCACAGAAGTCGCGGGAGAACGGCCGCACTGGCGGTGGCATTGTTGTGCAGAAGGACTGGTCTGTTCTAGTTGATGAAAAGCGGACAAGCAGGCCATAGGATGTGTCTGTCTCGGCCCTTGTTTCACTGACCATGGAGTCTTTTTGACATCAGTTGTTCTATACCCGCCCTGCACTCATGTTTCGCACACAAAAACAAAAATTCCTTTCTACTGTAACTATAATGTAACCCTTTCTACTGTAACTATAATGTAACCCATCACGACCAAAAGGCCGATTAGATTCAGGCCCAAAAAAATGAATAAATCAAATAAAATCAAATCAAGTCAAGTCAGAACCACTCTTCATAACAAGATTACATGACAAGCATTTTTTGGTTGTAGAGAACCGGACCGTTATCGGAATAGCCCCACATTTTGCAGGCTGTCATCAGTCTCTCGAGCGTTGAGCAGACACGGCACGTAACGCTAAACATAAAAGATGGCGGGTCTGCTCCACATGATGCCCACAACTCCAGTATCAGCCTCTCCCGTTATCATGCCACATTATCATGGTCCATGTGTGCTTCAAGCTAAACGTACCAGACCCAAAGGAAAACAAATAAGCTTACATCGATCTATAGAAGAGTCTCAAAATTCAAGCGAGAGCATGTAAACCGTAATGTATCTTGTACAGATTCATATCATCCACCCATATGTCAATCGCGTCGATATTGCCCAACTCCCTCTCCTGCCGCCTTTCATCCGCCAACCACGCTTGATGCAAGGTCCTAGCCAAAGGCACTCTTCTGTTGACGCTTTTGTAGCGTGCCGCGTTTGGAGTGGTCTGGAGTTCCACCACCAGCTGTTTGACGCGAGCCGTTCCGCCATTTAGGGTGCGCATAAAAGGACTGGGACCTTCACCCGTCACGCGGCAGATCAATTTCCTGAGGATCAATTCGGTCTGATCGATTTCTGTAGGATATGAGTACACGGACATTAAAGGCTACTCTCTTCCGACCCAATAATGCACTATGGCAAGAACCACCACATGCAGTGGCATTGCAAGAGATGGTAAAGAGGATTAGGTGGTAATTGAGATACTCACTATAAGTCATCGTACTACTATAACAGAACCTCACAATAATCGTCAAACGATCAATCACGACCTCCGCATCGTCTTCCCTTATCTCTTCTTCCCCTCTCCCAGGCAAATTTATTTGTTTCATCCCCACCATCGGCATCCTCAACCACGAAGCACACACGCTCTCACAAGACAAGACCTGGGCGTCGATCACGGGGCCCATGCGCGCCAGCACGCGACGCCCCACGACCTCGACATCTTCCTTCATCGCGCGACTTGTCAACAGCAACGGCAAATACGGACAGACGTATGGCTGCTGCCGGTTGATGGAAAGGACGGGATCGTCGTAGCTGCAGGCTCCGTCGGCTGCCATCATGGCTTCTTGGTTGCCTTCGTCGAAATCCAACCATTGCCCAGTGTTCTTGGTATTGTGAAACATGGGAGGCGTAGTAGGACTGATTGGGGTGGTGAGGACGTGAGCGAGGATCTGGTGGCGTAGTTCGGTGGGAAGGGATGAGAAGGGGAAGGGTGCGGTGTTCGAGTGCGATTGTGAAGTCGCAGTGTAATGCGCGGGGTGGGGGGTCTTTGAGTTGTTCGTCGTGGGTGTGCCAGAGGTGGTGGATCGTGATGAGACCTGGGTGTCTTGCTGTGTGTGTTGTTGCTTTAGCGGAAGGTGGCCAGAGACTTTGCGGATGGTTTGTAGCCATCTCGCGGGTATCGCCTTCTTGACCAGGTCTCGCGGGTAACTCATTATGGCTGGACCTTGTTGATTTGTGGCTGACTTGTAGGTGTACGTTGTACTAGGCTTTCATTTTGTCTGATGTTGTTATAGCGTTTAGGCAGCAACGCGGAGCAATTCCGGATATAAGGCGGAATTCGAAGTCGCTGCTTATAGGCCAGCCTCACACAGCAGGATAATTCTTTATGATGCGAATCTAATTCGATTCAATTTTCGACAGGATCTTATAAACGCTATTGCAATTTTTGGGTTGCTATGAAGGAGTTTTTGCAAGCATCGAAAAACTATCACAAATGTAGCTTGTATAGTGGAGGGTGACGAGCGCACCATGGTTCTTCAACCTCAACACTACAGATATTTCAAATCCGTACATCTCCACTGGTTCTTTGGGACGTTACGTACGTCACTACGTCAAATGCACAGTCAACACCACAAACGTTCAATCGTTTCGCGATAACTACACGCGCTACCATTGTCGACCAAATTTGCTTTACATGGAAGGCCAAAAGCTATCAGCACTGTTTTTTATACACAGTGATCTGGTTAGTTGTTGCTCTGTGTTGGAAAATATGCTGTTCGATTATGATTGACCCTTCTAATGTGAAGCGTGTATGTTGGAATTGAGACTATATAGATTATTAGAATTAAACAACACAACTTATACAATTCAACAATATCTGCTCTTTACATCGTGAAAGAAATCTAAAACTGCTAATAGAGTTCATGTCAAATTGATCATACGCTCTCAGACGCTCAGATGCCTCGGATCCGAGAAACAACCAGGAGAAAGAAGCTTATTAATGAAGTATAGGAAGAGCGCCGGGCAAAGGCGTTTCTGTACATCAAGAACAGAGTCAGCTCAAGTGATATTCCCATCCACGCCTCCAAATCCGCATTTTTGACAGATTCATCACTCACAGAGATACCACTAAGCAGATAAAATGATAGACCACCCGTCGCAGAGTACCCAAACACTGCCTACTTAGGCTTGTACCTCGTAGCTTCATAGAATCGCATCTACCGGAATGTTTCACAGTGCCATTTTCTCATATCAGAAATGAAAGAAATTGAAAGGTGTTACTCTATTGACTATCAACAAGTCACTGGACTATAGGCTTCACGTGGCAGTGTTATCTAACAGCATACATTCAGCTAGCTTGACCTGATGTAACACTGACTATCCTCTAGTCTTCTATTCTCGAATGCCGCAGTCCGTGTACATATATAGATATACTGAGAAGGAATTGAAGATCAAAACTTGCGGGATGGAAGGGAACCAGATTGATAGCACGAAAAGATAAGAAAAAAGCTAAACAGGGAAAGATCAAGCTCGTTCGCTCTTGTAGATTACTGTGATTGAAGTGATTGCTTGTTAAGACAGAATCTTCTGTGAGAGAGGGACACATTGCGAGTCGATACAAGATTCCTAAAGATGCAAAATAGACTTATGAATCATGACGATGAGGGTAGGTTTCGACGAGTTCCTGTGTCTAGCACTTCTTACGCACTTCATAAGCGCAAAGAGATATAGCAACAGCTCGATGTTGTCGAATCAACATCAAAGGAAGAGGAACCCGTCACATCACCCCTCAAATGAAGAAAGCGACGATACGGATACGAAGACGCGTTGTATACATATATCGGCTTCAGCGGCTCGATCTTTTCGAGATACCTCGCCCGTGGATTGAAGTCCCGTAACGCTCATGAAGATCCTGCAACGCCATCGCACTAGAAAAATATCATCGAGTCAAACATAGCGGTCTCGATTCATATCACGACATCTTCCGCCCTCTGACCCACCTCTTCGCCCTTCGCTGTCCCCCCCTTCAGAAAAGTTACACTCGGCACAACGCTACAGTACAACGTTGAGATACCATACTTCGTGTCCGATACCCGTATCCTTATAAATGTAAATGTGTGTTCGTGTGTGTGACAATAAGCGCGGCTCATCCATTCCACCGACTCCCCCCACCCCCCATCACTATCAATCTACACAATTCGCCCGAGGCTGAACAGCGTAACACCCTCTTCGCAGATTTTCCTTGCCCGAGTTCAGCATTCCCGGCTCAAGGACCCGGTGGAGCCGAACTCCACGAAGAAGGTGTGTAATGTAAACAAGAAGAAAAGCCAATTTTAATTATTCAGACATATGGACCTGCATACGTACACGAAGAAGAAAGAGTAAACGGCGAAGGCCAACGCACGCTAGGCGGTGTTTGACGAGTCGAGTGATCGGTTAGTAGGCAGCGTTACGTGTGCGGCCCGCGGTCTGGCTTGGAGACGTTTTTTTTTTCTCTTGCCCTTCGCCAACGGGGCCGCTACTGCCGCGTCCAGGAACCGGCCGGTGATAGAGGGGTTGGGTGTTATCAAGTACGAGGCTGATACACGTACATACATCGTGTTTAGGGTGGGGAGAAAAGGGAGAGGGGAAGGGTATGCCTTTTGAGAGTTCATGCCGCATCGCTATGCCCTGCGTGATGCGGGAACGTTGGTGCCCTATTTCATAGATGGGGGAGGGGTGAGGGACGGGTGGCGGAGGGTTTCGTCCCGTAGGACGCGAGTGCCCGTGACGTACAGATGAGAATTTTGCTTGTCTGCTTCTCGGTGGGATACGAAGTGCAGTGACCGGTCGCGTGGCTGGGTTCGGGGAGCAGTTTGTTTTCCGATGCAAGATGGGAAAGGGCGCAACATGTTGATTAATTGTGGGTTCTTTGCATGTCCGGTGGGTTTGAACGGCGAAGAGTCAGGGAGGGATATTCTCCATCGGGGAGGAGGGATGATCATAAAAGAGGTTTGCTTCTAGGACTTCGGTCAAGTAATCATCATACCGTCCGCTAGTAAGGATGGGAACATTACGCCATGTGGTAGCACGCTAAGCGTGTTCGGGACATATGGGTGAATGCACGGGTAACTCGTGAATTTGCCTCACGGCTCCAAGAGAGGCCAGTGACTTACTGCTTGGGCACGAATAGAGATCTACACGCACACAAAGAGCGCAAATCCACTTTGCCCACGTGTCTCTCGCAAATGCTGTCTGTTCAGGCATAGTTTCAAGTAGTGTGGCACAGCGTTTATCAGGATCGTCATGAATACAGCAGGCTAGTGACGGAACGGCGCTTTCGTAGGCATGTTAGTGGTTCACAGGATACGGTACGCCAGTTCATCGCCCAAGTGGCCGAGAGAAGCTAAGTTATTGGTCACATACAGTAGTCGCCGTTCACCATTAGACCAAACCCTGACTTGAACGTCTCACGTCCCTGTGCTATTCCTGGCGGACGATGTCCCGAGCCGTAGCAGCACATCATGAAGATTTTGGTGGAGCCTCACGTGCATTAAGATGGGTGCATGTGCACTTTTTTATCTCGTTAAACTTTGATTCACATGACGTCTATTCAAGTACTAATGCCTCCAATCGTATCTATTGCATATGCCGATGAGAATGAGTAGTCGTCTGTTTCTTTGTGACGACTGCGGCTGGTTCAGAGTAGCCCGAAAAATGATCAATCGCCAAAACTGTCTAGGCAGGATTCTCAAAGCCAGTCCGGTGAAGATCGTATTCGGCAGTATCCGGAGGCGTGAATGGTAAATCAGATGCTATTTTCAGCAGAAAGAAGATGACGTCTCCAGCTGAGGATAGGGTTCAACCTACTGTACAGGCGTAGTAAAACTGCAGCCAATTTCACGACCGCGTGGTGCGTACTGCGGTGATTGAATTTCGATACATTACCGGTATACGACTGACGGGCCGTGGTCGACCTGCGCCACACGAGAGTACTAACAAACACGAACAGCGACGTTGAAATGGGGCGAACTGATGAGGCTAATGTGTCTGTGGCCGTATTCAAGGTCTTCGTGGGGTGATAATTCGTGTCCGTCGTCAACGTCTGCCACTAGGGACTGAGTAAGTAGGCAGTACGTGATAGGCAGCCGATGTAGCCTAGCGTACTGTCGTCTACACGGGTCTTGGCGTGGCTATTCCTCAATGGCCAGCGGTGGGATGGGCAATGGCCCCGATGGGGAAGATCTTACTACTACAATGACGCTCGTATCAGCACACACTGTGGTCCTTGTATGCATTGCCTCGTGGTGGCAGGGGTGACGAGACGAATGGTGAGGCTGCTCATGGCTGTGGCGCCCGTACATGGCAAGAGTTCCCGGACCAAGACCCTGCTCACCCTGCTCGACATTACGGAAATGCTTGCTCGTGGCATCTGCTCTGATCAAAAGGGGGTTTGGGGTCAGGGATATATACGGCCGATCGACGTCGCTTGGACCCTCGTAGGCGCGTATTGGTGGTCGCCGTCTGCAGCCGTCTGCAAGCTGTGTCAAAGATAGCGTGGGCTTCGTATTCAGTCGGCATTTTTGCTCTGCGGCCGCAGTATCTTCTGCAGGTCCGCAAATGTGTGAGCCGACGGGCGAGTCATTGCGAGTTTGCAGATGTCATAGTTATCAGAAGAGCTGACAGAGTGAGCCACGTCCTCCATCCCAGCCCCAGATACCAGGTCAACGCGTGGGTGGACGAGCGATTAGCACGCACGCACGTACGCACATGGGGCGGCAAGGCTGGTGAGGGCCGTGTGCAATTCACCATCCATCCATCCATCCATTCATTCAGCCTTCGGTTCACCCATCCATCGATCCGTTTTGCCAGTGAAGAATATGAAGAGCGGGGACACAGCTCATGGCGACGGCGCCACGGTGACGTGCCGCTGGCGTACAGTGATAGTGTGGGTGGGTGGAGGAGTGGTTGATGAATGATATGAATGGATGAATGGATGGGACGGGATGCTGGGGGAGTTGAGCTGGGAGTAAACAAGGTTTTCCAAAGCGGTGGATGAGAGCATGGATGGATTGCGGGATGAGCCAGGCTGTTGGCCAGAGCAGTCAGCCGCCGCCGCCACCACCACCAAACGATCTAGCCATTCCGCTTCGAGCACTGCTTTATTGGTTCATCGACCCAGATTATCGTGGCCATCACCAGTCTCCAGCCGCGTTAGGTGCACTGTGACGCGCTGAACGTGTGCTGTAAACGATGCACTGTTGTTCCTCTTCAGCTCGGATGGGTGCAAGCGACGACATGTTTGCGTGTGCCTGCAGGAAGCAGCGTGCCATGGAGTGGTCTCCTTGCAAGCTGGGAATCAAGTGAACCCAACCCAGGCAGCGGGCGCGGGGTCGGCACTTGTCCAAATGTTCACAAATTGTCCATGTATGCAGTCACTTGTACCATGATAAGTGTGTACACGAGACTCCACCTCGGCCGGCCAACTTGGCACCTTTGGATCTTGGCCTGTTGTCTCGGACCGTATGTGTCCATGTGTGGGAGGATTAGGTGTATGTACTAAATGCAGATGCAGATACGGATGCGTATAGGTTGAGATGAGGTGAACAGCGACGAAAATGGCATGATTTGATATGGGCGGATTGCTTGCTTGCTTGATCGATGGCAGATGGGTTGTTGATTGATGTCTAGCTGGCTAGCTGGCTGGCTGGAATGCACGATTTGGACACGCAGGACCAATTGACCCACATGCGTGCGTAATTGCTGCGAAGGAGGCTGCTGAAAGATGGATGCCTCGGTTGCTGGCTATCGTCTTTCGTTGTTGATGTTTGGTTGACGCTGGCTAGACGGGCTGGATCAATGTCGTGAGAAGGAAGCCGAGGCCGGCGTCGCTCTCACAAGACCCGCACAATGACTCGGGAGCGAGCAAAAGCCACAATTATCAATCATTTGTAGTTATGACCGAATGCTAATGCGTGATATCCACGGGTGCAGAGTCACTGTGCAAAACGCCAATTGAATAATAATGGGTGGTGGGTGTTTGATCTTGGGGGAAAGGCTTGTACTGCACTGTGCTGTGCTGTGCTGCATCGGATGAGGCTGGCTTCCTAGCCCTAACAAGTCCACCACCACCCTTCACCCATCACCCTTCATCCGTCCAAACTCCGACTACATCTCTCGCACCAACTGATTCCAGCCATCCATTATCAACGTCACCGGCATCGTGCTGCTATTTTGGGAGCCACACCCCGGCCGCAACTCGGGCACGCCCTCGTTTGCCCGCCTGCACGGTCCAAAGTCTTTTCTTCCTCCACCCAAGGGGGTCCCGCTCTCTCGACTCACCTCACCTACACACAGACCATACCACAACCTCACCACCACCACGCCCTCCTCTCTCACATCTCTCAACGCCATCTGTTGCCCGTTTCGTGTCTAGCTCCCACTCCTGCCCGACCATACCTCCTGCCCATTGATCCCCTGCTCCAGACGCCATGCACTTTTATTGCATCTCGCGTTAGCATGGCCCCATAGGAACCTCTTTCCTTTCTCTACGACCCCTTCATGTCTCTCAATATTTCTGCATTTGCTGCATCTGCAAGCGTCTAGCTCCCCAATGTGATTCATCCCCTGTCTTTGCCTACTTACCAAGCTCACAGCTTCCTGCTCTTGATCGGTCCGCCTTCACTAACCTCAGCCGTGTGTTGTCCCGGAAGAGCCTGTCTTGTTCTGTACGGGGTCCTGATTCGGCCTGATCATCGAGGAGCCTTGTCGCCCTCTCTGCCGCCTTTCACACATAACATACATGGTGCGTGCGTGCGTGCTCTTGCTACCCGTATATCTAACGTCCACTTCCATCCTCCATCCGGTCACTGGAGACAGCAGCATCATCATCATCATCATCATCATCTTTCATACAGGACTGTACGTCTCCATTCTTCTGCATCATATTATCTGCTAGTCTATGATCGTCATCTCGCCTCCTGTCCTTGCTGTGCTACTCCTCCGGTTGCGCCAAATCTGACAGTTGGGCCGTTTGACGCCCCCGCCAAACCATTCCTCCTAGCGGACACTCCCCCTCTTAGGCGCTTTAGTGTCCATTCACAAGTTTCCTACGCGCTTCTGGCTGGCCTAAACACTGCTAGGGTCGCCGTCTGTGCAAGCCAATATATCCTTGGATACCCTCTTGTCTAAAAACCTTCCTCAAACCGACCCAGTGTTGTGGTTGAGATTGGTTTCTGACACCTCCTAAGTCTTTGACACCCGCACTACATTCTCGCTTCAGACTTTTGCGGGGACTCTCCAAAGCCTGACTCTCCCACATCCATCGCAACATCATGTCCTCCGATCCCAACATGGCCGGAGACGGTGACGATCTGTCACCTACTGCCTCATCGAATCCCAAGATGAGAAAACGAACAAAGACTGGGTGCTTGACCTGTCGCAAGAGACGAATCAAGTGCGGAGAAGAACGTCCAACGTGCGCAAACTGCATCAAGTCGAAGCGCCAGTGCGAAGGGTACAACCAACGTGTCGTCTTCAAACCCCCTATTGGAGACTGGCCTAATCATCCAGGGGTTGTGAGTACACTGCAGTACCATAACTCCAACCTTCCGGGCTCTCGTACAAATAGTGGCCAGCCAGCACAACTGCCAACACAACCTCAAGACAGCGGTTTAGCTTCTATCCAGCCCCGTCCGTTGACACAGTTTGAATACGCTACCGATAGCAGCACTGTCTTGGATCACCAGGCTCAGTCATATACACAGCCTCTTCAATCTCCTCATCATTATCAACCACCGCTTGTTTCGCCGCACCATCAAGTACCGACCCCAACCAGCGCAACGTCATATTTTCCACAACCTTCGCCTATTCAGGCTAGTTTTCAGGGACATTTCGGTCAATCATATCCGCAGGCGCAATATCCTGTCTCGTACGATGGTGGCGTTGGTCTGAAGTCGCCCGTTTCTCAATCAACCCAGCAAGCGTTTTACCAACAACATCCGGTCTCAACCTCTTCAGATCGGGAGCAGTTGTATCTCTCACGAGCCGGCGTATCTTCGCAAAGCGGAGGCTTCCCTATTCCAGCCAGCTCAATGGATTATAGTCTGTCAGAATCATATACCATGCCCATGGCGAACTCTCAGGCCAATCCTCCCCAGTCTACTTTTCAGACTGCCAACATACCCCAGAATGCTACAGCGGACGTGAATTATATGCACCAGCATGCTGTTTATGGTATGTCTCGTGTCTGATTCCTGTTTCCATATAAGCTGTCATAGCTATCGTTGTTCATACCCCCTTTAAGTCTAGCCTCTTGTAGACAGATGCCACTTTCGCTGAATACCATTATCGTGTCTTTTCTGTTCAACATTTCCATGTAAAGAGTGGTGTCTTACGTCTTAGATAAACTTCTGCATGTGCCCTGATTAACCAATTTGAGATTGAGGCTAACTATTCCCGATTTCCAGCAGAAGAACAACATACCGCGGCGCCTCTCGATGCGGTACCCGCACCACACATACCATTGACCGGGTTCGGAGGTGAGGATCACCTCAGTCCGACGGAAATCCTCGATGAAGCTGCAGTGGAGGAAGTAGACGACGACTATTATGATGTACACCCTGAGGAGGATGAAGACATGCTGGATGTCCCCGATGAAACTGACAACGCCACCATTCTAAGTCGGGACTTCAGTCTTATTCGAAGAATACATTTCGAGAACACAGATGCATTGGCAGTTCGTCGCTATGACTCATTCATCTATGACGGGATTTTGGATCACTACAGACCAGAGCAGGTAGCCAATCCTCTCAAGAATCCAAAAACAGCGCGAGTCTTTGCACACTTTATCCATGTTACAGGTCCGGTAGGTGTTTACATCCTCAGCCTATTCAAAATTCATGCTAATGAGGTCGGCATAGTCTCTTTCTATATATGAACGTCATCCACGTAATCCTACATCCATTTTCGAGGGAACGACTGTGCCCTCTCAGCAAAGTTTATGGACATATACCTTGCCGTTGAAAGCTCTTGGCAACCAGGCATTGTTACAGGCGATGTTAGCTATGGCAAGTCTACACATCGCCAAATTACAAAAGGGCTCTGTCACGCCTTCATACAAGCATTACGGTATGTGGAATGGAATTACAATGAAAGAGCTGATCGTTGAGACTGCTGTTCATAGCATTTGCTTTGAAAAGGTTAGGAAGATCCTTAGCCAACCCTAAGAAACGACTTTCAATCGCAACTTTTGCCGCGAGTGTGCTTCTAGGGTTCTACGAAGGTAAGTGATTCAACTTCTGCAATGTTCAGTTCACTAATCATTTCAGTGATGACTGCTGAACATACTAAGTGGAGCACACATGTCGTTGGCTGTGCGCAGCTGATCTCTGAACTCGACTTTCCATCTCTTACCCAGAAAGCGAGGCAGCTACGAGCTGCCAAAATCGAAGAAGAAAGAAAATTACCACACAACAATCCTTACATGCTGATCAACCAAAAACAACTTGACAAGATTCTGAGAAACAGTGCGATGATGCCGGACGAGGCTATGGTTAGTACCATAGTTGGAAAAAAGGTGAGCTACGATGAGTTTGGAAAAGTATTTGAAGAGACTGGGAAAAGAGCAAGGAACACAGCTCTCCTGGACGACCTAGATGTGCGGACTTATGAAACACTGCAAGATATATATTGGTTCTATGCAAGACAGGATGCTTTCCAGGGCATCGTCAGCGTAAGTCGTGCCCAGACTTCAGGTACACTATGAATATATTCAGTCGAGCTTATGCTGACGTTCCACTCATGATTTAGGGAAATCCACTCATGTGAGTATTTGGTAATGTATTGAGTTTGCAATAGCTGATACGCCTGAACAGCACAAGTTTTTCGAGATGGGCAGATTGCCCTCCCCGCGCACCCCTCGGTCGTGCAGACGCTCTGTACGGTACCCACGACCACATAATACTCCTGATCGCCCGCATCTCAGACTTCACAACCCGCGATCGTAACCGCAAACTCAAACAAGTAGAAGTAGATGGTGGACAATGGAGGCCAAGGCCTGGAGTACCAGGCATGCCTATGGGACCGCCGCCTGGCAAGGGTTCAGGCGGACAACCCTCTACATCTGCAACTCCTATGGGGCCCCCACCTCACTTGAGGAATGTTGGAGGGCAAAAAGGCAGGCCCTCACCTGGCCAGGGCCCTCCTAAAGGTCCCCCTCCCGCTGGTTCAATGCCGATGTTCTATGGGATGTCTCCAGCAGCACCTCCAATCCCTGTCCCGAACAGCTACACCAACCCAGATCACGTCCCGGATAGTTCCTCCAAGACTTCAAGTGCATCGGCCCCATCAATGTCTCATCTTCCGGCTGCATACGATGCTGCTCTTGCGGAGTGGAACGATATATCCCATGCTCATGCTACGGTAGCACGATTCCTTGCCAATACCGAGTCCTTCGCCCCCTTGACGGCTGATCTTGTAAGTCACCTGCAGTCTCTAGTTGAACATGGAATCTAATCACACATGATGGGATTTAGTATCCAGTTGCTCCAGGGGGTAATATGACGCCGTTCGGTCCCGCACTTCTACATAGGAGCTACGACATAAGCTGCATGTGGAATCTTCTTTACCTCGCCAACATACTGCTCCTTCGCGCCCACCCAGCATGTCCACCGGCCGCGCACATGGCAGCGGGGATCTGCGCTCCCGCCACACACCCATACGCAACTCTCATCGGACGCATAAGTGCTGGTATGCAGATGCCAGCCACAATTGACATGCCTTTATCACCATTTGTCGGAGCAGCCCTCATTGAATCCACCATGCCGCTGTTCTTCGCTGGCATACAATATCAAGACTCTACGCAGCGAGATTGGACTATCAACAGGCTTGTTGATATCGATCGTCGCACAGGCTGGGCCACTGCAGCTGCCATCGCGCGTGGGTGCGAGACGGCTTGGGAGAGGGCATCGGAGATGGGAAGGGGGCCTCCATATAAGAGAAAGAGAACGAGAGCTGTGGGTGAGAAAGGACCGATTGTGATAGATGAGGAGAGTGAAGCTGCTATGGGTGACAGTATGAGTGGAGGAGCTGTTAGATCGTCCGAAGGGAGTGCAAGTGGAGCCACTGGCGAGTGGGGATTCGTGGTGGGAAAAGGTGGGCAAAGACATCATACGCCGTGGGCGATGAATCTGTTGGCCACGGAACAGGATATAAGGTTGCAAATGGACAGGGTCAAAATTTAAAAGAAAATTACCATCAGAGTAAAAGGGCGGGTGTCAGTTGGCATTGGCTGCCGTGATCAAGGAGACAATCATGAGTAAGGAACGAAGACGAGCAAATCGAAGGACTTTCGCTTCACCGATATCGATAGTTATCATCAATAATACTATATATCTTCAATTTGCAGATATCATAGCATAGTCTACGGGAACAGAAAATCTAGACACGACACAACCACACCATTGAAACCGCAAGAGTCGGTGATCGCCAATAAACACAACCCAATCGTCAAAAGTCCTATTCAAGCCGCCGCCAACAATAACAAATAAGCTCAAGGAGAGCAGCATTACCCACAGTACACATGATCAAGACGATATCTACCTAGGTACCAACGCCCACGCCAACACAAATCTATCCTACCGCACACCACATCGCATTACCACATTCCCAAATCCGAAGGAGAAGAAGGAACAGAAGAGAGGTCAGCACGACAAACGGAAATAATCTCATAACCGCCCCCTTCCCCATTCGCTGCACAGCCGAGCTTCTAGGGAGAATGCGCTTATCCCGATGATTCTAAATATCTAAAGCCTTGGACACGAATGTGTGGGTATATGTCATATGCCATACAAATATAGTACATTGGCATATTATTACATCAAACCACCCTACTGAATGATATCTTAGCCTTGGGGTAACTTGCAGGCTTGAAATGCATATAGAGCGCAGTGTAGTGTAGATTTAGGATAAGTAAAACAATAATACTTGATATGGATTAAAAAAAAGAAGTTGGTAGAGCACGGGTGGTAATGTTCCAAACAACATCCGGGTTCATCACTTAGTGCACGGTGATACTTTTGTGGTGATCGTGTCAAAGAGATATTTTCATTGCAGATTAGAAGATAACTATCCATAGAAAAAAGAAAGATGATGCAGATGGGAGCTTTATGAGTGATGATGAGTGGTGATGGTGTTTGAGAAACGTTTGACGGCTCCAACCCTGGTAGAAGCTTAAAAAGCCCACTAGGAAAAAGCCAGTTGAGTAGAAAGAAGATGTAAGAAATTCCATGGTGAATATGAGGTAGTGTCGATGAAGGTCATGGAAATTTGACCGGGAGGTAGCAAGGACTACCTGCACAATGTGATGATCAGATCACCCGTTCGCCAGCCAGAAACTCTGTGTTTCTGCAACCGGGGGAGCGAAATTCAGGAATGGACAAAGGACAAGTCATGCCAAATTGTGTGTCCGTGAGTTCCCATCCTTAGTCCCATTCTCACAGTTGAATCCCTTCCAGAACAATAGAGATCATGCACTCACTGATCCAATCAATAGGATTCACGTGTCTCCATCCATTTGATAATGCCGAGATATGCATGTAAGAAATTCAGAAATCCTCCGACACCAAATAAAGTGAGGAAATAGAAGTGAACAGGACTGTTCGGACTCCCGTTTTCCGGCTCAAGGTGTGCGGTTGGAAGCCAGTAAGTTGTAGTAATCCGCCCTCCAGTCGACACACTCGAGGTACTCGAGGTAGAACCGCATGGGTGGTGGTAGGTCTGCATCAGCCTGGAGTGGTGTCAGTGATTCATTCTTGCCAATAAAGTATATGTCATCCTGGCACACATCACGTTCCCAACAGTAGAGTGCATGGTGCCAGTGACTCCAGACGACGTGTAAAGAAACATTACTCACTCGGTGGAATGCCTCCATGAAGAAATTCTTGCTCATCTCGCTTGACCTAAGCTTTGTGCGCTTCTCCTCCTCCCACAATTCTAGCTCTTTCATGTAGTCGGCGAGCGCCTTTGCAACTTTCTTGCTGTATTTCCCATCCCCTTCAGCCGCCTTATGATTTCCATTCGCAGCTGATGAACCGCCGGAATCACTACCGATCTTGCCTTCATACTTGGGCATAGGCCAAAAGTGATTGAGCAACTCGTGCGTGAGCCACTCTGGACGATCCTTGACAGTGCTGAGCCGCTCAGCCCAGTATTCCAGGACAGTGTGAGGAATTTGTTCGATCATTCGGTCGTAGTCGAGTTTATCAGACCAACGAGTCTGGGAGTAGTTGCCGTAATAGTAGTACATCAGGGTGCCAGATGCATCTTTCTTTCGAACGAACAACGGGGTATCCTCGGAATATACGCCATACCGTCCTTCATCCTGATGGTCGTCTTCGGGGTTTTCGGGACGGAAGAGAGGGACGAGCTTTGCGCCATGTTGGCCTGGAGCAGGGGGCGCGAACGGCTCGACATCGGCATCAATGAGGTAGTAGCAACGGTTGGGAAGTGTGGAGATACCAGTATCCGGAGGCGCATAGAAGAGACCAGGTGACCACAATTGAGCATTCGGAAATATAGTGTTTAAGGTTCCTAGCGTGGCACCCTTCATCTCCATGCGAGGGATCAACTTGGCAATTGCTGTGTGGAGGGGGCGAAGGGTTTCGATGTAGTGGGGGATCCAGGTGGCCGCAGCCGCAGGCGTATCGTTTTTCGCCTGCAAAACGATGGCTTGGTTATTAGACATTGAGCCAGTCACGGTAGTGGCGTCGTCGTCAATGGTTTCAACCTCAGAATCAGTCAGGAGGGAGTCTTGGAGACCATGTCCAACCGAAGGAGCGGGATTGCCGTTCGTCTTGTTTTTTGGAACAGGAAGATGGGCATCTGAGTGAGCTGAATGGCCGTTGGTAGGTTCGCGCGCATGAGTTGGCCCTGGGACGTTGTGGACAGCCAGATTCCGATCATCATTAACACCATCGATAGAAGCTCCCAGAATTCGCGCATCGTGGCTGATATTTTCGAGCTCTCGTATAAACTCAGCCACCCGTTGATCTTGGATTGGACCCACAGTCGTAATTGCATTCAAGTCACGAGCCTTGATCATATTGACGGACGAGAGGAGAAATTCGACGGTCTTCTCGAGCTTCTCGATATCTGACCGGAAGGACACGTTGTCACGTATGAGCTTGTTCAATGTATTCTCGAGAGAGACCTTGTCGAATACGTATTGATTGACCTTTTGCTCAAGAGACGCGTGACTGCGCATGAGCTCCTCGGTCATCTCGTCTGCAGTCTCGACAGCCTGACTTTGACTATTCTGGGAAGTCTTCGGGGTGAATTTATTGGCTTTGGGATTCATCGGATACACAGTGATAGGTAATGAACCGGAAGGCTGGTGGACTGATGTGGAAAGCAGTCGAGAAGCTCCGGGCCGACAAAAGATGAAGGGTATGAGGTAGAGGAGAGGTGGTGGGGAGAAGAAAGGAGGGTGGGAGGATCGGAGGGGGTATTTTATATAGGGAGGCCTCGGTTGAAGTGAAGTCGAGAGCTGTGCAGATAAGTAAGAGAAACAGCACTTGAGAATCGATATGTAGTGAGAGGCGATTGCTGCTGTGTATATAGCTCGACCGCTCCACGTCGTAGTGAAGTCGGTGGGTGAAGTGGAGAATCACTTGATTGAGGTGAGATGATGAGAACAAAAGCTATCCATGTTTGCTTCAGAAGTGATGTTGAAGCGCAACTCTTCGGCAAGGATACTGATTATCACATTTCTGAGGACTGACATATATGCATGTAGATGAAATTTGGAAGTCTTATGTAGACATCACCCAATACTGGCAGGCCATCCCAGTGTACCCTGCCAGGATATGACGTGAAGATACACCACTAGAATGATCCGCATGGGCTCTCCAAAATTATCGCATGCCAATGTTTGACCAATTCTTCAATATGACAGTGCTTTATCCGTATCTCGGTACAGTCAGGAAAGAGAGGCACTTGCTATTCATGATCAGCACATTTGTTCGAAATCATGTTTTTTCAAGATTTGAAATATGGTGCATCTTCCGATGATCGTTCACAGAATCAATTGGCAATGTCTCATGGTGTTGTTCTCCTAGCTGTCGCGGGTATCCAAAGAACATGGTGGAGTAGCTGTTGCAATGTCGCATGCCTAGAGCCACTGCAAGGAAGAGATGACAGACCCAAGTAAGCGAAAATCCGTACTTCGTACTGGAGCAAAGCAGAGACGAGTGTGTATGGATAGATGGTGGAGTCTTTGAAGTGCATGCATATCTACCGTAGGGCTACGGTGCCGGAGTTGCACGCGACTAGCGGCCCCCTTCTCCTTCCCTTCGCTTGGACCCTGATGACGAAAGGTGCTCGGGCCATGCAAAAGCGACCCGGTTGCTTTGCGGTTCACTTTCTCCCGACTCGCAACGCCGTGGATGACAACCTTTTTGAACGAATGTAGGACTTATTCTCCACCTGGAGCTACATCGAGCGTAATTTTCCTATGAGATTCAGCACATAATCTAGTACTATTTTACGATCTAAGCACGCAACTCTCCATCTGGCCCCATGCCTCCCTCGAAACGCGCACAAGAAGATCCACAGTCTCTCAAAGAGAAGCTGCACTCACTCCAGGGTACTGGCGCCCGTGGACGTCGGAATGGCCACACGAATGCTGCGAATGGGAGTAATTTGAAAGAGGTCATGTCCTCGAATGGGGACAACGCTTCCACCAACAGTGGGCAGAACGAGCATACCTCAGGAGGAGTGAGTGGCCTCTCGCCTACATGCTGCAGCGCTTCACCAGAGAGAATGAGCACTGACAAACCCATTCAAAGACTCGGTGGGACACACAAGACACGGCCGTTCTCCAAAACTATCGACGAGCCTATCGCATCGACACTCAGCCCCCATTTAAAAACCCCCTCAGTCACGTCGTCCTCAACCAGGGCATCGGTCGGTTCTCACCCACAATGGCGCGCCCAAAATCAAAGACTAGGGTAGAGAAGAGCCAGGTGGCTTTGGCTGTGCGGAAAAACTTCAATGCGCAAGCCGTGTCGGAAACGAACTGCATCGTGGATTGGATCTACACAGTCAAGAACCAAGGTGAGCCGAACCCAGTATGACACCATCCAATCTCTATACTAACCAGCTACTAGACAAAGAGTTCAGAGTACGATTTGCGCCGCCTCGAAAATAAAGCATCGCATGCTCATCTTTCGTCCCTTCTCGCCGCTCATTTTCGGAGCCTTTTCTACCTCTTCTTCCTCTGGATACCCTTGCCACGATTCGGCGTCGAACAGTCTTTTTTTCACCATACCATTATACATATAGCATTGGATAGGCGTTTGGGTTTTGCTCTTGTCATAACGTAGGATTGCAGTGACTGCGGAAAAAAGGGTCGGGTCGTAACGATACTCGTGTTGAATGGAACCCTTTGACGAAACGTTGGCGGCGGGGATGGTCTGGATATACTGTTACGATACTCGGGCAAAAATCACCACACTGTAATGATCACATTGTATTGCTCTGCGCATTGGGGACTGTAAAGTATCATTCCAGCTGGAAGTGTTATTTCGCCACTTTCGTTTGATAAGCCTCGGGACAAGTCATCTCGCAAAGGAAAATTTACGGGGTACTATGCAATCGACTGTGATCCTCCATGGAACAGAAAGAAGAATCTTAATATGATTGAATGTACACATGATCAAGACATACCCTGCTCCTTATTGCCCATACTGTATTGGGTCTCTTCTAGAAATTCATAGAAGACGCGTGCTTGACGACGCCAATGACATGGCGCGTAAAGTGGATTAGTTGGAGATGGTCAGTGCGTTGATTTTTCCATCATCGTTCAGACCTCGAAACAAAGTCTCCGTTGGCTTCCCATCTTGCATCAGTCTCATTACATCGTATTAGAACAGTTAATTCCATCTATCAATATGGCATTCGCTGCTCCTGCGCTGCCTCTCAAGGCGGTCGCTCCTGCACGCTTCGTTTCTGCCACCCGGCACTGCCAGCGACGAAACCTATCACAATCATCCAGAGCGCAACTTTCAAGGCCATCGATCGCGGCGAAGAAACAGACACAGAAGGCGCATGCGCATGCGCCACGGATACGCGTGAGCTCATACCCTTGTTTCTGATTCCTTGTACTTCCTAAGAATTGTCGCTGACACATTAATTTTTTAGCTTTTCCATGCGACATCACCCTCCCACGCTATCAAAGACCCTTATGCCACGCTGGGGGTTAACAAATCCGCATCAGCCGCCGATATCAAGAAAGCCTACTATGGCCTTGCGAAGAAGTACCACCCTGACACCAACAAAGATCCTTCCGCGAAGGACCAATTCGCCGCTGCCCAGACCGCATACGATTTACTTTCCGATGCAGAAAAGCGAAAAGCATACGACTCGTATGGATCTGCTGCATTCGATTCCAATGGCGGCTTCAATCCTGGTGCGGGCGCTGGTCAAGGCGGAGGCAATCCATTCGGCGGCGGCTTTGGGGGTTTCGGCGGATTTGGTGGGGGGCAGGGCGGTTTCCAGGGAGGCTTTGGACAGGATATCAACATCGAAGATCTTTTCAGTGCATTTGGAGGAGGCGGTGGAAGAAGAGGGGGAGGCAGAAGCAGGAACCCGTTCGAAGAACAGATCATGGTGGGCGAGAACATTGAGATACAGACCAATGTCTCTTTCATGGATGCTGTGAAAGGTGTCAGCAAGGAAATTCACTACACCCCGATGGCAGAATGCAAGACATGTACTGGCTCCGGACTCAAGAAAGGCGCGAAACCGAGCGAGTGCAAGGCTTGCGGAGGTACGGGACAAAGAGTCACCAGTATGGGTGGATTCCATATGAGTACTACATGTTCGAGCTGTGGTGGAGCAGGCGTTGCCATTCCTCGCGGCTCCTCATGCGGAACCTGCGGTGGAGAGGGTGCCGTCAAGGAACGAAAGTCAATCACAGTCGACATCCCAGAGGGTGTTGATGATGGCATGCGGTTGCGAATCGTGGGTGAAGGTGACGCACCACTCACAGGGCAAGCCATGGGTGCCAACATACGAGGCACGAAAGGAGATTTATACGTACTCATTCGTGTAGCGTCCAACCCCAACTTCAAACGCACAGGTTCCGACATTCTCCACACAGCCACCATACCTATAACTACAGCGGTGTTGGGCGGTGAGATCAAGATCCCAACTCTCGAGGGGGAAACTCGAGTCAAGGTCCCCACCGGCTCCAACTCGGGCGATCGCGTGACCTTGTCTGGCATGGGCATGAAGAAGCTGGGCAGCCGCCGCCCAGTGAAGGGCGACCTACGGGTGGAGTTCAAGGTCAACATGCCCAAGTATCTGAGCCAGAACCAGCGCACAATCTTGGAGATGCTAGCAGATGAGATGAACGACAAGACTGCAAAGAGGATGATACTACCTGACAAGACAAAGAACGCGGATGCCGAGAAGAAGGAGGCAGACGACCACAAAAACGAGGGATTCCTGAAAAACGCATGGCACAACATCACTGGACAACACAGCAAAGATCGGAGCGAAAAAAAGGATGATGACGAGCCCAAGAAAGGTTCTGGATCAGGGTAAAGGGCCAGGCAAGTGAATTATTGTTTAGAAGAAAGGCGGCCCTCGTGTTTTGATAGGAGTGTTGGATTCCCCCCTTCCCGCTGCATGTACAAGATAGTGTGCGATATAGTAAAGAGAAGATGGCGTACAAAGGAGGGAAGATTGCATTGGCTGGCGTCGCTTTGTTATTTCAACTTTGGCTGTGTATGATTGTTGTAGTGGATAGTGATGAGTAGTCGCATTTGTATTGTAGTCATTGTCTAGGCCTCTCGACTCAGGCTTGTATATTACTCTGTATCCAACAGTTTGCAGCAATCTCGATGACGACCAAGTGGTGGCTTGACGGATAGGGGCAGGTTGCTGAGCGGTTACATATGGCTGGTCGCGTAGCATATGAGCATGGTGAGTGGTTGGATCGAGGCGCGTATTCCGCTTTCCATCCCACGGTCCCTCGCAGGGCTGCAGCAGGCCATGGATGGAGGAAACGAAGCAGTAGATGAGAATTGCCCGAGTTGCATATTGCGAAAAGCACTTGAGCTTGTAAGCGCCCAAGAAGTTGAAGCTTCCCCGTTCTAGGCGACGACGGCTTGGGATAGACTCAATGAGTGGACTCGACTAGGTATCCCCTGGTACATAGCTACCATAGATTCATGTATGATCCCGTTCTCCACCGCGACCTCGGACTACTGCCAAACAGCTACATGGCTGACAAGTCCCGACAGCGTCTTGTTTGACTCGATTTTTGAGCGGAATGGTCGAGAAGAACACGGAAGCCAATACTCGGCAGATGAGGAAAAGAGGATGTGCTTGTTTGCCGCTTTTGATTCATACAATAGTACATAGATTGATAACGTGAGATGGTAAGGTGCTGTGCTGTACATGTATCCGTGAATGCGCGTAGTGTTGAAAACGCTCTGCCGCCCATGCACCCGCAGCTGGCCACATCAAAGGCATACACCAAGAACCCTGCAACGTCATTCAGGGCCTGCATTAGGTACTCGTACACGTCTGCGTCCTGCAACGCGACAGTGCAAACTCTTTAGATTTTGCATTGTACCTATACCCTCCTGCGTCTGTCCGCAGCTGCCACCGCACAGCTCCCACCCAGCTGTCAGCGCCCGAGTACTGGCTGGGGTACAGTAGTAGTAGGCGCCCAATTGCTCGCCCGCCCGCACGCCCACTGCGATCCATCCATTACCGTACCCTAACAACCCCACCACAGGTCAACACCAACCTACCTATATACTTTACCCATCTATCCTGTCCACCTGATTCCCCCGTCTCCACCGTCCTCGCTTCCGCACGTATAGCTACACAGCCGGCAGGCCTTTCCGCCTCGCCCAGCATTTCTCTACTTCCGCCTACCACCCTCTTCCCATCATGGCCACCCTCACACCCATGATATCCGTCCCCCTCAAGCAGACCAACGAGATCGACTGGATCAATCCCCTCAAATCTTATATCCGCGCAACCTATGGCGATGATCCAGAACGCTATGCCGAGGAGTGCGCTACCCTGAACCGCCTGCGCCAGGACATGCGAGGGGCCGGCAAGGACAGTGCCGCCGGGAGAGATCTACTCTACAGATACTACGGCCAGCTGGAGTTGTTAGACTTGCGCTTTCCCGTCGACGAGAATCATATCAAAATCTCCTTCACCTGGTATGTCTCACCTCGGCACTGAACACGGGTTTGCCTAAGGGTTTGGAGTGTTTCGATTAACATGCAATGCAATTAGGTTCGATGCCTTCACCCACAAGCCCACCGCTCAATACTCGCTCGCTTTCGAGAAAGCCTCCATCATCTTCAACATTTCCGCCGTTCTATCCTGTCACGCCGCACACCAGAATCGCCATGAAGATGTCGGCCTCAAAACTGCATACCATTCTTTTCAGGCTTCTGCTGGAATGTTCACCTACATCAACGAGAACTTTCTCCACGCACCCTCAACCGATCTCAGTCGCGAAACCGTAAAGACGCTGATAGCCGTCATGCTCGCTCAAGCGCAGGAAGTGTTTCTGGAGAAGCAAATTGCAGATGGGAAGAAAGTTGGCCTTTTGGCCAAACTAGCTAGCCAAGCTGCGTTTCTGTATACACAGGCTACCGAGGGAGCCCAGGAGAATGTCACAAAAGCTGTTTTTGAGAAAATTTGGTTATCCATGTGCCAGGTCAAAGCCAGTTATATGGCTTCCATGGCAGAGTACTATCAGGCCCTCGCCGACAATGACGCCAACTCACATGGTGTATCGATCAGCCGATTGCAAGTAGCGGAAGCTGATGCTAGAGACGCGAATCGGGTAGCCAATACTTTCCCTTCCTCTGCCCCTACCAATTCAAATCTGCCTGCAGACGCCGGCTCGGTGTTGGTCGAGATGACAAAGAAACATTTGCAGAATGTGCAGGAAAAGTTGGCGGAATTCTCCAAGGATAACGATTTCATCTATCACCAAGGCGTCCCGAATGAAGCATCCCTAACCCCGGTTCCGAAGCTACCAGCCGCAAAGCCCATCCCCGTTGGCGAGTTGTATCAAGGTCAGGACATCCAAAGAATTATAGGTCCGGATATTTTCCAAAAGATAGTGCCCATGGCTGTCACGGAATCTGCCAGTCTTTATGATGAGGAAAAGGCAAAGTTGATTCGAGCAGAGAGCGAACGAGTTGAAGTCGCGAACGACGAGATGGCTACTAGCTTTGATATTCTCAAGCTTCCGGATAGTTTGAACGTGTTAAGAGGTGGGATGGATCAGGACATGATGGTCGATGAGGAATTTGGACAATGGTGCGAAGAGTTGGCTGGTCACGCACCTTTCACAGCGGCCTTCAACCAGCTAAACACTGATAAGGCCGATATAACGAAATCGCTCGACACTAGCATGAAACAACTTGACATGGAAGAGAGCGTGTGCGAGAAAATGAGATCAAAATACGGAGTGGAGTGGACGCAGCAACCCAGCTCGCGTCTGACTGCCACCTTGCGAAGCGATATTAGAAACTACCGAGGAGCGATTGACGAAGCAAGTACGAGTGACAACCAGCTGTACAACACTTTCCGACAGTACGAAGCCGATTTCGATGAAATGCGATCAGCCGGCGAAACGGACGAGGCCGATGTACTCTACTCGCGGGCCATGGTTAAAGCTGGAGCGCAGAAAGGGAAAAGCCCTCGTCCCGCCGAGGGAAATCTCATTGATGATGACTTTGATGATGGGCCAAGCGTTGCAGACCAGATTGCTGCCGTTGAGGATTTGCTGAGACGTTTGAACTTGATCAAAAAGGAGAGGATGCAGGTATTGAAAGATCTCAAGGAGAAGGTATATTTGAGCTTCTGCCATGGTCAACAAAACGCATTTTTACTAACAGTCTGCTAGGTGCATTCCGATGATATCTCCAACGTCCTCATCCTCAACAAGAAAGCAATCGCCAACCAAGAAAACCAACTCTTCAAAGCCGAACTCGAGAAATTCCGGCCACACCAAAACCGTATTCTGCAAGCTAATCACAAGCAGTCATCTCTTCTCAAGGAACTTACCCGCACGTATTCAGACCTCCTCAAAGATAAGCGCGTACGTTCTGAGCAGACCAAGTACGACGCATTCAATAGGCAGAGGAACAGTGTCATGTCAAAATACAAGAGAGTGTATCAGGCTTTCAACGACTTGAACGCCGGTTTGATGCGTGCCCAAGGCTTCTATTCCGAAATGAAGGACACCGTTTCTAGTCTACAAAAGAATGTTGAGACCTTTGTGAACAATCGGCGATCCGAAGGCGGGCAACTTCTCCAAAACATCGAACAGAAGAAATCGCAGGGCGCAGATCAAGAACAGCAGCGACTCAAAACCTTGATGGATCGTATGTCTATGGAGCCTTCCGGTTCTTCTCCTGTCTCGGCAAGCGACGGTCGAAAGAAGAGCATACCAGGTCCGCTTTCCTCAACGCCGTCGAATCAAGGCGGATACCCAACAGCAGCGTCTACACATTCAGCATACAACCCGGCGGCCTCGCCACCCATCACCCCAAGATACCCCTCAACAAATGCTTCTGGGCAGCAGTCACAGTACATGTCGCCGCAACCCCACCAGCAACCCTATGGCGCCTCCTCGAATGGTTTTAACCAACAGCAACAGCAGCCTCAATACGCACATGCCCCTTCTCACTCACAATCCTCATACAACCCAACCAACTACGGTCCCGTCTCCCCACCGCCCCACCAAGCCTACTTCTCCCCACCTCCCTCACAACACCCGCAACAGCAACAACCGTGGGGTCAACCCCTGCAGCAGCAACCTCCGCAGCAGCAGCAACATCAACCTTCATACGGAGGAAACTACATGAACTCGACTCCCCAGCCTGGCTTCCCGCAAGGTTACGTCCCACCACCGCCACCTCCCGGACCCCCGCCAAGTCAGCAGCAGCTAGACTATAGTCAGTACACGCAAGCGTATCCGGGTGGGCCTGGAGGATATGCAGCAGCGCCGCAGCAGCAAAGGCATGGTGGACAGCAGCAACAGCAGCAACAAGGAGGAGATCCGTGGGCAGGGCTGAGCGGATGGAAATAAACCGGTTCGAGTTGGATTTGGCCATATCTAATGCTAGTGTTGGACGATGCATTGCCTACCGCTCTTTCTTCGCCAGCTAGGTTTTCATGATACCTTCCTTCGTAGCTGAGGATGGGTGTATGCGTATATGTGTGTGTGTCTTTGGGCCTTCTAATAGTTGATGTGCGACGTATTTGTCTCGAGTAGCTGGAAAGAGTGAAAGTATGAGCATTGCAAATCCCGTCACTTCATTCATCCCCCTTTCTCCATGGGCTTTAGACTGAGCATCATTCCTCTTCACATTAGCAGTACCCACAATTTCCCCGCGTTATATAGAGGAAAGTAAGCGGGAGTTTTGAATGCAAATGAGTAATGAGAGAGCGCGCCTTGAATCATTCGCGCGCATAAGTTTCTTCTGTTCACTCCCTTCCATCTACACAGATTAGATTTCATGAAGTGTAGCGCTAAGACTGTTGTACACAATTTCCCAAATTGACTTCAGACTTTGCGTTCGTATATCCGTTCTTCTTCATCTTCTCAGACTATAAAGTACGGATAATCCTCACACTCCTCTACTCCAGAATCATGCCCGTTAACTGCCCAACACCCGCAATATTACATCTTCCAACCTCTGTTTCTTTGCTCGTGCAGGATTGTCTACTGTGGTGTGACGTTCACCGCTGGCGAAGCGGATTCATGCTTGAGCGGCGCTGGGGCGGAGATAGATAGGGGGGACAGTAGCGCACTGTTTGATTTTATTGTTAATTTGATGTGGATAATTTGAAGAGAGTAGGTGGGGTAATATGTGAAACTTACGAGTTTGAAGCGATGGGCGCAGAGGCCGCGACTGTGATGAGGAGGGACACGATGACGGTGGTAGGGAACTGCATCTTTTCTTTCTCTTTGAAGCGTGTATTCTGCGGTTTGGGAGGGAGCGTTGGAAGTGGCGTATATTGTCGCGTTTATCAATTGGACTAGCGAAGTGCTGGAAAGGTGTCAAACGAATGTGTGTCTAGCTAGCTATGTACCTAGATAGATCCAATGTGTGTGGGTTGTCACTGCCTTTTCATTCGAATGATGCAAAGGTTGCTCGTGCTAGTACAGGGGGTGGACGGGGGACACGAAGTCCGATATATGTACCTTCTTTCAGCCCCCACAACGCACCCTTTTGCCTGATTTGCTTACTACGGTTTTTCTTTTTATTGTTTGGCTAGGTTTAGTCTGACAGGTATCTTGGCTCGTCTTACGCGAATGATGAGCTTACACGAAGTACGGGTGTCTCTTGCCGGTTTCCGTTATTGCTGGGAAATGCACAGCTATGTGGTCTAGGTTAGCTGTGTTCATTACATACATATGTATGTATTGTTTAAGTCTTTCAGAGTCTCAAGTCCCTCTTCGTATTCACTCCGGAAGCAGGAATTGATACAACGTCGATGAGTTTGAGATGGGGCAAAGGAATATTTGTACCTTACATAAGTGCTCAAGTGCTTATGCAAATCACGTGAGCATCTGGCTGCCTGGACCGCGATCAACGTCAATATCTGCTGTGCCATTGTATATATGTTGTATCTTCTGTGTTCATGAGTGCGTTGATTTATCATTGAATATACGTGGGATCATCGGTCTCTCTGTATCACGTACAATTGAACATAAATATCTCGACTGCGCAGTCTCTCCTGGATCATGACTACACATTCTGATTTGCAGCCCCCTTGGGATTCTACCCCAGGATCTCAATTCTCGTTGAATGATTCACTCATGCGCCCCAGGGCTGGAACATCATTTTCTCTATTCCAGAAGCTACCACCCGAACTACGAAACCGCATCTGGAAATTCAGCCTTCCGCAGCAACGCCTTCTCAAAGTCACCGTAACAGCAGCGGAACCATCCCGGGTATCCACGTCCAAAGTCCCCAATCTTTCATTATACCAGGAGAAAAACCGCCTGGGCAATGTCATTAGCGGTGCCGACTACTTTTTGCGTCTGGGCTCGACGGATACCAACTCACCACTGCTATATGTAAATAACGAAGCAAACGCTGTCGTTCGTGCAGTTCATCGGGTACATGTCCCCATCACACATCGCGTACCGGCATTCAATGCTCCATGCTTACGCTTCTGCCCAGAATCCGACACCATCCTGATCTATGTCAAGCGCGATGAGGATGAAGTTCATTTCGCCGACTTTGTTCATGATGCGCTGGCGTATGATCGAAAGAAGAAAGGTATTCTTCATATGGCCATCATGAGTAAAAAATACGAATCAAAAATTCGTTTACCTATGGGTGAGTCTCTACTCCCTACTTCGTTTGTACTTCGGGCGTTCCTATTCGATCGAGATGATTTTACTGACTGAAAGATTCAGACCTCTCTTGCCTACATAGCCGCGCAAAAGCTGCTTTGGCATCTACACTGGCAGGGCTAGACAGCGTAAGCCTCGTTCATCTGTATCCAACCCGCACACTGCACCAG
The DNA here is from genome assembly GCA_948474695.1 of Periconia digitata. NCBI lineage: Eukaryota > Fungi > Ascomycota > Dothideomycetes > Pleosporales > Periconiaceae > Periconia > Periconia digitata. The sequence goes on along the minus strand of CAOQHR010000007.1, from coordinate 1,017,952 downwards.
GGATTATCACAAGTGCTTCTCAGGGGAGGCAAACCAGATGATAGGCTGGTACAGTTTGATGAAGCATCCCCGCTGAAAGAGAACCTGTTGCGCTTCTATCGAGCATTTCCATTGTGGGCAAGCACCGCTACGTATTCGATGCTGCAAACAGATCCTCGCTCAGCATCTCAATACCTAGAACTCACTGATGCCGCGCATGACCCTCGTAGTCTCATTCGCGCCTGGCGCATGCTCGAGACCGCGTACAATATCCCCCCAACTTCTGATACCAAGATACGCATCTGGTTGGCAATGGGCGAACCGGATGAAAGACAACAAATCTCGACTCTATATCAGGCATTCATGTTTCGACAGCGTGAAGAACAAACCTGGATGCGACTTCTCGCGCGGGGTAACTTCTACGTACCAGAGCGAGATCCAGATAATGACGATGCACTCGACTTCTCGGAAATGCTAAATGCCATTGGCTTTTGGTCGATACCTGCTGAAGCGTTTGGTTTCGTACCAGAAGTCGATTACGCTGAGCATCGCTGGGGTCGTTTGGGGGCTTGGATTTAACTGATTTCGAGTCCCAGATTGAGCTTGGCCTTTTTGAAGTTCCTTGATTACCTGGAGCTGCCGAGAGTTTGTTCTTATATTTGGATGTTGTAGGTGGACTTGGGTTGATAATATCTTCAATTGCGGTGCGGGACTACGCAGATACTGACTTGGATGCGCAGGCTTCTGCTGTCATGGGATTCATCAATCTTAAAGTGGACGTGGCTTGATATATGAAATTGTATTCATACGAGAGGCGAACCCATATAGACACCAGCAGAAATCTGTGAAGCTGCGAAGGATCGATCGATAAAACCAAATTGTGATATCTATGTCTAACTGAACATATTCTCTATCAAAACTTTCCGATCTACGATCTATGAGTTGTAGAAAAATGGTAAGAAGAAAGCAGAAACTTGATGACCATTTCCACTGCAAGAATCCTTTCACTATCTTAAGACAGTTCAACATGTCTCCAGGCTGCATGCTAGAGAATCTGCAGTTATCGATGACGACCGATGCTAGAAGAATTTAGAGACTTCTGCCATCAATCTGGCGGCGTTGAAGCGTGCGCAAGTCAACGTTCTGGAACATGCGGACCTGTATGGGGTGTATTAGCCGCGCTGCCTAAACATGGTATGGAGGCTGACAAAGAGTGGAACATACATTCAATGCTTTGACGCCCTCATAAAAACCTGGTTCGATGCTCTCAGCCATCAAACTACTTCCACAGCGGCTGCAGAAATAGTGTTGGACGCGTTGTCTACCGAATCGATATTTCTAAAAAATCAAAAAAATCACCGTTAGCGAGTGAAGTAGATGGGGATGGCTGTGTTGTTGTTCTGCGGTGAAATCTGTACCTCGACTAATTCGCTCTCCAGTCCCACATTATCAAACTGGATACATTCGTTTTGAACGTAGACATTCAGATATCCGTTTCGCGCGCAGATCGAGCAATTGCATTCCACGACCCAGCTTTGGATGTCATGAAGTGGCGGGGAAAGAACGACGCTGTACTGAATGAGCCCGCAGTGACAAGATGCTCGATACTGATATGCTGTCAGTAGTCTCTTTGTAGCTATGCCGCTAATTTTGACGCTGAGAAGGATATGATGACAAGCTATAGCAATAATTCGGGTTGAAAGGAAGATCGGATGTGAAGGAAGATATAATGTATACACAGGAGAACTGGGGGTACTCACAGCTTGGCTTGAACTGTTTGCTGAAGCGCTGTGAACTAGAGGATACTGCACGTTCGCCGTTCTTCTGTCTAGATTCATCGCGACAGAGAACGGATGGAGGGGTAGGAAGTAAATGGGATACACCTTGGCGGTGTAACGGAGACGTCTATTAAAGACGTCTCTATCGCTGTTGCTTCAAAGAATAACTAGGGAATCCACGAGCTCTACCTGACTCCGGCAGTCAAGTAGCAGATAGTTGATCTTACTCAAAATAAAGTGAAGTTGAGGGATTATTCGTTGTAGCACGCGTGTTCATGTTTTTTGCAGTTGAGTTAATCTACTCGAGAAGCACTACTTATATTCGAGCGAAACTGCTCGGGCGCACTCACGTTTGCCATCTTACATCCCCTGTTCTTTCGAAAATGAATGGCTTCGTAGTCCGTTCTATCCCGTCGGCTTCTCCACCCAGTCAGAATTTTGTATTTCGAAAGCAAGATCTCGCACGAAGACTGGATAGCCCCCATAACAATGCAAAACGGTTAGTCTCGACATTGGAATAAGAACGCCAGGTAAGCGAAGACCGATCATTCCGCCAATCGTGTAACGTATTGCACACGGAAACGCTCCGATCGTCGCCTCAAATTAGACTGAAGACTCGTGTACACGAAAGCCTGGAGTATGTGCCCCTGGCAAGTGCAGATGGCTTAGTTGGGGTTTGGCCATAGTTCGTGATCTACGGCTTTGGAGCCACAACTGTTCATGCATTCGTACGCAGGCTTGCCGTAAGACGAATGTTCTATGCTAGGAAGAAATTCGGGAATATAACAACATAATTTATTCCCAGGTTTACTTAGTCAAATGATGCAATTGGCTTGAGAGTAATGTTGGATACGAGGTTTTTGAACCCAAGAATGATTGTAGTTATGAGCAATTGAAACTAGCGGTAAGGGACCACGGTCTTCTCGTTTTCTTTGCTGGTTTGGGCCGTTTGGCACTTGATATCTGAGGCTGTAGGTCAGACGTTCGAACCAGGGGTGTGGATCGGCATTGCGGCTCTGATGACCCTTGACCGGGGAGTTGGATTGGGGAAGGATCCAAGCATCGGGATACGTTCCAGCAAGATGGATAGAATAAGCGGCACGACGTTACACCGATCTTTTATCATTCACATGTACGAGTACAACTGCAGAAGGGCAACTATTAGATAACTTCCTTCAAGTTGTGTGTGTAGCACTGGATGTAGAATATAAGCACGAGGAAGCGTAAAGTCACTTCCAAGTCTCTCGGCAAATATTTAGCACACCTGCTTTACGTGGCTTTCACTCACTATGAGTAGATCTGAATATGTCTATTTCTCAAAGGGGGAATTTTCGACCAGACGGGATGAGTAATGGTGTGGGGGGACACAATGACCAGGATGACCTCTTCACCGAATAGTTCGGAAGTAGGCAAAAAGGCAAATGTTGAAGCATACAATGCTTGTGTCGATCATAAAAAAGCGAAAAGATCTCGCATTTCGGTGCCAGCCGATGATCTTCGTGAGATGTCGCAATCCTGCTGCCTTGACCGGTCCACAGGCGAATTTCAGCTGTGCCCGTATTCGTTCTATGAACTCGTATCATGCTTTGGAGGCTGACAACCTGCATTGAAAAAGGTACGCGACAGCAATGATGTAAGATTAGCCACCTCAATGGACGTTGAAATGCCCCGCATACTTCTAATGGGGACTATCGGCGTTCTTATTATAGGTTCGGTCTCTAAAACCTTACAGTTTCAACCCAGATGTGGTTTCTGTATTATGGCTTCGGTTTCCGTTCCGTAAAAACAAGATGAAGACTGACTTGAGATTAGTACGATTGTGCTCATGAGCTCGGTGTATCCGAGATGAAACGATGTGAATACGCCCACATTATGCAGCCCAACCAAGTAAGGAAGCCACGCACACTATCATCTAGGCAACCGCTTTCCTCTTGATCCATCATGCTCCTTCTGAATTTCTACCCTCGGCTTCTCCTTCCCCCAAAGCACACTTCAATGTTAGTACGCACCAATGAGAAGATGCTCATCCAAAACCAGTATAATCAAAAACGCCAAAATATGGACGAGCAGATCAGTGAAAACTGCATCATGAGTCATTGCTCGTGTTCGCCATCAATCATTCCTCAGTTCATGCATCCTCTCAGATGAGTCTCAATAACTCATTTATTTGCTGTTTTGCCTAGATATGTTCAACTCCACACGACTGTACAACACTAAGAACAGATTCAATGGGACTTTGCTGGCAAAAATAACTAGAGATCAATTGAACCAAAGGGTTGCTATTTAAGATTCGTCCTCCAACAGTGCGATTAAAGAGTATACCTGAATCCCACCTGACCTTCAATAGGCTCTTCCGGGCCACCATTGGCCACCTGTGCATCGACTTGCTTATTCTTCTTCATGAAGAGTACCGTCATTACCCCGACTATAGTCAAGATGTAGATCTGCAATCCTGCTGTGACCCACAGTCCCGTGACATATCTCGGCGCATCCCGCTGTCTGAATACTGTACTTGCAATCATGCCTCCAATGGCACCAAATCCAATTTGAAGAGCACTTCCTACAGATCTTTTGCTCTGTCCCACGATATTGTTGCTTTGATATGCGAGGATCGCCGGAATATTGCCTTGGCATCCGCACACACCCAGGAAGCTTCCAAAGTAGCGGACTCCGTTATTCGTGCTATATGCAACAAGCATCAGGCCAATGATAGCGAGGATGCATTGAACTGCAATAACAGGAGAGCGAACGCGATATTTGTCACCGACCCAAGCAAACCCGAGAGCAGTGATCATTGCGACGAGGTTTGGGGGAGCGGAGAGAGCGTTTGCTGCTCCAGCAGAATATCCCATCCCAACCAGGATGACCGGTAAGAAGTAAGAAAAAGCATAAGCTGGCATCGTTGTTGACATGAAAAGGGTGGCGAAAGCCCAGAGTTTGAGATCTCTGAGGTGATGGACAAATTTGGCCCATGTCAAAGGGTCAGACACTGAGTCTCCCCGGTCGTCCTCGATCCTTTGAAGAACACAGGCTGCCTCAGAGTGTGTCAAAAAGCCTATTTTCTCAGCCTTATCTGGGAAGTCGAGAATGATGAAATACGATGCAATGGCCAAAAGGCATGTGAGTATTCCTTCGATGATGAAGATCCATCGCCAGCCTCTAAGGTTTCCAACGCCTTCCATTTGCATCAGACCGTAAGCAAGGATGTTTGCAATGCCTCCGATTCCCACGGATACGAGGTAAAAACCACCCAGTCTGTGTTCTATGTCAGCCACATAGATGTCGAAAAGGGTCTGAAAACATACCTTTTCTGGACTTCAAATCGCTTGTACCAGCAAGTGATGAGATAGACGCATCCCGGGAAAAACCCAGCTTCAAAAGCTCCGAGCAACACGCGACAAATGGCCAGTGCAATCCAGTGCTTTGTAAAACCTTGGCCGATCATCACAGCGCCCCATGATAGTCCGATGAAGGAAAGCCATCTAGCAGCACCCAACTTGCGGAGAACCATATTGGAAGGCAATTCGAGCAACGCGTACGTGGGGAAGAACAGTACGAGCACAATCGTATAACGATCGCCAACTTGAAGGGCAAGATCCGCACCCATACCAGCCACACGGGCATTAGAGATCTGATCGCGGTGAGATTGGAGCTCAACTCATGAGGGGACAAGGGGATGTCTAACATTGGTACGGTCGATTAGCGCAATGGAGTACATAGCGCCTAAAATTGGGAGAAGTCTCCAATCCACCTTTCGCATCAACTTCTTCTCTTCGACAGCATCGTAGGCTTCGACATCGTAACTAGTACGACTGCCTTGTGACTCGACTTTTTCCTGGTGGTGCGTGGTCGCCTTGAACTCTTCGTTGTCATTCATTGTCTGGGGAGATTTGCACGAGTGCAATCGCGAAAGCGGGGAGAATTGGACACAAAATGCACTATAGGTATGGGATAAGAGAGAGTGATAGATTGAAACAATGATGACGGCACAGGGTCCGATAAATGTGCAGCACTGAACTTAAATTGAGGAAGATATCTAAGAGATACTCTTTTGAAGTGATGCGTAAACCTTGATAGGCATGGGGGTCGGTACGACAGGGCCATCTTAACATGATATAATATATCTGCCAAACTCAAGATCCGACCGAGGTAAGTTGCCGCAATTCTTCTGCAAAGCATCTTGGCGTCTAGGTTCTTGGTATTGTGGCTGTAGTGAATGAGTCGGTTCTATGTAGCAGGGTTTCCAAGAACGACAGGGAGGCATAGCACTTCCTAGCGTTGCCTCCTGACAATCTAATGTATCACGATCTTGTTCTTCAACGGATCAAGAGTGAGCGAGCGAGCGAGCGAATAGTCTGGCAGGACGAATCCTGGTAGCTACGCTCCACTGGATCCTGCCGGCAGAAGGCAACGGAGCTGGAGGACGTGGCATGGGCTTGTTCTCCAGATTTAGTTAGAGGTATCGTAATGCCTTGAGATCTGCCGCTTTTGAAAGCTAGTGGATCTTTAGTCTTTCGGGAACGGTCTGTTTCCTACCTCTCAAACAAGAGTATTCGGGGACCTGCAGTCTATTCACGCACGCAGTTGTTATATTGGCCTCGAAACTTTCTCTTGGAATGATTAAACTTACCAACAGCCGAGGCACAAACAAAGAGTCTAGAACTTTTTCAAGGTGATTCTGCACGATACGTATTTGGATAGTCTCGTGAGCTGGTGATCTTGTAGCACGATGTGGCGTCCAGGTAGCATCTGCCAATATGCGGGGTCAGTTGCTCCCAAGACTTTCACTACAGGTTCCCCAGATCCTCACGTCATGCTGGTTGCGGAGTACTCGAGCTTGGCTGAAGGTCGAATTTTATCATGATTTTGACACTGATGATTCCACCTTTTTCTCATGTTTGTGGCAGATGGAGTATTCGACATTGCAGGCTCGTTCACCCATATATGTACATGTATGCACTGAAGTGTTCTAGACGCTGCCTCTGCACCTTCCAAAAACATCAATTGATGATTATATCTATGTTTCGCTACAACCATATTTCTCCGCGAAGCAGTCTACCCCATACCAAGAAAACACAAGGGCTTGATCTTACGTATAGCGTCTTAGCATTACTGCCTGTGCTGCCTACCAGTCGAGCTCTGCACAAGCAAGTGTCCCGTCGTCATGTCTCCCGAACGCGCGGAATTTGCCCGCCTTGAGATGTTTGCACAGGCCTATAAATAATGAAGATGCCACAATACAGGATTATGGAACATGAACCGTAGCTTTATTGAAATCACTCCCAGTATCCGTGGTAAAAGTCGCCCAGTCTTTTGTATGGAAATCAGTGATATTCAATAAGGGGATCATCCACCGTATGGCTAACCTGAAACCTCAAAATGTGCATCAACTGGATTCTTTCCGTTGATTGTCAGCACATCTTGAGGACAGGCACTCATTACGACCACCACGTCTCTTAATGCCTCCAAAACAACATAGTCCCCCTTCTTCGTAACCGGACCATCGAAACTCAACCCCCTTTTGGCACCACTTCCTTCCTGCGTGATGGGAATGTTCATAAAGAGATTGAACGGATCGGGGACTCGTCCACCCAGATTGGCCTGGAAACCTTTCAATACATCTGCGACCGCTGCTTCCACCGAGTTTGAAAGAGAGAGGAGAGCGTCCCAGCAATTGTCGGTGCATGACTCGTGGTAGCCCTGTACACCCAATTCAGAGTACCGCCATCTATCACAGGCTGCAATCAAGGTATCATGTACGCCTGGGCCTATTAGTAAAACAAAGTCAGCGTTTATCTTTCAAGAAAATTTACTGTACTACATCGAGTCGTGGGAGATAACGTCATATATCGCTGTACTTCCGCCCAAGATATACGTACTGGTATCCTCGACCAACTTCACCATTGGCGCTCGTTTCTGGCTTACCAACGTGTCTCCCAACTCTGGGGTCACTTTACATAGGGTGGCCCTTGTGTGGCACATGCTCATGTATTCAGGTGCTGAGGCCGCTACATTTGCAGTTTCGGAGTACGAGGCCGCTGAATTGCGTGTGGCATTGGGGTAGAGGGGAGCAGAAATATCGTTGGTCGATACTGAGGAGGAGGGCAAAGCAAAGGCCCAGGTATCTACAACTTGGTTTCCATGAGTATTAAGGATTTTGATAGATTGGCCTTTGCGAACAACGGTTGCGGCACCGCGGCGAGCGGGTACTGTTTGAGTGGGGCTGGCCATGCTGAGGATATCAATGCTGTTATTTATATATGCATATAGAAGCAGTGCGGAGTAGACAGATTGGAATGCACCTGGGTAGCCTACCTTCACATCCTCTTATATATAAAAACGTCGTTCGGCTCATCGTGGCATTAATCAACGACACACGAGTTATCTACACCCCACCACTGTGAAGGAGGGGTCAGTCACTAGTGCTATCTTCGCCTGGGCAATCCATCGGAAGATCACAGGTGAACAAAGTTGACTGATAGGCTAATGTCAGGAGAACTCCGGATGTCGCTCATTAAAGACACCATAAGTGCTAACCCTGAATGGCAGTCCATTTATGAGAGACAGCTGTAGTCGAAAAGATAGCAGGGCCTGCGGGTTTCTCCGGTAGGATGGTAATGCGGGTTCGATTTCTTATGAACGCTCAGTTACCTACCTGCCCAGTTCCATGTCAAACAGTCTTATCAGTGGGACAAAGGCGTTTGCAAAAGTGGGATTTTGGATCACCCGCTGATGATATTGATGACTGCACATGGGTGAATAGCAGACCGCGAGCGAGATTGACTTTTTCTTTTCGTAAAAATATCAAATTCAACCCTTTGTGAGGCCTTCCATTATGAAATGCCATTGCCAATACTGCACTGCCAACTATTCGGCATAGGTAAGCAAGCATGCCTCTGTCAAATTCTGCGGTAGTGGCGTTCACTTGAGTCAAAACTAAGACAATTTCGTGAAGAGGCAAACGGATTGCCGACGTTATTCGGATACTAATTGCGAGATGGCGATAGAGATATAAGCAAAGCTGGTGAGAATGAAATTGAAGTAAGAGCACGAACATTTGAAGTTCAAGAAGTCCGGCCTAGACATCTGGAGCTGCTGGGCTTGGCATCACATGACCGGTTATTGAATGTGGAAGGTGGCCCATTGACATTCCCGACCGCCGCATCACAATTATATGCCCGCCAGCTCCTGAAATCCACGACAACCGCATATCTCCCACCAGTGATCGTCATGGCTCTCGCTACCAAGACGCAGTCGCAAAATATATTTGCGAAATTGAAATCGAAGGCTGCAAACAAGGTACGATGCTGAGGGGACCAAGAGAAGGGGGAGGGGCATGGCTAACCAGAGGCACAGATATGTTTTGACTGCGGCGCAAAGAACCCAACATGGAGCTCTGTCCCTTTCGGCATCTACCTTTGCCTGGACTGTTCTTCGAATCACAGAAACATGGGTGTACATATCTCGTTTGTACGGTCCACGAACCTTGATAGTATGTCGCCAGCCTCCAGCATGGACCATGTGGCCGAGTCTTGAGAATATGACTGATGCGCAATAGTATGGCAATGGGACCAACTTCGCATCATGAAAGTCGGCGGTAACGAAAGCGCTACGAAGTACTTCCAATCACACGGTGGTTCAGCTGCGCTCGCTAGCAAGGACCATAAAGCGAAATACACAAGCAACGCTGCTACAAAGTACAAAGAGGAGTTGGCAAGGCGATCTACCATAGATGCTAGGCAGTATGTCATCATGCAACTGCTGTGACTTCTGGGACTGACGAGCCTTGTCTAGATACCCCGATGAGGTTGTCATAACCGACGCAGCAGAAGCAACTGGGAGCGATGGAACAAACACACCTGCTGCTGATGAAGATGACTTCTTTTCCTCCTGGGACAAGCCTACGATCAAGCGGCCCTCCAACCCGCCATCCCGTACCGGTACCCCCCGAGCGCAATCACCCTTCCTCAAGCCTGGCGCGAATGGCGATGGCGCTACGCGACCTAAATCACCACTTGCAGGAACCTCTGAGCCTACGACCCCTGCCGCTATCCCTTCCGCTAAACCTGCTGCTGCCCGCAAGACCACTGCTGGCGCCGCACCGAAGAAGAACATTCTTGGAGCGAAGAAGAAGGGGTTGGGCGCAAAGAAGGTAGTCGCTACAGACGGGCTAGACTTTGAGGAAGCCGAACGCAAAGCCCGGGAAGAAGCTGAGCGTATTGAGAAACTTGGGTACGACCCTGATGCGGAAGTCAATGAAGTGACACCTGCCGCGAAGGCCAAAGCCCCCGAGGCGTCTAACATCATCGCACCTACACCAGTTGCACCACGTAGCGGTGGCTTTGGTTCCACTGCCAAACCGGAGAAATCAAGCCAAGATATGGAGAGACTGGGTATGGGCGTTGGACGCTTAGGCTTTGGCCAGGTTGCTGGTGGTGGTGGTGCTGCTGCAAAGGCCGCACCGAAGAAGATGGGCGGTTTCGGTAGTGTTGGTAAGCCGGCCGAACAGGACGACCAGAAATTCGCGAGGGAAAAATTTGGTACACAAAAAGGTATCTCAAGTGACGAATTCTTCGGGCGGAATGCATATGATCCTGCAGCGTCATCGGCAGCAAAGGAGCGGTTGCAAGGTAAGGCTCTACACTAAATCGTGGATTGAGGGTGGAAAATGTGCTAATCATAGAACTAGGCTTTGAGGGTGCTTCTGCCATATCATCCAACGCTTACTTTGGACGTCCTGAAGATGAGGGCCCAGAGGACGACTATGGTGATCTGGAATCTGCCGCCAAAGATTTTGTTCGCAAATTTGGCATCACCGCCAGTGATGATCTTGAAAACCTCTCTAGCTTGTTGGGCGAAGGCGCCACGAGACTCCAAGGCGCTGTACGGAATTATCTGAACTCTTAGAGGGAGGAAAACCACAAACCGTGACGCGGTCACTGAGTTCTTGCTCTTGCTGTTATTATCTGTGGAGCCCGGCGTGCGACATTCTTAGAAAGCGTTGAATATTGTTGGAATGAAGTTAAAGGAGGCCTTTTCAGGACATCAGGGGCATCGAAATATGAACCACGACCAAAAGAGACGAACAGGATATGCAGATTGTGGTGTATGGTGCACTCGTGCTTTTGCTTTCCCCTACTATTACGAAATATAGACACTCAAAACCTCCAACTGGTCTTCTCCATATGAAACACCGTTTCACAGCAGCGTTTATATGCTCTCCTCCCTCATCCTTCTATCTTGGTAAACGCGTGCAGGTCGAAGCTAGGATGGCCAGTAGCAGAAAAGATAGTTCACTCCATCCCACTCGGAGGACATCATAGATCGAACTCTAGTCTATTCGGCCCAGCCAACTCCTGCGAAACCAAAAACGTAAAAACTAACAAGCCAGCCTTCAAAGCCGTCTTCAGTGCCCAGGCCGTCCACTCCCCCGCAGTGATCCTCGCTCCCCACAACCTGCTTTCTCCTTTATACGCGAAATCCCCCGCGCCGTTGAGCCAGTCCTCCGCTCCTCCATGGACATGAAGCATTATGGCAGCGGCGAGGTACCAGCAAAAGAGATGCAAAAAGGAAGCGAGCGGTATGCAAACGAAGACCCAGAGCAGGAAAACGTGCGAACGGAGGAGGAAGGACACACCCAAGATGTTGATAGTTATGTCTTGGATGATGAGGATGTAAGTTGCGAGCTATTTTCGAGATAGGATCAAAGTAATGACAGTTAGCAAGGGTCAGCATTTGGAGTTTATGGCAAGTTTCCAGACGGATCGACTGACCATGATGGTTTGCCATATCTGAAGATAGATGTGGTCTTTGTACCATGCGTACGTGGCGAAGGACTGGTAAGGGTAGCGTGGAAGTCGAGGGAGTATGGAGGGGTGTTTGGGTATTGAGAAGGATATAGATGTCTGTCGAGTCGCTGGTGATATTGGTATTGTTAGGTCTGGGTTGACTGAGGGGGGTTTGGGTGGACTTGGAGACGGATGCGAACGATTCCGGTCATTGGAAGTGGAACCATGGGACTGACTGGAGTCGACACGGACAGTGGACAACCCAGTCGTAGATGTGTTCGTTGTCGATTTACTCGAGATTGGAACAGTCCCTTGTGGGATGGTACGAGGTGCCTGTTGCGCTTTTGCATCATTGTCTAAGTAAGATTGCACCATAGACATGATGGGAAGCAGTAACAGAATGATGGGTAGAGTCTGTCCGAATGACCAAGTATCTTCTGCGATCAGCCTATCATGGAATGTGACGGTATTAGCAGTGGAAATGTCGAAATTGATCTGAACCAGTAAACGTGTCCGCCAGAGTTTGATGCTCCCCCAAGCAATTGCGCCTGCGAGCCATAATATCTCCCCAAGCATAGATTGCGCCACATCTACTATTGCGCTGACGTTGCAAAGAATTGCGTAGAATGCCAGGTAAGGTATCATCCAAGGAGCCGCTCGTAAGCCTGATTGATTGGCTTTCCTCTCGAGGACATACAGAACACGCCTATAGCATCTCCCTATACCTGCCTGCAAGCACTTCTGGCTAAGGGTGGCTGGAGGGTCGAAAAGCCTCATGCCACAGCGGACATATGACAAACCGACTACCAACACGGAAACCACCATCGACCAGATGCGAGGACCTCTTTGAGCAAAAGAAGAGGAAACCAATTGCTTATAGTAGCATTGAGCACTCAAGCTAGGGTAGAAGTCGCCCGCTTGTCCGTATACATCTAGCCAATTTTTGCTGCCTGTAGGGAGCAGTGCAGCAATTTGGAGTCCCGCAAGAGCACACATGAGGAATACGCGTATCATGCGCAGAGTTCTATTTGCGCGGAGGTAGCTCTCGAGAAATGCTACGGCGGCAAGGAAGGTGAATGACGAAAACCAAGCAATGTATACGATGATCTGCCAGTGGTATGCTGAGATACCGCAGGTCAACTGGGAGAAGCCGGCAATAAGAATCGCCAGCCCAGTAACGAGCTGGGTGTCGCTGAGAAGTAGCACCGACTTCTCCATGGCATATTCAAATCGTCGCGTAGGCTTCCATGATATTATATATCTCCGAGCGAAATCAGTCGTGACCTGATCGACGGGGTTGGTATTCTCTCGGGCATCACCGTTGAGGTGACAGGGATCGTATACTGTGATGTAATGGAATATCAAGAGGGCGACAGTGATGTAGGCGGTAATGGAGAACCCTAAGATAACCTGATGCAATGTAAGACTACCTTCCAAACAGCTGACAATGCACTAGAGGAGTTCGGAATGTTGTAAAAGGGCATCATTCGAACAGATGATAGGACACCGTTGGGTATCTAGAAAATTTGATTGGTGATGAAAGCAGCGGATTTTGAGGGTCTTTCAAAATAGAGAGAGTGCTTAGGCAATGATGAAAAAAATATACAAAAACCACGGAGATGAATACATACGCCAATGCCAGATAATTCAGGGTTTGCTGTCAGTTGTGGTGGGTCTATTCCAGTAAGTCGAGGTAAGGCAAGCCAGCCGCAATTCGGCTTGTGACAGTGTAGTCGTTCGTTGTCAGTATTCATAGTGATGCCCGCGGACAGTGTGCAACAATGCGAGGATGAACCGGGAGGAAATAAAGACTCAGTGTCGTGCTCCTCGAGATTCGTATACACTCCGAGCCACCGAAGCTAGTTATGATGGAGCGTTGAAAGGAAAATAGAGAAGAGACGAAAAGTCGAAGCTAGATGGAGATTACCTATCAAAAACGAGTGAATTCCTATGGAGTGACGGTGGAACTACTGGATGGGTTCCCTTTACTCCTACCCTATGCAGCTCGCCATAACAAAGAATGTGTGCCATGGACGGAGGCTGTTTGCAGGAGGCGGGGTAAATGATACAACGAAGCATGTCAACGAAGACTGCGGCGTATATCAACTGCCATCGATATATATAAAAGCTGTATTGAATGCAAGCCGATATGGACATTTTGATCTTGATAAGTACCGAAGTGCTTGGTATAACAGGGGTATACCTTTCTGGTGGACGTTGAGTATTAATATCGTAGGACCACAATCCATTTACTTGAAAACGGTATGAATCACAGAGCAGGGCAAAGTTCTGGGCGAGACTGACGATGTTGGACAGTTCGGTGCATTTGGCAATGAAGGGTGGATGGAGTTGTCGAGTAGCGGTGGTAAATAGTGTTGACCTAGCGAGTTGAGAGAAAAGCTAGCGCTGGAAGTGGCGACTAGCTGGGCCTAGCGGCTCGGCAACAAATGAACCCTGTAGAGAAAATATTCAAAGAATGCTCTATCGATACGGAAACCTCGCGACCCCCACCGAACTTTTCAGCAACAACAAACACCTCTGGAAAGCCAGCCGTCACAATGTCCAAAACAACCTGGAAGGATATTCCCGTGGTCCCGACGTCGCAGGAATTCCTCGACATTGTCCTGTCCCGCACGTACGTACCGACTGATTCTCTCGCAACGGGCGTAACGTCGAGCGAGTCTGGCGCATTTTTTCTGCTCCAGTTTCACGGACAGCTTGTTGGATTTTTACGATGCTGACAACCCCAACAGACAGCGCAGGCTTCCTACGCAGATTCGTGCCGGCTTTAAGATCAGTCGTATTCGGGCTTTCTACACGCGAAAAGTCAAATACACTGCCGAGACCTTCACGGAGCGCATTTCCGCCACCATCAACGGTTTCCCCCGTCTCCAAGATATCCACCCGTTCCACCGCGATCTTTTGAACACTCTCTACGATGCCGATCATTTCAGGATAGCTCTGGGTCAACTGAACACGGCGAAGTCGCTGATCGAAGCCGTGTCGCGAGACTATGTGCGCTTGATCAAGTATGGACAGTCTCTGTTTCAATGCAAACAGCTCAAGCGCGCAGCCTTGGGTCGCATGGCCACAATTTGCAAGCGTCTAAAAGATCCCCTTGTTTACTTGGAGCAAGTTCGACAGCATTTGGGCCGTCTACCCGCCATTGACCCCAACACCCGTACCTTGGTCATTTGCGGCTACCCCAATGTCGGAAAATCCTCCTTCTTGAAGAGCATCTCAAGGGCCGATGTTGATGTCCAGCCCTACGCTTTCACAACCAAAAGTTTGTTCGTAGGCCACTTCGACTACAAGATGTTACGCTTCCAGGCTATCGATACCCCCGGTATCTTGGATCACCCGCTCGAGGAAATGAACACCATTGAACATCAGAGTATTTGTGCTATTGCTCATCTCCGCGCTGCTATCATGTATTTCATGGATCTTTCCGAGCAGTGTGGATACTCTGTGTCTGCCCAGATCTCTCTTTTCAACTCTATGTGAGTTCCCCAGTATCTGCTCTCCAAACTCTCACTAACATGACCAAAGTAAACCCCTTTTCGCGAACAAGTTAGTATTCATCGTGATCAACAAGATCGATCTTACGAGACCCGAGGATCTCGAGCCCGAACTCCAAGAACAGCTCAATGGAATACTCAAGACTGGTGAAGTAGAGCTTCTCCAGCTTTCTTGCACAACGACCGAGGGCGTAATGGGCGTTCGTAACTCTGCTTGTGACCGATTACTTGCAGCCCGTAACGCCGAGAAGCTGAAGGCCGGCACAAACAGCTCAGGCGAGCCCACTGGCCGTCTCGGCGATCTTCTCCGGAGAATTCATGTTGCTCAACCTATGGGCGGTGTCACGCGTGAGACCTCTATTCCTGAGGCTGCTCTAAACAGGAAGAAGTACGACCCCAACGACCCAGACCGACCTAGGTTGGAGCGTGACATTCAGGAAGAAGAGGGAGGCGCAGGTGTCTACAACTTCAACATGCGCAAGAATTACATCTTGGAGAACGATGAGTGGAAGGAGGACCGCATCCCCGAGGTTTTTGACGGCAAGAACGTGTATGACTTTGTTGACCCAGATATTGAAGCCAAGCTTGCCGCTTTAGAGGAGGAAGAAGAGAAGCTTGAGGCCGATGGCTTCTACGAGTCCGAGTCGGACATTGAGGACGACGAAGAAGCCGAAATTCGCTACAAGGCTGAACTCATCCGCGAGAAGAGGCAGCTCATCCGCAATGAGGCCAAGATGCGCAAGAGCCTGAAGAATCGCGCGCAGATCCCCCGATCCGCCAAAGCGCAAAAACTCTCCAAGATGGAGTCTCATCTCGAGAGCCTCGGATACGACACTACCAAGGTTGCCGATCGTGCGCGCAGCCAGAGCCGTGGTCGCAGCGTTTTGCGCGAACGCTCGGATGGCTTGGGTGGTGGCGATGCGATGGAGATTGACACGCCCAAGGCCAACCTCGAGCGGGCGAAGAGCCGCGGAAGGGAGCCAAGCACGAACAGGAGGACGGATGGTGTTACTGACGACATGACCCGCAGCAACGCTGAGAGGCTGGCTAAGCTGTCACAGAAGAAGATGAACAGGATGGCCCGACAGGGTGAGGCTGATAGGCATCAAACCGGATCCCTCATCAAGCACTTGGTGAGTTTTAACATGTACCATTGTCACGTATGCGTTCAAGAAACTAACATGTGCAGGTTGCTGGAAAGCGTGGCATGGGCAAGACGCAAAGGCGCTAGTTGTCGCTGTCGTTGTCGTCGTAGCAAAAGCAAAATATTTAGCATGTTTGGCGTCTTTGGCGTTCAAGGATTGGTCGATACCATCTTTCACATAATGCTAGTGGAGATATGGTCTATACTACTACTCGAGAAGGTGGTGCTAGCACCCAGAATTTCCGCCTGGTTTACCTCAAATCTGGTCGTAAATGCCCATAGCTTTTTTTAGATGGATTGAATATTGTTATTACATTTTTGGGTCGAGTGATTTTTAATCGATCGTACTGTACATGCACTACAATGCCGCCAGATGATGCTAGCTACCCAAAGCCCAATAATGAAACGCCTTCTAGTCGAAAGAACAAATAACATCGGAGGTCCGGCGGTATCGAACAGGTCTTCTATCGTACAATGTGTAGCCGTGACTACCGTGAAGAGTGGTGAGCTAGAAGGGATAAAGAACTAATTCGGCAACTTTCAGTCGTAGTTAGAGAATGAGGAAGCCGGTTCGCGCTGTGTGTGAATCAACAGTGGCTGTGGCAGAGGAAAAAAAATGTGGGGTTCGTTTAGTCGTCGCTTTCAAAGTACACCTGTCGGAAGACCTGTTGTTTTGTTAGCGGATTGACCTATAGATCACGTCCGAATAGAGGGAAGCGACATACAGCCCATGTGCCTGCTACACCGGCAACGATTCCTGAACTGATAGCCATTGGCCGAAGGCCCCTCGTACTTTTGAAGATAGCGCCACTTGCCGCACCGGCCAGAACAGAGTTCGTTACATCATGCTTTCCTCTGTAGTAGCCGATTGTGCTGTTGATGCCGTTGTATACCATGGCGACCACACCGGCACTGTTCCCCAAAAACGGACCTCGCCTCGTAATGGCGTTAAGAACGCCGTTCAATCGTAGCCTCGGTGGCATCGTAGCTGGGTTCTTCTGAAGTCCCTCCGCAAGACCCCAAGCTCCTCCTACCGTGAGCGCAGTAAGATATGAAGTTCCCGTGCCATAGCAAAGATCGTCCGACCACCCACGAGATGGAAGTGCGGATTGAGACCCCGGGAGGTCAGAGAGAGCACTGTCTTCGAGGTACAAGTAATCGATGGTATCTTGGTTGATTCCAGCCGCGGGATGTAGTTGTGTTGGATCGAGAACGAAATCTGAAGGGTTTTGTATGGCGGTATTGGGATCGAAGGGGGCGGGTGCCGCGAAGTTATCGTGCGGTTCCGGCGCAGGCGCGGACTGTGTGGTGGATGATTTCCGACCTGTGAGTGTATCCCAGCTGTTCTTGTGTTAGAACAATGACTACAATCGAATATCCGGGGCCGACTTTTAACGCACATGGTCATGTTGAAGAGGAGGATAGAGTGTCGAGGAAGGAAGAAAAGGTGATGGCCTGCGGAACCTTCAAAATCTGGAAAGCCGTTTAAAAACGCCCAGATCACCCAATGCAAGAGTATTAAGAAGTTTGAAGGGGAGGTGAGACGAAAATTAGATGCGCTGCTGATGGCGACTGGTTGCCGGGCGGGTCGAGGTTGGCGTGGACAATTGACGGTAGCATAGGCAGAGAGAGGCGCGCAGAAAGTTTTGGCCAGGGAGGTGACGAACCAGAGCACGGGCCATCTTTTTGCTCCCACGTTCCGAGTTCGGAAAAGGCGAACTTTTTCTCTCTCCACGAACTGTTGCTGTACAATCAAATCAATCCTCGAAGATTGAAAGACGAGACGCGAAGCATAAAAGGCGTGAGAGACAGACACCATGGCACTCCCCGAATACAAGCAAAACTTTCTCAAGGACTGTGTGTCCGCTGGCGCATTGAAATTCGGCACCTTCACACTCAAATCCAAGCGCATCTCACCCTACTTCTTCAATGCTGGTCTCTTCCACCGCGCTGACCTGATCCGATCGATATCGTCTGCCTATGCACACACACTCCACTCGCACTCCGAGTCCGACTCTTCCTTCCAGTTCGACGTACTCTTCGGCCCCGCATACAAAGGCATCCCCCTTGCCGCTACCTCGGTCGACAAGCTTGCCGACCTTGATCTGCAGAAGTACGGACAGAAGAGCTACAGCTTCAACCGAAAGGAGGCCAAGGATCATGGTGAAGGAGGCAACATTGTGGGCGCATCACTCAAGGGAAAGAAGATTGTTATTGTCGACGATGTGATCACTGCAGGCACCGCCATTCGTGAGGCCATTGAGATTATCAAGAAGGAGGGAGGAGAGCTGGTTGGCATCGTTGTAGCATTTGATCGACTGGAGAAGACGCCCAGTGCGACTGATGATGATGGCACACCGAGGCCAAGTGCCATCGGCGAAGTCAGGAAGCAGTATGGAATCCCGGTGCTCGCCATCTTGACGCTGGACGATGTTGTCGAGTACTTGCGGGGATTGGGCAGTGAAGATGATCTGAAGCGACTGGACGAATATAGAGCAAAATACAAAGCCAGTGACTAAACGGATCATGGGAGGATAAACACCAAAAAGAAAAGTTATGAATTTTACGAGACAGGAAGACTATTTCTGATGACTGGTATCTCGGGCTGCAGGGCAAATGTCCAGCCAGGAGCTGATTACCCAGTGGAATAGGGCGCTGGCTGGATCATCCATCTACATATGTAGCACCTAACAAATACGTAGGTACTGAGATATGGTTAGCAATTTGAGACGCCGTCCATCGAACCATATGTAATGTACGGTCAGCTCGTATATATGATAAAGTTAGATGCATGGTGCTCGAGATCAGGTGGCCATGTCTCGAACCGTACATGTCGCATAACCTAGTTCGTATACTAGGACTTGTCTCGGAACCTCTGTAGTGCAAACGGAACCGCTGTTACACAGGCAGTACAGACGCATCAAGATCCACATGTGTACCCCATCAAGACGTCTGTGCATCGAGCCCGTCCTCGTTCATAGTAATGATTTCTCTTTCCCGACGGAGCTTCTGAAAAGAGGATGGGGGTGCTATTCGTAACTTGCCCCAATGAGGAAACACGAAAGAGGTGTCCAGAGCGCCATTCCCGCCGGCAATTGAGGCCCTAGAATGGGCAATGTACAATTCCCAAACGACGTGTGAGTGGGCAATGTAGAACACGTTTCGGCACCTTCACCCACGCGTGCAGCCGATTTTCATCTACTTCCTCCACTTTTTCCTCGTATTATCCAATGTCAGCTTCCAAATGCGACCAGGGCTCAATTGATCCGCATGCGCTCCTTGGCAAAGGAAGCTCTCAGTTTAGTAGTCCACTCCGTCGACCATGTTATGTGTCAAAGTGTCCTCCTTCCACTCGTTCACTATGATTCCTTTCTAGACACCCCCATCGGTTCTCGCCCTAGGTGTCTGACGTTCATTTCGCTAAGAGTCGTTGAGGCACGGAACCGTACTTGCCTCGATACCGCTACTGTTTCTGCGCCTTCCACTTGCGCAGACTCTCCTTTGCAATCCATCTTCTCATACACACCTTTAATCGTTCGCGATGCGTCCTCGAATCAAACTACCGCGGAACGTACCGCATCAGAACATGACCCCCCGGCGGAAACGGAACCTCACCTACGCTTTCATCGCAGCAGCCATCTTCGGCCTCTACTACCTATGGAGTAGCCCAATCGATCCATACAATGTACCATTCCATCGTCACGTACTGTGGATGAACGACCGAGCGAACGCAAACTCGTATACCTCGAAAGCATCCTACGATTGGCGGAAAGCTCCGTTCCAACATAAAGTCAAGCAGTATATGCCCATGCCAAAGGGACTGCCAAAATCGTTTCCCGCCGTGCAACACAAATTCACATCTGAGCCATCGTCGCTTACAAACAAACGTGAGATGCGACGTATGGCGGTTCGGGACGAATTCGTACGCAGTTGGAAAAGCTACAAACAGTACGCATGGGGCAAAGACGAGCTCTCCCCCGTTGATGGCAGAGCGGCAGACTCATTCGGTGGTTGGGGAGCAACATTGGTGGACTCGCTCGACAGCCTTTGGATCCTCGGCCTCAAAGACGATTTCTACAAAGCCGTGGAGGAAGTTGCGGCGATTGATTTCGGCAAGACTGATTCGACCACCATCAGCGTGTTCGAGACTACAATACGATACCTGGGTGGCTTTCTGAGCGCATATGATCTCAGTAACGAGAAGGTATTGCTAGAGAAGGCGATACAATTGGGCGAGATGCTTTATCGCGCATTCGATACACCTAATAATATGCCGCTGGATCGCCTGCTCGTCGAACCAGCAAAGGATCCAAACGCAGCGCCCAACGCTGCATCAGTCAATATCTGTTTCGCGGCCTTTGCGTCACTGACAATGGAGTTTACTAAACTCGCTCAGATTACTCAGGAGCCTAAATACTACGATGCCGTTGCTCGTGTTACCGCTATTCTGGATCGCACACAGAATACGACGAGAATTCCGGGCCTCTTCCCCATCTCCATAGATGCAGTCAACGAAGATGTGAGCTTTGGTTCGCAGTTTACGGTCGGCGCCTTGGCGGACTCTTCGTATGAATACTTTCCTAAAATGCACGCTCTTTTAGGGGGTCTGGAGCCTGCATACGAGAACCTCTGGAAGTCATCGGCAAGCATGATTGACAAGCACATGCTTTTCCGCCCATTGCTTCCCGATAGCAAACGTGGAAGCGAACTACTTTTTTGCGGCGATGTTAGTGTCAACGATGAAAAAATCAGCCTACAACCCGAAATGCAGCATTTGACATGCTTTATTGGGGGGATGTATGGACTGGCTGGACGCCTCTTCTCTAATGAGCATCACCTCGACCTCGGCGCTAAATTGACGGAGGGATGCATTTATGCGTACAAGAGCATGCCCAGTGGTATCATGCCCGAAATTTTTAATATTGCTGCTTGCGACGATCGACACACGTGTCCCTGGAACGAGACTGCTTGGGAGGAGGGTGTCCGCCGGTACAGCTATACAAGGACTGAAGCAGATCTGAAAAAATTTGTCGCCGATGAAAAGCTGCCACAAGGCTTTACATATATTCGTGACAAGAGATATCTGCTGAGACCGGAAGCCATTGAATCAGTGTTTATCATGTATCGCATAACCGGATACGAAGAATATCTCGACCACGCGTGGGACATGTTCACGTCAATCGTAGAAACTACGAGGACCTCATTTGGTAATGGGCAAGTTTTCAATGTCATGAAAAATCCGCCCGCCATGCCAGAAAATAAGATGGAGTCGTTCTGGCTGGCGGAAACGCTGAAGTACTTTTATCTTATCTTCAGTCCACCGGACATGATCAGTCTGGATGAATGGGTATTCAACACCGAAGCACATCCATTTCGAAGACCAGGGTTGTACAAAACAAAAGGATGAGAGGGACTGGAGATTATCTCGAATGTTGTGGGGATCGGTGGAAGGTGGAAAATGCGCGCTATCGTTTAAGTGATACCCATCAAGAGCAACGGAAAGCTTCTTGGTTCTGCAGTTTGATATTCTTGGTTATCGGCTGGCTGATTCTACAAGGCATGGTAAAGGCGTTTTGATATTTTATAGATTCAATGGAACGGTTCCGCATCTTACATGCATATCTTACAAGCGACAACTTGACTCGGGGAGTGTGGCGATGCACCGCCACAACAATGACGTTTCAATACCAGGGCCTGTCGAATCATTCAGTGCATTTACCTTACCGGGACAATAATTGATATCACGAGGTGTAGTGCTTAGTGTAGATTAGGCCGCTCCGTCGACTCGTACTCACAGACCTTCATACACGTAATTCTCCACCAAGCCCCAGGCAGCAGCATTCACACATATGCTGCCAACGTACGTGCAGTAGCTGATCCTTTTACAAGTACCCTGGAATTTTGCCAACTTTCGAGACTCAGTTAGCTAGCCCACCATACTTTATCATTCGACGCTACCCAGCACTCCTCACTTCGAATTCCCCGAGCGATTCGCCGCTTGAAAGTCATGGATATTCCGCGTGGCCATGCGATGCTTCCGCTTAATGAGGCGGATTTTCTGGACTTCATATACAACTACTACAAAGCTGAATATGCACCCATCCGATCCTTGTGGTCAACAGCGACAGCTGTTCCAAATTCGCCGCAGCGTTGGCAAAGAATGGGCAACGAACTTTTCCCACTCAGCTTCCGACCTGCAAACGCTCAAGCACAGAAGGACCTGGACAGCCTCGATTATTTTATCAGAAAATGGAACCTAGACGCAACGTTTGTCCGAGGTATCGTGATTCGATATGCCAAATATGAAGAACACGAAAGGCTAGAAAAGAAATTGTACGAATGCAACAGAGTAGATCTGATGGTACGCAAGGCGCTCAAGGAAAAGCATCTGATCGATAGGCTGTGGCCCTCGCCCGCACCCAGAAATATACCGCAAGATTTATTACAGCAAGGCGTTCAGGTCAGGCGATGGTATGGTGATATGTTCGGGAAGTACTTCAAGAGTCTACGCTCTGTGGACGATTTCGCCCTTAGACCCGAGGTGGATAGCAAGATCAAATCCGCCACCACATTAATGCTGGTTCCATACGCCGACCATCTGGTGTTTGGCACCGTGGATCCAATCATGCCGATCGTAGCTAAGGGCGGCGGTTACTCAACAACTGGGGGAAGCAACCAGATAAATCGACAAGCAAAACCGGTTTCGTTTGGAGAACCAGCAAGGATAGAGATGCGTTTTGATGCGCCAGCAGAGGTCACTGAAACCTATGTGAAGAATGTCGTTAGGCAGTGCCAGTGCTTGAAGTGTGGCACGCAACGGGACGTGCATTTGAATATTTTGGTCGATCCAAACCCTGGACCTCATGCTCCTTCAGAAGCGCGGCAGCGGCGTCTCAATACAGCTTCGGATAATTCACGACAGCAGAAATATCGCCCTGGATACAATATGCCGGGTGGTCAAGGTTCTACAACTCGCCCACCACTGCCGGAGCGAGCTTTTCCTCGTGCAGAATCTCCAAGCGCGCCCGAAGTAACTGGAGCGTCACCGCCCGCTCTAAGGAAGCAGTGTTTGCGCTGTACCTTTCTCAATCATCCCGACCTTAAAGCATGTGAAATGTGCCAGGGCGAACTGCCAGACGCACTTGTCACTGAACCCAGAAAACCTAGTCCACCTCCACCCAAAACAGGCCCTTCACATAAACACTCTGTATCAGTACCTTCGGCTAGAATGGAACAGCCGAAGGAAGGGTTACGGCCAGCACTGCCTAATCGACAGAGCCTTGGGTCAACTTTGTTCTCCATCTTTCCCTTTTCACAGCAGCACCAAAATGAACACCACGTCAACTTACCACCCACACAGCCATCAGTCCCTACGCTAGAAACCAAAAAGCCTGATGCTTCTGCACAAGCACACAGCAAGGATAAGCAGAGCTCCCACGCTCGATCTGAGTCTGATTCCGAGTCACGGCCTACTCTTCCGACCAGAAAACCAACCACACCGCCACCTGGGTCCTCCTCGTCCTCCTCCGCCACGCGAGATCCGGTTGACCACACGGTTAATACACGTTCTCTTACGGCACAACCTGAGATGGCTATGTTGCCAATAACGCCACCTCCAGCGTCTTCATCTTCTACAGAACCCCGACCTATGCCAGTCGGCTTGCCGCAGAATTTGATGGATGATTACGTACCGGTATCGACTTCACCATTTATGAGAGAGCAGGAGGAAGAGGATGCAGGGTGGGGAGAGATGAGCAGAGAGGAGGCGAAGAAGGTTGGCGATAGCGATGATGATGATGATGATGATGCCGAGGGCGTCAATGGGCGGAGGAGCGGCGAAGTTATGGTGGATTTAGATGCTGTTGCTAGAGAGGAGATGGGGGTATGGGGGGACAATTGAGACGTATAGTAGCTATGGTAGCAAGCGGATGCCTTGATGCCTTATGAACCATGGTTAAGGGTGGTTAAATATATAGCTAGCGTTTCTAATATTTCAGTATACATATGTATCGAACTTATCAGCGCATCATAGATAGCAGGTCCACAGCTGTGTGTGAATAACTATCGATGGAACACTATACAGCAACAAACAGTATAGCAAGACACGTCATGTTCTGATTGTAAACAGGCAGAAGTTGACCTTGCATGCATCATACCTAGGAAGAAGGAATCGCTTAGATGAATCATGTCTGGCGTTTGTTCACACAAGTCAGCAAAATACGGACAAGTAAAAAAAGAAAGAAAAAAAAGGCATCGCACATCATGTAGTGCGCCTACTGCTGGCTGATGAAGGCGGTGATTCATGACTGCATGTCTGATGGGAATGAGTGGCTGAGAGTTCTTCTCCATGTTGCCGTGTTGAAAGCGGCGGCCTCCCAGCCTACCCAAGACCGGAAAGGATACATAGATTAACGCTCTCCGGCTGTTTGTACCAGGTTTGACTTGATGGAGTTCACCCTGTATGTTATCAGCCCCCCGCTGGTTGCCTTGCTCTGAGTCCTGGGTACATATGTAACGTTAAGTGCGGCGGCGCAATAGGTGAGACTCGAAGGTATATATGTGCGTTGGGATCCAGGTCAGGGAGTTTCTTCTCTGTTGCGCATTGTGATCATTTTTTTGGTTGTTATCTGCACGTGGATGCTTTATCTCTCATCCTTGAATCTCTCGTCGACACGGTATCGCGCATACACGTGATTGCAGGAAACAAGAAGACCTCTGCCTGCACATTCTGCGTTGCGCAGCTTTGGAAAGCAATTTTTCCGGACGAACGAAACTGCTTCTGATACCCAGGTCCAGATTTCAGCAGAAATGAGACCAAATGTTGACGGTGGAGAGGTCGTCACTGTCACGAGATCGTGGACCCTTCCTCATCGGGTGCCCCTCATTCGTTCCTTCCTCAGCGATGGATTGGCGCCCCTTGAGAAAGCGCATCCCGAGCTCCTTCCTGCCTGACACCAACTGTTCATCAGCCTTCATTATGGCCATGCATCCAAGATACATCCCCTCCTTTGATCACCATCTACTGACTGCCAGACTGACTGACTAGAATCATACATGCTCACAGAGCCGCAATCATTATTCAGACGAAGAAGGTGCCGCACAGCCACAGTAGCTGCTGCCTCTATGCGGCCGCCCACACGTTCAAGGTATACGCAGTCGCGCAACTTCCGCCTTACCCCATACTTTCCAAGAATTATTGCTCTTGTTGATCCATCTCAACTGCTCTCTCCCTGGAAACTGAGCCCGCTCACTCCTCACTGCTTTTTGCATCCTCCCTGTTCCACGCCCAACTACATACCTACTCTCCCGACCCCACTTCCCATCGCTACCAGGCATCACTGTACTCCTGGAGCATGTACACACTGCTGCTCGCTGCGTTACTACTCGCCCTCCTCTTTGAAACGGCAGCAGCGACGAGTCCCGTTGTAGACTCGACTCTGTCTGCAGCGCCAATCATTATGGAGTCATCCTATCCTGATCCAGATGGTATACTAACTGCCGTGTGTGCCATGTGTGGCTCCATCGAGCTCTGCCCTTGTAGATTACTGGTAGGCAGCAACCCGGAACAAGAAGACCATAGCCACTGACTTTCTCCAGGCGGATCCATATCCATTTGAGCCCACCTTCACGCCCGATACATCCTTCTACGATCCTGCTGATTGGCTGTCGCAACCACACCCGTTCGTTATCGACGAACCGGCTACAGGTCCCTCGTCTCTGGGCGGCTTTCCTACCGCCAATATCGCACAGCCGCTCCAGTACATCGCCCTCGAGCAGTTACATGAAGACGCTACAACTGTCACAACCGGCACTGTGCAGTCTCATATAGAGGATACATACCTTCCTGGCGATCGGTTACAGGAGAGATCGCGAGGGCCACGGCGGCCTCTAGGCAGGCGGCAACCACCGCGGCAAAACGGCTTCCCATGCTCATCCGATGGGTGCTTGAGGCTGTTCCACCGCGCTTGTGATGTCAAGTGAGCCTCTTGGTTTCTCCAGTCTTTCAGTGACTCTCGTGCTGCTCTTGTGCTAATCTCTAACCAGACGTCACGAGAAAACACACCTGAACCGCTCAGAGAGACCACACAAATGCTCCCTCTGCCGGGAGGCATTCCTCTACCCTAAAGATCTTACCCGGCACCAAAACAAGCATGCCCCAACACAGGGCACGCTCTATTGCGATGTTCCTGGATGTACGTCCGATGGCTTTTCGAGGCGCGACAACTTGCTTCGCCACCAAAGGAGACAGCACCCATCGTCTGTGGCTAGCTCCTAACGTTGCAACGGACGCTGCTTGTTGCTCCCTTTGGCACCTCTTTATGTCGATGGCAAATTCTGCTCGATTTCTTTGCTGATTGGTTTAACCCCGTACTGTTCTCGCCTTCTCTAGGTCTGGATTTCATTACGACTTCGACTGGATATTACACTTTCTGTCTGGCCCTGGCGTTATTTTCTGGTTTGTTTCTTTACCCCGCGAGCGTCCTGAGCAGGACTCGCCCCACGCGCTCGCTTGACGCGTGATGATTTTCTTCGTTATAATACCCCATTTGATTTTACAGCGCTCGGTGGCGTTGTCGGTTTGTTACGTGGTTGTTATATATTTCTCATGATCGCATAGGTGAACGGTTCTACCAGGGTTGGCTCTCCTTCGTCGATTTGCCAAAAGCATTTTCATTCCTCATACAGATTGTTGGTCTCGCGGACACGTAGAGTCTGTGCTCGTACACATATTCTTTTCTAGCTATCTCATTAGCTCGGTCACTGGGCGCCGGTTGTTCGTACTAGAAGCATTATTATAAATGCAAACTGCTTTAACCGTTGCATGTTGTGAATTATATCGCTCGCATACAACTGTCAACATCTGTCACCATCCAGCGCAAACAGTATGACATTCGCGTGTTGTGCACACGGATACCAGCACCGTACCGTTCTATTCATTGCACAGCTTGGTTCAGACACCCCAGGTACACTGATACGGATCTTTCCATTCAATGACTAGCCTTCGTAAAACTTAAGAATCGTCGTACGCGAAGTCGAAGAGTGAAGCCGGCACTTGAGCACGCCGTCTGACACTGCCATGAATTTGGAGCCTTTATTTTGCCACGTACTGGAAATATAATCGAGATCGACACATAACATAGTCCAAATGCGATGGATCCATGGATAATTGCGTCGGGGGTTCTGCTAACTCCGAGTTACCGCACTTAGCCGAGGGAGGTTTAGCTCATTCATCATTCCTCCATGTCAGCGTCGCACACCGCTGTGGCCGATAGATGCCTGGTGTTCCTTCATTCACTTTACAGATATTTCTAGCGGGTTTCTACATGATACCGAGTATCAACGTCAAGTTTGATCAATCGGGGCGTTTGTGGAAGGAAGGTCGAACTTAGTTATGACGTCCACTCAGGTGCCGATGGGTTTCACGCGTTGGGAGGATACCATTGTTCCGCCACTGCGACGATGCCACAAAATATGGGTACACATAACTCACAAACGAGACAAAAAAGAAATTATTGCTGACATGAACAGGACAACCAAACCGCTCGTTTCACCACGTGCTTCCTGCCATATATTGTGCTCTTACCAGTGGTGTTGGGAGTCTTGATACTATTCACCTACACTCTCCGGCTTATAAACGTCTATCGACCAACATGGACAAAACCATTCGTGAAAGAAGGGAAGGAAGAGCGCAACGACCTGGCTTCTGCTTCTTCATATCGACCAGCGAGAGCGACGTTGAAGCTGTTACTGGTTTCGACCATCGGGCTCACCATACAAATTCTCTCCATCTTGGCCGTCCCTTACCAACAACTCCAATTCGTCTATCCTGCCATTGCTTGGGTAAGTTCTCCAACCACCATGTAAGTGTCTCGGCTAAATGTTACAGATCATTGTTATTGCGATAATAGCCTTCAGGCGCCCGAGGACAGCGCCGCTCTCACTTTTGGCAATGTACACTGCGATGTTTCTGGAAAGGCTAGTGACAATGTCCCACGCCCAGCACTCTACATCTACCAGCGATGTCTCGATGCTATTTCCTGCCGTTGCATCACTGTCTAATATTCTAATCATTCTCAATATGCCACTGCGAGATCCCATTCTGCCTTCTAAGGATATCAGCCCAGCATTCGCCGATCCGACAGTCAAACTGAGAACTCCCGAGGATAACCTCACGCCCTGGCAGTACATGAGCGTATCCTGGATGTATCCTTTAATTAAGAAGGGTAAACAGACAGATAAGTTTAATGATGAAGATGTATGGGATCTGGGTTGGGAGTTCAAGCATGCTCGGCTGCACAATGCCTTTCGAGTTCTGCAAGGGTCCGTCACAAGAAGGTTGCTGATCGCGAACGGAATGGATCTGGTGCGCATGACTGTCCTTGCGCTAATCCAACTTACTGCAAGTATGTTCGTCAATCTCCGAGCTCTGATATTGCATCATTCCAGACCCTCCTTTTCATCTGAACTATGGTTGAGCGTAGGCTAATTTGACCAAGCACTCATGACTCCTCTGCTTCTTCAGCGTCTTCTGGCATCCATGAATGACCCTCAATCACCTCGAAGAGCTACTGTCACGTATGCTGTTGTGTCACTTGCTTTCCGGCTTGTTTCAGCCCAGTCGTGGGTTTTTGGCTTATGGTACCAACGCCGAGCGTATGAGCGATCTCGAGGCGAGATGATCACAATGCTTTACGAGAAAACGCTTAACAGGAAGATCCTTGTATGTTACATCTTGGGTATAGAGTTGCCAATCATGAAAACACTCATTTTCAACATTGATGACCTGTCGAACTGTGTATGTTTGAGTTTAACTAACTTCACGTTTGCAATAGGGTGCCAAACAGGAGTCCTCGGAAGAGCAGACCACAAATGGACAAACAAATGGCGAAGCAAATGGTACTTCGGATCATATAAAGACCAAACATGGGCGTTTCTTGTCCGTATTACTGGGTTTGTTCTCACGTCTGCGTACCTTGTTCTCGAAGAGGGAACCCCAAAAGAAAGAGGAAAATGAGCCTGCATCACTAGGTAAAATCCTGAACCTGATGCGCAACGATGTATACGAAGTGTCACAGCGATTCTGGGAGTTTTCTGACATCGTCACGAAGCCCTTGGGTGTCATATTTGCCACGGTTCTGGTCTGGAACATGCTTGGCTGGTCCTGTTTGCTAGGTGCATTGGCTTTGCTTGTCACTCAAATCGGCAATGTCATAATCGCGAGATGGACCGTGTACTTCCAAAAGAAGAGGAGTAAGGCGACAGACGAGAAGCTGAAACGCATTAATCAGTTCATTGAGAGCATTCGACACTTGAGGTGGTACGGATGGCAAGGTACGTGGCACTCGATCGGGGATGACAATATGAGATAAGTTGTTAACGTATACTCTTAGATTCATGGCTTGAAGGAATCCTCGAATCGCGACAGAAGGAACTTCGCTTGCGAGTCATTATGATTTTTCTCTCAACATCAGTCGCCTTTCTGATGAAATTCGGCAGCGGCCTGATGCCGGCTGTGGCCTTCTTTGCTTTAACGAAACTCTCTGGTCAGGCTTTACGTGTTGATTTGATCTTTCCAGCTATCGATCTGTTTAACATCTTGGATTCTCACTTACGAGCACTCCCTAATCTGCTAACAACGCTCTTAAGCGCTTATGTTGCTATGGGTCGAATCGAAGCTTTCATGGAAGAGCCGGATAAAGAGCAAAACGATGTAGTCCCCGAAGGCTCAGCAGAGTTAAGTCTACAAAGTGCATCGTTCGCATGGCCAGGGGTGGAGAAAAATGTCTTGGAAGACGTGACTTTATCTTTTCCCCGCGGTCTTACGGTCATCTACGGTGAGGTCGCATCGGGCAAGACAGCGCTGTTGCAAGGTCTTTTGGGGGAGCTTGACAAAACCGCAGGTATCTTTATTCAGCCCGACGAGGTGATCGGATATTGCGCCCAGACACCATGGTTGCAAAGTATGAGCATCCGCGAGAATATTCTGTTCTCGTATCCATACGACGAGCAGCGATACAAACAGGTTCTAGAAGCTTGCGCTCTGGAGCCAGATATGGCTGAATTCAAGCACGGCGATTTATCCAACATTGGAGAGAATGGAATCGGCCTGTCAGGTGGTCAAAAGGCACGAGTGGCTCTAGCACGAGCTGTGTATAGCACAGCAAATGTTATCTTCCTCGATGACCCCCTGTCTGCTCTGGATCATCAAACGGCAGAATTTATCGTCCAAAAACTGCTCGCTGGCCCGTTAATGGCGAACCGTACGACGGTCCTTGTGACTCATCGTACTGAGCTCTGCCATGGTGTTGCAAAACAATGGGTCGAAATCAATCTGGGGAAGGCGACGACTCATGAGCCGCGCCCCGAAGAAGAAAATTCACTCAAACGTCACCGGACAGAGGACTCGGTCTCTGAAGAGGAGGCGAAGAAGAACGAGGAAGGAAAGGCCGACAGTGCCCCTGATAAGTTCATTGAGGACGAGTATCGAGCTACTGGAAGCGTCAAGTTCAACGTTTACTTCCGCTACATCAAATCCGGTACCCTGCAATGGTGGACGTTGTCCATAGTCGTCATGGTGATTTTCCGTTTCGCGGATGTAGCAACCACGTGGTTCATCAAAGCATGGGGCGAAGGCTACGATCACGACCATTCGAGAGGCCTCTTCGGTTTTCTTCCTCCTCCATCCCAAGATGTGGTTCCATGGCTTATCACTTACTTCCTCCTCCAGGTTGGGGCTTCCATATTATTCTGGTTGACTTACCTCATCATGTACGGAACTGGATACCAATCTGCGAAGACGATTTTCGCCGACGCCATCAGCCGCGTTGCGCATGCCACATTCAGATACTACGACGTAACACCCGTTGGGAGATTGATGAATCGTCTTACATCTGATATGAACACCATCGATGGCCATTTGAGTTTTGTATTCGTCACCATCATCTGGAACGCTGTGGGCTGGATTTCGTCTGTCGTCATCATCCTCTCTTCAGCACCAGCATTCTTGATATTTGGCTTGGTCCTGAGCGTTGCTTTTGTGCATTATTTCTTGCTTTTTCTGCCTACGTCACAGACGCTTCGCCGTCTCGAGGTAAGCTCTCTCACATCTCATTGCGTGTTTTCTCAGAAGAGAACTCCTACATCACCGAAGCTACGACAAAGCCCCCTTCGCTAACTGGTTTCTAGATGGTGTCGCTATCCCCACTAATGTCAAACTTCGGCGCTCTCGTTGAAGGTCTGACCACCGTTCGCGCCTTCAGCGCGCAGTCTCGTTTCCAAGAGCGTGTTATTGAAGTGGTTGACAATTTTCAAAAGAATGACCACTTTTACTGGTCGCTACAAGCTTGGCTTTCCATTCGTTTCACTACCCTCTCTGCTGCTTCTGTGTGTGTTATGGCCGTCATTGCTGTCTATACCGGCATCTCACCAGGTCTCACAGCTTTCGTCCTTATTGCGGCCAACAAATTTGTCATACACACGGAATCTCTATGCAAGATCTATGGTCAACTAGAGATGGACTTCACCAGCGTGGAGCGAGTAGTCGAACTCCTCGACTTGGAGCAAGAAGATACGGGATCAGTAGAGCCTCCGGCATACTGGCCCACATACACTGGCGACCTTGTTTTCGAGGACGTGACGATACGCTACGCGCCAAACCTAGATCCTGCGCTGCAAAACATCAACCTACGCATTCCAGCAGGATCACACACGGCTGTTGTTGGGCGTACTGGATCAGGAAAATCGACCCTGGCGTTGTCTCTACTTGCTACGATGACTCCATCTAGCGGAAAGATTCTAATGGACGGTATCGACATCGCTACTGTGAAGAAACAGGCCCTGCGTCATCGTGTTACCTTTCTAGCTCAAGATCCAGTGCTCTTTCCCGGAAGCATGCGAAAGAATCTCGACCCACTAGACGAATACTCAGATGGGGCTTGTGAATCGGTGCTCTCCAAAATTGCGCCCCCATCTTACAACTGGAGCCTCAGTACCAACATCGAAGGCGGTGGTAAGGGGCTTTCCCAGGGTCAGCGCCAACTCGTCGGGCTTGCGCGCGCCATGTTACGACGGAGTGCCGTACTTATCATGGACGAAGCAACAGCTAGCATTGACTTTGAAACGGCGCAGAGGATTCAGAGTGTGTTGAGGGAGGAGATGAAGGAGAGTACGGTCATTACTATTGCGCATAGACTTGAAGCGGTGAAGAATGCGACACACTGTGTGGTGCTTGGAAAAGGAAAATTGATCAAGAGTGGGACTGCTGCGGAGATGCTTCAAGATGGGAGTGAAGTTCGGGGCATGTTGGCATAAATGTATCAGTCACTATGTCATTTCGAGTGGATTGCGAGAGAACATGGAGGTCAGACGTAGATCTGAGTCTCTGAACAGAATTGCCCTCAAGTGAATAAGTGTTTAAAAGATTGAATCCAAATTCATACGTTCTTGCATCCCATATACAACTTTGGAAGCACACCGCTCTACATCTTGTAGTACACAACATATAAACACTAATCAACCACATCACCACTTCTGCACTCCATCTTTCGCAACCACCAACCCAGCATCGGCATCCCTCCCGCCCTCAACAACATCCCTAATCAACTCGCCCCCAACCGACGCATCCGCCGCACCCACAGCCTTCAACTTCTCGCTCCCCACCCCACCCAACCCCGTCGCCAAAAACCCAGGACTAATGCAAAAGACCTTGACCCCATCCTCCTTGAGCACGCGCGACCACTCCAACATCTGCATGTTCAACGCAGCCTTGGAGCTGCGGTACGCAATGAAGGACGGTGGACCCGCGGGCTTGGGCCAACCAGCCGGGATGGCGGGGGATCTCGCGGTTGCGGCGAGGGCGCCGCCCGCGACGTGGGCGAAGGAGGAGAGACCCGAGGTAATGAAGAGGATCCGCGCAGTAGACGATGAGGCGACCAAGAGGGGCGCAAAGGCCTGAGTCGTAGCCTCTGTTGAGGTCACGTTGATCGAGTAGGTGTGGTTCCAGGCTTCGCGGAGGGCTTTTGGGCCCGGGGTTGCTGCCATTACTGGGTCGAATGATGCTCCTACATTTTTATTTTTGGTTGGTTGGTGCGCTGAATATGACATTGAAGTGAACTTTTTGGGGGGCCTTACCAGCGTTGTTGACAAGCACGTCCAACTTGCCATATGTAGACTGGACAAACTGGGCACTCTTCTCGATGGAATCATCGTCTTCAATGTCAAGTTGAACGGGCACGATTTCCGAAGAAGATTCCGGAACATCCGATTGAATCTTCTTGATGGCTTCGTGGGCTTTGTCGAGGGAACGACTGCCCATCAAAAGTGTGTGAGGCGTAGCAGAGGCGTAGAGAGCTTTGATGGTCTCGTAGCCAATGCCCGTGTTGGCACCTGTGACGAGAACGATGGTTTTGTTGGAAGCCATGTTGGAGGTTTGTGTTTCGAAAAGAACCTAGAGGTTTTGATAGTCAAGAATCTTGTTATTGGAATCTAATCCAGGAGTGATGGATAGTTGCTGTCTGTGTGTGAATGTAGATGGAGGAGGATATAGATGTCCCTTTTATATATGATGACATGGCTCGGAGTCGGATGAACAGTTGAATGCTGTTGGTCTTTTATTGTACCTGCATTGTGACTGGAAAGTCAGCATTAGCTGGTTGTGGTAAGTACAGGATATAAACGGTTATTGCACTAGTGTTTTTTGTCGTGTATACAGTATTAGTCATGGCGGCGTTGATGTTTGACACAAACCAATTGGTTCTCAGCAATCTATAACTACGACATGTGGAGGTCCTTCGTGTGAGATTGCTTGCCTAAAGTCAGCGGGATTGGAAAAGACGATTGCGAAGTCCTTGTGATGATGCGTGTGATGGAGGAAATAGGTCCCTCTTGTAGTTGCTACAGAGAATGAGGTTCACTAATCAAGACACGAGCTCCTCCGGTTCCACGTAAGATGATCAACCCGCGAGGAACATAGATGACTTT
This sequence comes from Periconia digitata, assembly GCA_948474695.1. NCBI lineage: Eukaryota > Fungi > Ascomycota > Dothideomycetes > Pleosporales > Periconiaceae > Periconia > Periconia digitata. Next base: position 983,766 of record CAOQHR010000007.1, on the reverse strand, counting down.
TGGGCTGAAGGACAATTGTAGTGTTTTTTACGTGGTTTGTACGTTACAACCCAGACTCAATAGTCTGTTGCAATGGGGTTGAGAAGCACCGGACATAGGGGATGTATATGTCCGGTTGTATCTACTTTGGGTATGTAGGTAGTTGTGAACTGGTAAACCCCGAATTGATAAATCCGTGTTGTACACAGAGGGGATAGTCGACATTTAATGACCCATTATCGTCTTTTGGGTTAGAACTAGAGATTGTCCAGGAGTCAAGTTGGATAGAACGTCTTGTCCACAGACATTGGCGAAGGTGAAGAGGTCGAAGACGTTTTGGGGCTGCTGTATGTGGAAAACAGAGAAACTTGGACTCCAAAGCCCACCTACAGGCAAAGAGAGACACAGACAAGTATCAGGTACCTGCATAGTCGATAATTTCGTGTTAGTGTTTTTGCTCAAAAGCATCTAGCGGGTGTGCTGGTGTGTGAAGAGGTGCAACCATGGTGCCACCTGCAGGTGAAAAGCACCAATATTTAGTGTTTCGACAACGATTGCGTGTCACCTCACCATGGTCGAGATGGTGGGATCATCGTAGATGAAATGTGAAAACTCAAAAGCGAAGTGGGACAAAGTAAGATGGGATGCCTGCACGCTTGTCGGTGTCGCACACGATGGGTGAGTTGTTTGCTGAGGTGGAAGGAGCCGGAGGATGCGCGACATGTGGCAGTGCGCGTTGCTGTGACGACGAGCGGTTGGCAAACAACCACGCGGCGTCGCAATGTATAGAGTACAGTGCAGACGGTCGCACACGCAAACCGCATACCGTTCGCTCTCCAACACCAATTCCCATATCCCATTATTCGCCTTTTGCTTTTTTCCGCTTTTGGTCGGGAAACTGCAAAATACAACCTATCCCCATCCATCGCTATCCTCGAGGGCATTGCAATCCACAATCACTAAACGGGTGCGCTGCTTGCGCCGGCAACCTCACGTACACCCGCCGCTATGGACGGTCCCACAACACCATATGGACAGGACTACGGCCGTCCGCCTGCATACGATGACGACCAAGACAGTGCAGGACGTCCGACGCAAGGGGGCTCGACAATGCGCTTGTTGACAAACGTCGACGACGCACAAGGTTACGCCTCGTGAGTATCACATTTCTTCTACTCTCTCTCCACATTCCTCCATACTCATCCTGTATTCCTCGCGCAGGAAAGCTTCCAATCCTGAATCAGCGTCGCTTCTCTTCACCATGGACTCTAACGTGGGCGAGCTGGGTGACCAGCGCTCCAAGTCCGAAGTAGGCAGACAGGCGGCTGCTGAAGCGGGCATTGTTGACTTATTGCGTGAGGCCGACGCTGCTCTCTCCGGCAGCGCCGCGCCACCACGTTCTTCCCCAGCTGCTTTGAAGCGCAAACCCCTCGAGTCGCGGCTCCGAGACCCCATCTCCCCCCTCAAGGCGCAGACGAAGGCGCAGACGAAGACGCAGAACGAACATGGCTTACCCCCGTATGACTCCCGTAGACCACCTTCGCCTTTGTCGCGATCCTATCAACCTTCTGTCTCCTCCTTACCGCTCTCTAGGGCGCCTTCGGTGCTGGACAATGCACCCAACATGCCTCCTCCATCGACCGTTGAGGACTCTTACAACCCCTACAGAGCTTCACCCGAACGATCCTCTCCGACTCGTTCCTACTCGCCAACACGCACATCTGCCGACTACGCTCGTCCGCCCGCCTCTACCAACGCCTACGAACCAGTCGACTTGAACGGCAGTCCGCGTCCAGGCACTCCTTCTTCAAGGTACGGCGGCGGTCGTCCGGGAAGCCCCAAGCGACCTCTGCCCCCGGCGCCCTTGTTTGCAGGTGGCAGGCCCATCTCGCGCGACTCGAATGCAACGTTGGATATGAGCTCGATACCAATGGACGAGGACGACCCGTTCACCGACATTGGTGAAAATCGGCCTGATTTGAATTCCCGAGATTCGTACATGACCGAAGACACATTCACCGACGGATACACGGATATCGACGAGAAGGCCGACCACTATGGTCCAGCGCCTGATTCCGCTCAACCACGCCGTGGTGCTCGCGAAGCTCTTATGACTAGGAAAGAAGTTCGGTTGATCAACGGCGAACTGATTCTGGAATGCAAAATCCCTACAATTCTGTACAGTTTTCTACCGCGGCGCGACGACACCGAGTTTACCCATATGCGATACACCGCTGTGACATGCGATCCCGATGATTTCGTTGACAGGGGCTACAAGTTACGCCAAAACATTGGAACCACTACTCGCGAAACCGAATTGTTCATCTGTATCACCATGTACAATGAAAATGAGATCGATTTTACACGAACCATGCACGGTGTCATGCGCAACATTAGCCATTTTTGCTCACGAGCGAGGTCACGAACATGGGGCAAGGACGGTTGGCAGAAGATTGTCGTTTCCGTGATTGCTGATGGACGTCAAAAAGTACATCCCCGTACTCTTGACGCTCTAGCAGCAATGGGCTGCTTCCAAAAGGGCATTGCCAAAAACCACGTCAATCAACGTGAAGTCACTGCTCACGTGTACGAGTACACAACCCAGGTGTCCTTAGATTCCGATCTTAAGTTTAAGGGTGCTGAGAAGGGAATCGTGCCAGTTCAGATGATATTCTGTCTTAAAGAAGGAAATCAGAAAAAGCTCAACTCTCATCGATGGTTCTTCAACGCCTTTGGTCGAGCCTTGAACCCGAACGTCTGTATCTTATTGGACGTCGGTACTAAGCCAGGTCCTAAAGCCTTATATCATCTGTGGAAGGCCTTCGACAACGATTCATCCGTAGCAGGCGCTGCTGGTGAAATCAAGGCCGGAAAAGGAAAAGGCTGGCTCGGCCTGCTCAATCCTTTGGTTGCCTCCCAAAATTTTGAATACAAAATGTCTAATATTCTTGACAAGCCTTTGGAGTCTGTATTTGGGTATATTACAGTCTTGCCTGGAGCGCTTTCAGCGTATCGTTACCACGCCTTACAGAATGACCATACTGGACATGGCCCGCTCAGCCAGTACTTCAAGGGTGAGACGCTTCACGGTCAGGACGCGGACGTTTTCACCGCCAATATGTATTTGGCCGAAGATCGTATCCTGTGTTGGGAGCTTGTGGCGAAGCGCAGTGAGCAATGGGTCTTGAAATATGTAAAAGCGGCAACAGGTGAAACCGATGTACCAGGTAAGTCCACCTCACAGCATGATAGCATACTTTACTAACGACTGCAGACACCGTCCCCGAATTCATCTCACAGCGGCGTCGCTGGCTTAACGGTGCTTTTTTCGCTGCCGTCTACTCATTGCTCCACTTCAAGCAAGTCTGGACCACCGACCATACCATTTGGCGCAAAACCCTTCTCCACATCGAATTCGTCTATCAATTCGTCTCGCTCATGTTCACCTTTTTCTCTCTGGCCAACTTCTACCTCACCTTCTTCTTCATTGCGGGTTCCTTGGCCGACCCACAGAACGATCCTTTTGGTCACAACGTCGGAAAATACATTTTCTACATCATGCGGTATACTGTCGTGCTTCTTATTTGCATGCAGTTTATTCTATCCATGGGCAATCGACCTCAAGGAGCGAAGAAGATGTTCCTATCGAGTATGACAGCTTACTGTGTCATCATGGCATACACCACATTCGCCTCGATATACATTGTGATCAAGCAACTGCGGGACCCCGACCAACCCAAATCGATAGGCAACAACGTTTTCACCAATCTGATTGTGTCGACCGCATCCACAATTGGCCTTTATTTCCTCATGTCGTTCATGTATCTGGATCCATGGCACATGTTCACCTCATCCGCTCAATATTTTGCGCTCCTTCCTTCCTACATTTGCACCCTACAAGTGTACGCCTTCTGCAACTTGCACGATGTGACGTGGGGAACCAAGGGCGACAACGTCGCAAAAACCGATCTAGGAGACGCCAAAGGAAAAAAGGGCAACGTGGTCGAACTTGAGATGCCGTCCGAGCAGCTGGATATCGACTCCGGCTATGACGAGGCTCTCCGTAACCTCCGTGATCGCATTGAAGTGCCCGCATCCACCACCTCCGAAGCTCAAGCGCAAGAGGACTACTACCGCGCAGTACGTACCTACATGGTGGTCATCTGGCTGATCTCCAATGCAGTCCTTGCCATGGCCATCTCGGAGGCTTTCTCAGGCAAACATATTGGCTCCAATTTCTATCTCAAGTTCATCCTCTGGGCTGTCGCTGGCCTAGCCCTCTTCCGCGCTCTCGGATCCACAACTTTCCTGATCATCAACTCCATTCACACCATCATGGAGACCAAGCTCAAGTGGGAAGACAAGATGGATGGCAAGAGCAAGACTGGGTTGGGTGGCGGCATTGGGAAGAAGAGGTTTGGAAAAGGGTGGGGTGGTGGCGGATCCAGTTGGTGGTCGGGCAGCTCCATTGGGTCCAAAGTGTCGAGCTGGACGCCTAGTTCATGGAGTGGGAGTTCGAGGGGATAAACCATTCCTTCTCAGCGTTTGGCTTGGGAACCGATTTTCCCCTTTTGCTTTCTTTTTGCATGGCTCCACCGTTTCTGGTGGATTCGTTTTTGATACCATTGTCGACCTCTACGGAGATTTCGATCAGTCTTGTTTGTGTTCTTGTTCTGGTAATGTAACGACTTCATGAAAATGGCGTTTTTATATTGTTTTCCAAGTTTTTATGCCGCTTGGAAGAAAGAAATCGTGTGTACGTGTGGAGAAGAATATTCACCCTGCAAAGGGAAAATTCAGCATGCATTGCTTGAGGTATGTAGAATAGCTTTTTTTCTTTCCTCTGGTTGGTTCGGACATTTGTATAGGTACGATCCGCGAGTTCTACGTACGACGGATGATCAGTATGACGGGAAGGAGGGCCAGGTGGTAATGGTGTTAATATATGGGTACTCCAAAAAGAAAAGCATGTGCTCTATTGGCGGGAGCTGCGTATCATTCATCGTTGGTATTTTTTCCTTTACTGCTCTGTGGTGAGACTTGCTTCCAAATGTAATATCATACTCTATTTGGCACGCTACTGCGAGTGCTCTTACATGAGGAAGATGGCACTGTTGTGAATTCCAAGATATTATTGCACAAGCTGGAAGTTTCAAGCGAAGCAAGCCCGTATTAGAGGAGATCCACGCACTTCTATGTAGATTGTTCCTATAGAATTCCAATTGCAACTCTCGCACCATGCCATATATATATGAATACGCAGCTCTATAAACAAAAAAACCACCTCTCCATGTTCTTCCTCTTCCCTCCTACACAAATGCCAGAAAAAAATACCTCAACCCTACATAGCGTCATTCCTCCCCTCCTTTCGAACCTCCTACAAACACACTTGACAACCTTCTACTCCCCCACCAAAATCCCCTTGAAATACGTCTCAACTTTGTCCCAAGCCTCGTTTCCATCCAAAGGCCCCACAAACCCCACATACTGATCCGGCCTCGTGACAACCACACAGCCCTTCTCCCTATTCACATTATACTTCTTATACGCATCGCCATACCCCTCATGATAACTCTCATCGTCCACATACACACCCTCATAGTCCCATCCAAGTTTCGGGTCGAATGGGTGCAACACGTCTGGGAAATCGCGGAGCAGCTCTACGTCTCTTCGCGGTGCGGAGTGGCATGTCAAGATGTCTATAGCGGAGTATAGATACTTCTTCAGGAAGGAAGAAGCGGCGAGCTTGTCAGTGAAGGAGCGGAGAACAGCGGATTGAGGCGATGAAACGACGTTGCCAGCGAAAACGATGATGCGGAAACGGCCGTCTGATTTGAGGCGGGATTGAAAGGGAACGGGGAGAGCGGAGGATTGGTTCAGGACTTGATGCGAGGGGAAGCGCATGCCTAGTTTGATGGTCGAGAGGTCTTCTTTCGTGGTGACTTGCTCTGTGTCGGTGTTGCCGTTCGTTATATTGTCTGTGGGTTTGGCGACGAGCTGGCTTGCGCCGTAGTCGACGGATAAGCCTGAAGCGAAGAGGTTTCCTTTTAGAAAGGCTTCTTTGAATTCTTTCATGCTGACGCCTGATTCGTCAAGGACGTCCTTTGCGGGGCGGCCTGAGAAGAGGCGTGAGAAGCGATGGTCAAAGTCGATGAGGTCTTGGGCGATTTTTCGGCGCTCGGTTTGGTAGGTTTGCAGGATGGATGGCTGTGCGATACCCTTGACTACGAGGCCGAGTTTCCAGCCGAGATTGTAGGCATCTTGCATGCTGACGTTCATGCCTTGGCCTGCTTTGGGTGAATGCGTGTGGACTGCGTCGCCTGCGAGGAATACACGGTTCTTGTAATCGAAGTTGGTCCCCACACGCTGTCCTATTTGGTACGCTGTGAACCAGTCGCAGTACTCGTACGTGAGATTGTAAGGAGATATGATCTTTTGGGCGGCTGAGATGATGGTGGAAGGGGTTATTTTGGATCGGTCGGCTCTTCCACTGGCATCTGGTTTGATTTCTGTGAGTTGGATGTAGAGGCGGACGAGTTTGTTCTCTCGGGGTATGACCATCATGGAGCCTGAAGAAGCGCTATGGACTGCACATCGCATACGGATGTCGGGAAAATCCGTAATAGGGACGATATCTTAAGAGAGTTAGCTGCATATTGGGCTTGACCAATATCCTGATATGAGGGGAAACAATACCCAGAACGCCCCATATGTAGTCCGTGGGCTCTCCTTCTAGTTGGAACCCCAACTGTCTTCTCGTCCACGAATGTGCTCCGTCACAACCGACCATGTATTTTGCTTTTACGATCTCTGTGGTGCCCTGCTTCTCTCTGCTCTTCCTGATGAGGTCGTCGGTGTCGTCCTCGGCCATATTGCTTCTAAACAGACCATCTTGAACAGTGCTTCCATTGCTCTGCGCTGGTGTCGCTTCTTCCTCTGTCAGATATCTCAGCTTTACCGTCAGGGGATATGTATCCGCAGAGTGATCTTCACACAGGTCTTCGGCGATATCGAGAGATTCAGGAAGCACGGCACGCTCAACGTGCAGAGTATCTTTCGAGTATTTCTTGATGTTGTCCAGGAAGAAGCGCTCTATACGCCCTTGATGAAGGACAATTTGCAAGAATCTAGAAATCCCAACAGGCATGTCCGGAACGCGATCTGATCGCCGAATCTTACCATCCTCGCCAGGGTTCTACAGAATAAGCAGCTGGCAATATCGAAAACGGCAGATGTAAACATACCCACATACACATCTATAGCGTTGGTTAGTTGCTGTATGATTCTGGAGACGGCTTGCCATCATAATACATGATTCATACCTCCATCATGTGGTTTGCCTCCTTCATAGCTCGATCTGCGATACCGAAGCTGTCTAGAATTTCCAGACTCCGCATTTGCAATCCATCAGCCTGTCCAGAGAAGATCTTGGTACTTCTTTTATCCACGATTCGAGCATTGATCCCGCAATGAGCCATCCATGTTGCTAGCATCAAGCTGGCGTATGTTAATCTCCCACAATGTGCAATAGTGAATTTCTGGAAGGTCTACCCAGCAGGTCCGGCGCCGACTATGAGCCTGTTGTTACGTCAGCGATACTTTTGCAGCACACAACAGCGACTTCACTTACACATCGCATTTAGTCTCAGTCGGGGTAGTAGATGATGCCATTTTACGTCCTATATGAAGGTATTCTCCAAACGATCGTGAGATTTCTCGGTTAGTCTACCCCGCGCAAGTCGGGCATCTTATATCTGAGCTTAGGGTACAACTAGCCCCACCCCTGTATGAGTTGAACAGTCTTGTGTCCCTTGGACGGCCCGTCATTTTGCATGTTTCTGAACCGCGGCAGTGGACTTCGGTGTTGCAATGTGGAGGACTTGAAGGCTAGCACCAGACCATTTCCCTACCCCACAGCTGGCTGCGCTTCGGATAGCCGGATTGGGAGCCCCATGGTAGATTGCCATGGTCTATGAAGGTCTGATTGGGCCTTGATTCTGGGGTAAGCACAGCAGATGTTCGCTTGTTGGTGTTTGTCAGATGTTGGTAATACAGTCGCTGCGGGTCTGCGAAGAAACACCGGGTTCTTGTACATCTGGCCAGGGTTCATGCATGGTTTGCACCGTGGGTTCTGGTGCATGCTCGGCCCGGCTCATGCTCCGGACTGCGAATCACCAAGCAGATGTCAAGGAGTGCTCTTGACCGCCAACTACCACTCATAAGGAGAGAGAGTAAACATAAAGGTGACGAATGTCCATCGAACATGTAGCCTCCGATTTCACCCTTCCCAAAGATGCTCTTTCTGTGGAATTTCTAGTCATGATGTCAATGTTATTAAATCCATTTGTGGATCCATACCCACGTCATATCCAAACTCGCAGAAGTATGACACACAAATAATCATCTCCACCCTTTTTTCTCGAGAGAGAACTGAAACTCGAACACAAAAATTCTCAAATCAAATATGTCAACACAAAACTACAACTTCACCACTGCAATTGTGACTGGAGGTGGTGGAGGAATCGGGAAAGCCCTCGCAGCGCAGCTTATCAAAGATGGGAAAACGGTCATTATAGTTGGCCGTACTGAATCGAATCTCAAGACCACCGCAAAAGAAATCGGGGCGGCTGCCTACTATGTCCTGGATACTGGCAATGTTTCCTCGATTCCCACATTTGTCGAACGCATTGTGTCAGAGCATCCGGAGGTCGATTGTCTGATCAACAATGCCGGGGTTCAAAGGCCGCTCTACGTGAACAAGGACGACCCCGCCGAGTTCTTAAGCAAAGCGGATCAGGAAATTGACATCAATATTCGAGGGCCAATGCACCTAGCATTGGGCCTTCTGAAGCACTTCAAATCAAAACCCAACTCACTCATCGTCAACGTTTCTTCTATCCTTGGATTTATCCCGTTTTCGGTGATCAACCCGGTATATAATGGAACAAAAGCCTGGCTGCATTTTTGGACCATGAACCTGCGCAAGCAGCTGGAAGACACCAACGTCAAAGTCATCGAGCTGGCTCCACCTCAAGTCGAGACGGACTTGCACCGAGAGAGAGAAGACCCAGATGACAACAAAAAACACAAGAGTCCTAGCGCACTTTCGGTTGATGAGTTCGTGGATGAAGTCATGGGGAAGTGGAAGAAAGGAGATGTGACAATCACTGCGGGTCCAGGTAATAAAATGATAGACTCCTGGGAGGAAAGCATGGGCAGCGTATATAGGAAAATGGTCGGATGAGAGGCTGGTTAGAACACCATGAAATCCAGTAAGCACTTCGAAATACGTACAAGTGCTTCCGGGCTGCATTCAACCCAAATAATGTGCCTACCAGTGTACGATAGGATCTAGTTAGAATTATCATGGCAATGCCCCGGGTCATAGTGAACACGCTCGGCTAGATTGAAACTGAATTGGTTGAGGATAAAAAATAAATAGCCAAGTTAGCTGAGAACAGCAGCTGCGTTTAATTAGTAGTCAAAACAGTATTGTGAAACAACATTTTATGAAGCCTGCCGCGTGTGTGCATTCGACGAAGGTTTGCATACTTCAGCGCCTATCGCGAAGTCGCGCACGACGCGGCTGCACAGCACGGACCCTCTCGACCCTGGTTTGTTTACCATCCCACTTTCTGCATCCTCTGCGATCCGTACATATCTAAGTGACCACTAACAGTGAACAACTACACAACCCATACAACCAACGATTGCGCCAAAATATGGCGCCTCGATCTACAGCAGTGAACGTTTCTTTCACCGTCGACTCTGCTTCGGAAGATGAGACACGCGACGAGTTAGATATATTTCCTACCCCAGACTCCAACACCGAAAATAAGGTACCGGCACGCAAACCTCGAGGGAAAGTCGCGCAAACGGCGAAATCGGCCCCTGCGATCAAGGCGACCGCGAAAACGCGCACGACAGCGCGTCGCACAAGTGGTAGCGGTGCCTCCGGCGTTAAGAAGCAAGGCGCAGGCGCCGCGAAGAAAACGAGCGCGAAAGCTGGTCGCAAGGCATTGGCAGAGAAAGAGGTCTCCAACGGCAATGATACTGAAGAGGTAGACGAGTTTGATGCGCAAGAAGAGGTGGTCGCGCCAGCACCAGTGAAGGCAACACGGCGGGGACGCCCACCAAAGGCAAAGGTGGAAGAGGAAGAAGTTGAAGCGCTGCCGCCAACAAGGAGAACACGCAAGACAGCCGAGAAAGAAATTGCACCGAAACCTACCAAGGCCAAAAGCGCCGCCAAAACGAGGGTGACAAAACGTACAGCCGCGGTCGACCCGGTCCCTGAAGACTTGACCATTCCAGAGACCCAGCAAGAACCAGAACCAGACCCAATGGACGTGGATATTGAGCAGTCTATAGAGTTGGATGAGGTCCCAGAAACAATGCCCCCTCCCCCGCCACCACGACCTTCAGCCCGTCGCATACAACAAGAAGCGAAAACAGCGAGGCAGGCTTCTGCTGGTCCGCGACGGGCAGGCAGCGCATCGGACACAGAGCGCGATCCTGCATTGAGACGGAAAGTTGGCGATCTCACCAAGAAACTCGAGGCTATGACAGCTAGATACGATACGTTGAAGGATGTTGCGGGAGCTACCAAAGAGTCGAACTTCGATCAATTGAAGAAGAAAACCGATCAAATTTCCAAGGGTGAGTAATGTCTGCAGGCATCGAAAAGACAATACTAACGTGAGGATAGACCAAGATGCCGTCATCAAAGCTCTTAAGCAGCAACTCGCGGAAGTGCAGTCCCGTTCGGCAGACATGCTTTCGCTGAAGAAGGATATGGCAAAACTAGAGAAAGAGAATGCCCGCTTGAACGCCGAGAACAAGAAACTCACCGACTCTTTGGCATCTTCCCAGGGTGAAAACAAGACATTATCTACAAAACTCGCAGCAGCACGCTCGTCAGCACCACCAGACTCCAAAAACATTCCAGGGAGTGCAGTCAAACCTAGGACAACCGGGGTCGTTCTTCCAGGTGCAGCTGAGGCCGCGAAGGAAACGCAATTCCAGAAACAAAAGGTCGACCTCTACAGCGATCTGACCAATCTCATCGTTTTGGGCTGCAAGAAGAACGAGGACGACGAAGAGGTTTATGATTGTCTCCAAGCAGGCCGGAACGGAAGTAAGTATCAATCACATTTCCCGCTTGTTGAGGTCAACGCTAATTCCCATCTAGCTTTGCATTTCCAACTCACTGTTACGGATAATGGTGATTCTTATGAAGACACGGAGATATGGTACACTCCGTTGTTGGACGAGAAACGCGACCAAGACTTGATAGAATTACTACCCGATTACTTGACCGACGAGATCAGCTTCCCCCGTGCCCAAGCTCCCAAGTTCTACACCAAGGTTGTGGAGTGCATGGGGAAGAAGATAGAGCTTGTTGATCAGGAATAGCTGTCACCTTCCAACTTTTGAGTGTTGGGTTCATACTGCGTATTATTATTGATTTGAACTTCGTTAGTCCGGTCATGACGTTATGGGTTGATACCTCCAGGGAGGCGTTGGTATTCGATGGTTATCAGTGTTAGTTCTTGGGAGTCTGTCTATTTATTTATATATACTTAGTTAGGGTTGATTAATGGTTTTGCTTCTTTTGACGTTTGGTCACCCTGCATAGAATCGGTAGCAACGGAATAAGGTGTATGGGTGATATTTTTTCAGGCTGTTGTTACATTTGACGCTGTATCTACAGTTTTCTATGCCTGTGCGTCCAACTCCTGCCCGAATCGCGAGCTCCTCCGCTCAAAGCAGCGCTTCCCTCCTACCCAAAGTTTCTCCGTATTGCCGCACCCTCAAAATTTCATTCGGAACGCAATCGCTGACGTCCTTAATGCTTCTTCTCGCCCTCGGCTTTCTGGATAAAGCTTCTGTGCCATTGTTAGCGCTGTGTCCTGCCCAGCCCCGTCCTCCCTCCAAACCGGCGTGTATCGTGGGTGTGCCTACTTTACGAAGCTCTCCTCCTCCTTGGTCTTGGCGTTGATTGGAGGGTTCTTGGTGTCGGCCTTGCTGCCGCCGCTCATCGAGACGTAGGCACCGAGGAATGTCGTGCCGAGGGTGGCCATGGCAAGCTAATCAAACACTTCAAGTCAGCCTTCGTCCTCAGCATTCATCGTTGCGCAACTTCTCCCTCGCTTCGCCAGACCCCAGTCCGAATTGACAGATATCTCCAAGGACATGGGGGGCCGACGGGCGTGCGCGGTTGGCGAGTTGGAAGATTTTGGCAAACTCCACCGGGGAGTCTGCTGGGTGAACGTACGACGTGCGATCCGACCTGACGGCCTGCAATTGTGTACATGGCAACCATGATGGCGGTATTGGTGAGGTATAGAGGGATTGAGGGGGAGATGGAGTCGCAATGGATGGTTGGGAGTGAGTAATTGACGATGATTGTTTCCGCTGGAGCTCTCGGGGAAACTGGGCTGGCTCGGTTTGGCTTATGTCAGCCTTCACCATGTCCCCACCGCAACTCCCCCCATCCCACATCAGGAACATCTGAGCTAAAAAGATTGCTCCCAAGCTTGAAGATCTACATGATACTGTCCACGTTGAAGGAGTCTGCTGGGATACTTCACAGAATTTTGATGATTATATTTACATCGTTATCGAAGAAGCTTCCATCAATTCAAGGACAACTCATCCATCATCCGATATGGTCTAGTGGCTAGGATTTGCCGCTCTCATCGAGAGTCAAAAACACTTCGCAGTGCCGGCAAGGCCCGGGTTCGATTCCCGGTGTCGGAAATATAATTTTTGCCCTCGTGGGGTCATCACAGGATCGCTTGCTGCTTCAGATGGTTGAGCAGAGATCGAGTAGGATGTTGTCGATCGTCTCACGCATCACGAGTTTTTTTGGTTCAAGTCTGATCATTGTCCCAAGCAATACTAGAATTTGACTGGTGTACGATATGTGAAGGCTTTCTGTCATGGGAGACGGAGGATGGGTGGTTGATAGCCATAAACAGTAATAATCGAACTTGAACTTATGCCTCAAGCAATAGTTTGGTTGAATGGTGTATCTAGTGATTGAGTGGCTTTCTCTGCTACTTTTCTCCTGTACGCATATCGGGTTCCAATGCATTACCATCCCTTATCAAGTCAGAGCTATACTTCGAGACCATCCTAAGACATAAACCAGTCTTTAGTGTAGTAGCACGAGAACTAGGACAATTTTGGATTTTACACCATGAACAGGTAGAAGAGAGCAAACAGCTACTGCAATTCAACAGGCATTGCGGGTGTAAATAAGTACATGTGTATTATCTGATGAGATGTGAGTACAGGCAAGTTTGAGTTCTATGGGATTGACTGAGCCATTGACCAGTCCGCAAGGCTGACATTCAAAAGAACCGGATTGTAATGTACTGGGTAGTCTGCGTTGGTACTCTTTGATGGATGGAGAATAACCAGTGACGCTCAAAGTCCTACATCAGGTTATCCTAGCCTAGAAACGTGCTTCTAGCGATAAGCACAGTTTATCTTGGGGATATGTCAGTTCACGACTCTAGTATGATGATACTGTATTATCTTTCAGTCAATGCAATCAACCGCTCAGATTGGCGAGGTTAGCTTTGGTCTCCCGGCCTCTTCTCTCCAGCCTAAATTTGTATCGAGTGTACCCAAATGCATTATTCCTTTTCAATTATACAGGTTTCCAGTATATTATCACTTATAGGAGTCTTATATGAAGACAAGACTCATGAGTGGTTCGATATTCAGGAAGAATTGGTCCGAGTGAGCGTCCCATGCCCAGAAAAGCGAGAAGTCGTAGAAGTCACGCCAGGAAATGCTGTCAACATCAAAGCACTTGTATGCGCCCCCGTGTAAAGCGCATAGAGCAGAAACGCAGTACAAGAATACCGTCACACAATCAACATGCATACATGTACACACCACATGGCAGAGTATCCCGAGTCCGCATCTCACCATGCTTCCGCGCCCCCAACCCCCGCATTTCACAGTCAAGCAATCGTCAAACAAAAATCCCATATACTTATCTTTCCCCCCATCACGCAAATGTACGCCCACACGCACGACATACCAAAACAAGCTGGTGGTAACCCGCGGATCGATAGCGGTATGTCACCTTCCGCTCTCCGAATCCTCCGGCGACCATCTATTTACCCAGAATCCCGGCTCACAGCAACGAAGCAGACAAAGGGGGCGACGAACCATGAGACGAACGGATGCACGATGGGCACGTGGGAAAAGGTGAAGAAGCGGGAGAGCGGCAGGGGGAACGACCGAACGCCAGCGTGTGTGTCGTGCGGACCAAGGGGGGAATCCTACTGCATCTACTGTGTAGACCAAAAGACTCCTTTTGCTTCCCTTATTCCGTCTGTTCGGCGACGTGAGATTGATATGTACTGTAGGGCCCGCAGTGCGTCCCCTGTAGAATCCCGTGGGTTCTATATTTGTCCTTCCCTGAGCCTGAGGATGACTGCCCTGGTCTTTTATCCGGTACCATTGGAGCGGATTCGATGGGCGGGTCAATCTCTTACAAACACACTTTCCGCTACACGGGGAGGAGGAGCTCATGGCGAGTAGAGTATATGAAGCTGAGCTCTTTAATGAATTTATTTGTAAGTGAATGATTCAAAGGAGCGATACAGGGTGCGGAACAAGGGTGCAGATGGGGGTTTGCAACGCAACGCAACACCAGCCCGCGACACCATCAGAAGAAAAGGTCGCCGTTTCTATAAGATGAAAAGTGTATACCAAGAGGAGACGAAGACAGCCAAGTAGGAAGAAGGATTTGTCTAACTCAAAGTACAAGTTGATGCATATGACGATATGATCACGTTGTGGCATGCAGCGAGAGTGATCGAGTGCATGCCTAATGTAGGTATTGGGACTCAATATCCTCGTGTTCTCGGATATCCGATGCTTCTTCATGTAGCAACATCGTGACTTGGAAATAACTACTTATGTACATATCTATACGCGTAGCAAGTGCCGTCTGATTTGAACCTACAAAGCCTCTGCGATGTACGATCTACCCGTGACGTTGTGCTCTTCGTGGATCATCGATCCGGACTGATTCCAAACATCTCGGCTACCCCTGCAATGATACGATGCGTTGAATGGTCGCGGACCACTGAGGACGCAGAAACAGGAAAAGGCAGTTGGTAGGACAAGCACGTGTATTAGGTAGACTTTGATGCAGCTTCCCATTCCAAGGGTGTATTGCGAAACTGCTGCATTGGACGGCCTAGCCTTGAAACCTGACCTACCAGAGAGCCTGCAGTGTTCTCGGCGCAGTGGATAGCGATACG
The DNA here is from genome assembly GCA_948474695.1 of Periconia digitata. Classification (NCBI taxonomy): domain Eukaryota; kingdom Fungi; phylum Ascomycota; class Dothideomycetes; order Pleosporales; family Periconiaceae; genus Periconia; species Periconia digitata. The sequence continues at coordinate 968,497 of CAOQHR010000007.1, read as the reverse complement.
ATAAAACATGAGGTGATACTCGAAAGTGTCCGCTTCACGATCTTGTAGTGTAATAGGATGTGGCAACCGTTTGCTATTCGGTCGAATTTTGTTCCGGGTCTGGATTGTACCGGTCAGTGGTGGCGGCTGGTATTCTCCTAACAGCGCGGAGAAGGTTTATCTCGAAACTCTCCGAAGAGAGAGCTGAAGGCAGCCATAGGAAAAAGCATATACATGCCAGAAGACATGTCGGCTATCGACTTTTCTGTCGGTGATAGAGTATATACTACGTACGTTGCTGCTCATGGCCTCTAGTCCAAGGCAAGACTGCATCTGAGCTAGGTTATAAAGTGCCTGCTTAGGCTGTGATCGCCTTCGATAGAGTACAGTACACGAATGTATGGACAAAGCGTGGCTGGCCAACCCGGACTTGGGGGCGCCCCAAGGGCTTTGTTGGCGACGGTCTGGCCGTGTCTTGTCGTGCGTTCCTGCTTGCGGGGGGGCGCGTTGTGTGCCCGGGGAGAGCCCCGAGCTTGCTTGTCTATCCCCCCTGGGCGTCTCCGAACTTCTGGCTCGGATTCGCGACTCCTCCCGGCAGTCAAACTCGCACTCGGCTTTGGAATCGCTGATAAGTCCAAGTTACACTTTCAAACCCCATCTGGAGCCGTTGCTGGCGAGCCAGTCTGTGTTGGGCTTTCAACCTCCAGTCCTGCGGCCGGCTGCGACTGCCATCGAATGAAGGATCAGTCTCGAACATGATGCTTTTTTGCTGTCCACCGTTTGCACAGCTGCCAGACCATGGATTCATCAAACTTACCCGCCCCAAGCATTGACAATTCGACACCTGCCTAATCCTGATGATCGTCCGGCGTGGGTTTGCAGAGTTCAGATTCGCTCGCTAAACAGCAGCCCCATGTCCAATCCATCAAGTTGGGCATGCATCCCAGCAGATAAGCCACGGGCTTCCTAGAGTGGTTGTCGCATTCTGATGCTCAGCTCGTATTCACCAAGGGTTCGCCGCCTCAACGCAGACCGTATTTGAATCATGGCAGCCGCTCGTTCCTTGGAGGCGTTCAGGCGTAGCCCTCATTGCATTCTTCTTGGAATTTTTCGGCTCGTTGGGTACTAACCCAGACGGCTTTTCTCTTCATCTTCGAACGATTGCATTGCGAACGAAATTTGACGGCCGATCATATACAAGAATACGACGCGGCGTTTACGCCATCCTACGAATGTATCGATAAGCTCCAGAACGGCCGTGTGCGATAGAAACGACAGCGTCGGTATAGATAATAACCACCATGGTCGACCAAAACATGAACCCCGGGACCCCGGGGGGCACTACTTCTTCACCAGGGGACTCTGCACCACCTCCCCCACCAAAAAAGATGGCAGAGCCATCCGTCATTCAGGCTGGGCAGATGATGCTCATCTTCGCCTTGGTCCTTATATTCTTGGTATGCTGCGCAGCTGCAACGCATTTCCATTTGCGCCGCCAAAAACGAAAGCGCCGGAAGAAGGCGAAAGTGGTGAAGAAGAAGGTTACGGAAGAGGCGGAGACGGAGGAAGTGCAGGAATCGGAGTTGCAGTCCAGAGAAAGAAAAGTCGCTGAACTCGTGGGCACACCGATCTGCGAGATGGGAGATTCGGAACCCCGGCACGAGATGGAAGACGTCGAAGTACCCGAACGACGGTATACCATGGCCGACATCGATATCCAAAATCCAGCAGATACACCTGTAGTGACCCGAACCGAACGAGAACTCGAAGAAGGCACCTACTTCGGGGAAATGACATCCCGTGAAGAATTACAACCAGAAGCGAGAGTCTACGCTGCCTACTGGGCTCGAGCCTTTTGAGCGATGATTAATGAGGTCCGAAAAATAGAGCCGCCAAAATTCGATAAGGAAAGAGAGATGATAACCGCAGATCATCCTCGAGTCCTGCACCAGACACATCTTCCCCCCTTGGGTGCCATCAGCCTGGATAAGCCCGATCGGGTCGAGATACAAGTTCCAGGATTCAACCATGTCCTGAAGTATCGCTATAGACCCGCCGAAAAGATCCGGAGATTCTCTTCTTATCCACGTTATCTGTGGTGCTGTATTGAGGAAGAGAAGCCGGAAAAAGGAAATGACGGGAGATTGATTAACCCCGCTGCTCCAACGCCGATCCGGGACCAAGGGAGTTCGAACACTGCATTGGTCGGAAGTCGCATGCACGAGAACTCAGACACGGGAAGAGGAAATGTTGTTCATGGAGCACCAGAATCACATGAGCAGCTGGAAACCGCTCACATAGAGTGGTTTGATAGCACGGGCCGCAGCAATAGAGCTTCGCATCTACCCATCAAAACTGTACCATATCTAGCAAATCAACGAGCCCACGCTGGCACTTTCTTTTCTCTCTGATTGATGACGATGATGATTTGCTTTCCTGATGCAGTGCAGATATGGCTTGGCTTTATATGTGTGTGGCTCTTCGGCCCGAACGCTTCCTTGTTGTTTCAGTAGGTGCCCGGTAGCACAAAGAGGACGGCCCACGGGTCACAGGATGTGATGGCGCACGGTGTGAGGAGGCATTCCGGAGTGTATAAAAAGTTGAGATGCGGCCAACTCATGTGTGCAAAGCATATTGATGGAACATTATTCGACCCGAATGCAGAGCTTGGCTAGCGCGAGCCCAGGATGGCCGTGTGGACACATGATGGAGGCAGACGTCATCCCCATCTCCCCGTCGAAACCAGCGACCCGGCGGGCCGCGATTGAAACCAAGATGGAATCGTGTACCGTGATGCTATGCTGGCGCAGTCTGTGAGCGAAGGTGATTTTGGACGAGTGCCGTTCCCACCAAAAAGCGAGGCTGTGTCGTCAGAGGACGGCGAATCATGCCGGGACAGGATAGGACAGGACAGTTCAGGGATACTAGCGCTGGACATGCCAACATGACTAAACCGACATGGCATGCTTCTTGGAAACTCCACCCACACCCACCCTTCTGCGTACACCAGTCGATGCGTTTCGTCCTCTATTTATCCTCCTTCCCCAGACCGCTCGGCCGTTACATGCTGCACTTGTCCGTTTCCCCCAGCGCCATCTTCCATGCTATGTCGACATGTGGTCGCTCTTTCTGATGCCCTTTGCGCTGCTGCTCGCAATCGTAGCAGCAGATGATCCCGTAGTAACCTCGGATAAGATCAAGGTTTTTCTGTTCGGCGCGCCCGCCTTCTACTCCGAGGTGGGCGTCGAGGTGCGGAATAATACGTGTCTGAGTCTGGACAACAATCTGTTAGTTTGTTTATTTGTGCCCGTATACGCGCTACCTGCTAATATAGCTTTAGCATCGACGGCCGTGTAAAGTCGGCTCTGGTTGGCGGACATGACGTCTTGTCAGTACAAGCCCGAACCGACAGGTGGTACTGTGTACTGTGGGAGTACGCTCTCTTCCCTCGCTACTTACTTCAACGCTGACTGATCGCCAGTAATTACGATTGCCAAGGCGAGAACGAATCGAGGCTTTTCGTGCCTGGGGGTGAAAACAATCTGATGAGTGCCGGTTGGGGATCGCGAGTACATGGTGTCCAGTGCTTCAACCCGGGCGACGACGAAGAAGACTGAACAAGTGCGCCTACTCAAAACACGAACAAACAATCCGCCACATCGAATCGAACCATCATGGCAAACCACTCCCAGGAAAGCGAAGCCCTCCACCGATATCGGGGACGTGTGGATGGTGCATCTCGCCGGGGGCTGGGTCGCGTTGGAAGCATGAGGGGCCTGGTAGTTGCCTTGCGAGCTGGGTAATAACGGCACCCAGCATTGTGTCGCGTCGCGGGACTTCGCAGAATTCCAGATGTGCCTCTGACAGCAAGCACAGGGGAGTGGCACAACAACCTATTCGACAATTCGATGAGTGTCAAGATACACCTTCGCCCCCGAATGAGTTGCAACAATCGATGTATGCTCCAGACCTAAACGACCAAGTATCGTCGCTGTCCCCAGGAAGAAGAGGTTACCACACAGGAGAATGTTATATCAATACGCAGTGGTTCCACAAGGTACATGTAGTAATAAACAAAGTTCATCAGCGGAGCTACACCTCCGCAGTAATGGACACAATACTACTCCTTACCATCACCTCAATCTACCTGGTTGATCCTCCCCTTTCTCTTATTACGAATTGCTGCTTTTTGATTTGACAAATTGCCGACGTCCCACTACTGACTGGCTAGACCCCACACGAACCAGTTCTACCAGGAAACCACACCTAACTCAACATTCAGCCGCCACGTTCGCACCCCCTGGATAAAAGAACCCCAATGGATTTACACATACCTAGACATTTGATTGCATGGATACGTATTAGCCCACCTGTCTAACCAACAATATGTGCACATATGCAACCAACATAGAGTAGATTTATACTTCGTAGTTCATCATCATGTGTTATCCACCATCACGGGTCCCTATGAGTTAGTGTGAATGGAGAGAAAAGTAACAGTGTGCTGGCCATCAGACACTGGTGCGGGGGGAGATTGGGTGCTTCTCCATACACGTAGTTATTATTTCGCTACCTATACGAAGAGTGCAATCTTCCACAAGTCTTGTCATGGTGAGTCAGGACACACGCACAACTAAAGCTTGTAAGAATAGATGAATATTGAGCCGCGAATTTATAACAGTTCGCGTACTCTGGCCATGATGCATATGCCATCTATCTATCTGTACGTGAAAGATGTGTTCGTCTACGAGTCGAATGCAAGCAAAGCAAGCCAGGCGTATGACAAGAGGTGAACGAATGAACAATAACAACAATCGATCCTGATACACTAAAACGACAGGTAGAAGCCTCATTCGTCTCAAACCAGGCCGTACAAAGGCATGGGCATGGGTTTGTAAAGAGCGACCTGCCCAGTCTTCATGCGCTGCTGCTGCTCCTTCACCCCAATGTATGCTTCGCGCCTCGCCGGATCGCCCACAGTGACAGACCAGGTCTTGAGCCCGTAGTATACACCAATGTGATGCACGAGCCAGCGACCGAAGCTGCCGCCCAGATCCTCCGCGGGGGTCTCGAACAGCATCAACTCGCGCTTGGTATGGCTGCTCTTTACGTCCACGAGCGAAGAGGTAGATGCAGCGAGAGGAGATGAGGGGGGTTGGTCAGACATGCCGCCGCTCCGTCCCACGAAGACGATTTCGTCGTCTTCGCTGTCTACGTCTGAAGGCAGTCCTTCCTTCTCCGCTTCGTGCTCTTGCTCCTCCCACTCGGCGACGAATTTGCGCACCTCGCTTTCAAGGTCCATGAGGAGGCCTTTAGCGGCGCGGGAGCGCTTGAGCTTCTCGCGCAACTCCTTGGGAACAATACCGGGGGACGTGGGCTTCTTGGCTACGGTCTTGGAAGCAGCTTTGGCTTGTTCGGCGGCTTTCTTGCGCTCGGCCGACTGGCGTTTGAGTCCAGCGTCCCAAAGCGGAGCGAGATAATAGGGCACGTTGTGAACGGGGTGAGTTGGGCGTACTTCCCAATCATGCGGCTCTGGGGGCTCGACCCATGGGTTGTTCATCAAGCGGTCTGTACATATTAGTCACCCGTATTCTCAAGTGGTGGCGCCCAGCGTTCAACCATACCGTTCTCCCATCGTGTCCTCCTGCGCGATCCCTCTTTGCCCTTGAGTAAGGCTTCACGACGTTTCTGGCTATCCCGACGGAATGGCTCCTGGCGTTTGTACTGACCACCCTGCTTAGCGGCCGTGGAAGCAGCTGCCGGGCGCTCCGAAAACCGCACAGAAGTCGTAGTCGTAGCGTCATCGAGAGGGATCTGGAGTGCAGTAGCGGCTGGGGCTTCAGCGGGCTCTGGTGCCGATATGGCAACAGTTGTCAAGGCTGCTGTTGCTTGCTCAGTCCAGGATTCGATGTCGATGGGCTGTGCCTCTGCAGTGTGTTCAGGGGAATGGATTGCCATTGTTGCGGGATGAGTGGCGTCGCGACCGGTAGTGGTCGACTAGTGAGCTGTAGGGGCAATATATAAGGGGATGCGGGGATGGGGCAAACTTGATGAGGTTTGCCGTCAGGGACTCGCAAAGAGAGCAGATAGCGGACTGGGCTATGCTGGAATGTCAGGAAGCAAACATGGAAGGGCGTCTCACGGATAGATAAAGCTTCCGGCGATAGCAAGCCATCATCATCTATCTATCGGCAGAGCTAGCGCATCGTCCAATCGCACGCGAACGTGGGGTACCTAGATGTGAGACAGGGGGAGTCACACTCCGCATCCTCCTCGGTGACTGTTTTTGGCCAAACTAAGCAGCATTCAACTGTGGGTTCTGGATGAAGCCGCGGCTTGACGATTACATGTTCGTCGACACGTGTACACAAGGTGTATATTGATGTTGGCCATCAATATTTATTTCATTCAACTGATTCTACGCGAAACAAACGAGCAATATTATCATCATCATGTGCAGCGTGTCCAGCACAGCACATAAACAGGGCACTCCTGCTCCACAACGTATATACAGTTACTCGAATTTGGCAAACGCAAGTTCGTAGGCCAGCCCCAAAGTCAGTTTTGCGTGCTGCAGCATGTGGTCGAAGCTCAGATATTCAATCTTATCCTCAGTGGTGTGGATCTTGTTATCCGAATACTTGAAGTCTGACTCAATCACGAACGCAGATGGGTATCCCGCTTTGCTTGCGCTAGCGTGGTCAGAGCAGGCGTAGCCGCACTTTGTGAGGACGTATGGGATCGAGCAATAAGTCGTGATGACTGTCTTGATGAATTCGGTAAGGCCAGGGTCGACGTAATCGGTGATGACTCCAACCGACTCAGGTTCGCCCGCGTCGAGCGTCTTCTGGACGTAACCAGTCATGTCCTGCTGCAGCATGGCTTTTACGTCTCTGCCCTCCTTTTCGTACGACTGGAAGATAGCTTGGCTGCCCAGAAGACCACCTTCTTCAGCAGAGTACCAGTGGAATTCGACTGTGTTGTCTGCTTTTCCCTTCACCACGTCTTCTGATTTGAGTAGTACACGGAGAGCTTCAAGAATTGTGACGGTGCCACTGCCATCATCGTCGGCCCCGGGTGCTGCAAGGAACGAAGGGAGGAACAGGTTGATCGAATCCTGGTGCGCTCCAATCACGACCGTCTTATCGCTCTTCCCCGGTATGGTGGCGATAATAGACGACTGACCCCACGGATGGGAAAACGCTTTTACATGTGCGCCATGGTCGAAAGCACCAGCTTTAGCCAACGTGTCGTTGACTTGGCCCAATAGCCATGCAGACGACTGCGCTCCATAATCGGACTTGTAGTATCGCGTGTGGAACGAGGTAAACTTTTCCAGGTGTTTGCGCATGTTATTCTTCTCGAGCTGCTTGAGGAGTGGAGCAACTGTCTCATTGTGGGCCGTCTTGGTTGGGAATTTGACACTCTGGATACCGATCTCGCGATTCAGCGAGCCGAGCTCAGGCGTATCTGTAATATCGAAGAAGTTGATGCCTTCCTATACAGTAGCATGTCAGCGCATGCTCTCGGTGGCGATCACAGCACCGCGACGGGTCATGATGAAAAGAGACAGAATCCAACGTACCCTTCGTAGCGCCCATTTATCATCTTCAGTAATCCATCTCGTCTCACCTGGGGCCAGCTCTATGAGGTATTGGTCTTGTTCCGCTGTCTGAAGCGGGACTTGTTGTTCTGGCGGGTACACGGCTGAGACAGCTGCCGCAGCGCACAGTGGAAGAAGTAGTGATGATTTCATGGTGATGATAAAAAGACTGCGAGTGTGTATGAATGAGGTGCGAAGCAGTTTACGTCGAGGTGGTTGCACTGAGAGCTCCAGAGCTGCAGCTTGATCAAGCTCGAGCTGTCCCGGTGGCTGGCGGAACTGCGATAAGACGGAACGGGGAACGCGTCATGCACCAATCCACGCGACCACTTTCTACCCTTGCAAGTCCAAGACATAGTTCCTACTTCACCACTCATCTACTAACCAGGCTTTCAAATCGGATTGAACAATGCTACAAGCTCCTATTTGAAGATGCTCATTCAAGACAGCATGACACTACCACTATCACCATTTCGATTACAAGTCAACAGGTCAAAAGTCAATTACGAACAAGACAATTTCAAGACTGTACGGGAAACGAGTGATAAACAATCAAATCTCCATTTCACAGTAGAAAGTCGTCCCAGTCAACGATGAGATTTGTCCGTCTTTCAAAAATCAATCCCGAAAAGGAGTATTGGCAAAACTAATATACAAGAACAGTCCCGTCAGGAAGCGACAGAATGATGTCACTTGGCTATAAAAACCGAAGTGAATCATGTTGGAAGGCACGTTCTGAGGGCGACCAACTTTAGCGTCTGAATGTCTTCAATCACGCTCTGTAGTATCGGTCACACTCAGTCGTCCATCCGTGACGCCGATCAGCTTCAGCTTCATCTTCAGCACCGGCACCGGCATCCCTCTAGCAGTGGCCACATTCGCTAGTCTATCTATAACGGCGGCCAGCCTCAGCATCATCTTTAGCATCGCATCGACATCCCTCTAGTAGTGAACACGTTCGGTAGTCCATCCATAACGGCGGCGAGGTCCAGCATCAGCATCAGCGTCGGCATCCCTCTTGAAGTGGCCACGTTCGGTAGTCCATCCATAACGACGGCGAGGTTCAGCATCAGCACCCCTCTTGTAATGGCCACGTTCGGTAGTCCACCCATAACGACGGCGAGGCTCAGCTTCGGCTTCAGCATCCCTCTTGAAGTAGCCACGCTCGGTCGTCCAACCATGACGACGGTGGGCTTCGGGGTCTGCATCAACATCAGCTTCAACATCCCTCTTGAAGTGGCCACGTTCGGTCGTCCATCCATGACGGCGGCGGGCTCCGTCGTGAGCATCGGCATCCCTCTTGTAGTGGTCCCGTTCGGTCGTCCATCCGTGACGACGGCGATCTTCAGGGCCCGCATCAGCATCGGCGTCAGCAACCCTCTTGTATCGGCCGCGCTCGGTAGACCCGTGGTTCAACCCGCGACGACGGTGAGCTTCGGGTTCTGCTTCGACGTCAGCAGCCGCAATACGTTTTGCATTAGCGTGGTCGGGGTATGCAATGATGCTTTCGACATCTCGCGTCTGATCGTAGCGACCGGGGACGACGTAACGACCAGGGACGTAGCCCCCGAAGGTCCTGGGAGGAGGTCGGGCGACCCGGCTTGAAACAGCCGAGGCGAGGGCAGCCGAGGCGGCAATACAAAGAATGAGGAGGCTCTTCATGATTGATAGGAGAATGCAGAGTTTTGACTGAGGAGTCGTGTGGTGGACATCAGAAGCTTGAGACTGGGAGTATATATACAAGTTTGAAACTGGCATGGAAATGAGTTGGCCAGTTGCCACCTGGATGGCCGCACATTAATCTTTGTCTGGGGAGCCTGGAACAAAAGTTGATGTCACTCTATGCAAAGCATGTCGGTATATCCAGGCGCACTAGAGAGTAAGGAGGAATGAATAGAATGGTAGGAGCTCTGTATCTAGAGCAAGGGGCTTCTGTAAACGCTCGCAACTTCAAGTGGGGTCCAGAAGATCTACCAATGATATCAGTGCCGTAAGTTCGTGCCCCTTGTTCTAGTCTTGAAAATGCCATCGTTCACGTGCGTTGTGTACCTTAGATCCGACTAGCCAGGGGGGAAATATCATCCACGCAACATGTTTCGCCTCAGGGGTGAACAGCCTCCCTCAAAGAGGTAGCTATCTCATCTATGTCATCACAATCAAGGGCTGGACCTGCTAGAGTCTTTCGTACAAAGATAGGTAGATGACTATCAGAACTTACGCGAGTAACCTTCAAGAACCGCCTATTCAAATGTTATCATCAAACCCGCCACCTCACACAAAAGTAATAAAATATAATAATTCTCCTCAATAGTCAACAACGCCACCCATGCAAGTTGCCCGTAGTCACGCCTCTATCTGATATTGAATTAAGCTTCAGCCCAGACCTTATCGTCTGAACGGATAGTCCCCATCTCGTCACTAGTGAAATTCTTTGTTTTCATAGACAGCATAACCTCGCCGTGGACTGGTGAAAGGAGAGTCTTTGTGCTAACAAAGGATCAGACGGAGACAATCGCCGGGCGTCAAAGAGAACAAGACGATTCGAGTTGAATGACCGTTGAGGGTTAGACCTAACGCTACAAGTCCGTGTAGTTTGAATACCGGCGCTGAGTTTTTGCGGCGATAGATGCAATGGGCAAAGAGTCTGTACAAACCCACGTTGGTAAGAACTTACGAATGAGGTGACTACTATATGCTTTGCAGCGAGACATGCTTGTCTTCTAATGAAGGGCCATAGGGTGATGTTTTCCCTATGGCCATCTCTCACGGCGTGACGGTTCAAATATTGCTCATAAATGGTTTGTGTTCAACCGAGCGAGCTTTCTTATACGTGGTTGCTCTCAACTTCAAGAACGCAAAACCAATTATTCACAGGTGTGAATTCGAAGACGTGCACTCTCCTGCAGCAGTTTCCCGCGTGATATTGAATACTCAAACATGCACGTGTGGTCGTGAGCATGTGTAACACCACGGCTTCTAGCACCGCTCTTGAGCGGCACATTCACAGATTTCAACCAATGGAGCATGTCCATTCTCTCGATTCACCACGCATACATCTCACCACCGCTCAATTCATGACAACAGCTGATTATACCTACTAACACTATACTCCTAACGGCTTGGAATCGTACAATGAGTACTAATCTAAGTACACTTCCCTGCTCCATATACTAGTCCGGATGTCCGTAGAATGAATACTGTACTTGTTATAATTACGCAAACTGGAGACCGGACTTCTCGTTGGGGACCAGAACCGATTCATAAAGCAGCATTCATTCGTTTGCGATTTTGTAGCGTGAGCATGTATCAATGAGATTTCCACCCTCACATTGAAATACTGACGTTCAGCATTCCATGAGGAAACGCAAAGGCGGTGAGTAGGGAGGTATTCACATGGCCTTTAATCGAATAGTGGGGGGAGGGCAGAGGTCAAGCAGTAGGTGGGACAAGCGTGCATGGTATTCCCGCTCCTGGAAACGAGAATTGCATACTGATGACACCTTGGAGTATCCATTTTCCTTCATTTCTTCGTCAGTTCGATTAATGTAACTCATTGATCTATCTCTAATCGCACCGTGCAGGGAGAACAAGAACCAGAACGAGAGGTGTCCAAGAACAGCACTACTCTTCACCACCGAGAACGTAGAGGAGAGAAGTATAGCAGACTTGTACAGCAAGGGACCCAACCTTCTCGAAACCATCCGTCTACCGCCTATCCCCCAAATAAGAGAACATGCCTCAGAACTCTTCCTCCACCCCATCACCCTCATCCCAAACAAGCCCTAAACCCAAACATCCGAAAACATCCTGCCGCCACGAACTCTGTCCCATCCCATTCTACGAGACCCCATCCCCATGCCCGCCACCTGCCCCCATCCATTCCAACACCCCCTCACCCACTTGCTCCCCCTCCTCATCATCATCCTACCTTCCTATTTTCTCGCGATTCTCGCCTTCGTCGGTCTTCTCCACGCCTTCGAATTCGCTGAGTCCGAAGTTTATGTATACGGCTCAGTCGTATTATCCTATCCCGCAGCAGCCTGCGTCCGAGATGAGAGTCGAGGCCAAGGTCAAGACCAAGGCCAAGAAGGAGGTAGAGTGTGAATCAGTGTATTACACTCCAGCAGCGGAATTTCCCACCCAAGACTGTACGTCCGATCAAGGAAAAGGGGAAGAAGGAGGAGGCAAAGGTAGAAAACAACCCCACCCACCATCCACAACCCCAAGCCTCTCTAACATGGAAGAAGACACGAGTCACAAAATCAAAAAAGAGGAAGAAGATGGGAGATCAAAACTTCTTCCCCAACCATCGACCTCGCAATACACACAGGAAGAAGAAGAAAAAGAGGAGGAGGAAGACGACCCACCGGAATCATCCATGATAGCTCTGTACTCACTAGGCGGACCCCTCTGCGAGGAACACACATCCGAGCTATACGACAGCGTGGGGGAAATGTATGATGGGTGGGTGTGGGCTACGACGCCGATTGGAAGGACGCCGACGAGCGACGAGACGTGGGAGGAGCATCTGATTGAGATGGGGGTTTTGAGGAGCGTGGGAAAGAGGGATGGGAAAAATGATGGTGGTGATGGTGGTAGAGAGGGAAAAAGGGAGGATGATGATGCGAGAAGAGAGGCAGATGGGACGAGGAAAGGTAATGGTGGAGAGGAGATGGAGAACGGGAATATGAAGGTGGTTAATGAGAGTACTAAATTTCCTGAAAGCGGATCGAGAAGGGGGATTTTTCGTTGGATATATGGGCTAAAGAAAAGCTACAGGAAAGAGCCTCATCACTGACCACTCACACTGTTCAATCGCATGGTTCATTCACATATCATTATCTGTTTGATTGGCTGATGATAATGGAAATTGAACATGATATTGCCTACGTAAGCCCTCAAATAATACAAGATACGTCAAGAAGAAAAATACCTCGACCTCCTCAATGGTTCTTACATTATTACAGCGTGATCAATCTCAACCAATTCGCGATTTTCCGAACGGTAGAACGCCCACATACGCCTTCGCTTACCAGTGTCAACGAACCGAGCGATCTCATTTACCATACGCCTTGTCGACTTCCTTTTGGTAAGTCTCCAAGATGCCCTTTCGGTTGACTTTCTGAGCAGCGGTTGTCAAGCCCTGGGTTTGATAGTCAGTTCATGTTCGATGGTGGATATTTTCTTTCGTTAACTTACATTCTGGGGTGTCCATTCCTCGTCAGCAAGAACAACACCAGCGACGATCTCGAAGCTAGCGAGGCCACTCTTTTGGCCTGCAGACTGCAATTGCTTCAGCACAGCGTTGTTGAGCTTCTCGTTGTGGACCAGCTCTTCTACGTTCTCACCGCTGACACCGTTCTCTTTCGCAAGCTTCTTCAGGGCCGGTTCAGCTGGGACAATGATAGCCACGGGCTTCATTTGATCCTGGGCCGCGTAGATGATGATGTTGGCTACAATCGGCACAGAACGGTAGATGGACTCCAGCTTCTCAAGCGCAATGTATTCGCCGGCAAGGGTCTTCACCAAATTCTTCTTGCGGTCAATGATCTTCAGTTGACCCTTGGTATCGAATTCGCCAATATCCCCGGTCTTGAACCAACCATCGTCGGTGAAAGCTTCTTTGGTCTCCTTCTCAAGATCGAGATAACCGGCTGCAACGCCTCCGCCCCGTATCCAAATTTCACCCTGGGGAGGGGTGTTTTTGGCAAAGTATCCAGCGTCGGCAAAATCGACCAGTTTTATTTCCACGCAAGCAGGCATCTCGCCAACGGCACCGTCGGTCCAGGCTAGAGGATCCATCAACGCACCCATTGCGCTGGTTTCGGTAAGGCCGTAACCACTAATCATTGGTGTGATGGCCAGGGAAAGGAAGTTCAAAGTCTCTTTCGAGACAGGGCCTCCGCCGTTCATGCAGATGCGCAGGCGGCCACCTGTGGCATCCTTAACCTTGCTGAAGACTGCCGAATCGAGCAGGCCTGGTCCAGGAAGCCCGGCGTTGAGCAAGAAGCGCTTGGCAGCCATGGCACCCCAGAAAACTTTGGAAGTGAGTGCGCCGCCGGCCTCCACTTTGCCCATAATGCCCTTCTTGATTGTCTCCCAGACCTGGGGAACACCTACTAGAACGGTAGGCCGAAGTTCGCGGATGTCGCCTTTGCAGTTTCGGACTGAAGTATCCGAGAGGGTCCTGATGGTTCCATAACCCATAGTTCCGCCCCAATAGAGAACGGCATTCTCAAACACAAACTCGAGAATATGCGCAGCGGGAAGGTAGGTAAGAAGAGAATCACCTGGGCCGAGGTATTTGCCTACGATGGCGTCTACACCAGCGACTATTTGCTGTTAGTCGCGGTACTCGAAGTCGGCGGAGTCAACTTACTGGCAGCTACTACATTACGGTGTTTGAGAAGAACGCCCTTGGGTGTTCCGGTAGACCCGGAGGTGTACATGATGCACGCCAGATCCTCGGGGGCAGGAGGCACCGGTTCGGCGGGGTTATCTCTGCCTAGAGCCAGTAGCTCGTCAAAGCTAAGGACATTCACATGTGGGTGCGCATCCTTCAAGGTCTGGATGTGTTTCGCCTCGGCCTTGTTGGTTGTGCTGTAAATGACTGTGGTCACATCTTTGGCGTCATTGAATGGTTTTACGAGCTTGGGGAGCAGGTGCGGGTCTGTGAACATGATCTTTGCCTTGGTCTGCAACATGGAGTGCTTCAAGCCCTCCTCTCCGAGAGTATCGTAGGCGGTCACAATGGACATGGATTGCGATATGGCACCTAATGCAGGTCAGATGGCTGGTTCGAGGCAACTCGTATGGGGCAAGATGAGCACAAACCGTGTGCAGAGCTTAGCCATTGCATGCTTGTAGCAGCGTACAGGTGGCAGCGATCCTGTGCTGAGAGGCCCAAGTGCCTCATGCCAGAACCGATATCGAGACACAGCTTCTCGAATTCAATGAAGCTCTTGAACTCGTAGGGGCTCAGCTCAAAGTACTGCCATTTCTTGTCCACCTCCTGCTCTTTACCGTCGACCATCTTCTTGATCTTCTTGGTTTCCTCGTGGACATCGATGACCTTGCGCGCGCCCACGGCCTTTGCATTCCCAAACTTGGCTGATGAATAGCGGAGGACATCGTGGAGGGTTTTTACGTCATCGGAAGGCGTCAGTCTCAAGGCGTCCTTGAACTTTGCGTTGCGACGCGGTATGGTCTCGCCGTCGACTTTGTCGAAGCCCGGAGCTTCGACGGTGACGTTGGATGTGATGGAGGCCTTGGCCTGGGGCATGAGCTTCTTGAGATCTTGCGGCATGATGACGACGGGCGGGAGGGGTAGGAGGGAGAGGAGAGGCGGGAGGAGGATAGACAGAGGAACAACAGCGAAGATGGCGAAGCTAAGTAGTGCCTGCCGAGGAGATGGGTGTCTTCTGCGAGCAATGTTTGGAGAGAGAGAGAGGAGGGAGAGGTTTGAGGGGGCAAGCTAGTCTACAATTGCAGGCTCGACCGTCTGCTGCTGGAAAGACAAGAGCAAACGACGTGACAAGGAGCTAGGACCTTCCAAGATTTCTGGGGGTGGCCACTGCTCTTGCCTGCCCGCCTGCCTGCCACCGCGATTCTTTACACGCGCACAAGACGATGACGCAGGCGCCCAGGCTTACATTACATGTATCGTCACGCTGCGCCGGCTGCTGCTCCACCACGAATTCGTGTACTCATCCACCCGCAGTCCTCTTGCTTGCGCGCACCCGAGTGGTAGCTGGCAAAGTTGAAGCACAGTGCTTTTAATCTACCAGGCACCCGCTATCTCTATCAAAGTCCGCGCCAAGCAGCACTGAACAGGAGTCCTCGTCGCCCTATTAGTCGGCCTAATCTGTGCTCGCGCGTGTTGATCTTCGCGCTCCCACGTAAAAACTGACTAGAAAAATACCCAGCTTCATCTTTTATACGAGACACAAAGCGCCGACATATTCGGTCCTGTACTTTGGAAATAATACGTGCTCTTAACGTCAGCTACAACTGTAAAGACTAAAAATACAGCAGTCGTTTGTACCTGGTACCGAGGTGCGGTTGAAATGTCTAACTTGAAATGTTTGCTTTCCCTCACTACATGGCCAGATTAATACGCAGCTGCAGCCATGGACACTCTCCAGAACCTCTTGGAGCCTGTGATTGACCCGGAAGAAGGTACGCCTCTAGCAAGCCAAAAGGCATGGCGCTCCAATGACCTCCTCACCCTGTATTTCCAACGCCCCTCGGTACCACGCTCTCCTCGTATCGACATACTTGCACAAGTCCTATTTGGGAAACTAACTCTCCCTTCACCGTACCATGCAGATGCTTTTGTTGTCTTCTCGCAAGCCATACCATCCGAGTCCCTCGGCTTTGTTGACCCCAAGGCTCACGAGCTGTCCGTCTCCGTCGGCGACAAACACTTCACCATTCGCCAGTCTCGAAGTCTGCTGACCTCGAACCGCAAGGAAGGCACGACAGGTGCAGGTTCGTCTGTTCGCGTTCCCCTCTGGCCTTTTTCTTGGCCGTCTTGGGTATTCGCTAACGTAGACCGCAGTTGTCTGGAAGGTCACGCCTCTATTTGCCGAATGGATATCTTCCCCGGACAATGTCCTCACCAAACATGGCTGCCTAGGCCCCGAATCTACTGCCATGTACGTATATGCACATTCGCTGGGGGATCAAGACACCACATGAAGTCGACAGCTACCATGTGCTTCTGATGCAGAGGATTGAAAGTAGTCATTCTTCCTCACGCCTTGCTGACTCTGTTGGATTCTAGTGAACTTGGCGCTGGTGTATCTGGGGTCGTGGCGCTTTCCCTTGGGCCCAGCATCAGACGCTACATTGCCACGGATCAAGACTATGCGATCAAGCTGCTCCAGCAGAACATCGCCGAGAATTTGCCCGCCGTGTCTTCGTCAACTAGCACCAGCGCCAGAACGAAACAGAGATCGAAGAAGAAGACAAACAACAACAGAGATATTGCATCACAAGCATCATTGACCAATATCGAAACTCTCGAGTTGGACTGGGAAGAGGATTCCATCTCCTCATTACCGTCATTACTGAACCTGAATGATCGGGGAGTGGACCTGGTCATCGCCTGCGATTGCATCTACAACGAAGCTTTGATCGAGCCGCTCAACAGCACCTGTGCCCAGATATGTCGATTACGCACATCAACTGGATCGCAAACACCTACCATCTGTCTTGTTGCCCAGCAACTGCGCTCGCCCGATGTATTCGAGTCCTGGCTAAAGAGCTTCCACGCAATGTTCCACGTCTGGAAGGTTCCTGACGAACTCCTCGCCGAAGGGTTAAGGGAAAACTCGGGTTTTATTGTTCATTTAGGGATTGCACGATGACAGCCTTTGCGTGTACAATGCAAGCTCAAGGCAAGACAAATGGCGTGGGTCATGACTGCATAACGGTGGGACAATATCAGCGTTCAAGGCAAACGGGTGGAGACTCGAAATCTCCCGGCTACGTTGGTTGAAAGAATGTTGTTGTCTCGGCAGAGAACGATGTGTGAACAAGTGTTTGTTTACACTGATCATGTTGTGAGCAACAGTGAATAAAGCGTGGTGCAGCTACCGTTGTAAAGACTTCCAATCGCGATTCAGGCTATCCTATATATCGCATACACGAGTCGGAAGAGACGGCCCATGATGGGTGCGCTAGGTACGATGCATTCGATGCGCCGGCCCAGACGAGCGGGAGTGTCTATAACAGCACCCGTCGTGGATATTCTCTTCGGATTCGTATGGGCGATTGACAGGATGATCCAGGTCGCGACCGAATATTACCGTCGGTCACGACCATTGTCGGCGACAGAGTGTTGTCTCGGCGGCAGATTCGACATTGGCACAATATGTGGGAGTGTGGCAAAGATCAAGATGTTGGTGGGACTAGGTATTGTGGATGTTCTGTGTTTGTTTTAGTGTGCCCGCAAGTCAATGTAGAAGAGTAGGGAAATGTGGTGCGACAAGTCTAAGAGCAGGCACAGGCAGGTTGTGACAGGGTGGGGAATCGGGTCGGAGGGACGAAGTGATGGGAATGAAAAGCCAAGTGGATGTTCCGATGACTGCATATCGAGGGAGGGAGAGGACGAGGACGAGGTGGCGATGACGAGTGGATGATGAGACCTAAGACTCGGGCACAAGGCAAGGCTAGCAGGCCAACTGCCGGCGAAAGGGCATCGTGGACCGGGATGGGGTATGTAGCAAACACAGCCGCCGCCACGGACAGGTGTCCTCGTCTTTGGTTGTGTGTTCTGTCCCCTGTTCCCTGCGTAGAGCCGTCAGACACGGTTAAGGCGAGGGGAGGTGATGACAGCGGTACTTGATGACGAGACGGGCGTCGAGGACAAAGAGGGGCAGGGTGAGAGAGGCGGGTTCGAGGAAAGAAAGCGTCAGAGAGGGGACAGATGGGGGATTGGAACAGTGGAGGAGGAGGGGGCGTACGTGTACAAGGAAAGGAATGAGAAAGCAGCAGCAGTTGGTGCGGGGTGAATCCATGGTCAGCGTTTCAGTTGTGTGCTAGTGAGAGGCCCAGCCGTTGCCGCGCCCAGCCGAACTCGTGAAGGGATGGATGGAACGGGTGCAGCAGCCAACAAAGCGACAGTGGAGCGGGGTGGACTTGAAAGTTAGTTGAGCAGGTATTGCATGCACAGTCAGACGGGGCGTGAGACCGAGTGTTTGCGCGGTGGGTGCATAGCCACAAGGCAGCAAGCAACGAGGTTATGTAGGATAAAGGGCGCGAGCACACGATGATGGCTTTTCAACCACAGATGTGATGCAATCAAAGAGCAGAGGTGTCGAGCTTGCTGTTTCAGTCGTCCAGTCATCACCAACTCTAAACCCGGATGCTTCGAAATATACGCAGGCAGCGCGCGCGTCTCTCTCCCACAGACGACGATAATCATAACAACAACAACACAACAACAACAATAACGCGATGCAGCCATCATGATCCCTCAGCCCAGCCCAGCCAACCCAAACCGGCCGGCTTTTTTTGGCTGCCTGGCCTGCTAGCCCGCCCTGGGCCTGGCTGGCTGCACGGCTCGGGCTGCTCATTGGGCCGCGTCTCCCGTCGCAAGCAGGCCGCGCTCGCTCGCAGCATGGAACGCCCCCCTCTTCCCGACTGTCGACCCAACCAGCGACAACTCTCCTCATTTTATTATCTGCCCTCTCTCTCTTTCTCTGCATACCATACCAGACCAGACCATACCATACCTTCCGCACACTGCTGCTTGCTGCTACTCCATCCGTATCCTGCCTGGACTGAGGCTCTGCCGCAACACTCTCTTCTTGCGCCCATGGCACCCAGCGCGCGCCTGGCCGGCTCGTCGCCCGCCCGTCTGCTGCTTGATTGACTGATTCATCTGCTCTGCGCCGTCTCGTCGTAGCATCATGACCGTGCTGACTTGATGGCCCGACTGACTATTCCTGAAGCCTTTCGCTAACTCCCTCCACCACAACCAGCGGACAAATCCATAGGTTTTCGCTCCCAGTCTGCACGGACCCAACGCTAAACCTTTCCAGTCCCTCTTCCCAAGGCGCCTGTGAGGACTCTCTAACCCACACACTCTCTGTCTCTCTCTCTCTCCCCCTCTGCTGCTTCTGACTCTACTCACCTTCCGACACCCTCTCTGATCCCGCCAGATTCCACTCTCTGCCTCTCTTCCTCCCATTCACACTTCCGCAACCTCCGCCCCCCGTCTCTTTCTGTGCGCGCGACGCCTCCTCCTCCTCCCGCTTTGTTGCCGGCTCGCCTCCACTCGCCTCTTCATCCCTCCTCTCTCGCTCCTCTCCCTCTCTGTTCCTCCTCCCCCTTCAACACCTGCGCCGTGCTTCTACTTGCCTGAAAATCCTCCCAAACCATCTCCTGGTCGATACCTTGCCTGGCCTCTTCGTTTTCTGACTTCCAGCTGTCCCGCTCCATCTCGCTGCCCTTCGCTGCTCACCTCGAGACCCGCCACGAAAGCCTCTTCTCAGCGCCCTCGACGCTTCGAGTCCCACCCAACGCAGTCCACACGCAGTCTCAATCGTCGCCAACGGCCGTTGCACGTCGTCTGGACAAGTCGTTCTCTGTTCGGCTCCGAGTATCTGCGCGTTGGTCGTCATGCGATCCAAGGCACCGAGAACCTGAGCTACCCACCACTCCATCATCTACAAACACATCGACCTAGCGCGACGGCCGGAGTATGACAGACGTGTCGTCGGTCCAGGCGCACGCTGACATTCAGCCGGCTTCTGTCGCCTTGTACCCTGGTCCTCCACCTCCCGCTTACCTCAACGGCTCCCCTGCCCTGGATGGAACCGTCGAGGCCGAGGAATCCTCGACAATCAAGTGCATCTGCGGATTCTCCGACGATGACGGCAACACCGTGCTGTGCGAAAAGTGCAACACCTGGCAGCATATCCTGTGCTACTATGACCACTCTCCCGTGCCCGACGTGCACTTGTGCACAGAGTGCTCCCCTAGACCCATTGACACCAAGAGCGCCGTCGAGAAGCAGCGACAGCACCGCGAGGTGCACGCTGTCAACGAGCGCAAAGGCAGGCCGAGGACAACCACCAAGAGCCACAAGAAAAGGGTAAAGGATCCTCTAGTATCTGTGCAACCCAATGGTTGGGCTGTACATTCCAACAACGATCTGCAGTACCCTTCAGAACGCAAAAGTGGTAGCCCTCGAGATCAGGGTCCTCCGACGAAGCGACCCAAGACTAGCCACCGCTCGTCTGGTTCCATCGTCAGCCAGGCGCCAGCGCTCGCTCCAGCGTCACGGAAACGCACTGGGTCCGTCATGTACAACGGTCACAGTCCCGTGAAATCTCCCACAGAAGCCGAAGGTCCCATAGAGGACTTCTCTGTCGAGTTTATGAATCTTTACCGCCAACCTGAGCCGCAGCCGACCAAGACCAACTCATACACCGATCTACGGGTGGCCAACGACATCGCCTCGTGGCTCAACGATCGAGATGCTTTGGTCGAAGCCACAGGCGGTATTAGCCCAGCTCACGTCTTCCAACGCATCGAGCAATCCATAGAAGACATGGAAGCCTCACATGCTCCCCGCATCATCAAGCAGATCGAGGAGGATACCAAGTTCACTGCGCACAATCTGCATCCACAGTGGCAGTTCCTTGTAGCCGATAGCGGGATTGCCGATGGCGGTTTCATTGGCGAACTCAAGGGCCGCATAGGCAGGAAGCAAGACTACTTTCTGGATCCTGCCAATCGCTGGGAACTATTGCGCCACCCCGAGCCCTTCGTCTTTTTCCCCCCTCATCTACCAATATACATTGACACGAGACAAGAGGGCACCATCCTACGCTATGCGAGAAGGAGTTGCAACCCGAACATGGTAATGAAGATACTCACCCAGGGAGCCGAGAGCGGCTATCACTTCTGTTTCCTCGCCATGCGAGACATTGAACCCGGCGAGGAACTCACCATAGGTTGGGACATTGATTCCGCCATCCGACAGCAGTTGGAAAAGGCGGTTACCAATGGCGACATCAAGAAGGAGGGCTTCAAGAAGATACAGCCTTGGGTGGCTTGCGTCCTGGCCAACTTTGGCGGGTGCGCTTGCGACACCGCGACCGGATTCGAGTGCTTGTTGGAACGAGCTCGCCGCAATGCAACAGCTAACGCCGATTCGTTGCAACCCCTGAAATCGACCAAAGGCAGAAAGACAAAAAAGGCCCAGGTATCACCCATGAGTACCGGGCGTGCCACCAACAGTCGTGCTGGTAGCGAAGCGTTCTTGCGCGATGCTCCCGACGACGATAACGCCGAAAGTCGATCAACATCGGGTTCTCACAAGTCAAGTAGTCGCGATATCACACCTGCAACCCATTTATCAGTGGACGACGGCACCACCAAGATGTCGGAACGCGAAAGGCGGAAGCTGCAGCAACAGGAGCGCTTGTTCGAACAACTGGAATACGACGAACAGCACAAGGGAAAACGGGGAAAGAGGAACAGCGCCGGGTCCAATCTCAATACACCTGGCCTCCCGTCTTCCGTAAGACGATTCTCACGACTGTCACAATCCATTGCTAACTCAGATTTGCAGAAACAGTTTGGAGCTGGGGAATCCTCTTCACGTAATCCCCGTGAGCACAGCAATGGTGTTGCTCGCAAGACTTCTGGCAGTTCCACCAAAACGAATGGGCGCGCCGCGCCGAAGCCCAAACCGCAATACGTCGACATATCAACCCAGACAGTGGAAGACAATACGAACGCTGTATGCGTGACACCGCTGAAGAATGGGTCAATGGCCCCTCCACGCATATCTTATAAGCGCAAGCTCCATCAGCTGGCCCATGACGAGAAAGTCCTGAGGGAGCGCACAAGATCTGCTTCCGTCAAGGTCGAGGTCAAATCGCCCCCCGCTATCTCAGATGTCGTTCCCAGCAAACAATCTCCCATTGCGTCGTCTGCTCCCCTAGATGAACCTACCGCTATGGACATATCGGTTGAAGCGCCTGCAGAGTCCAATGTGGAGGATCCTTCATCTCCGAAAGAAGTCGAAGAATCCGTTCCTGTTGAAACCGCAGATGCCGGCATCAAAGACGTAGAAATGCAAGATGCTGAAGAGACAACCGCACCGTCACCAACCTCATCTACGGTAGAGGAAATGCCCGATGCACCAGAACCTGAACCGGAGCTAGAGCCTTCCTCCGAGGATCCACACCCTCTCACACAGCTGCCGCCGTCTCCATGGCCGATCACTACGCCCGCGCCCCAGGCAGAAGAGAAGCCTGCTGCTGAGCCAGCCGACAAACCCCAAGACAAACCCGCCAGCATGCGCTTGGAAATGCCGGAAAAGTCGGATACAGCAAACACTGAGCCTTCTCCCAATGCACTCGTTACTCCTGGGTCTGTCTCAAGCGTACTGACTGGTAGCGCGATTGCACAGTCACCTGTCATCAGTTCTTCCAACCCTTCTCCGTTTTCCCCTGCGGTAACGATTGCGGTAAACCCAGGCCCGGCTCGCAAAAAGCTAAGCTTGAGTGACTATACAAGCAGGAGGGCAAAGCTGGCACAGCAAACATCAACCTCCAGCACAACACCTCCTCCACTTTCTCAATCAACAACTTCACCTACGATGGAAAAGCTCACATTGGCGAACGCCGTGTCCCCATCGTCCGAGAAAGTCGAACAGGCTTTGCCGACAGTGACGGAGGAATCGAAACCAGCGGACGCACCAGTTGATGCGCCCTCGTCCAATGCGACAATCTCTACTTTCCCTTCGACTTCTGCTGCGTGAGCGACAACATCTCCGCTCTTTTCATTTTCTTTCCTCTTCTTTGATATCCCACTGAGTCGTTCAGTCCAAAAGGCGCTCAGCAGGGCGCTGAGCGCCACTATTATGGCTCACCTTTCTTGCTCCTGTACATTATGTAATGCAGTCGATGCGATGCGGACCTTCTTCACTTCTTTGTTTTGTTTTCTTTCCATTGTTCAAGATATTTTTTCTCTTCTAAGCGCTTGGTCGGCGCTTTGGGGCAAGGGTCTTTTTCACGGAAGAGTTTTCTCAATGATTGCTGGGCGTTTTTTAATTTCCCTTCGATCCGGCTCGCGGCGTTTTGGGAAGTGGATTATCACGACCGCGTGTGTGCCGGCAGGATGATGAGAAGGCGTTGAGGGATCAAACGGGGAACATGTCTACTTGGGAAGCAGAGGCTATTTTTTTATTCTCTCTCCTTTGTCTCGCCCTCGATGGCATACAACGCTACTGTGGCGTTTGTCTAGGCGCCTCGCTTTTCTCTCTTCCTCATGTTCTGTCTTGATGAGAGCGGCCCCCGAGTTTCACTCCAAAACAAAAAAAAGTTTTTCTTGGGTGAGAGAGAGAGAGAGAAAAGTTGGACGTTCTTCTGGTAGGATAGACTAGGTTCTCACTACTTTTCCAGCCAACAATGAGCAAAAGCCACACCCCTTGACTACGCTTCCATGCGAGAAAGGGGTGATATTTGAACAAACAACTCCTGATGATCGTCTATGTTTTTCTCTTTTCTTTTGGTGACTGCCTTGCGATTCGGTATGCTTCCAATCATGAGCATTTCTCCCGTCCGTTCTGCCCCCTTCTCGTGATTTCCCTTTTACTCGAGTTCGTTTACACCCCGTGGATCGAAACAAAGGCAGTACGACGAAGAGATGAACTCTTTTCGAGTTGATGACTTCCCACTGGCTATAAATTTGGCAAGGAGTGGAAGAAATTTACCCCCTTTATTGTTCATCTTCTCACCCCTCGGATGTGTTCCTCATCGAAAGGGAAGGAGTGAATACAGGAATTCATGTGAGTAGTTATCGGGAACTGTAGTTTGTGAGAGAGGAATGCCATTTTACGAAAACACATCAAGTGTACCAGGATATATATACATACATACATACATATGAACAACAAGTAATAAATACACACCAAGATACATCAGTTACATAAAAAAGGGAGAATCATTAGCGCAGCAACCAACAAAAACACTCAAAACATAAGAGAGCGGTATTAGTTTCCCCCTCCTCCCCAACTGTCCCTTCCTCATTCCAATCCAAAGAGACAGACTTTCCTTGCCATGATTATTTATTTAATTTACCCCCACCTCATCCTTGCACGATTCTCTGCCGCCACCTTCTGTAACGCAGCGCTCCCATTCCCGCTCCTGCCACCGACAGCACCGGCACTAGTACCAGTTCCCCCAGTGTTTCCAAACGAGGCAAAGGCATCAGTGGGAGAAATGGTATCCAATCGAATCCTAGAGTGCTCAATATCAACAACATCATCGTCGTCATTGTCGTGTTCATCTTCGCTATCCCCATGCTCTTCATATGAAGCGTTCGCCGCGGGATTAGTCGTAGTAGTACCAGCAGACGCACTTGCAGGATTCTTATACACGTAGTCGAAATGAAAGGGACTGGACAAGCTGGAAGATGTAGTCGCGGCTGTCGCTGTCGCTGTCGCTGCTACTGACGGTAGCTGTAGTGCACTGTCATCGTCTACCTCTCTCCTCAATGGATGAATCTTGAACGCTGCTGTCCCAGCAGGATCATGGCTTCCTCCCGTCTCCATCTCTTCGTTTGTATCGTCATCGTACTCTGATATGACGTTTGTCTCGGAGACTTGTTTTGAAATTCCGTCCTCGTCGGCGCCGCCGCTGTCGTCGTCTTCGTTGGTTTCTTCATTCGTAGTCTGCATACCACCAATCATCATACTATTGCTATTGAAGTTATTGCTAACAACACGGGAATACGTCCCCGTCTGCGGACTGACATCGAAAATCCCGCCGAAACTGCGGTTCGACCGCGTTGACAGCGCGCGGTTGATGTTGTGGGATTTTCGGTCCGGGTAGAGGTGGTAGGGAGGCGATAATCCAGTGTCGATGTCATTATCACCGTTGTTGTTGCTATTGCTTTGGTTTTGGCTGTAGGGCGAAGATGAGTATGGCATAGAGCTGAACGTCGGGAAGTAGCTTGGAGGGGGGGAGACTGGGGGGTTAGATTGAGCGCTGAGGTAGCCATGATTGTGAGTGTTGATCGGGCTGTGATGAGGATGATGGTGAGAAGGAGGTTGTGCTTGGTGGTAAGGGTAAGGGTTAGGGTTAGGATACTCCATTGGAGAAACATTGTTATATGACGGTTGAAGAGGTAGGGGTGGTGAAATTGCTCTCCCAGTACCAAAATTCAAAAATTCGTTTGCTCTAGATCCAGGGCTTGCATATGGGGTAGTATGTTGAGATTGCGGAGACGTTTCGATATCTGCTTCCTCACTCCTCGACATCATCGGGGATAAATGAATACCCAATCCCAATTCTACTTGCCTTCGACTCGTAGTACCCAGATTGCTCAAGTTACGCTGCGGAACGGGATGGTTTTCGGGGTGAATAGGGAGGGAAAGAGGTGGAGGAGTGAGATGAGGAGCTTCGGACCATGGGTAGAAGACTGGACTTTGGGGTTCTGTATTTCTGACAACCGTGCTAGCTTTCCGGTCCGCTTCGTTTCGAAGCCCTTTGAGTCTGCCCCAGAAGAAGAATAGCATGGCTGCGAGGACTACGACGCCGATGCATCCCATGACTACCCCGGCAATAGCACCACCGCTTAGCTTGCTGCCCAATCTGGGAGTAACGTTGGGGTCGGTGGAGCTGCGATCACTATTTGGTATTGAAGACGGGGTGGATGAGGAAGCTTCTATCGGGAAAGGTTCGCCCGGTTGAAGCATGTAGGAGCTGTTCTGTGCGAGTTGTCGTTGTGTGGTGAGGGATACAGATGAGTTTGGGTTGATTACGCCGACCATGCCGTATCCTATACATGAATTTGGCGCGGAGCAGTAGAAGAAAATAGGCGATGTATCGTTGACTCGGATAGAGTATTTGGGGGGCTATGATGTTTCCATGAGTCAGTTTTACTTTCTCCTGGTATTCATTCTCTTTTCACTCATGTGATAAAATCAGGGACTTACCTCGTCGAGAATGATGTCGACAGGCTGGAAGCCCGAGAAAAAGCCTCGTTTCGAAGCTTCCGTCTTCTCATACGGAATGCATGGATACTTATACTCTGCGCGCACGACGCTGTGGTTCGCGGGATAGAAGGCAAACTCGATAATCTAAGCCCTGGTCAGCCAAAATCCAACCCCTTCACATTCATTCTATCCCGACAAGGTTCGTGGAAAGTCAAACAAAATGAAAGAGGCTGGTACAACATACATCCCCAACGTTCGCTTGCACGACATCTGGTCGGAACTTGTGGTCGGCCTTGCCCACCTCGACAGTGTGTGTTTGCGGTGGCGCCGTGCTGGTACTGCGTGCCCCTGACGCTACCACCGAATCCAATGTGGAAAAAGTAGCACTCGAAGATACGGTGCTTTCCGCGCTTTTCGAAGTTTCGCTCGTCGTAGACTCAACACTCTGCACCATTGTAGAGGTGGTGTCTCCAGCGCGAGCGATATGCGGAGAGAACGCCGCGAAAAAGAGTGCGAGGACCGCCCAAGACGGGGATTCTCTGGAGAAGAAACGCATGCTGAATCGAATTTCTACCTCTTCTACCCCTGGAAGGAACGAAGAGGCTGTAACCTTGAGGAAGGTGTTGTGGTCAACTCGGTAAGAAGTTAAGTCTGCACGTCTTCGTTTGCCTTGTGCGCAATTGCAACAAGCCACCTAGAACTGATCGACCAAAACAGACACGCAATCTCTATGATCATGCTATACGATGGAAATGGAAGAATCAAATGAGGCCAGGGAAGGAACATCACGCAAAAGCCACGCAATGAGTTAAGGAACAATCAAACGACTCGATTCTAGCTAAACCCTACACAATGGATAATCCGAGCCTTCAATCTGTTTGAAAAAGATGTAGATGATATCTTGACGTTGGGTTACTCAGAGAGGTGGCGTTCCTAGTTCGCGGTTTTGTTTGTGGCATGTTCTTTGAAATTGCAGCCCCCTGGTAGAACCAACAAAGAGTTACGCTCTAGACAAGTTGGAGTGAGGCAACAAAAAGAATCATTTATTGCGCGTGGCGAGAGAAGTCGGCGACAAAGACATGATCAAAGACGACTTAGTCGATACTGATTGTGTCTTTGCAGGACACGAGAGCACCACACATCGGTCTTCCGAATGATAGGCCGTACCATGATATAGAGCACCGATCCCAGGTGAGCTCTCTCGAGGGTAGTCCCCCCCCTCGCGCATTCTAATTACTCGGACATAACAAGGCAACGATTTGCTAGAAACATACCAATTCTCACTTGGCGCCAACTCTGAATGATATGTGTCACCCCAACGCTAAGTATTGCGACACGCATTCTCAGAAAGGATGGATATGAGACTGTAAAATTCTACATTTAGAGGTCGACGTCGTGAATCACTCATCATGTCTGTGGCCGACATATTTGACTCGCTGGTATGCTAACGTGGAATTATGTTCATTCATTTTTAGATTGTTTAGGGTTTGTTTTGTAGTTTAGATGAAAAGTTTTTTTTCCTCCTCCCTTATAAGGATACTGCATCATTCGTCCAATATTGTCGTTTTCTCGTTAAAATCTCGCTCGACCTCGTTTTTTAGACATGACTTCGTCCATTGAATTTTAGCTAATATAATTCCACTGGATTTAGCACTGAATTCG
The DNA here is from genome assembly GCA_948474695.1 of Periconia digitata. Taxonomy (NCBI): domain Eukaryota; kingdom Fungi; phylum Ascomycota; class Dothideomycetes; order Pleosporales; family Periconiaceae; genus Periconia; species Periconia digitata. The sequence continues at coordinate 940,787 of CAOQHR010000007.1, read as the reverse complement.
CAAACCCGATCAGGTAATGACAACGAGTGAATGTTCATATGTGGTGAGTATTGATCTTGTGACCACCGAAGTAGTCTAAAGGAGGCTTCGTAATCGGTAGCCTTTGTGACTGAAGCTCAGTTCAGACCCGGATCACCAAAGCCCCAAGGATCGTTGCTGTTGCCCGAAGAGCTGCCTGAGCCCGAGACATATCCGGAACTAGGAGCTCGTGGTAGGGACAACTTTTGTCCACCATCGACGGGGTCCCATACAGGGAAACCGGTTGGTGGTTGACTTTCTCCAACCGGCTTACCAACAGTGTAATCCGCCAGACTTCCGTTGATACCAACGAGAGCCCATGCAAAAACGGCAACATCGCGGATGCTTTGCATGAAGGCATTTTGGGCGGGCGCTGGTGGAGCTTGTGCCATCGCAGGATGTTGAGCACCCAGAGGATAGGGTGGTAGCTGAGGGAGAGCAGGTTGGAACATGGGCTGTGCCGCCCAAGGAGCGGCAAACATGCCTTGGTAATTTGAGGCTTGCAAACTTGGCAATTGCGCGTTCGGCAACATGGGACGAGCACGACGAAGGCACACAACGAGACCATCCGAAGTGCAAGAGACGACGGCCTCGAGTTCGATGGGCTCTTCATACGTGGGGCCTTCCGAGAAGGGCGAACGCAGTGCATGCTGAGATTGAGACTGAGATGTAGACGAGCGTTGACCACGGCTTCCATTAGACGGCGCATTGGGGCCGTTGTTCAAGATGGGAGGTGTGCCTTCACCATTAGTATCCATGCTTGAGTGATGACTATTAGAGGAAGCGTTTGGTAGAGACGGTCTGTTGGTGTCTTCACTGATCTGAGATTCGTCCTCAGAAACAGATGCGTCGGTCATGAAGTCGTCTTCGCTCTCCGAAGCCGAGAGTTCAGGTGGATCGTCCTGGCGAGGGTCGCGCAACATGAAGCGCAAATAGGCGATCGAGTCATTTCCTTTGGCCGACTCCAGGCAGCTGACGGCATCGCGTAGACAATTTTCGGCAATCATTGAGTAAAAGCTTTTGCCGATGACTCTGTCACTGGGGATGCCGGTAATCTCCTCGATTCCACTCGTAACATGCATGACGGTGAGTGTACGAGTGTAACGATTGATGAAGAGAGCAGCACGAGGCTCGTGAGTTTGCTCCTCTGGTGGCAAAGTAAACTTGCTGGACAAATGCGACAACATGTGGTAGCGAGGGTCCTTTGGAGAAGAGGAAAATAGTTTGCGAACAAGGGGCGCATCGGTGGCACGCTCTGGTGTTTGGTTAGATGGAGTGTGCCGAGACAGATGGAGGGGATTGCTTGGGAAATGTTACACTTACTCTGGCTCTCCATGCCATGTCGATAGATGGAGGTGCAGCACACCATGACATTGTAGACAATGGAAAAGCAGCTCTCACAGCCGACCCAGTCGCCCTGACGATTCTTGATGCGGCAGTAGGATAGCACAGCAGCCTTGTCGAGCATCACGCCTCGATTATGAAGCTTCTTGGCGAAGGGGACTTCATCGGGATGGAAGAAGTCCCAGACAGACCTATCCTTGACCTCATCCGGGGTATGACCGAGGATATCAACAATGGAATCAGACGAGTACAGGATGTGGGCATCTTCGGACAGGTCATGGATGGTGATGAAAGTCATATCCATGATGGGCGACGATGGTTGGGGCGCTGACTAATGAATGACGAGTAAAGGGTGACTAGAGGTGGAATGCTTTTCCTTTTCCTGGCCGTGGTGCGAAAATGTCGAATCTAATAATTCGATCTGGCACCGGCACGGGAAGAAGGGAACAACAAAGAAGAGTCGGGGGCGGACGAGGAGAGGCGGCGAGGTGTAAAAGTAGGCAGGGCAAGTGTTGCACCAGAAGCCGTTAGGGGGAGGTGGACAAGGTTGGTGGTACAGTACAGACTTTTCAGGCCGGGAGGATTCGCCGGGGGGTCGTTGGACAACAGGAACAGCAGAAGCTGGCGATAAAGGATGGCGTCAGAGCGAGACGAGCACGCACGACGCGAGCAGCTGGGGGAGTGAGTCGAGCGTGGTTGGTGATGGCTGGCCAGGGTGGGTTGGAGGTGGTGAAGCCACAAAAGGTTAGACGAGCGGGCGCATGCAGCTTGGGAGAAAACCGGTAGCGGGGAGGAGCTGTGCAGTACTCTAGCTAGCATACAGGGGCACGATTGCAGGAGGATTGCAGCTTGCCTGGATTTGGCAGAGGAAAGGTGGAGATGGATGATTGGGGAGGAGAATCAGAGGCACGGCGAGGCCGAAAGGACGGGGAGCGAGGGGGGAGAAGATGTAGTAGATGGCAGAGAAGAAGAAGAAGGAGAAGAAGAGCAAAAGAAAAAAACAAAAGAAACGCCACAGCGTCAGCGGACGCGATTGCGAAGAAGAGGCAAGACGAGCAGAGCAGAGCAGAGCAGAGCGGTGCAGGAAGGTGCGAGTGACGATCGACGCCGGGCTAGTCCAACGGCCACTACTACTACATACCTACTTGAGTACTTGAGTACATAGTCGAGTGTGCCGTGGACAAACTTTTCGATTGTTTCAATTGAGGTACATTCATGGACAATCCGTGACCACATGTATCATGGGTACATGTACATAAGCTGCTTCTGCGTGGAAGCTGTCTCTCAGCGGTGCCATTGCCTATCATCCATCATGGCGAACCTTATAACAGAGCACATACTACTGTGCCTAGTACATGTAACATGCATCCTCTTTGCAATGCTTCTACGTCCAAGTCCTTCCATGTTAGCCTACGTGATAACCCCCAATCCATATGAATGTACATGGACTTTGGTGCGAGTGCTCGAGGTCGTTGATCAATCTACGCAATCCATATTACTCTGGCCATGGATGATTGCTGCATGCTGTACTGTCTGCCCCGTAGCAAATGCATGCATGCACACCTCTTACACATTGCACGCCAGACACGAGCTGCAGACCAATTTAACTTTTGCCAACTTTCCATGACCTGCCACCTCCCGCAATCTGTATTCAACCCAACGACAGGGTGGTCAGGTAGTATTCGGGGACATTCCGGCCCACCGAGGCACTACCACCAACTCAACCAATCCATCCATCCATCCTCCCTCCCAACTCCCCACCCTACCATTCGCACTCAACGACTCGCTCGGCCAAGTGAAGTGATGGCTGTCGAGTCGTGCGAAGTGTCCGTATGAAACTGTCAAACCTCACCAAACCGACGACGCCTCCGATTCGTGTCCAAGGTCATCGACGATCCACCTCGCGCTAGCATATGCCCGCCAAGCCTAGAATTGCCCACCGCACCATTTCTATACGGGGCAGACTACTCGACTTCTCCCAATTAACCAGTTCATGCCTACCTCTCACCTGGATGAGCAAAGCTGAAGCCGCTCAAAGTACACCAAGCGGACAGAAGAAAACCCATGGCAGGGTTGCTGCCGCAGAACAAACAACCCCATAGCAAAAAGTCCCGTCGCTATCACACCGCATGACCTATGATGATCCTCCGCCAGACCGACCAAAAAAAAAAAGAGACATAACCACCAAGCAAACAAAGTAGAATCATTATTGGCGGGTCCGCTGGCCTGGGACGCCGGTCAACTTGACCACCCAACCTGCGTTAGCCACTTAACTTACCACCATGCATGACCCCAACGACCTACCCTCGTTGCGCGCGACTTTCAGACTTCAGGTAATGTTGACCCCGTCTCTAACCTGATTCTGTGGCCTGCCTACATCATACTAACGTACCATCTGCCAGGGTAGCAAAGCCCTTGAGAAAAGTATGCGAGAATCCGACCACTTTCTTTCTTCATGCTAAACAAGGTGGCTGCAGATGAATGGTTCGATGTCAGATTTTACCCTTACACTCCGCCTGGGGAGGACCCTGTCTTTGCTGCTGTTGGTGGCCGCTTTGTGCGTCTCATGGTAACCTCCCTCATCTTTGGCTTGCTGTCGCTAATTGGCCCAGGCCGTTGTATGCCGCTGCCTTCAAGATGACTCGTCTACCATCCAAGTGTTGCGCGAGTTCAGCGATGATACGACCGAGAGTAAATTCAACAGCCTCGAATGGTCCCAAGCTCCCAATGGAGACCCTCTGTTGTGCATCGCAGGAGACCCTGCTCGAATCCACGTTCTCAACGTCATTACTGGCCACTTGACCTCCACCCTTATAGGCCACGGCTTCAGCATCAACGACCTCGCAGTGTCCCCTGTAGACCCTACCATCCTGGCTTCATGCTCCATGGATCACTCCGTCAGGTTATGGAGTCTTGATCCAGCCCACCAGAAACAACCAACGGCTGCCATCTGTTATGGTCAAGGCCATCAGGAGCAAGTCTTAACCTTGGCATATCATCGTAAAGGCAAGTATATTCTCTCTGCTGGTATAGACACCAGGATAAATCTGTGGATGGTGCCGGACGACCTCAAGAGTCGGGTGGGGACGGACAAACCCGCTCTGATACACTATCCCCATTTTGCAACGACCGAAGTCCACAACGATATAATCGATTGTGTGCGGTGGTACAACGACCTCATCCTCTCTCAAGCAAGGCAAGAAAACAAAATTCAGCTCTGGAAGATTGACAATTTCAATTCAAATCGCCCTCCTCCCGATCCTGCACCTCCACCTCTTCCGACGATTGTAGATAGCCGCACCGTAGTCACGCTCCCCTCATCGTCCATCAGTGGTACTCGCTCGGCGTGGGGCGGCCGTTTCCAACGTCTCTTGCAGTTCGAATTACCAGGTCTTGATTCTTTCTTTGTTCGATTCAGTCTCTTCCATGAGCCCGGCGCACATCCCGTGCTCGCTGCAGGGAACCAAAAGAGTAAGATATTCTTCTGGGATTTGGAGCGTATCGAAGGTCTCGGCATGGGTGAAGATAGTTCCAAAAACGACAACGATAGCAATCCCACCAGCAAGAATGGCGAGGCTACATCTAGGACGTCTAGCCGATCCAATACAAGCACAGTGAAAGCATCTTCGCGTGCGGCCAAGACCAAGAAAAAGAGCTCAGCGAAAACATTTGGGATCGGCAACCCATTCCAACCTTTACCAGCACACAAGGCAATTGAGCTACCAAACTACACCATGCTCTATCGTCACCTTAGCTGGAGTAGAGATGGGCGGTGGTGCGTGGGAGTGGGAAGTTACGGTGTCATGACTATTACGCAACGATGGAAAGACGGTGCGCCGCATCTCAATAGCAGCGACGCAGCGCCATCTTTGGAGCCATCTTTGGAGCCATCGTTGGAGCCATCGTTGGAGCCATCTTTGGATCCATCTTTGCAGTCATATTTGCAGTCATATTTGGAGCCATCCTTGGAGCCATATTCTTTGGAGTCATCTTTGGGGCCATATTCTTTGGAGTCAGCTGTAGAGCCATCTGTGGAGTCAGCTGTAGAGCCATCTTTGGAGTCAGCTGTAGAGCCATCTTTGGAGTCAGCTGTGGAGCCAACTGTGGAGTAATATACGTGGAAAGAGGCAAACTTTACATACCCGATATCTTTCAAGGTCATGTATACTGGTTGAGGGGCGTGCGATGTGGGCAGTGTCTTTCAATCATCATCGGTAAACCGATATCAGATGATTGATCAAAAGTCCGCAGTCTGGTAGGTTGATATCATAGTGTCAAGGCATGTGTGAACGTTTTGCCCTCACAACGACACCGAATATTCTCTCCCAGACCTCCTTGTTCAAGAGGGGGGGAGGGGGGGGTTTCTCTTTTGCTGGGTCAATAGAACAGCCCTGACCCTCGCTTTCTCGGTTCATTCCGGGTCGAGGACCAAAACCCAAAACTAAACACCAGCTCAACATTGGTTCCGTCGTTCCCGTACCAGTCCTCAAAACATTGTCGTTGACGTTGCAGCGCCTAGGCTTGCCGAACCTACCCCTTAGAATTACGCTACGCAACGCAGCTGCCCCACCTGCTTTCTGCTGCCAACTTTTACCCCGCCGACGCAGGTTCCATTGGGTTAGTTGGCTAGCATCAGCTGCCGACAAACCAACCCCTTGACGGCCTTTTACCTAACGTCCTCTTAAACACACCACACATCCTCCAGATCGAAATCCCAATACCAGATACCGAATAAACTCAGTCCGAAAGAATCAGCAAGCATGCCTTCCGCCAAGTTTGATGAGGTCTACAAGAAGACGCGCGACATCAAGAGCGGTCCCTCCAACGACGAGTTGCTCAACGTACGTCTCATTTCCCGCAATCTCCTTTGTTGCTACCCTTTGGTACCTGTTACTGACATCATTACCCTCCAGCTCTATGCCTACGCCAAGGTTGCTCAAGGCGAGGACATCGAGAAGGCGCCCAAGCCCGGCATGATGGATTTCACCGTATGTCTTCATCTCTGTCTGACCACCTCTATATGATGCTGCTCCTTTTCCTCCGCCGCCCAATACCACGCATCGTCCTTCCATTCATCCATCTACGCATTACCCTGTCCACAAGGCGGATACTCAAGTCCTATCAAGAGGGGTGGCGATGTGGCTCCTTTCGCAATGTACACATATTATCAAAGGGTGCTAACATGTCGATTGCAGGGAAAAGCCAAGCGCAAGCGATGGCAAGAGGTCGTTGACGCCGGAACCTCGCAAGCCGATGCCGAGAAGAAGTACATCGAGTTGGGCGAGGGCTTGATCAAGACTCACGGTTAGATGGGACGTACTTACGGACCAAATAACGGGTGAAGCATGACAACGGTATAGGCTGGTTTTCTCAAAGAGAAGGATTGATGGCATGAGTCTCTCCGAGGTTCCGCTGACATGTCCTATGGGAATGGAAGCGTCCTGGGTGATTCAATCTGTTATGGGCCTTTGATGGAGATGAACCAACTGCGCTGTGGTCTACGTGGATGAAATATATGACTTAGGACTGAATGATTATCTGTTCATGACATGAAAAGGATGTTCTTTGCTGTGATAATATCGACGATGGTTACAATCTGCCTCTTGGCTGTATCGGAGATAAAAAACCAGTGACATTTCACTAGACAGATTTTACTGGATCATCACTGTCTGCTTCCACCATACCACCCCGTGCGTCGACGCATACTGCCTGTGTTTAGGACATCGACCTCGATATACAAGCATCACTCGGAATTTACTGTCCACATATATACCCCATATAAGGTGCGTGTATGCCCTAAGCTAAAATTTGACCTTAAAACACGCCCACAAACCTCGTGCCCTTTCTACCACATCATCTCTCCTACCCCAACAGAAGGAAAGAAATATCCGCAATCTAATACCTCGACCACACACACTCCGTCCAATCCGGGTTTTCATACGCCAAGCTCGCACACCATGAGCACCGCAAAGTCCGAAGGGTAAATCTTATAGCATGCGGAAGCATATCACGACCTTGCGTTTACGCTTCTCTAGTTCCGTCTTGTAGAGGGGTAGAAACTTGTAAGTTACGACAGCTTGCTTGCTGTTTGTGCTGTTTGTTCTTTGGGGGATAAGAGATTTGGGGTTTGTGGGGTCGACTCCATCTTCTGTCTCGCCTTTGGGTTCGGTTTCGATTCCACCGTCATTGCTGGTGGTAGGGAGGCGGTTGTGCATAATGACCTTTGTAGTCATGGGATTCTGTTGGGTTTTCCAGTCTAATTGTTGCTATATTCGAGATTTGTTTGGCAATTTTTGGAGGGTTATCCTGACCAAGTGTCTCGTGCTGAAAGCGCTGTCGATGACTTAACTGCCGTGTAATGGATAATAGTAGTAGGCTAATTAACTGCTCTACATGTTTCAAGGACTTGTAAGTTTCTACTATAGCTTTTAGGGTAGCGAGACTTTGTTTTTTATAGCACTCGGTGTGAGGATCAGCATCTATGATGGCGGGGGTGAGGGATGCAGTTGTAGCTTTGAGGGTTGCGAGAGCAAATAAGTCAACCGAAAGCTAGTACATATCAACAACAACATTTGAATGTTTGTTCACAAGAAACTCATTAGAGAGCGTGTTACATATCGCGCCAACAGCGGGCTGTGTTATGCTCATTGGTTCATTATTTGTAGACGTTTTTGAATTTTTAGCATAGCATTTACTGACATGCTAATTCACCTTCACTAGCGCATGGTTGACGTTGAGCACAACATGTCCACTGTCTACAATGCACTACGTGTCTTTACATCATGGCCTTCTCGTGCTCCTGAGAGGTTTAGCAACGTCGGGTTTCACGCTCAAAACATGTGACTACATCACATCGGAAGTGGTTCATTGACTTGAAGCACGATTCATTCATACGCCGTCTATTCATGATGAGGTTTTCATAACCTCGAGCGAATGTTCTAACTACAGATATTAAGCTATCTTAACGCCAAATCGCTGATGGGGTGTCTTGGAAAAAAAAGGAACTTTTAGGAGAGAGATCATGCCGCGCTTGCGCTGGAGATGGGTTGTTGAACCTTGGTAACTTGGTTGCCTGCACGGATGATAGGGTTGCCCTCATCATCCTTGGCGTACTGGACATCCTTGTTCTCACGCTGAGCGCGCTTCCAGATTTCGACCTCACCACCACCTCGGATAACACCCACACGCATGGTCGAAAGAAGGTTGTGCGCACCGTTGGAGTGCTGGTACACACCGCCATTGAACATGGCAGTAGCGTCCTTGCCGAGGCCACTCCTGATGAGAGCCTTACCACCGGGGTGCTCGTTGATGAAGTCGGTCACGTCGTGGACCACACCAGCGACAGCGACGAGACCACGACCGTTCTTAGCTTGCTCGACATAGTCGTCCCATTCGATGACGGGGAGCTGATCGAGAGGAACACCCCAGTCCAATTTGGCGCGTTTCTGGTCAAGCTTCTTCTGGAGTTGTTGGACACGGCCCTTTTCGATCTCGTTGGAGCGGAACTGCTTCAGGTTGGAGGCGAGGCCGAGCTTGCTCCACATCCAGATGGACCACTTGGTAGGGTCATACTGGTGCCATTGGATGGCGTTACGGTAATCGGAAGGAAACTCGTGGTGGAAATTGTGGTAGCCTTCACCAAGCGTGACTAGAGCAGTGATGACATGATCCCTGGGGCTGTTGCGGTCGTCGAAAGGCTGCTCGCCGAGCCAGTGGGCAAGAGAGTTGACACAGAAAGTAGCTTGCTGCACAAAGAAGATACGCAGAATGCCAGCGTAGATGTAGCCACCCATCCAGTCACCCCAACCAAGGCCAGCGACAAGGGTAGGGAAAACCAGGCCCATGAAGACGACGGTCTTGATGTAGTTCTTGTGTTGCCATACAACAACAGGGTCGTCGTTCAGATCGGTGATGTCTGTGCGGCCGATGCGTTTGGGGTTCTGCTTCATGACCATCCAGCCGAGGTGGCTGTACAGAAGACCCTTGCGGACACTGTAGGGGTCTTTGCTGGTGTCGGTGTAGCGGTGGTGGGCACGGTGGTCACGGCTCCACCAGCGAATGGAGCCCTCGACAGCGCCGCCGCCAACAGCAGCGAGGAAGATGCGGAGCGGCAAGCTGGCATTGTATGACTTGTGTGCCCAAAGGCGATGGTATCCGGCGGTGATACCTAGACCGGTCCAGAAGTAGTATACGACAGCCCATACAGCTGTTTGCCATCGCAGAGGGGTCCAGAAGGCAGCGATGCAACCAGCAAGTGGGACACCAATGATGAACAGGACCTTGAATATGTCAGTACGATGCGCGGTAATGCCAGTGTAGCAGAAGTTGCTCCAGGAGAACTCACGTTGAGCCAGTTGACATGTTGGTACCAATTGGAGCGTGTGATGGGCATGTCGGTGATGTGAGGCTTCTTGGGATCGTAGTTGGGGTTGCGGTTGGGCTCAGACGTGCTGGCAGCGGCGGAGGGCTGCGAGACATACTGAGGATCAATGGCTTGCATGCCAGCGGTGGGTTGGTGCGAAGGCATGATGTGTCGAAGAGTTGCAAGACGGGCAAGAAAAAAAATGCACAGTGAGGGTGTGTCGGAGGCTTCGAGGATAAGTGTATAGTCGGTGAAGACGCTCCAGTCGTGCTTCAAGGTGACGGATAACCACGAAGCTGTTGCCGGGAAAGCAAGCAAGCTTGGGCAGAGAGTGGAGGGTGAGTGAGAGTGAGTGAGTGGTTGGGTTCGTGGAAGAGAAAAGAGGGATGAAGCAGGCGAGAGAGTATTATTATAGGGCAGGCAGGCGGTGGGCAGGGTCCGCGGTGGCGACCGGGGAAACAAAGCACGGAAGTGAAGATTTGTGTTGGGGATTCAACAATCGAGGCGCGACTTCACACGCTAGTCAAAGTAAAATACACCGGGCCCTTGCAGACAGCAGTAGACAGTAGCCAATTCCAGACTGCCACCCAAGTAACGCATCTGTAGCGCGCGCCCGGTGCAGGGTCCAGACAGCCTTGCTTGGTAGTTATTGAGGGAGTGAAGTCAGTGTGAAAAGGTTTTCAGAGTGAGACACGCATGCACCTCGTATGTACCATAAGGGCATGTATGGAACCTATCGCTGTATGCTTCCACCGACTAACTACTTATCCAGTGAGAGGAGAGTGAGGGAAATAGAATACAAAGAAAAGAATAGAAGATTACATCCTTAGCTAGAGCAGGCGGCATGCGCTTCCGAGCACCGGCGAACAACGTGGACCACGGCTCATCATCAGCAACCCGTCAACCTCAAGTGTTCTTATCTTGGATGACGATGTCGTCTTGTAGAGATTCCCAATCACTAATAGTGTCGGTACCGTCGTTTCATAGCGGGCGTAGAGCCCTCAGTTGCGCAATGAGCCAACATGGTGGCGCAGATATCAACGCTTTTGATTCTGGCAATCTGATAACCATTGTCTGCGAACGAACCATGATGCCGACTCGCATCAGGGATCTCCCCGCACACCAAGCCGTCTTCGGATCGCCTTTCTCAACCTCAAGGCTAGAGCCATGCAGCATTTGCGATGCATCCCACCGTAAGTACGCATAGTAGATACTTACCTATGTAAATGCTTCCATGTTGCTTCAGATGCAAGGCAACGTTTCCATCTCTACGGCTCAGTCGGATGAGAAGTGAACAGATGCTGCCGGTAGAAAGCCCTGAAAACCTCGGTAGAGAGGTTTAACAGGGTGAGTCAGCCGAAGCCGGAGAACAGGACAATCTTGAGCCTCCGCTCCCGTCGGCATCATGTTGGCATCTTTCAGTCCCGCTTCCTGCCAAGCGGGGAATCGAAATCCAAAATTGAAGTCTAAAAAGAAGCTGCAGCACCGATGGATGAGCGGATGCTTTCTTCAGGTGCTGTTGCTGCCGACCGATGGAATTGTCTCTTCTGCACATGTATCCGACGTCTGCCTCTTCGGTGTCTTCTTTTCCCCCTCGTCCAATTGTTGAGAACGCTGTCGAGACATAGACAATACTGATGCATGCATGATGGTGATGATGATGAACAGTTTGCGTATAGAGCAGAAGCTCAGCACGGTACAGTAAGTAGCAGTAGGGTAGGATCCAAGGACAAGTGTCTATGTACAGAGGTAGGTTGCAACTTGGACTTTATCCCATGTTTCGAGCATGAGGGGTGGATGCAACTCCTCATACCTACCTCCTGCTGCACTGCGCATACCACTTTGCTTGGACCTGAACACGCAATTCACAGATAACAGACGCACCGGCACCCGGCGACAATATTCTTGGGGTAACCAGCGCCAACAGCGTCCAAGTGTGGGGTGAACAAACACCATCGGAGGCGGCCGCCGTCACGTGCGCCAACATCGACCCAACAGCCAATCAAACCCCGTCCTCAACCTTATCAGTAGACTTCTGATGTCGAGCTTTTTGCAAAAAGCAAATGCCTCCCACACGAACTGCTACACCAGCCAGCTACTGCCGTCTACTCGAGCTCCTTCGCCCGTGGAAATGCGATAATGCCCCCGGAGCTTGACGATGTCGGCGGCCATCTCCAGCATCGTGGCTTCTTGGAGGTCAGGACTAGAGTTCCACCCATGCACCTTTGAGCTTTTTTTCCTTTGGACATGGCAGATAGATACTTGAACATGAACATCGGCTTTGATATAAAGGCGGGCAAGCTGGCTGTTCGTCTCCTGCACTGTCAACATTCGCAGTTCAAGTTTGGCGATACCTCCTACATAAACAAATACAATATCGTAAAGATCCCCGCATCCAACACTCCCATAGCCGACACACGCTCGCGCAGACTTACCCTTCCCTACCCTAATCAGCAGTGGCGCACTCGACTATCTTCCGATATCTCGACTACTCCAGATACACGTCTGTTTGCCATCTCAACATCGTTTAGCACCGCCAGCCATCGACCCGTTCCTTATCAGTGACACGAGAAATCTACAAAGCCGCCGAGTCTGACATTGGTGCATCAACATTGGAACAATTCAAAACCCCCCTCAGGTTCCACCAAACCCTTACAAAAGTGAATTCGCGAAACCCTCTATTTTCCACAATGTCGGAAGCAGACCGCATTGGCCCCGACCATGGCCCCAAACGCAGCTTTGGGGACAATGCTCGTCGTGCACTCAAAGCATTCACAACCAAGTAAGATCCAATCGTCTGCAACACTTCAAACGTTCCTTCTAACATCAGGCAGAGAGGGTCTAATTGGAACTTATGATTATGCCTTCCTTTTCAAGCCAAACCTCCCGTTCATGAAGAAGGATCGAAGGGCTGCACCTTTCTTTGGATTGCACGATCGTATGCCCGTGTTTCTCGCTCTGCTCCTCGGTTTCCAACATGCCCTCGCCATGCTTGCGGGTGTCATTACACCGCCCATCATCCTCGCCAATGCCGCCCATCTCGCTCCCAATGTGCAGCAGTACCTGGTCTCCACGTCCTTGATTGTCTGCGGCATTCTGTCTTCCATTCAGATCACTCGCTTCCATATCTACAAGACGCCTTACTACATCGGCACAGGCTTGATCTCGGTTGTTGGCACTTCCTTTGCAACGATCCCCGTAGCCACTGGAGCCTTGTCACAGATGTACAGCACAGGGTTCTGCCCGTCTGATGCAAATGGCAATCCACTGCCCTGCCCAGACGGTTATGGCGCAATCATTGGGACGGCATGCGTTTGCGCCCTGCTCGAAATCCTCATGTCCTTTACGTCACCCAGACTGCTCAAGCGCATCTTCCCTCCTCTTGTCACTGGTCCAACCGTGTTACTCATTGGCGTGAAGTTGATCCAAACTGGGCTTCAGAACTGGGCTGGCGGAAGCGGAGACTGCAAGACAAGACCAGCTTCTGGACTTTTCCAACTGTGCCCCAACATCAACGCTCCTCGCCCATTACCTTGGGGAAGCGCTGAGTTCATTGGCCTTGGCTTCTCCGTCTTCATCACCATCATCATCTGCGAACGTTTTGGCGCCCCAATCATGAAATCTACGGCTGTAGTAATCGGTCTGCTAGTGGGATGTATTATTGCTGGAGCAACTGGCTACTTCGATCGAACCTCCATTGACAGCTCTCCAGCTGCGTCTTTTATCTGGGTACACACCTTCAAGCTCAGCGTCTATGGGCCTATAGTGTTACCTCTACTGGCCGTCTATATGGTTCTAGCCATGGAAGCTATCGGCGATATTACGGCCACATGCGATGTATCTCGTCTCGAAGTAGATGGCGAACTCTTTGACAGTCGCATCCAGGGAGGCGTGCTAGCCGACGGTCTCAACGGTATCCTCGCAGCCCTGTGCACCATCACCCCCATGTCCACCTTTGCCCAAAACAATGGTGTCATTGCGCTCACGCGCTGCGCGAACCGCAAAGCTGGCTACGCCTGCTGCTTCTGGCTCATCATCATGGGCATCTTCGCAAAGTTCGCTGCTGCCCTTGTCGCGATCCCCGGCGCTGTCCTCGGCGGCATGACTACGTTTCTCTTCTCTGCTGTCACCGTCTCGGGTATCCGCATCATCAGCACCACGCCCTTCACCCGTCGTAACCGCTTCATCTTGACCGCTGGCTTCACGCTCGGCTTTGGCGCTACCATGGTTCCGGATTGGTTCTCGTATGTCTTCACTTATGACGGACCGAACCGCGCTCTGCTGGGCTTCTTCAACGCTATTGAGCTCATCATGGAGACGGGCTTTGCTCTCGTCGCTCTTGTCACTGTCATCTTGAACCTTGTGCTTCCTGAGGAGATTGAGGACGAGGAGACTACCGAGCTCACAGCTGCCAGCAACGACGCGGAGGCAGTCAAGGATGTCGATGATGATGAGGAGTGGAGTCGTGCTCAGGGCAAGAAGCTCAGCGATGAAGAGCACCAAGCTGGACGGGTGACTACTGGAGAAATCAAAGAGGTTCGCTGAAGTATAACGATAGCATCGCTTGTTTTCGGACCTGGATTTGGCTTAGCCTTTTTTTCTTCTTCTTCTTCTTCTTCTTCTTCTTCTTCTTCTTCTTCTTCTTCTTCTTCTTCTTCTTCTTCTTCTTCTTCTTCTTCTTCTTCTTCTTCTTCTTCTTCTTCTTCTTCGCTCTTTCCGATTAGATATATGACTTTCTGTTGGCAAAAGCGGGCGTACTTGACTATTATGGAGTGGTGCCTGGACACGCGTGTAGGATGATATTTGGATTGAATCTTTCTGTCGTAAATACGTATATATTCACAAAAGCGTTGACAATTCCGAGAACCACAATTTCACTGCCATGATTTTGACCAATTCGTAATTTATCCTAGAATTGTTAGACATATTTCAATTTTCATTAAACGCGACATGAACACTCAGCTGGAAGAGTGCTAGAGAAACCATGTTGATCTACCACCATTGCAGTCAAACACTCAGTTATAGCCTGTCAAGGGAAACTCCAAAACAGGGCGATGAGACTACGCAGTTAAAGTGTACTTGGTAAAGTGTGGATTCAGAACATCGTTTCAGTCCATAATGTATATTTACAATTGTACACAAAACAAGAGGAAGGGACAAAAGTAAGAGGAAGAAAGCGCAGCGACATATAAAAGACTCCTGTCTAATCCAGTGAACACCGACCCATCAACCATCACAAGAATCCTCTTCTATCGCCGAGAGACGGATAGAATATACCTCCTATCCATCGAAAGCGAGTTGTATGACAGAAAGATTGAATGAGAAAATACGCATGCATATTTCGCCTTCCCACTGTCGCCGTGAGACCTATGCAGATGAACAAAGACCAAATAACACGGAAAAGAGAATCGGAAAGCAATCAGCTTCATCTTGTCGCGCCCACGGCTTCGACATCTTGATACGCGCTGTCCCTGAATCCCTCGTTCTCAGTACTGACGCTCTCGGTGTCGCTTTCCTCGGTCGTATGCACGCGTCTCGCTCCGGCGTCGGTCCTTGTGTTCGAGATATCATCGTCGTCCACCTCCCTCAAGCCCCGTCCACTACCAAAGAAGTCTCCAGTTTGCAGGCCTCTGACCGCGTTCGCGTCAACGCCCTTTCTAAGGTTGCCGTTCTTCTTCGCTTGCCTTATGTATTCCCTCACAGGGCCCATGGCTGCGTCTCTGCATGCTTCCTTGATGTCGGATCCGGACATGCCCGCCGATACGCGGACGAGGTAGTCGAGGTCGAATTTCGGCTTGTCTATTTTCGTGTCGCGGAGGATCAGTGAGAAGATTTTGTTGCGCTGGGAAGCGTTGGGGAGAGCGACGGGGAACTTCTTGGGCATGCGGCGGAGGATGGCCTCGTCGATGTCCTGGATACGATTTGTGGCTCCGAGGATGCAGATCTGTTGTGGTGAACCGTGGGAGCTCGAGTGCGAGGAGACGAGACCGTCCCAATGTGTCATGAATTCGGCCTTGACCATGCCGCTCGCTTCGTGTTCGCCGCTCCTTCGCTGTCCAAGGACAGCATCAATTTCGTCAATGAAGACGATCGTGGGTTGGAGCTTGCGTGCAAGACTGAAAACTGCGTTTACGAGCTTGTTGCTGTCACCGTACCACTTTTCGGTCAGTGTGGAGATGTGAAGGTTGATAAAGCAGGCGCCCGATTCGTGGGCAAGGGCTTTGGCAAGCATAGTCTTTCCGCAGCCAGGAGGACCGTAAAGAAGAACGCCCGAAGGAGCGCTGAGAAGCGAGGACGAATGCGAATAGAGGTGCGGCATTGTAAGAGGGTAGATGACGGATTCCTTGAGATCTTCGATGATGGAATCAAGACCACCAATATCCTCGAAGCTCACGGGAATCTCTTCGGGAGCCACCACCTCCATAGCAATAGTCTGCTCATAAGCGGTCAATTCCAGATCCTCTATTCTGGCTCTGCTGTCCCGTCTTGTTTTCCTCTTCCCACCTCTGTATTCTCCATCATCGGTATCATCACTATCGTAATCTTCGTCCCTTGATGATTTGTTCGCTAATATCGCGCCGAGCTTGCGATTTGCTGCGGTAGCTTTCTTGCGCGCGTCTTCCTTTTGCTGTGCTTCAGGGTCGAGACGGGCGAGGAGGTTGCGAATGACGAAGTATGCTATGAGGGGCTGGCTTGGAGTAAGTATAAAGCGTGAAAGACTTTTGGTTAGACACAGAACGAATGGGGAGAAAACAGAGCAGAGTTTGAGCTAAGGGGAGGTGCAGAAGTGAGATGTGCACGTACAGCGGCGGCGGCCATGAGGATGTCTGGTAGGTAGCCCGTGAGGCTACTTTTCTTGTTGCTACTCATCGTGTGCAACAGCTATCTCCCAGTTTTTTCGATTCAGAAGGGGATTCGCTTTGTCGTGGAAAGGGGGTTCCGGGTTTCGGTGCTGTGTAGAAAATTGGTGGGTGGTTTGGGCATGCACATGCGTTGTCGCTTTCACAGGACAGCGCTTGAATGCCCTTGTCGTTCCGCCTTCCGCGTTCAAGTTCGGCGCCACCAGACCAAAGATCGGCCCTCGGCTTGGCACATCCTACTATGCACCTCGTTCTGTCCCGCACTGTGAGAGCACAGACTCCACTTTGGCTGGCTAGCTAGCTAGCTAGTCTGCTTGCCTCAGACACACGAGCCCATCTTGAACCATTCCATCACGCTTTTTTCTGAAGGTCCTCAAGTCGCAACATCTATCACAACATGGCCGCAATATATAAACCCACCCAAGCCATCCAGCTACTCCGCTCTACCGCTCCGCGCTCGCTTCCCATTCCGAGTCAGAAAGCTGCTGCTGCGCGCGCCGCCTTCTCCGCATCCCGCAGTGCGCAAGCTACCCACAATAGCAGCTCTTCGAATAACACCTCGGCCAACGATATCCTGTCTGCCCACCCCGCCATACCAACGAGACGTAGAGTCACCGTGACGAATGACACTGGAGCCGTACCCTGGGGCCAACTTTCCCCCGGCGAAAAAGCATCGCGGACCGTCCAGCAATCGTTCAACTTGGGCGTAGTACTCGTGGGAATAGTCTTCACTGTAAGCCCTCTCCACCACCACTTTCCCCTCACCCAGAAATAAATTGCAAGAAGCTAAGACTCAAATGTTTGTTTCCTGTTTGCAGGGCGCAGTAGGCTACATCATCTTTTCCGACTTCATATCGCCAAACTCAAAAACCGCACACTTCAACCGCGCCACCACGCTGATCCGCGAGCATCCCGAATGCCAGAAGCTGCTGGGTCCCAGATCCGAAATTTCGGCGCACGGCGAGAGCTCCTGGTCGCGCTATGCCAAGAACAAGTTTATACACAGCACTGAGGAGAAAGATCAATGGGGCACTGAACATATGAGGTTCAAGTTCTTCGTCGAGGGTCCTTTGAATCAGGGAACTGTACATTGCCATCTGACCAAGAGACCAAGCCAAGATTCGTGGGAGTGGTGCGAGTTGGCGGTCAATATCAAGGGTCAGAAAACGGTATGGGTTGAGCGCGCAGATGGGAAGGCGGGGTCTAAAGTTGCGCCTAAGATCTTCGGAGCGCGGTGGTGGTGATAACAATTCCAATCGGACTAAAACCAATGCCTTCCTATTTCTATATTTTCTCTGTTGGTTTGATCGAGAGCATCAGGTACATCCAAAAGCAGACGATGCGTCAGCTGTATGTGATGAAGAGAAGCAGGCGAGACGTCTTTTATACCCCAGTGCAACAGCATCCTCCATGCGTTGCCAATATCAATATGTACTATCCTCCACATACCTTTTTATTACCCGGAGTTTGCTTTATATATGAAGAAAGGTTACCGGGGCCCTCGGTTCACAAATATGTACTTGGCGCTTTCGTGCGCAAACGTTATGCAATAACTGTAAACAAAAAAAGCACTTTTGATACCGCCCTTTTCTCTTCCCCGGTACTCAGAAATGCATGTTGAAGCACTCCACGTTCAGACCACATCTTTCAGGACATAGCAAGGAGAAGAGAAACAAAATTGTTCCAAAAATGAAGGGGAAAAAGGTTTTTTCTTTTCAAAATAAAGCGTTTTGATCAATGAGACCCAGCCTCAACCCCTACCCCACCATCGTCCAAGCTCTTCTTTCTATGCCTCAAAGTAGGCGTGCCCGGCCGGGACTGGTCTATGCCAAAGAAGGCAATGTTTTCTCTGAGCGCTACATACTCGGAATCCGCATATCCAAGCGCATCGTGAATCTGCGTACTGTGCAAACCCATGATCCGCCTGATTTCACTGGCCGAGTAATTAATTACTGCGCGCCCGATCTCAAACGGTGCGGGATTGTGCAGCTCGAACGCCGGGGGGGTATTGGTAGGCTGAAGGATCTGCGAAGAGGAAGTCGAGTGGGAGTGAGAGACCGGGTGCGGAACCGGCGCTGCGGGATGCGGATTGAATGCATGAAGCGGAACGTGGGGGATATCACGTTTTGGTGTCGGCGAGGTTTGGGGTTTGGGGGAGGTTGGGGAGAGCCGTTTGACGACGACGAGGCGGACGGCTTCTTGCTGGGCAAAGTGCCCGTCCACGTCTACGATGCCCACGGGGAGTAGTCCAGCTTTGTCGGACAAGGCTTGCCATGCGCCATGGTCTATGTAGATGGTTCCGTGCGGCGCCAGGCCGTGAAGAATCCAGAAGTAGCGGTCCCGGATAGGGTGCGGAATGGGGAGGAATCTAGTGTGGAGAGGCGGCGAGGGGGCTTCGAGGAGAGAAGGAGTCGGGGAGGTGGCGCGAGAGTGGGTGCCGTTGGGAGCGTGTGATGCGGTGGTTTCGCCGCCGGAGGTGGAGTTGGATTTAACTTGCGACAAGGGGATGCCATTATGGGCGTTGTGGGCTTCGTCTTGGAAGTTGCTCACGCTGTTCCGGCTCGACATACGAGCGAGCTTCTGTGCTTCTGCGTGCCTGATGATGGCGACAATATTGCCTGGTTTGTTCGACTTTGTGATGACGGTGGTGACTCCAGCGGATGTAGCAAGGCGTGCTGCTACGATTTTGGTGCTCATGCCTCCCGTCCCCAGTGATGAGCCTGCACTGCTCACATCCGCTTCCAGGTCGGCAATGTCTTCGACCACTTCTATAGGTTTTGCGTCCGGGTTGCTCCGCGGGTTCTTGTCGTATAGGCAGTCGACATCGGTCATGAGGAACAGATAGTCTGCTTGCACCATGCCGGCAGTGATGGCGCTCAGTGTATCGTTGTCGCCAAACTTGATCTCCGTGACGGCTAGGGTATCGTTTTCATTCACGATGGGTATAACGCCCATGTTGAGCAGTTCCAGGAATGTATTCTGGGCATTCTGGTACTGGGTTCGGTCGGCGATGTCGTTCCTTGTGAGCAGAATCTGGGCAATAGGATGGTGAAGATGACCAAACAGCTGGTCCCACAGACTCATGAGTCTGCACTGGCCGATGGCAGCCAGAGCCTGTACTTTTGGCAAGTGCTTGGGGCGCTTCTCCAGTTCCATTCGGCGCAGTCCGACGCCAATGGCGCCGGACGAGACAATAACGACGCGGTGGCCATCCTGGTGCAGCTTGACGGCCGTCTCGACAATGACGGAGAGAATGGAGAGGAGCGGCTGGTGTGTCTTCTCGTCGACTATGGAGCTGGTTCCTGCGTGCGACCGTCAGTCGTGTCGCTCAACGTGTTGCGTGCCCTGATGCAGCATGAACGAATGAACGGTTGAATGAATGATGACATGCGGGGTTCCTTCTTCTGCACAAGAAAAAGAATACACAGATGGACGATTACCGAGTTTGATAACAATGGTAAGCTGGCCAGGAAATTGTTGCTTCATATGGAACGCCATGTTGCCTTGGCCATTACCCACCCTTTCAGTGGCAGTTTCTTTTCTCAATCCAACGTAGAGTCGTGAAAGAAGTTGCGACAGTGAATTGAAGGGCGACGGCTGCTTTGTTGCCCAGAGAGTCGGTCAAAGCAGTGACTCCATTTATGCCTGCCAGGGCCCTCTTCGAACAAGGATGGCGCCCCACTGCCCTGGCCTGCAGCCAATCATAAATCCCGCTTCTCTCCGCATTTTCCTGACCTTCATGTACACGAGCAGATGAAGAGCGACCACACACCTCAACACTCACCGGGTAAGCATCCCAACTCATCGCCTCATCCCGTCCCTGTCCGCATTAACCGATCCTCGAGCATTCGCCCGCCCGTCTACTCGCCAGTTGCAATCCCCACGTGCCGAGGGGCCCAACACGCTCCGCTTTTCGCGCCCTTCGTTGCATCGTCGCACGCCGCATTAACCGCCCACGTAAATCCACTTCCCTCGAAGGAAAAGGGAAAGCGAAAACAAGATGTCTGGTCCCGAGAAAGCGCCTGTCGATGGTGCCCCCGCTGCTCCCGCTGCTCCCTCGAGCTCCACCTCTAAGCCCGATCGCACCTATTACACATGGGCCAATACCTTCTCCATTTTACTCTCGCGCATGAATGGCAACCGCAACATCCCGCTCGAGAGAGCCTACTTCGCCGCCCAAGACAATATCAAGGCAGAATCTTTCTGCAGGACCTGCGAATCCCGCCGCGACTACCTGCTTCAATACTCACCCACCGTCACATTCCTGAGAGACGAGGTGGCCAAGCTCGGCGGCCAACTCGATAGCAAGAATATACATTGCCGCATGTGTACGGCGGATCAGAGTGGAGGCTTTCACATGGATCATGGCATCATGCTGTGTGCCAACAGTTTTCGGAATCGCGGCCATCAGGAGGATACCATGGCACATGAAATGGTGCATGCCTGGGATCATCTGAAGTTCAAGGTTGGCGATGACAACATGAAGCATCATGCCTGTCTAGAGGTAACAATTCCTTTTCTCCTCCTTTTCGTTTGTTCGATCATGAGCAGTAGACTGATAATGCATTGCAGATTCGAGCAGCTACACTATCGGGCGAATGTCGTTTTACCCGCGAATTCTTCACCAGAAATCAATGGCGCATCACTGAGCAATTGCAGAATTGTGTTCGAAGACGCGCGACCCTGTCCATGATGGCTAGGCCAGCTATCAAGAACGACGTCCAGGCGGCCAAGGTCGTCAACGAAGTATGGGATAGTTGCTTCTATGATACCAGACCTTTCGATGAAATATACCGGTAATTCAGTCTTATAGAGAGTCTTGTCTCGAATTTGTGTACTATATTTATGTATTAGAGAAGACGTGGATTGAGGGAACATGGACGATCCGCATAGCGATGGCGTTAATATACCAGGTCAGCATCCAAATCATCTTCTTCACTCCATCAGTCGGTTTTGTGTGAGCACACATCCTGAACTTTGAATGATGTATTGTACGTTGATCAGAACTGTCGTTATGCTCGACACCTGTCGAGTCTTTGTCCCCAACGCCATGTAATGCTAGACTCAGCAACCTTTGAAAACTCCGTACCGGATATTACATCTCCAAACATGAGAAAAATCAACGCCAGAAAACATTGCACCAGAAAGCCTCAATTCTTTAGCTTTGTCGTTCCTCACTGCTGCGTACTTTGGTTGCCGGAGCTCGCTCTCTGCCACCAGAGCCTGCTTTGCAGTGTTTTAGAATCCAGGGGTGTTGCTCAATCTCGACCAGCGAGATACGCTTTTCGGGGTCAAGGACCAACAGCTGTACACAAGTTAGTTCTACTCCAACGAGCGATCAAGACATTTTCCGGAAAACTCACCCTCTGAATCAGGTCCTTTGCCTCTGCACTGACATAGCTTGGCACCTTGTAGTCTCCTCTCGCGATCCTCCTGTGTGTCATCGTTTGAGTGTCTTCAAAGGGCGCCTCTCCACACAAAAACTCATAAGTCAACACACCAAGACTCCACAAGTCAATCTTCTCTGAGTAGGTTCCTTGGCCCACGATCATCTCTGGGGGGAGGTAATCGAGAGTTCCGCACATGGTCTTGCGCCTGTTGTTGGGTGCATGTACTGACCATCCGAAATCCGAAATCTTGATTTCGCCGTGGATACCAACTAAGATGTTTTCGGGTTTGATATCTCGGTGCATGACATGCTTTTTGTGAAGATATTTGAGGGCAGCAACCATCTGGGCAATGTACTGGGATGCTTTCCATTCGGGGAAACGCTGTTCGCGACGCAGATGCTTGTACAGCTCTCCCTTGCCAGCAAATTCCAAGATGAGGAAAACACGCTTCTGATCGTGGAAGTGACCGAACAGACGAAGAATGTTAGGGTGTGCGAGATGAGACTGGATCTCAATCTCACGGCGGACCAGCTTCTCGACCTTGCCACTGACGAGCTCGTCCTTGTGCAGCACTTTGAGAGCGCACACGAAACCGGTGACGCGTTCCTTGGCGAGGTACACGTGGCCAAACTTGCCCTTGCCGAGAGGTTTTCCGATCTCGAACATGCCGAGATGCCACTGCTTTGCGGATGAAGGTTGAGAATAAAGTACGGATTCAGTAAGGGTGCGGCGGTGTCCGTGGGCAGCATTTTCAGCCGGACGGCTCTGGGAAGGAACGACCACCTTGGCGGAGGCCTTTGTTGCGTTCATCACAGCCAGCTTTTGTGATGGCATCTTCATGCGATTTGCGGCCGTGGCGGAAGCAGCAAGACCGGTTATGGACACAGTGGTCGAGAGGGAGCCCTTTTTTCGAGTTAGATTTATGCCCATAACGAGGGACGAGCAGAGACAAGTGTACCTTAGACTTGTGATAGGATGTGGCAGTCTTAGCTGCCACAACTTGTTGATCTTCGTTCTCATCTTGAACTGTGATGCGCTCAAACGCCGACTCCAGGTTGGCGACGTCGGCCATTGTGGATTGGGCGGATGGTGATGGCTGCGGTAGAGAGCGCTATGTAAACGACAGGTCGCAGAGGCGAAAGGGGGAGGGTAGGATATAGGCAGAAGCAATGGAAGTGAAATGAAGGTGGAGGACAACAGCAGGAACCTGGAGGTTAGTAGTCGAGGTTGAGGTGGTAAGTGAGCAGCGGCGGGAAACAGGTGTTTGGGCCAATACAGTCGATGTTACCCCAGCAACAGACGCATAGACGTGCCCCGCAACGCCATCACCATTACCTAGCTGCTAGCGCACGTCTTTGCCCGCTGCACGCTCCATCCGTTCATGACATCTTCCATGCTGTCTTCTCTCGCCGTGATCCAGCACCTGGTTCCTCGTTAAGATGACGACTCTCAACGGTGCGCCAGTCGACACCCAAACCCCGGGCCTTGCAGATACCTCCATCACCAAGGATGGCTTCCGCATCACGACGCGGAAGCTGCCCATTCTCAAAGCGGGGCCCATCGAGGAAATGACGCAGAATTTGGGTATTGCGCCGCCCGAGATGATATTTGGTGACAACCTTACGCGCATCGAGCATGCGCCCACTGGCTGGTTTATTGAATTCAACGCATTCGATGCACTGGATCGCGTGGACAAGACCGGCGAGAGCATGCTCAAAGTGTCTTATTCGAAAGAGTGGCAGCAAAATCGGTACGCGCTCTTGAGCATGCATTCGTGCAATTGATGCTTGCTCACGCCTACTAGTCAGAAACAATTCGAGGATATCAAAGAAGTGGTCAAACCCTTCGACTGGTCATACAGTACCGACTACAAAGGGACCACTCCAACGAACCCTGCGTTCCAACCAACCGAAACTCCTATTCCTCTAGCTCTTCTCAGACGCCCCGATCCAATACAATTCTTTGATGACGTTGTGCTTTACGAAGACGAATTAGCGGACAATGGTATTGCCATGTTATCTTGCAAGATCCGCGTCATGCCCGCTCGTCTATTGCTCTTGGTTCGCTTCTTCATGAGATTGGATGGCGTTTTGTTCAGAATTCGAGACACTAGGGTCTTCATCGAGTTTGCGACCGGGGAAGTCATAAGGGAATACACCGCTAGGGAAGAAAAGTATGAGGTAGTTCGCAAAAGGCTCGCTGGAACTAGAGAGGACGTCCTTGCAATCATGCGGGACCCCAATCCCCTGCAGGAGTACGTTCCTGTGGTGGAGAAGGTCCTAGAGAAAGTCGTATTGAAGTGAGCAAATATGCTCAGCGGATATGTACCAGGCACAGTAGAAGCCGTGAGTACGTGCTTTGCATCGCAGCTGAGACAAGGCCATACATGGCACAAATTGGCGGGCTAGCAATAGGCGCCAATCGCCGTGTCGAGCGCTCGGTGGGAAGAAGGGATGCAAAGAACGCGGCCAAGCTGCCGGCTGACTTCTTTCGGCTCATCTATCGAAGACGCTATGGCTCATGTGGGATTCGATTAATGAGGGCGATCCAGCGGGCGAAAGGCATGCAAATTGGTGCCGAGCCCGACCTCGGTTGTGTGGTTTGCTGGGTGCCTCTGGTGTCCGTAGCAGCTATTGTGAGTATTCGCAAGAGGCCTTCAGAGGTCTGTGCCCCGCGTCATTGTACGGAAATGTTGTTTCGATTTGGCTTTCAGACCGGTTATCCTCTTGGTCGACTGACCTGTGCGACTTCCGGTCATAGCTTGGCAGCTTTACAATGACAATAAAATGAAAGCCTGTTTAGTGAAGAAGCGAGATCGCATGTTGATATCGATCATTGTTTGTGCCTTTTCTCGAAAATAACGTGCTGTGTTTCCAAAGATGTTGAAGGAGTGAACTCCGGTTGCAATCCATGATTCATACGTTAGCTTTGCATTTCGTCTTACTGCAATCTAGGACCTCTACCCAAGATCATGCAGCAAAGATGTCTTGGATGTAAAGGCCCGATGTATGAATCATATGTCACTGTGTAATCGTACGATTGGTCTGACCTCTTGGACCGTATTTGCCTATTTTACCTAAAAGGAATCGTCCAACTCTTTGTTCGCGCTGCCTGCCAGAAAAGGTGTCAGAAATGCACGCCAAACCTACACCATACACCCGCACGATCCCCATTTGGCCATCATACAATCCTTTTAAGGATATGGTCAAATATTAGCTTGTTGTTCTGTCGACCTTGGGAAAGCCATAAGCAACTGAGTCCTTTGTTGAAGCGCCTCTTGACTTTGACTGTCAACCTTTCTTCTCATCACCGCAAATTTGTTCTACTGTCGACGTTTTCCACTCTTCCAAACTTTTATCTATTAACTCCTAACAAGACCTTTGTTTCTCACTATGGAGGAATTCTCAGATCTACCCTCGAGAGATGTCTTCGGCGGCACCTCCCAATGGATCTCCGGCACATTCCACCACTTCAACACATACTTATACCTATACACTGCACTGGCAGGGATCAGCGCCCATCTGCTTCTTTTTAAATACGGCGAATGGCACATGCAAGCTCCCGTACTATTCCGACTCTACGTCATCGCTACCTTATCCACTACCATCCTCGCAATCGTTGTCCATGGGTATGAAACCGGGACATGGAGGAGTCTCTCGCTCAATATCACATTCATGTTCTCGCTTTTCTCTAGTATTGGCATATACAGAGTGTTTTTCCACAGACTAAAGAATTTCCCCGGTCCTATTATGGCGCGTACCACTAAGTTGTGGCATGTATGGAAGTGCATCACAGCTAGATCAAGGAACCATCACGTCTTAGACAATATACACAAACAGTATGGGGATTTCGTTCGGACGGGTGAGTTCACTGTTGGCTCTCAAGCACCGTACATCATTACACCCGTCGTTCGAATTTTGATCCTCTTCAATAACCCTCATTAACAAAATCCCTCAACAAGGTCCAAGCGAAATCACAATCTTCCACCCCGAAGTATTCACGGCGATCGACGGACCACGAACCAAATGCACGAAAGCAGACTGGTACGATATCCTGCTTCCAGAACTCGCCATCAACACCACCCGTGACAAGGTCGAGCACGACCACCGGAGGAAGATATGGAATACCGCGTTCACTTCGAGTGATTTAGTAGAGTACCAGCACGGTGTTGTTGCGAAGCTCGCGGGGGATTTGGAGAGGATTGTAGAGAGGGCTGCTCGGGACGGGGAGGTGGTGAGGTTTAGTGAGTGTTTGAACTGGTATGTAATATTTGCAAAATGCTTTCAGAGTCTGTTTGTTCCTGCTCATTCCGATATGCGGGTTGGCAAGGTGCGAGGTACGAGGATGTTCAGGGGAGGAAAGTGCATGGCACCACTGTTCCCCGTTCCGGCTTCGTCGAAGTCTTGGGAAAACCACATACCTTTTCCTTTCTCCCTCACTCCCCAGAAGAGTTTTTTCCAACCAAAAACATATCGACTGACTTCTTCCCCCACTTGATCGATACGATCAGGTTCAGCTTCGACGTCATGGGCGAATTCGCCTTTGCCCAATCCTTCCATATGCTGCAAAACCAGCAATGGCACCATGCAGTGACACTGATCCGCGAGGCGTCGAAGATGCTCGGAATCTTTAATCCAGCACCATGGTACGTACTCCAATATCTATATATCGCATACATACAGGGCAGTACCTTGAGTGTCTGAGGACCTACCGCATCGTCTTTGCCTTGTTTTTTCACTAATACTTTGCTACTTAATGCTTTAGGTTAACGCAGATCGGATTCCATATCGGTGGAAATTGGCTCCATGGTGTTAGAGATTGGAATGAGGGTCTTGGGTGGTGTAGAATAAGGATGGCGGAGCGGATTGAGGTAGGTGCATCGATTCCACGCCTGTCTTGTCGTAACAAACGAGGTTTTTAAGCGGATACTTAGTCAGGTGCTCACCTTAGCAGACTCAAGACGTAATGAAGAAGACAGACATATCGTCTCATTTGATCGAGGCATCGCGAAACGCAGGTATGATCACAAAGCAAGACCGGTGAGTTACAGGTTCCACCCCTTCTCTCCCCGCTACCAATTCCCCAATACAAAGCAACTCGAAAGAGAAAAGGAGATAAACAAAATCTTACAAAATACACCCCAGGATGTGGCTCAATGGCGATTCAATAACCCTGGTAGTGGCCGGCAGCGACACAGTCTCATCAACCCTAACCTTCCTCTTCCACACCCTCGCCCTGCACCCTCATCACCAAACAACTCTCTTCCACGAACTCTCCAACCTCCATGATTGCACCAACCAATCCGCATTAGCCAAACTCCCTCACCTCAACGGCGTCATAAACGAAATCCTGCGTCTCCACCCCGCCGTCCCCACTGGAGGGAATCGTTTAACTCCCGCTGAAGGAATCACAGTAGCTGGGACGTATATCCCAGGAAACACAAATATTGTGGCGCCGAGATATACGATTGCGAGGTTGGAGAGCTGTTTTGAGAATGCGGGGGAGTTTATGCCGGAGAGATGGTACGAGATTGGGGGTGGGGGTAGGACGAAAGGGTTTGCGCCGTTTGGGATGGGAAGATATGCATGTGTGGGGAAGCAGTTGGCATTGGCGGAGCTGAGGCTGGTGACGGCGCTTTTGGTGAGTAAATATGAGTTCAGGATTGTGGATGGGAAGGGGGGTGATGATGATGGAGCGGATATTGTGGAGGGTATGAGGGATCAGTTTACGGCGCAGCCCGGTGGAGAGCTGAAATTGAGGTTTTGGTTGAGGGGAGCAGAGGGAGAATAGGAGTGGCAGTGGATTGATGGTTGTGATTCAGGTTTGCTTGTCCCGGATTTCCCGAGTGAGAACGGTGGTAGGGAAACCGAAATCTCCAAATGCCTAGTTGGAAGACAGGCTGTATTGTGGAAAAGGGGCATGCAACACAAAGAGGTATTCTCACGCACATCACCTACGCTTGCTCTTCTAGCCTAGCTCCTACAATGTCTCCGTGGAAAGAGAACAATTCAAAATAGAACCGAAAAAATTGGACTGTATCAACATGAAAGGTTCACATATTTAGGTTTTTTGTTCAATAAGAGATAAATAAAACCTTCTACAAACAACGACTTAGAGCGAGAGAATCTACTCCTCGTCTTCGTCATCGTCTTCATCATCCTCAGCTTCTTCAGCAACCTCCTCCTCAGCAGCCTCAACCTCGGCATCAACCTCTTCATCCGCGGCAGCTCCTCCAGGCAACAACAGGTCGTCAACTGTCCCACCTTCCCGCTCCAGCCTGAGGTACTCGTCCCACTCGGGGAACATCTCCTCGTCACCCTCGCCATCGGCAGGGGGAACACCGAGAAGTCGTCCGACCTTGTTCTTTCCGTCCTTCTCCAAGCTGACCTTCCACTGTTTTACCAGGCCGGCT
Source organism: Periconia digitata (assembly GCA_948474695.1). Lineage (NCBI taxonomy): Eukaryota > Fungi > Ascomycota > Dothideomycetes > Pleosporales > Periconiaceae > Periconia > Periconia digitata. The sequence goes on along the minus strand of CAOQHR010000007.1, from coordinate 912,401 downwards.
GCTTGCGAGGGCTTGTATGTCTGCGCGAAGAGAACTGCTTCAGCCAGGCGATTTGTCTTGACAAGAATATCGAGGCATCCTTGCACATCGCCCGTTTGCCAGAGTGCCGAGAAAGCGATGTTGTTGGCAGTGGCAGTTTCGGCGAGCGCGGCGAGTTCGCGCAGACCGGACGCGTCCGAGGTTGCACTGTATACCAGGAGGAGAGAGCCCAGGTCCTTGGCTTTCACGAAGCACTCCTGTGCGAGGGTGACATCCCAGGCGCTGAGCGCCGCATCACCGACGGTCTTCCACTTGTGCTCAGTGTCCTGCTCACGGGCTATTCCGACTGCTTGTTGAAGATCGCCAAGAGAAAGAGCAAGATCGAAGCGGTGCTCTGGGTCTGTGGCGACCTTGAGCGCGAGCTCCTTGTGTCCCTGGCCTTCGAGGAAACGAGCAATCTTGTTGTTTTGATCCTTGGGCACTGAAGGAAGCAACTCTTCTGCTGCTTCCAAGTCACCTCGGAGGACCAATGTTTGGTACTCAACGACAGCAAGCGAAAGAGCGAATGAGACAACATTGACGTCCTTGTCGGCAATGTAAATCCTCGAGTCGCGCGGTAGGTAGCCAAGGAGATAGTGAGGGTGATCGAAATGAGAAATGGTATAAGTTTGGTCGCCGACCAAGTAGTTGAGTCGGTTTGTGCTGTTGGTGTAGATGAAGCAATCTCCGACCCAGGTACCAGTCCGTACACTGTTTTCATTGTCAGTGATTATGTCCAAATTCTGGGAGTGTGCACTCATACCTCTCGTTGATATCACAGACGACTTCGAATGCCGACTCGGCGCCATCTTCATCTATCTCGCCATTCTGTACTGCTTCGAGATAGTTTTCGCGAGAATACCTTAGAACGTAGAATGTGTCTTCTGTCGCGAGCGTAACGAGCTCGCCACTTTCTGACCAGTACACGCTCTTGGGCTCAACTTCTATCCTTCGGACAAGTGCGCCAGAATCCCAATCGAACAAGCCAATGCCACCCTGACCCTTGACACCGAGCAGGATACCCCCACTTAAGCCTTCGGCCGAGAAGCCAACATTGAGGACACTTCGCTCTTTTAAGTTCCGGAAAATCTTAACGCTCGTGGATGACTCTCGGATGGCGTAGTCTTTGTCGTGATCCTTGGAAGCCCAGACGAAATCCAAAGCTGAACCGAAAGCCTGGTTACGGAGAGCAAGTGCGGTGTAAATGATGTATTCGCCATCGCCACAAACAGCTACAAAACGTCCGTTTGGCGAGTGGAGCAGTGACTGAGGGTAAATTTCCGTCGATCCGAGGTCCTTCGTGGGCAATGTGAGCCGCTCGGAGTCTTTGAGCTTCTCGTTGCCTTTGATAACGGTGGTCATAATTTCGTTGTGTCGTGCCCAGAGAAGTTTGCCTCCTGCGTCCATACTGACGGCGGGCTCTTCACGACCCATGGAGATAACTACAGCGCCATCGTCGAAACCCAAGGCGACGCCATTCTGGCCCTTCTGGTAAGCCACACACCAAGCCCTCTCGAGACCATAATTCAAGGATTGTTCCAGTCTGTAAGTCGAGGAATGCCAAATCTTGATTGTGCCGTCTTCGGAACCGGAGATGATGACGGGTAATTCGGGGTGGTAAACGGCGAAGCTAACGTTCGAGGTGTGACCTTCCAACGTAGCAATAAGAGCTTTGGTTGTGTAATCCCAAACCTTGACGGTGCGATCGTCGGATGTCGTAAGAAGGTAGGGCTTGTCCGACTGAGGGTAGTAATCGATGAAATTGACACCTTTGGCCTCGTGGGCTTCGAGGGTGAAGTTGGGTGTCGAGCTGCCCAAGGACCATATCTTGACAGTGCGGTCAAGACAGGCCGAGGCAAATGTGTTGGGGTCCTTGGGGTTTATGGCGATACCCATGACATAATGTCCGTGGCCCTCGAATATCTGCACGCCTGTAACCTGTCAGCCTAGACCGTTGGAGCTGGGTGGATATGCGCACATTTCCATGATTTATCCCAATCCCACAACTTGATTGTCATGTCATCCTATCCCATTATCAGTGCTGCTCGTCTCGAAGAGTATAAGTTGTACGCACACTGGCGGTCAAAACGAAAGGCTGGGTCGGGTGCACTACGATGGCACGGATATAATCTGGGTGCGCCTCGAACTCTGTGATCTTCTCCGAAGTATTATAGTTGTATACGCGCAGCTTGAAATCGTCCGAACCTAATGAAGCCGTGTCAACAGTCGGGTTCCAGGCGCAGAACGGAGGGCAGGTATTTTGTTTGGAGCAACGCACCGGCGACTATCCAATTCTTGCGCGCAATGAAGCGACCCGCTCGAACGGGTACATCTGTGAGTTCGAATGTCTTGACAATGGACTGAGAAACATATGACCATATGTTAACGTGTCCTAGAGGGCGGTGTCAGCATGGGCTCTGTCCTACGACTATACAATCGCCAAAAGCACCTACCGCTATACAATGTCGTGAGAATCCATGGCTCAGTCGGATGGAAATCTTCGGGGAGGATTAGCTAATGGTAGATGGGCCTGTATCGCAGTCCGTACCAATTCCTGTAGCTTGTCAGTCTCATGACTTTATTCCATTCGGATTGCGACTCACCTTTGACCCTTTCCGACCGCGCAAAAAGTTGCCTCTGCAATTGCAATGCATTAGATTATGGTTCATAGCTATAGTAGTAATCGTGCGGGGGCATACCTTTACGTCTAGACGCATGGTTGCAGCTGGGGGATGTTGCTGAACGGAGGGGTGGGTGAATGGTTTGGAAAGACGTGGCTACTTAAAGCCCGCCCGGCGCGCGCGAATCGAAAGGCTAGAGGGGTCGAACACAAGAAACACGGTCCTTGCAATTGGGGGTCAGGTCGTAATTTTTGGGGGAGTCGGAGGAGTGGATGTAGTGGAGAATGAGTTGCTGTTCCGCACTGCGTCGCCTTGTGTCGAGGTGGGTTACTTGCGATGTTGCCTGCCAAGACTTCGGAAGGGTCCAAGTTGGATTGGACGGCTGGTCGTTGGCCGCCGCTCGTGGCTCTCCAGTATCGACTCAACCAGCATGCAGCTACACCCTACCTGCGTGTGTTACGTGTATACCAAGCAAAGTTGAGGAGATGAGTGGAATAACTAGCATTAATAATTCATACAATGTCATACAATGTCATACAATATCATACAATATCATACAATAAATGTCACAGGTTGTGATAATCTCAACATTGACTTGTCTTGACAACGTGTACATGACGGCACCAAAGTAATCATTCACTCTTGAGAGCCAAGCTTCCTACCAACTTACAGGTCGTTGTACGCTTGCTTGGACAAACATACATTATTAAGAGTGTCTGGCATCTTCTCCTTAGTCCATATACTTCAACGGCATTCGGAACACGTTCACCTTTTTGTTATACCTCTTGTTTGGTCCATAAAACCAAACTTCGCTCTCGCTTCTTCATCATCTTGACATTGACCCACACAAACAAACTCACACCTTCACGAAAATCTACCAAGATTGAAAATCGAGATCAACCGTCTGGCGTACGAGGGTCCAGTTCAACTTGCCGCATTGAGTAAAAAGCGAACTAAACTGTGCATTGCAGACAAGATGCAAGTCATTCACCATCCTTACCCATACCATGGCTCCGTCTGCCTCTAGTCCCAACAGACTTGCGCACGTCCACCACTGCAACGAAACAATTCCCACCTAGAGCGGGCGTATACACCCAACTAGCCGTCGCAAACGAGCAAGATCACCACCCAATACCAGTGAGACATTATTATGGAAATTTTTCTTCATTCTCATCACGGACTATTTACGTTAACCTCCCCACAAGCCATTCTCCCCCATGTACATCAAAACAAGCCAATGCATAAGCATGCTCAACAAACCACCCCATCCTGTCCAGTCTTTCTCACACACACAGCCATCATGTCCCCTTTCGCGTGTGCGAATACAAGTAAGCAAAAGACCTAGCGTAGAAAGGCATAGGCAGGTATCTAAGAATCGAAAATAATAAGGAAATGTTTCCAAGATATGGCGACTAAATAAATGAGACATAAGAGGGTAGGGTTTTCTTAGAGAGAGTGTCCGAACATTAGCAAAGAAGATAGGCTGCCACCTGCCCGGTGCCGGGCCAGCTCGAGCGACTGCTATCGACGAACTAAAGAGGGGGTGGCACGGGGCGAGGGAGCCGTGAAATAATTACATGTTGGAGGCATTGTGAGCCTCACAACTCGTGGAGCGGTGCAGTACACCACGCGCTCCCGAAGAGGTATGATACAGGATGAGGCGGGGGCTTGTATGACGGTCCGTTGTTCAGTTCCAGCCAAGGGAATTTTCAGCCATCATGGGCGCTGATATTTGCTGCGTGCGCACGCTGCGCCCGTTACTCGTGCTGCTTCCCCGGCTGCCGCGACTGTCATATCCAGCCGAGAGGCGTCCGTTGCGCGCCCCCGACATCCAGGCTCCCCCAAGCGAGCTACCTGTGTAGCGGTTGGTGCTTGGGACAGAGCTAGAACGTTTGTGCGACATCTTCTTGTTGCGGTATCGTCGAGCGACGAAGAACATGGCAGCTCCGTACGCACATGCACCCAAAACTGCACCAGTGGCAATACCTGCACTCGTCGGGTTGACTTTGTGACTACCAGCCATGCCGCTACCCAACGGTCCACCTTGCGAGCCAGCTTCTTCCGATGGCGAAGAACCCGGAGAGGTGACGCGATTGGGACCGTTCGTCGCAGGTATCTTGCCGAACTCAAGGGGCCAGCTTGGATCAACCAGGTTCGTGAGCTCTCTGACAGTGACATCCTTGTTATGATAGAAGACACTGGCCGGTTGAGTAAGGTTGGTGGCAAGGGTATCGTTGAACGTCCTAGGCATCATGAACACAGCCAAGGTGGTAATCCACTTCTTGGAGCTAGTCGTGTCGGAAGCCGCCAATCCGTAGTTGACGATTTCAGATTTTTCGATGCCGAGAGCGTCGGAGATGGCGACAGGCAGGTAAGCAAAAATTTGGTTCGCAGCCTCGGCGTCGTTTGTTCGTACAAAGTCATAGTTCAAGCCGTATGTGAAAGCAATCTGACCCAACATCTTGTCTCCCGGGATTTCCGTGGGCATACCGTTGGAAGGCACAATCCACTTGGGCAAGCCTGAAGGCATCGCTGAAGCCGAGGGAGTGATCGACATACTCGTTGAGGACTGTTGGTAAATGGTTGTAGGAATGCTCAACGTGGTCTCGGTGTTGGAAGCCGTGGCGGATACGGAGTGAACTGGAGGCTTGGTAGTTGTCGTGGTAGGCAATGGGGGCGTGAAAGTCAGCGAAGGTGAGGGCTCTTCCGAAGAGCTTGCAGGAGCAGATGTAGGCTGTTCGCTGGACGATGTGCTTGGTGGAGGAGCACTCGTCGGGATGGCGGACGTGCTGCTAGCGGAAGAACGCGAACTAGTTGACGATGACGGGCCCTCAGAAGCGGGGATTCCAGTACTGGACGACGTTTGAGTTGAGCTGGAAGCAGGGGCAGTACCACCAGTGCTCGAGACGATCCCGGAAGATCCACGGCTAGTTGAGGAGCTGCTAGCTGAGGGTATCGCAGTTCCAGAGGAAGTAGGGGAAGGTGCAGTTCCGGAAGAGCTTGAGGCGGGCGCACTCGAGGACGAAGAAGCGCCACTCGAAGAAGGAAGCTGTGAGCTGCCTGTTCCACTTGGTGCAGAGGACGGAGGAAGAACACCAGAGGTGCCAGACGAGGATGCGGACGTCGACGGCTTCGAGGTGCTCGATGGGACGGATTCCGAGCTAGGAATACCAGTTGGTTGGCTCGACGAAGAAGGAAGCGAAACAGTAGTAGGTCCAGTTGGTATGATTGTAGGGACGCCGGAACCAGAGCTGATGATAGAAGAGATGATACTGGATAGTTGGCTGGTTGGCAAGATAGTGGAGAGGGGGACCGAAGGAAGCGTCGTCGGAGCACTCGAGACCACAGAGGACGGAGCCGTGGGGTTGGACAGAGGGCGGGTTGCACTGCTGCTCGCCCCAGCACTGGTGGCAGTGCTAACAACTGAAGAGATGGGTGCTCCAGAAGAAGTTGGTACAACGACGGAAGAAAGCACAGAGGAAGCTCCCGAAATTACTGAAGATGCAATAGACGACACTCCAGAAAGAAGGCCCGACTGCGAACGTGTCTCCGAGGCGGGGATCGTAGCAGAAGCAGAGCTCGAAGGAATGATGGCAGTAGTAATACCAACGATGATTCCAGTTCCGCTGCTTGTAGGAACAGCAGACGATACAACACTGGAAACAATGCTTGAAGACCCGGTGCCGGTAGGAAGAAGAACGTTACTCATGAGTGCGTCCGAGGGACGAGAGCTGGTACCCGAAGATGACACACCAGTTCCACGAGGAAGCGTTCCGGTGGATCTAGTCGAACCAGATCGTTGTGTAGACGATGTAGGCTGGACTGTAGCGGATGGGAGGACACCAGTTGACCCGGCGGAGCCAGACAGAGAAGACGAAGCGGCACCTGACGAACTACCAATGATGAATGGACCTTGGAAAGACGTGCCCCTAGATGTTGACGAAGCTCCTGCTCTGCTCGAGGGCGCGGTCCCCGAAAGAATCGACGAGGGGATTTGCTGGCTTGCTCCACCTGTACCAACGGCACTGGATTGAGAAGGCACGGCAGATTGGCCGGTAGAACCAGACGAGCGTGTAGACTGAGCAGCAGATGACGTGGGAGGAAGGGAGGCACCAGGAGCAGTTCCCGCTGAGGACACTCTCGAAGAGCTGGGTTGAACGACGGAGCTTGGGAGTCCACTGCCGGTGGATCCATTTCCAGGCCTCGATGATGCAGCCGCAGAAGATGCTCCGCTAGTGGGTTGAATAACAGAGCTGGGCGCAGTTCCCGTGGGCGCAACAGCTACCGAGCTGGATCTAGATGTAGACACGGCACTCTGTACCGAAGAGGTTGGCTGAATGATGGAGCTGGGAGCGGTGCCGGTCGGCGCAACAGCCGTAAGTGCGGAACTTGTCGCTACGCTGGATCTACTCGAAGTAGGCAGGATGACAGAGCTAGGGGCCGTGCCAGTTGGCGCAACGACGGAGTTCAAGGTGTTGGAAGTTGCAACGCTGCTGAGAGAAGACGTCGTCGGTTGGATAACAGAACTTGGGGCAGCGCCCGTCGGTGCCACACTTGTGAGTGCGGAACTTGAGGCTACACTGGATCTGCTCGAAGTAGGCAGGATAACAGAGCTGGGGGCACTTCCGGTTGGCGCGGCTCCGACAGAACTTAGAGTGTTGGAAGACACGACGCCGCTGAGCGAAGACGAAGTTGGCCTAATGATAGAGCTAGGGGCGGTGCCCGTTGGAGCAACAACCGCAGAGGATACGGAGGAGCCACTGTTTGCGGACGTAGGCTGGAGCACAGAAGAAGGTAGAGTGCCAGTGGGTGCCACTGCAGAAGAGGACTGCGATGCGGAAGAGACAACAGCGGAAGAAGAAGCGGCGGAACTCGATCTGATCGAAGCAGAAGCCAAAGATGTGGAACTGCTGCTGACTCCCGGAACAACAATGGAAGATGAAGATTGAATGACGCTTGAGCTGCTGGCTCCGGGAGCTACGACGGATGAAGATGGAATGACGCTTGAGCTGCTGACACTTGGAACCACGACAGAAGATGAAGATTGAACGGTGCTCGAGCTGCTGGCTCCAGGGATAACGACGGAAGACGACGAAACGACGCTTGAGCTGCTGACACCGGGGACAACGACAGAAGAGCTCACTGCACTGGTGGTGGGAGCCACAGAGGCAATCGAAGAAGACGATCTTGTAGAGCTCACTGCGGTAGTGGGAGCCACAGAGCTCACGATGCTGCTGCTTTGTATGGCAATAGACGACGAAGATTGGACGGAGCTGACAACACTACTGCTTGGAACCACGGCAGAAGACACCACAGCAGAAGAGCTAGGTACGACGGCAGAAGTCGAGACTACAACAGAGGTTGCTGAACTTGTGATGGGAATGGCAGCCACAGACGAAGTGGAGAGGGCACTCGAGCTCGTAGTTACTACCGCGCTTGTAGACGTAATTGGTAGAGCTGATGACGATGAAGTCGTGGATGAGATTCCGAGATTTCCGGTGCCGATTGGGACCGCAGCTTTGTTGACTTTGAAAGGTTCGAGGAAAGACGGGTCCAAAGGATTCGCGGCAGCATCGGCCTTGAGGTCGTTCGTCTTCGCTTTTTCCTTGTCTTCCGGACGTGCGCCGAAAAGCCAGTCGTTGATGGATTGACGCGTCTCTACCTTGGGGGTCGAATCGGCGGTGTGGTCGGGGACCTGTCTTCGAACATGGCGTGGGAAATAATATTTTGGACGATTCTCGTTCTCCTGTCCCCTAACAGGGGCGGGCATGGCTTCGGCAGTCGTAAGAACAGGTCCAGAGCCGGACAGACTGGACAAGGCCAGGGCAACGGCCCATATCGTGGTGGATCGTGGCATAACTACTATTATCTGCGATGACTCTTTATAAGACCTACTATAAATAAAATAAAATGATTCTCGAGGGTATCAAAGCGTAGTTCGAAAACGAGATTCTGCGAGGATTAGATGAGGCTCCAGACGGTGTTTCGAGGCGAACATACTGTCAGGAAGTTGGTAGTAAACGAGTGTACTTGACGTAGCAAGGTAATAAAAGTAAAGAATGGACCTGCAGAGCAATCAGATGTGGATCCGGCAGAAGCTGGAGTGGCTGGCAAAAAGACGTACGAGTCTGTCAATCAGTCAGGATGAGTGAAGATTGATGCTCCAGGCAACTCGAACGCAGCGCTTCTGGTAAACAAGTGGATTTTGGATTCCGAGTCGGCTACACGGTCATGTTGATGGGCGGCGTTGGTTGGATTTGCAGGACAACGATCGCCAGGCTCAAGACCAGAGTCTGCTTGGATCAATCAAGCCGATGCAGAATCCAGGGGCGGTCCGAGACAAAGACGTCGGGCGGTGGCTGAGGATCCTGTCAAAGAAGACAAGAGGCGAGAAGGATGGCGGAAGATGGTCGCAAGAAAGGAGAGAATGCCGATGGATCGCACAATGGAGGCTTTGTTCCCGGTCGATGGGAAGGATTGGCGATTACAGGCAAACGAGAGACGAGCGACGAAGATTAGCGGGTAATGGTAACGGGTCAGGAGCGCGAAGGGAGCGTGCAAGAGGCGAAAGAACGTGGTGGTTGGGCGGGTGCGGGTGGGAACAGAAGGACGAAGGTGCTGGCGGGAAACAACGGGGCGGCCGTAGTGGGCGCGGTGGGTAGCGGGTGGTGTGCTTCGACGGCGGCGACCACACAGCGGTTGCTGTATGCGTCGTTCCTGGTCGGGTATTGTCGAGAGGGAGAGAGAGGGAGCGGGAGAGAGGATGAGGGTGGGGGAGAGAGAGAGTGGGAGAGAGAGGCGAGGCGCAGTGGTGAGCACGAAGGGGAAGGGAGGAGAAGGCCAGCGAGGAGTGGTAGTAGGGCAGGATACCCAGCAAACGGGCCAACTGACAGGGCAGGGCAGGGCAGGGCAGGGATGGCCCAAGCGGAGCGGGCAGGACAGGCCCCTAAACAAGAATGGTGTGGTCGGGGGCTTTTTTTGTTTTCAATAGCGCAATAATTAACCGGCGCTTCGCTTCGTCCCTATTCTCTCCTGCTCCAACTGTGCCGTGCTGAGAAGAGTATGTAGAGGAGGACGATGATGGTGCTGATGGTGCTGATGATGATGGACGGGTGCTACAAGCTGGAGAGGGAGGATGTTTTGCCCCTACACAGCCATGCATCCATGCAGCCAGCACAGGGAGAGCAGAAGAAGAGGAGTACTACATAAACAATGGACGGGTGCCACCGTCTGCCAGCAGGTTCGGATGGCTAAGCACTCGTCGATGTCTATGTGCAAGTGTGTAAGAGAACCGGTCCCAAGCAATGGCAGTAAGCAAGCGGCGTGACAGATGAATGTGGGTATATACATGTCATAGTACACATGTAGTTGGAGACTGCTGTCAGAACGCTCACTCGAAAAGCAAAAGCATCTCTCAGGTACCATCACCATGATCCATCGTATATACACGACACACACGGCTTCTAGGCAACTGGCTGGCCCATGCTCGCTTCGCGCGTGGTGATTTGTCGGCAGTCCCCAAACGGCCGCAGCATACCCACATGCCCACAGTTTGTTCCGTGGTTCGGCATGGCTCCCGCTACAGACCCATCTTCTCCTCTGGCGCATCAATGCAGTCGCCCACTAATTACGCGTAAAACTACGTATGTCCTCCACTTCCCTGCCTAGCTATTTTCCGGGGAAGGCAGAGGGCACAAGAGACTGCGAAAGAGCAGCAGCAACAAGACAAAGAGAAGAGGGCGGAAGAACCAACTCTCTCCGCCTGCGCGACACGGCCCGCAAATGTCCAGATGCATCCATCTAACCAGCCGGGGCCCTGGCCGACTCCTCAATTTCGAAACATGACGCCATTCCCCTTTGGTGCCTGTTTTGATTGCGCTGCCGAACCAGCCCCAATAGCAATCATGCAATAAACCCACCGCAATATCCTCCTGCCCGCCAATCACAGCGCCCGAATACATGACTATGGCGTTATGTACTGTTTTGTTTTGTTTTTTCCCTCATTCAATTAACCCTCTTGGTCAGCTGATTGTGCTCCCAATTCTGCGCCGTTGTGCGTCTGAATGAATCAATCCATCACCCATGCCGTGCCTGTGCCTCCTTGTACTCCCTCCCTCCCTTCCTCCATCCATCCACCTATCCATCTGTTGTAGCATGGCCCGACATTCGATTCAACACAATCAATCCCTCGTCCGTCCATCCATCCATTCATCCATAAATCAATGAATCAATCGTGGAAGCAATGAAACCAAAATAACAACACACTAACCGCCTGCTTGCCCCGTTTCCACGCTTACGCCTCAGGCACCAAACTTTGCAAAAGCCACGCGCCCGCTAGCCACTCCGTTAAATCACTCCATCAAGCCCCGTCCCACCTCCTTCACTTCAATCATCATTGCCCATCATGTGCCCTCGTTAGCATCTATTGAGCATACATACACATGTACTCACCACAGCAAACTGCCTCTCTTTCTCTCTCCCGTTCCACTGCTTTGTTTGGGACCGCCACTCCCACTTTGTTTCAGCGCGTCCTTCTCCCGCTCCATCAAAGCTTCTGCTCCAGTACCTGAAACCCCTGTCATCATCCGTCGCTGCTTCCCGTTAGCCTTCGCGAATGCCTACACCACATCTACATCTACACTCAGTCCACTGCGCTCTCCCATTTTCCTATCCAGCCATGCATCCATCTTTTTTTGATCCCATTTTTCCCTTTCCGGCCACATCGGTTTGGCTTTGTATGCATGCTGCTGCTTACCACTAAGATGAGCAAGCCTCCATGTCCGGCAAGCGGACTCCGCCCTCTCGTAATCCAACCTCCACCGGACATGCGCCAGAGCACCCAAGGCTACGTTCCGGACTCCATCAAGTCAGCATCACGACAACAACCCTCTTGGGTTCATTTGCACCCCCCACTCCCGTCCTATTTGCATTGATTCCCACCATGTGGGCACACAATAGTCATACTTGACTCGCTATCCTCCTGTGTACTATCGAAACCTCAGGCACCGGATCGACTAACGCTAACCTCGAATATGTAGATCGTTTACTACTCCATTGGCAAACTCTCAATCCATCTTCGCCGCATAGACAAAACATCAAGACTTTCTCTCCTCGTGCATCTGGTTCAGCTGCGCTGCCTTCGCTGTATCCCTTCCACCCGCCCAGCACCCTCAATGCATGCTTGACTCGTTTCGCATTGCCTTTACACACCACATCTTGCCACTTACTACCTACCGCTATGCCCAACTTCCCCTCCCCTTTTCCCTTTTGTATTTCGCGCGTACGCCATCATGTTTTGTTTCCATCCCCGCTGTTTCGTTTCTGTCCCGAACAGTCCGCATAAAAGCCCACATGTCACTCAACACCCGCCCGACCGCCTGCGTTTCGCGAAACACGCTGCGCTTCACCAAACACCCAACCCCACGCCCGCCGGCGATCACTCTCTCTTTCTCTTTTCACTCGCCCTCCGACGCAATGCATGAATGTCGCAACCCAAACCCCGATCGCTCGCCCTGGGAAACAAAAACCCGCACGCAGGTCAATCTTTCCCCGCACTCGTTCATGCTATAGCAAGCCCTTGCCCTGCCCTTTCCCCTTCGCCCGGTTCACTTTCGCCGCAATCTTCTAGAAACCCGCTTCCCTTGTACCCTGGGGAAACCTTTAATGCGTAGGTATATACAGTGAGCAAAAAACCTGTTCTCTGCTCTGCTCTGCTTCTTCTATCAAGATTAGGCGCTTTGGCGACAACATCCAATACCAAGCATGACTGTTTTCGCCCCCCGAGATGATCGATGAAACGCGGCGAGCACCAAGTACCAAGGGCTCAATGCTGGAAATGCAAGGTATCCACTTGCCCGCTCCCTCGCCCGTCAACATGTTTCTGCTTGACAGATAACGTGGCGTGTTTTCCTTGTTTGCTTGCTTGCTTGCTTGCTTGCTTGCTTGCTTGCTAGCTAGTTTGCTGGTTTGTTGTGTTGCTGAGTAGTAACTTCCAGGGAGGACTGAGCTTAGAGAGTAGCAGATGTCAGCGAATAGTCATCTTGGCTAGCAGTACTGCCAATGAGTAGTCATATTACAAATCAGTAACCTCTCTTCTCAAGCATTTATTGTTATTGGATAGTGATTTTCTTGCAATGTAATGTTACAAAATTGTCCTATCAAGGATAGACCTTTCTAGTAGAGAGAGTAGCAGTATAAAGCAGTAAACAGTAAACGCCGTTACGTAGTAAATCTAGGAACAAGTCATTACATGCTTATAGACAGTACTATTTGAGGGTACTATATACAGAGAGTAGTAGTACTATTGAGGAGTAGAGGTTAACAAGTAGTCGAAAATCTCATTATCTAGTATCCTTGGAACATGGCCAAGTGCTCAGTAGTAAATCTAGCGAGTGTCATCTCTGGTACGCATTCAAGTATTTCGTCAAGTAGTCATCTTACTACGTAGTAATCCCACTCCGCAGCAGTCTTAGCAAGTAGCAATACTTACACGTAGTAACCCCACTCTGCAGTAGTTCTAGCAAGTAGCAATGCCACTGCGTACTAATTCCAACACGCAGTAGTTCCAGTCAACACCACATCCTACCCAGTAACGACAACACCCTAGGCAGCAACATCAACCAAATCCAATCCAATCAAACTCCTCACCCCATGTTCTGTCCAATGAGAAGAAAAAGAAGATAATATTGGCACAATACGTCCTCGCTTTCACACATTTTCCGAAAAGGGAACGAGAGCGCTTACCGCAGACAACCAAGCACATGTACGGCGCAGCTTGCAGTTTGTAATTTGCTGATTGCGTCCCTCCCTTTCTTGCTCTACTCTGTCTGTGAGTTGTTCAGCGAATCACTAATGTCGGAAAATCAATATTGGAGTGCTGGGGTAGTGAGATCATGCATGTGATGAGTGGTGTGCGTGTCTTGTATGTATGTGCGCTGGAAGTGCTGCAGAGGGGTTTGGCAGAGACGTAGCGATTACTCGTGCGGGAGCGGTATCCTTGCTTTGTTGGGTGACTTCTTGGGTAGCAGCTTGTGTGATGGGATTAGGTTGAAATGTTTCTTTCTGTTGTCGGACTCGGATTCCTGATTGTAATGCTGTTGTTCGTGCGGTGATTGCTCGTTACGAGCTGGTATGCTGGCGAGTAGGGTTGAGTGAACACATGCAGGCAGAAAATTATTGTCAGTGTGGGTTCTTTAAGTCTTCGGTCTGAATTACATCCTTCCTCGATACATTCAAGCTTAAGTCTAGTATTGTCTCTTAATTTACGAAATACAGCTTTACAGCAAGTAAGCCTACTCTCATACAGTAGCTTTCCGTCACATTTCGACATCAATCTTCTGTGATTTTCAACTATCGTACTTGGGTCGAATGATATGTCTCAACCGGTACGGGATCAAATTATACCATATATACTTGAACGTTGTTTGTAAACAAATAATTTCTCTGATGTTACAAATTTGACATTCGACTTCAGTCTTATGTATTCATATCATCAACAAAAGCCGCAAGCAGTTGTATATTTTGAGTAATGAGATGTGAGTTACCAAAGAATTTGATCAAGCTCTACTTAGGTGGGGAGTAAATTGCTATGTCTCCAAGAGTGCTCCCCAACCCTTATTACGTTCAGAAACCTGTGTCCTGGTATTTTATCACGATAAACATCGCTGTGTGTAGAGACACCCAAAATCCAACTCTACAATTTTTACGTTCTCAAGTCACTGTACTCAAGCTTCTTGCAACAATATATATGAATAGCGTATCTACATTCGTTTGTTCCCTGTAAAACTGTATACTCGAAGCGAATTGATAGGTAACGGCACGTACAGAAATATAAAAGAAAGGAAAATAAAAACAATCCCATCAACGCCGATCATGCAGAGTCCCTACCGACTGCGGCAAAGAGATATCTAACAAGTGCTCATCACTTCGTCTTGGTAGATGTAACAGACGACGAAGACTTTGTCGTTGACGTCTTGAGAGTAGTAGGGGAAGACGTTGTACTCGTCTTAGTACTGCCACTGCCGCCCTTGGAAGTGCTTGTGGGAGCTGCGCCCCCAGTGTGAGTCGACCAGTAGTCCACAAGAGCAGATTCAACCTCATCGACTTTGCTGTATGCTTCAAGTCCAATGAAGAAGTTTAGCTTGTCTTTGATGCCCTGTTCGCTGAACACGCCGCTGCGAGATTGGAAGTCGGATTCCGAAAAGTCGGTGGCACGGTAGCGCGGCTCCATTGGATCGATAAAGTGCGTGGTTTCGGGATAGCCGAGATCTGGCAAGGCGGTGACGTTGAATGCGGCCAGCATTTCGTGGTCTTCGTGGATAAGGTTATGGCAGTGGAACATACTGGAAGAAGGTTAGTCCAAAGAATTTACTTGGATTGGTTTTCAGAGTGATACTTACTAGACTCCATCCCATGGTGCATACCGTGCGACGACTTCAATCTTCTCGTTTGTATCGAGCCACATGACGTCCTGTTGTCGAGTTGGCATTCAATACTTAATGAAGTAATCATAAGAAATTGGCTTACCTTGAGTGCGACCTTTTCGTAAGGCATTACAGCTCCCCTACCCCCACTTCGGGAAACAATCTGAAGATCAACTAAATGGATATGAATAGGATGACTCCAGCCACCCGAAGTGTTTTCGAGCGTCCATTTTTGAACTGAGCCGCGAGGGGGCTTTGCGAGAATTCGGGAGTTCGCATCAGACCATGTAACTCCGTTGATATTCCATCCTCCTCCGTTACCCTTCTGAAACTTGAAGTTATATTCGCTAGTAGCGTGGGATGGAGGGAACGGGACCGTTCTGAGCGTTTGAGGAAGTCCATTGGGCAAGTTGTTCGAGGAATCCGACACGGTGTTCCCAACGATAAATCCTGTGCGAGGTTAGTTCATAATGTACATAGTAGCGAGTAGGGGAGGGACCTTACGCATGACTTGATCGGTACTGTTGTAGTCGTCGTCTGCGGCAACTTTACGAGCATTCTTGACAGTAACGTTCTTACCCGCATAAGCACTGAAATCGACGATGACCTCCCAACGTTCCGCTACAGAGATGTACAAGTCATTGGTCTGTACGGGGTTCAGAGTCAACCCAGCATCGGAAGCGAAAACTGTGAAAGGGATCTGTTTGCCGACAGCATCGCTGGATTCGAAAGAAAGCTGGAACGAACGGCTGATACCAGTATTCAAGAAACGCAGGCGATACTTGCGAGGTTCGACTTGATGGAAAGGCCATGGGACCTGGAGGGCAAAGAGAAAAGGTCAGTGAAGCTCAAGCAAATTTGCCTTGGGGTTTTTGGTGAGTACTCACACCATTGACATGAATAACATCTCCCCAAAGAGATACTTCTTCTCCATTCTTCTCCGGATCCCAAAGTGTGCCATCTGAGTTGTACTGCTTGGATGCTAAAGCCAGAGGGAGGTCGTATTTTCCGGACGGAAGGTTGAGAGCGTCCTCTTCCGCATCGGACAGAATGTAGAAGCCAGCTTGGCCGTCTGTGATAATCAGTACTCAATATAAAAGCAATGAAAATTATGGTCAACTTACAGTAGGCATTCTCAGCGGTGTGATCGATAGCATGGTCATGGTACCTGTAGACCGATGAATGAGATAAGACGAATATCATAGAGGAGCAATGGAGAGTGCAAGTACCATAAAGTCCGAGCGTTTTGTCTGTTGGGATAGTAGTAGTCTTTGTACTGTCCGGGCTTCGTGATATCATCCGCCTACAGGGTACGATAACAAAGTCAGTATCAACCAATTGTGATTGAATGGGATCCCTATTGTCGTCTGAAAATACTGCACGACGATATAGAAATATATTAAAGCTTACGTACCCAGCCGTCGAATGGTGCGCGACTGTATGAACCGTGAAGGTGGACACTGTTGGCAAGTGTTGCTGAAGGGTACAAGTTAGCTAGTCACGTGGGATACAAGCGCCACATATTAGACTTACCGTGGTTCACAAAACGCACAACGGCTTCTCTACCTTTCTGCATACGGAAAGTGGGACCTGGAACGCCGCCGTTGTAGCCAACAAGGTGGGTTTTTCCAAGTCCAGGGTAGATCTGAACGTCCACTGGCTTGATGTCGATCTCATAGTAATCAAGATCAGAGCCATCAGAGTTCTTGACAGTGCTGGATTATTCGTCAGTGAGAGACCTAACATGATCCATGTTATTGAGACTAGGAACATACTATTTGGGTGATATCTCTTCTCCAAACGCGAGAGGCTGAGTGTATAATGGATAGACTGGAGATAGCCATTTGTCGTCACCGCCCTTTGCATAAACAGTACTGGCTGCCCAGAGAAGCGGAAGAAAAGATCGAAGGAATCGAGACGACATAGTGAAAGACTGATATGTGGTCGATAGTTAACAATGATGGATCAACGATATCTCGTGTTACAGACAGATTCGTAGAAAGAAGCTTCCGGCCAAGAGAGCTTGGAAGTTGCTTGGTGATCTTTCTGACTGTGGAAAGAGTCCACATTTATACCACACATAGCTTCTCCTTGAGAATACGAACACCTTGTCCCGAGAAAAAATTCTTAGCTATTGTCCAGAATCAGATCCATTGCATCCTACCATTTAGAACACGAACTGTCAATTGTCCAGGTCTAAAATGGTAAGCCCGCGGAAGAAGAACGAGCTACCAGTGTTGTTTGCCTGCAAGCCACCACGCTATATTTGAAGTCATCTTCAAGGGTGTGTTGGGGTTGTCCGGTGTGCAGACCCAGATGGTGCCTGAAACGAGGAGTCTCGAACCTGGCCTAACAGATGTGGGAGAAATACTTTCAAACCGCCCCATGCGTCCACTGTGCAATTTGATTTGGCTTGAAAGATCGACTGATGCCTAAACTACTACAAGATGTATCAGAACTTGAAAGCATCGCTCAAAAGATACCTTTTGTGGCAATGCATCTCGTTTGGTAGAACTCGCTTCACAATACTCGATAGAGATAGGATTGAACTAATAACGGGTCTGGACGTGAACAATGTGGGAAACTGAACCAGGTCGTCGGATATCAGCACCATCTGCGGGTAGACTAATTTTGGACGCGCTTTGCCACGCGACTTTGTCACAGAAGCAGCGCGAGAGATGGTGCCTACTCACTCGTATACCATATGCAAATATCATGCTGATGTGGGCCTGAGTAGCTTGCTACGCTACTGTAGTTAAACTGCCACCATGCATTCCTGGGGAGCAAATCCTAGGTCGCAGCTGAAATACTGTCGCCAGAAAGTCGTATATGACCCAACATCGATGAATCCTAAAGGACCACTTTAGATTCCGCCATGAAGTTGATACGCAAGCTATACGAAATAAAGCTTGTCATCTGACAAGCATCGTGCGAAGGCTAGGCAGAAATACCAACACGCACTGAAGCTTCGCCCAAGCCGCTTTTCGATATTGTGGCTTATGGACCGTCCGTCTTCACATTGCAGTAAGGCTACTACAAATCCACCGTCAGTTGTTTCGTCGAAGAAGCAAAGTGAGACCTGGCCCTGCCACTTGCTCGTAAGCGAGTTGTAAATAGCTTTCGCTTATGCACATATCTGAATATGTGGCTTGAAAATTGACCTCAAGGATGGAAAGGCAAGGGGGGGGGAGCTGAGCCTCAAAGGTGCGATGCTATTGACAGCATCTTCGTCAGCAGGGACGGAGTCACGCATGGACAGCAAGTGACCAACGTAATGCTGTTCGAGACCTTCAATCTCAATAAGACTGCCTTTTTATTGAAATCTGATGTCGGACTCCTGAGTGCAGTGAATTCGCACCATCTGTACTGCAAGTGGTGTATATCTCATGTATCTGAGATCGTTGTTCATGCCGGTAATTGGCACGAGAAGCTTAACTGCGACGGCACTGATTTCCTGGATGCAAGTAGTCTATGTGGACAAACAACATGCCATGAGGAACTCGTATTCGCACATGCGGTAGTGTGCGCATATGCCGTAACTCGTATCCTGCAGGGCGGACCGAGCTGTCGTACTTTTGGCGCAATAACCTGACATTGGAAGACTTCGGCACTAGAAACCAATCAGCAACCCAAGCGTGTCGCATTCCAATATCTCCAGTCCTTGTGTATAATCGAGCCTGGTTCTCGGGGACTGGATCCTGGGTTAGGCGCACATGTGCATTGGCGCGAGTACGAGGCAACTACCTCGCACATCTGCATGCTATCGTCAAGTTTGCCTCTAGGCAACTGACAGCTCACCCACCAACACGTTTTGACACATGTTTGAAAGAGGCCTGTGGTGTCGATGGTCGAGCTGAGAAGCTTCGACATGTGCTTTAACCACGAAGGGAGATAAGCTACTCCGAAGATCGTAAGCGTCGTGGGAAAGTCGCCAACCCCGAAGATCTGGATGCACAATTGTATGTCCTCTCAGCCGCGCCAATATTTTCATCACTCCCTCTGACGCGATTGAATAAAAGATTTCATAGTATTATTCAGTAGATCTGAGCCTGGCCATCCCTCAAAAGTCCAATCCCGACACTCACCTTTGCTCCCTTCCATCCATCCATATTACAATGCATCCTGTCATTCCACGATACACGATCTAAAGCAACACTAACAGCTCATCACCAAAGCCGGTTGCATGAACAGATAGGATACTTCCTAGAGTTACACACTAGAAAGTTAGCCACGTTCGTTTCATGTAACGATGTATACATATATGTCAGAATGCACGGCGATGGAACAGGGGTGCTGCCTGTCAGCTGTGATACTCAAATAACACTGATTAGCAGCAATCTACCACTCCGCATTGAGCTTTCATTATTGCTGCTATCTAATTGCCAAATAGGTACTAGGAGTACAACATCCTTCAATCCATCTCTACACTGGACTTGAAGGCAACTTTGTACCCACTCGAATTTTTGATCGTCATACCACCCATGGGTTTCCATTCGCCCGTCATATCTTGTACGCTTTCAAATCTCCCACTCAATTTTGACAGTACGAAAGCAGTTTCAACCACCGCTTTCTCCTGCCCCAAACACGCCCGTCCGCCAGCCCCAAAGGGTAAGAATTCATTCGTACCCGGTTTGATATGGTTCCAACGTTCTGGCTTGAACTCGTCCGCGTCAGCTCCGTAGACCTTGGGATCTGAATGTAAGGACCACAGATTAACGAGTCCCGTGGTACCAGCGGGAATATGTAGCGGTGATTGGCCATCGATTCCACCGCCTTTAGGCAGGATGGTGTGTCGAATCGCTCGGCGACCAATTGGTGTCGCGATAACGCGGTGGCGAAGGGCTTCTAATATGATATTCTGTATTACTTTGTTGTTGCGAAGGTTGTCAAACGTAAAAAGGTGAGATCCTTGTTCCAAGACTTCTGTGCGCAGCTGTGTCCAGATGGCAGGCCGGGTGGAGAGGATTTGGACGACGTTGCTGATTAAAGTCGAAGTGGTGTCTTGGTTGGCAAAGCTTGACATTTGAGGTCAGTTGAATTCAAAATACTTGCATATCTTGACGACTTGCTCGTGCTCAGTGGAATACGTACAGAGTATGCATGAGTTGAGCCCGGGCATCGGCGGATGACGCAGCGTGAGGCAGAATGGTGTACACCATGGATTTGGAACTTTTTTGCGCATCTTTATTCTGCCTCGCTTTGGCTATGGCAAAGTCGATGAAAGAGTGGAGTTTTTGACACACTATAGCGAAGCGTTTCTTCGGCAACATCCAATGCTGGTGCTCCAATATAAGTCGAAGCCCGGTACCCATTATGCCTTCGTGCCACAATTTCATGAACTCAGACACAGAGAATGGACGACCGTCATCTTCTTTTCCGGGATCAAGACCGAGAATGAAGTGCATTGAAGTGTTCAAAAACTGTGTTGTGTTAGTGTGGGGATGGGTACACAGACACAAGATTACGAACTGCATCAGTCAACAATGCTCCTACATCTACCACCTGTTTCTCTTTCTCGATCTGAGCAATCATCTTCTCCGTCATTTGACTCAGTACTTCGAAATCGTCGAGATTGTTGCGCTGAAACGCTGGCCTGACCATTTTCCTCGACCTCATCCACTCGTCCCCATCAACAGTCAGAAGTCCTTTCTCGAACATCTGTCCCATCCCATTAAGTCTGAACTGATTACCCCAGTCTCTCCCTGCCAGCATAGCGTGTACATTCTCGGGGTCGCCCGTGCAAATGGAACTCATAGGGTTGAAAATATTGGATACCCGATACGTGGGACCCAGGTTCGTTTGAAATTTGACCCAATTCCGGGGATTAATGTTGGTATAGAAGAGATAGTCGAAGTTCTTGATAAATTCCCAGCTCCAGTACTTTGGGGGCAGAGTCCGGGCTTGCAATCGCCGCACAACGAAGCGATATATGACATGGCAAGTCAACAATGTACCCACAACGATGTAGGCAGATTGAGCATTTAACTCCATGAGGGGCAGGCGCATGGGCGAATGTCGACTTCAAAAGGTAGATTGTAGATTCTGAATTATGTTGCGAGAATCGATTCCCCGCCCCTCGAGGCTAAATCGATGGTATAAATAGCCAATCAACGTGGGCTATTCTAGTGAAACAGGGACCCGCGTAGCTCAATATGCTAATCTAAACTATTCTTAGTATGCCAATGGATACAAGAAGTCCGACTAAACGAAATATGCTATCGTCACTACATTGAAATTGCTGCTGTTCTTAGGAGTGTGATTTTAGATATTCGATATCAGTAGCCGAACAAATGAGTTCGACCGCAGAATACACAGCATACAATTACATCTACCTCTGCGAAACCCTTACGTACAAACTGCTGCCATTTGCGTTTGTTCTTATGCTCCACCACTTAAAAGATCTATGTTGATCTCGATCCCTTTCTATTACCTTACGTTACAACAACGCTGAGCTAGCCCCCCTATTCCGATGGGCACGATATCAAGATATACTGCAGTTAATGAACACACTGACATAATTCGACCAAGCGGAGATCACCAAATGCTGTTTGGTGCCGAGTAGAGATCATGGAGCGGAGTGTCGATGGTGTGGAAAAAAGGCGAATCGCACGTGACTTTTCGAACAGGTGGTACCAGAGATGGTTTACAGTTCCCTGTCACTGCCTCCACGAGTAGGCTTCTCTGCAGTGCTCAACTCTTTCTGTCCAGCTACGCCGACGGCCTGGGGTCCACCAACAAACTTGAACCCATTGTGGAATAGCCACTCAGTCGCGTGCTCAATCGGCTCGTCGAACACAAAGGGTAAGAAAGGAACACACGCCATGCCTAGCCCGATTGGAGCCCAGGTTCTTATTTGTTTGTTCTTCGCGTCCTTTAGTGCTCGTCCGGAGTATTTGACGACAGAGTGAATTGTCAGAGCGGGCAATCCCATCGAAGCCACGCTTTGAAACACAGCTCGCTGAGCCATTACAGTCCTATAGTCCTCAATCGCCGGGATTCTTGCCGTGGTGGCAACTTGACCGTCATTCGATGAAGCTCTCGCGTCTATGCTCTTCCTGGCGTTCTTCAATTCTGCGGCCCGTTCCCTCAAGCTGGCCGATCCTTCGGGCGACAGATTGTACTCGGGGTGTAGAGTGCTTTGATTTCTCAAGTAGGCTTTGTAGCCTTCATATGCCACGTCGCCGCTGAGATATATCCAAGATACTCCGTATGCTCCCCGGACGAGATAAGGGTGTGCGACAGGTCGGAACGATTCGCCAATGTCCGAAGTGTACGCTACATATCGTTGCGCAGACATCATGATGGTTCGAATTCGGGAGGCATATGCCGCGTATCGGACGTTGGATTCGGTGGAGTCTTCACCTTCGCTGCCATTAGAGTTAGTTGGGGTACATTTGACATTTGACATTTGAATTGGAGCTTGGAACTTGGAGCTCGGGGACAACGTCAAGCTCAACATCAAACGCACCTGTCTAGCAAGTATCCCATCTTTTCATCGCTATCGAGCGTCTCCTGCATCTCTTTTGGAAGCTTCTTCCTCGGCGGAAGGTTCGAAAGGTCGGGCGGCGTACCATTGCGCGTCACACCATCCGCCTTCGCCGTGTTGCTTTCGTCATCTCTCGCCATCCTGCTGTTCTCTATCAATTGTATATATTTCGGTCGAAGAAGTGCGAAATGGTGTTCGCGCAAAGTAAACGGTGCTTTTGCGAATGCGAGAAGGAAGTGGAGTTTCCAGGCAGTTCCGAAATGTTGAACGTCAAGCGGGAACGTCATTCGTGGCGGTGCAACACCAGCCACATCAGCAGTACCCAAGTTACTTTCGTTCAAAT
Source organism: Periconia digitata (assembly GCA_948474695.1). Lineage (NCBI taxonomy): Eukaryota > Fungi > Ascomycota > Dothideomycetes > Pleosporales > Periconiaceae > Periconia > Periconia digitata. Next base: position 889,511 of record CAOQHR010000007.1, on the reverse strand, counting down.
GTATTCAACTTTTTCTTCGATGTAGAAGCTTGAGTGATCATGACACACTAAGCATTCACATAAACAAAGTCACAAGAGACGAAATATCAAAAAAGTGCCATGAGACAATATAGCTAAGTATCTAACACAGTCAAAAATCCGCAGATTCAGAAAATACTGCTGTTCGTGGGTCTATAGTCTTAGTTTCTAAGTACCTTGGAAAATGCCCCGTAGAAGCAGACCTTATAGTATCCTTAACCCTGTAAAGCTAGAATGATTGGGCGTTGCAGATGCAAGAAGTGTGTAGCATGAGCCTTTGAGATAGATTACTTCTGCAGTTATTGCAGTAATTGCAATGATGCCCCCAAGATATCATATCCTGGCGTGCTTGCTACTAACAGCTTCATAGAAAACCTTGTCACCGAATCAATAATACGTCCGGGTTCAATCATGTCTCATGGCTCGCCATCATCCCACTCCGAGTTCAAGGGGGTGGAACTACCACATCATCTTGCGAGCTTGGTTTATCCTTCATCACGAATGCCTTCTTTATCTTGACTTACCTTGATGGGTTTATTGGCTGCTAGAGATTATGGGCGTCTCAATGTAAAGTTTTGGTTTTCTCGTCTTCGGCCTCGTTGTCTTCGGTCTTGTTATCTTGGGCATCATTATCCCGGGCTACAAGTTGCACAAGCAGCAGCTACCGCTACACCTACGCTCTTGCGAGGACCGTTGGTGTCAACACGTCAAAAAAGAGAGGCAAACAGGGCGTATACTGGGGGCATACTGGCTGTCAAGGTGCAAATTAATAGCCAACTCAATTCGAGAGCCGGCATTAAAGCGTCTGCCTAACATGTAACGGCAATCTCAATGATCGCATACCAACACCAAAGCGACCTGGGTCAGGTTTACACAGTCCCCAAAAATGCTCCCATTCATCTCTCAAAGGAGTAAAGCTTTTTAAAAGCAATGCATCTACGCTTAATGACGATGATGTCGATGATAGGCTGAATGTTCTCCGGCAATAGAGCTCGAAGGCAGATTCATCGTGTGATTTTCAATACTCAGTGTTTGTGCCGCATGCAATATGCGATGATCAAATAATAGACTTAGTTCTCCGGCAAACGAAAATACCGCAGGAGAGCATACTGTAAATAAGAATGTTGCTATTTCCGCCACCCATAGCACTATCGTGCAGGGCATTGCGTGTTTGCAATATTGTTTCTGAGTTGACTACGGTGGACCACCCGAAAATAGTATGGAAAAACAAATCAGCTGTGGGGCGAATTTTCCAGACCGCTGAAACGTACGGACATGTAGAATGAATCCTCGTCTTCCACAAGTTGTGGGCCACTATATATAAGCTACGTAGGGGAATCGAACCACGTGTGGGCCATCGTCGGGCCATCGTGCAAGCCATAACAAAAATCAGCAACATAAAGGCAAATATAAAGAATACCATCTGTATAGTAGAAAGGAGCGTCACATCGTCCATAACGCCATCTCATGTTATCGTAGCGTTACAATCTACTTTGCTATATTGTCCCAGCAGCAAGCTGAACATCACTGAATGGGATGACTATATCAATTACGGAGGGAAGGCACATAAAGTCATGGATTGTAATTCTATGCAGGCCATGCGCGCTATCCATGGAGAAGTCTAGTTAGCAATTTCTATTAGGATCTTGTAGATGCGTTGCCATGTCTGAGGGGGGAAAGAGGGATCATATCGATGAAAGACGCTTGTAACATTGTGTTATGATAGAATTACATGACATTTCTTCTTGCACTTAAAACTTAGAAATCTTCTTGCACTCTTGCCTGATCTTTTGTTCCTCCCCTCCCATACCTCTACGTGGAAAATTAAATGGTGGGCTCTTCGGATTATTAATTTGCCTCCGACTACTGTGATGGGTCCCGAAGTAGTGAGACCAACCATTATTACAGTGCATTCTTATGCGGAAGAAACCATATTAGCCTTTACTAATCGTAGTCAGAATCCAACTCCATTGAGTTGGGACCCTCGGCCATCCACTCATGGTGCGATGCGCGCAGCATGCCATCGCGAGTTTCTGATTCTTCAAGCAGTTTGTCGATGCCACGTTCTATCTCACCATCCTCATATATGTCAGGGTTATGGTAGAATTGGCTCATCGCTACTTGTTGGTGAATATTCGCATAGTCTATGCGTGATTCCCGTCCTCTTGGAAGCTTGTGGTCGGGCGCTGTTGGGCATTTAGCAGATTTGGGTGTTTGCGATTGACTTGAAAGACGGGCATCACTCTGATGCATTTCACCGGGAGATGCACTCGATTTTTGAAGAAGAACTGGTCTCGATGAAGTGGGGTCAGTTCGCTCTGGACTCGTCCGACGTGGACCAGCAGGCGTGCTCGTTGACCTGGATGTGGACACTTCAGGAACCCATGTAGTCGGGTGGTGGTCGCATCTTGTATCACTTTGACAAGCATACAAGTGGCGTCTACAGAATGGGCAATGGTTACTCTGTTCAGTCCAGCGCTTGATGCACTGAAGTCCTAGGACATGCCCGCAGCGCAGTTTCACAGGGATCTCCCCGCCCATTTGCTGATGACGCCAGCGTTGCTCGGGAGGAAGGTAGGGTAGCAGACAGACGTCGCAATCTTTGTCATCTGGCTCGTCAGGTTTGAGATACTTTAAGCCTCGGCTTAGGAAGTGGTCTCGGTTGCGGAAAGGCATTTCTGTTGGGTGTTTTTACAGACAAGAGTGTGGATTGGGAAGGAAGAAACAAGACTTGGAGTTGGGCATAATAAGAATCTGAACGGTAGATTTGACGAATATCGCATTGTGTTGAACATTCTTCAATCAAATCGCGTGAACAATGTGGGATTACTACCGAAAGTTAGCCATGCATTGTGAAAGATAGTAGTGGTGGCTATGTGTCTTGTATCTTTGGCTACCATTGAACTTATCTAAAGCTGAGCTTGCCCTGAAAATAACTTTATGTACATGTGCCTAAACGCTGCGGTGAATCTATGTCTCTATGTGTAAATTCTTTGCGTCATGAAATGATAGGCTGCTGGAAGAGTTCGAGACTACCTAGATCTTACAAAGAAAAGTGCTCTCCTCTCTCTGTAACCTCCACGACGTCGCCGATTTGAACCTCGCCTTTCTCGAGTGGAGTGACCTGCATGCCCAAACACGCATTCTTACTTCCCTTGTCAATCACTCGATACTTTAACAAAGTGGTGCTTGGCTCATTGCGGTTTGCAGTGGCCGTCTCAGGATTGACATTTGGTAATTTGCATCGTGTTGTACGGCACGAGATGTGATGCATGATTTGGCCAATGCGCGCTTGTTTCCAATCGTCTTCATCGAAAGCAGGTGGACCAGTGATTAACAGATTTGGCCGGAAACGAAGGGCAGAGAGGCGAGAGATGGACGATTTAGATGGGAGACGAGATGCCACATCATGTAGTGACGCTAAATTCAGAATATGCATGGGGTACTGTTACGGTGCGAATTAGCATTCCAATCAAGTAGGATGAAAGAAAAAGATTGGAACCTACGCTGTCTGCCATACCGATGGTAGTTTGAAATCCGACTTCTTCCTTCTTGGGCGCACAGCGTAATACTTCTCTACGTCCCTCTTCGTCGATCCGGAACAGTGTCAAAGGGTTCGTGACACCTAGTGTATACTTCAACTGGGCGAGGGTTTCTTCTGGTATTTCACAGCCCATATTGAGGGCCATGGGATGATCTTTCCAAATCGCCATTCTCTCTTTCCTGTATTGCTTTTCACGCATCCGCTCTGCGTTCGGGTTGAAGGGCAGTCTGAATTCTATCATAGGTTCACTTTTGCCCTCCAACTTGGCTGCAAGTATCTTTCCAAGATTCCTGAGGCCTTGAATGCTAAACTCGGTGTCCGGAGTGAATGGAAACCGCACGACCACACAGCCCTGACTTTTGACCCATTCCCCATCTTTATTATAGCCGGGTGCAGAGGGATCCGGAGTCCATACTTGAGTCTCTACTTTTGCAAGCCGAGGAAACGCCCGCTGAGTTATAAATTTCCACTCGCTAGTCACCTTGCCCTCCAAAGTGGGAAGACTAGTGCTCTGCTGGGCAAGAGTGAATTGTCGGTCATAACGAAGCCCTGAGGTGGTTACATTTGACTTTGCCAGTTCCACTGGGCCACATGATTTGATCGGATAGATAAACATAGCCTTTACAGTCCATGATGTCGATGCCGATGTGCCGGTTCCAGAAGAATATTGTTTCGAGTATTGATCATGAAGGTTGCTGCGACCTTGTAGCCCAATATTACGGCATCCAGATGGCGCAGCAGGAGGAGTTTCCTGTTGGGAAACTGCGAGAATGTAGGCGGACAGCAAGGATATAAGAAGAGCGACCAGTGTCATCGCAAGGTTGAGAGGTGTGGCCTGGGAGCTCAGATAGCTCCAATTCCTTTGTATGGTATTGAGCAGGTCGTCTAAGGTATTAGATGCCATGCTGGTATAATGAGATGTGCAGTTGTGAGGCTCGTAGGTGCTGTGGTTGAGATGATTTGTACTTGGTACATAGGTAACAAAATCTGAAGCGTACAATCACGGATCGAAGACGAACAATGCGATATACACTGTGTTCAAAAAACACTCTTCATTGCGATGAATATCCGATCTACTGCGGCGAGGAATGTTTATTTGACTCATCTCCAAGTACGCGAAGAAGTCCGTAGCACCTACGCTGATGGCGAGTCATAGCACGCGCCCCCACTTGCTAGCTCGCGGTCATGAGAGTGTGCAGCGACGACCACACATGCAACGCGTATTCCACCACCAAACCTCACACTCTCTCGCTGCAATGGCCAACCACCACGGGCTTCTCCACAAACTATCTCCTTTACTTACGCGTACAGCATCGGCAATTGTATAGGACGCCCATTGGATGCTCTCCGCTATACATGGCCAACCAAGACGTTGGCATGTCGTCTTCTTCAGCGCCCTCTTCGTCACGTAAGTATATCACTACAATTCATACCTATCCTCCGGCTCAAGAATCAGACCTTTTAATGAGACTACGGCAGATCGACTTCCGACCGTTTCCGCTTCACAGGCCCTCCAGACGCTCCAGGCCAAAGGTTCCTGCGCCGTTTCAACCGGCATCCCGCAGCTTGATGAAGCCCTCGCTCCTGAAGCGCTCCCTGGCCGAGTTGTGTCGGGAGGATATCCTCGCGGCAAGGTGACCGAGATCTTCGGCCCTCCAGGTGTTGGGAAGACGGCGTTTGGGTAAATTCAGATCCTACCAGGCCGTAACATACCTCGGGAGAAGTCACTGAAGCCTAAGAAGGATCCAGGCCGCCGCAAATGCGCTTCGGGAAGGCCATCGCGCCATTTGGGTTGGTTAGTATCTGCTGATGATCGGAGCATCCTTTATGTGGATGATGCGAATGCTTCATGTAGAGGCTAATTGCATGCAGATGCTGCCTGCTCGCCCTTGGCTCCGCAACGCGTCAACCAAGTCCTGAGCGCACTCACTCAACCCCAGCCCCTGACGACTGTAGCGAATGCACATGCGCCATCACATGTACCCCAACCATCTCTAGATGAATTTCGAAACCGCTTCTATCACTACACCGCCCCAGCGCTCGCCCATCTACTGGCTCTGTTTGTGCATAAGCCAGCCTCTTTCCCGCCGCCCAATACAAGCCTCATCGTTATCGACTCTCTTTCGACTCTCTTTGACAATGCATATCCCCGCAATGCTGACGACCGAGCGTCAAAGAACAAGAGCGAGCAGGCGCGCTGGGCTGCGGGTCGTAGATTTGCGATCATCAATGAGTTAATATCGGCCCTTACAAAAGTTGCTGCACTGCACGACATCGCACTGCTCATAACGTGCCAGACCATCACTCGGATTCGGGTTGGTTCAAGGGCTCTCTTAGTGCCTGCAATATCGGGTGCAGAATGGGACAACGGAATATCCACTCGTATGGTTCTCTTCAGGGATTGGGTTACAGGACAAGGGGAATCACGTCTCACCGACGCTGCTCAGCCTGCTCTCTTGCGAAGCGCCAGGTTCGCAGGCATACTCAAGGCAAACGGCTCGACTCTAGCCAACGAAGGCGGGGTCGGGGAAGTGGTATCTTTTGCCATTGGTAGCGTATGTAATATATTATCCGCAGAGCCTACAGTGTCGGCGATGCATTATACCTTGAGGTGACGATCATCCGCTAACCAGCTACCCACAGACGGGACTCTGCGGCATGGATATAACTGCAGTCGATATTGCAGCACCCGACATTGCACTCGAAGCGAACCCGCTTAAAAGACGTTTTGCGGAGATAGACGAGCATGGCAATTCAACGACTTCTGACGAGTTATATGGATGGGTCGAAGATGACGATGTTGCAGCGGAAGGACTTCTATTCGAGGAAGAACCCTTGTCCGATATAATGGATGGAGCAGAATCTGGCCCAAGATCTGCCGCAAAATCAGAGACAGAATATGGTGCAGGATCACAAGGAGAGAGGTAACATGACATGTCAAGCTTTGATTAATCCTGCAATCTGCCAATGTTTTGAATAGTCGCCACATACATTCTCATCATCTTCTAGAACACCGTTTAAGTCCCCGTACCAGCATTTGCTTCGCCTCAACGGTGCTTATCAGGACCTAATCTCAGACACCTGGATGGTCAGCTTATCCGCCCCAGCTTCGTCTAGTGCATTTGAAGCAGAGTAATATGCATCCCAGCATTTCACATGCGGTTGGACAAACCAAAGGCCAGGTTCGCGACTTTTGCCGTGTGGAGTTCACCCACCCACAGATTGCGGAGAACGATCATTTCTTCAATGTCGCAAAATCACGAACACCGTGGGCTCACCTCAGCAGCGCGGAAATCGCAGCTTATCGTTCCGTCCCACAAAAACTTCTTTCTTCACAATCCTACGACTTGGACCCACTCACCGTCCTAAATGGCATTCATCCGGTGGCAAATTCGATAGGAAGAAGAGGGGGAAGAAGATGTTGTGATAGGAGATTTTGCAATTGACACAAAGGCAGTGTGGACAGTGCTTTCGAACAGCAACTCCGCAGTTCTAGAAGAAGCCAAGAATCTGGGGGCCAATACACCCCATCTATGAACACGAGAAGGAAGGAAGGCCAATTGCAGCTGACTCAAACGGCGACTATGCCTACCACCCACATACTGCGTCAGCACAGACCGGCCCATGCGTGTAGCATGGATCGGGGAAGACCCTCGAAGAGCACCGGGACCCAAGCTGATGGGCCTAAGATCCTGCCCCCCTCCTTTCCCAAACCCCCCAACCGGCAAAATTGGTGCTGTCGTTTCGAGTACTCCCCCGGTCTTTGTGGCTGAGGAACTTGTTAGGCAGTCTGGGGAGACGCAAGTCGGGTCACTCGGGGTAAGCCTCCCTAGTCGTGCGTGGGGGTTCGTCATCTGGAGGAGGGGCATACACACTCCTTCGGGGAGAGCGGAAAGACGTTTGACGGCGGCGAGATTAGCAGAAATCAGAAGCCAAAAGCAGATCCAGCACTGGGCGGCCAGTCATTTAGCGCACGTTTATATTTTTTGATCCATTTGGCGGTGATATCTCGCTTGGATGTGTATGCATCGGAAAGATAAGACGTACAGACAGACGCCCGTGATCGAGAGAGACAGGCGGTGGAGATTCGCTGCTGGATGCAACTACTCAAATGACCATGGCTTTGCCATGAATCGTGAGCATGACAGGCGTGTGCGCGTCGCCGTGGGCGCAAGTGAACAGCCACAGTCTGCACGCTGCAGACGAATCACGAACGATGATCCCACCACAACCGCCCATAAAAAAAGGGGGGTGTGGTGTGTGGGTGGAAAGGGAGTGTGCGGCTCGTCACGGTCTCCGACACCCCGTCGCATTCGCCATGACGGGCGCTTACCCCCAAAATGCGGAGGATTCTAGTCGCATAATGGGAAAGAGGGCAGCTCTATGCCCATCCGTCTCACCACCTACCTTTTCGTTGTCCGCTTCGGACTCGCCTTGATATATGAGTGGTGGAAAATTGCTGGGGAACGCTCAGTTGAGCTCTTACCACATGGAACGTAACAACAACAACAACAACCATTCTATCCCCCTTTTCGCAGACAGTGCCGTTAAGGACAGACCAGAAGCCGTACTCTTCCTCTTCTCCACATACTCGATAGCTCTAGCTACCTACCTATTCAAGCCATGTAGTCATTTCGCCCAGCTCCGCTCGTCTTCCGCATCAGGGAATTTTCACTGTAGCATTGCATCTAGACTCGCACTATAGCTAACACCGTGTTTAAGCGCTATAGTTTGTTGGAACTTCCCGTCTTTGCCCCTATAGCGTTGCGGTTTCATTTCTTACAGTAGTAGCAAACAGGAGGGGGGCGGCAGAGAGTTCGTCTTACCGAGGCTTCTTTGCAAGGTAGGGTTGGGAGCATTACGTTTTCCTTTGTCAACGTCTGTGCCAACTTCGCACGTGGTATCATAGATGACGAAGGAGAAGAAACGAGGTATGACGGGATCGGACTGTCTTTCTTCTCCTTCGTCTGCAGGACTGGCTCTCGCGGCGCACAACCCCCCCTTGCGGTTTGAAGGAGTTCAAGGAGGAATCCGTGGCGTTTTGGCCAGACAAAAGGATAATCATCCATCCATTTACACATTTACCCTTTTGCCAATGGTGAAGAGGGAAAGCCCTCCCAAGAAAACCGTGGCGTTGTCTTGGGTCAAAGACTTTCTCTCACCATCGCCCTTTTCCTTGGTCTCATCTCGTGTTTGGAGACAAGTATACGAACGACTTCACGCGTACTCGTACACCGTAGAGTAAGGGGAGGGGTTTGATACGTACTCCAGGTTTTAACCCATGTAAATACCCCACGAAAAAGCAGTATAACCCTGCACATAGCACGAGATAAGGCGCCCGGCTAATAATAGAATTATATTGAACAGTCTGGGGCGGTATACAGGATCTTATCTGTCCACTCGTACTCACCGATAGACTGACCGCTGTGTACGGTTTACTCACAGTGCTCTGTTATTACCAACCGTGTAGCCAGGCAGCTACCCCACACTCAAGAAGATTGAAGTGCTTCTGCATATGTGTATGCATAGCGTAGTCATCGCACTGCATGGCATTGCGCGGTTTCGTCATTGCAGCCAGATCGCGATTATAACCTGCTGGAGGTGATGACGTGTAGAGTCTTGCAAGTTTACAACGACCCGCACGAGCAAAGCTGCTCTACACATACAGGTCTTGACCGCGTGCCTCGTTTCGGGATATGATCGTGCTTGCCTGCTTATTCGCTTATTCGTCTGCGTGTCTGCACACCGGTCTGCGACAACTGCCGCGTGGGAAGTGTACTGGCCCCGGTATCAGGGACGAGACAACATCAATTTGTTCAGCTGATAGGGTAGCCATAGGCACCTATGGCAGGCGAGTGACCTGGACACCATGCGAAAAGCAGCGTGCGTGGGGTGAAGAGCGAGGCGTGGAGAAGTTCGGCAGTTTGATCTCATTTGCCGGTGGGCGGCTGCCTGGTCATTGAGACTGTGACGAGAGGGAAGGGGTTTGCAAAATAGAGCAAAGTGAAGCGAAATTGGTGCTGCGCATCGCGCGGTGCAGAATATTAGAGCGTGGGCCAGCCATGGGGGGGATAGTGTGTGATGGATGATGAAATGGTCTCATCGATCACATTCCTTGATGGTCCTTGTTCAATTGCATCTTATTATCGTCCGTGGGTGTCTTGGTGGGGGCAAAGCAAGACGAGGCGTTGGCTTGCAAGGTCTGGCGGCCTTGATTTTTTGGTGTTGCGGCTTGAGCGGCTGTCTCCTTGGGCGTCATGTCTCATGGACTGGGTAGCGACGCTCGCTTGTACGGTTGGATGCATTCCCGCAAAAGTCAGATGAGGCGCCGGCGAGCGAAAACGTGATGGATCGCTGTTCATTACTGGCAGCTCTGTTGGTAAGTGATACACCGCCATTCACGCCTGCCGTGGGGTCGAACAGCGTGGGGCCCAATGTGGTATATGTGGGAGATCATTCGACTAATACGAGTGGAACAGTAAAAGGCAGCAGAGAAAGGAGCAAGGCATTCAGCTAACGAGAGATGGGGGCCGACAGTCCTCAAGATTAGGCTGCGACATAACGGTGATGAATAGTGGGAGAGTGAGGGGAAGAAGAAGTGAAGGGTTGAGTTGTCGCTAATGGGGGAGGGAAGCCGCGCATGGGAGGGTGCTTACCACATCTCAGCACACTGTTGTGAGGCAAGAGCGGTCGCTTCTCAAGGGAATCTCTTTGGTCGAGTGAAAGCAAACGACAACCGGAAAATCATCCATCGTTCTACTCGTGACAGCAGCGTCCGGAAGGTTGACCCGCCTTCCTTCAACTCCCAATCGAGTAATTATCTCGACAGCTCTTGCGCATATAGCAGGTTCCGGGGTCCTTTCACCCAGGCCGTAGCTTCTATTCTCCAGCATGAGCATGCTGTACATGCTTATCGTGTTATACGATGAAGGGCCGATACATCTGAAGAACATACGATGTGTGCTTCGTTCCCAAGCTGTTGAAAGTACTTGCTCTAGGTCCATGTAGAGCTGGCAGCCTCATTTCTGCTGCATGGGCGGGATTGTGGTGGTCAATAGGCTAGATCGATGTGCGATATGAATGCAATGCTGGATATACTGGCAAAACAGAACAGGATGGTTTGGTTGGTACATGATATCGCCATAAAGGGTGTTGTTTGGGAGGCACGGTGATGATGATAAGTGGAGATCGGAAGATGGATGTACGATCGAAGGCTCGGGCGTACATTGGTTCCTGGAGGAGGGGACGTAGCATAGGCAAAGGAATTATGTGGTTGCAGGCAGAAGACGGAGAGGAGAGCGTTTGGTGGAGCACAACGACACCCGATCCAAGGCCAAAGAGCGGTCGATGGCATGCTGCAGATCAGTCTTTCTTTCTTCCGACATTCCATCAATCAATTGACTTGAACAACCTCAACAGATTGCCATGTCCGCTTGAAACTCGTCTGCAGTCTCGCAAGAAACGGCCAAGGAGCATCTCACGTCGCAGTCACGCCACGTTCACTCGATAACCCACACAGCAACGTCTTTTCTCCACATACTCCAACCCCACCGTGTTCGAGATCCAGACCTTGAGGTCAACCAGGTTTGTTTGCTGCACAGCAATATCCCTCAACGCATGTACAATCTACCTTTCGTATCTAGCGCAGAAAGTGCTGATATTGCGCACTGCCAATCTCGTACAGACTTCGCTAGGTACATGCTACATGCGCGAACAGAGCAGCCTCGCTCAAAGCGGAAAACCAACGTTATCAAAATTGGGGCACACCCATCAAGTCATGTCGGAGTGTTGGGTACGTCTAGTGAAGGTACTCGAGCGCATAATTTACCTAGGCGAGGTACTTTAAGCCTCGGTACTTCCTGCCAACCCATGCGTGTCCTATAGTTTTAATTGGGGGTGGGTATTGTTATCTGCATAATATGCCGCAGGCCCGGGAAACGATCTTCACAAGGGGAGAAAGAAAGGCGGGTAGGAGGACAGATTGAATTCTGTGCCGTTGGCACAGACATTCATTACATGTTGGCGTGTCTTGGTCGATGAAAGGAAAAAGCCTACCTTTCGGACGTTCGGCCTGGTCAATTGTGCACAGCATATTCGAACCCGAGTTTTCCCGACTGTTTCACTCCCTCGGATCGAATGGAATGCGCAAAGCAGGCATACATGGTGCTATCGTAGATCATGAGCGCATAACTTCCGGGGTGATTCTCACATGTGAAACAATGACGACGATAACATCCCAATCATGGATGAACGGAGGAAGGGAACGAGAGACTGAAGGAAAACCCCGATTTTTGTTGCGCGGCCCCCTGCTGTCAGGGATGATGAAATCTTGCGCACTCCTGATGCAGCGTCCCTACATCTCAACAGAAAAAAAAAAATCAGATCGCTAGGAAATCAAGAATCATCTAAATGAGCTGTCCCAACTAGCATCAGTGGGCAGCGCCAAATCGACAGCCCACATTTTATTTTTGACCTCCATGGGTTTCGAGAGTACTACCCTGCGTTGTGCAGGCTTACGTGCATTTTCAATGGGGCGTTCATGTAGCTAACGTGGTCTCTAGGCCTTGGGCGTAGCGCACAGAAGGTTACTCCACATGTACCTTTTGTGCAATATGACGGCTAAAGAGACCGTAGTCACGATATACGAGCTGGTGTGCTGGATGGCGCCCCAAGGCCATGTACGACCAAGTGCCGCCATGTACCTTTTGATTAAATGATCTGCGAGCTCGAGATTAACCCGCATGCACGATGCTGCCGCAACGGGACAAACTGCTGGAGCCGTTGAAACACAGAATGGCTTTCATGTCGAATGTCATGACAACAATATTCAAGCTGTGACTCGGATAGTGTATATCCAAGTTGCATTCGGAGGGATTCTCTTAATCTGCATTATATTTTTCCGCTGGGTGTTTGGGCGCGAACGACGACGTGTCCACATTAATGTTATTTGTTTCGAGGCACACAGGGAAGCGATCACCATGGTGAAGGTTTGATACTTTCTCCGCCGCGACATGTGTGTATGCAGCTGCTATGCGGCGTAGCGGGAGCTAATGTAGAGTTCTGCTGATACCTTGTGCAAGATGGATTTGCAAAGAAATGCGAAGCGGACAGGTGTATTCATCCAGGCGTTGGTGGGCAAGGAGCACCGGTGTGCGATGTCCGTCCTTGCTGGTGGCTGCGTGATGCAGTGCTACGTGCATGCTTTGCTTCAGCTTCAGGAAGAACAGAATCCTATGCAGCATGTGCAGTACGTGTGTGTGTATCCAACAAGTCGCTTCTTTGCAAAGTACCTCTTGTGTACATTGCTTTGGTTTGGTTTGCTGACGAAGATGAGATTGATTGATCTGCAGCGGTAGATTAAATGATGGCCGTCAAGGGAACCAGCAACCTGGTAACGAAGGACAAGCTGGAATACCATGGTGCAGTCGCACACGATGCTGCGAGAAGTGGAAGATTTGTGGCACACACACTACTGCACGCACTCTCGAAATTCTGGTTAAATTTGGTCGACCTGCCTGCCGCGCACCTACCTTTTCTGATAAAGTAAGGGCAAGTTAGCTGGTATTGTATGCAACAAGAAACTCCACCGGATGTGATCCGAGACGTCCTGCGTCCAGTGACGGAGAGTCTGCTGGCAGCGGAGACTCGGGCCTGAGACCCAATTTAGAGTTTTGAGCAAGAGGAATGGATTGACGGTCTGGAACAAACAACGACGATGGAGATGAGCGAAGATGAGGAGAAGAGGAACACGCCGATTCTCTCTGGACATGTGCACAGCAAAGAGGCATGATGGAGGAATAAGTGCATGTGACATTGACCGAGCGTCGCTCCAAGGCATTGCAACGGTGAGATTGCATATCCGTCGGATTCAGCCACGCATCAGCGGGTGGGGGTACAGAAATGGAGGGCCAATTTCCACGATGAATAATGTGGAGACCCCGCACCCGTGTTAAACTCAAAGCGTGCCTCAGTTCGAGAAGACATGCACACGCACATGGGGGGAGACGTCGAGAGTGCACCCCTACGGCCAGTCGGACGCCGTGGTGACTCTGTTAGCTCGGCGGTCCGAGCGAGCAACGTAGAAGGCAACCGACACCTCCCCCAGGCCTTCTCTCCCTGCCGCGAATCGAGTTCCCGTCGTACATAGGGGATTACACTGGCGGGAAACTGAACGTCTTGGGGAAGCCAAAAGTCGCCATCGATAGTTGGTCTTTTCGGTGGCTTGTAAGCACACTTGTCAAGAGACGGGGCCGCCTAACAGGGTCCACTATCGAGTCTACGACGTCGTATTTTGCAGAAGTCTACCCGTTGTTTTGCCTCCGGTTCCAAGGCCGTAGATAGGCAACAACGAAGCGACGACGCCCTGACGTGGGCCGGAAAACTCCAGAAAGTAATCCACCCTGCCCAGCTGCTGTGCTGCGCTGGTCTGAAGGTATCGCCGGGAGTCTTCCCGCCGAACCTACTTGCTGCATAATTCTTTTTGACGGGAGAAGAGCTTTACTGTTGTTTTGCCATGCTCTCTGGACGTGCCCCAGGGGGGTCATCAACCATGCGGAGTTGTCGGATCTGGGGTGCATTTGATTTTGCTCGTACGGCCTCGCATGCCGTGGCCGCCCACTCCTTGTGCATAGATAAGACACATCGATTCAAGTGCCGACAGCTGTTAATGACGACAAGGCCAAAGGGGTAATAGACAATAGAAGGAGAAGGAAAAAAAAGACAATCATCTGGCGGGGCAGGCATGGGTGACTGTTGGTATCGCGGAGGCCGAATGAGGCAGGTGAAACGAGTTTTTCTCCGCGCACCGCGGCCATTCCAAGATTTGAAGGCTATTGCTATCTGACTGACGACTGACTGATGACGCTTGTGCCCAGCTAGCCATTGCGGAGTCTGGGAGAACCAGGACAGACGGCTCAAAAGACGGGGTTGTGGAGTGGTGGTAGTGGTCGCCGGAATGTGCTGGTTACGCGAAAGGGCTGGGAACGGACATCCCGACACGCTGGCTATCCTCACCGCCCTTGCAAAACCCTTACTGCATGCAGTACGAGCAGATATCGTCTCCTGATGTTGCTCTGATTGTGAGGGGGGAGGGGTGGGAGGAGGGGACGCCTGCACCCCATTGCCAAGTCTGCGTCCAACTAGTCCAGTTAGCCTGTAAGCCTATCTCTTCACCACTTGGCATCAGAAGCACGTCACCCAGCTTTTTGCTTTTTCGCCCTTCCCATCTCGTAATGGAAAATAGCAGAGGAACGGAACGTGTCGAAGTTGAGTGTTTCAATTACGCACTGGAGCTATCCATCTATCAATGCCGCTGCCAATAAGCACCAGCTTCGCTCCCCCCGGGGTCCTTCCCCGCCCCCCACTCCCACTCACACAAACCCGACATGTGATCGACCCAAGAAGAGAATCCTTGTTAAAATACACAAAAAAAAGGAGAAGCTGAACTGCGGATCGCTCAATCCGCGGGTATGATTGAGTCCGACTAAACAGAAAGTAACAAGAAAGTCTACCGGTGAATAGCGAGCCTGATCGTCATTGTCTTCGTTAAGAACAACCGGTGGCATTACCAAAAAAAGAAATCCCCCCACGTCCCGTCTAAACGCTAGCTTTGCTGAGACAAAAATGCCAAATGATGCTTCCAAACTCCATGCAGTGCAGTGCAATGTCGTGACGACAATTAAAAACGATCCGCCAAATCGTTGCCCGCTAATGATCCTGTTGCGGACGAATTACCGGATGAGAAGCCGCCCGAAGGGGTGTTTAGCAAATCTTGGACAGCTAGTTTCGGTATTTGGGGAATGGGCAGCTTGCGCTGTGCACCCTCCGGCTTCGAAATAATGTCGCCTATCCGCAGGCCAGTGCTTTGCACGGGGACATAGGGCTGTTCAGAGTTTGCGGATGGTTCCATGGGAGCCAGAGCGGGGACATGATGTAAGCTCAGGTGTCGAAGGTGAGGGAGTTGCACATCGCTGAACCCGTGAGGACGCAGGCGAGGCGAATGAGCAGGCGTTGCCAGTGGGGTGTGGTCCGGAGTTGGCGAGCACGAATCATGCGAAAAAGTGGGAGATGGTGGAGCCGTGGACAATGGGGATCCTGGTCTTGATTTCTTCGTCATCCGGTGCATATAAGGATCATCTTCCTCGTGGGAATGCGATCGGGACATGGGCTGCGAGGAATAGGCATACTGCGATAGACCTGGTAGACGAGCAGTGTTCTGGTAAGGGTGGTACCCGTGGCTGGTCAGGTGACGATTTCCTTGGGAATAGGAATGAGTGTGCCCGTGATGGCGCTGCTCAATCTTTGAGGCAGCGTCTGCAAGGAGGTCGATGTTTCGGGACAATGCGTTGGGGCTGCCGTTGGTACTTTGGGAGCCACCACTTCGATAGGACGAAAGATCAGAAGCCACGTTGGGTGAGTAGGTGGAGAAGGAGTGAGGAGGGGAAACGTTGGGCGAGCCGATGTTGGAACTGGGCGCAGAACGGGAGTGGATAGGCTTCGAGGGAGGAGGCATCATGTGAGCCATGCCGTTCTGGTGGTCCATCATTCCAGAGGCGGCGGCGGCAGCGGCAGCGGCAACGGCAGCAGCATGTTGTTTGTTGCCTCTGCGAGAGTTGGGGTTGTTGTGTATCCGTGAATGACGAGTCAGCTCATCAGAGCGGCTGAAACGTTTTGAGCATCCAGGGAAGGAGCAGGCATGAGGTTTTTCGCCAGTGTGGGTTCGGATGTGACGAGTCTGATGCTCAAGACGGTGGAAGGCCTTTTCACACAGCGGGCATTTATAAGGCCGCGGGAGATCCTGGCGAGCATCGTCCTGGTTGGATTGGGCATTCTGAAGAAGGGGCGCCATGAGGCTCACAGCGGCTGTCGCCATGGGAGTTTGGGTAGAGCCAGTAGCGGTGGTAGTCGATGAGGTGGTGGAGTTGGAAGGCGTGAAGGAGGCGTGTTGCTGTTGTTGTTGTGGTTGTTGTGGTTGGTCAGTGGACTGGGTAGGGGAGTCGTGATTGAGTAAGCTGTTGAGGTTTGTAAAACCTGAGGCGATGTGAGAGGATTGCATGTGATCAGCACCAGCGGCGTGGGCAGCAAAAAGTCGGGGGAAGGATGAGGGGATGCAAGATATTTAAGAAGGCGGTGGCTTGGCAGATTGGTGGTGTGGGGGGAACTGGCGCCCTGAAGCTTGTCTGTCCGTGCTGACGAGGATCAGCCGGCCAAGCCCGATGCAGAATGTGGAGTGGAGCGTGTCCCTCGCAGGGAGCGAGTCGTGGAGAATGTATCAGGTTAGCGGCCCCGGTCGAGGCGATGGATGGCTGCTGCTGACGGCGAGCAACTGGGCGTGGGTGGGTGTAGATTGCGGCAACGGAGGACCGGGTTCAGGTGCAGGGCAGACAGGGCCAGGGAGGATATAGGACCCCGAGATGAGGCGAGACGCGTTATGTATGTACGTATGAGTGAGGTGAGCACTGCGAGCTAAGTAAGCGTGCCTACATGCAGACACACACACTCTCTCTCTCGCACAGCTAATCAAGCTGCGGGTAGGGCCAGGCAGACAGGAGCGTGAAAAAAAAAATCGGTTGGCGGCAAGGGCAGATAGCGCGCAGTCGGGTGAGATGGCGTGCGTCTGCGATATTCCTGGAGATGGATGATGCGTGGTGTACAGGCACCCCCAGGGGCAGCCCTTGGTTATGCTGTTGGGCGTGCGTTGTTGGCTAGTAGGCCGAGGGAGATGTGGAAACAAAGTGGAAACTCCTCTCCGCTAGAAGCCGGGTGAAAAATTCCACGCCGATGTCAGACGCAAGAATTTGCAGCTGGAGATTTTTTTTTTTCTGGCTTAAAAACTGGGGGGCGGTGAGCCGGTCGGGATGATGCAACGCTGGCAGGCAGGGCAGGGCAGAATCGGCAAGGCTGTGTCGTATGACAGACAGGTACAAGTACATGTACTGTGTGTAGATGTACTTGTGAGGGTTGTCGTCGAGGCGGTGAATTCGACGCTGGTGTCGTTGCCGGTGCAGGACTGTTGTTATGTTTGTTTGTGTGTGTGTGTGTGTGTGTCTATGTGTGGGGGTGTCGCGATCGGTGGGTGTGAGGGTGGGTGAGAAATGGTGGAGGGGGCAAATGGGGTTTGAGTTTGGGGTACAAAGTTAAATCAGGAACAGAGGTGCGAGGGAGCAGAAGGTACGACGACAAGACTGTCGGGCTGTTGTTTTGCTTTTTCTTGTTTTTGCTCTTCCTTCTTCTTCTTCTTCTTCTTCTTCTTCTTTCTTCTTCTGTGCCTGTTGCTTTCCCAAACTGATGGATGGGGGTCGCCGTCCGAGGGTGTCTACATATGTATCCATGTATCAAAGTACATACATAGATAGTTACAGTACATAGAGTACTATCTATCTATCTGTCTTCGTTCCCACCCACCCATCGACCCATGGCGATAAGCTCCATCCATTTCGGCGACATGCGCCCACTCCTGTTGCTTCGTCGACATGACGCCGTGGTGTTGTGCTATAGGCCTGCTTTAATATTATCCCCCGCCCTGGTTTCAGCGCCGACCAAGCAAAGCGTGAGACGAGCACCACACTGCCTCTGCCGCCGGTTGGCCAAGTGTCCGTAGGTAGTCATCAGGATCCCAAAAGACCCCAAGAGTGTCGTTGAATGGGCTGGGCTGGCTATTCTCCCTTCCCATGGTTCGCCCGCGCCGCACCGCCAGGCTGGAATTTATCCTGTGCTGCTGTTGCACGGCAGCCTGGGCAGCTGAGGGAGGGAGCGTAGTGCGGGGGGTTGATCCTGGGGTATCTATGTACTTCGTATCTACATTCGTGTCGTCTGGATGATTGCCTAGGAGCCCGGCGGAGGAGGGCGCTGCAGCAGTCGAGCGTCGCCGGCAAAAAACAATGGATGGATGGATGGATGGATGGATGCACCGTGGTGGTCTGTCTAAACGGCAAGTTGATGGTGTTGAGTCGGCATGCCCATATTCGCTCTCGGTCCGAGATACACAAGTGTCTCGGGGCAGAATTGATAGACTTGTATATACCTACCTAGGTATGTATGTACATGGACCATGAAATACTTGCTTGCCTGCTTTGCCTGTTTTGCCTGCCTGCCTGCTTACATAGTTGCAGCAGCAAAAGAGTCGGTGAGAGATGTCGAGTGCTCCCACCCCTCCGCCTGCTAAACGACTCGCCAGTCAATGGGCTGTATCACCTGTATCACGACATTGCCTGAGCATAGAAACGAAAGCGAAGTCCGCCCCCCTCCCCCCTTGAAGGAGATCAGTGGGGGGTCCAGCTCCCTTTTTTTTCATGCAACAACAGCAAGCGGCATCGCGAGCCGCCTAGCCCGTGTCACCGACATCTGCTCCAGCCAAACATCTGGACATGTTTGTCTGTACTGCTACCGCGCACGGCGTACCTGCCCGCTGCCCGACACATGTGGCCTCTCTGTCGCTCGACTTCGGGCTGGGTACAGCTACATACCCATCAGACATCAGCTGGGTATGCTATGCTATGCTATGCTATGCGCCCACGTACCCCACGAGAGAAGGCCGTCTTCGTCCGAGCAAACCCCTAGTGCGGCTCTTCGCCCATGGGCCACGGAGCGCGCCCGCCCTCCGCCATCAATCAGTGAATGGATGAATGATTGAATGAAGCCATGGCACCGGCCGGTCGACAATACCCACCCAGCGAATGCACGTGGGCGGAGAAACTCGGGCACAGGCGACCAGACTGATAACAGTGGATCTCTCATCAAACCCTTCCATCCGACCTTTTCTCGCCGCTGCTCTGCTTATCTGCCACCATGCAAGGTACCGTTTGCTGTGACGAGCCACACACGAAACCGCCTCACCTCCCCACCTTTCCGTCTCAATGCCGAAATTTCCCCTTCGTCCACTGCTCCTCCTCTTGCGGCCATCCTTGACTCGGACTCCAACCCACACGAGCCCTTAGCATTCCCGCCGCCTCCAAGATCTGCCACAGCGAAGGCCATCAAATCGCTGCTAACCTCCAACGCTTACCTTCGGCTGCCCGAGTCTTTGCTGCAACGGGCAAAGTAGCCACCATGCCAACCATTCCCTGCGTAGCGCGCCAAACCTACTCCAAGACAACTCGCTCGTTGCTCGTTCCAGCTGCCTGCCGCTGCTTCTCCCTCGCATCCCAGTCCCTCGCGCCTCCTGATTGCCAACGATCGGCCTCTGGACAGCCACATGAGGGAAGCCGCTCTGGGGTTGATCCCGCGACACCATGGGGCCCCGCACACGCCATCTACTGTCTATAACCCCTTCAACCGCTGCTTGAGCCAGTCTTGATCGCTCGTCACGAGCCACTGGACTTTGCCATAATCTCTTGTTGGCTTCCAAGAGCATGCTTGGCTTGCCCACTCAACTCCATTTCTCTCACATCTGTCCGATACCGGACCATAGATGCTGCTACGACCCCATCTCACCAAAGAAACCTTAATTCTGGACTACCGTCCACCGCTCCCCTTACGCGTACTGCACATCACATAGATTACTGCTGATAGGAGACGATACGTGGATATTTCTCCATGCTAAAGGAAGAAAGGACTACGGATCTTCGCTCTACAGGGTCCGTCTGCTCTTTCACCGGTTGGCTATATCATACTCTATATCATGCCATGTAGAGAATTGATTCACTATATTAATGATCATCGTCAAGCCATACGCAACATCGTCAGTGAGAAGCGGATCTTCTGATTCCCTTCCCCACACGCATGATCTCATGTTTGGCAGATAAAACACATCACCAAGTCGTGAGTTGCAACACACCCAGTCTATCCTTCGTCATCACCCCCGTTGTGGGATGGGTATGACGTCAACTTCTCTCTGATCAGAGACCTTATCAGAAAGCAGGTTACCCCAGGGTCCTTTTCGGGCCTTCAGCCATGATACTGCAAGTGCTGTTGCCACGTTTTCCGTATACCGCCGTGAACCCTGCAATGATATCAGAATTTTCTTTTTGTCAACTAGGAAATGACGGCAAGCTTGAGAGTCGGGCGAAGAGCTTGAAGATACCATGCATACGTGTGCACAAGGCCTGGTACGCATCATGTCCCGGGGCCTGCCATTCCCATCTTCCTGCGACTCTATGTAGTGGCAAATTTGGAATCAACGATTTCCAGTCTCCCTTCAAGCTCCAGATCTCCGGGGGCAACCCCGCGTACTGGTCCTTTGTCGAGAATTCGTCCAAGAGCGGTTCGGCTTCATTCCTATATGCTAGTCTGAACCCGGCAGATCATATAGTTCTCAAGTAAAAAGAGAGGAACAGCGAGAATTATCATCTTTGATCTAGGGTATCTACGTAGCAGTACATATACACATGTGCGTCATCGCAACAGCACCTTTAGCGGCGTGTTGCTGCTCGGCATAAACAAACAACAAAAAGCTCTTCCTTCGCGAACATTTCCTAAAACCCGCAGGCGGTGTCAAGCATGTCCAGCACCTCTACAGACACGATTAGCACGAGGAACTCAAAATCACAACAAATCTACCTGAAGAGTAGGGGGTGCTTACGTAAGTTATCGGCTATATCACACGTCTGTGAAACGCAATTCGTAACACCATCGAAGAATGGCCCGCAAAGACAATCGTCGTCGACGTTGGGGTCGCAATTGGCTAGAGCTGCTGCCTCGTTCCAACAATCTTGCTATTTGGCGCGTTAGCAAATCATGAATTATTTGCACGATCATAAGAACCAGGGGACCGTTCCAGGGTTCTCAATCCCATGCTGGATATGTGCTCACGTACTGGACAACCCCCGATGTCAACAACAGCTTTGCTGACTGTCTGCGCCTTCAAGTCTGCTGGTGCTGGAGCTGGTGCTGGAGCTGGAGCAAGCGGTTTCGGTGGTGTAGATGCTTTGGCTACTGGTGGAAGAGGTTTCGCAGGTGTAGATGCTTGGGCTACTGGTACCAGCGGGATTGTCGAGTTTGATGCCGCGATAGCCACGTTCGGGGGACTCGCACAGGCAACAGGCGATGCCATTGCCGTCGTGGCATACATGGCACAAGCCAGAGTGATGAGTATTGGCTTCATTTTTGGTGGAGGAGATGTGACAAAAGCGATTGACAAGTGTTTGATGACAGCAACAAACAACGAAGCAGATTTAGGGGTACGAAGAGGTAACGACCGAAAAAACGAGTATTGCTTTGATCGCTGTTGTGCGAAAAAGACAGACCTCTAACCGGTTCATCGAGTAATAGTCGTTATATAGGTTTCCTTCCCCTGGAGACCCCACCGCACATTATGCGATGCTGTTTCGAACTTGCGCTCAAGTGTGTTACAAATTGTGTGGCATCACCCGGCCAAGCGACTCCAAGCTGCAGGTACAATCATAGCACCGCTGTTCTACTAGCTGCCTCTTTCGGCTTGATCCGTATCTTCTGGAGTGAATAACTGGGTCCACAACGATACAGGGTGCAGACAGCCTGGTCTTTCCGTGCGTGAATGTTTTCGTCACGTGATTGTTGGCTGTGACTTGATGCTTAACAGTTTCCAGGAAACTCCCTACACACATGTATCTTCGTTTGCTGCGATATTATGCATTAATTTCTTCAACTTCGAAAGAAATTCACGCTAGACGTTTGGTGTTGGACCCTTTCATTGTATAATGGAAACAACTTACTGCTGTGGGATCCGTACACAGATAGACATCTGGATGTACGTTCGGAAAACGTAGAACACTGCGTTCACCAGAGTGATTTGGCAGAGAACCCAGCAGCATTCATCAGCTCCGAAGTGCGCAGTCCACTTACCGTGCTTCCGTCCATGCCGTGAGGTACAGCGGCCCCACGGTTTCACCAGCCAGTTGCACGGTGCGTATCTGTTTCTTGACGTGCAGTATCAATAGATATCTGAGACAGCTCAAAACCATTCCCAGCGGAAATTAGAGGATGCGCAAAAGTAACAGCATGTACTCATCTGTCCCATTTCGACATATTCCAAGGGTTGTTATTATGCGTTCGTGTCTTATCATGAAGGCACTCGTAGAAGAAGAGAAGGGTTGATTTGTGATTAGGTTTCAGAAAGTCATCACTATGCGACTGTTCCGTGGAGTCGGGTTCATCCATGAACTATACTTAGTACACAGTACATAAGGGACCTTCTTCCCCCGCAAAAAAGTCGAGTCAAGAAAATAATGCTACATGCAGAACGTCTGCTGTGAACAGACATGGCAAGCGGCCACGCAGAATGCTTGCCACTCACAACACTGCCTGCAACTAACCGAAACCTCGTGGCGTCAGACGAACAGCTGAATAGACTACAATTAGGTCCATTGTTATCTGTGCAAACAGGCAGACTGCAAATCGTCGCAATCATTGATGGTGCAATTGGGGCTCCTTACGCTAAATTCTCCTAATCCGGATCTCAATTTGTAAGCACTCAGTCGTCCGTCAGATCCGTCCGTCATCTCTCGCTCGCATCAACAATGCTCTTAATATCACGGTGCGGTTATTTTGAGTGCTACCAGTCCAACAGTGACAAGAAACATGGCGCCGAGAACTCAGCCTACAGACGATGACTGGACTAGCGTTACGGATGCGAAGAAACGGAAGCAGATTCAGGATCGACTTGCACAACGAGCAAGACGTAAGTGACTCCCATGCTACGTACATGTGTCAAGACGGGAAGATAGAAACATAGCTTCTCCAGGATCTCCTTCTGCGATGTTTCGTGTGCAACGTACCTGCTCGGCACGTACATACCTACCTATCGGATGGCACGATTCGCGCACCCTCCACACATTACCAAATGACATCGCCAGCATCTCAAACGCGGGATACTAACGAATCGTAGGCCAACGTCTTCGCGAGGCAAAAAGCAGCACGAAACAGCAGAAACAACAAGATGAAACTTCTGGGGCAGATGAAACGCAGGGTGACCAACTCCCGGGTACACAACCGCTACCTGAGCTGTCACAAGGATTCTCCTCCACACTCTTCGACTTGCCATCTTTCACGGACATCGACCTGAATTTGATGCCGGATGATTTGGACATTGCCAAATGTCCATTGTCATTGATGACAAACCAGCTTCAATCACTGGGAAACTGTTCAGAGGAGAATGAAGCCATGCCTCAAACTGTTGTCAACAAAGCATCGCCCTCTTCGTTAGACTCTTACAGTCTTACGCCGACAACATCAAAAGTCTCGGGTCTTCTATCATCGCTATACGGGCAGCCGTCATTTCCCATGACAGTGTATACAGCCATGTACATAAACGGTGACATGCTTGGTCTGACATGTGGAACTATCATTCCATCTCGATCGAGTCCATGTGGGCCCGACATCCCGTTGCCTTTGCAGCCTACCTACAAACAGTTGACCGTTCTCCATTGTCGATGGATAGATCGGTTTCCCTTTCCCAAGATGCGGGACAATATCATAAGCCTTGGAGGTCTGGTTGACGACGAAGAGCTGTTGAGAGATATGTTCACAATGCCATGCTTTGAGATTGCCCCAGGAAAACTACCATGGGATCCCAAGGCTTGGACGCTTTTGAGACCATTCGCCGATAAGTGGGGATACTTGTTTCTATGATTCGTGAGGAAGCGATCGAGAGATGAGAAGTGAAGTGGAATCTATTGTCACGCTATCGCTACCAGACCGGAAACCTCTACTAGTACCGGATTATCAACATTGCAGCATCCATACTCCGATGCTATGGACGTCGCTCATTCCTTTCCGCCCTTCTCAAGCAGTCCGGCAAGCCAATTGATCACATTATCAGGCGTAGATATCTCTGGGCAGTGATCCGAGAAATTGCGTGTAATGTCTACTTTTCTCCCACTGGCACTCTCGATAGTGTCAATGACCCTCTGTTGTATAGGGGGTGTAACGCATTTGTCGTCTTCGCAGAAGAGATAAGACACGGGGACGTCTTTGTACCCCGCGTGTGTGAGCTCGTTGACAAAAGCCAGCGAGGAGTGGTTGACAAACTCTTCGGCCACTTCTTTACCCTTTTCGACTGTCAAGGAATTGAAGCAGACCTCTCTTGAAAGCTCCAGGTTAGTATGATAGAGCCATCCGTCCTGTGTTTGAATGTCAGCCCAACACATCTGTCTTTCATGGGGGAAGAAAAGTAATAGATGCGTACCTCACCAGGCGCCATCAAATCGGGGCGTGCTCCGCTTCCTTCGAAAAACAAGCTACCAGCCGGAGCACCCAGTTCGGGCGCCAACGCCGTCACTATACTCGCGAATGCGAAGTCAGCCAAATTCCAATCAAGCTCATGACCTCGACCGTCGGATTCTCAAATCACCAGACCACGTGGATATGTTGATCGACTCGACACTCAGGGCCATACATACTATAAGCAAGTCTCACGACCCCACCCTGCTTTCCTTCCTTCTCCCTCTCAGCCTTGGTCACACCCTTCAAGCTTTGGGTCGCCGGAACACCGCCGTAAGAGTGCGCCACCACAACTACATCCCGCCCCTCGTCGGCAAACTTGGCAGCCGCAGCATTGATGTCCGCGGCATCGTCGTACATGGTCGGGAGAGGGCCGGGACGGCGTGTGCCAGCGGTCTTGAGTTGGATGACCTGCGCGGGGTATCCTTTGGTTTTGATGGCTTCCATGAGGAACTCGTAGTGTGTCGCCATGACGAAGGATCCGGTGACGAACACGAGGGCGGGTTTGGTCGAGGATGCCATTTTTCCTTTTTTTTTATCTTCTCTTTTTCTTGGGATGAGGATATTACTTGTCGATATCTAGGTTTAGATTTCTGGGAAATTCGATTTGCCTTGTGTTGTACCGAGTGATATAAGAGTATGGGAAACCAAGGTAAGCTGAACAAGAAACCGTGCCGCAATATGAAACGAGTATGAATGTCGGAGAGAGAAACCAAAGAGCCACATATGTCTATTATATATACCTTTATACGCAGGATTCCCCACTCCAAACACAACCCCTCAGCAGCACAGTACTATACCTACTTCAGTCGCTAGCTGGTTGGCCACAGCAGAATTCCGGCACTTAGTCAATGTCAGAAAATAAGACCACGACGCTGACATGGTACGAACCCAGCCCGCCCTCCCCCGAAAAAGTGCATAGTTACGAAGCGGCGGAAGCTGTACCTCGACTAACTTTACCCCTCCTTTATTTTTTTGTCAGTCTGGAGCTTTACTCTGCCACCCCTGACTAGCTAAGCTGTATCCCCCCCACCGCCGCCTTCCGACAGGCTGATCTGCTTATAATCGTTCAGAAGGCAGGGACCACCCAAAATTGTAGACGAAGCAATTCCCCCCTCCAAAAATCTTTATACTTCGTCTTGGAAAAAAGAAAGGGAAAACAACAGCTTGAGTTTTTTTTTGCACTTTGCACTTTGCTCCTGTGCCAGGAAACCCACTTCCGAAGTCGTCGTCGTTACAACAGCACGTGCGCGCACTAAGGCTCCAGTCACTAAACTCCATACAGTAGTTGGAAATGGAGAAGACAACACTAGCTTCACTTTTTCTGACATTCTTTCTGACTACCGGCATCTTGCGTGTTTGAGAAGCGATTAACGTTTGTTCTTTCTGACACATTTTGTCTGTGTGATCGAGAAACCCCCAAATTTCCCCACTCCGGTGACATGCAATATGTACGATACTTTTTTTGGTGTCGTTTTTGCTTTTGTTTTCTCTATGAAGCTACTTGTTTCCGCAAACGAACGTGCGGCGTCGAATTGGGGCTGAGTATTTCGTGGGAGCTAGGTTTTTGTGTTTTTGCACATATCTGTTACTTTTTGCATGAGTTTTTAGAAATCAGATCGGAATTAATAGGGGAGGTAACAAAGGGATGAGGTTGCACATGATTTGAAATTCTGGATCGGTGGGGAAGAAGGCTATTGAAGTTGTAGGGACTCTTGCATTGCAAACATCAGACCATGGGATAGTGGGGAACATACAAACACGAATGCTGGCTGAGTTCCCTTGTGAGCGAGCAATCACGCAAAGGTGTGGGCTCATCGTATTGAAAGTGTGATTTGAGGAAGGAACTTGCGGCAATGTTTGACTATCAAGTATCACTCGGGTCAGGCTCTGCATCTACAGAAGGAAGTACATTATCCCTGACCAACGTCAAGGCACAATTGTCGAGTGTAAGACATGACGGTCGTTTCCTTAGAGAACAACACACCCTTTACCTTTCTTGCTCTCTTTATCCTTGAGGGATAAGCCATGAAGCGCAATTCGGGATGCAGCTAGAAAGACTTCCTTGACACCCTCGTCTCTTTCAACAGAGCATTCCAGATACATGTATGCACCAATCTGCTTAGCCAACTCTTGCCCCTGGGTAGAACACAACAGTCAGTATATACCGTCGATATTAATACAAGTGTACATGGCTGCCACAACTTACCTCCTCGGTTGTGACAAGAGCCTCCCCGCCCTGCCCGACCGGCTTCCTCGAAGTCTTTTCTTCATGGCGTAGATCCGTCTTGGTGCCAACTAGAATAAATGGAACATCTTTGCAGAAATGTAGAATCTCTGGCATCCACTACATCATATGTAATAGCTGTGGTTTTAGCAGCGTCCTAGTAGAGATCCCTGATCAAGGAGGTGGCGGGAATACTAACGTTTTCTATGACATTATCAAAAGTATAGCGTGCATCGACGCTGAAAGCCACGAGGAGTATGTGTGCACCCGGATAAGAGAGAGGTCTCAGACGATCGTAATGGCCGTCGGAGACTGTGTCAAACATGTCCAGTGCTACGAGTTTTCCATCGATGACCAACTTTGATTTTTGGTTGTGGACGGTGGGATGGTAGCCCTGAAGGATTTTAGCCAGCTGTACATCGTAACATTCTCTATATCTCTGAAAGATTGGAATTGGATCGGAAAAGAAGTAGCCACATGTACGGATGTTACTATAAACTGAAATCAGTGATCTTACCCCTCCGAAATCTCCTTGGTCAAAAGTCCTACACAATTATCAGCGAAACGAGCAACGAGATGAGGTATGTAACGTGTACAGGAGCAATGCAGTCTTTCCCACGTGCATATCGCCCACTATGACAAGTTTGCGATAATTCCATGATGATTCGTCATTTGCGTCGATGCCTGCAACATCGGGATGTCCTTCGCGGTAGTAAATGTCGTCTTTGTTTTGATCGCCGAACGATTCGATGGGTGTTTCGCCAGGTGTCCAGTGTGGCTTATGCTGAACCTTCTGTGGATCGGTGTTGAGAACCATAACCTAAAGCGAGATGGATATCTAGTAATAACGAGTGGACAGCACTTAGCCCGGATCTATGTGGTTTTCTAAGGTTGATTTCA
This sequence comes from Periconia digitata, assembly GCA_948474695.1. Lineage (NCBI taxonomy): Eukaryota > Fungi > Ascomycota > Dothideomycetes > Pleosporales > Periconiaceae > Periconia > Periconia digitata. Next base: position 861,687 of record CAOQHR010000007.1, on the reverse strand, counting down.
GGTTATCAATTCACCGTTATGTTGGCAAAGAGTGTGTGAATGTGTGTTACGAGGATGGCCAGCGCATGTAAGACCGTCACCGGACATGCTGCGCCGCTGTACGGTAAGCTCGATACAAGGCATACAAGCGAGGCCGACAAACACCGATTTGGTATGATCTACTTGCGCTGGGGAGTGGGCCCCAACTCGTAATATGATGCCTTATTTAACTCTCCACAGTTCAAGGCTCTGATCCAAGGAAACTGATATTCGTCGTCGTGTAATATTTCCAAGTGTTTGACTTGCCCTTGCCAAGCGTACATGCAATGACGTTTGGTCGTACGTACAAAGGTATGCAGCGATACGAATGATACGAGTGAGAACCAATCGTTCTCAGTATACTTACTCAGCCTCATTCGCAACATCGGCTCAAGAGCCTCGTCGTAATTGTCGCCTCTCATGATGTGACTCCATACTTTCTGAGTCTACGTGTGAACTATAGCATATGGCATCTTTCAAGATTCTACACCAGTGTGAGTGATTAATATCACCCCTACTACTCCACACTGAACAAGCTGCGCAGCGTCTAGACAGTGGAGATTGGTGGACAACGTTGAGGATGTTGGGCGATATTTGAACAACCGCAACAGCCCAAAGAAACGATATCTGTAAATCAACCCACCTCGAACTTTTTGTTGTGCCTCGAAGATTTTTGACAATATAGGCTGTCAGAGCACGATGCATTTTCCGAAGGAGAGACATTCCCAGTTGAACTGAGCCAGTACTTCAATACACCCTCGTACATATTTTCCAATGTGTACCGCAATTCAAACGGGTTCTTCTTTTTTCAAGAGATGGTGGATGATAGAGGGGCATTAAAGACTCTGTGTAAGTAATCGCACCCTTCGCACCATCCCAAAGAACTACTTCCGTTTGCTCCATTTCAATCCAATGTGTTCGTGATATGGAATCCAATCTACGGGTGTTCCCAGAGGACAAGTGAAGGTTTCTAATCAATCGTGCAGACACACAGTCTCGGTTTCTCGTAAAACAAATCAATCGCTGCTCTGTATCCGGTTACCAATGGTCAGAAATGACATTCTTCTCTTACTGGACATCTGAACATAGTACTATTCTCTGCATGGGGGTTCCTTCATCTTTCTCGGGGTCTTTGACCTCAATTCTCTCAAAATTACCTGAGAACAATATCGCATCGAGCGCTTACGCCGCGTATGTTCCTCTTATAGAGACACTTGTAACGATGCACGACGGATCTATATGGGACTTTCGAGACGAGATTCGGAGTATCGAAAAGGTATGTTCCCCCTTCTTCACTTCTTCAGACAAGACAATTTTGATATATCTCACGATATTTCTTAACATCCTAAATCCACATCTTATCATGAGCGAATTGACACCAACCTCTCATTCCTAATTCATCCAGGCTCGCTCGCCATCAGATTACAACACGTCCCCCTTCACCGCCATGCACGACACCGCGCGTCACGCAATCCACAGCGTAGAAACCCTCAGTGTATCCGTAAAAACCCTCGAAGCAATTTCTGCGCACATCTCCGCCCTCTCACTGGCCGATCATCAGCATCATAGCTACCATCAAGCTCTTCAAGCAAGGCGAAGAGTACAGACCCACATCGCATCGCAGACTTTGATGCTTAAAAATTTGCTATTGCGTTCTCAGTCTAACGAGAAGCGCTTGCAGAATGAGATCTCGCTGGTAAGTAAGACGTGTTCGCATATAGACATATATGTATCTGCTCTTGCCTTCTGTCTCTTTCGTCGTCATTTTGTTCCTTTTCATGGATGGGCAAGGAGAGAAGAGAAATATAAAAATAAAAAGACGTAGTCACTGAACCCCGTTGTAGTCATACAATATGATAGCGCTCCGCGATAGTGGAATCATGACACGGATCAGCGAGTCCGCAAAGCTCGACAGCAGCGACATGCGCGCTATCGCTCTTGTAACCATGGCTTTCTTGCCTCCTACTTTCATCTCGGTATGTTCCCTCTCTCTCTGCTTTCATCCACACCAGTCACCATTTACAGCGCATTTACCACTCGGAATCACACCTCACTCGCTCACTTTGTCTACAGGCAGTCTTCAGCACTAGCTTCTTCCATTACGAGCCCAGTAATAGCAACGGAGTCGACGACTCGACGCAGTGGACAGTCTCGGGTCATTTCTGGGTCTACTGGGCGTTTGCTATACCCCTGACCCTTCTCACCATGGGACTGTGGTTGTTCTGGGAGCGCGCGAGGAACAGGGTTTGGAACAAGGGGAAGGAATTGAGAGGCGTCTGGAGAAATTGAGATGAATAACCTTTATACGGACATGAGATATATCGATAGGCATATACACGAAGAGATGAGTCGTATGAAGTGGTATGGAGGTGGAAGGAAAAGATCGAGGATTCAAGTTAAAGTAAGTAGCTATTGATTGTTTGATCTTGTTTTGGGAAACACAGATTTGCGGTTATCATATTCGCTCTTATCGCACGAGTATCCCCTCTCCAGCTCTAATTCACACTGAGTTACTTCGAGGCAAAGTGCATGATAAGATATCGAGAGAAAAAAAGAATCGCAAATTGACCAGCGAAGATGCTCAACCCCAACCAACGCCGCTCCAGCATGTACAAAAATTCCTGTGGGAAAGGAGAAGTAAAAGTGCAAGTGAACGATGCCCCCAAAAAAGCCAAAATAGACCGACAAAGTGGAGGGGGAAAAGGAGATCCCCATGGCCCAGGTATCATACAAAGCCGACCGCTCCCACCGAATGATTCCCTTGATCATCGCAAAAAGGAAAACAAAGCAAACACAGCATACATTCGTCTCAAATCATCGAGATACGCATTGCCTTTTGAATCAGGCAGCTCTTTCTTCTGCTCTTGCTTTTTTTTAATCGACCTTGCCCAAGAGGCCGCCGTTCTTTTCGCTGATCTGGAAATAACCGCCGCCTCCAGATCGTCTCCTCTTTCTTCCGAAGACAGCGACTACTACTACTCCCAAGACCACTATCAATAGGACTAATGGATGTCCGGTGAAAAGGTTGCGGATAGATAGGAAGAAAGACGTAAATGCGCCATGGGTGTATTTAGGGGTGATGGCGGTGGGATTCTTAGCAACTTTCCCAATTGTTTCGAGGATAGAGGCACGGGAAGGACGGATGGGTTCACCCGCGGCAGTTGTGTCCCAGTAGCGGTGGTTCTGCGCTTGTTAGTGAAAAAGTTCACACCCAAATGATGATAGAGGAGATAGCTTACAGCTTCATTGTTAATGATAACTCTGTCGCCATCTTGGACGTTGATGCCGAAGGTAGTACGGATCCATTTCTCCCAAAAGACACCGTCGACCCACGCAAAGCCTACCTGGGTACGTTCGACTTCATTCATGTCCACGCGGATCTGCTTCGCAGCTCGTAAAGCTTGCTGGTCGTTCTTATCTTGAGCTTCTTCTATCCGGAGCTGTTTGGCATCACGGAGTTCCTGGCGATCTAGCTGAAACATTTGCTCTTCCTTGTCGATCCATTCCAGAGCCGCATTCTTGAGTTCACGCTTGGCGTTTGCGAAGTCTTCTTTGCGGTCTCGGTTGAGAATCGCAAGAACTACAAGCTTGCCATCCATGATCTCGTGAGCGTTTTCACTCTTGAGTTCGGGGACAATTGGTAGCCAGACAGACTTCATCCAGGTCTGTATCTTATTCACATCGCGCATGTCCTTTGGTGAGATGGGACCGTAATATGTTGGTTTTCCATCGCGAGACACCATCAAACGCGGCCACGTGGAAATTTTGAAACGTTCGACCATGGCCGGGTCGTTCGTCTTGACAATCCTGGCCTTGCCCACCAAGGAAAGAGGGAGGCGATCCAGAGCCTGCAAATCTTCGGTCGTGGTTGCGTGATCATAGAAATACACGAAAAGCACTTCATTCTTTTCCTCAAGCGTCTTGAACTCGGCAAGGTCGACATCAGCCACTCCAGCTCCTATGCTGGCAGCATTGTCAGCGTACTCAATGAGGTCACCGAGGCCGCGCATGCCGCGGTATTCCATGCGATCACTACCACGGAAGAAAAGAAGGCTGGGATAGCCTTGGACGCCGGCATTCTTGCACAGTGCTCTTTGTTCGTCACAGTTGACTTCTCCAATGTTGAGCTTGTCCTTCATCGTGCGAGCCATTTGGTTCCAGTTGGGCGCCAAAGCCTGGCAATGGTGACACCACGGTGCGTAGAATTTGATAAACCAAGGCTCGTTGCTGTTGGTGACCATGTTTTGAAATGTTTCGGAGGTAAGAGCTTGAGATAGACCCGACGGATTGGCTGTGGAGACAGGTTTGATAGGTGTGGCCTTTGCCGCCTTCGTAGGTGTAGATTTAGCAGCAGCAGCCTGCTTATCTTCTTTGGCTGCCGCCTCCTTTTGATCCTCCTTGGTCTCGGGACCAGTTTGTACAGAGTTGGCACCGACTTCAGGTAGTTTAGGGCCTCCTTTGACACGCGACCCTGGACGGATCGTCTCCAAAATGCTCTCCACCCAGCCGCTCAAGGTCTCCAGTTCCTGCGCACCTCGTTTTCTTTCAACCTCTTTTCCATCCTCGATCCGTAGTATAGATGGGTAATTCGAAATGTCGTGGTCCATACAGGCGTCCTTGAATGCGATGCAGTCCACTTTTGCGAACTTGAAATCATAGAACCGTGTGAAAGAATTTAACGATTCCGGGCTATCGGTGTCTTCTTTGGTGGTGATGAGGGGTTTCGAAGTATAGTAGAACTCGTATAAGGTTTGCCACGTTGGCTTGAAGTGTCTACAATGCGGACACATGGGCGAATAGAACTCGACGAGCCTAATCATGTACGTTAGCAGATAGAGCGTAGAAGAGAATCAATCTGTCGTGTGTATCCGCACCAGTGCCCAGTCTTTGTCTTCTCGTCGAGATCGGTCCCCAGCTCTATCATAGGTGGCACCGTTTGGCCGTTAAATATGGTATCGGGGACCTTCTCATCCAGGTCGTCGTCATCTTGAGGTTCCGATACGGGCGCGGCTATAGTCACTGCGATCGTCGCGAACGATAGGATGGTATAGAGTAAGGAGCGCATAGTGACTGTCGGATACTATGGCAGTTGAGGTATGATGCAGACCACTACTTGATAGCAAAAGCGAGCCGCCACCAGGGTCTGGAGGGATAAAGGTGTGGGCCCTATTTTCGGTTTAGAATGCTCCTTGAACCCGTAGGAGGAAGATGGGTGAAAGAGAAGAAAGGAGGGGCGGCGTCTGCTGGTGAACGTGTGGAACGACCAGCGTGGAATGTCAAAGGAGGTGTGGGTTGGGTGCCACGGTTCCTGAGAGGGCGACAGGGATGCATCGATTACGCCCCCGAGCCTTGGCGCACCCAATCGCAACTTCCGCTTTCGCGGACAGCATCATCAAGGACCGCCAGCAGAGAGCTATCACCACCATTACAGCTCGCCCCTCCACCCATTGAACGCCGACACCGCGCCGGAACCGTGTCAAATTCACCATGAGGGCCGCTGCGAGACTTCTTGCGAACGTCCGCTCAAACCGCAAATTCCTCGAGGCTGGCGCCCCCACTGGCCTTACAGGCCTCAAAACCCACCCTTCGCCGCGCTCAGCTCTGCTATTCGCCTACAATGCTACTCTCGACAAGCTAAAGCAGATTCCCGAATCCTCCGTGTATCGCCAGTCCACAGAAGCCCTCACCCGCCACCGGCTCAAGGTCATTGAGGAGTCCAAGCCCGATGGTTGGGACGATTGGTTGAATAGGGTCTCGTTGCAAGCTGCGGATGACCCCGGTGCTTTCAATGTTGTAAAGACTGCTTCAGGCTCGCTGATTGTTGGGCCAAGCATCGTGAAGTTGGATCCCAGGGAGAAGAAGGCATCGTGGGATGGAGAAAAGATGCCGGCTTTTCCTGAAGGTGTTCGCACCATGAAGGAGCGAAGACCCTGGATTAAAGCTATGAAGGGAGATGCCAACTATTCCCCTGAAAGAGTTGTAGCACCAGTGAAGATGGAGCTAGAACCGCAGTTTACTGAGGAAGCGTACGTTACGTCACCTAGCCGGTTGCATGTGGATATGAATGCTCACCATGATAGGATATCGGAAATCGAGAACAAAATCGGTGCTGGACTGATTGAGGAGGTTATTGCGGTCGCTGAACACGAGCTTCAACTTGTGGATGAGATGGTCAAGTCCAAGGTGTAAGTTCGACGACTCTTCATGCTATTGATATTGGAACTAATCGTCCGTGTGAACGTACAGATGGGAACCACTAGAGGAGCAGGCTCCCGAAGGCCAATGGTCGTACCATGAAAGAGCAACTCATACCCCAACGACGCAGAAGCCTTAGGTTGTTTTGATAGTATAGAAGCGTGTGTATAGCAGGACACCCGCTGTTGTATCAATTAGGACCAAGAAGGGAAAACCAACAATTTCATTCCAGTTCATTTGCAGAACCACTGACTCTCTCAATATGCGATTGTGCAGAATTCAAACTCCAACTCAGAATGCATGAATTCATGATTGTGCAGTCAGCGTCACATACAACAAACCCGTACATCAGCAAGTAAGCGATTGCCTATACATCAGCTTAAGGATGGTGGCCCTCAGAATCATTCCGCCATCTCACGCTCTCCGCTCTACTCGGCCCAATAGCCCATCCCGCACGCAGTGAACCGCTCTGTGTTGTAGCCTCGCATTTTTCTTCCTCAATTGCTTCAACTCCCGATGTTCCAGACGGATTCCTCTTCCGCACAAGGGTCCCATTTCTTATCCACACATGGTGCAGACAAGATGGGAGTCGGCAGTGGGGTGAACTGTATGTGCATAGAAGGGAATGTTGCCTATTGTAGATTCTCGTGGGAACATTGCCTCGTTTCAGAGAGGATCGAGCAAACAGGCCCGGTTTCTCCATACTTCCCACAGAGGGCGGTGGAGAGTGTGGGAAACGGAGCCCGCGGACTGTTGTTTAGTGGGTACTCAATTGTGCGGAAACGGCGCCATTCTTTCCCATGTTACTCATCGGAGTCTCATGATTTGGGTAATGAGCTTTATGTTTCGTGTCTCAAAACTGACTGGTTTCCATAATGAAATGGGCTTGCTAGTTGGGATTGAATATAATTGATCTGTCTGGCAGGTAGGCTGTCAAGCAGTCCGACCCTGCGCACATTTCTTTTCTCCAGGTAGCCAACACACGCGTAGGTACATAACAACAGCGCGAGCCAGCAGCCATTGCAACGGAGATGCGCGCGATTGTCACAATTTCTTTTTTTTTCTGGGGGGTTTTGTTTATTCTTCTCCGGGACGGGTATGCGTGTCGTACTCCAGCCACTCTCCGCAGACACGCAGGTGTCGATGTTTCAAGTGCCGCCTCTCCCTAGCCCCAGTAGGCGAAGTAGACGCACAGTGATTGAGGTTCCGCGTGCTAGTCGGTAGATCTTCGGCACAAGAGTATATGCTCAGCAAGATGGTAAGGTAAAGCGGACGAGGATGAGCTAGAATTCAAAGCTTGACGGGGGGAGCCAGACTCTCTATCGTGATGTACCTATATTTACTCTGAACTTTCAAAGTATTCGGATGAGGCTGTCATTATGCACACAAGCTCGAATTTTGGGGCTTGCGCCTGGCGCCCTTTTTTGTCGTTACTTACCATGCGAGAAAAGGGTCCTGTCGCCGAGCGCTTCAAGTTTGATTCAAAAGCAGCACGCCTGTGGCTTGAGGACAACGCATCGACAGTCAGTCAGTAAGTCAGTCAGTCCGTCAGGCAAGACTATCCGGGCGAGTGGATGCAGAACTTGGAAGACTCCGCGAATCGCTAGCTGGCAGGCTGCTTTGTCTGGCTTGGGTCCCCTATCTGGAAGCGACCTGGGATGATAACATGATACGCAATAACATCAGCAAGTTGCTGCGTTGCTTGGCTGCCGCTGAAAGATCGGCTACTCGCATCCGTTGAGGAATGTTTGTCGAGCAAAACCTGCTTCAGAGCACCTGACGGTCCCATTGGGCTTTGCGGTAAAGAATTTTCTCGCCTTTCTTCTCTTGTGTGTTTTGCAAACATGGACAAGAGTCGTGGCGTCGAGGCTCGTGGAATACGAAACTCTATCGAGGATAGGCTAAGCTCGCCTAGATGGACGGCCTCGAGTTCACTCACCGATGGGTTGAGATAGCGCGAACGTGATGCGAAGGCAGCAGAGTGGTTCCGGTCAGGCTTTCAACGAGGGACAGACTTGGCTCCCTACCTAGGTGCAGACGAGTCGACAGCGTGAGCGCGCGCATGTCCCGCACTCGCTGCGCCTTCCTTCCTTGGACGTGGAAGGACATCTCCACCATACGGCGAGTGGGACTTGAGCTTATTTAGACGACTCGTGTAGGTATGAACAGCACCGTGACGGACCTGACTGGACATGACTATACGAGCGGTTTGCTCAGAGTCCAGAAGGCTGCGTGGGGTGCGGTTTGGCCCTCGATTTCCCTGAATTCCATCTCGTGGACGAGTGCAATTGATGGAGAAGTCGGGTGCAACATGTTGAACAATAGTGAGCAGGGATGCAAGCAATGCCAAGCGTGCACCTGCTATCGTGAGCCATTGCATTGGTCGGCAGTTTGCCACGGTTGTGACAAGACATTGGAAGCAAGCAATGAAGACCAGGAGGGCTTGACGGGGTGAGACGAGACATTGCTGGCGGCCAATTCGTTCATGTCACGGATTTGTCGCACCCAAGGGACGAGCACCGTTGCCAATGGAGCTCGAGATTCGACGAGGTGAATGTATGTACCTGCCGGCCTGCTCAATGGCCTATAGAGGTTAGGGAGTTGAGCTGGGTTTGGACGACGTGGGCAGGACGGAAGGGTGCCGATGCAAAGCCGAAGCCGAAGCCGCGCTATGGATGCAAGAGAAAAAAAATGGCGTCAGGCTAGGCTGACGGCAGGTACCTCGTTGACCTCGTTGACTGATTGTCTTCGCAAATCAGAACACCACCATCCCAGGTCGGGCGGAGGCGAGCATGGTGGTGACGATGGGGTGTGACAGCATTCTTCTCTCTGCGTCGGATAGCGCCTTGCGGGATGCCGCATTAAGCCCGTCCGTTGCGTCGCCCATCTGCCCACTGTTAGCCGCGCTGCCTGCCCTTTTCATCCCATCTCGTCTCTCGTCACATCGCATATGGGGAGTAAGCTGGCTGGCTGACGGAGCTGAGCCGAGCTAAAAGCGAGATGCGAGCGGGACGGACGCGCCGATGGATGGATGCACGTTCTTCTGTTGTTGTTGATGTTAATGTTGATGATGATGATGATGATGTTGTTGTTGTTGTTGCTGCTGCTCATGTTGTCAGAGCAGCTGTTGCAGCAGCACCACCATCATAGCACCATCATCCGCACGTCCGCATTGCATTGGTGTGGTGCACCGGCGACGAGAAGGCGTTGGGGTCACCTTCCATGCAGCCTTCTCGAAGAAGCGTTGAAGCCGTCTCATTCGAGGCATCTTGAGCCGAGTGCTCCGGCCCCCTGCCAGCCAAACTGTCTTTCTTGTACGAGGCGAACAACCCCCGACCGCCTCCTGGCTTGCGCCGGTCGAGACGAGGTGTTTGAAGGCGGCCAGCCAGCATTCGTTCCATCAGTTAATCAATCAATCAGTCAAGGTGAGGCTGCGACCTTGTGGATTCGTGGTGGAAGATGCCGGCACTCTGTTCGTTTCAGTGCACACCTACCTTGAGCGCGCTCGGTCGGAAATAAGACCCTGGCACGCCACAGCCGCTTTTCACCTGCGTTTTGGGCCTTGATCGGTGTCGGTCGGCCACCACTCGCTCGATGCCATCATGAGCGAACCAACGAGCGGATGCATGGCCGGATGGAACAGACTTGGGAACATTTTGGTACCATGAACTCATCTTTGCAGCAGAAGTGCACTCGAGGGTAGCCATGTCCAATACGCGCCTCTCTATGGTTTACACCCGACAATCCAGTCATCTTTGGCAGCTTCTATGATGAGCACATGATTGCAAACGTCCAGTGTACGGCGCAGCGAGAGAGAGAGAGCAAGCAAAGAGAGAGATGCTGGCTGGCGTCATACCATGGGTTCCGATGCAGACCCTGGTCATATCATGTCCATCATATCGAATAATGGAATGTACCTACCTGGGGTGTTATTGCGTATAAGGTTACATTCATACCACCTTTTCTTTGCTGCACAGCTGATTACCGCATACCCAGGTTGCTATGTCGCAGGTCCATGTTGATATCGATAGCTTCCAGGTACATGTGTACACGTACCTATGTACCTATGTATGCAGCATTATCAATCGGACGGAGGGCATCGCGTGGTCCTATTTTGTGTACAATTTGTATCTTCCCGACCCCCTGGCTGTGTACATTATTATGTATGTATGTACTTACTCAAGCATGTACATGTAATGGAAGGTGCCGGCATGCCCATTCATTCGTCTTCCCAATCCAGTCAACATTTCCCTGGACTGCTCACACCATTCGTCGCCGGTATTTGATTTGGGCGGTGGTTGGATACAAGGTATTGGCGGTCGACACAGAGGTACATGAAATGATGGTAGCTAGTACGTGTTTCATAAGCAAGGCTTGCCAGCACGGCAGGTCGCCACGACATGCAGCCAGTTGAGTATAGAGCCAATTTTTCTTGATGAATAAAACAACAAATAAAAAACTCCGCTCTGTGAGTATACATGTATGTGTGGGGATGGACGAGCCATATGTACACCATGTCGTCGCAATCGTGCCATGCTCTCACCAGCTATAGTGTATCATCATCATCATCATCATCATCATCATCATCATCATCACCACCATCATCATCACCACCGCGAACAGTACCTCGGACCCTTACCTCTGGCCTCGCTGCTTTACCGCTGCCGCCAGCACTAGCCCGCTAGCCAGCTGCTAGTCGCCCTGCTGGACCGGTGTAGTTGAGAAGTTGGATACCGGTGCGCCGAGCAACCCTGCCCTGCCTGACTACTGACTGAAGCACACGCCGCCGATACAGGCTTTGTGCCGCCCGATCAAATTTTCGCCCACCACCAGCCAGCGTACAGGTGCTTCATCAATCTTTTCCTCTCCGCCACCATTGCTCACTACTGCCCGCCTGCCATCCCATCCTCTCTTTCCCTGCAGCCCCATCTAGCACCTGCCCACTGATTTTTTTTTCTTCTTCTCTCTTTTCCTCCTCGCTCATCTCCTTCGCTGCGCGCCCCCGGTCTGCTCGCCATCTGCTCGCAGTACTACTACTACCGCCCTCTCCACCACGGTTACATTGCCTTTCCTTTCGCTCTCGACTCCACCACCCTTCCCGCCAACTGGTGTCGATTGTACCTGACGCCAGACTTCTGCCGCGTGCTGCGACATCCCACTACTGCTCCACTTGTCTGTTCGGCTGCTGAGGCTCAAAGTGGATCTGCATCTGCCCAGCCGTACAACAAACTCGGTCGATAGCATCCGCCGATTATCACCCATCCCATCACCCATCCGCCAAACCCACCCTCCTCTCCTCTCCACCCACCCACCAGCCCACCCACCTCCCCTCTGTACCACCCTTCTCCTTCTCCTCCTCCTCCACCACCACCACGCTCAGGCCGCGAGCTGGGGCTCCAGTCAACGTCTCTTCACCCTCGCCATCCTCCACATTCACCCCGTTGTGCGCACCGTCAAAGCTCCAGGTCAAGACTTCCGAAATCTCGTCTCTGCTCAAACACCCGCCAACAGCCTCCATTTCTGCAGACCCACCCTACCACCCGGCTCCGCAAAGCTTCTTCGCTGCTCATCGCTAGCCACGCCAACCCCTCAGTCCCGTATACTACACGTCTGTGTAGCCGACTCGACTGTTTGACCCGTTGCCTACTGCTGCTGCTGTCGCTGCTGCTGCTGCTGAACCTTGCTCCCCCCAAGCTTTCGTCCGTCGAATGATTGAGTGCCTGCAACTGTTACCGGTCGCGCCTTCCTCTATACCTTCCGTCATACCTTCTGTGATATAGACGAATATCATGGACGATCGATTTCGCCAGTCAGGTCTGCCTACCCCCAACGGAGGCCAGTACCAACACGCGTACAATACTTCGCAAAACCAATTGCCGACCCTGCCTCCTCTGCATGGATCCAATGCGCAGTACCCCTCCATGTACGCTCAGCATAGCAACCCGCAGACGCCAATAACACCCCACACGCCTGTGTCCAGTACGTCCACCACCGGCATCACTATCCCACCCATTGCCTCTCAACATCCCCCGCTGCGTCCCATCCAGCCATCCCCCTCGTCGTACCTTCCGATGAGCTCATCCTATTCTCAACCGTCACTGCTCCCTACCTCGGCTGCTCAGTCAAACTCACATCAGCTAGGACCTGCAGGTATGCCCAATGGCCTACAAGACGTGAGGTTGGGCGGATTGGGTATGACCCCCCACTCGCAGCTCTACCCCCACCCGCCAGTGCTTGCCAACCAGGAGCCTGATCCTGTCCTTCATGTAGTAGGTCAACAAGGACGTCGTGGCATCTTGCCCACAGTCCCTGGTCGGCCCACGCCTGCTGCAGGCAAGGCTGTTACCAACATGAACAAGAACGCCGAAGGCAAATACGAGTGCCCCCACTGCAACAAGACGTATCTTCACCTGAAGCATCTCAAGCGCCATCTCTTGCGACGTGAGTGTTCCTGCTATTGATTCCTAGACCATTTCAAAATCTAACGTAAACAGACACCGGCGAGCGGCCTTACCAGTGCCATTTGTGCAAGGATACCTTCTCTCGTAGCGATATCCTCAAGCGCCATTTCCAAAAGTGCTCAATACGACGAGGAAATCCCACTGGTGCGAGCCACCTTCAAAACGCGCAGTCACACTTGCAAAAGAACCGACAGCCGAGCAGTGCGGAAGCCAATTCGTACCTCAGTCACATTGGTACCTCCATGCCTTACTCGGAATCGGGTTACGGTAACACGACGCTTAGCGGCATGCAGCAAATGCCTCCTATGCCTACTGACGCGTACGGTGACGGCTTGCCTTCCATGAACTCTCACCAGTCCATGTCTGCGCGCACGTCGCGTTCCAATAGCCTCATCCGCCCTGGAAGTGGCTTGGAAGACAACCGGAGGAGCATGTCGGCGCTTGAACTAAGCAACAACAACCGCATGAACTTCAATGATTTCCGAGGAGCAAATGGTATACCTAATCACATGACGCATGATGTGAACTCGTATGGATCGCAGCAGAATCACTCTCCTGCCTCCGCGTCCAACGGTGCGTATCAAAATGGATACGATGGCGCAATGTCTCACTCCGAGATGGCCCAGAACAACATGCCGATTAAATCGGAGGAGAGCAACTCAAACGCTTATGGTCGCCCCACCCTGCCAAATGTTGATGGCATCTCCAACGGACAGGATAGTTCCGTGCGATGGAGTGGTCCGTTCAACGGCGAGCCGCAAGATAACTTTCTCATGTCTTCCAGTATGGCGAGTGGCACTCCACACCCCGGTAAATCGGTAGGTGTTCTGACTGGAAATAACTTCTAGGCCTCGGACGAACCTTCCGTCGACACGATGTTTAGTGGGGTATACTCGAACGCTACTGGATTTTCTACGGCAACTTCCTTCCTCGACAATTGGGTTCAGGGCCCTTCTGATCCCTTTGATAGAAAAGCTGATGGGTTATTGGCGTTTTGCTGGCCGAATTCTTCTTTGCGCTCCCCAGGATCAACTGACACACCTGGCTATGAATTTGTCAAAGGGCTGTTGTCCGCTGACAACATCAAACACTTTTTGGGGCTGTACAAGCATTATCACGCTCATTGGCCATTGATCCATATGTCCTTTAATCCCATCACCGCCTATGACGGGCTGGTCCTGTCCATGATCTGTATTGGTGCAGTGTACTCTGACCGGTTGGGCTTACGGGAGGTACGGTGGCTGATGGATCTGATAAGAGCATCTTTGTTCAGGTCTTCTCGCGTCTACAAAACGATCGTCGGTGACAACCGTGGAAACCTTGATTCGGACATGCAATCCTCCACCGACACGGAGGAGATCCAAGCTCTGGTGCATGTACACTCTTTGTTTGTCTGGCACGGATCGCCGAAGCAGCGCGAACAAGGTCTTGAGCAATTTTCGATCCTTGCAAGCGTTGCGCGTCAATTCGGTCTCCTAAATCCCCTTCCACGCGGAAACCACGACGTCAGCTCTCTTCACCAACCCGGACCTATACGAGGTAACGAGGCCAACTCGTGGACATGGCACTCCTGGATCGAGCAAGAAAGTAGGGCCCGAGTTATGTACATGATCTTCTTGATGGACGTTGCTCTTGCAATCTATTTCAACGTTCAACCACGTCTAGACGCCTTCGACATCAAGCTTCCGCTTCCTGCCGACGATGCGGCTTGGGAAGCCAGGACAGAAGATGATTGCGCCAACGCGCTTGGCCTCAGAGGACAAGCTGCACAGGACAAGAACGATGCTGGGAGCCGTCGACCTAAGCAATTAGGGTTCGCTGAGACGCTCCAGTATCTGTACCAGAGCGAAAATCTTCCGCAGCGAGCCACCAATATTTATTCCAAGTTTGTCCTCATACACGCCATACACGCTCAGATTTTCAAAATTCAACGCCAGATGCTCAATATTAATGGAATGCCCGGGTTTTCCAATAGCGGGACAAGCACTCCTCAATCTCAAAACGACTGGGGATCCGCTGATGGAAGTAGCGGGCATGTAACGCCAATCGAGGGCACCAATTCGCAGATAACACATACCCATCAATTGCTTCGTTCAACCATGGTTGCTCTCGAATCATGGAAGCGTAATTGGGATGCAGACATGCAAATCCAGTATGCATCCAACCAAAAGCGAATTGGTTTCTGTCGCGATGGTATCCATTTCTACTACCTAGCCAAGTTTTTCCTACGTGGCTCTCGTCGCGAAGATTGGGCTGCTCAGCCCGATGCCCGGTGTCAACAAGTTTTTCATGTGTTGAAGCAAATCCGAGCGCACGTTGCTTCTGATTCAGCTTCGAAGGGCGTCGACTTCGGTAGCGTCACCACCGTCGACGACAAGTATGGCGATCTTTGTCTTGACATGAAGCTCCTTTTCACACCCATCTCCACGACTACTGCCTAAGAGCGCGTGTTCAAGCGCATTCTGTACCACCACCCCACACAATCGACATCTTTCGGCACAGGTTCTCCAACCGGTTATTTCCCAGCATTACTACCTATCATTCCCCCATCGGATGAGTCGCCCCACGACTATCAAGTTTGCGTTCGCGCCCACTAACATCGGCTCGACCGAAGTTCGTTCAAAATCTTTAGACTTTTCTTAGTTTTCCTTTCCTCTCCATCCTGCATACGCAAGCTACGTATGCTGGGCCTCGCATCACCAAACGGCGTATGGGTCTTGGCATTTCAAAGAGCGCATAAAAAGTCGGCGGACATGACGGAACGGTTGGAGGTTTTCATTTTCATTGCATTTTTATACGACTGTTAACTCACAAAAAAGCATTAGAGGAGCATCTTGCGGCGTGCATTTGCCCAGTGCAAGAAAAACATTGGGAATAGAGGTTGTTAAGCACAACTGGGCAATGTTCCAGCGCATGGTGGATGATTCTCTTATCGACTACTGTATTTTGCTCTTCATAGGATGAAAGCCATCGCAGCTGTTCAATCCTTTATATGTATATTTTGCTATCCCGGTATCGTCATTCATGCTCATCACATTGTGCACGATCCGCACACCTGTTCCTATAGATATCGAGGAGGATCAAGGAACTACAAATCATTTGCTGGAGTGTCACTACAGCGGCGCGATCCATAGATAGAACTTACACTAAGCCACTCTCCCCCCAAAAAAGCCATCCAAGACAGAAAAAGAACAGAATCAATAAAAACTCGCGTCTCTCCACTGAACGAAACGGTCCTGCAGGTCAAAGAGCAAAGCCACGATGACGAGTATCCGCTTCGTTGAAATCCGTTTGTCGATTATGTGGATGCAAGTCTCAACCGGCTGGCTGGCTGGCCGACTCGATTCTTTTTATCTCTCTCCGAGACATTCTATTTTCTGAGTGATTGCATCTGAGGCCACGAGGGAGACAATGGGAAACGCCGCGAATCCGTCGAATCCGAGTTTCCAAGTTGTGGTTCCGCTTTGCGTGATGTGGTGTGGACCCGTGAGGTGTGGGTGTGTGTGTGATGGAACCAGGGTCCGGGAACATATGAAGCGATGCTGAAGGACGAACGGTTTCACCCTCCCTCTTCCCTCTATTTTATCCCAACCCTAACGAGTTACAACATGGCTCCTCTCAAAACTAGTCTGGCGCTCTTTCGCACTTAGCCGTATTCTTGTTACTGCTGTCGTTGGCCGGCTCGGGAAAAAGACGGGATCTGGTATAGTCGAGAAAAGGATGAACAATGAGAGAGCAATGCGCGTGTGGATGGAGCCAGCCTGTGCTTTGTCTGTCCCACTGCCTCGATGATTTTCTGTTATAAACCTCACAGCAATAAGATCGTCAATGGTCATATCCACTCTGACGTGTGCCTTTTGTAGTTCTGGATTCCTTCCGTCTTTCGTTGAGAGCTACAGTGTTATGTACGTCTATGGTTAATCTTCCTATTTTACCCAAGTTACATAGCTGATTCATTCAAGAAAGAGAAACCCCTTCGTCTGGAGCATACATTCTAACATCCGACTTTCCGCTGCTAGCTCTCTTCTGCCTATTTTCAGAAAAAGGACGGAAAGAAGGTGTCAAGATTGTTACCCGATCGGCTGCTTGCTTGCTTGCTTTGCTTGTCTCTCGTTCGACTTCAGCCGTCATTTTGCTTTGACACACAAGTAGGTAGATAGGTGGGTAGGTAGAGGCATGTCTAGCAAGTGCTGTTCTGAAACCACCATCTCCCACCACCACCATAGCCACAACCCATCATCGTCGCCGTCCTCGTATCGAGCATCGAATCCAAGAAAAAGCTCAACAAGGTCCATGAATCATTCGCTCGTTCCCGTGTGTATGTATGTGTGACAAAACCATGAAGAGTCTAGGATAGGGAATTCCCGTTTCTTTGCCCGCGCGTGCTCGCCCTCAAACTATACTCTATACGTATGTAGATAATCAAGAGGGTGAGATCATACTATACCTCCCCCCCTCCATCTCCACTTCCCTTCTCTTCCGCCCCCCCCCCCCCCCCCTTGGAAACGTTCTATACTTGGGGGAGTCTCACATCTTCTTCCTTCGTGCTGCTAAACGACGTTTCTAACAACCAAGTCTCTCCCAAGAAAAGATGAAGTCATCTTCTTCAATCCCACTCTTTCATCGTGAGAATCCTGTTAGGAGGGGGGAGGAGGGGGGGGGGGACACTCTACCTGTGACTTTTCTGGGGGTTTTTTTTTCTCAATCTTATCTTCTTCTTTACCGATCGGGTAACAGGAGGCGTTTGTGACTTTGTCAATCACACCCCCATCCCCAACTTGTCACGGCGATGGTGAGGCAAAGTAAGAAGAGGATGGACTTGTGTCGCTGGAATTCCCGGTTCCGTATACGGATACGAAGATTGTAACGGGGATGTAGTAGCGAATCCTTTCCATCTTTACAAGGATTGTCTCGGAGTGGGAGTGGAATTTTGGGAAGGAGAGAGCGGGAGAGAAAGAGAGAGGGAAGGGAAGAGTTAGTCGTTGCTTCTATTTGTGTCTGTCACTGTGGTGCGGGCGGTCTGGCTGGGTTGCTGGCGTTTGACGTTTGCGTTGGTGGTGGTGGCTGGGCTGACATTCCCTTGCTGAGGGGTTCTTTTTATTTCTCTGGCATGGAGCGATGGATATAGAGTGGTTGCTTGTGTGAGTTATGTGGGGATGGGGTGAGGGAGGAAGGGTGAGGAAAGCGAGGTGGTTGAGAGTTTTTATGTCGTGTAGTTCAATGACTGGCACGCATACGAACGCACGTTTTCCCACGTTGCATGTAAGGTTGGTGCCTTAATAGTCGGTGTCTTAATGGTATGGGCAAGACATTTCGGAGAATTTGTGTTTTTTTCTTTCCTTTCCTTCCTGCTGGGCGAGTCGGATGTGTACACAAATACCGAGTACCACGTTGCAATTGACGTGTGTAGTATCTTACCATGGTCTACTTGTCAATGTGTGTGTCACTTGTACATAGACTACGTGCGAGATGGGGCTTATCTCTGTGCGATCCCCCGTCGCTGTTTCGTTGAAGAGGAGAAAGGGAACATGGCAGTAAGGAATTACCTTGAGCGCGGAAGGAAGGGGGAACCCTCTTCTCGAACGATCAAACATGCGTGGCGTTTTGCAAATCCAGGAGATGGCGATTCCGTTGGGGTTTCGAGATGGCGGGAAGAGAGTCAGGATGATGGGGCACTGGTGAGGCACTTCGGGGGCCATCCCTGGACATACAGGGTCTGACTAGACATTTTTCCCAAGCCTCTCGGGACAAGGGAAAGAAAGAAGGAGAAATGGTAGGTTTTGTATGATGGCGTAGCCTTGTAGGGGAGCGTTTCTTGTTGAGCAAGGGACGGACGCACACCATCACCCGCCACACACGGGAACAAAAAGCAGGTGGTTAAAGTTGACGTGCGTATGGCATATGCAGGTCCAGAACATAATGAAGCAAAGGCAAAAGTTTAAAAGTCAAAGCAAAGTAATGCGCAAGCCGCTTTACGAACGGGTGGGAACGAAAAAGCCGCATAGAATATGCAAGTACGAAGGATTGCCATCATCATGGCTGGTGGCTGCGGCTTGGCATAAGGCACCGTGGCTCGCGCATGCTCGGTTCTCTACCATGTGGGCATGGGTCCTCGACCATCCGTTCCCCGAGGGAGTAAGGCTGTGTATGGGGCCCTGGGCTCTGTAGTGACGGGTAAGACGGGATAGGGACTGAGGGTGTGTGATGATATGCCCTGTGGACCCACGGGTGCAACGTGTGATGTGCGTGCTTGCTGCAGGGAGGTTTTGGAACCACAAGGGAAAATCCGGGGAAAAGTACCCAGAATTCAAACGAGGCCAACTCGGATAGCGAAGATGCCTGGAGGGCAGAAACCTGCTTAGCAGGGAGTAGACTGGAAATGTGATATAGAGATTGTGAAATCGTCTGAGCTTTTCTTGATCCTCTTCCGTTCGCAGCCTTTCCCTTCCCTACGGTTCAAAACTTACCGTCGTTCCTGTTTCCTCTGCCTTCACTTCTTGCCTGGTCCGTGACCGTTTCTTCTTTCCTGGGGATTGTCTGTATTCTTCTTTAACTCCCCCCTTTTCCCATCCTTTTCTTCTTCTGCTTAGATAGGACCGTCTCTCGTGCCGTGCACGACCCTCTCTCGCGGTTTCCTTTTTGCAACCTGCTCAGTACACATGTTGCGCCTTGGATTGCGTTCTTGACCGTTCGTTGTTGGAGTGACTTCATTGGACGTTCATTTCGAATACCTTTTCCTTCATCCACCAAATACGTATCGACGACTGCAGACGGAGGCGAGGGCAGTAAGGCACCATGGTGTACTTACGTCCAGGGTTTATTGTCGTGATCGTTGGGACGACCTTGACGGCACTGTCTACTTTGGTCGTAGCCTTCAGGTGCGTATCCCCTCACCCAAATACATCAGTATATGGACTGCAATCGAAGAGAGTGTATAGCTAACAGGCTGGCAATCAGGTACTTTTGTCGGTATTATCGCATGGGCCAGGTCGCGGCTGCGGACCATCTTATATTTGTTGCCTTGGTAAGTTCCTTGCCAATGCGCTCACAAGTCAAAAGAAGAAAAGGAAAGGAAAGAAGCTGATATACGGACAGGTAATGACGTGGGGCAACACGGTCATAAACTACTATCAAGACGAATCCAGTCGTAGATTCCGACCTTCTCAATTCAAAAACCCTGTAGGTCTTCATTCTGCGATTGCATCTTTCAAACTTCTTCGCCTACTCATTCATTCCCTATTTCTGTGAGAACCTCTCCAGTCAGTGACTAACTTTTTCATAGGAAAAGCGCCCCAAGCTCGAGGTAGCCCTTCGTGGTACACTCGTCACCTGGTATGTCTATCGCATGACGTATGGTGTGGCGCTCTGCTTTGTCAAATTGAGCATTCTCTACTTCTACCGCTCCATTGCCACGAACCGGACTTTCAGGCGCGTAGTAAACGGTACCATTCTCTTCGTGGTCCTCTACACAATCAGCACCACCCTCGCATCCGCCTTCCAATGTACGAACCCGGCAGCATCCTACGACACTTCTGGATACCTTGCACAATTCGGCGTCAAAACTGGTAAAGAGCCGCTGAAGAACGTCACGTGTTTCGACCCATCCAAACTGTGGATATTTACTGGAGCTGTAAATCTCTTCACCGACGTGCTCATCATGGGCATGCCCATCCCGACACTGCTCAGTCTCCGAGTCCCCATGAGCAAGAGACTGGCGCTCATTGGCATCTTCAGCGTGGGTATCATGGCCATTGTCGCGTCCTGCGTCCGCATGTGGGTGATGGCACTGTGGGCCGAAAACGCAGTGAACGCAGCCAGATTTGGTACAGACCTGTTACTTTGGGGCCAGGTTGAAACCAATGCTGGGATCGTATCTGCGTCGGTGCCATTCCTGAGGCTGGCGTGGCGTGGTAAGGACAAGAGCTCAGAAGTTAGCTCGGGGGTTAGGGGAAAGTTGGGTAGAAGAGAGGTCAAGGAGATCATCCAGGCACCTGTTCAGAGTCCCAGCCCGGATCAAGAGCCAGAGTGGCCGTTGAATGGAATCAAGAAACATGTGTCCATTCGCAGCAGCGAGGAGTTTTTCGATAGGAACGAGAAGGGGTTACGTGGGAACCCGGCGTGGGGGGATTTCATCACAGTGCCGGAGGAGTGGAGCAGCAGAGGTAGCGGCAAAAACAGCGGTGAACTGGAGCAACCGGCAAGGGTGTACATGACGGTTTGAAGAAGAGGAAGAGTGAGGAAATGCAATGCAATGGAACGAGAATCACGCTACCCAGGTTACGAACCAGGCTCCCCTAATCCATTCGATATGACGAGAGGTAGGGAGTGAAGTCTGCTGAGACGATATTGATGAGGTTCATACTTTCTTTTTACCCTGTGCTTTATTTTCTAGTGTTGGAGTGGTTCAGTAGCTGGCCTACTGTGGCCGCTACCTGATGGGGGATGATTTTGCTATGTATCGTGTGTTAGACATGTAAAAGAAAGAAAGACGTTAATGCCCTATGATATAGCATACGATGCAGCCACTTTGGGCCATGGCCTACCCAGAATTGCACTCTCGACCATGTAATATGAATTGACCTTGATGGGCATCGGGCCTATTGAATGGCCAGCCGGAGGTATCCTCTATTAGGAAATTTTTCGGGGCGCATAATGTGATTATGTTGGGGACGCGGTTCCCCCAACGATTGACGTCTGGGTAGGCGAGTATGTTTGAGGATCGAACAAGATGTGCGGCTAGGCTTGTACAAAGTAAGCACGCGGGCGAAGAAGCGCAGACTAAGCGGCTTGGGAGTGCGGAAAGTCGAGGAGGCTCACTGAGTATTACGAGAGAGTACGAGCGAAGGGTGGCCGGAGGATCCAACATGTCTGTCTGGAAAGCGGAGTTGCACGGCGCGCGCAACGCAGCACCATCCACCCTCCGTGCATCATCATCATCCACCCATCTACCCATCCACCCATCTTTGAGACGATTTACACGTACATATATACAGCACATACATGGTTATTTGTTATCGTTTAGATAGCATCGCGGGAATCACAGCACCGTAAAAGGAAACATACAGATCGGCACCCCGCCAGCGCTACGAGCTCACGACCCACCCTGATGCAGATGACAGCTCGTCGCTGCTAGAGTAGAGTACCTAGACATCCTATTCACTGCCCTTACTTTTCCCACCTTCACCTTTCCTTTTTCCACCGTGGCGGTCTCACGTGTCTCTTACCTTCTCTTGTGCGCCGTAGCCCTCTTCGTCGCTCTTTCCGCCACCCTGGCTTCTCTCCGCATCGGCCTTCGCCCCTCATCCATCACCCAGTACCTCAAGCCAGGTCGCCTCTCCACCATCTACCCTTCTGTACAGGCCCAGCGCCCGCTTATGAACAGCAGTATGGCCCCCGAGAAGTACAGGAAGCCGCCTCAGCTACCCCCCAAGTTCACTGCAACCCCCAGCAGTCTGATCGAGGAAACGAAGCGGTTGATCGAGCGGTCGCGAAACGTCCAAGATGGCATCGTGAGGGACGTCACCCCCGAGACTGCCTCCTTCGAGAACACAATTCTGCCCTCCGCGCGCGATGACAACAAAATGGCCATCGAGTCTCACATCATTGGCTTCTATCAGGCTGTGTCCACGGATAAGGCCCTGCGCGACGCTTCCACAGAAGCTGAGGCGTTGTTGGACGACTTCGGCATCGAGTCCAGCATGCGCGAGGACATCTTCGGTCTTACCGACGCTGTCTACAAGAAGAAGGAGAATCTCGATCCGGAATCACAGCGGTTGCTAGAGAAGGACTACAAGTCGTTCATTCGCAATGGATTGAACATTCCCGCGGGGCCCAAGCGCGATCGCTTCAAGGAGATCAAGAAGCGATTGAGCGAGATTAGCATTGCATTCCAGAAGAATCTTAATGAGGAACAGGGTGGTGTATGGTTTACCCCCAAAGAGCTTGATGGCGTACCCGAGGATGTCGTGTCGTCGTTGAAGAAGGGTGAAGGCGAGAACGAGGGTAAAGTCTGGCTTACTTTCAAGTATCCCGACTTGTTCCCGACGTTGAAGTACGCCCACAGCGCAGACACCCGCAAAACGCTCTTTGTCAAGAACGAAAACAAGTGCAATGGCAACGTGCCTTTGTTCCGCGAAGCCGTGCTCCTGCGTGACGAGGCTGCCCGCATGCTCGGGTACAACAACCACGCCGAATTTAAGATCGAGGACAAAATGGCCAAATTGCCCAAGACAGTTGATGACTTTTTGGGCGATTTACGCACACGTCTTGCGCCGGGCGGCAAGAAAGAGATCGAAAAGCTGCTTGAGCTCAAAAGGCAGGACTTGAAGGACCGATCTATCAACGATGGAACAGATGAGAAATATTTCCTCTGGGATTCACGATACTACGATCGGTTGATGCTAGAGAAGGATTACTCTCTTGATCACCAGGTCATTGCGGAATACTTCCCACTTCAAACCACAATCCAAGGCATGCTCAAAATCTTCGAAGAGCTCTTCGGAATGGTGTTCATTGAGATCATCGGTGAGGACCGTGCTGCTCTCGCTGATGGTGGTAAGAGCTCCGATATTGTCTGGCATGAGGATGTCCAGGTCTTCAGCGTCTGGGACGATGAGGGAGAAGGTTCCGGTTTCATTGGTTATCTTTACCTCGACCTCTTTCCCCGAGACGGAAAATACGGCCACGCCGCAAACTTCAACCTTCAGCCTGGCTACATAGATGAGAACGGCAACCGAAGGTATCCTTGCACGGCCCTGGTCTGTAACTTCTCCAAGCCTACACCCAAGAAGCCTTCACTGCTCAAGCACGAGGAGGTGGTTACACTCTTCCATGAGCTTGGACATGGCATTCACGATCTTGTCTCCAGGACGACATACTCCAGATTCCACGGAACGAGCACCGTTCGCGACTTCGTGGAAGCTCCTAGTCAGATGCTTGAGAACTGGTGCTGGACGCCCTCCCAGCTCCGCTCTCTGTCCCACCACTACTCATACTTGTCGTCGGACTACGAGGCCGCCTACAAGGAGTCATCCGGTGCCGACCAGAAGCCTTCGGAACAAATCCCCAATTCCCTGGTTGCCAAGCTTATCAACACCAAGCACGTTAACGATGCGCTCTTCAACCTTCGCCAGCTACACTTTGGCATGTTCGACATGACTGTACACGAGCCCAAGAGTCACGAAGAAATCGAGAATCTGGATATTACCACCACCTACAACAAGCTTCGCAAGGACATCTCGCAACTTGACGGACCCGAGGCGCTCGGTGGAGACTGGACATGGGGCAATGGCCAGGCCACCTTTGGCCATCTCATTGGTGGATACGATGCTGGGTGAGTTCGAATTTTTTCAGTACAACCCTAAGTCTGTTTGTGTGATTATTGGTGTCGTACTGACCTATTGATTATTTAGATACTACGGCTATCTCTCTTCCCAGGTCTACTCCACCGACATGTTCTACTCGGTTTTCAAGGAGAACCCCATGAACGGCAAGGAGGGAAGACGGTACAGGCACACCGTTTTGGAGCGTGGAGGGTCTAAGGAGGAGATGGACATTCTTGAGGAATTCTTGGGCCGCAAACCGAGCACCGAGTCTTTCTACAAGGAGTTGGGCATTTCCAAGTAAAGTTACCATCGTGTAACTCTACTGCATCTACCCATCCCCAGGAACGCTTAGAAAATCACGATAAAGATAAGAAAATAATAATCTATATGAGTGTACATAGCGGATCAGAACTCTTCCTCCCACGATTTTTTTTACACCTACTTTGATTCATGTGCTCTTTTCCTCATCTCTGATACCCCAGGTCATGACTACATGACAAACAAATCACGGAATTAGAATTCTATATACGTCCGATCCTCCTCAGCTAGCCCGCTCAACGCATCATGTCCAATACGATTCGCTACAACCAACGAAGAGTCAAATTATCCGGTCTTCCCCGCAGCAGCAGCCTCATCCTCATATTCGCCAATCGCCTTCACCTTTGCCGCACTGGCGCTCCCGTGATCAAATCGATACGCCAACCACTCCTTGGCCAACCGTCTCGCAAGCTCCAACCCAACCACCCTCTCCCCCATACAAAGCACCTGCGCATCATTACTCAACACGCTCCTCTCCACACTGTAAGAATCATGCGCCGTCACGGCTCTGATTCCAGGGACCTTGTTCGCGGAGATGGCAACACCGAGACCGGTGCCGCAGATGAGGATGGCGCGGTCGACGGTGCCGTCCGCGATGAGTTTTGCGGCGCGCACGGCGACGTGCGGGTAGGCTTCTTTATCCGTGGTGGCGGGGACGCCGACGTCGGTTATGGAGCTTACGAGGTTGGGCAGGCTGTTGAGGTCTTTGGTTATGGCTGCTTTGTACGAGACGCCGGCTTCGTCGCTGCCGATTGCTATGCGGAGAGGGGTTGGGGAGGACATTGTGGTGGTTTCTCTCTTTTTCTGGCTAATCTTTCCTTTCTCTCTTCTTTTTTTATATATATCTCCTTCAGCGGTTTTTTGCTTCGTGGCAGAGTTGTGCTTTACAATTCACTCGTGTCGTACTGATCCTCGATGGGTAAACTGGCGACGGTATATGTATCTCGCTCGCGACGATGCGTGTTTCCACCGGTAATATCTTGCTTGAGAACCGTCTTGGTAGTTGAAGGGGTACCGATGACGTTTGTCTGCGTTTCCAAGCTCAACTTTCCACTACCTACACTGACAATCTTCTTCCCGACTGGAGAAGAAGTGCGTTTCTCTCTGAGAACGCCTTCGAAGGTTTTTTGGACAGTGTGTTCGAAAGGCCTGATTAGGGTTTCGACGCTGGACTGTTGCTGTCGGTGCCGTTGATCGTCGCGATCTTGAGAATTTGCTCTTGAGTGGGATGTTTTACGGTTAATGTGGTCTTCTACACTCTGTCGAATGTGCTCGGCGTTGGTATCCAAGTTCAGAGAAAAGAGTGAGTTATTCTGCGGTGATGATGGTTGTTCTGGCATCTTGTACTCGGGCCGCGGGGTCGCCAGGCTATTTAAACAGAACTGGGCAAACTGTTATTATTAGATAGTATTAGAGACTCAGTATAGGTAGAGAGTGTTTCCGGGCCGATGGTTGAATTGCGGTGGCTATTTGGGAATTCAAACGGCGACGGACATGGCCTGTTTGGGGATCCCGCTCTGGGGGTGGGGGTGGGGAACACTGCCCCGCCTCACGTGTAAACACTGGTTGGCTGCTCATAATCCACGGAACGGGACAAGACGGAGGTATTGGCGAGGATCTCGTTACGAGGATCGGTGGTTGCGCCGAAGGACATATGAGGAAGTTGGGTATAAAACACCCTGTAGGACCTGTCACTTATCCTGCCTCAACACTTACATTCATGACCATTCTGCAATATTTGTCAAGCCCAGGCGGCCTCGAATTGAGATAGGTGCATGCTGTAACTCTTGGTATATATCTGCTCATGGCATGATTGACAACAAATGCGAATAGATTGGGATAAACCTGCAAGGCTAAATAGATAATGTACAGATGAAGCTGATCAGATGTGTGCTTTTTGCGCCAGTGAGTCTCCCCCTGGGCTCAAACCGAGAGCCCAAGCAAGACCGAGAGAATGTGTGGGCCACCTCCCAATGCCCAGAACGCCATGTTACTCGCATCCTGAATGCCTGCGCTCAGGACCTTTCACGATATACCCTCACTGTGGACCTCTCTGCTGGAAAAGCCCGTTTTGAAAATCCATGCCTTCGCCGCCGCCATTGATACCAAAAAAGTGAAACCTTTACGCACCATTCGTCAGTATCCATACTCGTTAGATCGCAAAGGGGGCTGCAGAGTAGCTTTGATAGAATTGATCGACAATAGCTGACGTATCGCCCGTAGAGTTTTGGAGGAAGGCATACCAGTCTTCCACGTTGAGGGTGGTGGGCACAATCGGATTATGAGGCCCGTTGCTGCTGTTGCTCCATGCATCATCGCTGGCAGCATTTTGTTGGTTCTGCGCTATCAGATTGATCTGCTGCGCCCATCCTGCCGCGTTGTGTTGGTCAAAGCCTGACATGGACGCATTGTCCTGGCTAGACTGCATTTGTTGCTGTGGCATCGATTGAGGCGTCATGTCATTGTTGCTGGGGTGCATTGCCAGCGACTGAGGTCGTGACAATGCAGGATCCACAAGGCTGTGGCTCTGAAGTGGGGAGATTTGAGGAATATTCAACTGCGACTCAGCTGGGAACAGCTGGTCTGGCTGAAAGTTCTGCCATAGTTCCTGCGAAATATTGGGCGAGTTTCTCGTTACGAGGAACAAATCTGGAGGGGTGCCTGGATATGAATAGGATGGATTGAACGGAGTAGTAGGTCGGGTACCCGACCTTGAAGGTCCCATGAACGTATCGTTGTTTTGGCGTGCCATTTGCGGTGAACCGTGAGTCATTGGAGGCATTTGCGATCCCAAATCTCGAGAAGGTGTCACAGCAGGTGTCTGTGGGCGCGAACGCTCGTACGAGACTTGAGGGGCCGGTGGTCCATTCACGTTGGGCGCAAGACCAAAATCCATATCGTCAAACTTTCGCTTCTGCGATTCCTGTGCAGGTTTGGGCGGAGGTGGAGGTCCTGCCATCGGCTTAGCCTTCTGGTGGCGCTTGCCGGCTGCTTTCTGGAGGCGTTCCTCAAGGTGTTTGTTTCCGAGAATAGACTCAAAAAGCGTATGTACCATTTTGGCAACAAGCCAAACCTTGGAGACCTCCTTGAGCGCATCCATACATGTCTGGAGCCGCTGCTCTGTGGCTGAGACTATCGACTTATTGGATGAGCGCATCTGATAGACGTGCATGATAAGCGCTGAAAACAAACTGTACACAATGAAAGCTGGCGTATACCGCAATTCATCATGAGCTCGAAGGTTTTCAACAATGGAAGTGATCATTGCTGCTGCCTGGTAGGCAATTGTTCTCGAGGGGTAAGCATGCTCTTCGATGCCATCACCATTTAATCTAGGTGAACCAGCAGGTGGCATGTGCGCGCGATGTAGCAAACACAGTGTAGTGCTGAAGGGGTCAGTTTGTAGTAGTATAATGGATAGTAGTAGAGTCTTACTAGTAGTTAGAATGTAATAATGCTGCCCAGAAGTGATGACGGGATGTTTCCCAGTGAACTTCTGGGGGACAATTCTGCAACCAATCCGCAAGCGCCATATCGCTGTGTGTAAGGTCGATGGCATTCGTCCGTCGGTATTTGGATGCCACTGAATATTGCTGCGACAACACTAGACCCATTATCTCACATAGTTTAACATAGTTGATAAAGAAATGGACGTGGACTGGATCCGGAGCGTATTCAGCAGGCCGATCAGGCTCATCTTCGATGAAATCATCCTCAGTGATCATTTCAACATCGGAGTCTTCTGGGTTGATGGCAACTGGGCGACCAAGAGCCACCGCTACCGATCGATCCCGGGAAAAGAGAGTCCACCATATTCGCTTCCACAGCCGTTTATCGGATTTGCTGAGCTGTGATCCCTCTACGCTTCGGTGCATGCCGGATCCCTGAGCTACAACGATGCCTACTCGACTCCAGTAGAACACATTCTTGGTAACGTCTTCCGGACCTTCCCAATACCAGCCCATTAGAATGAGCGACTGAACGATTGTTACCCGGTCGTCTTCGTAGTTGGCATCGAACAAAGCTTTTGCACGTTTGTAGAAGGTCATTGCTGCGGGAGTGGTGGAGCCGCTCGAGTCCATCAGTTGTGAGTTGGTGCATACACGGGAACCGGCCAGGAGGATCGCCTGTAGCAATAGGAGAGACGGAGGATTCTTTGGGTCCCGGTATTGGCGCATGAATCGACTCCGATTGATGACAGGAACAACGGGAGCGACCCATCGAAAGAACGCATCCACCAGCTCGTCACATAAAGATCGAGGAGGAAGTAAGAAGGCTCCGCGCTGGTGTAATATCTCAATCTCCATGTTGTCCAGCTCGTTGACGCGTGCTTTGGCACCGCGCACATTCTCAGGCAGCGGGTAGTGAACAGTATCCGTGGCGCCATAGCGATCGTGAACGAGCAGCGATAGGTTTGATGACTCGCCCAAATATGCGACGCGGCCGGCCTCCTTGATGGGGGCGCGTGCAAACTTGGGCTTCATGAATTGCACATAGGTGCCATTGTGGGTGGCTTGTTGGGCAGCATAGGCAGTAGAGACCGTAGTCGAGGGTGTGCCATCGGGGGAATTGTAGACGGTAGTCTTGTCCCGCGGTTCAGGGTTGGGAGTGGTGGAGGTGTTGTTGGTGGTGCTGGGGGCCGGCGAGCGTTCGTCGTTGTCGCCAGTCTCGCTTCACCGAGGGTTAGGAAGGGGGTTGAAGAATTGGAGGAGGGGAATACCTCTGTGAGTCCTGGGCCTTGACGGCTTGCGTCTTCTTGCGCTTCGGGGCGGGGATGCGGCATTCGATGGAGAAGGCAGTGCAGTTTGTGCAGGGCACCCCGAGGCTGGCGGCGTCGCATCGTACCTGATCAACGGTTAGGTCAAGGGGATGGCGGTAAGCGGCGGGGAGAAGCGCACCTTGCGCGCATGGCAGGCTGCGAGAATCGGCTGTTAGCAGTCGTTCACAACATTTGATCGCAGCTTATCTCGTCGCGTATCGATCGTAGTTGGGATGGTTGGTCCATGGTTTAGGTGGCAGCCAACCTCGGTGCCGAGGCACTCGAGAATGGATTACTACCGCATCGCTCCAAGATGGCGCGCTCAACTACACACGCGCCTGGACCAAGGCGCGGAAGGGGGTGAGAAAGGAGTGAAGAAGGAAATGCCGTCACATACTTTCACAGGCCCGTGAGGCTCTCTGCCTCCGGAACGATGGGTGCATCTGCGCTTGCGCCCTGCTATACGTGAGCAAGACAATGGAGCGGGGAACGGCGCACGCAGCCAGACAAGGCAAGGGAGGAGACGTACGCAGCTGTCATGTTGCTGGGAGGGCCGCCAGCAGCAGTCGGGCCTGACTGCGGCGGAGAGTGTGCAGATGGTGCCGGAGTCGCCATGAAGCTGCCGTGAAGCTGCTCCCCAGACATATTGTCGGGTGTGTGTTTGGGTATATCGAAACTTAAGCAGGCTGACAGGCGACAGCAGGTACGGTATGTAGTTAGGAGGGAGGGCGGGCCCGCTCAGAAAGGCCAAGCCAACTAGTGCCGTGTGTCCGATGCACCATGTACATTCACTCGATGGCCCAAAACAAACCCTCACCCTCTCGTTGACCGCCTTGAAACTCATCGTCACGTTACGGGCCATCTAGAAGGTTTCCCATGGCTCACGTCTGGTCCATCTCCTTCCCAATGACACACTCTTGTATGTATACTGCGCTTCCCGGCTGTTGGAGGGCATGCATATGTCCAGTAGCAAACTACACGTACGCCAACATGCGCACCGCATGCGCCATCTGCCTCTGATTGGTCTGGTCATTGTGATATGCTGTTGCATCTCCCTGTATCCGCATCTTCTCCAAGCAAGCAAGCAAGCAAGCAGCAGGTATATTGTATTACTCCGTACTAACCCACCAATGTCGTAGTCTGGCCAAATAGCCCCATGACATGCATCCGAGACACTACAGAGATGCTGTCTCTCGCCTATGCCTGAAGGCCTCCAGTTTGATGAATTTGTTGTCAGGGCTTATGTACTTCAACTTCACTTCGCCCACTTGCTCCGCCTTGACTTCCTCTTCCGATGCCCACAGATACGCGTCGTGCTCTACTGGATCCAGCGCAAGTGTGGCCAGGCTTTTGACCTCCATCTCGAAAATGTGCTTCACCCATCGCACTGCTCCATCACCAAATTCGAACGTTCCAACTTTCCGTACTATTCGCGTTGCTTCGAGCCCTGTTTCTTCCTTGAGTTCTCGGACTGCCCCGTGGAGAATTGTTGTGTCTGGCTCATCAACTTTTCC
The DNA here is from genome assembly GCA_948474695.1 of Periconia digitata. Lineage (NCBI taxonomy): Eukaryota > Fungi > Ascomycota > Dothideomycetes > Pleosporales > Periconiaceae > Periconia > Periconia digitata. Next base: position 831,098 of record CAOQHR010000007.1, on the reverse strand, counting down.
TCCGGGGATTTCCTGTACCAATAGTAAGCGATTGGTTGACAATGGAATGTCGCGTGCGCAACTCGTACCCAAAAACAAGGGAAAGCCTTTTCACTCTTTGCTCGCTGGACAAGCAGCAGCTTATTTTCCTCGTTGAAAATGGTAATCCCAACACATACGACGTGGTGTTGGCTATTTTGACCGAGGTACTCCTTCTCCGATACCTGGTATTTGTGAACCGACGGATCGCATTCAAATGGATATCTAGATTCTTCAGACGAAGAAGCCATTGTATAGAGCAAAGAAAGGGTCAGATGGACAGACTGATGATCCGCAATATGATGGCTGCTGTGCTGCTTAATAGAGGCCAAGATCACGGCTGCCTTGATACAGCCACAAAAATGGCGTTTAAACACGACGCTACTAGACCAATAGCACTCTAGACCTTTGCCTAAGATTGATGCCCAACTACTGAATGTAGCCAGTATCCATCAGGCGACAAGAGATACAGCAAAAGTAGATAAGATCATATAAATGGTACACATTAACAACGTTTCAAATACTATTGGGGCAGAGGCCAAAGATGTCGGAGATGCAAATGCTCTTATATTAAGGTTTGGCTTGTCCGTTTCCGGTTAGAATGCTTTCCAGCAGCTCGTTGGCGCGTGCTTCTTCGATGTTTGGACTTTGTAGGCGTCATTCGCCAACACACCAACCATTCACTCCCACCGTACTCTGACTTTTACATTCTCTCAAGCGCATTGAGCCCGCCATACAGGCAGAGATTGTGCCCTCGATATACGCCATGCCGCGTCCCAGGAAGGCCAAAGTCGCGTCTACGACCGCGCGCGTCGCGAAACCGTCCCAACCCGCAGATCCAACCCCGCCCAAGAAGCAACTTTCCAAATCATCCCAAAAAGCCAGCGCAGTGGGCGCTCAGCCTTTGGACGAATTCAGCGACGACAGTGATGGTCTTGTTGTGAGAGCGACCAGGTCGCGATCGAGAATGCCATGGCAGTTTGAGCCGCAAAAAGATGTCGACTTCACCATGACCGGCGCGCTCCTTGCGGAAGATGTGCAGACCGATGCTCTTGGTGGAAGCAATCATACACCTCAGTCCAAAACTCCGAAGCGAACGCGTCGCTCATTGAATAGTGCGCAGGTTTCTTCCGTAACGAAGACACCTGCCTCGGAAACCAGACAGGGGCGTTCGACGCGAGCAAGCGCGCGCGGTACACCAACAGAAGACGTGGACAGCAGTGGTTTTGGGGACCAATTACTATCATTCACTTCGTTAGGATCGGACTCTCCTGCCCATGGAACGCGCCCACCATCCGCTATCAAAGTTGGTGCAACTCCGGCCCACGAACAGTCCGTTCTCGCTTTGGCGAATTTCAAGCGACGCCCGAGACAGCACAGCCTACTAAGGTCGGTTCAGCCGACGACGGACGTTGAGGACAACGATCTGGACGACTTCGACTTTGATTCCTTCTTACCTGAAGCCGAATCCACCCCATTGCACGTGCACAAGGCCGCCCCTGGTGAAATCACTGGAAATGATAGTGGGGTGAATCTGTCCAGCTCAGGCTCTCGCGGAAAGAAGAGGAAGTTATCGCCAGTAGTCCAAGTCCCCAGATCTTCTCCACCGTACGATGCAGGCGCAGCAGACGTAGAAAGTCCCCCATTATCTTCGCCAGGACTGCCCGAAGTGATTCATAGCGCAGAAGAGATGCAAAGGGCCCAGGGCGGGGAGGAGCCTGACCCTTATAGTGAGACCATGGCTCCGCCTATGTCTAGCAGCGACTATGAGCATGATGTGATTGACGTTCCACGACCCACGCGGCGAGCTGCACGGACAACGAGGGCGACTTCCACAAGAGTAACCGGGGACATTGATTCAGAAGAAGAAGCAGAAGAAGAAGCAACACGCAGCCTCAAACAGACCAGAGGGAAGCAAAAAACCAAGAACGGTTCTGGTATCTCTACAGCCAAGCTACAGTCCCTTTTGCCACGTCGACGAACACAAATACGAAAGGAAGTGGATGAGTACGATATTCCCGAGGACAGCGATTCTGATCTGGATGAGCTAGCATTACCGGAACGTCGCTCTACGGCAGCTAGCAAGCCAGTGGGACAGAGGACCAAGAAGAAAACGCGTGCCGCAAAGAAACCCACAGCGAAGGCGCAGAAAAACCCTAGGACATATGGTCGACGCCAATCGTCCGACAAAGAAAATCAGGAGGAACGAGAGGAGGAAGTTGATGATGGTAGCGATGCTGAAGATACGATTGAAGTGGCGACAACGACAAAACCTTCGAATCACCTAGAACTCATGGCAAAGAAGTTTGAAGAGGTGGATGAATTTGAGCTCGATTTCGAGAGTGTCAGCTACGTTCAAACAAGTTCACCCTCCCGGTGATGATGGTGTCCGATAATCTGTTATACCTACACACATAAGTTAACTTCATGTTGTCGATGGTGCTAGGCGCTTGCTTGTGGTGTCTTGACGATTATGATCGCTGGGGCTTTGAGCTTTGCGCGAAGATTATATCCAGCGTCGTAGTCAATTTAGGTTGCGCGAGCAATATGATACACACTTGAAGGGTTTGATTCAACATTCCACCGGACAAACATAGAGTGAATGCTTCACATGCTGACTAGCCCGATTACTGGCTGAAACTGGAAAGCAAGGCGACCAAGTATTTACAGCGTAGGGCATTTTCCAAGGATTGCTAGTTTTGCGTAGAATCTTTTTCCGTCTCCTGTTTCTGTGTGGGTTTTTGATGTCAATAGCGAAGCTGTTTATGTGGCCTCTGCAGGTGCATGATTGGATCAAGTAATTGATTGATGGCCACGATTCATGGGGGCATTCGCGTCACGTAATGATTAGCAGGTTGGTGGAAACACACGGGGACCCCAAGGCGGGAATGTCGGCCTTTGTGTTAGCCCATGGCCCAGGCTCCAAGTAAGACACCTATTGGCTCGACACATGCATACGTCTCCGTCTTCGATAAGCCAGCCTCACCTCACCCCGAAACCATCGCATCCGCAACTGCCCTTTCGTGTCTTTCTGGGAACTCGCACACCCTCTCGCCGTCCCGAGAATGCCCCAGTGACTTGAACATGCCCATTCCTGACCGTTCCGACCACCTGTCCTATGCTGCTCCTCTATTCACCGTCGCGCGCGGCTCACCAGTGCCATGAACCCCACCAATGGCTCTCCATCCTTTAAGAGCAGTTCGTCTGCGGCAACCTCCACCCTCCGCCCGCGAACTCGCCGCTTGATCTCTGTCGAAGATGAACTGTATCCTGTCTCTGCAAGCGAGCACACATCCCCGGCCGCCTCCAGATCGGCATCGCCTGTCCCGAGCACCAATCCGAACCGATCCAATATCACCTCCGCACCGTCCTCCTCGTTCACTCGTTCCCCAATCTTCGGAACACAGTCTTCCAAATTCAATCGCGACACCACAAACCCACTGTCTGGGCTATGGGGTAATTCATGGTCCGCACTCCAAGGCTTAGCCACAAACGTGCTGGGAAGTGACGCGGGTGCGAGCGGGGATGACACCACTTCAAGTCGGCGACGGAAGCCACTGTCGGCTACCCATCGCCGCACATCGAGCAGCGCCCCACCGAAACATTGGGGTCCAGCAATGTCGGCGAGCTCACATGTTGGTGCCGGTACACAAGAAGAGAGGGAGAGTATGGTTCGAGCTATGAAGCGCAAGGACATGCTGATAGCCAACGAGCATCTCGTGTCAGACTCGGTCGGCCGCATCAAGCGGAGGAATTCGGATGAGCGACTGAGCTCTTCAGCACCACCTGGTGATAACGACGACCGCGACGCGCTCATCTACATACACCACGTGAAACCACAGGATACCTTGGCGGGCATCACCATCAAGTACGGATGCCAACAGGCTGTGCTTCGAAAAGCCAACCGTATGTGGCCCAACGACACCGTACAGTTTAAGAAAACCGTCGTCATCCCCGTCGACGCTTGTGAAGTGAAGGGGCGTCCAGTGGCGGATTTCAGCGCGCGAAGCGATGACCTGTTAATCGGGGATTGGGGTGGAGACGCAGATACAGCGGAGAGCAAGTCTCCCACTTTGCCGAATAGCTGGACTTCTGGCAGTTCAAAAGATCCGGACACCACTTCTGTCCTATCCTCTTCCGTCTCTAATAGTGAACCCGAAAAGCCCTGGAAACATGATTCTTGGGTCCTCCTCCCAAAAGCCAAAGAACCCACAGAGATTGGCCGCATGCCGCGTAGGGCACTGGGCTTCTTCCCTCCTGCCCGGCGAAAATCTCTCACTTTTTCAGATACCGCTTCTACACCTACAGCATCTCTTGACCTGACCCGTTCTTCGACGAACACATCCTCACAATCGCATTTCAATTCACCTACACAAAACCTCAGAAGACCTCGTGCATCTAGTAACCTATCCAACGTTTCCTCAGCTCACGCTCGCCAGCGTAGTACGTCTGGTTTCCAGCTACACGGACCAGGAGGCGTAGGCACTATGGGTAAAAACGTACGTAGTCCGGGCCCTGCACAGGATGGCCTGAACAAGCTATTTGCTCAACATCTCCCCAATGTGGAACCGCCACCAGGCCAGGAGTATTTCACACCATGGGCACCTGGGCTTTTGGATGCGGAGTCGGGTGTTTCACACCAATATGGAGGTTCCGGCGCTCACACTCCGCTAGGTGGAGGAGATATCAACTTTCAAGAAATCGGTGGTGCGATAGAAGGTTGGATGCGCAAAGTGGGTAGTCAGGCTTCCAAACTTTTGGCTGAACCCACGACCCCTGGACAAGGCAAAAGATCTGCCGTACCGGTCATTGGAGCTGTTGGAGGCGATCTCGGAGATCTCATTGAGCTGAGAGACGATGCCTTTGAAATTGGGGATGGCGAGGAAGACCGGGGAAGGAGGGGGAACGACGTGGCGATACCGACCTCCAAACAGTATCAGAGTGCTAGACCAGATGTCAACCTTGTTCTGCGCCCAAGAGGCAAAGGTGGGGCTAGCAAGAAGGACTAGATTGTCCACCATTTGAGCGCCGACCCCTCAAAAGTATAGCATGGAGTCCAAGGAGTTTGTGATCCACAATAAGAAGTGCATGCAGGCATGGGAAATGTGTACGCTGATAGCTTGGTTAGAGTTTTTAGAGGCATTCCGGCGTACCTGAGTTTTCTCAATTTACATCACATCATATATTTGATCCTTGACAATTTTGCAAAAGTCATGTTGGCATCGATGGGGCGTTCTTGGGCTACGTAGTATCCACGACATCTCTCTCGTGATATTATTTTGTTAAAACACTCTTCAGGTTCTACATACAATTGTCAAATATCAAGTATTCATTGAACGTTGAATGCATACATGTCTATCTGTGCAGGGCACGGAATTGAGCATCTCGTGACCCGCTAGCCCGTGCTTTTTGTATTCAAGTCTCATACATGGGACAGACTCAATTCTCATCATTGATTCCATCAATTCTCATCTCGAAGCTGTATGAAGCGCCATACCATAATCACCCCGTTCCGGCGTTTGGCGTCGGCCCAGCGTGCCACTTTAAGCGGCGTTCAATCTGGAAGGTCGCTGTGGTTTGCGCGGTTTGATTCGGCTTTCTGCTCGCAACGGTCCCACTCCACATCGATAATATCAGGAATAGCTACGTCGCAATTCCCCGCAGCTCACAAAAAACAAGCACTTTCCGCCAACCCTCCCCTCCAGAAGCGCATCTCGATCCCAAAACTAGGGCTCGGTAGTTCCAGAGCATTGTACTCGATCATGCATCGTTCTCCTGCCGCCATGGTCACTAAGCCTGTAGTAACCGCGGATGTCTCCATCAACACCCCACGCGACCCTAATACTCTGTCTAACTACCACAATTTTGTGACTAGGCAGACGACCGCAGATTTTGAGATCGACTTTGACAAGAAGATCTTGAAGGGGGGTGTTACGCTGGGGTTGGAGAGTCTGACCGAGAAAGAGACGACTGAGATTGTCTTGGACACAAGGTACGTCAATTTCGAGCTTGTGGAATTGAAGTGATGTCATTCATGTTAGAGCCTAGCAAGACTGATTCTTTTGTGTAGCTTCTTAGACATCACGGATGTGAAGGTCGATGGAAAGGATGTAAAATGGAATGTGGGCGACCGCATCGAGCCTTATGGCGCCCCATTGAACATCACTTTGGATGAAGGCGTGCCGAAAGGCAAGACAACAGAAGTTTCGATCAAGCTCTCTACAACGGAAAAGTGCACAGCTTTACAATGGATGACGCCGGCCCAGACATCCAACAAGAAACACCCATACATGTTCTCTCAATGCCAGGCTATCCACGCCAGATCCGTTTTCCCTTGCCAGGATACACCAGACGTGAAATCGACCTTTGAGTTCAAGCTAAGGTCCCCACTTCCTGTACTGGCTTCTGGTCTACCCACTGGAGCCAAGGACTACCAGCCGGGCAAGGATGGAAAACCTGGCACTCTGCTGTATACTTTCGAACAGGAAGTTCCAATCACAAGCTATCTGTTTGCGATTGCGAGTGGCGATCTTGCTTCTGCCTCCATCGGTCCTCGTTCTACGGTGTGGACTGGCCCCGAAGAGCTGTTGGCTTGTCAATGGGAGCTCGAGGGCGAGATCGAGCCTTACATGAAGGCTATTGATTCAGTGGTGAAGCTCCCGTACCAATGGACGCAGTACAACTGCCTCATTCTTCCGCCATCTTTCCCATACGGAGGCATGGAAAACCCTGTGTGGACATACGCAACACCCTCCATCATCTCAGGTGACAAGCAAAACGTCGACGTGATTGCGCACGAGCTTTCTCACTCTTGGTCAGGAAATCTCGTGTCCGCAGCAAGCTGGGAGCACTTCTGGCTGAACGAAGGATGGACCACCTATCTCGAGAGGCGAATCCAAGCTTTTGTCCACGGTGAGCCGCACCGTCACTTCTCTGCCATCATCGGCTGGAAGGCACTCGAAGAATCTATCAAGCTATACGGAGAAGACCACGAGTACACCAAGCTCGTCGTGGATCTCAAAGGCAAGGATCCTGATGACGCCTTCTCTTCGATCCCATATGAGAAGGGATTCCACGCCCTCTACGCTTTCGAACTTCTCCTAGGAAAAGACAAATGGGACTCATTTATCCCGCACTACTTTGAAACCTTCAAATTCAAATCCGTCGACAGCTACGACTTCAAGTCCTGCCTCATCGACTTCTTCGCCAACGACGCCGAGGCCAAAAAGAAGCTCGACGACTTCGACTGGGACGCTCTCTTCTACAAGCCCGGTTTCCCGACTAAACCCGAATTCGACGACTCTCTCGTCAAAACATGCTACTCGCTCGCCGAGAAATGGAAAGCCCGCCTCTCGTCCCCCAACAAGGACTCCTTCACACCCAAGAAGCAAGATATCGAAGGTTGGATGGCCAATCAGTCCGTCGTTTTCCTCGAAAGCATGCAGGCTGTTGCTACGTCTTTCAGTCCAGAGGACGTGCACTTGCTCGGCGAAACATACGGCTACACATCCGAGAAGACGCAGAACATCGAAGTCGTGAGCCGTTTCTTGAACATTGGCCTGCAGGCTAAAGCCAAGGAGACGTACCAGCCCACTGCTGAGCTGCTGGGTAAGATTGGGCGCATGAAGTTTGTGCGTCCTTTGTACCGCTTGCTCGAGAAGGCGGATCGCGAGTTGGCTGTCAAGACATTTGACGCGAATAGGGACTTTTATCATCCCATTTGCAGGTACGTCTTGTAATTTCCTTTCCCTCCCCCCCTCTTAGTTGTCTATTGTCTATGCGGTGAGATTTGTCAAGATGAGACCATTGCGTAGCTAACTCGTCTTTTTTTGTAGGCAAATGGTCGAGAAGGATCTTTACGAAGGCAAATAAGTAGAAAGCCGCTCTCAATTCGGTCATTTGAAGCCTGTGGATCAAGGCGATGGAACATTACGTGACCCTTCAACCACATATTGACTTTTTTTTCTAAAAGAAAAAGTGCAGCCAAAACCTCCAATACTGATTGCATGGTTGATATCTTAGCAGCTGATATCTTTACTCGGTATGGAAGTCTCAATATATTTACTTTTATATATAGATACAAGTCCAGAAATTACATCTCAGTCTCCCAGTTTTTAGAATACTTGCTGTGCAATTGAGGAAAAAAAAAGTAAATCACTACATCTGATGTTCTCAATCGTCCAAGACCAGGCCACCCAACCACGCACGTATCTTGTCCAGGGCGAGCACTTCATGTCAATAGTCCAAAGTGTGATGAGAATCCTTAATCTCACCATCTATCCATCCATCCCTCAGCTCCCCTCAACTAACCCCCCAACTATTGCACCGATTCTACGTGCAGACCAAAAGCCGGGAAGAATTGGCATACTCGTTTCGGTGACTAGGATGTTGTCTGGATAGATGTCGTTGTAGGCCCAAGTCGAGAGAATGCAAATGGCGGATGGCGAGTTCGAGGGCGTTAATGAAGGGGGGTTTATCCATGGGGTTCACTTGTTTCCAACCGTTTTAGTGAGGTTGCCATTCGCTACCTTCTAGCTACCACGGTGGAGCATCATCGACGCGCTGTCTAAGTATAAGGCTAGTTGAGATATGGATCACACTGGACGGAGACGGCGGCGCCGATGATGCCGGTCGTGAAGCTATTGTTGCGAATCTTGAGGTAGCAGCAGTTTGCTTGAGAGTAAGAACGCCACGCTGCGGCAAGATGTTCAACTTGGTAGACAAGCCAGGGCGTAAGCTATATACCAAATATACGTTCCATTCACTGTATCAACTCCATTCAAAAGAAGAGATGAGTTGTACCTATCCTATCATTGTTTTACATGCGTGTAGACCAAACAGCTAAAAGGCGTGCATCAAACAGACCGAGACGAATCAAGATAACTCCGAAACCTAATAGAGGGAAGATGAGCGAAGGAGTGGGTGGGAACGAGGTTGAAATCGACCACTGGAAAAATAATGCCAAGCACGCGGTAATGAACAGAATACACCATAAATGACCTCTGTGGAGGTAGTGACGGGAGGGACAGAAGACAAGCAGATATCCGATCCCAAGCAGAAAGAGATAGCCCCTGGGAAATAAACAAAAGTCCAAAAAGAAGGGAAATCTCTAAGCAAAAGATTCACAAGTAATCAGCATCTTCACCAAAACCCACTCGGCAGAACGTTACTCATCTCCGTCATTTGAGAACCTCCGCAAGAACACCAATCATATAGCACCAGGCTCCAGCCCACACAACGGATCTGGCTACGCCACTAAACCCACTTCTATCCTTTTTTCTCACCTCCCGCGGTTTTTCTGCCTGGAACTGCATGTCACTTGAGCTCCCTTCGTTTGCTTTTATCTTATGTCTCGCCCACTTCGGGGGCTTTCTTTCCATTTCTGATCCTACGTGATGAGAAGATTGTTGCGCAAATTGATCCTGCTGATGATGATTTTGGGTTCGCTGCTGCTGTTGGGCAGCTCTTCTGCGCTCTTCAAAGTCTTGCTCGAGCTCCAATGAAGATGGCCCTGCGAAGCCGGTCGGCGAAAGCCGCGTGGTGCCGTCTATGGGGTTGACTTTCTGAGTCCATTCGCTGTTAGCGCTCGCGCTACTAGTCGAAATTCCCTCGATTTCGGGATTAGGCGCGGGTGTGGCGGGAAAGCGGACTGTATCCTCGCCGAACACTGCAGCTTCAGCGAGAGCTGTGCTGCGGAGAACTAGCAGGGTGGGACGAACGGTTATGATTTCGTAGGTGTGTGATTTAGGGAGATGTGGGAGGAATTTGATTGGATCTGTGAGTGTGCTAAGAGCGGTATGTAGGGGGATGATAGGGGTAGAGTCGTCGGTGGATGATGAGTTAGTGGCGGAGGTGGTTGGGGAAATGATAATCTCGTCAGTGGTTGGGTCGTACATGTAAGTCACATATGAGAGTTTGTGAGATACGGTACTTTCAGGTATCGGTTCTGTATTGACATCTGGATGCTCGGGTTGGACTGATGGCAGACTGGATGGGCCTGATATGTTTGCAGGAGTCGGACTTGTGACAGTTGTGACCTCTTCCACTTCATTCCTTGAAGATAAAGGATCAATGCTTTCAGCTGTAGTGGATGATGAACAGGCAAGCGATGAAATAATTGGCGAGACTTCGTCTTCCTTCAGCATTTGTAGCGTAGGTTGCTTTTGTGGTGTAGATGACTTCGACGGTGCTTTCTCCATGACGTTAGAGTTCGTGTTATCTTCCAAAATCTTTTCATTGCCATTTTCAGTTTCCGAATTCGACACAGATGTCTCCTTAGCGCCCGGAAGTTGTCGATGATGTATCGCGAAGGGACCAAAGAGCTCCTCATATACGGAATGTACTTCCTTAACAAGTTCGTTGCCACCCTTGTTCATCTCAGATTCAACGGATGGGCTGGCCTTGAGCTTACCAAGGTCGTCCAGTTGCGATTGGAATGGTCTAAATAGACTGTTTGTCAATGGCCTTGGCTCAGAGGCTGATTTAGAAGAGACAGGCTTTGATGTTCTCGAGTATCCATCGTCCGAGAGTCCTCGCATTGCTGCTTTGAAGCTGTCAACTTCTGCAGAGAGTTTAGCATCAGCTGCGGCCTTCATCTCTCTTTTCTTGACATCCTTTTTTGTATCATTGACAAGGAATTGCTCTTCAACTGGCTTCTGGCCACTTTTCACATCCCTTCTAGGCTTCTGAAGCTTATCCAATCCCTGTTTTGCATTGATACCATATTTTGTCATCGCATGTGTCAGAAGTCTGATCATTGCGAGGATGATATCCTGCAGCCCAAGGAGACTTGTGAGAACTCTGTTCAACAGATGTATTGGAAGCCCTCCCGGCCGGTCTATTCGAGTTTGAAGACCGAATATCATAGCGCGTATCAACCTCGCGAAATCTTGCAGTATGTCGGCGTCGACACTAAGACGCTCTTTTGCGAGAGGCTGGGGGGCAGCCGAGCGGTCGATATCTTCACATGCCATTTCTAATTCCTTCTCTAAGCTCAGAAGTTTGTGCTTCCAGATAAGCACCTTTTTTTCGATTCGCTTGGATTGTAAATGAGAGCCTGCAGTTGGTCCTCTTTTGACAATATTTTCAGTTATCCACGTCAAGCTAATTGTGCTTTGTCGCAGGCGTTTTACGAGCGGGGCAGACGCAGGCAAGTCAAATGGGAGGTTTAGTACTACTCTTGCCATACTACGATCACTCTGGATTATTCCTCTAAGAACACCCTGGAAGAAAGGGTCTGTGGACATATCCTGCCCATGCTGCTTCAAGGATCCTGGAGAGATGTGGTGGGCGCTAAAGGGCCCCCCAGCTTCGAGCCAGGTTATCATGTAATTCTGATCCCTACCCAGCAATCTTATTGCTGGATCGACAGTGAGTGTCTTCTTCAAGTCTTCACGCATCTGGAGTGTTGCTTCCTGATTTTCCGGACTTTCTGCTGTTTCGGGTGCCTTTTCTAGCTCGGAAAGCGGCTGTCTTACGCTATGTTGCAGTAAATCGCGTTCCTGCCGACGTATGTACTGTTCGCTGAGCACATTCTGAGCCAGATCTTCGTCATGATTGTCATCTCGTTTACCCTCTTCATATTTTTTCTCCAACCTTTCTCTCATTTTGGTACGATCCTCTTGGGTGTTTCTCACTCGCCCCATAGATGAACGAATTGCGTCTGCTGTAAGGAAGTCAATGTCATCTTTGGGAAGCAATCGATGAATATCCCTGGTGACCCGTGGTTGGCTTTTGATATTTTCATCTGCTGTTTTGGTAATTGCGGAGGGATGAATGCTCTTCACTGTCCGTCTCGGTATTTCACATGCGGTAGCAAGCGTTTCTTCCGAATGAGTCGTGGAAGATTCTGCAGTGTTTGTGTTTGCGGGTTTGACGATGAGTGCATCTTTGGGTGGCATGCTGACCGCAGATGAGTCCGTCTGTCTTCCTGACTTTCGGAGACTGATGAACGATTCTCTTCTTTGTAACGAGGTCTGCAAAGGCACAGAATCACGGCTTTCTAGTGTGGAGGTACCAAGGGCGATGGTTGCGGTAGGGTTTGAGGCACGCGAATCCTCGAGCTTCCCATCGGTACTAGAAGTCTTGTACGATTGCTCACTGTGTCGTACTGGCTGAATGTGTTGGTATTGCTGATTCCGCACTTCATCTTTTTTTATGCCGTTTCCGAGCATGGAATCGATAGTATCTTCACTAGGGTCGTGTGCCTGACGTCCAGTATGTCTGATGTCTTCGGGGTGCCTGGCGGTTGTGGACTGCTCGCGGGGCCGTCGTGAGTCAGAAGGTGAATCGACACCGTAATTCGATTCATCACCTCCTAGTTTCTCCCAGCTATAGTTGTCATCTCTAATAGCATTGGCTTGAGGGTGTTTTTCGGTGGGTGGCCATGCACGTGTATGTATCGGACGGTCATGCTTTGCGTGGTAACAAACAGCTACCTCCAACATTAGACATGCTCCCGTAGATCGATAACTGACAAGTGTACTCACGTTTTTCGCCACTAATCTTGCATTTATCCGCTTTCTCGAGCCCTATATCCCTGTTGGGCGAAGAATCAGATGGCATGACCATCGACGGCCAATCTACAAGTCCTCTTCCCGCCAACATTCTCTCACTTGCCCCGAACAGTGCTCTGTAGGGATCAGTCTCCAACATCAACTTCCACCTATCATATTGTCTAGATCGTATTCGGTCTTTATCAATGGATGGTGTTGGACGATTGGGACCTCTGTCGCCGGAACCAGTGTCGTGTGGCTGGGATCTAGAAAAGCATCTTGTGCGAAGGACGGTTTCATTGTCGGCGAGAGTACGACGGATATATCGATGGATTGGTGTTCGAGACCAGAGGGAAGAATCGCGCCGCCACCAAGTCATGACGAAAATAGCTGTTGGTGAATTGAGCCACGATGGAACAAACAACTAGCTACCGGAAGGTTGCGGACGATCAAGGGATCGCCGAGCTCGAGGCATTAACATACGCACAGCATATGACGTTGCTCAAACGTAGACCGAGGCCGACGATGAAAGGGAAGATATGGGGTATATGAAGGACGCGAGTTTGCGTGCCAATGATCAGTTGATCCAGGGAGCAGATAGATATGAGAGTTATCAACAAGAAGGAGTTGAAGCGTGGAGAGAGTGGTGGTTGATGGATGCACTTCACTGCCGCCTTCCGATCCCCGCCCAAGCCTATCAGCTCACGCGGGGTACATTGATTGATGTTACGGCGGCTACCCAGAGGCAGGTGATGGTGCATTCCGCTCGTCCTACCGTTGATTGCCCCTCACATACACCCGTCGTCTAAAGTGGCAATTCGGCGAATATGCATTCATTCACCCCTTGGTTGATGGAACGGGACTTGCGTCTGCTCCATTCCGCTCATGACTGATAAGCGGGCACGAGAGATTCATCTTGAATTCAGATCATTTGAATCATTTGCCAGTCAGGGCTAATTGCATGAATCTCTACTATGATCTATTCGCATGTCCAAAATATCACGATGAACATGATGTAATTGACTTCAACCCCACGATGTGAGGTTGCCACCCATAACTTGAGATGAATAGAGAGAGTACTTCTATCTATAGAGCTCGCTACTAGCGCCTGTTTTGCCCCACACAAGCTTCACCCCGCACCTCTACACCAACCTCACAACTTATGCGCAAACTATTTGGCGTGTCCAACTGCAACACCGCCTCCAAACAGTCTCATTGTATGGACGCGTTTCGACTATATTCATATCAGTCATCACAGAAGCCTTATCACCCAACACGCCTGACCCAATTCGCCATGTCGGACATCACCCTCGCCGACCTCTCCTATACAACGCGCGAAGACCTCTCCAAAACAATCCTAGAATCCGACTCGGCCTCCCCTCTCCCCTCAAATCTCGCTATAGTGGATGTACGCGACTCCGATCACATTGGCGGTCACATCAAAGGGAGCACATGGGTGCCCAGTAGCGAGCTCGATTATCGCACGGCTGAGCTTGTGCGGACCCTAAAGGACAAGGACACTGTCGTTTTCCACTGCGTGCTATCGCAACAACGAGGGCCGAGCGCCGCCTTACGGTATATCAGGGAGAAGAGGAGGCTGGACCAAGCCTCCAAAACCGAGAGCAAAGGAGAAGTGAAAGAGGGAGACGAGTCTGCGAAGGAGGAAGGAGAGGGGCAAGAGAAGAAGGCACAGAAGGTCCTGGTTTTGGAAGGTGGATTTAATAAGTGGCAAGAAAAGTATGGCCCGGATGGACGTCTCACTGAGGCATGGCAGAAGGACATTTGGGAATACGGAGCTTGAGAGAGAAAACACATACGATCTCACCACCGTTTCCTGAAACCGCAAAGACGTTGTTTCTCAGGATTAGGTTAGAGATAGTCATCGATAAATAATTCTGAGAGATGTCTCTGGGTTTCCAGGACAAAGCTGCATGATCTCACCCCAGGAACAGATGCAGCAGTTGCCAACCAACACTCTCTAGTAAGCAAATAAACTGATGGGAATGACTTATATACTATCCCTTACCACGTAGCAAGCATTACTATGTAACAAGCTAGATTAAATAATCTAATACCTTGCGCGCTCTCTATATAAGTATATAAAGTTATATATAAGTTTTTAATGTTTTTTAGCTTTTTTTACACTTAATACTTATAAGTAGTAAAAAAATTATACTAGTATTAGTATTACTACTAATAGCTTTATAATAGTATTTTAATTTACTTTTAGCTTATTTTTTTTACTTTATAGTAATTATAGTAAAGCTATTAATTTTTAAAGCTACGTTATAATAGTTTTATTAAAAAAAATATACTTTTAAGTTTTAAAGTTAAGTAAGTTATTAATAGTAAATTTTAAAAGCTTTGCAGATAGAGTAAAAAAAGTTACAAAATAAAGTATAATTTTAGTAATACTTAATATATACTAGTATAATTTACTATTTATATTAAATATTAATATTATAAAACTATATATAGCGTAGTGCTATATATTTTTATAGCTTTAAGTATAGCTTATTTTTACTAATTATATATATGTTAAAACGCGCTTAATAATTTTACTTAATTTAAAAAGTACTATTAGTATAGTAATATTATATAATTTTTTCTTAGCTACTATTAAGCTAGTAAAAACTTATTTGTATAATACTAAAGCTAAAAAAGTTAAATATTAATATTAAATATTTTATAAGTAGTAAATAGCTTTATATTAAAGCTTTATAAAAAGAAAACTACTTTACTATAATACAATACTTTTATAAAATTAGCGTAATAATAATAACTAAGCTTATATTTTTTTAAGCAGCAGTAGTAGAGAAATAAAATAAAACTTTAAATTAATAATATAAGTAGTATAATATATAAAAGTAATTATATAAAAAGTTTTTATAAATGTAAACTTTAAGTACTTATTATTTTACTTGCTATGCAGTAATGCTTGCTACGTAGTTAAAAATAGTAACTATATTATTTTTAGTATAGATATTTAATTACTATCTTTAAAATATATACTATAAATCTCTTAATTATAACACTCTAGAAGAAAGCTTTATTAATAATATTTTTTCTTTACTACTAAAGATGTTAATATATTATAAAGCCTTTCTATTAATTACAAAATATAGAGTAATTAATAATAAGTGTAAAGAAGGAATTTTGTATTTAGCTAATTATATTTATTAAATATTTTCTAGTAATACTTATTAATGTTAGACTATGTGTTTTCTATAATATAATAGAACCTATTAGAGCTTAGAAGAAAAAGATCCTCTACTTATAAATAGATAGTAATGTTATTATTAGTTATGTTAATTAAATAGGCTTTAATAATAATAAAAATAAAGCCTAACTAAGCAATTGCTATTTATAAAGCCTCTTATAAACTCCTTAAGTAATAGGTTTTACTAGAATAATAAAATAGTTAGCTACGCAACTGCTTATCTTAGCTTAACAACTAATTAGAAAGCATTGCTAGTCTTTTCTATAAACTATTTACTATTTATATTATAGCACAGTAGAGAGCTATACTAATTTTATTAAAAAGAATAGCAAAAATAGTTTAGATAATTTTTAAGTATTAGCTGTCTTTATTATAGCTATATACAGCGTAGATAATTTAGAGTATTAAACACTATAAAACTTTAAAATTAAGTACTTTAAACAAGTCTATTAAAAGCTGCCTATACTCTAGATTAAGCAGTTATATATTTAAGTTATTAATTAATATATAACTTTTTACTTTAGCTTAGCATGTACTATCTATATAATAATTAAGGCTGTTTAGTGCTATTAGATAGTTATCCTTTTATAGTCTTATTTATATTCTTCTCTATGCTGTTTTGAAAGCAGGAGAAAGGTATAGTAGATTTTATAAATAACTTAATAATTTTATAAACTTTAAAGAGGACGCTAGTAAGAAGGCTTAAAAAAAAATTAATGCTATAACTAATACACTAGATCTAGCATTATTTAGTATAAAATTTAATGTAGTGCTTAGTTAGTAGGCAAGATTTAAAAACTTTTAAGTAAGTATTATTTAAAGTAGTATTATTTTATGTGTGCTATCCTAATTAGAACTAATTTCTAAACTTATTAAAAAAATTAAAGATAAGATTAGCTTACTTTTCTTTTAAGTAAAAAAAGTAGCACTCTAGTAGTCTCTGTAAACTAGACTACTAGCTTTTAAAACTAGCTATTATTTTAGCTAACTTCTTAGCTCTTTGCATTTTTATATTTAGCCCTTATTTTTTAAAGGGCTACTTTTTTAAAACTATAAATTTTATATTATTTAATAAAAACTTATTATTTATATTTTTAAGTAGTAAATTTTATATAGTTATATAAAATTATATAGCTTAAAGTATATAGCGTGCTATATTTTTTTTAAATACTTTTTAGTATTAAGTTATTTATAGCTTATTCTACTTAGTTTATTAAAATAAAAATATTTTACTGCTATTAGCTTTTCTTATGAAATACTTTAACTATAAAATTATAATTTATTATAAAGTTTTTATACTTATTACTTTTAAATTTAGTAGCATCTTTATGCTTCAAAGCTAAAAGCAGCTAGTTTATATATTTATATTAGTTGCTCTAGAAATCTACATTATTATTTATGCCTAGCTAGCTTGTTTTATATATTTCTTTAAAAAGAGATACTTACGTTACTTTAAGTGCTTTTGTTACGAACCTAAGAATGGGGATGCACAGGTTATGAAGGAAGGTAATTACAAGAACACTCACGGTCAGCAAACAGGACACTACGTATGAACCAATAGACTTCGCCACCCCGCACGTCACGTGGTCCCACGAGTCTTGGCGGAAAGTTGCTGTGGGACAAGTCACGTGTGTCCCACAGGGTCCTACGAGATCCCACGATATCCCATCTATGAAACCCTATGGGACATATGGGAACTATGGGACAAAATATGTATATAGTCAGTAGACAAGAAGACCTTATGGTTCTTGTATTCACTCTAAGTTACAACCCACTTCTTGGAAATACAATCTAGTTGTTACTTTATACTTCTACCTTTGTTACTTCAGTGTTACCCGCTAGTCATCCGCGAAACCCAACCAGAGTTCTCCAAGATCTCAACATTGTGAATACCCTTAAGATGTCTAGCTTCAGTACCACTGACCAGCCTACCCTTACTCCCGATATGGACAACGACACCCCTGTCAGCATCAAGACCAAACAACCTGACACCTACTATGGGGAACGTGTCAAGCTTGAGGAATGGATCCTGCAACTCGAGTTGCTTTTCAAGTTCAATGAAAAGATCGAGAACGACGACAAGGCCACCTACGCTGCGACTTTTATGCGAGGTGATGCCCATAAATGGATCGCGCCTCAGCTCACCAAATATCTGGACGACGATATCGAAGACGACGAAAACACCACTCTGTTCGAAAACTGGGGAGTGTTTAAGACCAAGCTCCGCCAGGTCTTCGGAATATCCAACGAGAAAAATAAGGCAGTGCGTGAAATTCAACGCGTCAAACAGTTCAAGTCTGCCGCCGACTATGCTGCGAAGTTCCAACACTACGCAGTCCAGACTGACTGGGATGACAACGCACTCATGGCACTGTATCGCCAAGGACTCAAACCCAAGGTCAAGGAAGAACTCATGAGGTCTGGTGTGGTTATGGACACACTAGAACGACTCTACGAGGAAACTATCCGCATTGACAATGACTTGTTTGAGTTAGCCGAAGAAATGAAAGGGATCCACGGTTATAAATCTGCCTACGGAAGGACTCAGGAAGCTGTTCGCTATTTTCCCCAGGGAAGAGGCCGCAGCGTCCCTGTTCGACCCAGGGTCAGATACACCGAGGAAATGGACTGGACACGTGACGTTAATGCAACGTTTCCATCCAAGGCTGGAGATAACAATGGAAGAAAGAAGTATGACAAGAAGAGCAAGGACCCTAAGGGGATAACCTGCTACGGATGTGGTAAAACCGGCCACATAGCTAGGAACTGTCGATCAAAGAACAAGGTCACACGATTTGTCAACGTAACGACCAAGTCTTCATGCCCCGGGGGGGATGAAGGCGAATCGGAATGGGAAATCCTAGAACCCACGCCGGGTGAAGGACGACTCATGGTGGATGACCCAGATTCGGAAAGCGGTCCCGAGCATCATGAAGATGCACCACCACCTAAGAAACGTCGAGCGGAACGGAACGCCCGACAAGCTGCTGCAAGAAGCAGGAATGATCGACGAGAGAAGCGACGTCTACGTCTGACACAGCAGTTCTGGGCTGAAAATCCTACGTCAAGGAACTATGCACCACCAGAAGCTAAACAGATGTACATTACGAAGAATCCACGGGGATTCGGATCAGACTCGGAAAAGGAGTACTTATCTCCTGAGGAACCCGATAGCCCGAGAGGATCCATCGAATACGATGATGACGAACTCGCTAAACAAATTGAAGAACTGGATCTGCCGAACGAAACAGCAGATGGTAATTGGAAAACGAATCAAACCAAAACAGAAGTCTTAGACCTATGGGGAGACAACTACGTACAACATGTCTCAGAACACTGGCAAGATTGTTGGAAGTACGAGGAGGACAGCAAGAAAACCAAGAAACCTGAACTGCCATCCATGCGTCAACCTATGTACGACGTTGACTCACGAAACCAGAATCATGGACGACTACATTTCAGTGCTTGCATGTACGACCTTTGCTGGACACACCAGTCAGACAAAGGTGCTTCCTATTATCCAAAAAACAATCTGCACAAAATCTGTGGATACAATTGGACGAAGTGTCACAACGACTTCTGTCCCATCCACCTGTTCGATAAGAGACTTAGTTCAAACTTTCCAGGCAAGACACCAAAGCAAACAGTGGATATGCAGATCGCAATAAACCGACAATGCATCGGAGATAACACATGGCAAACCTGCTTATGCGATGATTGCGAACGCCACTATGACGCTAAATGCGCCAACGGATTCAAACCAGTTCATTCTTTTTTAGGGACACGCCTAGCACCAGGAATACATACAGAACCGTATGTTCAACGAACTCAGAGAAACTAGTTAGGCTATCGGTTGAGCTTAACGGACACCATTTCAGAGCACTACTCGATACCGGTTCTTCAGTCAATCTCGTGTCAAGCCACGTGGTTAAGAAAGCGGGACTTTCTACTCGAGGAAAACATGAGCAGTACGGTATTCGAGCAGTCACCGGGGAGCGCTTACCCAATGAAACTTGGGTCGATAAGGAAACTAACCCAACGTTTATGGAAATTGGTGGACACCGGGAAGAGATCATCCTAGACGTTTTGAAGATGGCCACCTTCGACGTCGTACTAGGACTCCCCTGGTTACGAAAGCATAATCCAGTGACGGATTGGTCCAAAGGGACACTTTCGTTTGCGAACTGCAAATGTGCACGCAGTTCAAAGCCTACGCACCGCGCGCCGCGAGTGGTAGATGAGAGGAGCGTTAACGCAACAACGCCATCGCCTAAGATACGCCCAGAGAGAGCGGTCGACTCCTTAGACACTGGTTGGGTACCAGGTCACGAGAAGAGAGTTAAGGAGACCAGCACAACTCCTGAAGTCCCTGTACAGTATCGGAAGTACAAAGCACTATTCGAGGACTTAGAACCTGAGCTTGAATTACCTAAGCATCAGCCCTGGGATTGCGAAATAATCCTCAAGGATGAATCGAAACTGCCGATTGACCCATTGCGCCCGAAATCCGAATCGGAGCTAGCAGCTATACGAGATTACATCAAAGAACGACTGGCTAAACGACATATCCGAGAATCGGAGTCGCCAGTAGCACACGAGACCCTCTTTGTAAATAAAAAGAATGGGAAACTACGAATGTGTGTAGACTTCCGCAAGACCAACGACAACACGGTAAAGAATAGGTATCCATTACCTAATATTGAAGAATTACAACATCGACTTGCGAAGGCCAAAATCTTCACAGCTCTGGACCTTAGAGACGGGTACCATCTGGTACGAATGAAGAAAGGCGAAGAATGGAAAACCGCATTCCGCACTCGTTATGGACATTACGAATATACGGTTATGCCTTTTGGACTCACCAATGCACCAGCAACGTTTCAGGCACTTGTGAACAACGTCCTTAGAGATCAACTAGACATTACCGTCATAGCGTACCTAGATGACATTCTAGTGTTCTCAGAGAACGAACACGAACACCAGAAACATGTGCATTGGGTGCTCCAAAAGTTACAAGAAGCAAACCTACGAGTACGACCAGAGAAATGCGAGTTTCACGCGAAACAAGTCAAGTTCCTAGGATTTGTTATCCGGGAAGGAGAAATCGAGCAAGACCCAGAGAAAGTCAAAGTTGTCAAAGAATGGCCCACACCAAAGAACATCAAAGAAGTACAATCGTTCATGGGATTCTGCAACTTCAACAGAAGATTTATCCAGGACTTCTCTAGGATCTCGATTCCACTCACACGACTTACGAGGAAGGAGGAAACCTTCCGCTGGAACGAAGAAGAAGACGACGCATTCCGGAAACTTCGGGAAGCATGCGCTTCTGCTCCAGTACTAATCATGTTCCAATCAGGAAAACCAATGAGAATGGAGACCGACGCTTCGGATCTCGCATTAGGAGCATGCATCACACAAGAAAAAGATGGAAAATGGCACCCTATTGCTTACTACTCAAGAAAGTTCACGTCAACGGAAGAACGCTACGATGTCTATGATAAAGAATTAATGGCTATTGTCGATTCAATTCAGCATTGGAGAATTTACTGCGAAAGTTGTTCTGAACTATCAATTTTCACGGACCACAAGAACCTTGTCACCTTCACGACCACAAAGGACCTTAATCGACGACAAGTCCGATGGGCCGAGAAATTAGGACAATACCAGTTCAAGATCATACACACTCCAGGAAAAGATAACGGAAGAGCTGACGCTCTCAGCCGACGAACGGACATCGCAGGCGAGAAAACGGAAGTACGACAAGCGATACTTAAGACAAACCAGGACGGAACCATAGGACCAAGTCATTTCCAGGAAGTCAATGTTACCATGCAAATTACCAACGATGTACCAGAAGAATGGCAAGAACGCATCATACGCCAACATCACGACGACCCACTATACGGACATCCAGGAATTAAACGAACCATGGAACATATACGAAGAAACTACGACTTCACGAACATGAAAGAGAAAGTCACACAGTACATTCAGGCTTGCAACGAATGTAAGAAGAATAAACATGATACACACGCAAAGTACGGAAAAATGCAACCAATTCCGGTGCCTACGACACCATGGGAAGATATTGCTATGGACTTCGTAACAGGATTCCCTGCATCACAGGACCCTGTCACAAGAGTGTGGTACAATTCGATACTTGTGATCGTGGATAGATTCACTAAGTACGCACTTATGATTCCATTCCATAAGAACTACTCAGCCGAGCAGTTAGGACATATTATCCTAGATAAGTTAGTACGAAACTACGGGATACCAAAGACAATCATCAGCGACAGAGACAAGCTCTTTACCTCCAATTACTGGACGACACTGATGGCAACAATCGGAACGAAACGAAAGCTATCAACAGCTTACCATCCGGAAACAGACGGACAAACAGAACGTACGAATCAAACCATGATTACGTACCTACGGCTATACAGCAACCAGAACCAGGACAACTGGATTTCCTTATTGCCTATGGCACAGTTGGTATACAACAACAAGTTATCAGAAACAACAGGCGAAACACCATACTTCGCAAACCACGGAAGACATCCAAATCTCTTTGAAAAAACATTTCCAACAATAAAAACACAGAAAGCGTTAGAAAACGCAGAACAATACAAGGAGACATACAAAAAACTGGAAGAAAACATGCGAAAAGCACAACAACAATCAATCTCATATGTTAACAAGAAAAGAAAAATGGCACCTCAGCTAAAAAGGGGGGATAGAGTATATTTGCGAACAAAAAATCTTCGGACAAAACGACCAAGCAAAAAGTTGGACCACGTCAAAGTCGGACCATTTTTAATTGATGCTGTTGTCAGCCCAGTTAACTACCGACTCCAACTCCCAGAAGATGCAAAAATACACCCAGTGTTCCACATAGCGCTGCTGGAACCTGCGAACCCCGGAACGCCACTACAAAATACATTCCACTACGAAACAGAAGAAGAAAACGAATTCGAAGTCGAAAGAATACTACAATGCAAGTTAGACCGCGGAAGGAAAGAATATTTGGTAAAATGGAAGGGATACCCACACGAGGACAACAGTTGGGAACCAGAGGCACACCTGGCGAACTGTCAGCAAAAAATCAAACAATACAACAGGAAAAGGAGACCGCCGCTGATCCAGAACAACTAACCTCAAGAAGCCAGTACGGCCTCGTCAAATAACGGATCACCCTCCAAAACAGAGGGCATGTACGAACTCCAGTCCAGAGCCAGGGTACCAGGCATCAACCCATCCTCAAGGTTGCCCACGTCCTTGTTGAGTCCTTCCAACGCCTCAAGAGCTTCAATTTCTTCAACGAATTTTCCTGAGTCATCCATCAGTTGCTGCTCACGACGCTTAAGTCTTTTCTTCTGTTTACGAAGACGGTCCTTCTTCGCTCGCGCCGCAACCAGGGCCTCCAACGCTGCTGCCTCGGCTGCGTCCGCTTCTGACTCCTGTTGCTCGAGACGCAACAGTTCCCGGTCCAGTTTTTCGAAGTTGGGAGGCGGAACCTCCACAGGAACACACGACGTTACGCCATTGCGATAGCAATTCCCACACTCCTTCTTCAAAGAAGACATGCGACACTCCAAACCCTTTTTCGAACAATATTGACAAGATACCATGGCGATTTGTCCAACAGCGTTTATCCGATCCCCAGTGGCGTGACGATGAGCGGTGCTTTTGGAAACCATGAGGTCAGTTCATGAGGACAAGAACTTGGAAGAAGGGGGTAGTGTTACGAACCTAAGAATGGGGATGCACAGGTTATGAAGGAAGGTAATTACAAGAACACTCACGGTCAGCAAACAGGACACTACGTATGAACCAATAGACTTCGCCACCCCGCACGTCACGTGGTCCCACGAGTCTTGGCGGAAAGTTGCTGTGGGACAAGTCACGTGTGTCCCACAGGGTCCTACGAGATCCCACGATATCCCATCTATGAAACCCTATGGGACATATGGGAACTATGGGACAAAATATGTATATAGTCAGTAGACAAGAAGACCTTATGGTTCTTGTATTCACTCTAAGTTACAACCCACTTCTTGGAAATACAATCTAGTTGTTACTTTATACTTCTACCTTTGTTACTTCAGTGTTACCCGCTAGTCATCCGCGAAACCCAACCAGAGTTCTCCAAGATCTCAACAGCTTTCTTAAAAATTTCTAATTTCTATAATAAAGTTATTATAATACTTACTAAAAACTAGCATTATATAGACTATTTTACTAAATAGTAATAAAAAAATATAAAGTTCTTAGTAATAAAAAACTAAAATTAAAAGTTTTTAAGTTAAAAAAATTTATATACTAGTAAAAGTGTTTATACTTTACTTTTTTTTAACAATATATACTAGCTAATATATAACTACTTTGCTTTTTTACTTTTACTTATAATAGTTACTAAAGTTATGCAGACTTATAGCTTAGGTGCGTTATTTTGTTAAGGTCTTAGAGATCTCTAGTTAAGTTTTGCAGATAACTAGCGGGTAATACTAAAGTAATAAAGGTAGAAGTATAAAGTAACAACTAGATTGTATTTCTAAGAAGTAGGTTGTAACTTAGAGTTAATATAAGAAGCTATAAGAGCTTCTTGCCTACTAATTATATACATAAAGTTAAAATAGTTAATTACCTTAATTAGTCTAATTAGTACTACTAATTAAGCTAATTACTAATTATATTACGTAGTTTTTTATTACGTAATAGCTAATGCGGCGTAGCCTGTAATTTCTAAAACACTTATAGTAAGTAAAGGTAATTTACCTTAGTATTATAAGAAGCTTATTCTTAACACCTAAGGTATCTGTGTTATAATCTTAACATTATCTTCTTTCTTTTAGCTTAGTTTTATCTTTAAAGCTTATTTAATAACGCAAGGCTCTACTTTTTTTTTAGTCTTGTTTTTTACTATGCTTAAACTCCTACAACCTTCTAGTACTAAACATTATTACTATTTATTTAAATTTATAGAATCTTTTAGCAAAGTTATAGTTAAGAAATTTTTAACATGTAAGAAACACAGCTAAGTCTATAAAGTCTACGTGCGTTTTAAAAAATGCAGTAAATGCGTTTATTGCAGCTAGCGTTGCAACATGTAAGTTACTAAGTTTAAGTTTAAAAAGTTAGCTTTTAAAAAAGAGAAGCTTATTACACAAATAAAAAAAATATAAAAAAAGTAGAAAGCAGCTATGCGTGCATAAGAAAAAGCTATAAAAAACTTTTATATTGCGCAGGCGCGTAAAGAGTAATTATAGTAATAAATAGATCTTTTTAATTATTGCGCAGAGAAGGCTATTACTATAAAAAAAAGAATTTTAAAAAGTTAAAAGTATAAAAGTTATTATCTATAGACTCTTTTACTAATAGTTTTAGCCTTGCTTTAGCTCCTAGTACGTAGAGTGCTTTTAAAAGTTTACTTAATAATTTTTAAAAAGCTTTTAAGTTTATTATTTTAACTTATACTGTTGCAACTTCTAGTAGCAGTTTCTAAAATAGGCCTTAGGTTTCTAACTATTCTTTAAGTGTAGGTATCCCTTCTATTTAACTAGGTATTTTTCTTAATTATTAACTAATTAATAGCGTAGTATCTTTTTAACTTTGTATTTATTTTCTTCCTCTATTTTGTAGTAGAATGTATTTTGTAGTAGCGTTTTAAGATTTGCTAGTTCTAATAACTGTTAGATATTACAGTAAATTGCTGTAATAGATAAGTTAATAATTGTATTTTTTATAATGTGTTCTAATAATTATGTGTGTTATTGCCTACCCCCTAGAAGAGAGAGATATTATCTAGTATAGCTAATTCTTATGCTAAGCACTAAGTTTTTTCTAGTAGCTAGTTTAACTAAGTGTTACTTTAAGACCTTATAGTAGCTTATAGTAATTTATAGTGCTATATTTAACACACCTCTTTAGCTTAAAACCTTATTGCAAGCTAGAAATACTTTTTATATTAGTTTTAGCTACAATTAAAACTAGTGCTACTTGTTAGCAGGCAGCGCCTTTGTAAGTCTATTTACAATTATTTCTATAGTAAGTTAATACTTAATAGTTATTACTTCCTTAGTGCGTTTTTGCTGTAACTAGTAGTTATAAATATTTATATATTAAAGCTTTATCTAAAGCTTTGCAATATTCTTATTAACTAATTAAATTATCTAAATATTGTTACAGTAGATAGAAATTAATTTACTAAGTAAGATTATCTCTAGCTCTTAAATTAGGCGTAAGAAGTACATTGCTTCTTTAGCTACTTAAAAGAGCAATAACAATTTAGCCTTAGTAGTTAATACAGTAACTATATTTTACTTGTTTGCTCTTTATATAATAAGCCTTTTAAAGAGCTTAATTATATAGCTTTATAAGCTTTTATAATTAATTATATTATCTGCAAATAATGCGTTGCTTAATACCTTAAAGCCTTTACTTCTACCTAGTTATAAGGCAAGATCTTTAGTTAATTAAAGAAATAGAAGAATTCTATTAGCTAACTAGTAATATTTTAGTAACAGATTAACTAGAAAGCGTGCTAGTTAGAACACTACAAATATAGTATCTAGGCGCGTTGTTATAGCAGCAAAGAGTAATAAGCTAACTTTACGCTAATACTTATTAATAGCTAATAAGATAGTAAGCTTATTATAAGGTTTTAGCTTAATAGTTTCTATAAAAGTGTTGTAGCAGACGCTTTAGTTGTCTATTAGCTTACTAATCTTCTCTAAGTATGCTAACTACAATAAATAAATAAATTGCTTTTCTTAGTTGCAGGTAACTTTTACGCTAAAAAACTACTAGAAGTTATTTCTACTAGTTATAGTATACTGTTTTTAGAGTGCCTTTATAGTAGCTTTATAGTAATTTTTACTATAATAATTATAAGCAAAAATAATATTATTTATATAAAAAAAAATAATTACTTTATTTTTTATTATGCAACACGGCTTGTGTAGCACAGTCTTAAACCTTAATTATAGTAAAGTAGTAGTAAATTTCTTCTACTAGAGTAGTAGTAAAATGTAGAGGCTATATAGTACCTTTTTAACTTTTAATATTTTTTCTAGCTTTTAATAGCTATAGAGTATTCTTATGTAGATCTCTCTATCTATTAATGCGTAGACAAAAGCGTTAGTAATATTTTATTATTTAAGATTAAAGTTATACTTAGCTACTATTGTTATTAATATACAAAAAAACCTACTAGCAAGTATAGCTGCATAGGTGTTCTAAGTTATTATATTTTATTATTAATTACTACAGACTACTAATTAGGCTTTACACTAAAGTAGCTAGTAATTCTTATTAAGTTTATATATGTAAACCTATATACAGTTAAGAACTTAGTGTTCTGCTTGTTAAATTAGTAAAGTATTAACTTTTACTTATAATTTTATATTATAATAGCTTTACAAGTGCTTTTGCTTAGCCTTCTTAAATTACTTGCGCAGTAGGTAATTCTTAAGTTTAAAAAAGCTTATTAGTAAGTTTAAAAGCTTACTAGCATAGATTTTCTTCTTACTAGCTAGTTTGTCTTTAATAGTTAATGCTTTAACCTAGGTGCCTATAATAAACGCGGCTTTTTATAGTACTGTTTTTAATAAGGGCTAATTGCTTACCTTTTTATCTAGCTTTAAATTATTAAAGAGCTGTGTTAGTAACACTGCTAGTAGAGGTAGTAAGTTTAAAAGTATTAGATATACTTCTGCTAGTGTTCTAGTAGCTGCCTTGTTTAGCTGTTGTAGTAAGTTACTATAATCTATAGTGCTACTACTATATTTTAGTTAATTACTAAAGTCTACACTTAGCTTATTTTTGTAAAATAACTAAGTTTTAAGTAGTTAATAAGTAGGCTCTTTAAGTGCTGCTTTCTCTACCTATTTAGCAATCTCTTTAGTAGTATAGTAGAGAAGACTATCTTTAATATTTTCTTTTCTGCTGTTATAAATCTTCTTTTTATTAAATACTATGTCTTAGGTGCTAATAACCTTCTCTAGTAATAGTATTTAGATGCAATAGATGTTTAAAGATTAATACTCTACTAAGTAGCTAATTTAAGCTTTTAAATTAAGCCTTTATATTTTAAAGCGTCTAAGCTAAGTGTTATTAGTTATAGCAAACACTTTGCAGCTATACGCTTTAAAATAAGTAAGATTTAGCTTGTAAGGCCTTGTAAGAGTGCTATTCTAGCTTATAATTTAAGTAAAAAACACCTTATATAATAATTTCTAGCTGTTTTAATAGTTTAGCGTTTAATTGTGTAGATACACAGTAGCAGGAATAATCTTTAGCTACTAATCTTTTAGCAGTTTAGCTCTAAGTTGCATAGCGCAAGCTTTCTTCTTTATTACTATTTTTAATTATTTAGCGCCTTTATTTTAGGCTTAAGTATTTAGTGCACATAGCTCTTTAATAATGCTTAGTAAGTTAAAGAATTTACTATATATAGTAGTTTTGCTGCAGTGCAAGAATATCTTATTATTACTTTTAATAACTTTTACGTTAATATTAAATTGCTGTCTAAAAAAAGTAATTATTTATTTAGATAGTTAAAGTAGTGTTAGTTAGGTTTAGTCTTTTAAATTGTAGCTCTAATAAAAGCTTAAGTATTAATTAGTAATTAGCATAACGCTTTTATTACTAGTTATTAAGTTATCTTTAAAGTTATAGAAGTTAATTGCTAGTCTTTCTTTTAGGCCTTTAGTAATTGCTCTTAAAGATCTGCAGATCTTCTTTTTAGCTTTTAACTATTTATATGCGTTATAATTAATAGTATAAATGCTTTAAGTAATCTGCACTTCTTTAGCTTAGTGTACAAGTTACTTAAAAGCTTTAAGTTTTAGATAACTAAGTCTGTAATGCTACGTGTTACTATAAGTAGTGCTTATTTAATAGCTATAGTATTATTTTATAGTAATAAACGCAGAGTATTTTTTAATAATAAGTATAATAAATTGCCTGTGTTCTTTCTAGAGCACTATAAGACATAATAAGTTACTATGCTTTAGTGTAGTAAAGTTGCTCTACATATTCTAATATATTTTTTATTACTTAAGTGTATTAAAAAATACTAAGTTTATAATAATATCTAAGCACTAAGCTACATTTTAAAGCTATAGCTAAGTAAGTTAGTCTTTTCTTTGCAGCTTTAAGGTAACTGTGCTATATACTTTAATTTAAAGTTTATTATTACTAGCTTAAATACAGTTTTCTAGTAATAGTTTTTAAATATTTTAGAATTGTTTAAGTTAATTTGTAATATAGGTTATCGCCTCTAAGTTTAAAAGAAATTTATTTTTAAGTAGGTATGCGTTAGTGCTTACGTTAAGAGCAGTGCTCTTTATTATATAGTTATTATAAATTATAGTAATCTATTTATCTACTAGTTAATCTTTAGTTACTTTAAGTGTTAGAGTATAAGATTATTTTAGCTTTAGAGTATGTAACTTTAAACGCGTTTACTGCTGTTTAGATAAGCGTAGTTTTTTTTTATTTTAAGCTATTTAAAGAAGTTTAGAGTACTTTTTAAGTTGTCTTTTAACGCTTACCTCTACTTAGTCTTTAAGTTAAAACTATTTTAGTGTATTGTTTAGCAGGTAGTAACATAATTTAGCAAAGTATCTTCTATTTATGCATACTAGGTATTGCCTTTTTTTATTCTTTATACTTATAAGTTGCTTATTTAAATAGAAGTTCCTTTTACAACTTGTAGTTAATAATCTTTTTTTTTATAAAGTTGCTTAAGTGTTATTGTTCTTGTAGCCTATAAGTAACTTATTGCTAAAACCTAAGTATGTATAAAAGGTGTCTCCTTTATACTGCATTTTTTTAATCTATATAGTATCTATTCTAGTAAAGGCTGCTTTATTTATTTTTACAAGCTTTATGCAGTCTATGTGTTATTAGAAGATTTTTATTACTTTCTATCTATTAAGTTTTTTCTAGCAGTAAATAAGTTGCTTAAATTAGTTTATAAATGTTTTATTAATAACCTTTATTGCCCTAGCTATATTATCTAACACAATAGTAAGATTTAGAAGTTCTAGACATTTTTAATATTTTGCTAAAGATGCAGCTTAGTTATATACTGTAAGCTAGTTATTTTAATATATATGCTTTTTAACTAAGTTTATTACTTATAGGTATTCTTGTCTTGCTTTAATTTTTAACGTTTTACTATTAACGCCTATCTTATCTCTAATAGACTTAATCTATGTATAGTAGTTATGTTTAGAGAGACAACAGCTTTTAAAAATATGTATAAGTAGAGTTAATTCTAAGTAATTAATAATTTCTTTAATACTGCGCTGCTCTGCTACATAGCGCGTGTAAGTTATTTAGTATTAATTAAATTAGAGCTTATACTATTTAACTTGCTTACGCTATAAGTCTTTATATACTTTTAATGCTAGTTAGTAAAAACTAGCTAAAACTACTTCTTCTGCTAATGCAAATTGCTCTATAGATAGTAGCTAAAGTTTATTAGGTTTCTGTCTTAGTGCTGCATTACTTTTTAAGTTAAATATATTTTATATGCTGCTTGCTTTTGCTTGCAACTGTAGAGTTAACAGCTAGTTAACATATTATATTAAGCTCTTAAAGATTTAGTAGTTATCTTTTAGCATTGCTTTGCGTTTTTAGTTTATAGTAGTTATAGTAATTGCTTATTAGTAGAGGCAGTAAGACTTTTAATTATTAGATATTATAGTAAATTGTTGTAATAGATAAGTTAATAATTGTATTTCTTATAATGTATTTTAATAATTATGTGTGTTGTTGCCTACTCTCTAAAAAAGAGAGATATTATCTAGTGTAGCTAATCTTTATGCTAAGCACTAAGTTTTTTCTAGTAGCTAGTCTAACTAGGTGTTACTTTAAAACCTTGTAGTAGCTTATAGTAATTTATAGTACTATATTTAACAGTAGTAACAGTGTTTTATTTATTTACCTTCTACGTAATAAGTTCTCTAAATAGCTTAATTGCGTATCTTTAAAAACTTCTTCTATCTATTGTATTATTAGCAAATAAAGCATTACTTGCTACTTTAAATCTATTTTCTCTTTCTATCTAAAGTGTAATTCTCTACGTTTTGTAGAGGTAAAGAAGCACCTTATTAATAGCTTAATAGTGCTTTAATAATAGGTTTGCAAAAAAATAAGCAAGTTGTAATACTATAAATAATATATTTAGTTATATAGTTGTAGCTGCAAACAGCAGAAATCTAATCTTTTATTAGTATTAATTAATTTTAGAGGGCGTTGCTAGTCTGTTATAAAGTTTAAGCTTAATTCTGCTTATAAGTGTGTTGTGCTAGACCTTTTTATTATTTACTAACTTATTAATTTTATTAATATATACTTTTTATAATAAGTAGATAGTTTTCTTCTCTTTATTATAAATAATCTCTATGCTAAGAAACTACTATAAGTTTTTTTTTTTAGTTATAGTAAAGCACTGTTATAGTTATTTTATAGTATATTAATATTTTTTTTCTTTAGCTAGGTTGTAGGCAAAAATAATATTATTAATATAAAAAAAAATAAATACTTTATTTTTTACTATGCAGCAAGGCTTGTGTAGAATTATAGTAAACTCTTATAATTGCATAGTTGTTATAAACTTCTATTGCTATAACAGAGGCAAAATGCAAAGTTTATATAATGCTTTTTAAACTTTTAAAAGCGTGCTAGAGAGTTAATACCTGCGTAGCATTTATATATAGATATTTTAATTAATTATAGTATAAATAAACGCATTAGTAACATTATATTATTTTAAGTTAAGATTGTATTTAGCTGCTAAAGCTATAAAAAGTTAAAAAGACTTACTTATAAGTATAGCTGCATATATGTTCTGTAATGTAATATTTTACTATTAATTTTTTTAAATAACTAGTTAAGCTTTGCACTTAACTAGTTAATAATGCTTATTAAGTTTATATATATAAACTTATATATAATTAAGAATTTGTTGCTCTAATTTTTATATTAGAGATATAGAGACTTTAACTTATAATTTTATATTGTAATAGCTCTGTAGGTAACTCTTTTTTACTTTTTTAAACTAGAGTCTTATTAGGTAATTTTATAAATCTTTAAATAATTTTAGAGGCTAAAAGAGGTCTTTAAAGTATATTTTTACCCCTTAAAAAAGCATCTAGCATAGTTTTGCCTTATTAAAAGTCTTTTTATTATATATAGTAATTAGCGCTACTTAAGTGCTAGCTATAAAAGCAGCACGCTATAGTATAGTTTTAGCAGTTAGTTTATTACTTAACTTCTCTAGTTTTAGCTTTTTAAAAAGCTAAGTAAGCAATGCTGCTAGAGGTAGTAGAGTATTTAGTAGAGTTAAGTAAGTACTAGTCCTTTAGTTCTTATACTGTAATCTACTGTAATTTATAGTGCCTAAAGAATTGTAATGTAATACTAAGTTATTTTATAGTAGTTTATCTTTATAAAACGTTTAAAGCTCTAGGTTTTGTTTTAGAGGTTGTAAGGCTACTGTTCTAGCTTAAACTTTAATTTTCTTAGTTATTTAGTAGAGAAGGCTCTTTTTAATATTATTTTTCTTTCTATTATAGGTTGTTTATTTATTAAAGATAATGTTTTAGGTGCTAATTATTTTCCTAAGTAATAGTATTTATATATAGTAGATGTTTGTAGATTAATAGCTAACTAGGTAGCTAACTTAGGCTTTTAAATTAAGACGTTAGAGTTTATATTTTTTTAATTACGTGTTGTCTGTTATGGCAAAGGCTTTACAGCTATATACTTAAATATAAAAAAGATTTAGTTTTTAAAGGCCTATAGTAGTTTTGTTTTAGTAACCTACTCTAGTATAAAACATCTTATATAGTAATTTTTATTTATTTTAATAATTTAGCGTCTTATTATAGAAGTAGATAGTAGCAGCTATAACTTCTAGCTATAAATTTTAAAAGAGTTTAGCACTAAGTTAGTTTGCGCGCGCTTTTTCCTTAATAACTACTTTTAAGCATTCTGCTCTGCTATTCTATACTTAAGTCTTAAAAGTAAAAAGCTTTAATTTAATCTCTTGCGCGTTGCACTACTTATAACTAATAGTTTTTTTATTATAGTAAAATATCTTATTATTGCTCTTAATAACTTTAAGTTTTACTTTAAACTAGCGTTTTAAAAACGTTATAAACTATTTAAGTATATAGAGTAAAGTTTTTCTAGTTTAATTAGTTAGATAATAGTCTTATATAAGTTCTAAGTATTAATTAGTAATAAGTATTATGCTTTAGACGTCTGTTTCTTTACTATCTTTAAACAAGTAAAAATTAATAGCTACTTTTTTTCTAAGTCCTTTATTGTTGATTTTTAGTGTGTGCTAGATTCTCTTCTTAGCCTTTAATTACTTATAAGTATTATAGTAAACTGTAGTAAAGCTTATAATTTTTACTTTTTTAGTTTAATTTACTATGTGTTCTAGGGCGCTAGGTTTTAAGTGTTTTAAGTATTAGTACTACGTAGTTGTGTTTACTAGCTGTAGTCTTTTTATTTTATATGCAGAGAATGCTTTAGCGCTATAATTTATAGTATATTTTATTATAGGTAAGACAAATTGTCTATAGTAAAGTTGTAATTTAGTTATTATAGTGTTATTACTTTAATATAGCTTTATTAGCTTTATTTTAGTATTTTAATGCATGCTCTAGCAGAGAAGTAGTTATAAAAATACTAAGCTAGTAACTATTTCTAAGCACTAGGCTACTTCTTTTTATACTAGCGTTATAGTTTTAAAGTAAAGTACAGCTATTTTATACGCACGTATAAGTATTATATTGCTTCTAGTTTAGATATAGTCTTTTTATAAAGCTACTTATAAATATTAGAAGTTTAACGCATTATTTGTAATATATAGCGTTGCCTTTAAATTTAGAAAAAATAATTTACTTAATAAATAGCTAGAGTAATAATCTTTATAGACAGTAAATACGCTGCTAACTTAAGCTATTTTCTTATTTTTAAGTTAATCTTCTATTTTCTTAACTTGTAGAATAGAGGTTTATAATGTTTTAATTTAAGTGTTACCTGTAGACCTTAAGCTAGTAGATCTTCTTTATTTAGTCTTTTTTATTTTATTCTGTAGTGCAGAATTGTGTTTTATTTTAAACTAAACTAATTCTGCTAGTTTTTAATTAGGTGTAAACTATTTAAAAGCTTTGTTAAAGTTTGCGTAAAAGCACTTTAAAAGTTAATATTTTATATAGTAAGTAAAGTATTTACTATTACTGTTAGCAGAAAACTTCTACTTACTTTTATACTTTTTAGTAAAAGTTTTTTTTTTTTTATAAGCTAAGTAGGCGTGCTTCTACTAGTATTCTTTTAGAGCGCTAGAGTTTTATTAGCATAAAAGGCGTTTTTTTTAGTTTAATTTAAGACTCTTGCTGCAAATACAGACTTAGTATATATTACTAGATAGTTACGCTTTATATAAGTTTAGAATAGCTTTATAGCTGCCTGCTAAGTTATTATTAGAGTTTATAATACTTTTATTTTAAATGCTAAATTAAAGTTAGTATTAAAGGGTTTAATTGCCTGCGTAAATTAATCTAATATAGCATCTATATTAAAGACTTTTACGCATTTTACTTTTTTAGCTCTTATTACAACTTTATTATAATCTAAGAGCTAGGTGTTTTATTAGGTATTCTTTCTAACTCTATTAAGTATTTGTTTGTATTTTTTTATGCGCGTAAAATAGCTTCTTAATTGTTAATACTAACCTGTAAGAAGATTTTAGAGATCTATTAACTATAAATATTGTTAGAGCAGCATAAGCTGTATATAAATTAATTTACTAAATCTTGTATATAAGAGACTATTGCTTAGATTGCAGTACTTTCTCTCTAGTATTTATTATTATCTACTTTCTAATCTTTAAAGTTTTGTTTTTATTAGTTAGTTATTAGAGCCTAGGCAGCTCTCTGCGCAGCTAAAAAATAGGCAATTAATGTAGAAACATTTCTTTAGGCGTTTTTAAACACATCTAATAAGTTTAAAAGTAGTCTAGCTAGTTCTACTCTTAGTAGAGTTATAGTAGCTAAATTAAATATATACTATACTGCTTTTAATATTGCATAGATTTATATAGCTTTAAACTAGTCTTAATAGTTGTCTAGGTTCTTTAGGGTAACCCTAGAGACGTCTAAATTAGCAGGCATTTTTAGTTAATTTATAATAGTAAGGTTGCTTTATTAATAAAGGCAGTAAGACTTTAAATTATTAGATATTACAGTAATTTATAGTAATAACTATTATAATAGAAGTTAATAATTAATTTTTAGTCTTTTTAAACTTTATAACTTTACTATACTCTCTTTTACTTTAAGTAAAAAGCTAGTATGTATAGGTGCACACCTATTTGTTACACAGCTATACTTCTACTTGTAAATTGCACTACTTATTCTAACATAATCTAGTTAGATTAGCAGAGTTTTTTTAGCCTAATTAAGCCTTATTGTAACTCTACTATAGTTTACAGTAATTTGTTACTTCTTATTTAACAAACTAAAGTTAAAGTTTTATAATTATACTTATAAAAATAAACTTAAGTAAGTGCTGCGCACTTAAATAGTATAAAAAAAAATTAAGCGTATAATTTTTAACTCTTATTTAAAACTAGCTTTTTAGTAGAAAGTAAAAATAAAAAAGCTAAAGTAAGCGTAGAAGGTGCTAGAAATTAGGTTTTATAATAAAATAAAGTCTAAGTAATAAAAAATAATAAAAAGCAAGAGTAAAAGCAGCAAAACTAAATATTAAAAAACTAAGTAAAATGTATAAATAATAAAAAATAGCAGAATATTAATAAACTAAAAAAAACTAAAAGTTAAGTAAAAAAAAAACTAGAATATTAAATAGCGCAGGCAATAAATAGTAATAAATAAAATATAAAAAATAAGTGTTAAAAATAGCAAAGTAATAAATTAAAAATAAAGGCTAATTATAAACTGCGCAGATTAAAAACTATTACTTTACTTTTATAAATAGCTTTTATAAAAGCTAGTATTATTAGTAAGTAATGTAATTTAAGATTACTTACTAAGTAAAAAGGCTACTAGTTATATTATTTTTTATATATAAATAAAAATAAGAAAAAAAAATACAATATAAAAGTAAGTATTAAAAAAAAGTAAAAAGTATATAAGCAACTTAAGACTAAGTATTATTAATATAAGCTTAAAACTAGTAGAGGCGTTAGTAAGGCTAAAAAGTATTATAAAATATTTAAAATAGCTATATTTTGTTTAAAATGCTGTCTTTTACTTATTCTCTACTTTAATTTATAATAAATAATAAGTATTTTTAAAATCTAGAGTTATATAGTAACATACGCCTAATAAGTAGTTTAATATTTTTTTAATAAGTAGTAGTAAGTAATAATCTTTTACTATTACTATATTAAAACTCTAGTAGTTTATATATAGTTATAATTTTTTATTTTTCTTAAAAATAAAAAAAATAAGTACCTCTACTAGGCTAGTGCTATACTAAATTTATTTATTTATAAAGTAGTTTTTAAGTATTTATAAAGCACTTAAAGCTTATAGTTTAATAAGCTATATAGCAGACTATAAAGAGGCTCTTTTCTTTTTATAATAAAAATCTTATAATAAAAATCTTATAATTAAAGCTTTTAAATAATAAAAGCTCTAATACTTTAACTTTATTAAAAATATCTATATAGTTTTAAAGTAGCTTAAAAATATAAAAAATATATACTATACTTACAGTATAGATACTAGTAGTATACTTTATATATATAACTATTATTTATAATACTTTTAGTAAATATAGCTCTATACTAGGTTACTTAATGTTTTTTAAATATTTTTTAATAAAAATAAGCTAGATATTTTTAGCTATATATTTTTACCTCTATATTTAAGTGCTGCAGTTAAAGCTAATTACTTTTTTTTTAAAAAATAAGTTACTTAAAAAAAAGTACCTTTTTTTTATTAACTTTATAAACTATAGTATAAGTTTAGTATTATACTTACTTATTATTTAAAAGTTATAACTAAAGTATATAAGTAGTGTAAGTACTTTAATACTATAACTTAATCTAGCTTAACTATAAAAGATCTGCTTTTTTTATTAGTTGTAGTTTTATTTTAATAGCTACTTATTAACTAATAAAGCTAACATTAGCTTAAAAGTTTAAAATAAAAAGTAGTTTTTATTTTTTTAATATTACTTTTATTATATAATACTTACACTTTATACTTAGTAAAATGTTTAGTAGTATATACTTTACTATAGCTAAAGTTTTAGTAAAGTATACTTTTTTTCTACTTAATTAATTCTTATAAGCTTATAGTTTAAATTACTATTTTAATACTTATTAGTATAATAACCTTACTTTTTACACTTATAGTACGTAATCTAAAACTTATTTTTTAAAGCTAATATTAAGTAATAAGGCTTTTTTCTCTTTATTTTTTTTATACTTTTTTTTATACTTTTTTTTTATACTTTTTTTTTTATTATAGTTATTTTACAAGTGCGTGTTGCTTACGCGCTAGTTATTTTATTTTAGTATTAAACTTAATAAAATAAAGCTTTCTTATATTAAAATTTTTTAGTAATAGTTAGTCATAAAGTGCTATAACTTTAGTTTTAGTTTTATAAATAAATGTTATACTTTTTAAGCTTTTATATAAAAAGTAAATTATTTTTTTAAAGTACTAAAGTAAGTTATAAAAGAGTAAATACTTTAGTTGTTATATTATATAGCCTGCGTGTGCGCTATAAATACTTTTAAGCTTTAATTAATAAAGTTTAAAAGTATATTTAGTATAAATATTTAAAAGTACTTTAAGTTAACGCTACTTTATTCTCTTTTAATATATGCTTATAATATATATACTAAAGCTTTTTTAAGTTTTTTTATAAGTACTATTGTAAGGCGTAGTTATAGGCAATAGTACTTGCTTTACACTACTAGTAATAGTAAAAGATAGCTCTTTTTAAAAGGTATCCTCTTCTAATAATTTAGAATAACACTTGTCCCCTTTTAGTGCCTTAGGTGCGCCTTTTGTGCGCTTTTGCTAAGCTGCCTACGCTAACTAGTAGCGCCTTAGCAATATTAATTCTCTTTAACACTAACTCTTATACGGCAATGTTATAACTATATAGCTTAAGTAATTTAGTTGCTTTTTTATGTAAATTTATAAAAAGTAAGTTTAAATGCAAGTTTATAAAAGTAAAAAAACTTTTAATATTTTTTATAATTTTTTCTTTTATAGTTTATAAAGTTTTTTATTTTTAAACTTTACTTTACTAGCGCGTAGTGTAATAAGCTACTTATATTTTACTTATACTAACTTATTACTTTTACTTTAAGTATTTTTTTATAGTAGAGTTTATTATAAATAAAGCTAGTATAGCACTTTTTAAAAAAGTAATTTTATTTTTTAGCTTTTAAAAGTAATAGGCTACTAAAAAAGTATTTTTTTTAGGAGCTTAAACATATTACTTTATTATAGTAAGTGCGCTTATAAAGTTAAAAGCATTTATAGTAGTAGTAATTATTATAAAGTTTTTTCTTTTAAGCTTTAAGCTTTTATAGTTAAGAGCCTACTACTAAAATTAAGTTAAAAAAGCTATCTTTAGCTATCTACTAAAAAGTATTATTATATAAAGAATAGTTATAAGTACTAGTGCTTGCTTTACGCTACTAGTAATAATAAAAAATAACTACTTTTAAAAAGTACTTTTTTTTAATAATTTAAAATAATACTTATTTTTTTTATTACTTTTAGTGCGCCTTTTATACGCTTTTACTAAGCTACTTATACTAACTAGTAGTACTTTAGTAATATTAATCTTTTTTAATACTAACTCTTATATAGTAATGTTATAATTATAAAACTATATATAATATAGTGCTATATATCTTTATAGCTTTAAATATAGCTTAGTTTTATTAATTACGTGTATATTAAAACGCGCTTAATAATTTTACTTAACTTAAAAAGTATTATTAGTATAGTAATATTATATAATTTTTTTTAGCTGCTATTAAGCTAGTAAAAACTTATTAATATAATACTAAAGCTAAAAAAGTTTAATATTAATATTAAATATTTTATAAGTAGTAAATAGCTTTAAGTTAAAGTTTTATAAAAAAAAACTACTTTACTATAATATAATACTTTTATAAAATTAGTATAATAATAATAA
Organism: Periconia digitata; assembly: GCA_948474695.1. Taxonomy (NCBI): domain Eukaryota; kingdom Fungi; phylum Ascomycota; class Dothideomycetes; order Pleosporales; family Periconiaceae; genus Periconia; species Periconia digitata. The sequence continues at coordinate 792,143 of CAOQHR010000007.1, read as the reverse complement.
CTAAGCTTATATTTTTTAAGTAGCAGTAGTAAAGAGATAAAATAAAACTTTAAGTTAATAATATAAGTAGTATAATATATAAAAGTAATTATATAAAGGGTTTTTACAAATGTAAACTCTAAGTACCTGTTATTTTGCTTGCTACGTGGTAATGCTCGCTACGTGGTAAGGGATAGTATTTGCTTTAGATGTCTCTAACTATACATAGCACTATCCAAACTAACAAATAAAGCGTGATTGAGTATTGATCGAATGCTATAAATGTATTGCCGTCTGTAAATAACATCGTTGCATTGCGAACAGCTTATCCCATGATCGAAATCGCGAGACCCACAATAAAGACTACCAAAAATGTGGAAACGAATTAAAAAAAGGGGGGGGAAAGAAGCGAGAAAGCGAAATACGCCTTCCCTCATAGCAAGAAAACAGAACTTCTCAATCAAAGGTTACAAAGCCCTGACTATCCATCCAGTGTTCACCCACTAACCTTGAGCTTAACAGCAGGACCGCATCTCACACTCCGAACTCTCTCCAACCCACTACTAACACCCGGGAACGTAACAGGCTTCCAGTAGTACCCAGGATCGCAGTTCGGCCCCAGGTAAAGAGTGCACGATCCGCCTTTATCGGGTCCGAGAGACTGAACCTGATTACCTACTTCTCTGCATTGCCCCGCCTGTTTAGTCCAATAGCAAAATCCCTTCCAGTCGGGGGCGGTGCAGGTGTAGACGCCGCCGGGAGTACCGGTGTCGCGGGTATCGAGGACGGCTGCGCTTGTGCCGACGATAGCGTAGGCTATGGTGAAGAGCGAGAGAGTGGAGACGTACATGCTGGGTTGTAGCGTGATGGTATTGATTATGTGAGAGTAGTTGTGTTTAGGGTTGAGATATGTCTCTTTGCTCTATAGATTTCTCTACGATCAACTATGTAATCTTTTTTTGGTTCGATTGACAGAGTAAGTTGGTGATATCAAAAGGCAGGGAATGTGTGAGGGTTAACTCTCGTTTATGTACTCATTGTGAAAATGACGTTACTGCCGGGTTAAGATCGAGAGGGACAAAGATAGCAAGAGTTCTTTCAACATCTTGGACAATGCATTGTGTTCTTCAGATCCGAAGAGATCTCAATAAGGTGGCATTGAGGAGCGTGACCTTTTCCTTGTTTCTTTGTCGAATTCTTCGAATGTAATTGGTTTGCTGAGATGTACGTGACCTATTCATGTTTCAATGTTCGTCTTTGTTCTATTGTAGATTGCATGAGGAAATGAACGGAAAATTCATAACCGATCAGTCTGGAATGATCTAATAGTCAGTGCCGAACATCTGTGATTGACTATGGGCTGGTTCTAAGGCATGGAACTGCATGCTAATCGCGCTGCATTTGATGATAAGTTAGTAACGAAGTTAGCGAGCACTGTCTAAAGGACTCGGTACGGTTGAATATTCCTCTTTCAATTCTCATGCCACATGTTTTTAGATATTATCCAAGATGTGTATAACAGCACCTAAAGAAGTGAGTAGTGTTAGAATCGTGGAATGTATAGCTATGATGAGCTATGCACCTGAATCATTACACGATGCGGATGCAAGTAGACACTTGGAACCATCACAGAGCATCTTGTTACTACCATGCAAATTCAGATTTATAATAGATTATTCGAATAGTTCCAAATGTTCCGAAACGCAGCCGTGAGCTTCATGCTCCTCGGATCCCAATGGGGTTAGCTCTATCCGAGCCTTATCCGCTGGATCGCCAACCCAGAAGCTCGTCATAGTAAATCGGTACCAGTGCAAGTCTTCCAACCACCAGCCATTGAACAACTAAAGGCGCTCATACGGGCGGCCCAACACGCTCATTATGCTTCCACAGGCCGCTAGAATGCGTGCCACACGCCTCCCCCGTGTCGCTCCCCGTTTCCGATCAACCGGTCACCCTCCTTTCGTCCATACGCCTGCTCGTCAAGCTTCGACAGCTAGCGAGACAGCCACCAATGCGCGCTCCGCTGGTACTCGATCAAAAAACTTCATATACGGGAGTGCTTTGACTCTGGCACTTTCTTTCGGCTATCTATATCTAACTGATGCGCGAGCTGGCGTGCACGAATGGCTAGTCGTGCCTGCCATGAGGCAAATCTACCCCGACGGAGAGGACGCACATCACGCTGGAACCGCCATACTCAGAGCTCTATACAGCTTTGGATTGCACCCAAGGGAGAGAGGCAACCCCGATGCCGCAGGCGATCTCGAAGTGGACGTGTTCGGACATCGATTAAGCAATCCCATCGGAACATCAGCTGGCTTAGATAAGGGTGCAGAGATACCGTCGCAAATGTTCCAACTTGGGGCTGGTCTTGTTGAAGTGGGTGCTGTGACCACTATTCCACAAGAAGGCAACCCCAAACCACGGGTTTTTCGATTGCCATCACAGAATGCGCTCATCAACCGGTATGGATTCAACTCTGAGGGAGCAGAATTGGTTGCTATGCGGCTGCGCCAGCGCGTGCGAGAGTTTGCATACCATGCAGGTCTTGGTCTGGACCAGGAAGCAGAACGGATTGTGCTGGATGGCGAAGCTGGGGTACCTCCTGGGTCTCTTCAGGCTGGGCGGCTCATGGCGGTGCAAATCGCGAAAAACAAGACTACGTCCGAACACGATATGGAGGCAGTCCAAAGCGATTACACAAGATGTGTCGAGTACTTGGGGAAATATGCTGATATCATTGTGGTAAATGTCTCAAGTCCAAACACACCCGGTCTGCGTACCCTGCAAAATGTCGAGCCTCTCACGCGACTGTTGTCCAGTGTGGTGCAAGCAGTGAACAAGGTTGACCGGAAGACAAAACCTGCTATCATGGTCAAAGTCAGCCCTGATGAAGACTCGGAAGAGCAGGTCTCCGGGATCTGTGGGGCGGTATGGGATTCTGGTGTTGATGGTGTCATTGTTGGAAATACTACGAAGAAAAGACCTGTTCCCCTCCCCAAGGGCTACTTGCTCCCTGAAAAGGATGCAAGTGCCTTACTGGAGCAAGGAGGCTACTCTGGACCCCAAATGTTCGAGCGAACATTGAGTCTGGTCAAGAGATATCGCAAAAACCTCGACGATGGACCGAAGCAACTCCCACCACTGAAGTCACCGGACCAGTCAGCTGGCGACGCCTCTGATTCCTCCGTGCTTGATAAAGTAAACCCTACAGAGAAGCTGTCTGAGACCGTTGAGGCCGCCAAAGCTTCGCTGCCGGATGCCACTACTGAACTACCCGCTGCATCATCTCCGCTGTCAACCAATGTGGATGATATCGGTGATTCAGCTCCTCTTCTCGCAGTACAGTCTCAGGCAGGCAATGCCGCACCGGCTCCTGTTGGTCCGCGCAAGGTCATCTTCGCGACAGGAGGCATCACAAACGGCAGGCAAGCGAGAGAGATACTAGACGCTGGAGCAAGTGTGGCGCAGGTGTATACAGCGATCGTCTACGGCGGCGCGGGTACAATAAGTAAGATCAAAAAGGAAATGAGGGACACAGCAGATACGGAAAAGCGATGAAACGCGGGGCTAGCTCTACTTGTACAGTATTATCTCCACATGTCGTAAACTGTAAACAAAGAAGGTTGACAAAGCGCATTGCTGGCAACTTATTAGTGAGCGTGTATAACCACTGCACCAAGCTGTGCCGACTAGCCGTGGCGCAACCGCAGCCGCAGCCCACCCATCTCACTCCGTCCTGTGTCTTCCTTCCTCCACTTCCTGCTCTAAGTTTTTTTTTCCTTTGCCGGGTCGCTGTACAACAGAGACGGATCTCTTGCCGGCTGTATTTTCACCCTTTGCGCACTTTGCGCACCGCAGATGTTGCCTTAGAAAGCACCTTGTTCTCTAGAAAGTTCCACGCGCGTACAAAAAGGCAGCCACAGCCCCACGAGCGAGCCCCGCGGCCGAATCACCGTTTCCAAACTCCGCGTCTCCCCCGAGTCTCAACCATCACCACATTCTTTGAATTATTGTTATCTATCGCGAGGCCGCACCATGCCGCCTGTCGGTAACGAGTATGCTGCCCAGCAGTTGAAAACTCAGGGCAACAAGCACTTCAAAGAGGGCGAGTACGAGCAAGCAGAGACTCTATACGGCCAGGCTATACAGAAGAACAGCTCTAACCCTTTACTCTTCACCAACCGCGCAAATGCGCGCCTCAAGTTGGAGAAATGGGAAGGTGTGATAGACGATTGCATACGCAGTATCGAGATCTTGAAGGATAATATGAAGGCGTTTTTCTACTTAGGTACGGATCAAGAAGTCTGGTGTCATTTGCTTGACCACTGCGCGCGCGCACGAGGTTGCAGTGCCGTGAGGAGTGCAGCTGACAGATTACGGTTCCAGCCCAGGCTCAGCTCTCCATCAACCACCCCAACGAAGCGCTGTCTTCGGCCCTCATGGCGTATGAGCTCTGCACGAGCTCGTCGCAGCAGACCTCGAATGCAGCCACAATATCCGCACTCGTCCTCAAGTGCAAGAAGGCGAAATGGGATATCCGCGAGAGGGAACGGATAAGGCGACGTGACGACTTGCTGTGCGACCTCGAAGCCATTCTCGAAACGCAGTGGAAAAAAGACCAAGAAGACGTCGAAGCCAAGATTGAAAACGGCGAGATTGGCCGTGTCGAGGGCCAAGAAGAAAAGGCCGAACGACGCACCGAATGGGAGAAGAAGAAGTCGGACCTGCGAACCGCTTTTTTTCTTTCCGACCCTCAGAATCTGGAAAAACGCGAGGTCCCGGATTATCTTGTCGACGGGATCACGTTTGAAATCATGCATGACCCTGTCGTGACCAAGAACGGGCGGAGTTATGAGAGGGCGACGTTGATTGAGCATCTGAAGCGAAACCCAACCGACCCCTTGACGAGAGAGCCTTTGACGATCAACGAACTTCGACCCAACATTGCGCTCAAGGAAGCGTGCACCGAGTTCATGGAGAAGAACGAAGGCTGGGTCTACGAATGGTAGGTTGGAGTTTAAGCGTCCAGCGTTACGTTGCTAAAGAGGGTACGTCTTTGGTGAGTAAGCTGGGATCAGGACTTTTTCCCCCATCTCCGCTCGCGCGAGGGGACAGAGTACTTACTGTAGCTACAGTGAAGATGGCGAAATCGACGAAAATCCGAGATGGGCTCACTTGTCCTCGTGGTAGTAAAATTGAGTGATGAGTTGGGGAGCGCGAGATTGGTGGTGCCATAAAGTGTCCCTCTCTGTCACGTTTGCATGCATTTACGGAGTTTTACTGGGGTGTTTTGCTTTGCATAGGCCTGTGGATCGATACCCATGGAGTACAGTACCGCGTAGTCACGCTCTGAGCGCGCGCCCCGTCCTATTCTTATTTTTCATCATCTTCTTCTTTCAGAGTTGTGACTTGAAAGGGCGGTTGAACGCTATAACGATTACAATGATAACGAATTCCAGCCGAAAAAAAAAAAAAAATACGCCCAGTCCCCAATTGCCCTTGTGCTATACCCCCAGATTATGCATACAGGTTGTACCAACGCCGTTGAAAAACAATAACGAAACCCCCAGAACGCTCATCCGAACATTTCAAAACGACGGCCTCCTGTTCTCATCCTGGTCCAAACCGCCACTCTGCACATCCATGCCAAACGAATCCTTCCTCGCAGCCTTCCCATGCTTGCTATACTCATACATGTTCCTCAAGCTCCTCTGGCGGCGCATCTCCCTATCGACAGCCTGACCATCCTCGCCGAGCACTCTGGCCCGACTAGGCGGCACATCCCTCCTCCTCCTCCGCCTCTCCCTCACACCTCTTTCCTCGCTCTCATACGTGCCGTCCTCACCACCACCACCATCGCTATCCCCATCTTCCTCCGAGATCACCCGTCCGGACCTACTCCGCGATCGATTCCGCACGCGCCCGCGCAGTGTATGATCGGGCTCCGCATCGCTCCTCCTCCTCCTATTCACTCCGCCGACGAGCCCCGGCGGCGGCGTAGCGGAACTCGACGAATCCGCACGATGGTGCTTCCTGTGGTGGTGGCGGTGCCGACTCCCCGAGTCCCGGTCGTGGCCTCGAGAGGGGGACGTTGCACGCGGTGCTGGCGGGGAGTGCGAGGACATGCGGCGGCGCCGCTTAAGGCGGCCGCGGGGTTCGGCGTCTAGCTTGGTCGTGTCGTGTGTGGAGTGGATGGAGAAGCAGGATGACGAGGGCGGGAGGGGGTCTGAGGGTTTTTGCGTTGGGGTTGGGGTTGGGGTGGGTTTGTGGGGTGAGTGGGAGGTTGCCATGGTTGCTTCGTCTTCTTTTTTGTTGGTGTTGCTTGTTTCCACTTGGGATCTCTTGTCTCTCTGTCTTTCTCTGTGTGTGTGGTTCTCCTTGCTGTCGTTCTCTTTCCACTTGGCTCCCTGTGGTGGTGGTGGTAGTGCCGGGGATGATCACTTGTTGGATGGTAAGAGAGATTGAAGGTGTCGGCCGAGAAGGAGAAAGATGAGCATGCGTACAGCAGCAGCAGTTCAAGTCAGATCAATCACCCGGGCTGATTAGCAGTGAGACAGGTTCCTCATCAGATGGGTGTTGCAAGGGGGAAAAGGAAGAAGAGTCGAGCAAAGCAGAGCAGAGCCCACGCCGCAAAAAGAAAAGCTCGCGTGATGGGATTCGATGGTGCCGTACGCCTACGTTTGGGAGGTCATGCCATGCCTGGCGTTAGTAGTAGCATGTGCAGCCGTATTCGTTAGCTGCTCGTGTTTGACTGGTCCGGCGAATCTGGGGAAAATGACGTCGCGAGAGATACCCCGCTAGGCGCCTTCTGGACACGAGAGAGAGAGGAAGAGAGTTGGGTGGGCTGGTGTGTAGTCGGACCTTTCCATTCCACGCTTCTACTTTTTGGTCTAGAGATTGTTTGTTTCATGGATTGGAGTAGTTGATTGGAACGCCATCCGGTCATCACGTTTCGTCTGTGGGGTTATGGCGGCTCTGCATCGTGCTTGTTATGCCGGTACATGGGAGAGCCTCAAGCTTATTTGGGTAAGACGGCAAGTCTGGAGCAGACATGCTTTGTCGCAACCGTGGTATAGGTGTGTATATTTATACTCAGCTGTGCACTCCAAGTACGGCGCGACTTGGCGGATCGCCACGCTCAACTTTGGGGGATTTGATGACCGTGTTGTGATGCTGCCTGTCGGACAACAAGATATCACAGACAATGGATAAACAGGAACAAGGTAGTTGGCAACATTAATTAGTGGCATTATTATCCCACAGAACATGCGTCTGTTCTGTTGCTAGCATGCGGTATATCCCCCGCTTCCCCATATGAAGAAAAAAGCCCCTAGAATCATGACATCGTGAACTGCTAAAACCAGTGAGCGTCTCGTCCTTAAACCCTCGATCCTGCCGTATACTCCGAGTAGTCGGTGCTCTGGCTGGGCTTCCTCGCGTTCATCTCGAAATTCGTATGCCTCTCCCCCCTAGCTTTCCTCCACACGTGCACGCCCTTGCTTGCGAACCCAAGCATGACAAAGTAGATGATGGTGATGACAACCTGGAACGCCGCCTCCCCGTAGCACAGGTTCGACCACGTATCGCTGTTTCGGAAGGACCTCTCGTTGCTGTACGCGACAAATGGGTTGACGAATGTGCAGTACACCCACGGGCCGAGGATAGCAATCGTTGTCACGACTGCGGTGATGGGATGCCAGTTTTGCGTGCAGAGACCAAAAGTCGTTCCCAGAGTCAATGCGGCATCGGGAAGTAGAGCGATGCCGATGCGGTGCCACCAGTGATCTCTAAGAAGAGCGATTAGTATTGTTTTTTTTTTCTTTTCTCTCTTCTCGTGATGGTGCTAAGAGGAGCTCGGGGTACATGTATGTGGTACTACTCACTTGAAGTCGTAGTCCATAGGCTGGTCGCCCCACCATGAGCGCAGCAGCCGGCTTTCGACGATGACGAAGATGACAAACGGAATTATGATGAGATTTTTGATGGTGAAGAGAGTGAAGTAGTGGCGGTGGCCTCCTCGCCAGCGGGGGTCATCAGATGGCTTTGCGCGAATGTTGAATCTCGCCATGGTGTTGCGGTGGTGGTAGTAGTCGTAGGTGAAATGGTCTCTTGATATCAAAGCGGACTGGTATTACGTTCTGGGTGGTGTTTGCGTCTGTGCGCAGGTGAACGTCGGTGGGGAAGGATTGAAGTTTGTTCTTGGAGAGGTGTGTATACTAATAATTATGATGGGAAAGGACGACGCAGGGCGCAGTATTTAAATCTTGTGCTTTCTGCTACCGGTGACCCTGCGTTTTGAGATCGACTTTGAGACGCCTTACGGGCCTGGCTGAGTACGCACTGCCCCCGCAAAACAAGGAACGTCACATCCTAGGATTCGTGTAGATCGTTCTTTGAGGTCATCCTCGCTTCCAAATCCTTCCAGAGATATCGTGGAAAACACTTTGAACAGTAATAATACACTGCATCGCGTCCGTCGTCAGACTGAATACGTCATTTCTCTCCATAGCGACATCAATCATTATCGCTTGAGTACAGGCAGTGATTCTGCGATCGTCAATACGGCTCACGACTTCTCGGAGGTTTGTGTGATGATCCTAGTTTCGGGCCCCCAATGCTCCAGATAATATGCACTGCCACGATCTGAAACCCGTGTTACTGGCCAGAAGAGCACAAATCACTGGGCCCCGTAGCCTCATTGCCTGTCTTTTCTCCACGTCGCTAAGGCCGTTTTTTCTTTTTCTTTTCTTCCCTCGGTGGATATCAGCACGAAGACAGTTCCACTAGAAGTCCCCCCGTCCCAGTGATCTTCGCATTACTGTAGTAAGCTTCAGCAGAGCCAAGCATACACTATGATGTTATTGCTGTGTTTTGACGTCAGCCACGAAGCCAAGCCGCTGCGGTCAGGCCGCTGTATACTGTTTTTGGTGCCTCCAAATTGTCGTTCACCGGGAACGGTAGACCTTTGCCTACTTTAATGCCCCTATTTGCCATGTGGGCTGTTTCACTGGTGCATACAAGGGTACCCTTTTCAGCTCGTTTATCTGCAATGCAATAACCATATACGGAAAAATATGTGTAGATTCTGATTTATGTACAGTTGTAAATAACGAAACCAAAACGTTGCTCATCATCAATGATGGTGTAGTGAAGGACGCCCAATATAGTAGCAGACCAATTCCTTCTTTCTGACATCTTACCAACAAGATATTCCAATAGATTCTGCGTATGCACATTATGATGAAAGATACAAAGCGATTCAGAGTGCGACGTCTACTTCCATTCACTCTTCACGTCTGCACTGGCTTGACATGGGGCCGTGTAAGACCTGTTCGGGTCACTCTCCCATGTAGCACTGCCCGAGCCGGAAGTTTTGACAAACTTGTATTCAACGGCTTGGCCCACTGGGAGGTTCAAGGTGATGCTCCATACCGGGTTTTCCTTGGTGTATTGAGATGCCGACATCACTGGTGCTTTACTGACGTCCCACGAACCAAGCTGCGACGTGCTACCGGCGAGCTTGACTGACTCTCCGTATTGAGTGGCAATCTTGTGCGTGAACGTCACGGGGATGATGGTTGCGCATGTCGGGTTGGCAGTAGGCGCAGCAGTGGTTCTCGTTGTCATTGTGGTTCCTGGAGCCGTCTGAGAGGCGCCCGATAGCAAGACAACGGGCTCACCGTTGGTCACTTGCACGCAGACATTGCCGCTGCCATCAGTCGTGACAGTGCCGCTTCCGTACACGTTCGTGTACTGAGTGTTGGCCTTTTGAGTGTTGAAGCAGTGCTGCTGCGAGCTGCCACTTCCTGCGTTGGTGGTGAGGACCACGAGCTTGCCCTCCGCACGACTGAAAGCGTAGGCGTTGTTGGCGACGTACAAGTGGACCTGGTCGTTTCCTGTAAGTCCGCCGGCGGATTTCCTCGCGCCCAGGAGATTCGTCAGGGCTTTGTACATGTCGTTGTCGGTATTGAAGTTACTGCGCCAAAGGTCTTCGCGATTCGCGGGGTCGTTGCCTCCCCCGTATGCCTGCTCCGTTCCATAGTAGACGATGGGAATACCACGAGACAAGATCACATAGGTCAATGCGTTTCTCAGTAGAACATGATCGTTCTTCTGGAAAAGCCATCTGGGGTTATCGTGGTTATCAAGGAAGGAACCGAGAGCCGCCGGATCCGGGAACTTGGAGCTCACTGTGTTGTGAGAGTCGACTAGAGCCTGGGCTGACCCCTTCTGCTGGAAGAAATCGTTCATGGGATAGTAGGTCGCGTAGTTCAACAAGCCGGGCATCGAATTGGCGTAACCGGCAAGGTAATCCACATTGCCTTCCCAAACTTCGCCAATGCAGTAGACTCCAGATGCAGATACGAAACCAGGCCAGAAGTCCTTCTCCACGTGCTTGACCGTATCGATTCTCGCTCCATCAAACTTGTATTCATTGATGAGCCATTTGATCCATGTTTGGTATACGGAGCGGATGTTGGAGTCCTCAGTTTTGACTAGTGGGAAGAGACATAAATGTCAGTACGATTCATTCACATTCACATCGCGGGATGCCTCGATATCTGACACTCAAGATAAACTCACCATCTGGAAGACCGGCAATGCTGCAAACTTCGACACTTTTTTGATCGGCGTAGTTAATCTCACAGGTGCTGTGGTACGAGGACGCCTGGTTGAGAGGCTCGGGACGCATGCTCGAGATTGCGGACTGCCCCATGTGGTTGGCAACAACATCCACCATGACATACATGCCCTTCAAATATTATTAGCTCCGTGTTATCTCAACTTGAGTTATCACTAACCTTGGAGTGCGCCGAGTTCACAAGACTTTTGAGATCATCTGCAGTCCCGTAGTTCGAGTTGATTGCGTAAAGATCCTCAGCCCAGTAACCGTGATAACCACCCGGGCTGTCTGATAGATGAATCAGCCCATTGTATGTGTATGAATTTCCTTGCAATGTAAAACTTACTCTTGATGACGGGTGTTATCCAAATGGCGTCGAATCCCATTCCTTGGATGTAGTCCAGCTTAGACTCCAACCCCTTGAAAGTGCCTCCGCAGTAGTTCCCAAGGTTAGAACATGAACTACCGCCATTATCGCTTCCGTCTCGAGCGACTCGATCCGTTAAGGCGAAATAGATACTTCGCGATTTCCACGCATTGGTATCAGCAGCGGTGACTATGGTAGTCACCTGGAGGAGTAAAGCCAAAAGAGATCGAAAGAACTGCATCCTGATAATCAAATGAATGATGATCACTCAAACTACGAAGAAGACTGCGAAGTTGAGTTGTGTTACCATCGTGGTGAACGCTGGCTTCTTATGTAGATGCCTGAACAACAGGCATCGCATCCAGCTCCTGAGCACCACGATCGACATCGAATGTCACCATCAAAGTCATCTAAGCTTACTGACTTCAAATCACAAACTGTAAGCTGGTCGGTCCGACCAACAGCCATTGAGAGCATTGCGGTATGTCGAAACAAACGTTCATTACTGCTCACCGGACCGAGTACGACTCAATCAAAACGCAAAGATGCCGCGGAAGTCCAAATGAATGAAACGCATAATATTGATGGCCGCGGTCCAAGGTCCCAAAAGGAGCAGTTGGGAAAGTCACACGCTCATTCCAGGACTTTTAGAGCCGGGAAATGTGCTCTTAAGCGAGTGCCAAAGCCGGGGTTGCAGTGCTAAAGATACAGGACCCCCGCAAAAATCTTGTCGATCATGGATACGAGCTGCGCGGAGAGTGTGGAGTGTGGAGTAAAACTGCCGGCGATCGCGTACCGAATAGTCGACTACCTCCTGGCTCCAATTACATCTCCGGGGTTGAGCACGGAAACCGACAAGCGTGTATTTTGGCATGGTGTTTTAGACCGATCAACCCATGTCACGATCATAACGGCCAGTCATATACGCTACGGTAAGCTGGAAAATCATCATTTTTCATGCCGTGGGGTGCGTACATGCATATATATTGCGTGAGACGGTAGGAAAGAGCTTCCGTATTCGCATGTGAAAATGATGCCCAACTTGAAATAAGTCATGTCAAGATGCCTTGGTTTTTTGAACAGATTAGTGAACCACATGCTGAGGGCAAGAACTCGATCCGACTCGGATTCTTGTAGGCATGAATTACAGGGACCAAATCTACTAGGCTCCCCGTATAGTGGGTTCCAGAAATGAGCATTATGCTCTATATCGATATGGGAGGAGATAAAGACATGGGTATAGGTATATGTGCATACTGCCTACTCTCATGCGAGATGCCATTTCAATCCCTCAAAGGGAAGCTGTCGCAACATCATATCGAATGGCCCAGCGCTACCTCATAATTCGTGCAATGAATGTCTACTCTGCCGGGAACAAAGCACGAAGCACCTCAATGTGCAACGGTTAGCGGCTTCGAAAGACGCAGTGCTCAAGACTTGGTCCAGCAAAGTAAATTCGAGGGACAATGCATGCACAGATAGTAAAACGTGCTTTACAAACAGCAAAGTAATACATAGTTGCAGATTCAGGTATATGCTGCAACGTTAAATCCTGAGCAGATCGGGATTGATAGAAGTTAAATGTGATACCTACCCGATGAGATCACAATGCGTTCGAAGTACAGGAGATGTAATATCCAATGTCTACCAGTTGATGGTCCCCGGGCTCACCTATCCACCCCTATGGAACCCCCTTTGCCCTTCTGTACATGTATTAATTGGTGCGATGATGATTATTATCATTACTATTGTTACCTCCCTTTAATCTTCGCGTACATATCATTACCGGCTCTTGCTTGCCATGCACTCCTTTTTTCTACCTTCCCATAGCAGGATGCCTGGGAATTCAAGGACATCTGTGAGGAATTCCCTTAAAAGAATCAACTAACAGGATGCGGTCTAATTTATGTTGTGTTGAATCTGAGTTGGAGTTTGGGTGATCCTACACACAGCAAAGAGTTACAACAACAAATAAACTAAAAAATTGAGCGATAACCAAGAAGTAAAGCGAAAATATTACAATTGCAAAAGCGGGCATCGGGGGGCACCCCCTGGCACTAGTCCGCATCGGGCTATTGCTTATAACTCTAACCAACTACTAAATCACTACTCTTGAACCGCATGATTAGGTGGGACTGCGCCCTCTTGTGCAGGCTTTTCCACTGCTTCTGCTGCCTTCTGAGCACCCTTGCTCTTACTCGTCGATGTCTTCTTACCCTTGCCTTTGCCGAACTTGGCTACCCTGAATAACCAATAAGTAAACACCGCCTGTCACCAAATTAGTTAGAGAATCACACTTGCATGTATCAAAGGGCTAACTTACCATGAAGATGTTGAAACCTATAAACGCCCACATAATACCGAAGTTGCGCCAGCGCTCGCTGTAAAAGATTTGGCTTCCAGCTAAGAATTGATCCGAGCTGCTCAACCCGCAGTAATTGCATTCGGTTGTCGATTCCGGGTTCTGTAGAACTCCAGGTGCGGTTTGGAGAAAATCCGCCAAATACTGGCCACACGTTTGACCGGCCGGAGGGCTGAACCGTGAAACTTCGGTCGACGAACAAATAACCGGTCGACCATGTAACAGCGTACTCACGATACCGCCGACCCAATACGTGAAGGGCGAAACGCGGTACATGAAGATCCAAAACCGAGGGAGTGCGCTTGGCGATTGGAGAACGCCGCAGAACAGAATACTCATGAAGACAAGCAGTGTTACGATTCCGGCTGCTGTCTGCGCGTCCGGAAGAGCGGCGATAGTCATTTGCGCGAATGCCGAGGCGTATATTAGTAGTTGGATACTGAACAACATGACGAGCGCTTGTCGAACGGAACTTTGGTCGGCCCCAACTACAGGGTAGTAGTAACAAGCCCATAGCAAGATACCAGCGACAATCTGATACGGTATCTCAACGACGATGTTTGCGAGAATAAAAGCTTTCCAGGAGTAGGATTTGCTTGGTCGTTCGCGGACTTCGTAAAGAGATCGCTGGGTAATGAACAATGGCTGGATCTGGTTCACCAATGAAGTGAACATAGTGGTCACCATAAAAGCACAGAAAAGGACGTTCTGCATGCCAGATTGTGAAGTGTTGGCGTCGTAGAAGGTAAAGCCGATGAAGAGTCCGGCAGCGACGGCAAGAATCATCTTCGCGAAGATGTAGCTTGGCATTCTCCAATACTGCTGGAACACACGATATGTGACTTCTCGGAGCTGGGTTAGGAATGGCGCTGCGAATTCTGATGTTCCATCCGCTTCATCTGCTCCGGCAACCTGTTCGCCTTGCTTATCTGAGTGAATCTGGTCGATCTGCCGATGAAGCTCCTTAGTCAGGTCGCTTGCTTTGAAAACATCGTGCCAATCCTGTCCTTCGTCGTTTTGGCCATTGTTTACAATCTCGAGCATGTATTCCGCGGGATTTTCCTCGTCATCGCACTTTCGGGCGCCGTTGTTTTCGAAATAGTCGAGCAGTTTGCGCGAGTTCTGGCCTATCTCGCCAAAGTAAACAGTGCGGCCACCTTTAGCTAAGAACAAGAGGCGATCAAACTCCTGGAACAAGATGGCTGACGGCTGATGAATAGTGCAAAGAACGGCTTGTCCGGCTGTAGGAGAACACTCGAGTTAGTACCATTCGCTTACAAGAATACAATGTCATAGTATGCGGGGAGCACTTACCATCCGCCAGTTTGCGCAGGAAGGCGCAGATCGCCCATGAACTCTGTATCCAATCAGAAAATGTCGACCAATTGCTGCTTTTCCGCACTTACCTGACTGTCTAGTCCACTAGTCGGTTCATCCAGAAAAAGGAGGAGCTTTGGCTTGGCAGCCAATTCGACGCCGATCGTCAACAACTTCCTCTGTTCAACGTTGAGGCCTTCGCCAGGCACGCCGACGACCGCGCTTGCGAAATCACTCATATTCAGCATCTTGATGACTTCTTCCACGTACTCATACTTTTCCTCCTTGCTGACAGATTTCGGTTGGCGCAACATGGCGCTGAATCGAAGACTTTCGCGGACTGTGGCAGTCTCAAGATGCAGATCCTGTTGTTGAACATATCCGGTAGAGCGTTGAAATGATGGATCCAGAGGTTTTCCATTTACGAACATGTCACCAGTGACGACGCCTGTTGATACCCGCTGCGCGAGAACGTCAAGCAACGTCGTCTTTCCAGCACCACTGACGCCCATCAAGGCTGTAAGAGTACCTGGCTTCACATAGCCAGCAACGTTGTCGAGTAGGCGTCTTGTTCCTTCCTTGACGGGGACGTCGTAGGTTACATCGCGCCAAGTGAATATATCCTTTTGGGGGGGAACGGCTGCGACTTCCCCATCAACACCTTCTTTTGAATCAGCAACCGCTGTAGATTCTTCGTCGGCGTTGACGTCTTTGCCGCCCTTTTGAAGGTAGGCCGGAACATGGCCACGTTGGAAGACGAGTACTTCAGCACTATTGGACGTGGCTGAGTTGAGCTCGATTGCGACAAAGTACACAGCCATAAAGAAGAATAAGAACCCAAGTAGAATGCCAAAATTGCGCCACACATGTCTGCAAGATGATGTAAGTACACGAATGAATAAGTCCAGAAATCGCTCGAGGTTCTCTTCATATGGCAAGAACATACCCGTAGCTGTACTGATAGTTGATTCTGATGAAATCGTCTCCACTGACGGTGCGTCGACCGGGAAGGGCTCCAACAACATTACAAATCCAGCTATCTCCTTGCAGCGGAACGTAGTCTGGAATGAAAGATGCGCATGGGAATTCGCGACCGTGGAACTCGTTGGCAACGAGTATCTCAAATCCGTAAAATACAGGATTGATCCATCGAATCCTGGGTTCGCAGGCACATGTTAGCGGTCTCCGTTTCCAGACCAATGTTACCGGTTAGACGTGTTGCACATGAATGGGACTTACCAACTGAACCAGGGATGCATATTGGGAACCGCTACAACAAATCCAGTGCTGGGACCTGTGTTAGCATGAGATTCCAGGGCAGACTCTCACACACTTACTAAATCACAAGAGCCAAAACTAGAACACCTGAAAGCGCCATCGCTTGCGACACTGTCTTCGTTAATGCAGCGAGCGTTCGAAAAACTGCTGACATAACAAAAGTCGAAATGTAGGTAATGAGGAAGTACAAGAAGAACTGGGCCGCTTCTCTACGAAGTCCAGACATGAAGTACAGGATGATGTTGAAGAAGACTGCCTGGACGAATTTTACTGGTATATCGGCGACGATGCCGGCCATTGCTTCGGTAAAGGGATGGTAGAATGCGTACTAATGTTCGAATGTCGAATTAGTAGATGCAGACGTCAAATCACTGAAAATCAGGGTATACTAACACTTGCTTGTTTTTCGACAATTGGGCGCTGTGCATAAAGATTGTTTATCTCACCAATAGCAGTCAAGGCATTGAAAAGAATCGCAAGGAACAGTATTGACCCTTTGGCGAAGAAGGTAGAGGAATCGTCGCTGCCTCCAAAAAATATAGAGCCGACGATAAGAGCCATGACGACGTTAAGCCCTGCTTGCGTGGCCGTGGCTGCAATATCACCCGTGATGCGCTGGTAAGCTCTCCTAGTGTTGAGCTTGATCTGCATGGGAATGCTGATAAGAAAGGGTGATTCCGGTCGAACATGTTTGGCCTGGATAAAATTTTTCTGTTCACGAAGCTGGGTGAGATGTGCGGTTTGTTCCTCCACTGGGTGGTCCTGTTCGTATTCCTGGATTTGCTTCTTCAGGTTGCGGTATTCGGGAGACTCTCTCCAATAGCGTTCGAAATCGTCTGGCGTCCTGGGAACCTGGTTCTCCATTCCCTTGCGAGCTTGTCTTTCAGAAGGATTCGTAATGCTAGTAAGGAAATCCCCGGTGGTTTGACGTGGTGGGCAATACCAGCCTTGTCTTTCGAAAAACGGACGAGCCTCCTCAGCCGGGCCAAAGAAGATCTGTCGACCCTCATAAAGCACAGTAGCTTTATCGAATATTTCGTAGATACTTTGGCTAGCCTGATATATAGCTACAGCGGCGGAGCTGCCGCCGAAGTCTGAGGCGGTACGTAGCGATTGAACGAATTTGAATGCAGTAGCTATTTTCATATTAGCCAGGTCCTAGAAGAGAATGGGGGTATGCAATCTTACCAGAATCCAGGCCCCTGGTGCTGTTATCCCATGCTGCAAAAGGTGAACCAGCCACCATCATCTCTGCAATCGAAACACGTTTCCTCTCGCCTCCTGATACACCCCGTATGAAATCGTTGCCGACTTTCGTATTATACGTATGGCTGAGTCCGACCACAGCCATAACGACCTTGGCTACAAACTTGAAGAAGTCCTCGCGAGACATGTCACGCATGCGGTGTTGTGGTGTTCGACATGCTGCTGCAAATTCGAGTGTCTGGCCAACAGTCAGGTGCGGAAAATGTTTGTCGACCTAGTCATGATGGTTAGTTGATGATAATACAGATTTGATAACGATCGAATTACCTCCTGGTTGTATACGGCCTCTCCTTTGAATTCTTTCATCATTTGCTTTTGGGGAATACCATTGTAATGCACAACTGACTCATCTCCCATGCTAAGACCATGAAGTTCGCCGCACATGGTCTTCAAAAGCGTACTGCACCCCGCTCCTGGTCTTCCCAGAACAATGAGCATCTCGCCGCTGTTGATGACACCGTCGAAATTCCGTAGGATGTGTTTGTGGTCCTTCTTCCCGAAGCTGAACATCTCCCCCAGGCGAAATGGCGCCATCAAGAGGTCCATGACCGTCTTCTGGAGTTGCAGTGCAGCTCCGGTTCCGTAAATGTTTAGGTCCTTGTAGACAAGTCCTACTTGACGCATGGTGATTCCCTCCTCTTCCATCTGCTTACGCACCAACTTGACGAACTTCGACAAATCGAATTGATTACTGGCAGGATCGACCGAAGGATCATTGGGTGACACTGTTGTCGACCGGCGCGAGAGAGTAGTATACAACTCCCCCAGCTGCCTTCTGTCCTCATCGGGAAGTTCGACTTCTGTCTTCTTCCGCGTGAGTTTTGGGGTGAGCTCCGCCTCTGAGTCGTTGGCTCCATTTGAAGCTTTCAAAGGCCCAAACCTCGAATGTGAATGTGAAGACTCGCTGGAAGAACGGGTGGAACCTTCTGCCGCGCTTGATTCTCCTGTGTGGTTTTCTGATTCCTGATTTTCCGTATCGCTGTTGTGCCCATCAGGTGCATATGTTTCGCGCCCCGATGCCGTTCGGACAATCCCATCGACACTGTGCGGATGAGACATGGTGTGTGTGTATTTCAGCAGCAACACAATTGCTGGGGGATGCGGAAATTAAGTTATATCAACGCAGAAGATTACTTCATAGTAGAACTATGGTAACTTTTATGTACAGGAGGCCAATGCTGTCATTGTACAGCACTAACGAAGTCTAAAGGCGGAGGGTCGGCCTAGAACAATTGGCACTGATGGGCAATTCGATGAGGGCTGAATATTTGACGGACGACTTTCGGAACACGGATGGTAATGATATCCGCATACTAGGCCCACCTCTTTCAATCGTAGCCATCTTATTTACCTGCTCGTTGTAAGGGAGTAGTTATCTTGGCTATGAGCCCCGAAGCGGCATTACGTAGGGCGGTGCTGACGTAATGCCTCGTATGTACCTCGAATGGCCATAATGATAAAAAATGACACATATGCTGGCCAAGGTAAAGATAGAATGAGGATTGGCAACGTTGCGGAGATGAGTCGAATAAACACGCGGTTTGTTGCTGTGCTCTTTGGGCCCATGTGTAGATCATGTAACCCCTGCATGTGTGATTGATGTACATAAGGCAGATCAGATGTAGGCGCTATGCATTTACAAGAGCCGGGGTGGCCCGTTGTCTAGGTCGTCCTGATTTTGGTCCGATCCGCAGCCTTGTTCTTTCACCGCACTATCCTTGGTAACTAACCGTATATCGTCCATGCTCAGTGGTAACTGAGTAATCAAACATGGCGTCAGCGCCAGCGCTATATACAAAATTGACACAAAATTCGTACACGTCATCCGGAAGCCGGGCACTTCCATCCCGGTCCACCGGCGCCCTCTGGTTTCTATGTACTATCTATCTATTGCCATAAACAAATCCTTCTAACGCCGTCCGCTTAATTTTCCAACGTCGGGATATGCCAAGTCCCGTTGAAGATCCCAGCATCGGAATAATCCAACGTCCGACCCCCTCTCAGGAATGCGAACCGTACATATTCATTGTATTTTGCGCTGACTGGTCTCGACAATTCGAACGTGCTAGCGTTCCTGTCAATACCGTCATTGAAAAACTTCCGGCTGCGCTCCACATCATTGACCAGCATGCTCATTCCGTCCATTCCCGCTGTTAGCGAGGACCACGAGAACACAGAGACGAGTTCGTCCGCCACATGTCTGACATGTGGTATGGGTATCTCGGGTACAACTGAGTCAAGCTTCGCATCACCCCGAAGAGCTTCGGCTGTTTGAAGGATGGAGTCAAAGTCCCATCGTGCTATGCCGTTAACGAACAGACCCAGGAGCAATCCTTGATAGAGTAGTGATGGACGCGTCTGTAGACTCGTCCCTGGCAGCAGTAAAAGCGCTATTATGTAGTGATGGATGCGGAGCGAGACTCCAGGAATCATCAGGCATATGACTATACCAGACAGAAAGAGGCCGTACAGCATCAGATACTGTGGCAACCGGCCTTCTAACCAGAAATAGTACATTTGGCCTAATATGATGATGACAAGAACGATGAGTATGGCTACCAGCGCGACAATGGCCCCTGGCTGCTGCTCAAGATCGTGTGCTGTCAATCTTTGGATCGGTATCCATTCGAATGTGTAGTTTGACAAGGCACCAAAGAAGAATCCTCCAAGCCAAAACAGCGTTTTCTCGAACGGAGCCTTCATCCCCGCTAATGTACGTTTTACAACGCTAAGGTATATGACTACTGCACAGAACGAGGCAGGTAATAGGCGCTTCGCAAACATTGAGATATGATCAGGAAGTACAGAAATATTCCGATATGATGCCGAGGGAGGGTCTGATCCAAAGCTTACTTGAGCAAATATAAGTACGAAGATGACGAAGAATATACGTGGTGACGTTGCAAGTAAGCAGAAGATGCTCGTGAATATCATAGTCGTAATCAGTAAACCGTTGCGAGGATCGGACGAACAGCGAAGCTCCGGGTCGGCTGAGGGTACGAATGATAGCGGGAAATATGAATCGAAAGCAATCGATTCAATTCCATTCGCATTGACACTTGGGTAATTGTCGCGTTCCCCAACGAGTGAGACCCGACCGCAACCGCCCTGGTGATCGTTAATGATTCCTGCGTGGATGGCAGAGCCGCATATAAAGCTGTCGCCACGATAGGTTCCATTGCCGATCACCAAAGGGCGATATATGACTTCGATGGGTCCAACAGCTCTTTCATTCAACACTTGGACGCTGGCACAGTTGGCAGGACACCGGAAAGCAAAAGATTTTTTATCAAAAGGGCGACAATCGAGACCGTCGACCGCACATTCATTCTTCATCCGGAAAAATGTATCCGTGCAATCTAGACCGATTGCATAGTTTTGGGATCCATCTTGAATGGGCAGCTCTTTACTCAACATGGCGAAAAAGATGCAAAACCAGAGTAGCACACCAAAACCAAGTGCCAAAAGCTGATGTTTCTTGCTCGATATTTGACTTGCTAAGAGAAGGGGGCCTAATTCCTGGAGACGGGGGAATACCGGCTGGACAGTCTGGATTCGAGGCGGATGCGGACCTTTGATCTTGTCGAGCAGGCCTATCGGTCGTTGTCTCTTTATTCTCTGGCGCGTATAGTGATCCTGAATCTCCATCTCTTCGCCAGGCAGCAGCTGGGCCTCTTCATCTTCGGCTTCGGCTGGGTCAGCTCCTCGTCTGATAATATCGACATTTTGATCGTGGTGCGACATGAATACTAGTATTCCATGTGTTGTATGAAACCGGACAGCCAGAGATTGCTGCCCAGTATAGACTGGGTGAATAGGAGGTCGCGCTAAGAGCAGGATAATCGGCGGATGTTGCCGGGGTCTCTGTTCGGTTAGAGTTTGAATGTTTGAACTGCACGTGCGTGGATGTTGGGGCTGTCACGTGCCATCCCCGCGACCCATGCGTTCTTGGCAAAAATGCCCTCGGGGAGTCATGGATGAACACGAACAAGGCTCGCTAAGATGCTCATGGAATTCCTCGAGGGGTTAAATGGCAAAGTTGCGATCGCCATTTGATAGCGTACCCACATGGATGGCAGCATGGTTCAGTTGCACCCACGCCCTGGCGAATCAACCCACAGCAATGCTCGCCACAGCAGCAACCCGCGGGCTGGACTCTCCATGTCTCTGTAGCGTCGCAGTCGGCTCGGACGACCGCCACGTTATTTCCACTTGCTTGTCTATTGACTTGCTTGCTTCTTTGCTTGCTTCTTTGGTTACCTCTACTTCTGAAGCATCCCCCTTCAACACTCAGTCGCCTTCCGCTGGCCCTTCTGGCTGTCCTCTGCGCGCTGCATGCCGTGCGCTCCTCACGCCGACGAGCAACATGCACTTTTTCGCTGGTGCAAGACCCGTCGACTAGGTACAAGTTGCTGATCTAGGTACAACGCCACCCGTCCTCGCCGCGCATTGCCCATCCCATTCTCGCCGCCTGCCATACCTCTCTCGTATGCTGTGCGCGCCCCACCATATCCTTTCGCGATGGACGCACCGCCTTCCTTCGAGTCGAGACGCCATCGCGAGGTCCATGTACGCTATGGAGCTGTTCTGAATGATATCCCGCCTTTGTTCCTCGACGGCAAATCCCATCATTCCCTTCCCAGCGACTTCAAACCCCAGCGATCCAAAGACACGAGCCTTACAGCCTTCGCACAGCTAGCTTGCCTCCATTCCGGCACCGATCGAGCCATCATATCCCTCACCGACGATGTGAGACAACATGTTGTTGCCGAAGCTACGCCAAATCTATTGCTTCGCTCCAATCGCTCCCATGAAGCAAGCAGTGACCTCTGGCTGGGCACTGTCAGTGCTCCTCGAAGGTGGTCCCCATGCGAAGCAGTGCTCGAAGCTTGGACAAACGGATCAGCACCTCCACAATCCGCCATCATATTTAGCGACCTCAAGGAAGAAGACGGCTATTCTCAGCGCCCTTTTGCTACCGCCAACCCATCCCTCCGCTTCTACGCCGGTGTACCATTGGTCAGTTCCAAAACGGGCTTGGTTGTCGGATCCCTTTCTGTCTTGGACAATGAACCTCGTTCTGGTCTCGAGGAACACCAAATAAAGTACCTACAGGATCTTGCTATCACTATAGTGGAGCACCTGGACCTGTTCATGATCAGAGACCAATACAGTCGGAGCGAGAAGCTGTTACGTGCCCTCATGTCCTTCACTGAGGGTTGCTCCAACATGCGCCCTTTCGAGAACGAAAGTCAACGCCCGCTTCTTCCATCGGGCGCAGAACCCTCAGAGTCACGGCATGACCATCAACCTTCAGCCCATGCGAAATCATCAAAACCTTCGCTTTTACCACCCGGAAAGCGGCCGAAGACCAGTCGCCAGAAGTCTATGAGAGATCTACAAAAGAGTATTTTACCAACCGATTCGCAATCAATGTTTTCTAGGGCCGCTTCCGTAATGCAAAAGTCGAGTGACCTTGACGGTGTGTTGATACTTGACGCTTCTATTGTGGGTATCGGTGGGCATAATGATAACTTCGTTCCTACCGAGGATGGCTTGGAGGGATCATCCTCAGGAGAAACATCATCCTCACCGGAGGAGAGCGGGGAGTGCACGTCTTCTCCATTACAAAGACAGTCTTCCTCTTCTTGCGAATCTGCCCAGCGGACTACTCAAGTGCTGGGATTTGCGACCAAAGAACACTCCGATTTCGGAGGTGATAGCCCGTCGATGGCGCTAGAATCTTTCCCCGAAAAGGATCTCTCTCGTATGTTTCATGCTTATCCTCGTGGCAAAGTGATCGGAATTTCTGTTGAAGGTGAACCGATTTCTTCGACGGATGAAACGACGGATGAGTCCGATAGCTCAAAATTGTTGCAGACCGGCAGTATGGAATCATCAGAAATCACACACAAAAACAAAACAGATGGAGACGTCAAAGCTACGATTGCTCTTGCCATCCGCAAAATGCTGCCAGAAGCAGTTAGCGTTGCTTTTGCTCCTCTGTGGGATTATGAAAGGTCGAGGTGGTTTGCTGGTTGCATTTGCTGGAGTAACCGTTCGAATCGGAAATTAAGTGAAAAAGTTGATCTTGCCTACTTCAAAATCTTCGGACACTCCATCATGTCCGACCTTTCCCGTTTAGACGCACTTGCCGCGGATCAGGCAAAAACATCGTTTGTTGCATCCATTTCTCATGAGCTGCGTTCACCGTTACACGGCATCCTGGGCACCTTGAATTTCCTCGAAGATACGGCCTTGGACTCATTTCAGATCTCAATGATCAATTCCTTGGGAGCATGCGGTCAAACCTTGCTCGATACCATCGATCACGTTCTTGATCATGCCAACATCACTGCTACAAAGAAAAGGAAGTCGTCTTCGAAACGATTGAGAGGTCCGCAAGCAATCCAAGTTTCCACAAAATCTTCAAGGCGGCGGCACCAGAGAACTCTACGGAATCCTGCAATTGATCTTAAGAAAGTCACAGAAGAGACACTAGAGGCGGTTATATCTGGTCAGTCATACACACTTTTGCAAGCAGAAGACTGGGACGGTGCACTGCCTCCTGCTTCTCAGTCACGAAGACGTAGTATATATACTATACTGGACATTGCAGCAGAAGATAACTGGAACTACAACGTGTCTGGAGGATCCTGGCGAAGGGTTGTGATGAACTTGATTGGAAACGCCCTCAAGTATACTGAGTCGGGCTATATTCACGTTTCACTGAGGTCGAGTTCGTCTACGGACGGATCGGACAACCGAATCGTTTCCTTCACTATCAAAGACACGGGAAAAGGGATGAGCCAGCAATTTCTCGCGAATCAAGCATTCCAACCTTTTAAGCAGGAGAACTCCCACGCGCCCGGAATTGGCTTAGGGCTGAGCATCGTTCGCCAGATCATAGATTCTCTTGGTGGCAACATCAGTGTCACCAGCGCACCTGGAAAAGGCACAGAAGTAGGACTCCGATTCGTGCTTCCGAGATCGGAAACAAGCCCATCGCTTCAGCATCAGCCCACCCAGTTCATGAACATCTTAGCACAATTGCAAGGCAGGCGTATATGTATACTCACTGAGCCCCCCACGGCACAGGAAAACAACGAAGATGACACGACAAGCCAAGGAGGAATGGCTCGATTCACGAGCGCACTAACGTATACCCTCACCAAACATCTTGATATGGATGTGGTTCAAACACAGCAATGGGATATGCAAGACACTGACCTCGTGATCTGCCCTGAACCACAGTTTTCCTACTTGTCCAACATACGGCGCCAGAGGACTTTCGGGGAACGGGCGCCTATCACAATATTTGTAGCCATGGATGCTCTTGAAGCTGCAACACTTCGCACGGATGTGCGTGTGAGGAGTAAGGAATCTGTTGTCGAAATAATGGCGCAACCGTGAGTATCCCATCGCAATCATTGGTTCTGAGTTGATTAATTCTGAGTTGGAGTTTGAGTGATCCTACCCACAGCCAAACCCATCACAGTCGTCGTCGAACATAAGCTGACTCACTGTTGCAGTTGCGGACCGTATAAGCTTGCATATGTGCTCGACCTTTGTCTTAATCGATATGCATCGCCAGAGGAAAATATATGGTCCCCCATTTCCACTACGCCGTCCCCTCTTCCTTCTCTTGAACATCCTCTTCCCATACGACATAATTTTGCTGTATCATCATCAAATACCAGTCTATCTGACCCTAGCCTTTCTCGCGACGATGTCGCAAGTACAGCCTCGGCGTTGCGAGATGGGCACTCGTTGACCAGCGTTATCACTGATGATTCCGTGTACGATATCGAAAACTCAAAGACACCCACAGCTCCACCCAGAACTCTAAGACACAGGCCACTTCATGGTCCCCGGCACGCAACAGCGAACAGCATGGATGTGAAATCTGCCATGCCTCTACTAACAGCACCGTCTTCACCTGGACTTAGTGCTTCCTCAGATCCAAGCATGCACAAGAAGGGTTCATCTAGGGTGCTTATCGTCGACGATAACCCAATCAACCGAAAGGCGAGTCAAGGACTACGTTCGCATGCCTCATGGCCTTGCTAATTGTAGTGTAGCTCCTCGTCACTTTTCTCAAGAAGAGAAGCGTGCTCTATGCAGAAGCGGAGAATGGAGCAGAAGCAGTGAGAATGTATCAGCAAGCATCTCCCATGCAATTCGATGTCATCCTCATGGGTAAGTCTGGCTTGATCCCGCTAGTGCTTCCTACAAGCCTCTCTCATCATTGTAACCACCTCGTTTTCTAATAATTCCAAAGACATATCAATGCCGATTCTTGACGGTCTATCTGCTAGCCGCCAGATTCGCGACCACGAGCAGACAAAGAATAGCTCCCGCTGTTGTATCATTGCGCTCACTGGACTGGCCTCCGCGAGTGCGCGCTTGGAAGCCTGGAGCTCGGGCGTAGATCATTACATGACTAAGCCAGTCAACTTCAAGCATTTAGAAACAGTCCTTGGAGAAGAGGCTGGTAAGTCGAAGTAGGAAGACTTTTCGCGATGGCCAATTGGTTATAGCATGATAGCATTTGGAAAGGCGTTTTAGGGGCATACATGATACCATCTTTGGCGATGAATTCGAATTGAAATGTCGAAAAATCCCGACATACGTACATGTGAAAACATATTCTGTGATGGTGCGCCCAATGAGGGATACGTTCATTCACGAAATCTCTCTCTTAGCCTCTTTTACGTTGATCCTCTATTACTACATACCTATCTAGGTACATATGTATGCATATTCGCATCGATCATATATCTAAACATCTATTCCGCTTCTACCGGAGAAGAAGACAACACCCAAAATGATAGGTTCGCTTGAATATACCAAAAATTTACATTTGAAAACATGTGTACATATGTATTTAATCTCCATCCCGTGGCGTGCAAAGGCAGCTAAAGTGCTAAGACAAATGGGTATATAAGTTTCAATGGGATCTTTCCAGTAACACCACGCAGCCGTCTGCACCCTAGCTCACGGCACACGACGGATTAACAGTGGTCCCGCATTATTCGGTCTTGAATAATCATATCTGTCTTGTCGCATCCGGTATAGCATTAGAGTGTACCCGTAGCTATCCGCATTGCCAATGGTATATGGCGTTCTAACCCTTTCACCAAGCGTTCTGGGGTTGCCCTTTTGATAATAGCCCCATATCACGTTGTTGGGGTTCGCAGCATTGGGAACGTGAGCATCGAGGCAAACTCGATAATTTCGACCAGTGCTTCCGAAAGTGAGCTGGCCAATCTGAGGGGTATGTGTAAGCTGTCACGGATTAGCCATACCGTACGCGACCTAGAACAAAACGTCTATGGCTCCTACCTCGTGCACGAGAACCTGAGGCGCCATTGGGGATATAATGGCCAGTTCTCTGAATCGGCCTACTTTCCCAGAAGCCAACCAACTTCTCCAACTGTAAAGGGGTGGACCAGGTCTTCCGCCTGCCGCAGCATACATGAAGGTGCTTTCACAGAACTATCTCGAGTCAGTCCACCTGCATTTATTCCAAAATGAACTTCTGGTGAAGGAAGATTTGATACTACTAACATTGATTGTGACACGTTGTGAGTTTTGAGTGCTTGCTGCCCACCGATTCCGGCGAAGAATCTCGAAGTTCTGCCCTATATTATAGTTGGCTGACGCAAACGGACCCCCTATAGGCCTTTGACTATTTCTTAAACAATTCAAGGCCTCACCGGGACTCGCAGCGTCGTTCACACTGTCGTAAAAAAGGGTTTGATTGAATGCGAGAGTGCCTGGAGTAGGTGAGGTGATTGGGTTTCCCTGTTGATCCACCGCTTGATAACGACTTTGCCCGTCACAGTATATGCGGATGTCGGCATTGCGAACCGTCGTAATCTCCTGCATATCTTTCATACGCCCGTATACGGCTACGAGTGACTTGTTAGTACGTACAAAGGCTTAAAGCGGCATGGGAGCATACTTTTGATGTAGTCTGTCCAATATTTGTTCGTGTTTGAATCATAAGGGGCATTGGGGTTCTCTAAATCACCAAAGCCAGTGCCGAAAAATAGTTGGAGCCAGCCATTCAGTTGAGGGTGTTGAGATGCGGTAGCGCCTCCCGGAATATCATCCCAAATTTGCTGAGCGGCAGTTATGACCTCGGGAAAAATGTCGCTGAAACCAGCTCTATTCCTACACGATTGATCGAGATAATAGGTTGGGCCTTGACTAAGAACTGGCTGAAGAAAAGACACAACCGCCAACGAGCCGAGTGCGAGTTTGGAAGACTTAAAGACAGTCATGATGATGTAGCTCGAATGGAAAGCGCTGCATGAAACCCAGAGGCAACGTGAAGGGTTGCAATACATATACTTACCTAGAGCTCCGAACGAGCATAAAGTGCTTCCACTAGAGAAGGCATCAGTTCACCATGATTGACTACGATTCCCTAACCGGATGGGGTTCTCCGACGTCGACCATGCTTCCTTCCTTCTACCCTCGCTTACCATTCGCGGAGATTTCTTTTTCGATCCTTTTCTCGTTCTTTTCAATACCTTTCTCCTTTCTCTCGGATCCTTCGACCCCGTTCCCGGTTCCTAGTGTATACCGAGCCTCGCTTAGGTCGGTCGGCAGCCGTTGGAAAAATGCTCGCTATGTGCACCAAACGCTACGTGTGCCTGCCCCCACATATCCGATCAACTGGTCAATTTCAATCAGGACAATACGCTTCACTCCGAGATGGAAAAGCCTCGGTAGCTGTGGTACAATATCTACAGCTGTAGCAATTGCATGTGTGAGTCCATACACAGTCAGCTTGTGCGTATCACTGAACAGTCATGGCACCATTCTCGATACAACCCCTTTTTCTAATTTTCTAGTCATTATTCAAAAACTGCAGAACATATCATGAGACTATGATGTCGCAGCGGACAAGAATAGTAACCAGAAGTAATACAAACCTGGGGAATTGTTCCATCCTATGCAAGGAAAATGAGTGGGTCATGGGTATAACAGCCGCTAGCGGGCGCAAAAAGAGAAAAAAAGGAAATTAAAAAAGTCTAGGATCTTATGATAGCCATGACCACAAACTCATCACAAGTACGGATTATTGATGGGATAAAGTCAACATCATGTTGGCGAATGGAGCTAAGTCAGCGCATTGATACGTTTTAGGCAGAGTTTCAACGCCGTGGAAGCTCTTTGCGAATTAGGGAGTGGGACTGACTACATCGCTCTAACGTTGTGGGTACGCTAATGACTGAACATGCGCTCGTAGCTGGACGACTACATCTCCTTTTTGGGGGTAGCTTCTCCCCTTGGGCATCCTTAAGCCATCTATAGACTACAACCGTTGTCGTAGGGTCTATCGTACCCGCTTCTTTGCTCGAGCCCTAACATGCTACCAGGGGTCTATACCGCGCCCACGGACATGAGGGGGATGTGAACAGCCCAATATTCTGGTACCATATCATGGACTGTTTTGACATGATCATTAACATAAAGGACGTCGCTCCAACAGCTTTTTGTTTGCTCCAAAACTGAGTTCACAACTCACATGGATTGTTCCTAAGGCTCGCCATGTTTCATTCATTCGTTTTTTCAGTTCTTTTTTTCGTGGGCGCTTTCCTTGACGCTTCAACTGCGTTGCCCAACACTCACGGTCACCATCACCGCCATCAGCATCACCACCATCACCACCGCCATCAGCACGTTCAGCGCCATGAAGAGATTCTCTCTCAGGTTTTGAACGTGACTGATGATACTGTTGCCCATCTGTCTCCTCGCCAGGATGGTAAGCCTTTGTTGCGAATTATGCCCTTGGGAGCCAGTATCACCCAAGGTTACGGTTCTTCCAACATGGAAGGCTATCGGCATAAACTTCGAAACTGGCTTCGCGTATCGGGACAGTCTGTCAACATGGTGGGATCGAAAGCCCACGGCGATTTTCCCGATAAGCAACACGAAGGTCATCCTGGCGCTCTGATCAATGACGTTCAAGCACTTGCCAAAGCATCTGTCAGCAGGCGGAGGCCAAACCTCGTACTTATCAACGTAGGTACGAATGATTGTACTCGTGCGTTCGAATTCGGAGGCATTCCATTTGTCGAGGGCGCATATGATCGAATGGAGCGATTGCTTAATGGTAAAAAAACTCCATCACTACTCATAAAAGAGTGTCATCTGACAGCAACTGCACAGATATCTTCGATGCGAGCGAAGGCGTGACAATTCTGCTCTCAACTTTGATCATCAACGGCGATAGTGGTGCAAATGATAGGGTCGACATGTGCGCCAGCCCCACCCTTCACCTTCTCCGGTAGTTTTGTATTTTCTGACATGAACATTTTAGCGCAAACGAAAAGTATAGAGAATTGGTTGAAAAGTTTGAAGGAGCGGGCTACAAGATTCAGCTAGCCGAGATGAATGACAAGGGCTTCATCACTGTCGACGACCTTGCACCGGGAGACAAGATACACCCTGGGGATTTTGGCTTTTCCAAGATGGCTGCTGTCTGGGCTAACGCATTCCTTGCGGCAGAGAAAAAGGGATACATCACAGCCCCTTATGAGTTTCCCGAGGGCGGTGAGGACAACGGTGTTTGCGAACCCAACAGAGATGACTTCAGAGGACCAGTGATCACCCAGGCGGGCAGCGGATACGATGATGGAAAATACAAGCACAATTCCGTCGATGGAGGCATGAGGTTTGTCTACAACGGCGTGGCAGAAAGCTCGTTACTCGGCCATTTCCACTACGCTCAGCTCACCAATATCGGTGGAGCGGATCTTGCAGCTGACGAATTCATTCGAGTTCTCGATGATGATCAGATGAACGATGGTGGAGTGTTGAAGCCTCGTTTCTCATACAAACGTAACCTCGGGGATGGTAGATTCGACCGGCTGGGGTGGATCGAGTTCAATCCCAATTCGGAGTGCAAGAACCGCGGCGTGCGTTGGGGTGATTTCAACGGAGACGGATTAGACGATTTTATTTGCATCAACCAAGAAGGTAATGTGTACCTATCGCTTAACAAAGGTGGAGACCCTCCCACGTTCGGAAAAATCGATATGATACGCGCGATGGGTGTCCCCCAAGCCAGAATTCGTCTTGGCGACATCGATGGAGATGGGCGGTGCGACCTCTGCTGGTTTCCGGTCGACAGCGGCAATATTCACTGCATTCGAAACATGGGTATAGGTGATAAGATAAGCTGGCAACCAATGGAGGGTTTCGATGGAGCTGCGCCGATATTTGATGCCCAGGGCATGCCCAGCATTGTAAGTTTATCCAGGTGGCCCCAGGTCGCTAAACTTCGCACCGATATCCGTCAAACTATCATAACTGGCATTGAATTAACACTCTGCAGGACGGAGTTCGTCTGATTGATATAAATGGGGATGGCAGATACGACTGGGTCTACGTATACCCTGACGGTCACACGAAGATCTTTGTAAGTACCCAATACCCACGTCTCAGGACATCAGAACACCGTGCGCTTTGTTATAAAAGAACACGAATCTACCGCAGTCGATCAACTTCTACTCTCATATCTCCCTTAATATATACTGACTACGTACCTCCATCTGCAGATCAATCACCGCGGTCTCAAAGTTGATGGGCCGGGTCTCAAGCCAAAGTGGGTCGAAGCCGAGACTCCTCACAGAGGCTTTCCCGGCGAACTCGACGACTCTCGTCGCATTTTATTTGGTCGTATTTGGGGCTCCGGTCGCAACGACCTGGTTCGACAATTGGATGTAGACGGCCAAGACTTTTCCTACGAGTTCTGGTATCACCAGAATACCGGGCAAGGTGGAACCAGACTCAAAGGCGATGGAGTATATTACTGCGACATGTTTGGCCGAGGACACGACGACTATCTCTGGGTCTGGTCTGGTGGGGAAATCGAACTGTTTGAGAACTTGCAGAATCCGCCGAACTGGAAGAACCATGGGCAAATCTACAATACCCGCAAGAACCGAAAATGGATTCAATTCGGCGACTGGGATGGAGACGGTATGTCTTTCTTTTTCCTCGCTCTGACACTGTTCGCGCAAATCGCGCATTGCTTTAATTGCGTTTCACCCTCCCTGTACTAACTTTAAGCTGCGCTTTGTAGGGAAATGCGATATTCTCAACACCGATCGAAACACTGGTGATGTTTGGATGTATCGCAACACCTGGGCAGAAGGCAAAACGTCACCTACATTTGCCGATCCCGTGAAGGTGAAGAGCGGAGGGGACTGTCCTCAGAAGTATAGTCCTGGACTGTACGATTTGGCAGTGAGATTTGGTGATTTGGACGGCGACGGTCGAGTCGATTACCTGTGCTTGGCTCCTGATGGTACAACGCAAGGATGGCTCAACAAAGCCGGTGATGCTCCAGAACCTATGAATCCCTTACAGGTCAAAGTCACCGCGGGCTTTGATAGAGCGAATCATAGATTTGCCGATGTAAATGGAGATGGACGTGCTGACTTTCTATGGGTCGACAAGTTCACCGGAAACGTACGGACCTGGATCAACGAGGGTCTCATCCCCGCTGACAATGTCGGGAGCTCAATGACCTGGACCTTTCGGGGCGAAGATTCGTGGCCATCAGGCAAGAGCCGTGGGCAGAACGTCCATTTCCCGAAGATGGGCAACACCGGACGCGCGGATTATCACTGGGTAAATCCTGCAACAAGTTATGCCGAAACCTACTTCAACGAGTGCGGGGGAGGCGGAGATAATGGTGAAGGTCCTGATGATCCAATCGGACCCAGAGATCCACAGCTACCTGGGATGCCCATACCTGGATTCCCTGGAGGTGATACCGGCGGAGTTTGGCCGTTGTTAACGATTGGACCTTTTCAGACCACTGTATCTCTCGATCTTCCAACAGCTTCCAAGGTC
Organism: Periconia digitata; assembly: GCA_948474695.1. Lineage (NCBI taxonomy): Eukaryota > Fungi > Ascomycota > Dothideomycetes > Pleosporales > Periconiaceae > Periconia > Periconia digitata. Next base: position 760,067 of record CAOQHR010000007.1, on the reverse strand, counting down.
TATGAATACCTGAAGAATCCCGTCTGTAAACGCGCTTCTGCTGCCACGGAATGTTTCATATCCATCAACAACCGAATTCTGGAGAAAGAGGATCTTGTGCGGGACATTTTGAGTCTTTATGAGGCGGACCCAGTCGAAATCGACCCAGAAGACCTCGAAGACCTTCCCAAGTACTCAGATGTAAATGAGCAAGACGCTTTCATTCCATCGGCTATTGCCACTGCGAGCGTTTTGGGGGCAATGGATCCCACAATTGGCAAAGCCGCTGCCGTTTGGGTAGCGTACGCGATTATGAATCTGGCCATCAAAAGCTTCGAATACAACATCGGACAAGACGATCTCGAGCAGTTTTCCATCCCAAGAACAGGTATAATGAACAAGAAGTGTCCATCAAGAGACGACATTACCTGCCCGAATCTGCTCTGCGAAGGCAGTAACGGCCAATGCCAAGGACTTTTCTCGGGATGCTCATGCACGGAAGAAGACGATACGTGTCCTACATCAGATGAAGTCCGATTGACATATCTATGTCAAGTTCCCACTTGTATGGGTGATTCAAGCAGAAGGGAGTGTACGGTTGAAGACAAAAAGGGGTAAGTCCAGTAACCCAGCCTCAACGTGTGCGGCATTCCAACTAACCATCATATAGATGCGACTGTGCTCCAGGTCCGTGGGAGGCTACAGATTGGTGGCCAGATCGCAACTTACGAGATGAGCTGTGGGATGAGTTCTACTCGAATATGGGGATCACTGAGTGATCATTCGAGATGATTACTTTTAGCTTGAAAGTTAAGGCGGATAGCATCCCCCCTAGACAGCCATACTTCACGTGTGTGTGTTTGTAGGCATACCCTTGTATATACGAATAGATTATAGAAAGCTGAATAGACTCCACGCGTTGGTTATGATGTCTTCACTATCTTGATTTGCTGATACGTCTTAAACACCAGACCTGCTTGTAAAAAAGAGGGGTTTGCGCAATTGCAACAGTAAATGCTATATAAACCTCACTCTTCGCTCTATCTGTTCATTCCTTCTTCCCTCTCCACAAACAACGGGGGAAAACTGCACTTAAAAATCCACGAGACAGTGAAGCTACATGTGAGCGTGTGTCCTGCTTGCCGACTTATAAAGTGGGAAACAAGAACTAGTCATTTGGTGGTTTTGAAAGAGAAGGCAATGATGATAATTCTCATCAATGCAAGAACTCTTGGTATGCTACAAGCTAGACGAAAGAAGGGATAGTGCCACGGAAGAGAGGTATAAGAATTCTCCTGTTGCTTTTCCCTCCTGCTTTCCTTTTCTACGCATGCATAGAATAACTATAGGGACTTAAATACTGAATCTGGGGTGTCTATGTGTGAGGTGCGCGCCGTGTCTCTTTACCAGATTCATGAGTCAATAGTCCTACAAATCTTTTAGGGGGCAGTATGAATGATGATGAAATCTATTACCGTAAAGCTTATATATAGTTGACTACCTCGTCTCACACTGCTCACTTAGCTTAGCACGGCAGTAGAACAGACTTGGCCGAAAAAGGAGTATATAAACTTCCTTTTTTCTCTTTTTCTTCTTCCTCCTCTCCGTAAAGTAAGATGCATAGGGGACTTTGGCTGAGGCGTTTAGACAACTAAAAGTGGTCACAACAAGCTGTATGTGTGAGTGTGTGTTTCCGCCTTGGGGAAACATAGGTAGTAGTGATCTACTATCTATTTCCAACACAGTGGCGTGATAATGACAATTCTCATCACTTTACGGTTTTATCGTAAACCCGGAATGGCTAGATGAAGGCACTAATATTTCGAACGCGAAAAAAAATAATATATAAGCCCCCTTCTCCTTTCCTTTCTGTTTACTGTTCTTACTTTCTACAAAAGCACAGGGTAAAAGAGAGGATTAAAAGTACAGTGAGCACGACGATATATGAGTAAGCGTCTCTCTTGTGTGTCTTCATGCAGAGACAATAAGGACGGTTGATTCTGTTGTCTTCTGAGTGTATGTTACGATGATGACACCCATTACTGTAAATCCTAGCTATTTTCACGTCTCATTGAGCAACTAAATTAACGCGAACGAGGTTATAAGCGGTATAGAAAGGAAATATGAAGTATATAGCTTCCCTTCTTTATTCTGTCTTTTTCTCTTTGCATACAGACACACATTGCAAAGGATTAAGAGTCTAAGAAGAGATGACAACTAGCTAATTTGGATGCGTGACCCTGGAAGTACATCTTAGTTCAGGGCTTGTATTTAGTCGCTACTTTTGTTTTTTAGAAACTTAAGGTATAGTAATGATGATGATAATGAGGATAATCGTGCAGTTATCATTCGCTTTGTAATCATCTAGCTCAAAGACATATATAAACCCCTCTTCTTGCCCTCCTAATCCTTTTTCTACCTTTAATCTATTCATACTCTGGAGAAAAGAACTAATTAAAAACTTCAAAAGAATCTATGATGTTGGTGTGCATATCTCTGGTAATGTCTTTAACTCTGCAAGGATCGGAGCCTATGATATCCTTTGGAGACAACTCGCAGTGATGATGATGATGATGATGATGATGATGATGATGATGATGATGATGATGATGATGATGATGATGATGATGATGATGATGATGATGATGATGATGATGATGATGATCATTCTATCTTTGTCCGCAGCGGAGCTCTCATCATCTACAAAGAAGATGCATATAAATATCCCCTCTCCCTCCCCTAACCTTCTACTTCTCTTTCGTACACAGACACATCAATGACCTCTGCAGAGGGCCGCAGAGGCGACTCAAACCTGTTCGAAGGATCGCCGATGTTTGGGAGTTGGCGTCTTACTCATTTTTATAGCTATGTTTAGTGAGTTGCTTCAATTTCTTAGGAAGTGGATCATGTGGTAGAGTGTGGCAATGACGATAATGATTATCATAATAGTAAAGATGTAGACACGCTTCGTATCACATAACAGCCCCAAAAAAAGCATATAACCCTCCAAATTTCTCCTTCCCCCTTCTTTCTTTTTAATTCCCACACGCTGCGTGTACGCAGTGTGGAAATGTGCAAAGCGTTTATTATCCCTGTTGATATGTGGAATTGTGCCTCTGCTTATACACTAAACTTCGGGTTAACACATAGATAGTCTAACTTTCAAGGGACGGGCCGTGATAGTGATAATTATCATTATAAAGCCATTTTTACTATTACTAGTAAGGTCGTCGCACAATCTACGAAGAGAGAAGTATATAAACCTCCTCCTTACCTTCTTCCTTGCCTGTCTGTTTTTTTCTCTACACCCTGCGTGTACGCAGGCTTGCTAAAAAAAATAAAAAAATGTCATAGAAGATGATATCGAATGCGGACTTGCGTCCTCCTGCTCTTGTCTTTGTTCTTGCTTGTATACATAGATAATCCTGCGTTGTATCTTTTGAACGCCAAATCCGCGATGATAATGTTGAAAGCTCCATCATTACTTCAACCACGCTCTTAAATATATAACAACCACCTAAAGACGTACATATATAAACCCACTTCTCCTCCTCCCTTCCTTATCTCTGCACAGCATGCGCGGAGTAGCCAAGCAGAGCAGGACACCAGAATTCTCCAGAATCACAGCTTATGTAGGCATCTGCTCTGTTCCTGCCGTTCCACTAAAATATCTACTTCTCATCGTGCGATGTCCTTCCAATCGAGTTAAGATACTGTAGGCAATGATGATGATTATCATGATAAGAACTATTGCCGTCTTCCCAAATCATTCGATTACATAATCTCTAGAGGAGCGGACGCAACTATATAAGCCCCTTTTTTTCTCCCCCTCCACTCTCTTCTTCTTTCCCTACACACAAATGTGTATCTACATAACCTCAATTAAAAATTCAAATCACTGAATAAGACATGGGGGTGTGTCCGTCTCGCTCGTGATCCCGACTAGAAACATAGGCTGCTCAACCCTCTGATTCCTGGCTTGTTTTTTTTATGGATTGTATCCTGCAATGATGATAATGACAATAGCGAATATCATCAAGGTCTCGATACTTTCTTCAGTACATAATCAAAAATCTATATACTCATTACATAAGCACCGCGACAGAGAAAGATATATAAACCCCCCACCCCTCTCCATCTCCCCTCTCTCGTCTTCCTCCTCCAAGCACGCCTACCTTTCGTGATTTCCAATAAGAAGTAAAGGTCCTTCAAGACATGTACATGATCTGGTTTAAAATACGTACGAAACACCATCGTATGCGTGGGTATGTTTGCCCTTCCCCCCGTTCCTTCAACTAAAAGAACACGGACATATGACTCTGCTAGATTTTGAAAGAATGTAGTTTCTGCAATGATGATCATCATCGTCGTCATTGCTACAACTAGTATCCTAAGTTTCTACTCACTTTCAGTAACATCAATGTCGCCAACAAGCATTACATAACCTCTCACCCAGAGAAGAGAAAAAAGGTATATAAACCCCCATCTTCTTCTCTCTCCCCCATTTCTCCCTTTTCTCTACATACCCAACGATATGAAGGAGGATCTATAAACTTTACCGGTGCCCACGTATGAAACCAAAACAGCAACATAAACAGCAACAATGTGTGGAAGTGCGTCCTCGGTTGCAGCAGTTTTACTCATAGCGTTCAAACTATTCACTCGGAGAATATATGTCGTTTTTTTGGTAAGGAGTGATGATGGATAGCATCATCATTATTATAAGACTAGCTCCAATGCCACTGTCCGTTGCTATGAATTGGAATACATGTAGCCTGTAGGCATTACGTAATCCGCAGAACCGCGAGAGAAAGAGTGAAAGAAGTATTTAAACCCCCCTTTCTTCCCTCATCTTTTTCTCATTTATCTATACACTGCAGCAGTGTTAAAAGATCTGTCCTCAGATCTTTCCTTCAAGACTTGAAAATCACTGCAAGCTGTTCTATGTGCGAGTGCGTCTCCGCTCGCGTCCCTCATACTCATAAGCCACTAATTTTTCTTTTTCTTTCTTTGCGATAGTGGTTTAAGCGATGATAGTAATGATGGTGACGATGATGGCAGAGGAAAGGATGCTGAGAGATGAGTAAGCGGGAAGGGAGGATAGTGGGTATTTAAATCCCCCCGTTTGTTGCTCTGCTATTCTTCTTTCTTTCTTCTCTACACACGAGGTGTGCGGGTGGGGACCGGGTTAGAAGGAGATGAAAATGAGAGAGTGGGTATGTGGTTGTTTCGTGTTAAACATGGAGCGCTGGATATGATTTCTTTTAGTTGCAATTTGGACAATGATGATGATGATGATAATAACGACGATGCGAAAGATGATGCTGAAGATGATGCTGAAGACACACATCAAAACTCCCCTCTTTCAGAAGATCTTCTCATAACTCTAAACTACCCGCCGTCTTCAAAATCTACACATTCCCAATCTACACAAACCCGCTGACGCCACCCTCCCACTTCTGGAAAATCTCCACAGGGAAGGCATCGGCAAGTCTCTGATAGCCCTTGACATTCGGATGCAAATAATCCCCCGAATCAAACTCCTTGTTCAACTGACTAGGAATCGCCTCATCCCTCAGAATCTCATCGAAATCGATGACCTCGTCGAAAATACCACTGGTGCGAATAAAGTCGTTGATCTTGACGCGGTTTGCCTCGCGAATAGGGTTCGAGTAGGGCTGGCCAGTGAAATTCGCGGGCGCGGAGAAGGGCGTGATGGTCGCTGCGAAGACGGGAATGCCGAAGGTGTGGATGCGAGTCACAATTTGCGCGTAGGCCTGCGTGACGGATTCATAGATGGCAGCTTGGGCGGCCTGAGTGGTGGCGCCGGTGCCAATGTCGTTGACGCCTTCGAAGATGAGGGCATATTTGACGCCTGGGTGCGAGAGGACGTCACGTTCAATGCGGGAGAGGGCGTTGGGGCCGAGGCCGTCTGCGAGGATGCGGTTGCCGCCTGCAGCCTGGTTGGAAATAGCGATGGCGGCGTTGGCGGTGGTGTTTGAGGAGGATCCTTGGAGACGCCCGAAGAGAAGGTCAGGCCAGCGATTGTTTTTGTCAGTCTCGGAGCCTCGTCCGTCAGTGATGGAATCCCCGACTATGGCAAGAGTGCCGTAGGTTGGTGGGACCCAGGCTTCGATCGAGGAAAGGAAATACCAATGCGCTGCGCTTTGGGTGCTCGGATTGGTGACTGCGAGGGATGGTTCTGCGACGGCGTTACCGAATTGCCACCAGCTCGTTGTTCGACTGCCTGGGTGACTGGTGATGCTGTTTGTTGTTTGTCCGTTTTGTAGATAGAGTGTGATGGTCACCACGCTCTGGGGCTTGATGTTGAAGTCAATGGGATCCGAAACGGCAATGGCACCGTTGGGGATCGAGATTGAGTCCTTGCCGGAAAATGTAACCTTTTGAACCGTGGACGCTTGGATTTGATGAATACCAGCGGTATCACTTGCCGGCAATGCGACCGTTGCGGCAGTTATGGGTAGGTTGGTAACACCGAACGCGTTGGTAAACCTGAGACGAATTTGCGATGCGCCCACTGAGACTTTCAAAGTCTGGCGGATCGTGGAATTGACGAAGACGGAGCCAGTTCGATTCTTTCATGATCCGTGTCAGAGGGTGCATTGAATAGCAAGTAGGAAGGATTGCAAGAACATACAAAGGGAGCAGGTGGAAGGTTTGCAGGCTCTGTCAACTGGGGCATCGTTGCCCACGTATCAATCCAATGGCCATTGCTTGGATTTGGCTCAATTGCTCGTTTGGCAGAGGATTGGTGGTGCAATGCTTGGTCGTGACCCCACACTCCCTGGAGAGCCGAGCCCAGAACGAGGAAGAGTAGTTGAGATGCGAACATGGCGATCTTTCACAGTTTGTTTGACCTTGGACGAGTACCTGATAGGTAACTGGGGGATGCGGCCATGGCGCGGGTTTTCCTCCATATTTAACAGAACAGCTTGCCACGGTTTAATCTACGGGTACACGGAGGTATAGGACCTAGCGAGAGCTACTCCATAAACACGATGACGGATGGAGCAACAGCGTGGAAAGCGAAGCACGTTCGGCGGCGAGGATGGCAGGAGATTGACGGATAAATTATCGAGGAATTGCCAGTCCAGGCTAGTGGCCTATTAAATAGAGCCGCGCACCAGGAACAGCTTGCTTGCAATTTATCCATCGGCTCGTAGAGGGTGACGATCCATGACATGCAGATTCCCGGAATATTGGCGTGTCCTGACAGCATGCAGTTTCCTGCCCTGGGAATGAACCTGGATAGGACACACGGTGGTGGGGGTCCTCCGGCAAGACGTGGATTATTGTATTACCGTACCTCAACCTCACATTACCACACTTCACTCTGTTACGGGTATTTGGAATCTGTGCAAATATAAGAAAACCGTTCCATGCCCGGTGGTATCTCGCCATGATGAGTCACCTACTTAAACGCCAACCTCGATTCTAAAGATGCCAGAAAAAAACCTGGCCCGGTATGGGCCCACGCTTCCAATGCATATATGATGCCCGTTCCTAATCCATAACGCCGTGATGCTACTGTCCGCTGCCGTTGAGGGGTTCACGGGCTGCTGCTCTCCGCCTTCTTCCTTCTCCTCCCGGGAGTTTTCTTCTTCTTTCCGTCCACTTCCATGTCCCCTTCGCTCTTATCTGGGGCGGGCGCGTCGGCTACCTTTGACACAATGTCGTTGAGAAAGTCGAACTGTTCGTCTTTGGTGACGGCGTTTTTGAGGTGGACGGCGCTGACGCGCTTGGAGTTGCGCTCCTTGGCTTCGGCGGCGGCTTTGGTGACTAGGGAGATCATGAAGAGTTCGAGTGCTTTGGCTGTAGAGAGAGATGGTCAGCATATGGACCGAGTTTGGAAGAATGCGACAGGCGAAAAAGCAAAGTGAGAGGGAAAAAGAAAAGCAGCAGGAGACTTACAGACTACAACGGGGGTGACCTGGGCGACTTTGCCGACATCATCGTCGGCTTGCATGATGCGCTTTATCCGTGCGACGGGGAAGTGGACGGTGATGTTGACGTTGTCTGCAGCGGGCGGCAGGGCGGTGGCAGAGCCATTGCCTTCTTTCCGCTTGCCTCGCGACTTTTCCGACGCGTCAGGCAGATAGTCTGGATCCTGCATGGTGTCTGCGGCGTGCGGAGCCCGGGGCATCAAGTTGTGCTGGGGGAAGGGCGCGGTGGGGTAGGTTGGGTGGTGGAGGATGGCTGGAGTCGGAGGCAGGAATTTATGGACTTGGGCAGGACTCGAGGAGGGGGGTGAGTAAGGCAGGGCGTGTGAGACGGAGCCTCTGTAGGCGCGGTGCTGAGGATGCTCGGGCTCGCTGGCTTGAGCGTTGTAGCTGGACAAGTCTCCGGAGAGGTCTGGGGATTGAGGAGCCCAGTTTGAAGTTGCGTCTGCGGCTTGCATACTTTTGACGGGCTTGGGGGCCCAGTGTTTTCTATAAGTAAAAGAGAGCGGGCAACGGCAGAGAGCTGGTGCGGGCGGCTGCGATTGGGCGCCGTAGCGACGCGAGCGTGCCTTGTTCAGTTGGGTGCGGGCGGGCGTGCGAGCTCCTCTTTTTTTTTCCCTTTCGTTCCCTCGACTCGGGCACACAGGCACAGGCACGGGCACAACAGGCCAGCCAGCAACAGCAGCAGCAACAGCGTCACCGGGGAGAGGGGATTGGGACGGGGTGCGTGTTCTGGGCGGTGAGCCGGTAGCGCGGGACCGGCTGCGGCAGAACGCAGAGCCTTTTCGGCCTGTGGGTACCTTGCGACGATGGGCTTGGGTGCGGGGCAGCGTGCGTGGATTCAAGCACCAGCAGCAGCGGCAGCTTGCAATGGTTGTTGTCGATGGTGATCAACGGGAAAAACAACGATGGGTTGGATGGTTGATCGATGGGCGGACGGGGGCTGCTCTGCTGGCGGTCATGACGCGGGGGGGAAATAAATAATAAAGAAAGGCAAAGGGCATTGCCAGCTGCCTGGCCGCCGTTGGTTGCTGCTCACCCATTGGTCCAATAAATAGATCAGCCTGCCAAGTCCTACCTGTGTATGCAAATGTCCATGCCCATGTACATCATCACCTAACCTAACCTAACAACACCCATACCTGGTCGCTGCCTGGTCCCCGCTCTCCCGCCGCCGCCTCTTTCCATCTCGTCTCGCCCTTTCTTCTCCTCTTCATCTTCGTGCCATTCCTCTCCCCGCTGTACCGCTGCTGTTGCCTCTCTGCTTCTCCCATCGCAATCATCGACGACCTTATCATCCATCCATCACATGTGCTTGTCATGTAGAGGCCATGGCGATCCATGATATTACCGTCATGACCGAGAATTCCAGAATCCAATTGTCGTACGGAACCGGGGGCGAATCGCTGTTGGGGTTGGGTGATGACAAGAGCAAGCCAGAGACTTTGCGACAGCTTTGAACCGCTGTCGCGCCCCTGCTGACAACCAGCCATCCACTGCTGGATGTGGCCGCCGTTCCACGACGAAGCCCGAGAAGATGCTGTTCGTCTTGTGGTTCTATTGTGCCTCGGTGGCCCACGGCTGGCTGCCTGCAGGCATCGCTGATGGTTGTAAATGACTTGATCTAATCTGACAACCCGCCGAAGAGTCTTCCCAATATATATATACCCCTATCCCTCCCCTTCACCTCAACCAGCATTGCGAATGCTCACCTAGCGGTGAACCAGGGTATAACGATAACGCTCAAAGTGTTGCTCAAAATAGTGTCCCCGCATTTTCCAAATCCGTACATCATCTTACAGTCGTTGCGCTGTTCCCTCCCTTCACGTGTCTTTGGTCCAGCTGCCATCTTCCTTGGGCCCTTCGCGGAGACTTCCTTCTTTCCGCCATGTTTCAGCAAGCCCGCCCTTTGGATCCTCGTCTCCATGTCCACGCAACTGTCGGAGCTTCAAGATGGCGTTTCGGACCCGCATGGTGCACTCCTTGCGCAGTTGCGTCGCTTCCTCGGAATGTTTTAGCGCCTCATTCAGCACGCCTACTTCCATCTTCCCGCTCTTCTCTTCTTCCTCGTCGCACAGCTGTTTCCACCTCCGCCGCAGATCCCCGAATACCTGTTCCCCATCCAGCTTGTCTCCAAAGGTAATGCTGATGTGTTTCCCAGGGCGTGGCAGGAATCGAGGGAACGTGCGTGATTCATGCATGGCCTGCTCTGGTCCCTCGATCCACATGGGCACAATATCCGGCATGGGTTCGCTTTCTAATATGAGCCGCGAAACACCCCACTTGAAATATCTCATGGCAAGATCTGGGTGCTGATGGATCATGCCTTCGGGGAAGATATGTATCCAAGAGTGCCGCCGATTGAGGTATGCTGAAGGCGCGGGAAATGTATCGTGCCCGTTGGTGGAAAACGTGAGATGGCCTCCCGTGAAGGGATCGGCGAGATCGGGGCTGTTGAGAGACTTTGCTGCTGGGTGAGGCGCTGTGTTCACACGCGTGAAGGGACCATGCGAGAGCAGGCGGATAGCTTGGGTAATGGTAGGCTGGTAAAGCCCACCGTACTGCGAATGCGCCGAACGATGGGTGGGTAGGACTTGGCCAAGCGAAAAGAACGTGGAGAGTCCCCTAGATTGCATGAAGGGTCAGCGACGTGGAAAGAGGCAGATTTAATGGGACAGTACTTGTTCGTGAAGCATAGATCGTAGCTCCCCAGTCCCCAGCGCATATTGTCTGGGTTGATCATATACGAAATAGGCAGTATTCCCCATATCATCGGGTCATCCATTCTGTGTGTCGCATAGGATATCAGCAGGTGGTTTCACGCAAGTGACGGCCGAGACGTACATACACCGAGACATGGTTGGAAACTGCACGAGTCAATTGTATTCCCCAAAGTTTATAAGTGTATTTGCCTACCAGTGATCAATCCACGCTGCCTCCCCTCAATGTCCTTGCGCTCGTCCAACAACTTTAAGAATTTGTCCAAACCGGACGATTCACTGCTACTCAGACCCTTCACAAAGCCTCGACACAGCAGAGCAACGGTCCCTACGACAAAAGTCGACCCAGCACGCCATAGGCCGCTGGGAGCAGCGGGTGGCTCATCAGGCTCCATTGAAAAGTAAATAAACGAACGGTAAGAAGAGAAAAAGGTCTACGGTTGGAGAATGTCGGCGCATCAGGATCGGAAAGAAAACAACTTGAGCCCAGGCCGTGGCAAGCCACGTGTGGCGTCTACAAAGTTCCCGAGGCTCCGACGTCACAGCTCAACTTTTTGGACTCGACCTTGCTCTACAGTCAACACCGACATCAACCAATTGTAACCTCCGAACGCATTCACCCTTGTCTACCATGCCGCCGCCCAAGACCATTTTCACCTCGCACGAACGGAACAATCTAAAGACAAGTTGGGGCTCACAGTCCAGCCGTCTCACGCGCGACTCCTTCCTACCATTCGGCTCCTGCCAGCTATGCCTGGAGATCGCAGTAGATCCAGTATGCTGTCCCTCTGGCGACATGTTCTGCCGCGAATGCGCAATGTCGAACCTCCTCGCGCAGCGCAAGGAAATCAAACGCTTAGAAAAAGTCGCAGCGCGCCGCCAGGAAGATGAGGAAGAACAGCGCGCCCGAGACGAAGAAGAAACGCGCCAACGCGCCGTCGCGGAATTTGAGGCGGTGCAAATGGGTCTGGAAGTCAAGATCGGAAGTGGAGGCAAAGTCATTGGGCGGGAAAAAGGAAAAGTCATCGTAGAACAAGACACCGCCTCCGATGCCCCCTCTTCGCGGGGTCAAAAACGCAAATTCGAAATCGACGAAGACGAGCTCAAACGCGTCGCCTCCGAAGAGCGCAGCCGCGCCAAACTCGCCCTCGAGGCGGAGAAGGAAGCCTCCAAACCACATCTCCCCAGCTTCTGGGTCCCTGGCAAGACCCCCGACAAAAATTACGCCCGCGAAGACACCTCAAAACGGCACCCGACATGCCCTTCGAGCTCTGCCGATAACCCACATCTCTTGTCCCTAAAAACCCTCGTCACCGTCTCCTTCAACACAGACAAATCAGCGTCTTCAAAATCCGATAAGTCAAGCGCTACGTGTCCAAGCTGCAACAAGACCCTAACCAACGCTACCAAAGCCATGCTGGCGATTCCCTGCGGTCACGTCATGTGCAAGCCCTGTGTTGACCGCTTTATGAGACCTGAACTTCGCCACCACCGCGATGCGCACGACGATGGGCCCGAGCCGGAGTCCATTCACTGCTACGTATGCGACGCAGACCTCACTAGCGGGGTGGGGAAGAAAGATAAGGATGGTAAAAAGAGTAAAAAGGACAAGGATAAGGGGGTTAAACCTGGATTAGTGGAGATTCGTAGTGAAGGGACTGGATTCGCGAGCGGTGGGAAAGCTATGGTGAAGCGGCAGGGTGTCGCGTTTCAAGTTTAAGCTTGTGCATGCGAGTTTGTGTAGTGGTTTGTATAATTCCTCTACAAAGGTTGGATATCTGCGTTTTGCAGATGAAATTGGATGTATACTATATCAGGCACGTTGGCGTTGCGAATCATGATACCCTATCTTTTCTCTCTTTTCCCCAATCCTCGACGTAACGGGCATACAAACTCCGTAAAGTTCAAGCTGACAAACCTCAATTCTCCATCTCCTCCGAACAAATTACGATATCCTATCCCGCGTTATCACAAAACAAAAATTCCCTTCCTTGTACCCCGTCAACTACACAACGCTCCACCTATCCCAATCTCACCGCCTCCCCTCTCCCCTCTTCCCACCCTCGAACCCAACAATTCTATGGCGTGACTTCCTACCCATCATACAGCACTGTACCACCTCAACCCCTCCCTCGTCATCAAACTCACGCGGCTGATAACGAGCACGTCATTCTTGTTGCCTTCATGCTTACCATCCTCCAACAGCGGGTGTATTTCGGAAGATTGGAATGGATGGGGTATATAAACCCCCCTCCTTTCTCGCTCGTTTCTTCTTTCCTTCTCTTTCCTTTCGTCTTTGTCTCGAGACATTTCTGGGGGAAATAAAATGATAAAAAAACGCTTTATGAAGATTTTTCGGAGGGCAATGAAAGAGATGGAAAAGCTGAGGCATGGAGATTTTTTTTGGAGGGGACGGGAGACTACACCTACGATTTCTCGTTATGAAACAAATGTATGCGAGTTGTTATGTTGGGGGGGGGGGGGGTCTTTGGATCTTTATTTTGTCAATGTCATGATATCAAAAAGATCAGAAATTCCAGTCGCATGTTTTGGAGGAAAAACACGGCCAACTAACATCACAAAATGTCGATGGGAGAGTAAAAGTAACTCGGCCAGTCCACATGTTTTTCTCAGAGAAAAGACGAGCTCGACCCAATGATGTGTTGCGTTTTGGGGGAAATCAAATGAAGATTTTCTAGAATGTTGTTGGGGTGTGGCAGAGGATCGCACGAAGGAAGACGTCATGAAGTCTTCTTTTTGGGTGGATTGAAACATTTCCTCAATCAAAAAAGTTGTATGGGAAGGTTTATGGCTTATTTTTCTGGGGGGAACATAAAAACGTGACCTGGCCTTCTATTATGTTGGGATCTTTTTGGGGGAATTAAAGGGTGGGCGGGAGATGGTGTTGATACACACCTAGGAGATACCGGAATGCAGATACGTTATGGACTATGTTTGTTTAGGAGAAGTGGAATGGAGAACATATCAAATGTTTCTTTTTTTTAGGAGGGATTAAAACTTTATGCACTTCGTTTGCATGTTGTCGATGTGGGCGAAGCGGGGAAAACATGATTCTAGTCCTCTCGAATCAAAAAGCGAAGAAATTGATGTCTGCAGGGAAGAAGAAAAAATCCAGCCGAGGTTTTGATGATTTTGGGGGAAGTTCAAAAATCTTGAGAGACGGCACCTATGTGTGCGTGGCTGTTGGGCGGAGAAATAAAGTTTCAGACTCTACATTGAACCGAACAAAAATTTACGAGCCACGCTGTCATGGGGAGAATATCTGAATGAATTAAAAGTCAACTCAGTGGGCACATGTTGTCCGAAATTCTCAATGGGGGGAGGGGGAATGATATTGGTTGCATCAAAGAACAAGGGAAAAACCCGGAATGTTCTCTGCAACCCCGTTGGCGAGAAATGATTTACTGGGTTTGAAAACTCATGCCTAGACCCCATATTGCCCTGGAGGTTATGGAAAACAATTACAGACCCAACAAGAACCATGAAACAAAGGCTTTAAGGCACACTTGCTATCCAATTTTAGGCGCAAGAGGCGCATAACTGTTAAGGTTGAAGAAAGGGTGATACTACCAGAACTATGCGATCAGTAGACTCTTATGTCTCTCCTACAGAAAAAAACCACCCTAATCGCTACAGTTCTATGTTGTGGGGGTAGGGGAGTCTGGAGAAGAATTTTTTTTTTAACCAAGATTCTTCTATTTTCCAAGAGATCGAAATGGAATGCCACCCATCTCATGCTCTCCTGGAGCTCGTACATATGTAAGCAGCAGCCATATTACATGGCTCAAAAATCGCACTACTTACGAATGATGTTATTCTAAGGTTTAGGAGCAACATATCACAAGATCGGCTGTTCAAAAAATTTGCGTACAGTAGACATGGGTGCGACTTGCTTATTGTCAGCCATCTATGAATGTCAGAAGGTACTACTACAAAAACATTTTTCAACAGTGCAAAAAGACTTATAGTTTAAAGTATTAAACATGAAGGAACTAGCACAACGACCCATGTTGTGTCGAAAGTTGCGAAAGGACAACATAATGTATGAATTTAGAAGCTGGATACTTTAGCGCATATGTTATTTTATGAATCTTGGAATAAAATCTTTGTGAACATGAGCAATATTCGAATCCAACGAACATGTGGACTGTTTGTTTTTTCTTTCTTTCTGAAGGGCTTCCCACCCCCGTGAACCCTATGTTTTATTCAAATTCAAGCGTTTACCTCGGAACCTGGTGTTGACAAATTATTCTTCATCTACAATCCTATCCACAGGATACACATGTTGGAGAAATTCAAGACCATAGCCACTCCATGTGATTAAAAATGGATAAAGACCCGGAAAATGTTCACGCCCACTTGATGTCTTATTGATAAATCCTGCTTCACTCATAGGATTTCAAATAAAACTCACATGGCCCATAGCATGGCACTGCGACAAGTATTATAAAGATTTTTCCCTGCAGATAAGAGATTCTGAAACCAAATATCCTGGGAGAATGATGTTAACAAATAAAATTGGCCTCTACTATACTATAACTAGCAGACGGAACGGAGAGCGTACATGAACACGTTCAATAAGCTTGAGATCGAATATCAAAGCACACCATTACCACATAATCCAAGCTCTTCCCATGCTGTGGGACTTTCGCGTTCAATAACTTAGGTATAAATAATGTAGTTGAGCTCCTACTGCAAGTTGGAAAGACAGATGTGTACGACCATTACATATTAACTTCTGGATTAAAACTTCTATGAAACAAATCCATGGTGAGAAACTAGAAGTGCCTGGCAGAAAATTCTATGGTGAGGGCAGGTATGCGACATATTGAGAGCAAGCTTATGCATTCGTGGGGAGACAAAGATTATTATCATCCTAAAACTATTCCGTGCCACGCTCATAGTTCTAGAAGAACATATTCCATTATAATGAAAACACACGCTTACAACCAAGTTATGCTGTCCGGAGATCACCACGGCACTGCCATGTGTACAGATATCAACAAGTTGTTTAACAGATTGAAGAATTCTTATACAATGATGTTTCGTGAAAGACTTCGAGATTAATATCATTGAAGCGGGAAGCTGCGTAGAGTATGTTTCAATTGCATCCCCCAGGACCGTTATGCTCTACAAATCTACGCTCGTTTGACTGACGTGCGGAGCTGAGAACAAACGATTTCAAAATGAGCGACATGCAGAAACTTGACATATTTCACTTTTACCAGTAGCTTACAAATCCGAGAAAATAAATATGTCCAAGTCATTGCTGATGTTTGAACCCAACTACGTAGCCTACAATGTCGTGAGAAACTAGGCGGACAACTGATTACAGTATTCAGTGAACTATAATTGATATCGACTCCCAAACATTTCACAATCAATGGTGAATTTACTTTAGAAAATTCTTCAAACGCCATAACAAAGTCGCAAATAAGACATTTAAATGTAAAATGAGAATCTGAGCTGAAATACAATAATTACACCATACATATCTAATGTTGTCTGTTGGAGAGTTTAACTGCACCTACGAAGTATAGAAAGAATTAGTAGGCACGGCGGCGAAGAAGTTTATAATAAAATGAATTTGATGTTTTCAATGAAATCTGAAACTAAAAATCCTTAACGATATGTTGTGATGAAGCTTACAAATTAAAGTTAGCTATGGAGCTGTGCGGGAACTATTAATTATTGAAAATAATAACCTTTCGCTGTGTGTAGGATCACCTAAACTACAACAAACACAAGATGATGAAAGAACTGGGAATGGGAGGGCTTAAGGATTCAAGATAATTTCAAACCACAGAACCGCATATAACTGGAAAAGGGGAAATAAATGTGTACAAGACATGCGAAAACCTTGACAATTTGTTCTTATAAGCAGAATCGAGACCTTTACTAAACTTAAGAACACCCTAACGTTGAATCTCTAGATCATCACCCATCAGACATTATGTGGAAGTAAGAAAGTTTTAGAAAATAATCTACAAACAACTATTTTTGAGTACAATGGTGTGTGAGACTGATATACCAACTTTACTATGTGGAGAAGTTGTACAAAAGAGCATTAAAACAAAGAGTCTTGAACGTCATGTCCAGATGCAATTTTTCGATAAAGACATGCCTCACTGTATATGTGGAGCAAAATCACCTTGAAGCTGAATGCTGTACACTTACTACGGATATGGCAGTATAGAGAGAAGTCAGATCTGGAAGTTAAAAAACTTTAGACCATAAGATATACCTGTCAACTTAAGTCTCAAAAGGGATGGAGGCAAGTTATGCTGTGGCATCCAAAGCAAATGCAGTTGGAGCGAATGTTGGGAGGGGAGATCATCAGTTCGAAAAGATAAGAAAAAAAAGGATTGGAAGACCTTGGTTCTCAATAATCACAAAAGAGCAGCAGAATCGAAATGGAGCATCAAGAAGTGTGGAGTGGATTATTATTATACAAAAATGAAGACACAGTTTTGCTCATGATATTCAATTCGTTAAGCATCTGCTTCATGTGGGGAAGGGGGGGATCGGGGTTCGATGGTCGGGCATGGTGATGATGCTGATCATCGTCGAACCGCAGATAGACAAAAGAAATTTTGTAGAGAAGATGAGAGCGCATGCACATAGCAATGCTGAGCCAGAGACTCGTTCCAGTCATGAAACTTTCTTTCCGTCGCCTCCAGTTGTAACAGCGACCCAGCATTCGGCCTTTGCTCCCTCCTCGCCCAATATCCACAAGAAAATTGAAAGAAGGCACCAAATTTCAAGCCACCAGACCGTGATACTCATTTCTCCGGCCAATCTGCGATCTTCAATACCTTCTCATCCGTTCCAAACACACGCAGAGTATTGCCGAATTCGGTCCAGAAAGAAGTGTGGAATGAGGGAATCATTTCCATGGGCTTGCAGTCGGGTTCGTCGGTCTCATCCTGCCACATCGGCGCCACATTGCTAGTGGGTCCGCCAGTTGCGTCGAGACTGTTGAATCGGTTGTAAGTTGGGAATTCCCGAGTAACAGTGGCTTGCTTGGCTTTGGCTTTGCCCTCGCGGCCTTCCTTCTTCGATACGGTGGTGAACCCGTCTTCTGACGGAGCAGATGGAGCGGAAAGAGGCGGAATAGAGACAGGTTCTGAAACCTTTTCCTGTCCGTCGAGTATAAAGGCATCCTCGCTCGCGACTGCGGACTTGAAACTGTCATCAGAGTTAGCATCACCAGCTGCTTTCACTTGTTGTTCATGATGCAACTTGGCTGATATCTGCAGCATGATTGTAGCGGTTAGTAGGCTATCAAATCCAGCTTCGTGGAAGGCTTTGGTGTCGTGGTACTGCGAGTGTTCGTGGTGTGTCGCAATCGAAGGTAGCTCCTGGTTCTCCATCGACTCCGCAATTTTTTGTAGCGATGGCGAATCATTTAAATCGCCTCCGGCGTATGTGGCTAGCCATTTAGTGTCGATGATACGGGGGAAAACCTTATGTACCGCTTCGCAGAAGCTATCCAGTGTCTCAGGAAGTTCGCCAACAAATGAACGATAGAAGTAGACCAGATCTGTGAACATGTTGTGGCCTACTAGCACGGGTTGATGATATTGTAGCTTGGCGTGTGCAAGATCCCAAGTGATCTTGTCGTCGTCATCTGCTTGACCGTCAGCGATGATACCAGTGCGCGAGGGTTTCGTCGCCGATATGTCGCCCTTTGCAAGAGCCTCGAAGACCCATCGGAAGCCAGTCTGCCGAGAGATGGATTCCATGGTCCTGTTCTTCATCCTCCTGGTATTTTCTTCCTCACGGGCGGCGTTGTAACGTACGACCCTGACACTAAAATCTTTGTTTCCTATGGTCACGAGCTGGGGGAAGTCAGCGCGAACGAGTTGATGTACCAGACGCTTCTCAAAGCGCAAGATGGACTGTTCCTGAGGCGGCGAGGGAAGTCCGGTGTGTGATGTTATGTGTAAGATCCTGATCTGACCGGGGTTTTTGACCCAATTGGTGATGGCTTCACGTGCGCGCCGGACAAAGTCAATGGAATCCACTTCCTCGGGCTTGAGTTGTACATCTTCGATCACGGTTTTCCCATCATGCCGATCAAAAGCCGCTTGCTTAGCCCATTCCGCCTCTTCCCGAGAAAGATATTGCACGCCTTTTGCAAATGGGGCGCCCAAATCGAAGCCATTTTCCAGAAGAAAAGAGGCAGCCCCGCTTTGAATGTGGATCTCGCGCTCAATATCGAGACGTTCCTTGAGGAGTGGACTGAGGGTGACATTATAAGGTCGCACGACGTATTTGCCAAGGAGCATATCATAACTGCCGCAAGTGAGGCCGACCTGCAGGATTTGATAACGGTCTGCTGCTTTTTTTGTTTCGGCATATCTATCCTCGAGAGTCTTCCGTGAGCCATTTAGCTTCGTGGGGGTCTTTTTGGGCAAGTGGGAAGGAATGCCAGAAAGTTCGAGGTCAAAGGCGACGAACTCGGCTTTGGAGATGTCGTCCAACAGGCGGAGCAGATGCCGCGAGAAGCTGGAAGCGGTTACGTCCATGGTAGCAAGTTGCGAGATTCTGCGAAGTGCAACAGTGGCGGCGTGGTTGTGTGTTTGTGTGTTTGAAGAGAGAAACGCTAAGTTGCTGCCTAGCGAGACCAAGGAGAAATAGAAAACGCGGCCTTGTGTCTATGACGCAGAAACGAGGTGAAGCTGTGTTGTGAGTGAGTGGGCAGAAGCGATGGGCCAGATTAGTTAACGACGGAGCAAGAGGGTGATGAACACTCTGGATCAGACAGTTTGACAAACTGGTACCGTGTAAGACAAATTTATAGCCAAGCGCACGAAGTAGCAGCCAATTCTCGTGGCAGCATGCCCCGTCTACGAAGCAAGAGGTGCGATGTTGATGTGATGGTGGCGTGGCTGCCGACGTCCAGCATGTGTGTTTATGTATGTACTGAAGCAGTTAGGCGTGGCTGAGATATGGCAAGTACGAATCTGGGGTATTAGATAATCCAATCCGCCAAGACTCTGGAGGTGTCACAAGAGGGAAACGCCCGACGGCGCTGCACGGTGTTTAGTCTCCGGATATTATGCCTGGATTTATCTACATCACTTTAGGAAGTTGACATTTGCATAACAGTCAGTTAGTAACTAGTTAGTTCATAGTGGCTTTATAGTATCCAAGTATCGATATGTTCAGGGGTGGAGACCGTGGTGACGAGAGCCGAGGTTCGTCGGATCACAAGAGAGAAGTGCAACTGGCTGGCTACCTAAACATTCCTCATTCCTCGCGCGGACCAACACAACTTCCACCATCATCTACACCGCCGCCTCTCCACGTCACGGGAGCATGGCATCGCTCGTCTCTGCTGCGTCGTAGTAACATCTAATCACCACTGCCCCTATGGCTGCCACATACGAGGACCTGGGCAGCGCTCGCATGCTCTCGTCCTCAGTCTCATCCTTGTCCACCTCTCGGCAGCATTCCCAGCAGATCGCAAAAGCCTACCGACAGGCTGCACAACTGTTCCTCACGCGCCGCCTGCCCGAGGCCCTATCCACCATCGAGCCCACCATTTCACCACCAGCACAGGATGACCACAAGGAATCATACAATGGCGATCTCTCCGGCTACGCCCCCATTGCTACCGCGTCGCGGGGCACCCGGGTCAAGGTCTGGAGCTTTTACCTCACATTGTTAAATTCCGTCGTCGAACTGGGCGCCGAGGAAGGGAAGAATGCCTTTGGAAGCACGAGGTGGAAACAATTGGTCTCCAAGTGTCGCGACGGCAGTGTCTGGGATGACGTGGCTCGTGACGGATATGCTGGCGTCGAGGGCGATGTTGATGCCGAGGTCGTGGTCAATCTGTACGGCATTCCTGCACACTTGGTGAAAATGCACGTCTAACTTGAATACAGAGCTACACTGCTTCTCACACATTCGCCGTCACAAAGGCTTAACCAGCAAAAGCTCGAGACATATCTCTCTGCCTCGGCAAATCCAACCTTTGATGTCTCGGCCCACATGTCCTCGTCTGCATACCTGCAGCGCCGACAAAGCCAGCACAACACTGGAACAGATACCCCTCGCGACCTTAACACTCGTCTAAAGCTGTTGGAACTCTACACTCTCCATGTGTTGCCGAGGAATGATGAATGGGACTATGCGCGGGAGTTCATCTCAATGTCTGAAGTGCTGGACGACGAGCGCAAGGAAGCATTCCTGCTAGCCTTGCACTCTCTGAAGGAAGAGAAGGAAGATGCCGACAAGCGAGAGGAACGGCTGCGCCAGCAGCAGCAGGAGCAGATGGAACGACACAGGAAAGAGACCGAGGCCCGCAGGTTAGAGCAATCCCGTGCCGAGGACGAACGACGGAAAAGGGAAGAAGAGAACAGACGTCAACCAAGGGGATCGGACGAGGTGTTCCGGAAAGTGCCCGCCTCTCGAACCGCCGCGCCGCCATCCGCCTCGTCGTCACGTACATCAAAGCCTGCGAAGAAAACAGTCAGCCCTCCACCCAACTTATATCATCGTGCTTCTATTGTATTCGCTTCCATCCAGGCGCTGATTACAAACACGGCCCAGTCGATGACGGCGAACCCAATGGCCATGTTTCGTACTCTTCTTTTTCTTTTAGCGTTTGCTTTGGCGTTTGGACGACGAGATTTACGGGAACGTATCTTGCGAATAATCAGAATGGCGTGGGAGAAGGTGCGCCGAACTGTCGGAATGGGCGTCAAAGTGTCTTACATTTAATCCGGAATCAAAGCCGAAGTGTTGTGAAAGTTTGAATGGCATCATGAGGATTATACGGCTATGCGGGGAGATTATCTATCTTAACCCTTCTTTGTATCATATTAGCAGCGGGAGGATTGGCATGGTATCGGAATTGGTTCGCAGCGCTGGGTATTACAGGATCATCACCACAGTTAGTTACTTAAGTAGTCTATGGTATTATAATACTTAAACTGTTTATCGCATCTCTTTGTTCTCACTCCTTGTAGTACGCCTTCTTAATTCAGGCATTACTCCAAGTATGTACCGTACCCGACGGTACTCGATCGAGAAGTTTATACGAGTATGTCTATTACAAAACATAGCACATCGCTTGATAATCCCCTTCCATGCTCTTCTCTCCCCAAGCCGCCAAGCTAAGTCATCAGTCAGCTTTGAGTAACATCGACACAGAGACTCTTGGGATGTATCGCTAGCTCTAGCGAATATTTAGATTTGCATACTTTACTTTTGCACATTTCCTATTTCTGTTCTCTTTATTCTTAGTCATTGAAGCTATAGCTTAGAAACTGTGAACACTTTCCTACTTTTATGGATTAGTTCTATTTCGACTCGAACTCTCTTCGATCTAATTACCCCGACCCGAAAGTAGCAAAAGGTTCGTATAACCGGGCATGGCGTCTTGGTAGTTGTTGGTACGACGTTGACGCGGGCCCGGACGAATATTTTGACAGCCTGGAGAGAAGAGCAGTTGACAAATGATGAAGGAACCTGGAGAAGCAGAAAACGTAAGACACGGAGTCGGTGTAATTCTCCTAAGCTACTGTTGGCCATGGATACGAGCACGAGTAAACAACGATGTCACGAACTGAATATAAGAAGCATATCAGTTGACTACCATCTCGACCAACATCCCAGCTACACACTCCCGAACAAACCACTCTCAAGGATCTCATCTATACCCAAACAAACACATCAATTGCCTACAATGTCCTCCTCTGCCAAACTAATCACAGTCTACGGCGCAACCGGCGCCCAAGGCTCTTCAGTCTTAACCTCGCTCCTCAAAAATACTTCCCCAACCTATACCCTCCGTGGCACCACCCGCAACCCTTCCTCCCAAGCCTCCCAGCGTCTCTCAGCCGCAGGAGCCGAAATGGTGCGTGCCGATGGACAGGATAAAGCGTCCTTAGTCGCAGCATTCAAGGGAAGCTGGGGCGTATTTGTCAATACGGAGTCAAATGGCGAGGAAGAGTTGGAGAAAGAGATTGGGAGGACGGTTGTCGATGCGGCGGTGGAGGCTGGTGTGGAGGTCTTTGTGTATAGCGGGTTGGGTGGGGAAGGGGTGACTGGGGTGAAGACTTTTGATGGTTTGTAGATTTCTTATACATTGCCCTTTCTGAGCTGAAACTCCGAGTACAGACAAAGCCTCCATCTTCGCCTACGCGCTCTCCAAGCGCCCTCAGCTCACATCCGTGGTATCAGTCAGTGCAGGCTTTTATATCGAGAACTTTTTGAACCGCGACTTCACGGCCATCCTAGGGGGATTCCCATTCTCACCTGCCGCAAAGACAGACAGTGAGAGTGGTGTAGACGATGGCGCCTTCCTACTTCGCGCGCCGCGATGGGGTGGTAGGGAAGATATCCCATTCATCAATATCCAGGAGGACTACGGAGATATTGTGCACGGTGTGTTCTTGGAGCCTGAGGTTTGGAATGGGAAGGTTGTCCAGGGAGTCAGTGATGTGAGGTCTTGGACGGACGCCGTGAAAGCGTTTGAGGGGGGTATGTTTTCATCCTTCATTTGCTTTAGTTCCAAACGGAGAAAGGAAAGTGGAAGAAAACAAGCTAATCAGGGTGGTGTGATCACAGTGACTGGACGAAAAGCCATCTACCAAGACTATCCCCTTGAAGAGTTCGAAACATATGGCGTCTACGCTCTAGAGAATGCCAAAAGCATGTTTCGCTTTTGGCAAGAGTCGGGCGGTCTGTACTTTGGTAAAGACCTGACAGAAAATGAGACAGCTAAGGATCTGAAGAGGAAGGCATGGCGTGCTCAAGGGAGGGTGGAGGACGGAAAGTTGTCCACGTTGGAGGATTTCTTCCAGGACCACTTTGGTCAGGCATGAGCAAGAAAGTTTCCTAGACGAACAAGCTCAGAATTTCCTGTGTCGGCTTTTGTACTGGGCCGGAGGATAATATTGATAGTACGCTTCAGGACTACAGATACTTTAACTGGCCCCAAGAATGCTATTGAATTTATTGTTACCGATGAGTCTGCAAGATACGCACAAGTGAAGAGGACTAACAAGAAGTAGTAGTAGCATGCCTATGGCATCTCGTCCTCAACAGTTCTTTTCAATTTCGTCAAGTTGAACCACAAATGTAGGCAGTGATATTGTGGTGAACATGTGATAACACATCGCTCCACTCTGCACATGCTGGAGTCATTATATGACGATACTCTACCATCAGTCACACCTATAGTCCGCATCATGTTCTTCCTGTATGCTAATACCTGCTCTCAAGTTATTTGAATGCATCCTATCTTGACTCCAATCACTCTCCCATGCGTCCCCAGTAACCGGGTGCTGGTCGTGGTGCGGCAATACGACGGAAGTGCTCGTCATCCTCATCCCCTTCGCTGAAAGCAGCGCCGTCATCATCGTCCTCGTTCCAACTAAGCTCCTCATCATCCGATCCGTGGCGAAATCTGCTTTGGTAAAGATTGCGATCGTACTCATCGTCAGAGCTAAGCTCGTCCTCGGGGTAGTCATTTGCGTAATAATCCTCGGCATTCTCATCCTCGTCATCAGTATCAAACTCCCTTTCGACCTCTTCGTCGCCGTTCCACCAGTCTTCATCTTCATCCTTGAGAACGATCACACCTACAGTACCCTGGTGCTCAGGCAATTTTCCTTCGGCGTCTGGCATGACAACCTCCCGAACATAGGTGTCGTATACATAGTCATCGATGTCCATAGCGTCTGCATCCAAAACGGCAGCCTTCTCCGGATGCCGCTCCCGGTACCGCAATGCGGGGACTTTAGGAGCAAACTTGAGGGGAGAAGTTGGTGGGTTCAGCTTGGCGACCTCGCCCTGTTCTACCTCCTGGGAGAATTGCTCAAACTGCTTGACCTCGTCTTCGGTCGGATTCGTCGAATTCAGCGTTCGTTGCGAGGCTACCGGGCGTAAATTGCGAACAGTCGCACCTGCCCCAGGGCGTTTTTGTGTTCGAGACGTGCCATTCTGTGCGAGTGGAGTGACCTGAGCTACTGAGGTATCCTGAACCGATTGTGATTGAGGCTGGACATTTTCTGCGCGCGTGGTCTGTCCGTTCGCTACCCTGGATTGAATGAGGACTCGGGTTTTCCGATCTCCAGCTGAATAAGAGATGTGGAACTGTGGCCGATCTGGAAGTGCAGGAGAAGGCAGAGGCGGTGGTACGGCCGGCGCTCCTGGCTTTGTCACAAGGCGCCAGGCGAATGTGTCGCTCTTCTGTCGCTTCTCGCCCGGTTCCACCACGAGAGTCTCGACAGCGGGATCGTGACGCTTCCTCTTTACGGAGAGGGTCTGGGGAGGGTTCGGCACCATTTTCGGCTGGAGGAGGGCTACGTTGTGCTGTTGAGTGGAAGTTGTGGTGATCTGCGTGTCTCCGGGTCAATCAATGCGCACTCTTTGGTGGGGGTGCACCGCCGCGGGGGTGGATGACGAAGGAAGAACGGCCAATCAGAGGCTGGCAAGCCAACGTCAACTGCTCGACGCGCGTGGCCTCTTATCACAGAGTCATCCGGATAGCCTCACCGCCCACCGGCTGTGCAAATCATGTATACCGACTCGTCGTCTCTATAAATTCTGCTTCAGTCTATGTACATGGACTGGTATATCATCGAACCCCCTTGTTTCCATCCTTAACCCCCGACCGCGTATCGGCCTTTCGTTCACTTCGCTCGCCTTTGCCTTTAGACGTCGGTCACATCACCACTCGCTGCCCGCCATCATGGATCGCATACGAAATATATTCCAAAGAGAGCTCTCTGAAGCCTCTTATGAGCCTCTCCAAGGTGGCTCGGAGCGGGAAGATGGGGAAGAAATTGAGCAAAGCAAGCAGGCGGACTTCTCCTGGATAGACTATAGCGTCTTCCTTTTGCTAGGCATCGCTATGTTATGGGCATGGTATGGCATACCCCTCAGACGATACAATATCCTCTTGTTTCTAACAATAGACTAGGAACATGTTCCTCGCCGCAGCTCCCTATTTCCAACAGCGCTTCGAATCCGACGAGCGCCTTCTCCGAAACTTTCAACCTGTTGAGCTCGTCGTCTCAACACTAGGGAATTTAGGCTCCATGCTTGTCTTGACCAAACTCCAGGCTCACGCGTCCTACCCTACACGCATTATCGGTTCACTCGTGCTAAATGCGGCCGTCTTTGCTCTTCTCGCCATGTCTACCCGTGTCTTTCCTGCTGCAACCGCCACTGGATACTTTGCCTTTTTTGTCATCGTCGTATTCGCAGCTAGCTGGGCCACGGCTCTCTGCCAGAATGGAGTCTTCGCATATGCATCTGGATTTGGAATACCTGAATATACGCAGGCCATCATGACAGGTCAGGGTATTGCTGGCGTCCTGCCCTGCATAACTCAAATTGTCTCTGTGCTCTCAGTCCCAGCGAAGACGGACGGCCACGATGCGCCTAAACAGTCCAGCACGTCCGCGTTTGTTTATTTCTTGACTGCCACTGTAATATCCTCTGTGACTATGCTGGCCTTCTTCTATCTTTTGTCGCGCCACAGTTCACGAGAGCGCATCAAGCAGGTACTGGACCAAGATGATGGGGTGCCCGTATCTGATATACCTGAACGCAAGGCTGTTCCTCTGACAACGCTTTTCAACAAGCTGTACTGGCTCGCTTTGGCCGTCTTCTTGGACTTCGCCCTCACCATGTTCTATCCTGTCTTTACGCAGCAGATATTGAGTGTTCGCGACCCAGCTACCGCCCCTCGACTATTTCACCCTGCCACGTTTATACCTTTAGGCTTTTTGATCTGGAATGTGGGAGATTTGCTTGGCCGCATGCTTCCTAGCGTCCCAGCCTTGAGCTTGACTATGCGCCCCCGCCTGGTTTTCTTCCTTACGGTCGGTCGTATCGTGTTTATACCAATCTATTTCATGTGCAACCTGGGAGGCGAAGGCGCGGTAGTCAACTCAGATGTCTTTTATCTGTTTGTGGTCCAGTTCTTTTTCGGTGCCTCGAATGGCTTCATTGGGACCACTTGTATGATGGGTAAGGCGGAGTGGGTGGATGAAGACGAGCAAGAAGCTGCAGGCGGCTTCATGTCGCTGTGTTTGGTCGCCGGACTGGCAGTCGGCAGTTTCCTCAGCTTCCTGGTAGCCTAGTCTGAGATAACACAAAGACATGACTGAATATATGCTCTCACTACCGGCCTTGCATGCAATCGAAACGCGTATGATTGGTTAGACTGACGCAAAACCGGTGGCATTCATTCGTCAGCCCGCAATCTATGATGAATCTTCAGAGTATTGCGAGTGTCTGTACCGCGTATTATTGATCGCAACGGACCACATTATCCTCGTCAGTGATTTGCTGAGACATGCCTATTAATTGACCTAATAATGTGTGCGCGTGTGTGGAAGCAACGGATACTCAGCGTACCCCGGAGATAAGAGTCATTCACTCTCAAGAGAACATTCGTTAGCATCTAGGTGACTCTTGTGTGTAGCAAACAATCAAATTCTACTAGTACCGCCCCCCCCCCCCCCCCCCCTTCCCTGCCCCTGCCGCCGCACATGTGAATTGCTCCTGGTTGCCTGGTTGCCTCGTGCAACCACTTCCCTAACCATACATCTACCATAAATACTTCGAGCTTGAACACTTTCTCTCGCCATCAAGCTAGACTTTCTGCCAGCATTCATGAAAGCGATACCATCATAACTACATCCATCCAACTACTACGATGTCTGACACCATCTTCCTCATCGTTCGAACCTTCGCCGGCACCCCCCATCCCTTCAAAGTTTTCGAGGTAACCCCAAACGGCGAAATTTGGACGCGGGTAGAAAACCGCAAAGCCAACAGCTACGCAGTAATAACAGTAGCCATACGCACATCTACTGACTCAGATGCACCTCTATCATTCTTCGACGTCAAGGTAGAGTTCATGCGACCGAATTACGGAAAAGAAGGCGATATCATCGGGTATTACGGCACGTACGAGGATGCCTCAAACCGGATGCGAGATCTCTGGATCGATAATCTGGGTGTACAGGCTGATGAAGATGAGGACATGGGTCATTTTGCTTTTCAGTTGGATAAGGGTGTATATTGGTACTTTGACATTTTGAGGGTTAGCCTTCCGTCTGCTGCTAAGACTTCAGCTCCTGCTCGAGCTTCCGCGACGGCTTCTATCTCTACTTCCGCTTCCGCTGCTGCTTCAGATGCTTCTTCTCCACCTCCTCCCTCTTCTGCTGCTACTCCTGCGGCAGACAGTCAGAGTTCTTGAGACGTGAATGGTATGAAGCAGCAGTAAGGCTTAGATGATAACCTTACTTGTACAGTCCTTTGGTGCTTGTCGTACAAAGCAACATGGATAAATGGGCGTTCTGTTAATTTGCTAGGTATGTGTATCAACCTGCTGTAGAGATACTACCTGGACTCGGTAATGCATATACAAACATCCAAAGCTTTTGTTTCTCGGCTTTTATCTCGTTATAAGTGATGTTGCTCCTATTTGAGAACTCGATGTGTGGCATTCGACCAACAAGACCCAACGCTAACCCTTGTAGCGCCACACACAGAGTGAATCATTCGATGCTAACTCCATTGTGTACAAACAAACATTCTGTGCAAACGGAATTCTTGGCGCTGGCTTCAAACTCTCCTCTAGTATAACCATCGATGGCTACTCTTTGCAAATTCTTCTCGTTCACAAATTTTTGCAACCCACAAATACAGCCCATATATACAACCCACTCGTGAGACTTTCGGACACTCAACAAGCAATTATCAAAAGTCTCCCAAAAACACTACAATGGCGGATGACACTTTGGGATTCGTTATCCAAACATGCACGAGAGCAACTGTGCGCCCCCAAATCCAAATTTTCGAGGTCGTCGAAGTTCCAGCCGCTGGGACCTCAGCCATCGTCTCGGCGCCCTGGACTCGACCAGAAAACTCTTCGGGCGATTACCAATACTCCATTGGACGAGTCAACACGGAGGATAGCTCATACCTAGTCAAAGTCGAGTTTGAACTTCTCAACTTGACTTTGAGTGACGATGAAAATGACAATACATACATCAATATCATGAAAGCCTACGACACCTTCGAAGACGCAACGATCGCTGTGCGGGATATCTGGCGGAGGTACTACAACTACGACAACAGCCGCAGCCGCCCTGGTGATGGAGGGATAAGGGAGTTCCATGTCACTGGTCTCCCTGCAGGTTCATTCTTCTGCACTGCTATGCATCTAACTCTTCCGGACTCCCCTCCTACTACCCCCATTCCTACTTCTGTTCGAAATCCGTACGATAATCTGCAGGGGGGTGAGGCACCAATCGAGGATAGCTATAGCTTGGATGATGAGGAACCGTTCGAGTTTGGTGAGAATCACCGGTACGAATTCAACTTTAATTTCGGTAACGGCCCAAGCTCCGCGGCTTGATAACTGTTCGGTCGAGGAGCGGTAGATCTGGATGTTGCAAATAATGTCTTTAGAAGGTCGTAAGTTCATGTGCAACTTGGAAATGACGTTACTACAAGAGGGTTGGAATTCTTCTTATTAATCTTATTTCGGGAGAGTGGCTTACTAGTTAGTCGTTCTCTGGCCTCGTTCATTTTCGGTATATGCTTTAATCGAATTGTGAGTTCCTAGAAATTAAGTGTTTGGAAAAACGACACGTGATATCTTTTGTCCTTTCCTTGTCCGTCTCTAACTTTTCGTTTCATATGATAATGTACGTATGGAAAAAAAAAGAATTAGTAGGGTATTATCTGGACTGTCGTGATTATCTGTACTGTTTCGCTGGTTCTAGAAAACGGAGCAATGGCCACATCAGATATAAATCATCAAATACACAACAAAGAGGTATGGTTGCAAGGCCATATAGTTGCAATAAAATCGTTTGACCAGATTGAATGCCACGCGAGGCAGAAATTTTGTTTCTTCTTGATCCAGGGAATGACTTTGGATGACTCATTCTTGTATCAGTATCGTGCGCTATGAGCATTAGCAAGCCAAAACATTAAAGTATGACTTACTGTGCAATTTCCACCGGAGCTCATTGAATTTTAATCATGGGGAAAGGCGCATGTGAAATGTATGCGACGTCAATTTTTTTGTTTTGAGTTGGAGTTTAGGTGATCCTACACACAGCGATGGGTTTACAGCGATAAAATAGACCAAAATAACAGGCGATAACCAAAAGAACAAGCGATTCTTGCCTATGCGACGTCAATAATCTCATAAATTGTGGAACTCGTCTCAAGACAAATGATTTATGTAATCCGGTAGGTAAATATCGTGAGAAAGTGTTCGATGCATTGATGATTCTGTATATTAATCCTAACTTTAGTCTAATACACAGATATCAGCGTCTCAATCACAACTGACGCACTCACACTGGTCCCGCGACCCGGATTCTCCCTGGAATTCTACTGAACCTTGAGACTATTCTGAAACGAGCTGTCATCAGCCCGCTTTTCGGGATCTATAAGTCTGTCAAGTTTCGCGAAAGACATGGCATCCATTATTCGCTGTCCTGATGAGCTTCAATATATCCAAAAGCTAGAATCGCTAAACTAAGCGAAAAAATTACGGCGATGGCTTTTGTTCAAAGATATAGTTCGTGTATATTGGTTCCTACACCAGCATATATATATCACGACTGATTTGTCTCAGCTGGCCGTCCTTCTGATTGCCGGGTGCATAAGAGCTCTCTTCGATGTGACTATCATATTCAACTCGCTAACACAATACCCAAGAGAAACACCGGGAGCCGTCCAAGCACCTGGGTAAAACACATGTCTTGTAAGAAGAAATCACGAAATTTGAAGCGTAATAAATTCTGAGTTGGATTCCGGGTGATACTAACACACAGCGATTGGTTTACAACAATGGAAAAACTAAAAAATAGTTAATATCGGGGGGGGGGGGGGGGGGGGGGGGGGAAAGCCTTTACACAAGCTTTTAAAGTAAATACAAAAATGAGAGGGCATCACTTAGCGGCGCATACTGCTCCATCTCTAGAGCGTCCCCTCTAATACCACAGCCGCGATTGGTCCCAACGTGAAAAATTTCACATCAACCACATCATCAACCAGTCTGAAGCGTAAACTTATTCCAGTATGGTATATGTCCTTGAACAATGTAAAAAACGTCAGTAAATGATATATCAGAAACACGTCGGAGTAGAACAATGCATGATCCTGTTCTTAGATCTCGTGTGAATAAATACGTTCTTCCAGGTGCCAGTTGTTGTCTCTCCACACTCTCAACTTTTACACTTCTCTCGATTACATCAGAATCACACAACCAACTACTCAAAGCCAGTCAGACGTAGCAAAAATCTACAACAACCTCAACATGACTACCACTATTTGGTGTATCGCGGGCTTACGTACCCTCTATACAACCCCGCCCCCCTGAACCGTCTTCGAAATCGTTCGCTTGGAGGCGCCATTCAAGACCCAGGAACACACCCCCGAACCTTCTTGGAAGCGCGCTGAGTACCCTTTCGTCCACAAGTATCTTATCATGCCTATTCGATCTGGCGAAGAGCGTAATAATGTAACCCACTGGGTCAAAATCGCATACCCTCGTTGTTGCCTCGAGGGTAGCGGTTTGCTCTCATACTACCACACCTATGAGGGGACTATGAAGATGATGCGGACCATCTGGCGCGATAATCTCGGTCGCTACACCGTTTCAGATGATGAAGATGTTGAGCTGATCACATTGAACTCTCGTAAGGACACCGAATCTGGTAAGGACACTCGCATGTACATTAGCGCAATTCCCGTCGTACTTCCCACTGGCACTATTGCCAAGGGCGTCATGCAGGGACAACTCACTACTCCCGCGCGTAAGACTATAGATGGTAGTAGCTTGGATGATACTGCTGTACAAGTTGAGACTGCAGATGTCAAGACTGCAGACAAAGGTGTACAGGCAAACCTGCCACCCCCTCCCGCCGACCTTGCCAACCACAATTGGGGTCTGTGGTCGCCGCCTACTCGTAATTCTCCGGAGAATGACAAGACCGCAGACAAAGATGAAAAGGCAAATCTGCCACCCCATCCCGCCAACTTTGCCAACCGCAATTGGGGTCTGTGGTCGCCACGTACCTAGGTACTTACCCTCGATAGCACTTCTGACAGTTTCAAGGATTCGGGCGAAGAGGGCAACAATGAAAATTACTCTTTCGTGCCGAACTCCTGTCTTATTTTCACCTCATTCTTAGACCCTTTGGAGTGGGAATACGGAACTGTACTTGAGAGGTAATCTGAATTAATTGGATGGCGTTTGCACAAATGGCGTTTGGAGTCGAGGGAATTCATACAATGATATTAGATCAGATTTTGGAATTTCGTCCTCGGCCTGAACTTACATTTGTTTACCTGGAAAAAAAAGAGGAAAACATTTAGCAATGGCGATAAGAGCTTTCCGGGTCAATAATACATCATTACTTCAGGATAGACTACTGTGTTCTCTGAGAAAATACGCTGGAAAATAGGTATTGTTTAGAGACATTTTTTAATGGAATTATGGATATCGATTGCTTCTTAAATACCGTGTATTGTGACTCCTGTTCTAAATTTTTGATAGTGAATCAGTATATAACTAAGTATACTGATTCGACAAGGCGATGTTATCCGAGTGTCCGTGATATACTGTCCCGGGCAGGGTGGGGCACAGAATATTGACAGTTGAAAGCGTCTTCGCAAATGCTTCAATATACTCGGCTCTTCTAACTGTGTTCCGATTTTGATGATTGGAAAGTCAAGATTCAACGCGTGTTAGATGTGGCACAATCCCTTGGAGTATTTCAATTGCGCTGACATGGAAACCATAGCGATCGATGAGGTCTGGCACAACATAGTAACTTCGAGTATCAAATATGATTGGCCCAAGAACATGCTTCGTATAGTGTCTTATCTGTCGGTTGTGCAATTCACTGATCATGCAGGCAGTGAAAGAGGTCAGCGACTTGCCGATGTGAGCAATCATGTGAAAACGCCCTGCATTGTGACCAGTTGACTCAACGGGAGCTTTAGCGAATATTGCATTGTAAAGCTTACATTCACTGTGCATAATCAGCTTGGTGAAGTCAGTTCGATATAAAAGCGTTCTTCCCATGCTTCTGAGAATACTCTCCACACTCACATTCACGATTGAAAGCACACAACTCCAAACGTTAACCACAATCATGTCTCAAAAATTCTGGGTGGTACTTACACACTGGACATCCACGCCTACAACACCAGCTCCCGCGGTGATCGCCGCATATCCAACTGGCCACCTAACAGACGATGATGAAAATCCCGACTATTACACCTACACCACTTCGATTCACCGAGGCGCCTTGAATAAACGCGCTTCCGGGAGACCTACTTATGTGAAGCTCAGGATCCCCAAAACCTCGCCGTGGAAGGGTATGTTGGGTTGCTTCGACTCCGTTCAGGCTGCTACGGCTCGAATTCAAATCATCAAACGCGATCACCAAGACAAAGAGATCGTGTACGGACAAGTGGAGGGTCAGGATGTAATGGCTGTCACTATGTCGCCGGGAAATTACCGGCTCTTTCAGGTGGTCGAATTGTCTCTTCCTTCACCAGCACCTGCTCCTTCTGTGGTCCAACCCCAAGACACGGTAATGTCTGACTAGTAAATGCTTGATTGTCTGCAGTTTGCTAGTAAATGAGTGTAGTATACCTGCAGGTGAGGCAAGAGTAGAGTGTTACTACATCCTCTAGGTCAGAGTAAAGATAAAGCAACATGACAAATCCTCTAGGTCAGAGTAGATATAGAGAAATATGACTATAAAAAAGTAAGAATAAGAGTAAGAGTAAAAGTAAAGTCACAATGGCACACAAAAATGCCACTTACAGCGTGATCATGGCCGAATTTGTGTATACATATAGATGTTATAGAATGCTATTCGTCTCCGTAGGGTTTCTAATACATGTATATGGTAGAGTGGTAGAGAAGTAGATCAGTCTGAATGGCAATAATGCCTTTCCCTGATCCCCAATCGCAAATTGACATCGCTGAACCCTTGTTTTCAGTGTCAATTGAGCAAAAGTCCTTACACTTCTAATTACGATTACCTTTAATACTTGAACCTCGAGCCTGATCTCACCTGCTCGCCCTTCTTTGCATGTACTCTTGAGCTGTTCACCACAGGTTACGATCCATTTCCCGAATAGCTCGGGTGTTCCAGTTACTGCCCAGGTGTAGGCTTACTCAGTAAGGTAGGTTGGAAGTCGAGACCCCACGCACATCCGCAATGTTTATACACGAGGTCAACTACTTGATGCGAGGGGATATCATATGTGCATACATGTATGTCACATTTGTCACGAAGACACGTGAATCTCAAGTGCTCGTTTGGAGTGGCATGTTGGGATCCTGATGCTTACTGCATTGCCTACCTATGCATCAAACTGATTTTAATTTTGCTATGATGAATAAAATTGAAGAGCAAGCTCAATGATAAGCTTATCTCGTGATGAGACCAGGTGACCATCAGTGAATTCGCAAGTCACATGATTGTGCTGCCTGCATGTGAGAGTCAAGTGTGATTAGTCATATTGGACCCTTCGGCATTCTTCCGATTGACGTTCCGAGATGCCTCGTCAGCTTGGAAGCCCAAGCCCGCCGCCTACCATCGCCTTCTAGGCGCTTCTCACCACTCATTCCTTCGCTTTGATAATCATCCGTCTCATTCATTGCCACACACATACACATCATTCGCAGTATATAGGCCGCAGCCTCAACACCATAATCATGGCGTCCACTCCTACCGCATCTAAAGCCGAGGACGAGAGTTACACCAATATGAAGGGAGACGTTGATGCTATCGGCTCACACTGCCAAATGGCCTATTGCCATGTCTTGGACTTTCTTCCATTTCGATGTGAGAGCTGTAAAGGGTATGTGAGAATCCTAATATCACTTGGCGCATCGTGTGTTGACACTCGTCTAGGACGTTCTGTTTAGACCACCGAACCGAATACGCGCATAAATGTCCCAAGGAAGGCGAGTGGGCACGTAGAATGGCAGCTTTGAACAATGACACCCAAAAACTTCCTCCGAAACCGTCCCTATACGATCACGACCAACAATGCGCCAACTCTACATGCAAGACACTCATTTACACGTCCTTGGTCACAGGCGTACACTGCCAGCGATGCAATCGGCACTACTGCCTGAAACACCGTATGAAAGAGGACCATGACTGCAAGAACCTCAAACCCATAGGAGCGCGGCCCTCGAATATTATACAGCAGCAGAGGGACCGTGGCATGTCAGCACTCGCAAAACTCAAGATGTGGGCCGAGGAAAAGAAGAAAAAAGAGCAAGAGAAGCAGAATAAAAAGTCGGGATTCTTGGGGATTGGATCTAAGAATTCCGCTGCTAAGGAGGCCCTTGCTGCAACGAACGATCTCAAAAGGACCGCCAAAGGAGAAGCTTCCATCCCTCAAGACAAGCGGATATATCTTCATGTCGAAGCTTCTGCCGACACGACCAAAGCAAAATACCCAACGGGTAAATTCTTCTATAATAAAGAATGGACTGTTGGCCGTGTGTTAGACATGGCAGCAAAAGCGTTGCAGGTTCAAAACGTGAACAATCGCGGTGGCGGAGAGGAAGAGAAGCTACGAGTTTTCCACGTCGAGGGGGGACGACTGCTCAAATTCAGCGAGAAAATCGGCGAGCCTTGCCGGACGGGCAATATGATAGTGCTTCTACGAGGTGTGGGGTCCGGCGAAGCTCCAGATCTAATCGATCTGTGATGGACAGTGTTGCGTGCATGGTTTTAGTCAGGTATACTTTGGTTCGATCCTTGACAGATACCCAGAGCAGTTATGGCTCTATGAATAATGAATTACTATTTTAAGTACTAAAAACGTTAGAAAAATGTGCAGCAAGGATGATGACAGAGCTTGTTGAGGTTAATTGTTCCGGGCTTGTGGATAGCTCTACACTCATAATTTCCTAGCGCCCTTCAATTATATATCCACATGAACTATATCACCAATTCAGTGTAGCAGTCGACAAGCTCACGAACAATGATCCGGTTAGTACAATCAAGACAGTGCCGAAATGACGTTCTTTCGGTTGAGGACATATGTTCATACAACAATTAATATTATCATTCAGATTGTACGGATAAGCTGCTCTATGAGGAGGTGGATGCCGCACTGCTAACAGGCAGTGAAACAGGTGTAGCTGTGGATGATGACGAAGCCGAAGTAGAGGAGCCACCACCTCCGCCTCCGTTCTTCTTCTGGACTGTGGCTTGGACGACTTGACCAGCGGTGTTGAAGACAATGTCGACCAAGGAGCCGAGAGCCTCATAGGAGAACGTCTTCTGGATCAAACCCTGGCCAATGTTCTTCTCATCACCAACTTGTGTCATATCTGGAGTTGATGTTAGCATTATTCGTTGATAAGTTTTTTTTCCTTCTGTAGTTCACCGGGCGGACATACTCTGCTTGTAGTTACCAATGATTGAAGGCAAAGCGCCAGTAGCACCACCAACCACCTCCTGCACGATGTTTCCGAGGTTGTCGATCAAGAAGTTAAGAGTGGTTCCACCCTGGGTGATGGATCCGAGCAATCCATCGACAGCGCCGATAACATCTCCGACCAGGCTCGTCACATTGTTGATCAAACCAATGAGGAGAGGGTTCAAGTCGAGGGATTCGAAGACACGCTCGACGATGTCGACAAGGTGGCCCAAACGAACAATAAGCTCGAGATTGACATCAACGTCGGCAATGGTGATGTTGATCTTCTCCACGGCAACCTGTACACCAGCATTGACTTGCACGAGACCAGCAACTTTGGCGTTCAAGTTGATATCAGCTTGCAAC
This sequence comes from Periconia digitata, assembly GCA_948474695.1. NCBI lineage: Eukaryota > Fungi > Ascomycota > Dothideomycetes > Pleosporales > Periconiaceae > Periconia > Periconia digitata. The sequence goes on along the minus strand of CAOQHR010000007.1, from coordinate 723,553 downwards.
TGCTCAACTGTCAATTCAATGCGCCCAACGTGCAATTCAGGAACATTGAGGTAAACATCCGGCTCGGTGGAGGGCACTGAAACGCTGGGGGCAGCCGTTGTCCGCGAAGTGGTGCTGTTTGTGCCAGTAGGACTGGAGGTGGACGTGGGAGGTGCAGTGGCCGAGGTGGCAGACTGCGCAAGAATGGGGGCGACGAAGCCCAAAACGAAAAGAAGAAGCATGCGGAGAGAAATGAGAGACGGCATGATTAGAATTCTTTGCTCGAGGCTTCGAGAGTAGTGAGAGGACGACAAGACAGAAGAAGGCGAGGTCGAGGTAGAAGGCTACAAAAGCAAGGCCTCGTTTAGTATTTTAAAACCCCAGAAAAGAAGCGCTGGGCGAGCACGAAACTAATTAGACACTTGGTTCATGGCCAGAAGGCGCCGACTCTGCTTCCATCGACCCACGAACCGTCTAATTTCGGGTAAAACACTCAAAGCGCAGCCGATCCCGCGCTGACGCAGGGGTAAACCCACGTTTTAACTATCGCAATCCAGGCCCATAATGCAGAAAACCAGATTTTTCGATATGCACCGGCAAAGCGGATTGGTTTGGCGTGCCTTAATTTCGAAAAATCTAGTGGCCTTGCGCAGCGGGGCGTGTCAAGTTGATCCTGAATCATGGTCATCCATGCGAGCACATCGCCAACGCGATCCTTTTTGTTCAACGGCGTGCCCTCCCCACATACCGTGCTTTTGATTGATTTGACAGCTCTCGCCTGCACTCTGCTTTACTTCACCATCCTGCTGTCTTTTGTGGCTGCGTTCGCTCTTTTGTCTTTTTCGACCAAGTACCATACAAGCAAATCTTCACAATGTTGTCTTCACTCCTATCACTCTTTACTTTGCTGCTTGTTCCATTCGTTGTGTTTGGTCAAATCGAAGACAGCGACGGTTACTCCGGATATAAGCTTGATATCCGTCAAGATGGAGATCCCCTCGCTATGGTGTACGAGACGGAGAACACGCAGAACAACGTCTCTGCCTCCGTTCCTGAGCCCGATGTGTTCCTGAATGTAAGATTCATCTTCCTCGACAATTCGCTAGTGGTATCAATTAACAAATTGTAGGCTTCAGTACACGTTGGTGAGATCAACATTGAGGTGCAGAATCTCACAGCAAAGATCAACTTGGACGCTCAGGTCCTCCAATTGCTTTCCTTCAACGCAGGCGTAGATCTTTCCATCTCTAGAGTGCAACTCCTGATCCAGAACGTCACCGCGAAAGTCTACCTCGAAGCTCGTCTCGCCAACCTGGTCCTCATGATCGTAAGACTGACCTATTTCCTCCATCTTTTCAAGTCCTCACTCTAACCTTTCACTTTCTAGAACGATACTTTGAGCTCCATTGATCTTAACCCCGTGCTTGTTGAGCTCGGTAACGGCATTGGAAACATCATCAACGAAACTGGTGATTTGATCGGGGGAGTAACAGACGGACTCAACGACGGCTCCTCCGCCTCCAAGCGCAGTCTTGATCTTATCCAGGTCGAGCTCGAAAACAACATTCTCTACTCCATCAATGACTTTTCCGGAAGCACACACACAAACCGTGTGTTGGCGCAAAACGGCGACATCATTGAGCAGAAGCTCGACAACCGCGGTATCATCTCCGGCACCACCGTGGTTGGCAACTACCTCAAGGACATGACGTTCAACGGTTTCAACCAGAGTGTCACGTACAAGGGCCAGGAAGTTTGGGAGGAAGAGTACACGTACTCGCCGTACGTGGGCTTGTTGGCTATCTCGGGGATCTTCAAGAGCAAGACTACGGGAGAGGTCGTGGGTACTCAGTTGATCGCTGAGGCAAGAGGAGGAGGATCAGCCAGTATTGGTGGTGCGCGCGAGCAAGAATTATAGAGCTGTCTTAGTTTGAACAGTAGTGTAATGATAATATCTTATGCGCTCTTTGATTGAGGCGCGACTGGACATGGTCTGATTGCCTCCTTTGCATTTGTATGTTCACTCTTGCAAGATCAGTTTAACATTATGTTACATGCATATCCTCCATCAATTTCTAGACTACATGCTCAAAACTTAACAACCATCATTGAGCAACGCATAACTTTGACTTTTCAGCCCTATACAATTGCAACATCAAGGTGGGGAAGGGGGAAAAGAACAGACTCATCAATTCCTGATTCGCGACAAAACGGCCACCAGCCCATCCGTCCGTCCCCGCTCTCGCTCGCGTTCGCGCTCGGCAACTGCCAGATCGTCATGTTTTTCGATCGCGATGGGATTTGGGGTGAGAAAAGGGGGCCGGAAGTCATTCAATTACCCAGCCGAGGGCTAGAACTTGACTCTAGCTCCATTTCCCAGTTATTCGAGACGCCATCAAACTGGGGATCTGCCAACTTTTTTTCTACGAAATCCAGGGGCGATGTGACTAACAGGCTATTATACCTGAAGCCAAGATATCTCCTGCGTACCGAGCTTGTGCACGAATGCTATATGTAGTTAAGCGTGATTACTACTTGTATATGCATCACGCTTGTGATGAAACAGACTATTCGACAGAAGAATCAAAATAGATTCTAGATTATGCATGCAGACCATATCTGTGCGCAAGGAGAATCGAATGGCATTAGGATACATTCTGGAACATTTGCTAAATGATTCACTACCGCCTAGCTCTGGACATGATGTAATGCGGAGATACATGTGGCTATACTCCTTTTCTTAATCCAGATTGTGACGATAACATTATTGTAGATACATTTTAGATAATCAATTGTGACATTGCCGTCGTTCCCGAGGAATGCAAACATACGAGAGGCTATGGAATTCACAAATCGCTCAAATTTTCTTGTGCAGATATGACTTTACTGTAGGGATAAATAGGTTTGAGTGAGTTGCTGTAAATCAATAGCAACATGCAGGCAATGTCTTGTTCTATTCATTACTCCTCTATTTGGCTTTAACATTAGAACATCCTCCTAATCGCGAGTTTGATTCAAACAAAATATAACGTATGCTCACGTACGAGATGAGCATCCTCGTCCAAAAAATTACAGAGATATTGACGGTTTTAACAACGACTAACGTGGTATTGAGTCTTATTGGAATGTGATCTCACGTCCCAAAACATCAATTGGTATCTTCCATTTGCAATGCATGCAGTGTGGACGCATAGTTGAGAAGGAAACAATACATCTGTTCATGAGACCATCCGAAATGAAATCTGTCGCATGTTAGGTGCACACCATCGGAACCACTCTTCATTACAATGATCTTGCTCCAGGTATGCTGAAGTTGATAGTACTGTGAGTGAAGCCTGATCTGTTTTCTAAGCTGTGGCTGGAAACGTGGCGTAATGTGGCTGTGCTTCCAAAACGCGCTATTGAATGCAACGACGCGCTCAAAGCTCACATCTCACAGATTAATTGTGCGATCAACAACCACTATGGCGCGAGGATGACAGGAAATACCAAACTAAGATAACTACAGCCTACTCAATCACATTCTCTTCTCACGCAATGGAAGAGTCGCCGCGAGCTTCCAAACGTAGGAAGCTCGATACCACCAGTCCTGCAGCGTCGAGTCCTGCCGCGAAACCATCGACCGCAAGAAAGTCTAGTAGGCTTGCGAATAAACCTACCCCGCACCCGAAAACACAAGAGGAAGATGAAGATACAGGCAAGGATGGGGAATCTATTGCTGTGGCGACCCCTAGGAAGGCTGTCAGGAATACAGCCCGCTCAATTGTACAGCCTAAAGAAGTGAGACCTGATGTCTGGGACGATATTGAAGCCGCGTCAGGCGAAGGCTCCATTGCATCTGCGGTACCGAAATCTGTGCCTGCCTCTAAGAGGAAAACTCCGGCCAAGCGACCTACTCGGGGCAGCGACAAAGTGAGTGCGACTACAGAAACAGACGAAATACAGGACCCGAAGCCAAATTCCAGAGCGGCCAGGAAGACAAACACAACAGCTAAAAACAGACAAAAGAAAACCACATCTGCTTCGACTGTCAAGGGCTCAACCAAAGGCGCCGTCGCTGACGCTGATACTTCGGATGAATTAGGCCAGGATCACTCTTCCCGCAAACCTACCACGGCGAGTGCTCGAAAGACAGCTTCTTCGCGCAAATCGAAAAACGCCACTCAGACTCAGTCTACCACTACTCCCTCTAAAGCTGCATTACCCAAGAAGTCCGTACGAAATGCGCCACGTGCTGCTTCGTCCAGTGGCGAAGACGAGCTCTCCAAGATTGCCCCTCCAAGATCGTCCAGACGCAAGCAACCTCGATTTCAGGAAAACGCTACAATTCCGGAGACTGAAGATGAAACAGAACCGGTTCCGCCTCCAGCTGCTTCAACGTCAAAAGCCAGCGCGAGAAGGAGATCAAATCGAGCTGATCACATCAGTAATGAAGATGAGGAAGTCCTTGTTGATGTTGAGACAGACCGTGAGTTGGAGTCCAGGAATATCGATGGAGATGGCATGAGCGTGGATGGCAATAGCATTGTTGGAAGTGTGCTCGACCCGACTGAGCCAAGTCCTTTCAACAAACCCAGTCCTGCCCAGAAATTGAATCTTACCACTCCATCCCTCAACATTCATGTTTCAGCCGGGCGCGAACTAGATCTTCTCAAAACAATAGTTTTGGAGCGTATCTCTGGTAAACGCCCAGCTCCTCTTGTCAACCTGGACGAAGAGTACGCCTCTGTTCATCAGTTGGTTCACCAGACTGTCACTGCAGGTGAGGGTAATTCATTGCTTGTTATCGGCGCCCGTGGGAGTGGAAAGACGTCTCTTGTGAACAAGGCTCTCAGGGAAGTGCACAAGGAGAATGGGGAAGATTACCACGTTGTGCGACTCAACGGATTCATTCATACTGATGATAAGATTGCTCTGCGGGAGATATGGCGCCAGCTCGGCAAAGAGATGGATTTGGATGAAGATGAAGGCGGAGTAGGCAAAAATTATGCCGATACTCTGACAACTCTATTGGCACTTTTGTCCCACCCTTCGGAGCAGACTGGTGAAATCACAGACCACATCGCGAAGGCAGTAATCTTCGTCATGGACGAATTCGATCTGTTCGCGCAGCATGCGCGACAAACTCTGCTGTACAACCTATTCGATATTGCACAATCTCGCAAAGCTCCGATTGCTGTTCTTGGCCTTACCACCCGCATTGACGTTGCTAATAGCCTCGAAAAACGCGTCAAGAGTCGGTTCAGCCATCGCTACGTCCATCTTTCGCTGGCCAAGACTTTCAGCGCGTTCCAGGACATGTGTAAAGCGAACTTGCTCGTCTACGCAGATCAGCTCAGTATCCCTGAACGAGCTGTCCTCGAGCCGAATGTCAATTCGCCAGCAAAGAAACCCAAGAAAGGCAGCAAGCCCAGCCTTTTGACCGATTGGAACAACAACATCACAGTAAGCCTTCTCCAATCTCATTATCAGTACCCCAACGTGTTTCCACTTCCCAAAATCTCTCTTCTCTTTCGGCGTTCCGGTTGCTTACACTCACTCAGACTCTTTTCGCCACCAAAGCATTCCTTACAACGCACCTGGCACCAATTTACCACCTCACTAAATCCATCCCTGAGCTTCTCACCACCTTTCTGCATCCGCTCTCCACGCTTTCATTGTCCAACACTACCCTCCAGCCTCCGACCACTCTTTCCCTTCCACCAACCTCCAGACTGCCTCTTATACCGCACCTCTCCACACTCGCTCTCTCCCTCCTCATCGCCGCTGCTCGCCTCGATATCATACACGACTCGGATACGTGCAACTTCAACATGGCGTATGACGAGTACGTCTCGCTCGCAAGCAAGGCGCGTATCCAGAACGGCGTCGGTGGTGTCAGCGTCGGCGGAAGCATGAGCAAAGTCTGGGGCAAGGAACTCGCAAGGCGCGAATGGGAGGGACTTGCAGAGCTGGGGTTCGTGGTGCCTGTTCTACTAGGCGCTGTGGGCGGTGGGTTCGGCATGTGCAGGATCGATGTCGCGCTCGAAGAGATTGGAGAGGTTTTGAGGGGTCCGGCGGCGAAAGGCGTCGAGAAGGGGCTGGAGAGGTGGTGTAGGCAGATTTAGTGTTTGCGAGAGAGTTGTGGCTGCTTGACTTATGTGTGGGGTATTATTATGTTTTGCATGGCATAGCATAGGAAATAGCATTTGACATTTGATCTTAGGCAGTTGAATTTCTAGTTAGACATCAATGCATCTTATCATCAACATACGTGCAGGCGAAGGTACGATGAGCGCGATAATTCATAGCATTCGTACACTCTTCTCGAATTTTCAGTATCTCCTATTGAATTTGAATGGTTCCTCTAGTGTAGTTGTAACAGGACTTACACGAATATCATAGCATAAAACCCTTACTTCGTTCTATAATCCAGAATTCACACAAATTATATTATACATTACAGCATTCAACGCGCAAGTTCAGCGTGAGTGGTTATACACATTGATGATGAGAATTGTAGACTTTTTTACCAACATCATATATACCATGCATTCAATCTGTACATAAGATCAAGGGAGAAGCGCTCAACCCCAATATTTCGCAAACTTGCTCTCCCCAGCCAGCACCTGGTCGAATTCCTTCGCAATCACACGATCAACCTGCTCACTCGGATGCAACGCATCAAACCACATGAAGCTATCGGGACTATCATCCCTAACACAAGTCTGGTTTGCACCGGAACCCACGCAATTCTTCACCGTGCCAGTGACATTCGGTGCCTTGGTTCCATTCAGGTAGTTTTCAGGGTTCGTCCAAATATCCGTCATAAGCGAATTGACATCGAAATTCGCAATACTAGCCTCAGGGTACGACTTCGCGATGAGAGTTTCGTACGGGGTGCGATATGCGTAGACTTCGTTTAGAGTGGCGACGCTCTCCCACATGCGGTAGCTGATCTGGGTGATGTTATCACCCTTATTTGGGTAAAACTCGGTATGGTTGAGGCCGCCGTTTTCGGGAACTGCGTATTGAGGTGCAAGCTGGAGTGGAGCGAGGTTCATGAGGACAAAATAGCGGGCGCCACTCTCGTACAGTGAAGCAACAGTTTGGTAGACGCAATCAGTATAGTCTTTGAGGGTTTTACCACGTACTTGAGAGTCGGTTAGAAAGGCGTCGTTTCCAATGTCGTTGGTGCCGATCCAGATTGCGTAGACCGTGCTGGATGGAACACCAGTGAAGAAAGCGGTGCCGTTGGGATTTTGGTAGGTTGAGTCGGCCAGATAGGCGGGGAGTTCATATCCTTGAATATCAGGGAAGGGTGCGTTGATGGAGGCGAAGGTCCGTGGGGTGATCTCATTGGAGCAGACGGCGCCACTGACTGCGTAGTTGTAGAGAGTGAGGGATGAGTAGATGGAGGCGTAGCGGGCCCATATTCTCCCGCCCGTCGATGCGCCGTAGTTCTAACGATGAAGTTAACGGATGGATACGTGAGAAATCAGTGAAACGGTAAATAGAAAGAGGAAAACATACCACCCCACCGTCCCATCCGGGTGGAGGTGCCGTGCCATTGTGACTCGCGAAGAAGCCCAGTCTATTCTCATCCGTGTAGCTATCACCAAAAGTAACCAAAGTCTTGAATTTGCCTGGTTGCCACTCGCTCGATCCGTTTGAAGGCGGACCGGATTGACTACAGACAAGGGTCAGGTTGATGAAAAAGCTGAGCGTTGAAGAGCACCGCATGACGGCTACTGGATTTGTCAAACACGGGGGCTTTTCCGAAATATCTTCAACGTCTGTGAATGTGCGGGTGAGAAGCCAATGGAGCAAATTAGATGATGGCAAGACGTCGCAAGATCGGTCTTTATAGATAGTCTAGATCCGAGGCAATCAAAAGAACCCGGTTCATGGGGCATACTTGCAAGAGCATATATTATAAGTACGGGCCTGTCGTCATGGGTAGTTTGCCCCTTCAGTCACAAATTGCGTCCCCTGCACCGAGACCCGCGGCAAGTCACACGGTCCGGAGAAAGACGCGGAAGCGTTCCATCGCAGGAGAAGTGGGGGAAAGTCGTTGCCCCGGCTTTGTCGTGCTGTATGCAGATATCGTAGCCTCTGACGCTTGACGCAATCTAGTCCGGGGTGGCGGCTAAAGTCAAAGACTCAAGCCGCTGGTTCGCACGTCGTTTGTTCGGTTCAAGGGACAGAAGCTTTTTATTATTTCCAGAACGTTTGTGATCACTCGCGATGTCAAATAATAAGTATATTTCAATCGGTTGCTTAGCATTGCGGACCAATGGCATCGCCTCAGTGTTGTTCAATCCATTTCATCGCTAATCGTTCTTCGTGGCCAGACCAGCTATCCTTGCAACCACGACATGGGCTCAGTATGCATTGCGAGAAGCAATACAAGATGCGCTAAATATGCTGCTCTCAGGGGACTTCCGCTAATTACGATGTATTTTCTGATCAATTGCTCCTTTGGTCTTGGGCACAATGGTAAAGTGCAAGCACCGATGAACTAGTATTGAAATTCATGGTTGTGAGGTGGTACGAGGCGTGCGCCGTGATGAATGAACCGCGACGGTTAGCAATGATGAAGGCGTACGCAAATCGATCCATTATCTGATCTCCAAAGACCTGTGACAGGGGGCTTGATCGTGACCAGAAGACTTGAGGTATGGCATGTGCGTGCGTTGCGGTAGCGCGCACGTGGATGTCTTCGCATGCGGTTCACTCCCGTCTCCCCGCTGCACGATCATCATCACCATCAGTTCGCAAGCCTAGTTCCAGTCGGGTTGATATTGTTCATACAATCGAAGGACTGCTACAAGATTGGTAGCCGATGATGGTAGCTTGTTAGCATTGAAAGGCCCGAGGATTAGAAAAACACACATGGCGATATGATCCAAGGATGAAGGATAAGCTCTAAGGCGTGGGGTATGTGATGGTCAGCATGCAGTAGGTTCCGAGTTTCGCAAAGACAAAAGTCGGATCCATGATGTTAAGAGGCTGGTGGATCCCGTACCCGAAGCGTGAAGGTTTGAAACGAAATTGGACGCCACTGCTCTCAACACTCGGTTCCATTGTGTCGGTAGATGTGCGAACAACTGTCAAATTTGGCTGCGTTCCCAGTCCATCTTCCAGTCCAGTTCAGCTCTTCGTGGTACACTCTTTTCTTAGTGACCTGAGCGATCAGCCTTCGGCTTCTTACTGCTTCCTTTCTCTTTCTGTCCCGTCGCATCACGGTCCCAGTCACGATCACCCGTCCGCTTTATTCACCATCTGCAACTTCTCGTCACATGCTCGCTGTATTTGCTGCGCCGCACCGCCGGGCCGACTCACTCGTTACCTGCGTTGGTGTCGACGGTCTCAGCACATTCCACTAGTTCGTTGTGAGCATACTGATAGTTTGCTCCGAAGGCTTGGTGTCATCTTCAAGACCGCTTCATGGCTTTCGATGGGAGTGTAGTGAAGGTGAAGACAGATGGGTTGGAGGAATGGTCCATGTTGAGGACAAAAATGGATTCAGGCAAGCGCGACGGGAACCCACCGATGACGGCACTTTCCTATCTTATCGTGGTGCACTCTGCTTCATCATACATCTCGATACAACCTCTACCTCTACGTCATCCCGGCCATATCATGGAATATCACGACTCGATTGGAATTCTATACTTCATAAATCCACTGCCCAAACTTTATTGAATCCATACAGAGCTCATCCATTAACAATTCCAGCACAGAGAAGGGGGTCCTACCGACGACCATACGCATAATACCTGTTTAGTAAGCTACCTTCCATGGCACGCGTTGACTGACTACTCAAGTACTTACACCGGCAGATACAACTTCAGCCTCGGGTCTCGCAATTCCGCCTGTGCAGCATCTGTAAGGTCTTCGACTTGCTCCGCTGACCAACCAAGTCGTTCTGTAAACGGCCAAATGGCGAGGGACGTCAAGAGTGCTCCCACCATATCCACCATATCCCTTCCAATGCTCGCCTGTGTTGCGTCTAAGATATAGTCAGACTCATTTCCGATCGAGTTGACTGCTGATCCCCCATCCTCATAGATTACGGATAAATTCGGGGGTTGAAAGAGGAAGAGAAGAAAGAAATACCTGAAGGCCAAGCACCTATGGGTAAAGAAATTCTAGCTCCATGCACATTCCTCAAGCCAGCCCCAGTCAAAAGAGGCTGCAGTCTCTGTCCAATTCGAGGATCGCGATTCGAACGTTCCATAGCATTTGCGTACGTCGTCCACCACCGTGTAAGCGCCGACTGATCGGACAAAAGGCCACTATCGGATTGAATGTTGGGGTAGTACTCCATCATCTGCACCCATCCACCCGGCTTCAGCAACCTCCTCATGTCCTGTATGTAAGATTCCCATCGATTACTCTTGATCCCCGGTCCCACAAATCTGGAATGGATCAAATCGTACGCATTTCTTTCGAACAAACCCGCATCGTTAAGCCTATCGTTGAGATTATAACCAGACAACTCGAGATTCTCCGGTTGTTCTGGAAGGTTGGGTGTGAATATGTCAATGCCAAGAACCTGGACGTATAAGTAAACATCGACATTTTGTTGCCGGTACTCAAGCACCTCTTTCCGTCAATGATTCACAGGCTCAGCAACATACCTCACTCTCGTCATACTCTTCCGCAAACTGAACAACCCAATGTCCTTGCCCATATCCACAGTCGAGGACCCTTTCCGGATAGTCAACGGGCGCAAGGAAAAGTCGATCATTGAAGTACTTGAGTAAAATCTGGTGTTGTGTTTCGAGTCGATTTTCTTCGTCCTTGATTTCGTGAGCGTAAGGTCTGGGCTTTTGACGCTTAAATGAGCGACAATTTCAGCGTTTTCCGTACCTCGTCTACAGGGACACAATAGATTCGTCGATCAACCGAATACTTCTGGAAATAGCGTTCGTGGACGAATATCTTGACATGTTCCTCAGATGACATATTCTCCACGGCAGAATGGTCGATTGCGCAATGCTCCGATACGGTTTTCGGCAGTGGGTCCGGTTGAGGATGCTTTCCCCACCACTGACTACTACGCGAGTCGCCGGACTCGATTGTGAGGTATAACGAAGCTCAACGTGAGCAAGGTGTGACGAACACACTTTTCGAGAAACCTGGTTCGCAGAGCAAGATTCTGGTGTACGGGCCTTGATAGAGTCAGACATCGCGTATGGGTGCTTGCGAACTTGATCGCATTTCGACCACTCCAAATCACGCGCACGCATTTAGCGCGTTAAGCGATTCTCTCCACAGGCGCAAATTTCTGCGAGCAATCAAACACGACTTACCGATCAATGACTATGATTGCTGTGGCGATGGTTGGTGGGCGTGTACCAGCCGGCTTCGCGGGTCTGTGCAAGATCTGTCAGGAAGCAGTACCCCCTTTTCAACTTTTGGTAGAAGCTATCGAACTTGGGAGCGACTGCCGTTGGGATTGCTTGGGTCAGTCGATATGCTGAAGTCTGGTGCGAAAATCCAATGATGAGGGCGCGGTAAAAAGAGACCACTGGGGACTATGTCTAATTGAATGATATCGGGCGTCACCTGGTCTGGATTGCAGGGAGCTACAAGACTTTCCCCCATACGTATTGACGATACCACTGCCATTCGCTGTGTTACTGTGGATGGACTAGGGTTGTCAACAAAGTGGTCATTTCGGTTACTATGAAATTATGGGTGCAGCGGTTTGAATAAAATCGAAGAACAGATCCAGACAAGCCTCCACGGGGATTAATAACCGGTTGTTGGCCAGCAAGAATGAGAGGAACATGAAGCGCACCAGCTTCGAAACAAACTACGAAGGCTTCGTTGAACGCACGGCCGGATGCTACCATGCGAAGTCGTCATGGATGATGAGTTTGCAGAAGACTGACGAGGACTGCCGATTATGACGCGACAAACTTTGGCGATGCTGCGCTGTCAGGCAAGGAGGTTGCTGCATATTCTCCCAAGGATGTTGCAGCGTCCTGCAGGTGCATGGCTCCCGGGCCGTTCGCAACGGGTCTACACAATTTTATCTGCAGGAAATCGCTGCTAACAAGGTTTTTCCAGCCAAGAAAAGGTAGTCACATTTTCCATGGAGGGCGCAAAACTCAAGGAATGTCATCATGTCATACCATACCATACAACAACTGTGTGCCATACCGCTGACATGGACTTGGGTTTAACGGGCACTAGTAGTCTCCGGGTAAACCATGTTGTCCAACAGGCGCCACAGCCAGCAACAATAAATGACAGGTGCAGTGGAAAAGTCTTCACTACAGATAGGCAATGGGGGGGGGGTTGGCCACTCAAGCTTCAACAAAAGGTTCGCAGTGACCCATGATACATCAAGGTTCCCTAGATAAGCACAACCACCGAACGGGACGACACAGAGGGCAGTGTTTCCTTTTCATGGCACGTGTTGAGCTAACGGTCGGTCGGACGTTCATCGAAGACAGAATTTACAACTCTGCTGGTGGGGCAAGCGATCCTACTGGCAGCACTACCCATTGGGGCTAGCAGGCTAACAACAGCACGATGAGAAAGTGATGCGTTGTCGGCACACATCCTCCCTAACTCCGGATATATTCTCTCTCCACTGACGAAGCCAGAGGTTGCGGACTATCACACATGCTTCATAGCTATGCCGAGACGGTAAGGTCTGCTTTCAGTAGACTTAAGGTTGGGAGTATCTGCGGGCGGTTTCCACCGGATTATGTTCATTCCCAACCACTCGCAGAAATTACGATTGCTGGTTTGTACAGCTGACAACCCCGGAGGAATCTATTTCCTTGTACTAAGACAAAAGCCTAAACACTTTTTACTCCTCAATATCCAAACAGACTAGCCTGCTACAACGGCGACTAGTTGGACCGTGGACCGTTCATCGTCTATCGATCTGAACCATTTCTGCTATTTGCAATGCAGACTCGCAAAAAAGGAAGAAAGAACGAAGGCAGGATCCATAATGCCATGGATTCTTCACATGATTACTGAGAAGGGCAAACCAGCACAGAGTGGGAACGTCTACCGCGACCGCCCTTGTATTCACAATGTGGCATATGGACGTGGCTACGTACAGCACAGGCTTCTAAATCAACAGCTCATTGTACATGTATCAAAGCAGATGATCACATATACTGATAGGAGAGAAACACCTCATTGCCTGGCTCCATTGGGATGCGTGGTCAATTTTCGCATCCAAGCCTTGGTGTGCAGCTCCCATGCACATGTTTGCGCTGCTGTTCCGCAGGTGGGTGTTAGGATATCGCGGCGCAGCGCAGCGCACCGCATTGCATGATGCTGCGTTACATCGTATTTCTTCCCTTGTCTCCTGGGGCGCGATTTTCCCCTGACGACAAGACGATTTTGCTGCCATGTTCATGTCCGGATAAATTGGGTTTTGGCGGTGGCTCACAGCTTCGCAATGGCAGTAGCTTCTGTGCCAGTCATGGAAGATGATGGTGTTGAGGGAACACGAGTCATTCAAACGAGATTTATAAATAAGTAGTATCAGACCTGCTGCATTTGTGCTACAGGTGCCTTTCGGGTCGGGTCGGGGATGTGTTGAAGTGCAATGCGGTGTAATGTAGTATCAAACTATTTGCTATCTGTTCTACCCTACGTTGTATCACGAATATTGAAGGCCATGATGTGCGAAGAGAAGGTGAGGTGGAGATGAGGCATACATAACGCGGTGCCGGACATGGAGGTACGTACCGAGGCTTGCAGGTTTTGAGGCCCAAGCTTGATTATCTCATTGTCTGCTTCCATTTACGATGATGTTTTGGCCAGAGGAAGGATCAATTTCAAAGACTATTGATCAAGAGAGTGAGTAGTTTACCATGTCTATGACATCGTCTCAAAGGTACATTCAGATGATGGTTAATAACGTGGTAAGGAGCACGAGGACCCCACATTGTCGTCAGTTACCCGCACGCTTTGGGATGTCTGCGCCAAGAGTACACGCCCATGATGTGGAAGCACAACTCGTGAAGATGAGACACAGGTGAGATGGAACACTGTGCGCTTCCAAAGGAACTGAGGCAATGCCTGTGATGCAGCGTTCAAAGTTCCCCGGATTTCCATTCCCTCAGTCTGTCATATGACGATGCGCTAACCCTTCCTCAACGGTCACTCACATGTGAAAAGCGAGCCAAAAAGCGGGTTGCGGTTTGGGATGTGGGGAGGGCACAGACTGGGGCTGATCGATACGTATCGGATCACACGCTCTGATTGGCTCGGACCCGTGACTAAGATACAAGACGTCAAGTGTGGCATTCCCGTGACATTTCTCCAGGTTCACGCTGCCACTTTGGTTTGACCTCGGCAGTTTATCGCTGGCTGGCTCGGCTTTCAGAAGCTCCCCATCGACTCGTTGCTTAGGTACATATCATCGTTTTCCCCCCAAACTTGTGCGAATCCTCCTTGTTCCTTCTTACCTCTCGAACTCTGACCTTTATCCATCCCATCTTTCTTTCATCCCGTCTTCACTCTTGCGAGGACAAAGCGTAGCTCCGTTTTCGAGAAGAGCTGCGTCGAGTTGCCGTTGCAACAATTGAGGTACATACACACACACAGTATGGCTCCTGCTGAACTGCGGTATGACGGCCAGACCGTTGTAGTTACCGGTGCCGGTGGTGGTTTGGGCCGTGACTACGCTGTCTTCTTCGGCAGCCGAGGTGCCAACGTTGTCGTCAACGATCTAGGTGGCAGCTTCAAGGGCGAGGGCGGTGGCTCAGCAGTATGTCATGTTTCCTACCAGTACAAAGAGAAAAGAGAGAGCACAGCTAACTTCACATTTACTAGGCCGCCGACAAGGTCGTGCAAGAGATCCGCGCTGCTGGCGGCAAGGCCGTGCCCAACTACGATTCGGTGGAGAATGGTGAAGCCATCATCAAGACAGCCATTGACAACTTTGGCCGCATTGATGTCCTCATCAACAATGCTGGCATCTTGCGTGATGTCAGCTTCAAGAACATGAAGCAGCAGGACTGGGACCTCATCTACAAGGTCCACGTCAAGGGAGCCTACAAGTGCGCGCACGCCGCGTGGCCCTACTTCAGGAAACAGAAGTACGGTCGCTTGATCAGCACTGCTTCGGCTGCTGGTCTGTTTGGTTCTTTCGGCCAGACCAACTACTCTGGTACGTGCGGTCCACAGGGCATATCATAAACGATTCGCTGACTAGTACATCATAGCTGCCAAACTCGCCCTCGTCGGCTTCACCGAGACATTAGCAAAGGAAGGTTTGAAATACAACATCCACTGCAATGTCATTGCACCCATCGCTGCTTCTCGTATGACCGAGACCGTCATGCCCCCCGACGTTCTCGCAAAGCTCAAGCCCGAGTGGATTGTACCTCTCGTCGCTGTTCTCACACACAAGTCCTGCTCGGAAACAGGCTCAATATACGAGGCCGGTGGTGGTCACATCGCGAAGCTGCGGTGGGAGCGTTCCAAGGGTGCGCTGTTCAAGCCCGACGAGTCCCTCACACCCGGCGCCGTGGCGGCTAAATGGAAGGAAATTGTCGACTTCTCACAGCCAGAACACCCACAGGGTCCCGCAAATGCGATGGAACTCCTCGAGTCCGCTTTCAAATTGCCTTCCAGCCCCAAGGTAGAACAGCCAAGTTTCAAGGACAAGGTTGTCCTAGTTACTGGTGGTGGTGCTGGTCTTGGTCGTGCGTATGCGTTGCTGTTCGCTAAGCTCGGAGCGAAACTCGTTATCAACGACCTTGCCAACCCAGACACGGTTGTGCAAGAAATTCAGAAGCTTGGTGGCCAGGCTGTCGGCAACAAGGCCAATGTTCTGGACGGCGAGGCTGTTATCAAGACTGCGATAGATACGTATGGCCGCGTCGATGTTCTCATCAACAACGCTGGCATTCTTCGCGACAAGGCCTTTACCAACATGACCGATGAGCAATGGGACATCATCCACCAGGTTCATCTGTTTGGTACATACGCTTGCTCAAAGGCTGCATGGCCTTACATGCTCAAGCAGAAATATGGCCGTATCATCAACACGACCTCTACCAGCGGTATCTACGGCAACTTCGGACAGGCCAACTATGCGTCGGCCAAATGCGGTATTCTTGGTTTCTCCAAGTCGCTCGCTCTCGAGGGAAAGAGGAACAACATCTTCGTCAACACAATCGCGCCCAATGCCGGCACGCAAATGACGGCTACCATCATGCCTGAAGAGATGGTTCAAGCCCTCAAGCCCGACTTTGTCGCTCCGCTTGTGGTCCTCCTCTCTTCTGACAAAGCCCCCGAGCCTACTGGCGGACTTTATGAGGGTGGAAACGGTTGGTTTGCAGCCACCCGTTGGCAGCGAACGGGCGGCCACGGTTTCCCCGTTGATGTCAAGCTCACTCCTGAGGCCGTTCTCGAGCAGTGGGAGAGAATTAACAACTTCGACGATGGCCGTGCGGATCATCCCTTCGACAACTCCGATGGTCTCAAGAGCATTATGGCTAATATGGAGAATGTTAGCAAGGGTGGCAAGAAAGAGAAGAAGGGCAATGATGAGGTCCTCAAGGCTATTGAAGCCGCCAAAGCCGCCAAAGCGCAGGGCTCGCCTTTCGAGTATGACGAGAAGGATGTCATCCTATACAGTGAGTTTCCCGTCCCTAGAGCAAACACAAAGCATATACACTAACAAATTGTTCAGACCTTGGTATCGGCGCCAAACGCACCGAGCTTCCCCTTGTTTTCGAAAACAACGAGAACTTCCAGGTGGTTCCCACGTTTGGTGTGATCCCACCTTTCAACGCCGAAGCTCCCTTTTCTTTTAGCGAAATTCTGCCCAACTTCTCCCCGATGATGCTCCTACACGGCGAGCAGTACCTTGAGATTCGCAAGTTCCCAATCCCCACCGAAGCCAAGCTCGTGTCCTACCCATCTCTCGTTGAAGTTGTCGACAAGGGCGCTGCAGGCATCGTCGTGACTGGTACTACCACCAAGGATGCCAACACCGGCGAGGATATCTTCTACAACGAAGCTACCGTCTTCGTGCGTGGTTCAGGTGGATTTGGCGGCCCTTCCAAGGGCTCAGATCGTGGTGCGGCGACCACGGTGCACAAACCTCCAAAGCGCGCACCCGATGCCGTGGTGGAGGAGAAGACATCGCCGGACCAGGCAGCTCTTTACCGACTCTCAGGCGACCGCAACCCCTTACACATTGATCCAGAATTTAGCAAAGTCGGTGGCTTCAAGGATCCAATTCTTCACGGCTTGTGCTTCTTCGGTATCTCAGGCAAGCACGTTTTGCAAACCTACGGCGCATTCAAAAACGTAAAAGTCCGATTTGCGGGCACTGTCATTCCTGGCCAAACGCTCAAGACGGAGATGTGGAAGGTCAACAACACCGTAGTCTTCCAGACCACCGTCGTGGAGACGGGCAAGCTCTGCATTTCTGGAGCCGGTGCAGAGTTGCTTGGTGGAGGCTCGAAATTGTAAGAGCCGTAATCTGAAACAAAAAGTTACGTTCTACTCAAAGGAGGATGATGCAGATGAAGCGTTGTTTTTGTATATATTCCACGATTTCTATCTTGTTGGTCATGCTGTTGTACGGATATCAAGTCTATATATGATGGATTTTTTTTGCTTGTTCATGCTTTCTGCTTCCCTAATCATGCACGCCTCTTGCCTTGTTCATATCGTATGTCGATATTTGTGATGTAGCATGATGTTTCCCGCCTAACAGTCTCCGATGCTATCAGGGTCCAGATCCTTGTGGTCAACAATCTCTCACTGGTTACACAGACACTATGATCGCTCGCCCGTGATGCTTTCTTTGAAAATGGCCCGAGTCGTATCAAATTCCATTCATCGCAATGCTAAGTATACCGAAACCATGTATTCATATATGACGTTGAATAATGCATCACCCGTGGAGTACATCAATTGATAACCATTGGGTCCCAAAAACTCGATAAACAACGTTACCCAGCTACCAATCTACCACAAAGTCTCAAGCACTCCCAATCTTTGCAAGAATGCGAAAATTCTCTGCGACACCTTCCTCTCCCACAATTTCGTCACCTCTCTGTACCTGCCTCCTGCTTGCCTCCCATCAACAATCACTCACGCTCACTCTTCTTCATCACTATCACCATACCCAACAGCCTTGTTGCCATTTTCCTCGCGCACCGCTTTGCTGACGAACGCCCTAACCACTGGCATCGACATTGTCACGCCTAAGTGGACAAGTAGTATCATCGATGCATCTAGCCCGTAGAAATAACGCATTTCGTCATCTCCCGTGAACGCGATACCGGAGTACGGATCTATGCTTCTGTAGATTGTGCGGATGAGGAGGGGGAGGGATGTCGTCACTGTCATTTACAGAATATCAGTATACGCCATTATAAACACATTTTTTTTATTTCTTGATAAGGGGTAGGGGTGGGAAGGTTGGCGATACTCACATAACAGCACTAGAAGAAAAACAAGGGCAGATCGTCGGTTCGTCTTCATCTTTCTTTCTTCACCACTATTGTCGTGCTCAAGTTGTGATGACGAAGGGCGGTTTGGAAGGAAAGCGCTTCGGAATGTGCCCCCTACAACGCTTATCATTGCAATGATGCAGAGAGCGTGTAGTGCGAGACTAGCACGCAGAAGCGCTGTGCCACTGTTCTGAATTGCTGTTGGTGGAGAGTCTGTCGAGGAGGTAATAGTGGCGATGAGGCAGAGTCCGATGAGTTGGAGAATCATGACTAAGCTATACGTGATCTGCAATGCTCTCTCCAGTACACGACTATATCCGTGTGTGGTGGCATTGTTACGGGGACGTGTGTTTCTCTTCCCGACTTCCTCGTTGGCGTTGCTGGTGGTGTGGCGAGCGGGTTGCACGGTAGCCGCACACACGTAAGGGAGATACACGGATAGCGCGGCCGTCAGTAACGTCGGACTGATGTTGATACTAAACAGAAACAGACTTCTGTACGTTGCCGACGATGGTTGGGCTGGTTTAGTCGTGGAGAGTATGGTAAGAGAAGTGTAAGCCAGGATTTGGAAAACGGATGATATAAGAGTTAGGGCGAGAAAGATGAGCTTAGTTGGAAAGCGATGTTTGGTTGTTGGTGTCTTGGTGGGGAAGAAGGTTATGGTGAAGGAGAAGTGAATGGGGAGGATGATCGCGTGGATGACTAGGAAGAATATGAGGGTGAGTGGTGGGGAAGCCATGGTTGTGTATGTATTCAGGGCTTGAAAAGCAAACACGAATCTTGAAGAGTTTCAATGGGATGTGATATTATCTTTCTCTCGCTGATTTTGGGATCAAGTCTTTCTTATAGCGCATGGCGGGGAGCTGAGATTTTTAATACAACTCATGTTCGTGACTTCTTCCATATTGTGGGCACAGTTGGAGTAGCTTATGACTACGATATGCAGTAAGACTTGTAGAGCGCTCATGCTTGTAGACGAACTGACCAACCAATACGAAGAGAACCCAACCCGATTCAGAATAGACGAACTTGTACGATCTAGGTCATGGCGATCAAAGAGATCCGGCGACATAGACGAACTACCCAATGTCGCGTTGGGTCGATGCGCAAAGTATTCCAGGTCCTCGTATAGTAAGATTCTCTAATGACAGACGAGCTGACCAATACACGTGAATAATGAGTATCACTTAGACGCAAGCTTACATCTTGAGGGCACAAGAACCTAATGTTTTTGTTCTACGGCAGAACTAAGTAGACGACGAGAACGTGGGACGAGGTGGCGACTAAGTTTCATCAACTATATGTTGCCGAAGATTGGCAGGAGACAAGATGTTCCATCATAGTAAGACTCGAATATCTTGATAGTCACCAAAGTGAATACAGTGTGTAACGTGATCCTGTCTCTTCGAGCTGTCAAAGTGGTAGGCCCATGGATCATGATCCCTGCGCACATCATTGGGTCTCCACTTATATAGACGAACCCGCCAATGACAATGCATACGCTGATCAAGCAGCTTACTGCGTCTGTGCAGAGATGTCTTTGACCTGGAGAAACGACAGATGCCTTTTGACATCCCTTAATTTGCAATAACTCCCAGAAATCAGACATCGAGCATAATGGAAAAGCCAAGGAAAAGAGCAAAGCATACGCGTTCAAAGCTAGGATGCCGTGTCTGTCGGTACGTAACCTATCCGCCACTGCTCCAACAAATGCGAAGGATCACACCTGATAATGGCCGACACGCAGTATACGTCGAGTAAGATGCGACTCCACACGGCCATCTTGCGTCAAATGCACAAGCACCGGCAGAACATGTGAATGGTACCCTACTCCAGACCGGACTGACTCATCCGTGATACGCATTGCCCGGCCTAATTTCAGCTCATTCGCTCCGTTCAACTCTATGGAGGATAGATTCCTCAAATTCTATCGCAACAATACTGTATTTCATATGACCGGTCAATGTAGAGTTGACTTTTGGGCTACTACACTTCTGCAAATCAGTGAATATGAACCTTGTATTCGCTATGGCCTTGTGGCGTTGGGAGCTCTTCATGAGGTGTGTTGAACGCAAGCTGATGATTCGCAAAGCAATGAAACCTAACAATCAGCAAGTCATTCGATGATGAACAGTTCAGTAACTCGCGCTTGTTTCCTCACGACACTGAAATCGGCCATTACGCGTGGATTTACTACATCAAGGCTATTGAGAGTCTGAAAATGTACATTGACCTCGAGAACTGGAAAGGCGTGGACGTTGCCCTCTGCTGCTGCGTCCTATGTGCCGTGTTCGAATGGCTGCGAGGCTGTTACACCACAGCCGAGACCCATCTTCGTAGTGGTTTGTCCATCCTTAATCGATGGGCGGCGGATGACATTCAGAACGGCGGTACAGACGAACCGAAATCCTCTACAAGAGCAAATCTAGTCCGGCATCATCTTACGCCAGTACTTCATCGACTCGTCACACAGACACGAACTTTCATAGCAACACCGCTACCATGCACAGCATTGTTGGTCAGCGAGCAAGATTACATTCCGTCCCCTCATCTCAAAGCCGCGAGAAATGAGCTTTATGGCATCCTAGGTCAACTAAATACGGACTCGCATTCTTCCAAATCTACTGAAAAACACTTCAAGAACACGAACGATCAGAAACACCTCCAGATATTGAGCAGACTATCGGAGTGGTACGGCTGTTATCATTTACTGCTAAGTGATAAAAACCCACATAGCATGTCACTTGTCATCTCTCATACACTCATTACCATCATGGTACGCACCAGCCTCTCGACTGACCAAATGCAATTCGACGAGTTCAACGACGACTTTCGTCTCATAGTCGATCTAGCCAGTGCACGTTCATCCTCCAGCGCCAGCGACGGCGAGATGCCTGTCTCGATAGAAGTAGTGCCGGTTCTTTACTACGTCGCGCTGAAGTGCCGGGATCCATGCATCCGGCGCAGGGCAGTTACGCTCATTCAGGGCTGCAACAAAAGAGCATTACCTTGGGACTCGGATGCGTTTGCAAGGATTGCGGGCGAGGTGGTGAGTGTCGAGGAAGAAGGCATTGATCACGTGGAAAGTTCCAGTTGTGTTCCGGCAGCGGCGAGGGTAGACAGGCTATACTACTGGACCGATGTGTATCGGAGAGACAGCTCGATCCGATTTAGGAGGCAGGGAAATAGAGAATGGAGTGGAATGAGGTTTGTGACGTGGTAAAAATGTTAGGCTCGCCTGTCGGAAAATGGGGCATTGAAGTGGAACAGAACTCGGGTTATCCTCCTGGACACCTTTCCCCACCTATAAAGGCATCCTTGTCTCAATAGATATTTGTTTTCACGTCATGATTTCCTAGACAATTAATAAAGAATAAACATCTAATCTTGAAGCGATTTCCACGTAGCTCTGGATTGTATCGGTACCTCGGTAAACGCGTGGACCATGATCAGTAATCTGACAACTCGGAGATCGCTCAGGGACGGGGATGCTGTGGCACTTGAACTCAAGCAATACCGCGGCTTGAGATGGCTTGAATACATCTACTTCATCATCATATATAGAGTCGATATTGAGCGATTTTCATAATTGTTCTGCGTCCTTTAGGCGCTTACAATCGCAGATCAAATACTTTCAGCGCGCCGCATGCCCGCGTGTCTCATCTATATGACGGCCTCAAACGTGAAAGTAGCGCTTGTCGTCGGCGCCTCACGAGGCATCGGCAGACAGATCGCCATCGACTTGTCAAAGCACGGATACGCAGGTGAGTGGTATCAGTATTATATGAGAGATCAATCGTGAGCTAATCGATCGAAGTTGTTGTCGCTTCGAAAAGCACATCTGATGCGACAAAAGTACACCCATTTCCTCCGGATCCCAACTCGCAACAATCGACAATAAGCACTGTCGCGCGAGAGATTCAGGAGAATGGTGGAGAAGCGACAGCCATTGCTTGCGACACGCGCGACTTTACGCAGATCCAGCAAATGGTGGACCAGACGATCAAGAAGTACGGTAGACTGGACGTTCTTGTTTACAACAGTGGTGCCATATGGTGGAGCAGCGTCGAAAAAACGCCCATGAAACGATTCCAGCTTATGCAGCAGGTTAATGTGGAGGGCCTCTATGGTACTGTACAGGCTGCGCTTCCACATTTCCAGAAAAATGATTGGACTGGGAGAATTATAGTCATCTCTCCGCCCATTTACTCACGTTTCTTTCGGGGGAAGACGGCGTATGCAATGGGAAAAGTTGGGATGAGTGTCCTTACCAAGGGCTTAGCGATGGATTGGGAGCGTGAAGGGAAAACAAACATGGCCATCACAAGTATCTGGCCAGCAACGGCGATTCAATCAGCGGCTACAGAGAACCTTGCTCGGGAGCAAGCGAGCGATTTGCGCAAGCCGACTATATTCAGTGACGCGATTCTCGCCATGCTTGCCGCCCCGGTGCATGAAGTCAATGGCTGCCTTGAACTTGACGAGGACTTTTTGCGCAAAAAGGGGTCGACTGATTTTGAAAAGTACAACGTCGTGCCGGGATCGAGTCCGCGAAGGATTATGCCGATGGAGTTTCCTGATCTCACTGTTAAGGAACAAGCTGATGAAGGGAATCGTATGGATAGTACAGCACTCCGATCAAAGATCTGACACTCCTGTGACATGCGATACGTCATTAACCGCCGGTTTGGAGGAAGTCATGGGAGTCTCTAAATCACGTCAAGAAATGAAAGATGGTTGGTGAGAACCATGACAGATCTAATTTTTGTCTTCTTCCTGTATGATATAGGTAATCTAGCTCAACACAACGAAAGTAGAAAGAAACGCTGCAACTTTAAATCAAAAGACCAAACGCCATGAATTGAGAAAAACTTCAAAATAAAAACTCCCTAGTAAACCAGGTTTATTGCCCACAGACTCATCTATAATATAAACAAACAGACCCTTCCGCCCAAGAAAGGGAAGGGACTGCAGAAATTGCGAAGCGAATGATAAAACAAATACAATCCAGATCCATATATACACTCCAAACAAGACATAGCAAGACAATGGTGAACCACTTTTGATACCATGAGAAGATGTTCTCGTATCCTGAACATCTGACACTCCCTGGCCGCGTATCATGTACGCGTTGCTTATCCATCGTGATATCTACTCCTCATCGACGCTGCCGGAAGGCTCTGGGAGCACAGTGTTCTCCTCGTCATCGGTGGTGTCCTCGTTGTCGGTGGGGTCCTCGTTGCCGGACTCAGGAACAGTGGATGGCTGGGCAGTAGGCCTGGATGCGTTGGAGGGTCTGGCACCAGTTGGGCGGGGAACTCCGCTTGGGATTCCACTGGGGCGTCCGCTGGGGCGTCCGCTGCCGAAAGGCCTGGAAGGACGTCCACTGCTCTTAGCAACGCCGGAGGGCCTCTTGTGGTGGGGCTTGGTGCCAGTTGCTTTGGCGGCGCCAGCGGGACGGGTCTTGGTGGGGACGGCGGCGGCGAATTCGGGGATCTCTTCAGCTTCCTCGCGGGCAGCCAAGTTGTAGGAGATTTCGAGACGCTTCTCAATGATTTCGTCGGTCTCGTCACCAGTAAGAGTGCCGTCAGTTTCGTCGTCGGTCAGAGTACCATCAGTCTCGTCACCGGTCAAAGTACCGTCGGTCTCGTCGCCAGTAGATGGGGTAGAGCCTTCAGTGGGCTCTGGAGTCGAGGGGCCGGCAGGAGCAGTGGCAGGGGCGCCTGAAGGAGCAGCACCGGTTCCTTTGCCTTTGCCTCCCTTTCCTTTGCCTCCAAAGGGGGCACCAGAGGGAGCACCAGAGGGAGCAGCTCCACCAGACATTTGACCCTGACCCTTTCCTTTGCCTTTGCCAGCAGGGGCGCCGCTTGGCCTTCCGGTGGGAGCACCAGCGGGAGCACCGCTAAAAGCACCGCTGGGAGCACCACTGGGTCTGCCTTTGCCCATAGGACCTTGGCGCTTCTCGATGATCTCAGAGTCATCTTCGATGAGTTCAGAGTCATCCTCGGTGGATTCCTCGTTGTTCTCATCGTCAGTGGGCTCAGGAGTAACTGTCTCACTTGGGAGAGGAGCAGCTGCAGAAGAAGCAGATCCCTTGCCCTTGCCCTTGCCCTTGCCCGATGGGAGAATGGAGGGAAGAACTGATGGTCGGCCAGTTGGTCGGCCAGATGCGCCGGCCACACCACTGGGGCGTCCAGAAGCACGTCCTCCCTTGCCGCTTGGGATAGCAGATCCCTTGCCAGCCGGAGCACCGGTTGGTCGAGTTGCACCAGAGAAGCTCTCGGGGAGACCAGTAGGGCGCGAGGAAACAACAGCGCTGGGGTTCATGCCGTTAGGCCTCTGGGGCAAGGCAATGGCGGAGCCGAGAAGGGCGAGAACAACAAAAGACTTCATTTTGAAAAGTGTTTGAAAAGCTGTTGGTGTTGTTTGGGAGAGGTTGAATTGGGTTGTTTTGAAAGGTAGTTGTTTAATGAAAGACTGGCGCTGCCAAAGAGTGAATGTAGGAGATAATTGGAAGAAAGAATGTGAGGAAGTAGTGAAGTGAAGCTGAAGTGAAGCTGTGGTGAAGAAGTACAAAGGGCGAAGTTGTTGCTCTTCTTATACGTGGAAGCGTGTCTATCAGATAGTGGCATCGTGGTATAGTCCCGAAGAGGAACGCTTACGCTAGGTAGTCTCGTACCCCTGTCGTAGATTAAAACTCCGCGAAAGTCGAACCGCTGGCTTGGACCAATTTGCGGCCCCCGTCACTCCTCAATCACTTTAGTGTACGCGTTGTGCGGAGGGGAAAGGTGCAAACATGCTTTCAAGGCCTCTCAAACCAACTCCGTCAACATCAAACCACGGATTTTCCCTTCTGGGGGGCCGCGCACAGCTCGCGCACCATGCGTCATGTTTGAGGATGGGGACAAAAAGCAAAATGCGACCAATAAGAAGCCGTGTTTGCAATACGGCTTGTCCCGCAGTGGATGATCGAGGCATTCCATCTAGAACGACGCAAGGATACCTGAAGCCGGTAAACCTTCCCAGCATTGATCGTGATCGGTGGTGTGAAACGACGGGGCAGGGAAGAACCAAAGTTGTCAAAACGCCGCTGTTTCTTCGAGAACCACTTGACGTGCGTTGATCGGCATTGCGGTCGCTCGTCGGTCCTGTCAACATGTCTTTGGCTGTCTCGTTTCAACGCATCCCTGACAGCCACATCTATGCAATGCCTTGGTCGCATTGAATATGGTGTACAGCCGCTTCGAATTGCAAAACATGGATTTCTAATTTTGCAAAACATCTCGCGCGGAACGCCAATGATTTGAATTGAGAGGTCAATCTGTCCCAAACAGTGGCCAGATGAAGCCAATGGCATAGTCCGGTTCCGCGGTGACATGTCGACGTCGGAAATCGCAATTGTTGTTGTCGTTGGATCACAAAGGCGGTTAGTGGCGTGTTCCGCTGGCTTGCGCGTCCTTCCTATAGCAGTATCCACGTTGGAGTCCGCTGTTGTGAATCGACCCAAGTCCAGACTGCACAGAGCAAACCCAATACGTACACTATTATGAGGTGATCGATCTGGTCAGTGGAATGAGTGGATTTCGAGCGACATTGCGTGTGCTTGCATGTTAGACCCACGTGCTTGTTTGAGCCTCTCAGTGACGCTGCCATCCTGCAATCTTGCCTTCACTCGCGCGATCTGAACACGAACAACTGTCAGAGAACGGTCTAGTCATTTGTTGGTCGATGGATAACAACAGACGGGACGGTTGAGCCCCTGAAATGACTGCTCCATCAGAGCCAACCCAGTCGCTTCGCTGCGTAACTCCAGCCGGAGAGAAACGCACTGGTCCCAGTAAATACAATTAGCGTACCGTAACCACTGCCATATGCCATTCCGGCTTTCCACGAGCCTGCGCGTAACAAAGCTTCGGACAGAGGGCCACTGCAAAGATTCGCAACCCCTTTTCCAGCCGACAGGCATGCGAAGACCATGCCCAGATCTGCACCTTCTCTCTTCTCCTTCGTATCCCGCATAATCGCACTCCAGGCGCTCGAGTTGCAGCCAGCAAAAATCCCATAGACTATACAGAAGACGTATAGCACAGGAAGTGAGGTTGCAAAGCCCCATAGCAGAAATACCGATGACGTCGATATAACAGCGGTGATGCATAGACAGTCAACTACGTCAAATCGGTCTACAGCAGACCCCATACATACGCAACCAATAAAAGCAGCGAAGTTCAATAGAATGATCGTCGCAGTGCTCTCTAGCCCCGATGCCCCTATCGAGCGCGCATACAACGGCATGTAAATTGCTGGAAGGAAGTAGCCCAAGCCTTGGATGATGATAGTGGACTCGTGTATGAGGAACTTTCGGCAAGTCCAGAAAGACATGTCGAAGCTGCGAGACTGAGACGTCTGCGACAGTGGCAGCCGCGGCTTGAAGAAGAATAACACCGGGAAGTTGAGAACTACAAACGAAAGTGCGCAGACTCTCAAAGTCGTGCGAAAGCCATACTTCTCCAGCATCCACTGTATGGCGATGGGCAGAATTGCTCCCGACAATCCAAGGCCAGCCATGGTCACACCAAAAGCGAATCCTCGTCTACGGACCCACCACTCCTCGATATAGAAGAGAATAGGCGTCCAGGCGAGTCCACCACCAATCGAGTACATGATACCCTGGGTCAAAATGAGGTGGACTACATTCGTCGACAGAGATGCGAGCCCCAACGCCATGGCGGCAATGACGAGACCAACAGGGGTGGCCCAAATGCGAATGCGTGGGAAGAACTTGAGAAGCGCGAACATTGGGATGATGCTCATGTACATAATACCCTACGCGGTGTTAGTTGCAGATTCCTCAAGCTTTATCGCAGAATTTCGACCCATGCGATTGATGATTCATGTTCGGGATTATGCTGTACGCCATACGAGTCGACCAATTCAACATCGGTGATCGTGGGAATAACACCCATGCATTTCGGTAATCTGACGGGGAGCCACTCGACGTACCATTGCACAAGCACCGACGACTGCAATATTCTGCTGCCCAGCGAACGGCGCATGGGTTGTATAATATTCTTGGAAAATTCCGTAAGACGCGGCGAATCCTGAATCGCGGAAAGTAAGCGTACGCCTTCCCCTTCACGTATAAAAACTCCGATGGCTCATGCGTACCCCATATCAAGCCTTCGAGCATGAAGCAGGCGAAAAGGAACATCCAAGCATCTTTTCCGCCGTCTGTCGGGGCCAAAGAGAATGATTCTGGGGGCGGAAGTGGCTCATTGCGATGAGGTTCGATTTCATCAGTTGCCGATGGAGAGGGGGGGTTGTATTGGGTCAGTTCCAGCTGAGTGTCAACGGATGCAGACATGATAGGCAATTGCTATTGAAGCAAGTTATGAACGGTCAGTACGCATGAAAGCAAAGGGTCGGTTGAGCTGTTAAATATGCGTGGGTGCGATATCGGGACCTGAGCCAGTATGACAAATGAATCATCAACAAATTCGACAATAGGGCGTGTAGGTATCTAAAGTAGCTAGTCGTAGATCTTTGACGCACCTGGCAGAGATAAGTACCCAGGTAAACCGCGGATGGAGGACCGCAGGTGGTGCTTGGCCGACGGAAAGCGGCAAGAAGCTGCTTACATAACGTACCCACCGGACGACGGAGGTCCAGATTGTTCTCGATCCTCCAAAGCAAACACTGTATTTATTTTTTGAGATGGAGTTTAGGTGATCTAATACACAGCGATGAGTTACAACGAGGAATAAACCAAAAAAAACGAGCGATAACCAAAAAGACGAAAACAAACACTGTAGTTTAGTAAATCATGGAGAAGAACGCCAGGAGCAAGAAATGTATTCAATTTCAGTTTGACCATTCTATGTAATGTAGCGACGGGTGTTCCCGCAAACAGTCCATCCCCCTCTTAAGATTTCCCAATGTCCCACGCGCGTCTAGTATGTATGAATGTCATAGTTGGCTTGTGTAGCTTACATCGTTATTCACCCCCTATGGTAATGCTTGAACTATCCCCGTCATTTACAGACAGCTACACACTTGCAGGACAGGCACCCCAATCCTTGCCTCCCAGATCACACGGCCTTCTGGTGTAATCGATGTATAGCTCGGCACCGGTGTACTGATCTGAGATCGAGAGAGGAGTCACGCCGCCTTTAAATGCGAAGTAAATGATTAGCAAGAAATGAATGAATGCTGATATCGGAGGAGTAATAAGGTGGTATAAGGGAATGAGTGAGTGGCAGAGGACAGAACTTACAATATGGACAACCTTGACCCGGCCCGTGGTAAGTGAAATCCAATGCTGCAAGCTTAGCGTATAACGCGGGGAGGAACTGGCCCTTTACCAGATTTCGATAATGAAAGCACTATGTTTTGGTTTCTAGTCAGTAGCGTGCATATCTACTGGTTGAAGTGAGATGAAAAAAACGTCTCAGACTTATTCAGACTTGGTCAGGAACGTGGTCGTGTGAGCAAGTGGAAGAAATTTATATTGTGGAAATGATATGATGATAGCATGGATGATACATACAAGTCCCTGGGGAGGGTCCATTGGTAGGATCGGATCGGTAGGATCGTTAGGAGTGCCCTTGACCCATAGCACACAGGAGATGGGCTGATGATTCTGGAATTTGCGCTCATTGGGGACTTTACAGTTCGCGGAGCCTATGTCAGTGGATCCATATTTTGACCCTAGCTGAGCGATGAATTAAGCTGAGGAAACTTACCTCTAGAGAGCGCCATAAGTGAGTACCTCATATTTGTCGATTGATTCGACTGGAGCAGTCCTCCGCACTCTTGGTCAATGTAACAACGAGTACGACCATTACAGTTGTAGTATTGATCCTGGCCTTGATTATCGCAACCGGCAGTAGCGATATTTGAGTCTTTAGAAAAGTTCTCTAGAGGGTTGAGTGCGGCATGAATCAGTGAGAGTTCCTTTTTAAGTTTGATGCAAGCAGGAGGATTGGAGAATTAGATACCTGCTGGTAGAGCAGCAACTACACCGATTGCGGCAAGGATAGAAATCGAAGCAGCTACGATGCGCATGTTTGCTGTATATTGGTAGTAGAATAGCGAGACGTGATGGTGAAGAATGGGAGTTCCGGTGTCTAGCACATTGGTGTCTCTTATACAGTGGGTGGAGTCGTGATAAATCCTCGGCCGGACTCAGTAAACCCATAAAGAAAGTCCTTTACAAGGATTTGTTGAGAGAGTAACGGCGTATTGGTCAGTCGACTCTACTGTTCTAGGAAGTAGCCTAATGATATCGGGGAGAATAGTAATCCGCAACTCAACCATACCGTCGGTGAGAAAAATGACGCACCACGATCTACTCAGAGCAAAAAAAACTACCGGATTACTCAATTTCATCACATATGATGGGAACGGAAACGTCACTCATCCATTACGAATGCAGCGACGCTGATTGGTAGGGAGGAGAGTGATACCCAATATGACTCCACTGCACACACACACACAGACAACGGTGGCTTGGACGATCCCGAGGACATCTCAATCCTGAAATGAGTTCAAATCTGATTTTCTGTATAGCCTTCGAGTGTTTGGTGATCACCTTGGTCTTTCCAACACAACTTGCTCGGGGAGGTTCGTGGTCATTGTGGAAGTGCTGAGTTCATACTCCTGACCTTATGATCGGATAGTGCAAATATCCAAAATTTGTAACAATTGGATATGAATAAATAAATAGCAATCAACACTCCTAGCCTCCCTTTTTGATCATGTTTGTTTCTTTCATCTTCTCTCTACCGGGATGTAGATTTCAAAAATTCCAAGCCTAGATCATTCCCCAGAGAAATACAGATTGAAAAATATTATATCCTTTTTGATTGGTCGCAATTAGAACAAATTAAATGCTGCTACGTTCATTGATCAACCTATTAGATAGGGTACCTGTATAGCCTACCAGCACGTTGTCTCCGGCTTACTCTTGCGCCGTGCCTAATCATCCGCACATATCAGGAAGCGCGTAGTCTAACTCTGCGAAATCATCAATATGACGAGGCTAAAACCTGCAATTCTTCATTAATTCATTAGCGCTGCCAGTATGTGCAAGTCACGCGTGTATCGTGTGCATGAGGCTCTACTTTATTAGTGCTTGACGCAGATTATCTGAATGAATGCTTCAATCTCTGGTATCCCCGTCCCATACCGGAAGAGAGGAAAAATGACAGAGGTATTTGGTAAGTGGCGCGCTTTTTCGCTTTCATGGCGGAAAATAAAATGTTACCATCCGACAGGGGAATCGCGTTCCGAGATCTCAAACCACGGTACGTCCCTCCATAACACAAGTGTTATCGAGTCAAGCTTTACGCCACGATCCCCATTCTGCAAAATGTCAAAAACGCCATACCACGTGCGTGTCTTGCATGTTACGGTGCCCCAGGATCATTACTTTGTCTTTGGCGAGCGCCACTGACCCGAGAATTGGATTTGGGCTGTGAGGAACACCAGGTCAGTGACAAGAATGATCCAGAGATCAGGGGGATTATCCAGCCCAAGAAATCCCATGGTGAAGCCTAGAATGATCACTGGAATAAAGTTCCGGATCCAAATCGGCCTTATCTTCAAGATCTCTAGTGTCATGACTGCCTACCAAACAGGTTGTACGTGGAGCCCGCATACTCCAACTATGCAGACCTAAAAGTGCAACTTTATCAAAACGATTTGGCGGGAAATTATTCTCCCTATACGCACCCCACGTAAATCCCCACTCGGAAGGATGGAAGTTCTCCCAAGCGTCAACAAGCCCGTGAGCGACTGTAGGATGACGGGTTGATGAATAAGTCGCAACATAAAGCATCGCAGTGAAAATGACTCGGCAAAGACATCACCAGCTGGTTTCAAGAGTGATGCAATGGATACTGAGATACGAGGTAAAGATTATGGTGACAGTGATGAATGATTAGGATTGGGAGGATAGGAAGTCGACTTCGCTTGCGTGTCAGTACAGTTTTATCCAAGAATCCGAGAGCAATATTGCAATTCCGTCTTGAGAGTCTTCTTGATAGGCTTCTAGGGGATATGATAGCAAGGGCTAGCAGTGGTCTCTCGAATGATTCGGACAAGTGCAGACATGCGAGCTGCCGGTGATAGCGCAGCGGCGTTGACATTGCAGCTCACAAGACGGAATGTATACCTTTCCATTCATGTCTAGTTCCACAAATATGAGCATCGCTGGTAAGTAGAGTCCAGCTCCCTTCTTGAAAGCGATGCTCTTTCTGAAGTCGGGGCTTCGTCTATGCGAATGTGTTCACAGGCATAGGCGTTTGTTGGCACCATGATTCGACCTGGGTACACAATCTCGATGATATGATGAGATTCTATGAGCGGATATGTATGTATAGTGAGAAACGAAGAGATGTTGCTTATGATATAAATATTGTGCAATGTTGATATTGTGTGGACAGGCAGCCCTGGCCACTTACAACTACAGGTCAGAGAGCAACATCAAAAGACATCAATTCTTTTCCCACCAAGACAATTCTACGGCTGTCCCTAACATCTCTAACTTTTGTCGGCAATCAGATCCGAAAAGATGAAGCCAAAAAGGTAGACGATACTCGATAGTCCCGCCTACTCACACACTACGAAGAACAAGGGAAAAACATACATATGTGCAAGACGAAGCTTGGGGAAAGAAACGGTTATTTTCTTCCCCTTTCCAGAAAGCAGAATCCCCACAACCGCAATGATCCCTGGCCACCAGGATAATACAAACAACGCCACAGTTGTACCACGTACCACAGCATATCCAAGACATCGCATCCACGCAAACACATACAAACACATACACAACATATCCACTGACGTGCATATACGAAGAAACCCCCCAGCAAGCCCAAACCAAAGAAAAGGGAAGAAAGACTAGACCCTCACTCTGCCCCCTCCAAATTCGCCTCCTCGGTTCCGTTCTCCCCCC
Source organism: Periconia digitata (assembly GCA_948474695.1). Lineage (NCBI taxonomy): Eukaryota > Fungi > Ascomycota > Dothideomycetes > Pleosporales > Periconiaceae > Periconia > Periconia digitata. Next base: position 691,174 of record CAOQHR010000007.1, on the reverse strand, counting down.
TCCTCCTTGCTCTCTCTCTCTCTCTCTCTCTCTCTCTCTATGTGTCTCTTTCCCCGCATTTCGCAAGCATCAAACGAGGGCTAAGTTAAACGTCGGACTCGGAGATGATTCTGTCGAAAGGTCTAGACCACACATACACACACCTCTTTCTCTTCACCACCTCCGATTGAGTGGGTACCCGTTATCCGGTCCAGAGCGATTCTGGCTACTGTGGGTAAATTACCCCACATTTCCTGGTCTTCGTATCGCCCTTGTTCTGCATACCCTTAACCTTACCTTTACCCTCGTACAAATATGTATATATATATAAATAATGGAACTCGTTATCCGCCACACCTCGCCTAGATGCTTACTTACATACTGGCTTGCTTGCTTGCTTGCTTACCGCCTCGTGTCATGCCACGGCCGTGTTACGCGAAGAGTGAGTGTGTTGGGGCGTGTTATCTCGCTTTCGCTTTTCTCTCTCTCTGTCTGTGTTACACTGCCGCCACCGCCATGGCCATGGCCAGCGGGTAAATGTTAGGGAAAATACGAACGTTCGGAACAGACCCGAAATGTGATGGAGGTTTTTGGGGGCACGCATACTACTACTAGGCTTCTGGACTTTTTTTTGGGGCAGGGCAACAGGTATATAGTGCCATGTTATCAAAGTACTATTTTTTTTGGTAATCGCCTTTTTTATGGGTTCCTCTATTGTTGTGACTATATCGCTGTGTAGGATTACCCAAACTCCAACGTACAACTCGTTATCAATGTACATAATAAGATGCATGGGCCCGGCTAGCTGACAACGTGTGAAACCTGAGAATATATCCAACCGAGCATCGTTTGTCGTCGCCGCCGCCGCGGGGCTGGCTCAGAAAACACGAGAGACCCGGGTGGCGTTTAGTTTAGGTCTGGAACCACAGGTTTCTGTTGTAGGGCTGGTCGGAAATTGAACTGCATCAGAACCCTTTGATTCTCGCTGTCTGGAGCAATCGATGCACGACGATGATTGTGGCGAATCACACTAATCAACACGTGTATGAGGCATGGACCGCTTGATTTCATATCGCGCAGGTGAATGGGAGCGACATGGATGGACATTGGACTCAATGAAACAACGAATATTGGATACTCATCACTAGGGAGAAGATGGAGCGAAACAAACAAGAGATCAAAAAGTAATGTTGGGTTTGTGCATTGGCATTTCTTCCAATTGTTTCCCGCTGCTTCTCACCCTCGACAGGGAAAGAAGGTGGGAAACACAACTATATAGTTTGCGTATGCGATTACCAGTAACCGAACTATCCAAGTTCCATGTGATGCCACATGCCTAGTGCCAAGTGCGCTTAAAGGTCCTGATTATGTCGTACCTCCATGCCAGTGTCGTATATCAGATCTAAAAGAAATTATGGAAGAGTACAAAGAGAAATGTGGAGACAAAAACAGGGCCCAGTATAAGAGCCAGAGTGTAAACAAAATGTCGGGTATCTCGATATAGAGGAAAAGTCTAATTCACGCTCGAGGCGGATGGAAGATGCTGATAGATGTAAAACGCCGGATGAGAAGAATGTGCTGCCTCGCTGTACCGTAAGCAAACCGGGACTTTCGATGCGATGCAATCGTTGTTCCATGGCATCTATGCAAACAAAGGAAATAATAGGTGGGGAGGGGACTGAATAGAGCGTCTAGACAGCCCTTAGATGTAGAGCGGCATGCCCAGAGTCATGGTGCCCATTCCATTCTCCCGTTGCTCCTCGCTGTGTCTCCGCTTTCCCATGGCTGCCAGCTGGCGGTTGGCGTCAGCCTTGACTTGGGTCAAAGCAGTAGGTGATGGCGGTTCAGATGGAGCAGCGGAGCGGATTTGATCGGAGTGATGATCCGAGTGGTTATCGGATTGGTGGCCTGAAGACGTCGAGGCCAAATCATAGCCGAAGGATGTGATGGAATCATCGCTGATGCCGCGGAGAGGAGAACTTGGACGTTCCAAGGTGATGGGGCTGGTGATGGGCACAGTAGAAGTGATTTGAGGGACCACTTCGATCGGTTTTGGCGTGCGTCGAATCTTTGGGAACTGGTGGGCGTCATAGCGAGGAGGATGAGATGTGTACTCTTCCAAGATGGTTTCCCTGGTGTTGATGCGTACGCGTTCACCATCCCTAATTACCACGTCGCTGACCCTTGGGGAGCACGCAAGAAGCACAGGGGCGCATCGTCGTCGGTAGCGAAGAATCTGGGCGTGGCTGGCATATACAATGGGGGCATTTTTGGGATCCACGTCGACGGCTTCGCTCGAGGATGGTCGTGACTCGTCACCGGTTTCACCGTCTCGGGACGCAGAGCGGCTGGCGGCAGATGAACGCATCGGAAAGCGAACGTCGTCGGCATCGAACTCGTCACGGTCGGGGTCTGCGCCTTGAGAAGCAGGTGCTGTCTCTTCGACGCCTTCGGCTTGCGCTTGAGCTGCCAGATGCGGATAGAGCTCTCTGATGATGGCCTCTTGTTCTGCAATGATACGTCGGCCAGCTTCCAGACTCGACAGATTTTCGAGGTTCTCGCCCAGCTGGGATCCGTCCAGGACTCGCTGTCGCCTGTTCCGACGAGGAAGACTGCGGTATCGAGGCTCGCTCCGGTCCTCGATCGGGGGGCTGATGTCAATGGCGGCGCAAAGTTTCTCGGCCCACGTGAGCAAGTCCTCGACATCGTTGGCGCAGAGCAGGAACTGGTCAGTCTCGAGACGGAGTCGCAAAACGTGCTCCCGAACCGGCTCGAACAGGTGGGGATCTGATTCATACAGCTTGGCTCGAGCAGAAGCGGGAACCAGGTGAGCAAACGGGGATTTGGGGATCAGGGAGGTTTTTCTAAAGTCTGAAGCTACGCCTATCTCGGCGTGCTGTAGGGTGAAGGTCTTCAACAGGCGGCCGGCGGTGGGCACGCGGGATTTGCTGAGAATGCCTGGGGTTTTTATACGGTGGATGCTGAGCTGAGTTCCTCGCAGAACGACATAGACGTCAGTCCACTCGCGGCCGCGGGCAATCTCGAAGATGTTGGACAGCTCCATCCTCATGCCCATGACACCCTGCAACTCGACTGTGCATGTGTAGGGCGGCGGTGCCTGGACTCGGCGGACATGGGTGGCCTCTGCGGAGGCTTTTGCGTTGAGCCATGCGAGGGTTGCTGGGCTGGTCGCTTGGGCGTACGAGGGCGGAGAGGCCAGGACCAAGGGTGCGTGGGTGTGGAAAGTGTTGTGATATCCATAGGTGGGAGGACTGGATTGCGATGACGATGACGACGAATGATGGCCCCGGTCTCCTCTCCGTTCTGATCGGCGAGAGCGTGTGGCGGTGGTGCGAGATGCGGCAGGCAGGTCCATGGCAGCGGTAACCAATTGGAAGATTCGGGCCTTCTCAGACAAGTGCAGCGACGGATGTTTTGTTCGCAGCAGAGATTGCGAGAAGAGGATGTGGAGGAGGAGGAGGAGGAGCAGGCGAATGCTCGGGGTCTTGTAGTGGTGAGAGGGCGGGACGACGAAAGCGGCACATGTATTGGCGGCGGGAGTGCAGAGGGAATTGTCGCTACCTGAGCGGAGCACGGGTGACTGCTTTGGGAGTGGTGGGCGGTGATTGGCGTGGGCAAGCGAAAGTAGCGGTTGTTGTCTTGCAAGCCACGGGCTGGTAAAGGGAATTGTTGGCGGGAGAGGGAGAGAGTGTGTGAATAAGAGTAGGAGTGAGAGCGGACGGGAAAGAGAGGTCAGAGCGGGAGGTTTGGGAGTTTTATGATTACAGCGGCAGCAGTTGTATGGATGGACCCGCCTCGAGAGAAGTGACGGCGGCGGTGATGACCCAGCGAGCGAGCCAGCCAGCCAGCCAGCGGGCCAGCAGAGGGAGCAGGGGTGGGTGATCTGTGAACGGACTGCTGGCGGGGGCCTGCAAGCGCGCTATTTCTGTTTGGAGTCCGCTTTCGTGCTGGTCCGGCAGCGCAACAAACAGCAGAGGAACACCCGGTTTCCGAACGGCGAGGCTGGGGTGGAGCCACTTCGGGGAATGAATGAACAGGAAAGAAAGAACAAAGAGAGAATAAAGGACGGGCAGAACAAAGGGCAATGAGAGAGACAAAGAGAGAGGAAAGCAAGTACTGCTTACACAGCATGTATGCATAGATGGTATTGTCCTATCCATCGTGGCGTGATGGTCAATCTAATGGCGGTGGTTCTGGAATCGAGCTCGCGTGTTGGTTGTCTCTGTAATGTCTGTATGCACACTACACACTACACAAACACTGCGCTGTACTCAACTCCGCATGCATACATGCTCTAGTATGCATGGATTGCAATCATTACATGGATATCTTCTTACTTGCATGCGGTACCTCGCAGTCAGCTGGCCCCCCCTCTCTCTCCCACACGGGCGTATTCTAGATTCCATTCCAATCGCTCCATCGCTGTCCCCCCGTTCGCGGCCTCTTCCGCGGTGCAATAACCACAACCACCTGTCCATTCAGAACAACCAGACCCATCATTCATTCATTCATTCAATCAGTCGGTCAATCAATCAATCAAGTGTGGCGCCGGAATCAGATGTCTCGTTTGGGCCATTCGGCGTTGGCGCTGTCCGGCGCCTTGGCACATGGTCTTCGGTGAATGAGTGAATGACGCCTGACCACTACGGCCATCCATGCAGTAGGCATGATTGCATGATGGCCCTCATCTGCTCATGTCTCCTTCATCATTCCTCCGCTTCTTTGTTCCTTTCCTTCTTTCCTTCTCGTCTCCTCTTTGCACGCGCACACCGACTGTGATCAACCCGTGTGATGCTGCGCGTGCGTGCACTGTCGCTTGCTTGCTTGCTTGCTTGCTTGCTCTGGGAGGGATGCCATGGAGAATGCGAAACCGTCCATCACCGACCCAAACCACTTGCAGTCTGAGAGGGCTGACTCAGGCACCTCGCACGCACAATCCTGATACTGCCACACTCTCTCGGCACTTGTTCTGAACCCTACCGAATTATTCTTCTTCTACTCTCCCGTGCTATGGCTTTTTTGGTTGTGCGCGCAGTGTGCAGTTTTGTGATTGGAAGGAATCAATGGATTCAATGACATAGCGCTTGGGGCTTACCTCAGCAGCCCTTGTACCACCAGCTGGCGGCTGCATTCAATTCAGCCCGTCAGACCGAAAGAAAAAAAACCATGCAAAGACAGCATCTGAACAACCACTTACTCACTCCACATACCTTCACACGCTAGCGACCACATCACACCCGCTGCAGCAAACCTCCAATGCTAGCCTCGTTTCAATTCCACCGCGACGTAATCGCGCCTGTCCAACCTCATATCTTCTCTGGTCGTGTTCGCCTCCGTAACCTTGGGTAACCAACGCGTCGACGATCTTTTTCCAAGTCCATTCAAATTCTCCGCTGCACTGTGCACATCTATCCCATTGGACTGCCATCCAAGCTACTCTTAGCCAGATACACAAATAGCACGCTGTGACTTCATGCTTGTGCTTCACAATTCTCCAGCCGCCTGCATCTTCCCTGCTCCAGTTCAGTCTTCCATCTCGCTGCATTACACATTGCACTTGCATGACCCTCTGCAGATGGCTGCAACGCCCGTCTTTCGATAATGCCCATTCTGCAATCCCCCTGTTTTGCATCCCATAGCATGAACGCATGTTCTTTGACTTTGCGACCAGGCAGGGGTTTGCTGATGTAATCAGCCCTGTCCTTGGTCTGCCTCTACCACCACAATCTCGTTTCCTCTCAGTCTCATACAGTCACTGCTCAACCATTTCCCCTTCCATGGTCCCCGCACAATCTCGGCGGCGGCCTGTCCACGGATACTCAATGGCCAGTCTTGACATTTGATCGACCAACCCATAGACTGTTTCATCCATCCAGCATCTCCCCTCAACCCTCTCCACCTCCCCCCCCCCACATGTGACATGCTGCCAGCCCAGCCCTCCATGACGTCTCTCAGCCCTTTTGAAACACCCACCGCCCATTCCACCAAAACAACCAGAACATCGCAAAACGAAATCGGAGAAGAAAATAAGGCACCACACCCCCTAAACCTAAGCGCCACACGCACTACCATCTCGAGTTAGCGCAGAGCGGGTATCACGCTCGCTCCCGCAAAAGCAAGATCTCATTCCCGCCTTAATTCAAGCAAATCCAAGATTCATCCAATTCCACCCAACCTTCTTTCTCGTTGCTCTTCGAAACAAGGCACACGACACCTTATTTGCTCCCCCAGCAACCTAAACAACCTCAAACGCGCTCGCACTCTATACACGAACCAGTAGCCACCGGTGGATTGCCCGGCCAATCGCTCTCCTTTCTTTTTGTCTGACCTTTCTTCTTTTCCTATTCGTTGTTCTCACCATCTTTTCTTTTCTTGCGTACCCTCTAGCCCACTACTTCACCGCCATTAAAACTAGCCCACACTAGCTGGACTTGGTAAACAAGTCGACCACTTCACTTTCACGCCCTGATTCTCTTTATCTTTCTAAAAAAAAAAACACATTTCTTCCGGTCAAGCAAATGCGTCATGCGTCATGTGCGCACACGCTAGCCCCGGAACGCCGAAACACCCAACAATGACTTGCTTCACTGACTAGTCAACGCTAATAGCCTCTTAATATGTGAAACTTGACGTTGTAAGCGGTGAATCTGCTGTCGCGTGGTCATGTTTTTCAACGTTCACTTTGCCATTGATGGCATGGCGTTGCAAGGCCCGTTTCGTTGGTGAGGGTAGGATCGGCATTCGCGAACTAACACGTCAATACCTTTGGAGAGGGGTGCATAATGTGAAAGACGAGGGGTTTGGTTTTCTTGAGGCATGCTGCATCAATAGATACCAAGGTAAGTGAAACTGCAGTACATGTCACTCACGTTCACCCAGTGTAGCCGTGCATCTCGCATTTTCAAGAACATTCAACATTCATGTAAACGAACAACAAGTGATTATAGCTGTACCTTCCACAGTGTCTTATTCAACCACGCAAACATGACCCTCGCCAATTCCTGTCCAGCACCAACGTGGCAGTGATACCCAGCGACGCCAGTAAACTTGTGCAGAGTAGCCCTATCTCCCAATGCCTCCGCGACCAAAGCCGGCTGCCCCGCGAAGAAACCCTCAAACTCGGCATCCGCAACGAAAACGGGAACTTTGATGTTGTCAATAAACTCCTCGACTTTGAACCGTTGGGATCGAGTTAACAAGTCAGAGGGAGAAGGCGTGTTGAACGCCCACAGTCCTTGGTCCATACCCCACGCGAACTCCGTAGGTGCCTTCCCCGACGCTCGCAGAGCCAGCATCTCAGCGTCAAACCCCGTGTGGTTTCCAGCTTCATACAAGGCGAGGAGCGGTTCGGGAATCCCTCCGAAGAAAACTCTAGAGAAATCCCACATGCCTTCGATGAGCAAAACGGCAGATAGTCTGGGCTCAAAAGCCGCGGCGCGTGCAGCGAGATAGCCGCCCATTGAGTTGCCGAGAAGTACAAGTTTTTCGGTATCGGCCACGTCTGATTTCTCGCGCAAGAGGTAGTCGACGACGGGGGTAAGTACGCGTTCCCATTCAGGCAAGAAGCCGATGTTTTGGTTCCGACGTACTGTGGGTTGTCCCGGACCTTCATACGTGATGCAGTTGTATCCTCGGGCTAAAGCAGGTACGCAGTATACATGAAAGGAATCCTCTTGTGCGGCATCAAAACCGTTACCGACGATCAAAGTCGGCGCCTTGGTCTGGTTGCTGGTAGATACAGCATACCAGACAGCCTCGACAGTGAAGTTTCCCTCGGTGGCTGGAATCTGGATCCGCTCGCCGGGGATGTCCATGCCAGCCAATCCTTTATCAAAGGCTGCGGTCTGCTCGGCCCAAAAGTCGTTGATGCGTGGGTCGTCCCACTTCCCGAGGACGTAGTTGGCAGCTCTGCGGAAGTAATTCGAGGCGGAAAACCACGTGTCTCGAACGTTGACTGCATCGTATGCATTTTCCGGGTCTTCGGCTTGTGCTTTGGTGTGGTTGGCAAGCTTTAGGAACTCGTTGGTGAAGGACTCCATGTTTCCGGCTTCGATATCTTGAGCAACGCCCAGCATAGGTCCTATGTCTGAGCCTCCAGCAATTGCGAGGCCGAAAGGAGCTAGCAGGTCGAAGTGGAAGGTCGAATCCGAACTGAGCTGCAGCATGGGTGGTTTTTCGGTGGAGTTGTCCTGGACCGCGAGAGAACCTTGCATCAATGTAGCCATGAGAGGCCCTGCATATATCAAAGAGAAGTGCTTCATGGTGGAAAAGACCTGAAGGTGAGTGTTCTTCTAGCTGCTGAATGGCTTTTTGCTAAAGTACCGAGTGGAGTGTAGTCTCTAGATAGCATATTCTTCTGTATATATACTCATTTGAAGCCATTATAGTTACCTATTAAAGGTACCTTTGCGCACTGGATGAGCATGCTCATCGTAGGATCTGAGCTAGACCAAATCTAGGCCATGTTTGCGACGGGCCATGGATGACGATCGTTGAAGATCGTGGTGCCTAAGTTCTCGTACTAAAGTCCCTTTGTACATCTGGAAGTATTTTGCGATTTAGAATTACGATTCATGTTAGCGGAATGAAAGTGTCTTGGAGCCAAGCCAGAATTGAGCTTATGACGATCGCCAAATTTCTGTACAGTGTCGAGTTGCTGTTGACAAAGACCCTGGCGAATTTGCGTACGCCACACGACGCGCAATCCGTGACGATGTTGAAGACTTTGTGAACAATCTACATCTGTAGTCGTCAAGACCTCAACGCTACTTTTGTATTTGACAGTCGCAAAAACTCCCTCCTTTCAGCACTGATATTACCTTTCCAGATGTCATGGTCAATCGCGGACATCTGGACGGTCCGGAGCCTGTGTCACGTGTAAAAGACGATGGGTCAATTGCGATAAAGAGAAGCCCGCATGCCTGCATTGCAAACGCCTTGGGCTTAATTGCGGAGGCTACAAGACGAGCTTGAAGTTCAGAATCGAGAATCACAAGTTTGAGCCGGTAGGTCGAGATCACGTGCGCCGTGTGTGTCCGAGGGCGGTTGCAGTGCCACGTTCAATAGCTGCAACAGACACAGTCGCGTTCTACCTCAAACACTATGATGGCTACGGTCGAAGCATTGAATGGGGTCACGGCTTCTTCGAGATGCTTGTTCCAGTCTATTGCTCTCAAAGTCGTGACTCTGCCTTTTCGCTTGCTGTTTCTGCCCTCGCGTCCATGGTGTCGTCCATCTGGCAGCACGGTAGCCGCTAATTGGAGCATCGCCAACCGCTACAGGGTGTATATGTAGACGCCGTCGCTAGCCTTAGAAGAGCAATCGCGAATCGGAATCAATTCAACAAGTCGGCAACTCTGTTGGCCGTATTGGCTTTGCAGCTGTATGAGAGCATCGTCGCTGTGTACGACCGTCGTCGTACTGCCCATGTCCATCATAATGGCGCCATCTCACTTCTTTCCGTGGCAGGACCGGGCCCAGCCAACGCCGTAGTCGATACCTACGTTCGGAACTTTGTCCTCCATACTGAAGTCTCTGTATCTACAGAGCAAGGTCCCCATGGCTACATTGTTCAACCCAAACGTCATGCTGGATAATATTGGCATCTCTATTGCCAACTTGCAGGCTGCCTGTTCGCGTTCTCCAGGATGGGGCTCGCCACGTCAAGCTGGGGAGGGTCTGAAGGCTCAAGCCAAAAGGCTCGACGACCAACTTTTGACTTGGGCACGTTGTATGCCCATTCATTGGAGGCCAAACACACTCATCAGTGGACGAGATTTCGATCCAACCATCCCCAGCTATTTGGGTCTGTGCGATAACTACCCTTCATGCCAGATTGCGCTCGTTTGGCACTTATGGCGACTCCAGCGCCTTACACTTTTAAAGCTCATGCTAGTCTCTTCTAATACATCCTCACCATACGATTGTTCTTCTCAAACCCTAGGAAGTTGTACTCTGAACGACAGCGAATATACATCTTCCCATAGAGAAGTGGCTCAAGATCTGGTCGACTCAGTGTGTCGGAGCACACCCTTTCACTTGGGCAATCGAAGCCTCCCTTCAAGCATGACTGATTTCGATAATCTGGACATCGTCATTCTTCCCGGTTATTCATCTCCCGATGCCCTTCAGAGTGACAGCGACTACAATCAATACCGCTATCTTACTACCCAATCAGACGAGCACAGACACCATGTCATAGCACAAGGGGCATGGCATATGATGAATTCACTGAGCCGTCTCTTGGAATTACTCTCTGAAGAACCCACGATTGCGAATCTGCTTCGACCAGGTCAACATCAATGGATCCGATCGCAATTCCTCCGTGTCCGAACATCGCTACATATTCCCTCAGCAGGATATGACGATGTGAACCACAACAACATCTCCGAAAAGCTTTTGGCGAATTGATATCAATACGGTGCGATGTTCATGGGTGGACTGTAAGAGATTGGTGACATGGGTCAGAGGTGAGTGACGCTGGAGCTTACTCACGTGATATCACTCGGCTATAAATACAACACTTCTCACTTTCACTTCCACATACGACCATAGGACCATGAAAACAGATTTTCCTCTCCGACTCGCCGTTTGTCAATGTTCCGTTTGCGGTGAATTAGTGATCTTTATAACCGTATTCGGTAATCCTGCTCACGGCCCTGCTTACGGTTTTATGGTGAACTGCGCCACCCCCTACGCGCCGGGCTCTTTAAAGCAGCACTACAATTGCCCTAATCCTTGATACAGATAACAGGACACATTAAACTGTTCTTAGAATAGTTGTATATCACTGTGGGCAGTGGCAAGACGGTAGTGGGAAGACAATGGCGGCACGCTTTGATATTCATTCCCTACCATCAACCGCATACGAATTCCAACCAATCAAGCCTCAATTGTCTCATTATGAGTTCCAATCGCTTTTTGCATTTCTTTGGAAATATGACACCTTCGATTACGAGCACCCTCGATACCGTCTTTACACTGCTTTGTCACTGCATCTTATCATTTATCTCGGGCTTCACCCTTTAAATGCTTTGAATGAGGGGCTGTTCTATGGCGACACAAAGCTTATAGTGGCTCATAACAACGGGGAAAAAAGGATTATTCTTGTAATATGTCTGCAGGATAGGGAAAGACATACGTACGCAAGCAAAACATTGCTACTAGTTGACTATCCTGAGAACCGGAGCTTATGCCCTGTGTCTGTTTGTTGCCCTTGCTATTGCAGATGGCGTAATACCCCGGAGTTTCCTCTCTCTTTCTACGCCTGAGAGCCCCTGGGTAGAACTTCTCTACAGTCCGGGGACCAACAACATGCCTGTCTTTAGACAACTTAATGCAAACGCAAGCACATTGCTTATGTTTCAAGCAATGGGGCCTAAGGCAGTGTCAAACCTAGTAACCTCCTTTGTTTCCCGAGGGCAGATGTCTCAGACCCTTCGCAGGATTCGAAGCGATAATGCGCAGTCAGCAGAACAGGAAGCGCGTAGTAAGTTCTCTACGCAATAATCAAACACAACTAACCTCTGTAGGGTCTCAGCTCAAGCACGCTTACATGGTTTTTGGGAGATCGCAAGGCTCTGAGGTATCTCAGCTCCTCCCTCCGTCTTACAAAGTTTATTACAACAAGGCATTCCAAAACCGCAAAAAGGAATCAACTTTAGATCTCCCTACCCTTGACCTGCGATATGACGTTTCAAGATTCTGTACCATCGCCTATTTTTACGAGATTGGTGGGTGGGCTTTAGAAGATATCTTGTGGCCATTGATCGACGCGTCAATGCCTACCCCCTTTGAATACTACTACCCTGATGCAAAACCAGACAAAAATGGGAGTTGCCCTAGATGTCATGAAAAAATGCCTCGGTAAATACCATGCAGCCTCCTTTTGTTGTCTTCCTCGCTAACAAGACAGTGTCCCAATGAAACAGCATCTTCTTCAATGCTGTCAAGCAAGCAAGATTAGCGCAGCCGAGAGTCTTATCAGAAGCCACTGTAACAACGAATGGCAGTGCTTTTGGGATGACTGTTCATCTGTCTTTAGTGATTTCAAGCTCTTCACGTTGCACACGAGCAGCCACGTTGATTCAGGCCCAGATAGGTGCTTATGGAATTCTTGTAGCTATTACAAGGCAGATGACATCCACGCACATCTACTTGAGCTTCACTCAGTTTACACTGATCAAACTAGCCCTACAAATATTAGGTTTTGTTTCCAGTGTAGCAAGTGGTTGTACTCCAAATGCGAATGGAGCCATCACGTAAAGCTCCACTCTAGGGCAGCCACAACGACATATGGCCCTATCTTTGTAAATGGGCTGATGATTAGTCCAGGGAGGTGTGCTTATTGCGTTAAGGCAGGATTATACGACAAATTTGACAACATCGAGGGATTCATTAGCCATGTGAACAGACACATGATGGCGGATGCGTGGAGTGATGAGTTATTCTGTCCACACCCATCTTGCCCTTCCGAACCACGAGGACTGATTAGTATGAAGAAGCATCTTAGATTTTTTCACAATATACAATTCAATTGTTCCCTTTAATCTTCCTTCTTTTCTTTGCTCTCTGTGACTGAGGATGTTTAAAGATAGCTTCGTAGTATGACGCTCGATCTACCAGATGCTGCAAGCTACGTCCAAATGATTCAATATTACTTAGGTCATCCCCTAAAGAAACTTCAGCCAGTTCAACAGAGTTCTTAACCACCTCCCAATGCTTTTGTAGTACAAAAGCGCTGCGAGGATCAATCTCGCTTGCACCTGTCTCTTGTAGTATTCGTTGGATGATGTTTTTAAATTGCGTCATAGGGACACAAAGCGGATGTTCAACAGCTAGACAGCGTGATGAGAATAGCTCAAGTTGAATGCACGTGATTCGCACATCACGCCAGATGCTATTAAGCTCTGACAACGCTTCTTCTGACTGTTCAGGATCCCCCCAGGTATGTATGTCCTGTATGACTCTCTTTGCAGGCTTACGCGCACTCGTTCGGATGGTCTGGCTTTTTTTGTTGATTTTCCTCGTCGCTTTCGGGCGTCTGTCACGGGGATCGCTGTCGCCTTTGGCTGGAGTAGGTCCTTCTTCGGTAATCTTTGAATCGCTGATAAGCCCCGTGTTTTTGTTATTCTGGCTACCTTCTTCTATGTCGCCATTGTCTTGCGTCTCTGCAGTCCCAGGAACTTCTGTTATCCCAAAGTTATGCGCTATGCTAAGAGGCTCCGCCTTAATAGATACAGGCTCTTCTTTGACCAGCGAGGTTGTGGGTGCTCCTGGCATGCTGAAACTTCCAATCTCATGATCGTCGTCAATTAAGATAGGGTCCTCTCTTGTTCCTGGAGTCTGAGTGTTGATAGATGTCGTTTCTGCGTTTGTTTGATTGTTGTCCGACTGGAGTGTGTCAGTGAACTGGAGAAGAATGTGGATAAGGATGCTATACCATTATGTCTAACGATCTAAGAGGACAGATTGCAATGTGATATATAAAGTTTCGAGTGCCAGAGACTGTTAGTCTTTAGGCACAGTTCACGACGGACATCACTGTTAGATATATGTTTACCAAGCCAGGAGCTGCGTGGCATTTGTGATCAGCCGCCCGGGAAGCTTTCAGTCCGAAATATGTAGATTACTGACTACCAATCAATTAGAATGCATGATTATCTTCTGCGGTTGCAAAGAGGCGTACGTTAATTCCGCCAATCCGATGTGCTGATTGATAATGGATACGAGAAGAGGGACAGAAGTATGCCTTGTCCCAGCAATCTCAAACTTGCCACGGGCGCTTGTTAGCTCGAAGAAAAGTATATATGTATTGCTCAAAGCCCCTCCTCACAATCTAAATCACAGTTCAAGTTTACTACTATAAATTACACTTCACCCCCATCGTTACTACAATCAACCCCGACTCAAGCTATGGATATCGATTACTCTACAGCATCCCGGGAACAGATACTATGCAGCGACTGGATCAAGATGCGACAGTTTGCCAAGCGTAACGGCATTAAAGACTGGAAGAGCAAGATCCAGCTGGCAGACCAGATTGTCAACTGGCAAGACGATTCTGTCCAAGACAGCCAGGTCCCAGTAGCCATGCAGGCGGTGGACATCCCCGTCTCAGACAGTCAAGTCCTCGTCTCAGACAGTCAAGTCTACTACGGAAAAGACCTCAATTCTCATAACATCAATCATCCACTATCGCTACCTTGGTCCACAGCCACACACGGAGCAACTTATGTCGACCTCAACACCATTGATTTATATATGCCAAAGATTGATGGCTCAATCAATGAGCTGTTTGACTTTTCCGACCACAGCACTGTGTCTTCAGCAGCATCCTCCACTTTTGGATACAACCACCCAGCTCGAATGGCAGACTGTTTTGTGAATTGGGCCGAAGATGCTATGCTCGACGTAACGACAACAATAGACAGTAGACTCGAAGACGTCATCATGCACACAGATCCCTGGACCCTTCCTCAACAGTTCTCCGCCAGCCCGATTTTGGAGACAATTCCCTCAATTGTCTCCCCAGCCCCACTCGAAATTACAATTGCCACCGTTGCTGAGACGATTCCTATAGCAGCTAAGCTGGAAGTAATGCCCGCCCAGGAAGTTCTGAACATACGCGGTGTCTCTCCCCTCCCGCCCCAACTCGATATCTCCCTCGCCATAGTTGCTGATACGATTCCCGCTGTGGCTAAACCAAATTTCTCGCCCGTTCCACTGCAGAGCCCTGCAACTGTAGCATCCACGGCGCAAGCTGGCCAGACATTCTCTGATCCAATAATACTAGATGACGATACGGAGCAGATAGTCCATGTTTTCGAACGGCAATCAGTCCCCCCCGGGATCTGGAGCAAGACCCTGCGGCGATGGAGAATGATCACTGCAGTCAAAGAGCTGTCAAGATTAGTTCCCGACCATCTTAAACAATCAGTGAAAAGCACAAAAGAACATGTAGATCTAGAAGGAAGGCTGTCAGTTCACGCAAGTTGGTTACTCTGTCGATCCTGGAGGTCTTGCGCAGCTATACGAACAAAGGAAGAAAAATTCAATGATATTTGGAAACAATTTGGTAGTGCTATGAAGGAACTAGAGGATTATGTGGAAGCTGGACTTGATACAACCCCAACACCATAGACAGGAAAGCTAGTTACATTTCTTCATCTTCATCCTCGTCTTGATCCTCATCTTCGAGATACGCGCAATGCCATCGATTGTCCTGCTCAACAGCCTCACTGCCCGCTACATGCTGATCCTGATCTCCTGCTGCAACAAATTCGCGGTTGAGCGCGTCTTCAAGCAGTTTCTCAACTCGCCAAGTGTTGTCACTGCCGCCCGCGTTTTGCGTTGCAACTGGCTTGTCCTGCTGATCTACTGCCGCCGCCAAGACAAACTCGCGGTTGAGTGCATCTTCAAGCAGCTTCTCCACTCTGCGAGTCTCCTGTCTGGAGCTGTTCAAGGTTTCGTACAGATTGTGACACGTCTTCGCCCAATTTGTGAGGTCGTAGTTTTGTCTCTGGAACCCTTTCTGGTACCTGTCTCTCTCAGCGACCACCTGAACTAGCTCGTTCCGGGTCTGGTTGTGCATGTATATCTGGCACTCGAGGAATGAAGCAAGCCGATAGTAAAGGTCCGACAGTTGTGGCTGCAAAGGACTCTTCTGCCCAGAGACATCGCTGCCGCCTGTCGATCCATTGTTGTGTATGGTTTCAGAAGACAGTACCTGACCGCAGCCGCAGGTGCACAGCTCCTCCGAACCTTTATCTGTCTTATGGGCCCCGGTATATTCAGCATAGCTGGGGTTGACGAGGACCGATGGCCAAGTAGAGGGTATCTCTGGAAGTGTCTTGGGGGAACGCATCATGACAAAGGACGGTACAAGTATTGAGATTAATTGTTGGAAGCGGTGTTGATGGGTTCGTTGGATGATGAGCTTAAGGAGCTGCTGTCTTTGAGTGTTGTTGCTGGGCTGTCTTTCTGGTGACATGTCTATTGTAATATACTAGCGAGACCTAAGTCTGGTTCAGGTTGTCTGTTTCCTGTAAACTTGCAATGACATGCAGAACTCTCGTGAAACGGTTAGTGGAAACATGATAGCTGCTATAAAGGTAAGCTGTAGTCTCGCATCCGTAAGGTAAGCGCCCACGCTAAGAACAAGAATGATTGAAGACGCTTTTCAGCGGCATCGCCGACCACAATTTCCAACAAAAGCAGCTTTGCTCCTAGGAACCTTAAAATCACAGGGAAAGGAAGCTACGGAACCAGTCGCGCAAAATTTAGAAACGCTAAAGCAGGATCCTTGGCATGATGCGCAGCGCATTGGAGAATTAGTGCAAGGCAAACAGGCGTGGACTGTAGGCGTGAGGCGTGGTGCGATCATCATGATCAAGTCCATCAAAGACACAGATACAGGCAAGCGATTGGTCAGCATGCTGCAGCCACTTTCTCATCCCAACATTGCCAGAGTGTTGGATGTCGCCGAATTCGACGATCAAACCCATTTCACGTTCGAGTACTATCGGTACACATTAGAAGAAGTACTATGTGTTCATCTACCATTCGAAGAGATACACATTCGTACTATAGTGCAATCAGTAATGACTCCCTACATTGTTTTGAGTATTAGCCCTAACAGCTTAGATTTTCCCTGCTATCAAGCATATCGCTAATGCAGGAATTATTCACAACGCCATCCCATGCACATCTATCCGGGTATGCGGTAGGAGCGGCAAAATAGTGCTAGGTAAGAGACGCCCACGTGATGTCGCTTAGCGTGCATACATACCTAGGTATGTATGCATGCACACATGCATGTACTGACAGCGCCACAAGCTGACTTCGAGGACTGCATATTGCAAACCACCACTCTTTCCCCAAACATTGATCTCAAACTACTGGGTTACACGTTACTTGAGTGCATGGAAGGGTCTACTAATAAGCAACTACGAAGCGAGGAATATATCCTGAGACAAAGGGAGGTGAACAAGATTTTTGGTGTTAAAGACGATCGGTGGAGTGGGGCCAAACTCCTAGTCGACTTTTTAGACGATCTTTTTAACCAACAGCGACCAGCAATTGCTAAACTTGATAAGGAAGTAAGCAGAACAATATGCGCGCGTCATGGAACACTACTGATTGAAAAAAGCACTCGTACGTTCGCCAACAGCAGTTAGCACCGACAGTCTTACTGCCTTTCACTGAGCTTGTACCATTGGAGTGCTTTACTCTTTGGCGCCCTGCGGCGAAGTAGACCTAGAATAGTTTTGAATGAAAGCCTATGTGCATAGGTCTGAAATCTGTTTCCTGTGTTGGGGTGCGGCGCTGCAAACTATGCCTCATATTTAAGACCCTCACAATTATCTTGTTCTTGCATACCAAACTTTCTACTATACACTATCATTCTCAATGTCTTCACCTTCACCTGCCCCAATCACAAGCCAGGGATTGAACCCTGAAGCTGATCCATATTTACCTGAGATGGCTCTCGATCCGTCGCTTCTATGGGACTCGACTGAGTACGAAAACATACTACAAGCGTTCCAGTCCACCGAGGAAACCCCTGATCAAAAGATTGTACGGCTGGAGGAGTATGGCTCACAGCCTTACATTATTACATCCTAGCTAATAAACGCACTAGAGAACTAGCACACATCAAAGAGGAGTCACAAAGTCTGCGTAGCGACGTTGATACCTTGGAGGTTTGGATCCGCAAACTGTATGATTTTATTGTTCCATGTCCTCCAGAGATAAGCGCCGGGGGCGAAGAGGGGACAGACGGGATCCAGGAAAGCGGGAATCTGGTTTAATGTCTTGCTGTATATATCCCATAGCATTAGCACCCCATGATGACCATCACACCACAATGCCTCACCGTTACACGTATGCAAGCTACCCTGCACGTCAAGTGCGATTTTCAAGCCCTATCGTTACTTCGTTTTCAAGAGGGTTCACGTTCGTAGAATCCTTCTATGTCAATCTCCTTGAGCACCACAGCGATCACTGCGCACGCTGTGAGTCACTCCTGTATGGTCAATCTCCTCGAGTGGGCTGCCGACGAGGCAATCTTCTGACTGATCTAATCTTGCGTCGATTTTTGGTGGAACGAGATGGAAGAGTCTATAGCACGGAGGATGAATATGGACTTCCAGTTCGCGTCGAGATCCCTCGCCATTGTTTGGCTGTGCATGGACTGTTACGTGTATACTATCCTTGTTCCTATCGCCGCACGTACTTCAATCTAAGTAGACCGCGCGCGTACTTGTAAATAGTCTGCTAGTAAGCACTAGTTGCTGGTGGCTGCTGAAGGATCTAAAGGGGGATTGAGGTTACAACATGTTTGTGCCGCATCAAATTGCGATGACTCAACAAGGGGGATTGAGGGGGTGACAATCCGAGAGGGGTATTATGATGTGAGTGAAATTGAGTTTACCGCGTGAATGATGAGCCCATGCGGGCAAAGACGCTGTTGAAGCAAGTGATTGAATTGATTCATCGATTGTTATTCTAATGGCAGAGGGGAGCTGACGTCTATATATACATGCAGGTGCCAAGGGCCTAGCGAGCATTACACGCCACACCATGACAGTGTACGTCTCGTCAACCTGTGACACTCAACAGACGCAGCAGAATCAAGAAAGTGCCAAGAACAAACGCCTTGCGAGTTGAGATCCCGTGAGGACTTCAACATGCGGGGGCGACTCGCGGGTTGCGGTAACTGGGAACCATATCAGGAATCCTGTGTGAGACTATAGAAGGCGCGGTTAAAAGATCTGCATGCGTACAAACCCCTTGCGGCTAGTAGGTTCGTAGGAGCAGTCTAGACAAGGGACAGAAAACCGAATCTCGTATCACAAAAGATCCCATGCGGAGTCTTGTGAGGCGCGGCAGTAGTGGGCTGACTGGGGGGCAATGTGTTGGGAATCTGGAAAAAGCCCGTATGGTCAAAGAGACAGAAAACGGTTTTAGGGAGGTGGGGAGGTGGGAGCTACGCCGTCTCACGGCCTTCACCGATCGACGAGCAGCGCTTATGCATCGCGCTAGTGGCGATCTGGGCATTACTAACCTCATTGACCGCACGTACGTACCATCAATTTGATCACTACCTACTTCGGTAGGTACTACTGGAGATACAGTCACGTGTAAGTCTACACCGTACGATGAATTGAGTTGACAATCATCCGGACAAATTTCTATCTCACTGTTCTATGCTCTTCTGTACACATTCATCGGCCATACTGACAAGCGCAGCAGCACATTCCATGTCTGTGTCTAAATCTTCCTTTGAAGCAATAATACCCTGCAGCCTCCGGTTCTCCCTTTTGAGCGAGGTTACCACAGCACGCAGCTTAGCGATCTCTTGATCGCACTTCTGCTTATTTCGGGAGAATGCCAATCTCAACTGCTGATTTTCCACCTCGAGGTTTTGGAATTGGGCGTTCATCTGGTTTTTTTCCCATGCGACTTGCGAGGCAAGGCCCTCCATATATACTGATAGCGACCTATACCTTGCCTCGGATGATACCTGCTACAGTTAGCGCATTACCTTATCTTTGTCTCATACTTGTCTAGTACAATGGGTCCTCCCCCTCGCGTAATCCTCTCGCCGACATTCTGGGCTTGACGTATGTTCATTGGTGTTTGCATGGTTGCTGCGGGTTGTTGTCGAAATGATCTATCGCCTTGGAGTGGATCCCTAGTGATACTTATACTTTGCCTTAAGCGCTGATACACCAGGCAGACAGACTGTGGCTTAACATCTGAAGTACGGCGTAGTTATTTACTATTCTTATCTACTACTGTCTATGACAACGTTGAATATCCCAGGTCTGGCTGGAATTCATTGGCACGGAGTGCGATATCGTAGCCACTCAAACATACCGCCTTTCTGATAAGGACCTCAAACTGAGGACTACCGCACATTGTAACTAGCATATTACCTGCTTCAGCTTTCCATTCCTCCCTAATCCAGAATTCTACGTCCAGCTTAGACGTGTCGGTATATATACGGTCTTTGCCTGTGTTAAATTGGACTTGCTGCCCAACGGAAGCTCCTTCATTTTCATCTGGTAGAAGAAGATATATGTTAAGGATTTGCAATGTGTCCGTATCATGCAACCGGTGCAAGAACTCAAGAGCCCATCTAGTCTGGTCTAGATCACAGTAAGCTTCTCCCTGAGTTGACGAACTATGTGCAATACCTTTGGACTCAACCAGCCACACTAACGATATGCGTCGTACTCGGGCTGTTCTATCGTTGTGTGCAAGTAGCAGGCTACGTATCGAAAGTAGGTGTGCAGCGATCCCAATCCCATCCGCCATAAAAAGTACCTTGTCGTAGTCTCCTAAGGAGCAAAGATCGCTACTGCCATAGGGCCCATCAACAATAGCCTTCATCCACCTAGACTTTGAACCATGCTCTTGGTGCATGTTACCTAGTTCTTTTGTAAGCCCACGACGAGGTTGGATGAATAAAACGATAGTCATAGAGCGACTGTTATCGGCGGCGTCATCCACATTCGACCATGCGACCATGTATGGATGCCACTCGAAAATACTCATGCCAAGGCTTCTCAAGCCAGGTATTGATAGGTAGATATATTGGCCAGACTCTACCGTGATAGGACGCTTTAGCTTTATAATCACTTGCAAGATTTGGTTGTCTAATTGGAGTACTGAGGCCTCACAAGGTGGACCAGCACCCATATTCTGGTAGATCAAGCAGGACAGCCAGATTATTTTCTGCATAAAATTCAAACCGGACCCAATGGACAGGCAGCATAGTATTAGGATATTGCGCTTGTCGGTATGTAGCCACAAAAGCACTAGCAAGGCCATCGAAGCAAGCGAATGGGTCCCCAGGAATATTTCGTAAACCCGTCGGCGTATGAATAGTAACGAGAACACGATAATTACGCTCGACACAACAAGCAGCTGTTTCACATCAGATAAATCATCTTGGATTGTTGATGCGCAACCTACTGCAAGCTCGATCTTTCCGAGATCAAATTGGGATTGTACCATGCTCAAGACGGCATGTATAATCCCTTGGACAATTGAAATTCTACCAACCCAGCGATGTAGGAGATAGCTATGTTTGGCGGAAAATCGAAAGAGTTTATCGAGAATGTAATTAGTTCGCCCACCAAGAAAAAGAGGCACTGAATTGATGGCGCACAGCCTGGCTAATCGCAGTGAAAGTGCTGCTCGTCCTTGGATGGCGAGCGTTGACCCGACCACGTTGCCTGTTACAAGGAACACCACGGTAGCCGCTGCAGCTATACTTATATCTGAGCTGCCTCGCAGTCTCGGCCACACAAGGGTATAGACTGCCCACTTTGAGAGAAGCGAAAAGAATCGCCTCCGGGCATAAGTTGTTAGTAGTTGCGAGAGGCGCCATGCTAGGAGGAAGCCCAGTGCAGACGCGAAAGAAATTGTGTATAAAATGGCGGCTTGCATTTTCGCGGTTGGTACGGTGGACAATCCCAACGCTCACTGCCACCACTTATAATTCGTGCACCAAGGACTAAACCCGGTAATGCGATTTGAGTAAAACAGGAAACTCGAAAGGGCACCATGCTTGAGCTTCGCCCCACTCGAAATAAGTGGACGTGAAATAGCCGCCGTGCGTTTCAATCGGGCATGCGCGAGGGTGCATGGGTTCATGCAAGCGGCGCATGCGCGCCCCTGGGTCCTACATAAGTACCGGTAACCGTGGTGCTCCACCCACGGACCAGCAAACTGTTATGCTACACCCTCGCGTCACCTTTCCAAGATGCCCAGAGCACCACGCAATCTAACACGATCGTTCAACAACCGCACGAGTGGCTTGTTCAGGAAAGTAACTGAACTCCACCAGTTGATGGAAGAAGTCCGCATTTCAATTGTAGTGGAAAAACCCGGTAGTTCGCCGCTAGTCTTCTCGACCGAAGAAAGCACGATTGATTGGCCGGCGGGCATGCAAGAATTTGTGCGCCTTCAAACACATTGACGTTAATGATCCAATGCTAATACTGGACGATACAGACGTTGACGCACGGCGCTATCATCAAACGCCCATCCCACTTCACTACACTCAGTGATAGCGTATCGACCGGCAGAGCTCAGATCGTTCAAAGCTTACCCTCTTCGCCGCCATGCACCCCGGATCCCCCGCGTCGATCCTTCCAAGCAGCCCAGGCTGCAACAGCTGCCGTCGTTAATTCAACACAGAGACTGAGAAACAGCTCTTTGACACACAACAAATTGTCGCATGAACCGCACATATTGAGCGACCAGTCTTCGCCGTATTCTAACTGGGAAGACTGGTCTCAGGGCGCCTACCAGAGGACGATAAGCCCAAGCCCAAGCCGTCCTCCAATGGCACCGAGACTTGGGACCCTCCCCTCAAAAAGGAGTTCTGTCAGGAATGGGTCAACGGATAGCGTACTCAATATTTAGATCTGAATCTATAATTTATTCCACAATGTATAGCACTCTTCTAAAGTTCGCTTCGCGACCACAAAGACTGTGCGATCTTTTTCTATTAACTTACTTCCTGTATTGCCTCAATCGGAGAAGATGCTGGTAGCTACTGCCCACATTTTCGTAGATATAATAGATTCCCTCGTAGATTTTTGTTGAGCAGTTCTAAACTCTTACTCAAAACGTCTAACTACAGTAGTTAGTGGTCTGAATCTTGTCTCGGTCCGTCTACGATATGCATCCTTGGCGTTTCTGATGTGTGCGCTATGCTTATTTAATCTTAGTATGTGGCCATGGGCGCCGCTATCAGTAAATGTTACCCACGGGTATTCGTTGCTCATTGTGTCTGAGTGCTAATCGAAAGCATATTGCGCGCTTTATAGGTCTGAACTATGTAAAGAAATCGTGGTCGGAGTTTTCAGGTCACCATGTTGCGATGAATCCGTATCGCGTTCCTAGACTTCCCGAAGACTGGAAACGCAATTCCGTCCTCAGTCTTATCGAGGGGTCGGTGGACAAGATCCATGCGAATATATGATCTTCTACACCCACAAGTTTCGCAACCAACCTCCGGTATGGACTACAACGACGAGATACCAAATCCTTTCGACGATGAGCAATCACGTGGCTACACCGACGAGAAGCTTGCTAAAATTCAGGCCAATTATTATTGTGGGCTCGCAAGAGTCCATCTTCGCTCATTGGATTTCAGCCACAACCTGACACAACAGAAGCACCGCGAGATTTCTAAGAAAAACGTGGACCGGCTACGGAACATCTTCTCGAGGAATGGATGCCTTCGGTTGCAAGAGGAAAATTTCATCAATGCCACTGTAGATGCAGAGTCACTGGGCGACGCGATGGCGAACGCTAAGATAACCCAAGCCAGCTTGCTGCAGCTCCGCGCGGGCTCTGATCTACCACTTCTTTCGTTCAGGCATCTCCAATGCTTATCAGGCGCACACAGGATTGAGGCCGCAAAAGAGTTTTTAGATGGCAATGATCAGTGGTGGGTTGTACGTCTTTTTAGCAATAGTATGCCGCCGCCACCACTAAACGAGTACAAACGTTAACACTTCATTAGATACCCCACAGCCGATTCTTTCCAGAGTGATAGAGTTGTACTCAAATGAACAGAAGCCTTCAGACGGTGATATCTTCAGGAAAATCCGACTATATCATCGTGAACGTGACACAACGTCAGAGAATCTTTGGTGGTCCTATCTTGATCACTCGAAGCCTAAAGATCTAAGCCAGCTACTGAACAAGGAAAGCATGGCATCAGCGTTTGACTCGTTGATAGAGATACCAGGGTTGTGGGCTGGTGTACGACTTGGCACGCTTCAACGACTCTTAGCCCTCAAATGCGATGAGGTAAATCTTATCTAAATAATACTGTCTAGACGCTAAATGAGCGTAGGAAATGATTCGATACTTAAAACACATAAAATGGGTTTGGGACGCGATTCTTTCATGCGGCAACACAAAGCTAGATGGTTCCGTTGTTAATGCGCTCACCGTGGAGAAGCTCGAGTTGTTGTGTCCAAAATACTCTCAGTCTGACAAAAAGACCATATTGCAGTTGATGGAAGAGAACGTTTTGTTCCCTTCTGTTCGAGATGCGGAAGTGAGAAGAAAGTTGTTCATGAACATCTGTAGCTCACCTGTTCTTATTCCGTCCCTCCGGACGTTCTTCGAAACGTTGAAGTACCTAGAGCCAATATGTGAGGCTATGAAACAGCTGATAGGCAAGAAAACGAGGGGTACAATTCGCCAAAACCTGGCTGACTCTTTCCGTTTGCCTGAAAGGATGATCGTACAAAGCATGGAGAATTGCTACATGGAGCTCAAAGTGGTGCCTCCCAAAGCCATAGCAGGGCAGCTAGCATACATCCAACTATGGGCTTTCTGCGCGCGGCATTTCAATACATTAACCCCATCTACACCCCGGAAGGAAAGCAATAGGAGTAAACCTAGTATACAAGGCCCAAATCCTGTGCTTTGCCAACGATTGGCGAAGTTTGCCTTCGACCTCGGCTTCCGAACTTCAGCAGTAGAGCGGCTTATGGATGACGATTCTGCACAGCAACTCGCCAGAGGTTATCTAGAAAAAGCAAACCCACTCTGTGTGGATTTTACAGCTGAGCATATACAAGCGATCGTAAACATTGCCCAGGCTCAAAGTCAAACTTCAGAAGTATCAGAGACTATTGACGTAGAACTTGATGTTTATAGACGCTGTGGACGGCCATACGAACTAGACCTTGCCGATGATAAGCGCGACCTTTTTTATACGAAAATCTATAGTGCATCTAGCGCAGAGCGCATTAATCTGCTCTTTGTTCGTCAGGATATGTTTAAATCATTATTTGGAGAATTTCAAATTTCGGTAATTGTCTTCTGTACCTCACATCTTTACGCAGCGGTTTTAACGATTACAGGAAAGCGATCTACAGCCGACTACAGGCCCTACGCTCCATCTACAGTCTGCAATCGAATCGCGACGACCAGAACAGGGCGCTATCACACGTAAACGTCCCAGAATGGACGAGCATCAGTCTGATACAGCTGTTATTAAAGACCTGGAGAAGCAGCTAATTACATTGAGAAATAAGCTAGCAGCATCGAATAAGCAGTGCACAATGCTCCACAGGGAAAAAAGAGGCATGAGGGAGCGTCTAGAAGCAATGGAGCGTGCGCAAGCAGGTCTTGCTTCCGGTGTGTGCGCAGAAGGCACTCCTCCAGAACAAACGGTAGAGGTACAAGCCCTCAACGATACGTCTAGGAATAATGATGAGATAGAGATGGCGGATGTCAATGGGAGTGAAGATGCATCGACAAGTACAAACGTCCCTGCGGCCAACCTCTCTAGCGCCGTGGGTATGGCAAACGAATGGTTACCGTTAGCACAAGAAAAGGCAATTTCAGACGGCAGAGTTCTGCAACGGTACAATGAAAACCGCCAAAGTCGTTTGGATTATGAGATTTTCGTGGTCACGAAGGTTGAGGCTGAAATCATATGGGGTTTTAGCCGACTTATTAAGCGAGACACACCGATTGAAGATTTGCAAAGTTGGATCAATTATTGCAACCAAACTACTGGAGGGAATGATTGTCTCTACATGACCAAGGAAGCGAAATGGCTACCGGCATCATCTACTGCTGAATCGATCTTGAGAGTGCTCGAAGAGGAAGGCACTTGCTTTATGGGGTGGAGAAAAAATTTAGAATTGTGTGTTGCTATTTTCGATATGCTGTAACTAAACATATGGAATCATATTAAATTGGATAATTTGTCATCAGATGCTATTGATCTAACGGAGGAATCATGCATGAACACCCTTTCGCGATTGCGTTTCAATGCACGGCGGCTATTCTATTGCCTGCCTTCCTGCTGTGTAACACGATTCCTAGCGAGGCGGAGCTGTCACAGGGGTCTTTTTTCTAAACTCCCGTTTCGCAGCAAGCCGTTTTTCGTCTTCCTATACAGTCTTTTCCCTATACAGTCTATTTCCTATGCAGTCTGTTCTGTTTCCCGTTCTTCGTCTTCCTATGCAGTCTTTTCCCTATACAGTCTCTCCCCTATACAGTCTCTCCCCTATACAGTCTATTTCCTATGCAGTCTGTTCTGTTTCCCGTTCTTCGTCTTCCTATGCAGTCTTTTCCCTATACAGTCTCTCCCCTATACAGTCTATTTCCTATGCAGTCTGTTCTGTTTCCCGTTCTTCGTCTTCCTATGCAGTCTTTTCCCTATACAGTCTCTCCCCTATACAGTCTATTTCCTATGCAGTCTGTTCTGTTTCCCGTTCTTCGTCTTCCTATGCAGTCTTTTCCCTATACAGTCTCTCCCCTATACAGTCTCTCCCCTATACAGTCTATTTCCTATGCAGTCTGTTCTGTTTCCCGTTCTTCGTCTTCCTATGCAGTCTTTTCCCTATACAGTCTCTCCCCTATACAGTCTATTTCCTATGCAGTCTGTTCTGTTTCCCGTTCTTCGTCTTCCTATGCAGTCTTTTCCCTATACAGTCTCTCCCCTATACAGTCTCTCCCCTATACAGTCTATTTCCTATGCAGTCTGTTCTGTTTCCCGTTCTTCGTCTTCCTATGCAGTCTTTTCCCTATACAGTCTGTTTCCTATACAGTCTCTCCCCTATACAGTCTATTTCCTATGCAGTCGGTTCTGTTTCCCGTTCTTCGTCTTCCTATAGTCTCTTCTCTATACAGCCTGATTTCTATACAGTCTCTTCTATATACGGCCTGTTTTCTATACAGTATTTCCCTATGCAGGCTGTCCTATTACCCGCGTTTGTTCTACCCACTCCATATAAGATACCTGCCGTAAATCACTAACAGCTAGTGTGTATGTGTATACAATTACGCATGCGGTCTATCCGCTAGGGCTAACACGACGAAAGAAGACTTGCTTTAATCCCGCGTAGGCATAGAAATACTACTCCTACGTTTTGACCACCTCTATCGCTTATCAGCTTGCATCGAGTTGAACGTTTTTTCAGTGATAGTTAGTCTTTGCATTTGTACCCACGTGTCTAACATGACACAGAGACACTCCCACCAATACTTTCTAGAATCACTGAACTCTACTCAAACGAACAAAAGCCTTTAGACGTTGACATGTCTAACTTTATCGTCGCCAAGATCATGCATTCGCCCGCATATCGCATAGCGAGGTAGATCTCAACCTTAGCTACTGTGGTCATTGGCTGGCTTTGCGAAATAGTTTTTTTAGTCCCGAAAGTCATTGCCAGCCTTGGGTGCTTTCGTGTATGGGGAGTCGTTGGTCTCCTCGTGATTGTCGGATCGTGGCAACACTCTGACTGCTAGAAGTGCCTAATAAAGAGGCCCCGTACTCTAAGCTCAAAGTAGCTTAGAGGTAACCTATCGGCGCTGACCCTTGATTTGTGGCTGTGTGGCGCTTTTGCTAAGCGCTCTAGGACACCGGAAAACCAGCTCGGATTGGGAGCATGGCTACGTGATCCTGAACCCTGTTAGCTTAGTAACCCTGCTGCCGCTTGCCCCACCGTCGTCTTCGACTCTCGCTTTCTAGGCTTCCTTCACAACACATGCCTACTGTTGAACTGGAATCTTTGCCCACATCCCTGCTTATAGTACTTGCAAGGCAGTTGTTCGTATTACTACCTTGACTTTAGCAAAGCGGAGAGGTGCTACATTAGCGATGCTACTGCTTGATCTACCAAACGAGTTGCTCCAAGATATATCAGAATACCTAGATTTTGAGAGAGATATCAACGCCATAGCACAAGCCAACCGCCGCCTTTACCATCTTCTAGATAGCTACCGCTACCGCTATAACATACAACAATCTGGAAGCTCAGCACTGTTATGGGCTGCCCGACATGGCCAAGAGGCAACGGCGAAAAAGTTGCTGAGAGAAAAAGCTGATATACAAGCCACAAATGATAATAATCAGACACCACTGTTTTTGGCGGCAGAGAACGGGCATAACAAGCTAGTAGAGCTGCTTCTTGACAAGGGCGCCTCTGTCAACCCACAGTGTGGAGCCTTCGGCAACGCGCTCTACGCGGCATCGCAAGAAGGCTACGAGGCTGTAATAAAGATGCTGCTCGACAACGGTGCCAATGTTAACGCAAAGGGGGAATATCACGGCAACGCACTCCAAGCGGCTTCATTTCGAGGTCACGAGGCGGTGGTGAAGATGCTGCTTGACAAGGGCGCTGACGTTAATACGCAAGGTGGAAAGTACAGCAACGCACTTCAGGCAGCTTTACAAGGAGGCCACAAGGCGGTGGCAAAGATGCTGCTTGACAAGGGCGCCAACGTGAACGCGCAGAGTAGAAAGTACGGTAACGTGCTCTACGTGACTTCATTTCGAGGCCACAAGGCAATGGTAAGCTTGTTACTCGACAAAGGCGCAGATGTCGACGCACAGGGTGGATACCACGGCAACGCACTCCAGGCGGCTTCATTTCGAGGCCACAAGATGGTGGTAAAGCTGCTGCTTAATAAGGGCGCCAACGTTAACGTGCAGAATGGAAAGTATGAAAACGCACTCTACGCGGCTTCATATAGAGGCGACGAGGCGGTGGTGAAGCTGCTGCTCGACAATGGCGCCGACATCAACGCGCAGGGTAGAAAGTACAGCAACGCACTCTACGCAGCTTCATTTCGAGGCCACGAGGCAGTAGTAAAGATGCTGCTCAAAAAGGGTGCTGATGTCGACGCACAGGGCGGATATCACGGCAACGCACTCTATGCGGCTTCAGTTCGAGGCCACGAGGCGGTGGTGAGGCTACTGCTTGACCAGGGTGCCAATGTCAACGCACAGAGTGAATATCACAGCAAAATACTGCAGGCGGCTTCAGTTCGAGGCCACGAGGCGGTGGTGAAGATGCTGCTTGACTAAGGCGCCGATGTCAACGCACAGAGTGGAGACAATAGGAACGCACTCTACGAGGCTTCATTTCGAGGCCACAAGACAGTGGTGAGCCTGTTACTCGACAAAGGCGCCGATGTCAACGCACAGGGCGGACACCAAGGCAACACACTTCAGGCAGCTTCATTTCGAGGCCACGAGGCGGTAGTGAAGATGCTGCTTGACAAGGGCGCCGACGTTAACGCGCAGGGTGGATGCTACGGTAGCGCAGTCCAGGCAGCTTCAGAAAATGGCCACGAGGCGGTAGTGAAAATGCTGCTTGACAAGGGCGCCGACGTTAACGTGCATGGTGGATGCTACGGCAGCGCACTTCAGGGGGCTTCATGTGGAGGCCACGAGGTGGCAGTAAAGATGCTGCTCAATAAGGGTGCTAATGTTAACGCACAGGGTGGTTGTCACGGCAACGCACTCCGGGCGGCTTCATATGGAGGCCACGAGACAGTGGTAAAGCTGCTGCTCGACAAAGGCGCCGCCGTTAACCCATGTGGAGCCTACAGCAACGCGCCCTACGCAGCTGCAGAAAAAGGCTACGAGGCTGTAATAAAGATACTACTCGACAATTTTATCTTCTATTGGCAGCCAGCGGCCTCAAAAGCACGATTGTCATGTGTACATGATCAAGATAATGCGTCTGGACAGAATGCCCGTATCGACTAAAAGGGTGAGGAGGGAAACAAAGCCCGTACGGCACAATGCTATGCCTTCGATATCGATGTAAACCATCAACGTGTATGAATTGGCGCTTTATAGCGGAAGACCAATCAACCAACAAAATCACTAATTTGTTGTGTAGTTTTGATACTATGAATTCTAGTGATCTAAGTGATAAACACGGAAGATATGGTGCTACAAACGGATCGAGAAGGGCCAGTGGATCGAAAAAAAGAAATTCTCGAATAGGTAGAGCACTAGTCTACTAAACCAACGTTCGGGCA
This sequence comes from Periconia digitata, assembly GCA_948474695.1. Taxonomy (NCBI): domain Eukaryota; kingdom Fungi; phylum Ascomycota; class Dothideomycetes; order Pleosporales; family Periconiaceae; genus Periconia; species Periconia digitata. Next base: position 661,342 of record CAOQHR010000007.1, on the reverse strand, counting down.
ATTCTAATAGACTGATCACTTCATCTATTTCTCCTACACGTCTCATTCCTCACAGATATCAAGTAGTGGCTGGGCAATACAGACCCGAAAAGAGAGGCGTTCGGTCGCCGATAACTCATAAGTAGCCGGATACAAAAGAAATCTACGAACAACTGCTAAAATAAAAAGCATATGTGTCACTAATCAACAGATAGACATTTTTCACACAGAACTCACATCTGGAGAAACAAGATGACGACCGTTGATGAGTTCAATGCTACCGATCATGTCAAGGAAAAAGAGGATTACTTCATGGCGAGCGATGAGGAGGCACAACGATTGTCCAATCAGCACTGGGTGATCAAAGATGCGATGCCAAGTAAACAACTTGTCTGTGCACCTGTCGACATGTCGCGTGATCAACTGTGTATTCTTGACTCGGGGACTGCCGACGGTAAAACTATTCCTTCAACACACCTATTACCAAGTCTAACTTAAACTCAGGCACATGGATTCTCGATTTGAATAAGGAAACGGGTGGAAGGCACATTTTTGTAGGCACAGACGTGCTTGAATCCCAACTGCCAACCGTTTACCCCTCGAATGCCACGTTCCATGCCCACGATATCAACAACGCATGGCCAAAAGAATACAAAGAATATTTTGACTTGATACATCAGAGACTGACGCTGCCTTTCGCGGGAAACAAGTGCAAGGAGTCATTGTCAGCGCTCATGGATATGGTCAAGCCGGGCGGGTGGATTCAGCTTATGGAAGGAACGTTGCTGACCACTGACTCGGTGGAGGTAAACCCTTGCATGCATAACTATCTCAAGATAGTCCATGCCATCTACAAAAGCCTGGGTGCCCCGCTCACATTGAGTAGAGATATACCACAGTGGCTCAAGGAGGCGGGTTTCGTGAACGTGGAAACCCGAGAGATTCATGTACAAATGGGAGCCAGCAACAAAGACACCGATCTGGGAAAAAGAGGGGCTGCGACCCAGAGAGATGCTGCGAAAGGTATGGTGGAGGCTGCTAGAAGTAAGTCACTCTACTCGCCGTAAGTTTGATACGCTAACCTCAATTTCAGAGCTTCCCAAGTTACCGATTTCTGAGAAACTTCTGGACACTTTTGTAGAGGATTTTACTCGGGAGTTAGGGCAGAAGGGCGCATGTTTCCCTATCATGGCGATCTGGGCACAGAAATAGGCTGTTGGGACGTAGCAACAACAAGAAATAACAATCTCTCCTGACATTAATTTTTTGTCCGACGTGAAACTCAACCTCACTGCATTCTAATTGTATACATTTTTGGTTAACCTGACACCTTTGATGAAGACTGCAGAATTATTTTGGCAGTGTAAGAGAGCGGACGATTACTCTTAAACTGTGAAAATGGTCTATCGGTGCTTTGCAAATGTCCCCCTCCTCCCCCAATATATGTTAAAATCAATGATTTCAGACCTAAATAGGTATTTTCCCCGGTCTCTCCTATTGGCGGACTTCATCAGATCTAGAACATAGAGAGGTATCACATGCGAATTTTATCTTAAAATTACTTATTTGGGTGTGGGAATCACTGGTTTAATATATATATATGGGGAGAGGGACTTCTGCAAACGATAATAAACAAAGTCTAAACACAGTATGATGATTTCTCAGCTACGAATCAAAACCAGGGTTTTTCAAGCTGATCTTCCAGCGGCAACATTGTGTCTTGGAGATTTTCTGCAACATCTTGCACAGCTTGCCACACCCTCAATAGATTACCGCCAATTATTTTCCCACAAGCTTCATCGCTCACCCCATGCTTTAAAAGCTCCGCTACCAGGGTCGGGAACTTGCTCACGTCCTCCAACCCCTTCGGCCCATCATCAATACCATCGAAATCAGATCCAATGCCAACGTGATCATAACCAATCAAATCTCCTATATAAGTGATGTGCTTCACCACTTGTTGAATCGTGGCGTTGGGTGCGTAAAGAGTGGGTAATGTCTCCGGATCGTTATCCTTCCTTTCGCATGAGATGAACTTTGGATTGAAGTTCACCATGACCAGCGATTTTCGCCTTTGCACCATGTATAAGACATCATCTGGTACATTCCGAGGATGCGGGCATATTGCGAACGCAGAGCTGTGGCTGAAAATCGGAGGAGCAAGACTGCCATTCCACCGGTCTGGACCATGCCCTGATCCTTCGAGTACCTGACGCATGGTATCCGCGCTCACATGTGCTAGGTCAATTATCATACCTATCCGATTCATTTCGGCAACCATGTCTCGACCAACAAGACTTAGTCCGCCCCAATGCGGAGGTGCGACAATAGATTTTGTATTTCCGTCATTCGAATCGCCGATTTCTACGAGGGCAGCATCTGCATAGGCGTTGTGGCAATTCCAGGTTAGGGTAGCATAGCGCACACCGAGCTTGTGGTATAGTCGGAGTATGGAAGGAGAGTTTCCGATTTGATGCAGGCCCTCGATAGCGAGCAATGCGATAAAGCGCCCGTCTTGGAAGGCAGAGTGAGCTTGCTGTGCGCTTGTCACCAAGTCGAAGTACTCGGGATAGCTGGAGGACATGCGATTAAAGAGGTCAATCTGTTCAAGCGTAGCCCGAACCACTAGAAGAGAAGTGTCAGTGGGAATATGAACTTCCTGCAGTCGTGAATGGAGACTTCCTTGGCGCGAGGGATTGTGCGATGGACCAACCTTCATCGTAGTTCTCATCCACGAACTCTAGACTGCCATTCTTTGGACATGGCACAAAAGCGCTCCAAAATGTACCGCCCAGTTTACTAGCTCGCAGCCGTGGTACATCCACTTGGTTTGGGAATCCTCCGTTCCTGAACACTCTTTTGAATCTTTCGTTGTTTATGTGATTGAGGTAGAAAAGTCGTATCACAATCAAGAGATCATTATGGCCATCTAAATGAAAATAAATTTATGAAGCTTCAAACACATGCAGTCCCCAACCAACCTATGAGGGGAGTTCCATTTAATACTCGATCTACGCCTTGCTGTAGGATTGCATCTGACGGTTCAGTTGATAGTTGAATGCGGAAGAGCGCTGAATCTTTGGCCCAGGGTGAAAAATACCGGCAAGATCCGAGTAGGAGTATGCCGAAAATGGTGAGCGCAAGGCTGCCGCGCCTAATCTTGGGAGGAAGTTTCTCATATTCAGTGTCATCCGCAAACTTGACCCGTCTTTTTGCCATCGTATGATTTTACAACAATAAAAACCAAGAAAAAGTAGAAGGAATGAAAGATTAAGGGTGAGAGTCCAAACGAGCATTCGTGTGTAAGACGCACTTGGGGCTTTAGCAGGCGCACCAGTAGGTAGGTAGTAGGTAGGGAAGTCTCGGCAACCGACGCTCTCCGTTCAAAGAAACGCTAGTACCCGTTGGCAGATATACACCCATCAAGCAATATGCGGAATACCAAGTAATTTACGAACGCTAGGTTCGCAAAATCAAAGGAACTTGTATCTCGATTACTCGCGATCGCTACGATGAGCACCCCAAGCGGTTCCCAAAAATCCGCATTGGCGGATGATTACACAGGTTACGCCGTGATCACCGCTCAGTGGTTACTCACCTTCGGTTTTGTAGCAGCCACTACCTACGTGGTTAGCCTTCAAGCTGGAAACGCTCACAAACCGTATACTGTCCTGGGTGACTGTACTTACTGGGGGCGTCGGACATGGTTCTTTTGTCGGTGGTTTCAAGATTCGATGAATCTTCTTATCGAAGGCTACCATAAGGTCCGCCCAGACATTCCAATTGCACATGACTGTCATAAAAATCAAACACTGAATCTATCTCACAGTTTAGTAAACGCAACGAAAAATGGTCGACTTGGGTGTTTGATGATTTGTTCCATGTTCTCCCACCGAGCATGCTCAACGAGCTCAAAGGGTTCTCGCCAGACAAACTCAACTTCAGTCGGATTGTACAGGATCAATTCAATTGGCACTTCTACATGGGTGATACGCTGACCGACCGAGAGTACGTCGCCATTGTGCAAAAACATCTCGTGGCAAATTTGCGTAAGTTCTCGACCGGCTGCCCCTACTGCTAACCTATATCGTATCTGACTGGAGGCGATGTGGCGTACAGCTCACATGACTGAGCTTCTGTCTGAGATCATCGAAAAAGCATTCGCACGCCATCTTGATCCCCCTAGCGATTCGAGAGGTCAGTCTTGCACGATACCACTACGTGAATGAAGTCTAATCCGCCTCTAGGCTGGAAAACTGTCGTGCTATGGGATGACATCTTAGACGTTTGCTATGACGTCGTTGGAGAGTCCTTGCTTGGAGAACTGGGGGCTTCTTCCGAATATTTGCATCACGCCAAAAGTTTCACCGAAACTGTGGCAGTTTGGTCGGGAGGAATGCACATTCTCCCTGGCTGGCTCCGACGCCTCTATTTTCAATTGAGCCCTGGTGGAAGGAAGATTCGCCATCACTTGAGCGAATGCAAAAGACTCGTATTCCCCGAACTGGATCGACTTCAAAACGAAAAATGCTATGAGAAGCAACCCTCACGATCATCTGTCGCACAAGGCTTCCTGAAGCATACTATGCATAACGGAGAGAGTAACAACTATGACGAGATCGTTCACCAGATGCTTATTGTGACCTTCGCAGCCGCCCCGATGTGGAACATGATTCTCAATCAGGTCATTCAAAATCATATCGCATTTCCGGAGCACCACTCAGCACTCACAGCAGAAGTGCAAAACGCATTGCGATTGCATGGAGGGTGGAACAAAGCAGCGCTCCTTGATATGCCAAGACTTGAATCATTTACCCGCGAAACATTAAGGAGCACACCACCCATTATGTGTACGTCCAAAACATTTCTCAGAAACAAAATATACTCACTCAAAAATCGCAGTTACGGTACAGCGAAAAGTAATGCAGCCCACGCAGCTCTCTGACGGCACATTGTTAAAGCCCGGGGAGAAACTCATGATTCCTACCGAAGCGATACTGCACGACCCGACCGTTTATCATAAACCCGAAACCTTTGATCCCGAGCGCTTCTACGATGCTGAGACAAATACGGCGAAGTCTTTGGTCGTGACGCAAACATCGGAATTTCCTGTGTGAGTTATGCCGTTCCCCGCAAGACCTGACAAAATACTTATTTACGCCGTGATTTAGGTTTGGATATGGTAACCAAACATGTCCTGGCCGATATTTTGCCTCACTTGCGACAAAGCTGGCCTTCGCGCAACTCCTTGTTGGCTATGAAGTCAAGTTTTTTCCGCACAGGCTTGGTAAACCAGTCGATTGGCCAATATCAGCTACGTTGATGCCAAACATGGACACCTTTGTAGCTTTTCGGAAAAGGGAAGGTGCTGAATTTGGGACAGTTTGATAGAAGAGCGAAGAGGCTATTGCATGAAGATAATGTGATTTATGAGGAAACATAACTAAGGAGTAGTATATTCATGATCCGAAGTTTCAGACAGTAATTTGGCCGAAAGCACAGCAAGTTCTACCGCATCTTGTATTCTCAATACACAATTTCACGATGGTAAATCATTTTTCCATCGACGTAACCACAAATTCCTGTTCATGGACTGCTATCCTTCTCAGTAGGAGCGATAAAGAAAATTAATTTGCTGTTGTCCGGGGACTATCTAGAGCTCGGTCACCGGTCAACCCAAATTGTGTTGGACATAAGTCTGGAGATATAATAGATTTTAAATTCATTTTCAATCCTATATTTTGCATTTCTCCCCATCGCGGACCAGTACGGTATGGACACACTATGGTACTTTGCCTATGGCTCCAATCTCAGTGTCGAAAAATTTACTCACAGCAGAGGAATTGTCCCTCTAGCAGCCGTGGTGGCACATATTCCAGGCTGGCAGATTTCAATGAGCATACCAGGGTTGCCCTACAGCGAACCAGCCTTTGCTTCCATCGAAGCAATGAACGCCACCAGCCTAAAGGAAAAGCAACCAGACGTCCAAGGGGTGGCATACCAAATCACTCGCGCGCAATATGCCAAGATCATTGCTTCAGAAGGGGGTGACATCGCCTATGCCCAAGCCAGGCTTCTAGCTCAAGTATTAAACGAAGCCGACGAAGATGCTGTGGGCGGCAAAACTTTTCATGTCTTGACATTGACCAACGCGATGTTCAAAGCATTCCCTGGAAGACCAAGTTTCCGATACATGGTGAGCGTCTTCAAGATAGAGGGGAGCAAATTTCAACTGATGCGGCATCTTAGGACCTCGTATTATCTGGCGCCAAAACGGTCGCGATTACACCACGATATCTTCATCACCTCCAAACAATTCCAACATACATCCAAGGGACATCCGCACGTAGGAAAACGGGTGCTTTTCTTTTTCTGCTTATTTGGTCACCTGTAATGCAGCTAATAGAAATTACTGTTCAATATACGGTGGATCTCGAGCGAGGTGGGGTGGTTCCCAGTTGGGTAAAGACGTTTGTGCGGTTTCTCGTGAGCTTCATGTGGTACAGTCACGAGTTTCACGCGTTTTTTTGGGGTCGTGGCGACGGATTGGATGAACACTCAGACTTGGAACTGATGGATTTACAATCCAATGTTTGCCACTCTTCAGATTCGAGGCGCATGCCGTGGGGCGGCTGAGGAGAGAACACTGCTTGAGTGCAAGGCTTGTGCAAAGATGTGATTTTTTGATAGGGACATGCGATGGTGTCTGAAGTAAGGGAATTTTTCTATGTGGTTCGCCATGGATTGAGGGAATTGTGTTATGTACTTGGCAAAATAATTTATGTCCTTCTTCGAAATGCAACAAATGTATCCATGTTTGGTGCTAATTGCACACCCTGACAAACTCCACCCGGCATACCTTTTCTAGACGGAAAGAATTTCATTTCGTACGAAAGCAACAACTTTGCCAGGACTAATTTCGATGCGAGGATTCCATAAAAGCGACCAGGGCAGGACTGTTGGCCGTATCCAAATCTACAAGGTTTGCTATTAGCATACTTAAGATTATGTCTGGGTCAGAAGTCCTCTCACACTGAGTAGTGTTTAGTTTGTGTAGCTGTATGGACCACACTATCTGATCCGCTCTGGTCAAGGAATCGATATGGATTAAATTTATCGGGGTCTGGGTAGATATCTGGGTCGCAAAGGACGGCGCGTGTGGGGAAAAATACGTTATCTCCCGCTTTCAGAATCTTCCCATTAGATAGTTCGAGGTCCTCGCAAACCTTACGCTGTACGGTGCCTTCAAAAGTCAGCGATAGGTTACTATGACCGCAATGAGTGACTTACAACATATAGGGGGGTTGATTCTCAAAACTTCCCTTATGAAACTATCCAACTTCGGCATACAAGATATTGTGCTTTTGTTCCAGCCGGAGCAATTGTCGACTGCCTGCGCAATCTCACTTAGTAACTCTTGCTCATACTCCGGGTATGCTATGATAGTGTAGACAAGTTGGCATAGCACAACCCCGAGCAGATCAGCACCAGCAAAAAGTACAAATAGCATCTGGTTGACTATCTCCTCATCTGATTGGTCTTGATCGAGGCCATTTGGAATCTCCAATAAACTTTGTAACACATCATGTGTTGCTCCTGTCTGTAGTTTTCGCCGCTGTATTTCCGGTACCACCATCTTTTGAACTTTCCGAAGGTATTTACAAACGGTCCAGGCCGGTGGTAAGAACCATGAGGAAGATCCATAAAGAAACGGAGGCAACATGAACTTCAGCGCTGCCCAGAATGGAATTGTCGCACAGTACTGTCTCGCGTGATGTATGAACCTTTGTGAACGTCCCAGATCGGAGTCTATTAGGAATGGGCCCATCAAATTGAATGATAGGTCTAGCATGGTATCCCAGCCGTTGTACACAGTCCATCCTGTGTTGGTCAGCTTGGTCTATATATTTTGAAGTGTCGGGAGAATCCTACCTCGTGCAGTTTCATCGCCGCGACCGGCTATTTTGGATAATTGTATGTCTGTTTCTTGAGACAAGCGCTCAGTCATATCGGCTTAGTCACGGGGTCGTAAGTCAGCTACGTTTGAATCGAGTGTGCATGTTCCAGGAGTATTCTTACGAAGGATTTGGTTCAGGTGCTTCAGCGCAGCTATGTGGTACCGCTCTTTCAAAGTCTTTCCCGTATGCGCAGACCACATGAACAGACCATCTACCAGGCCTAGAAAACTGGCTTTGTTGGGAGGCAGCCGCCTTACTTCTTCCATCATCATGGGAGGAAGTACTTGAAAGAGCCGATCAAAAATCCAAACTCCCCAGACCTGACCATTTCGACTGTACTACTCCATCAATTAGCATAACTGCTTCGAGTTAAAGTATGGAATATCAATTTCGCGGACCTTCTCATAGCCGTTCAGTACAAGTGTTGGCATGTCTTGCGCTGACGCACCCCAGAACCAGGTTTTTCTACCCCACCACGAACAATCACCCAAGATTGGATATTTGTTGCCATAGCGGTCCAGGAAATCGTAAATGCGCCCAAATACATACAGAGTGCTCCATATAAACATGCAAATATAGACCACTCCATAGTTTTGCCAAGAATAAGTGGGTCCGAGGGGGCCGTCGTCCGTATATATTGTTGTGTTCATCTTGAGGTTCGCCTGAATCACCACAACTTGCTTGACAGAGTTTTGCGGGAGAGCTTCAATGACAATGATCAGTGTATTATCAGTCATCAAATCTATCTAGATACATTTCGACTGCCGTGGTTTTCGGTCACCGATTCGACGATGATGGCCGATTGGTTATCGACTCACTCCGCGGAGCATGTTGTCTTAATCCTGTCAAAACTACCCCGCCTGACTTAAGGGACGCTGGTTCACTCGTACCTATTTGCATTGCAAGCATAATTTCTAGTGTAGCTGAGTTTCAACCCTTAACGTCAATCCTACGTAACGAGTAACAATGAGCTTACACACGCTTCCAAATGATATTCAAAATCTGATAGGACAGTTAACAGATCGCTTGGAGGACTGGATCAAAACAAATCATGCAGATGTTCCCAGCAACTTCGATAGCAGCGAAAGATTGAAATCCAATCCTGATGCTGACGAAACGAAGGGCCGGTTAATTGGAGTACTCGAGCAGTTGAAGTGGCTGCTCTACGAACCGACAGATTATCTAAAAGAGCTAACCCAAGGGCGGGTGTGTTTTCTCCATCACTTTTAGCCTGAAAAATACTAAACTGATCCAGTCTCTTGATATCGGAACTGTACGGGCTCTCGTACGCCTAGGCATTCCGGCCAAAGTTCCCGCAAATCGAGATATTGCCGTCGTAGAGCTTGCTTCTAAAGTCTTCGTAACTGCAAAAGCGCTTACACGACTCCTTTCATATGCCGAAACTTTAGGCTTGTTCCGTTTCACTGTGGAAGACAGAAGTCGTGTCGGCCACACCGTTTTCTCGGCCGGTCTCGCCCAGGGAGTCTATGCCGAGCTGGCTGCTTGGGATGTGACGGTCCCACCAGCAGCCAGCATAGAGCTTTCGACTGCTCTCAGGACATACGGCAGCTGCGATGGACCAGAAAAAGCATCTTTCAAGATTGGCATGGGAACAGAAGACAACTTTTACCAATGGCATAAGAATAACCCCGTATATGCGGACCTGTTTCACAAAGGGATGGCAAGCGAGCAAGAGGATCCTCGGACATCGCCACAACATATCGTCAACACATATGATTGGAGTTCTTTCAATGGAAAAGTCATTGTCGATGTGAGTAACAACATACATGGCTCTATGGCGATAAGTGACTAACAGCCATAGCTTGGTGGCTCCACTGGCCATGTATCGAAATCTATAATCAAGGCCCACCCGGAAGTTCAAATCGTCGTGCAGGATCAGGCAGATGTTATAGCTACAACGAAGCCTACCGAGGGCGTATCCCTAAGATTCGTCGCTCACGACTTCTTCGAGGTCCAAACCTACGTCGCCGACGCATATATTTTGCGGTATATATTTCATAATTGGACCGACGAAGACTGCGTTCGAATCCTCAAAGCGCTACGTCCCGCCCTGCGAGAGGGTACGAAACTTTTCGTGATGGAGCTTGTACAGGATGGTTATGCAATGTCACCCGAGAGTTGGTTTGAAGACCGAATCATCAGGTTTGTATTCTTCCCAGTAAAATTTATGGATGGTTTTACTAACTTGGCTGTTATCGAATAGACGGCGAGACATGCAGATGATGTCTTTCATCGGAGCATCGGAACGGACCATCGACGATTACGACAAACTTGTGCATGATGTAATTCCAGAATTCCAGTTTGAAGGCTCTCATAGACCTGCGGGGAGCTTCGTCGCAATGTTGGAATGGACTTTTGTTACGATGGAAGATGAGTAGCCCTTATTCTCGACCAAATCTCGCAATTCTTTGTTTCGCCAGGTCGACCAGTGGTTGCAACTAGAATTGGAAGAAACAAGATTCCTTCCTAATTTACATGCAATCGTCTATATGTTCGTTGATGATGTGAACGTGAATGTATACAAACTTTTGCACACCAGCATGTAGAAAAAGGTGGTGAGATATTCACAGATGATGATTTAGTCTTTTCTTCCAGGGTTTAGGATCGACTTCGGACGTAAGTGGTCCACAGTCGAAAAAACACTCCGTAATCATCAACTACTTCTCTCGCGGGCCATATGTGAGGACCACTTTCATCTGGAGAGCAGCGGTAATTCATAATATATGCGTTGCAGGCTTCTGTTGTTGAATTGGAATTTGATTGGTCCAGAGTCTACCTATGTTGTCGGTTGCCGAGCACACCATTGCGCTAAAACTTCCGTTCCTACGTACTCCCTCATCACATCATACTGGTCAAACAACAGCATGCAGATGATTGCTACATACACACCCTGGATTCACTTCTTCCATTCACATGCCACCCTGAAACAGTGCCAGCATGTCAAACTTGACTTTTGTCTACGTGTTCCCCGTCGCGCTAGCTCTGAATATTTTCTTCCCACAAAAAGTAACACCACCCGACAACGGGTTCAAAGTAAGATTCCTAGAAAATAAAGCTTTACTATGGCTTCATACTTCTGTCATCTTGATCACAGTATGTACCCAGCTCTCACTTCAGCCAAAGCTCACCTTAGTAGGTCCCGCAGCTGTCGCTCGGGTTGGCTGCTGGAATCAAAACATTCGAAGAGGATTGGTACATTAGCTCGCAATTCCTGGTAGGTCCATCCTGTACATGCAAAATTTTGCTGAATTACGAACTTATACAGATGTCATCATGTCTCGTGATGTTGTTACTGTTTACTGACCTGGTGGCTAAATGCTGCTCGCATTTACCTGTAACACTTCGAGGCATGCTTACACATATAATATGTCTCACGCAGAATTTTGTGGACATCACCATAGTCATGCTGTTTCATGACCTTCCTTCTGTATCACATCCGTTCACGCTAGCTCAGTTCATATTGACCATGACGAAAACTACCGCCATCATATCGATCTTGGCAATCTACGGGTCTTCTCGCCCAGGAAAAAAAGATCTCGAGTTCGAAAGACTCGCTGATAGTATCGCCACACATGAAAACGGAGGCTATGGCACCATCACATCGTCTAATGAATCTCATCCTCCACCCAAAAGCCAGAAACCAATCTCACAAAGCGCACCGGCACCGGGATTCGAGCAGTTCTTCAAGTATATTTGGTATGTTACAGATCAAAAAATTGTCGTGTCAAAATTCTTACAGAGCCAAGGCCATCCCATCCATCGTCTCTTCGCGTGCTTGTCGTTCTTTGCTTTTTACTGGAAATACTCCAGCGTGGAATCAATGTATTCGTGCCACGCACTCTCGGCCTGATCATCAAAGACCTCCAGCTCGGCGTGTCCCCATATTTGCACATATTTCTATTTGTGACATTCCGTGCCTGCTCAGGAAAAACAGTATATACTCCTCCACTTTTCTCTAATCGCGGCTTGCTGACAGGTTTTCCTCATAGGGCCTTTTAGGCTGTCTGCGCTCACAATGCTGGGTACCTATTGGGCAGAACACATACCGACGGATCACATTGTCTGCCTTTGAGTGGGTTCTCAACTTATCGTTAGGATTCCATCTGGCCACCAAGCTCGGGATTCTGACCAGCGCTTTGAGCAAAGGTGCGGCAATTGATCAATTTCTGGACTTTCTTCTCTTCAGTCTGGTGGGAGTGATTGCAGATATTGTGCTGGCTGTAGGATACTTTCTACTGTTTTTTGACTTCCAGTACGCAATGATCGTCGTTTTCACGTCGTGGGCGTATGTCAGCGCAACAGTGTACATGGCCCTCTATCGAGGAAAAGCGAGACGCAAGATGGTGGATCGTAGCCAGGAAGTGAACGCTGTTCAGTGAGTTGTTTCCACGAAGTAAAAGCGTCGAGCTAACAAAAGCGGCGAAGAACCGATGCGCTCTCGACATACGAGGCTGTTCACTTAAATTCGGCTCTTGAACTCCAGTCAACCAAACTGAGCGAGAGTATCAAAGAGTACCAGTTGGGAGAGTTTGCCGTCTTGACATCTCTCAATGCGCTCAATGCTATCCAGACTCTTCTCTTTTCGCTGGGGATTCTGGCTGTTTCACTACTGTGTGCATATCGAACGAGGCAAAGCGAGAATCGCGTCGCTGACTTTGTCACAATTGTGACGTACATGGTTCAGCTTCAGCAACCTCTGGGATTTTTGGGTAGCGTGTATAATGTTGTGCAGAACAGTCTTGTTGATGCTGAAAAAACTATGAGTTTGGTATGTCTCTCGTTGTCTCGGGCCTTGAACTTACTGATGGTGTCCTAGTTCCAAGAAATGCCTTCCGTGAAAGACCGCGATGATGCCATTGAGCTGCAGGCGTGCCGTGGGGACGTAACGTTTTCCAACGTACACTTCTCGTATACTCCCGGCTGTCCGACGATCCACGATTTCAGTTTAACTATCCCACAAGGTCAATCTGTTGCTATTGTCGGCGAAAGCGGTAGTGGCAAGAGCACTCTCCTCCGACTTCTCCTTCGATTTTATGACGTTGATCAAGGCTCAATAACCGTTGATGGGGTAGATATCCGAGATGTGACTTCCGAAAGTTTGCGTAGAGCTTTTGGTGTTGTTCCCCAGGAAACAATATTGTATAACGATACTCTCATGTACAATGTGCGTTATGCAAATGCCGGTGCGTCCGAAGAGGATGTGTACCAAGCTTGTCGTGCAGCACGTATTCATGAGAAGATTGAGTCGTTGCCTGAAAAGTACGACACCGCGGTTGGAGAGCGTGGTTTGAAGCTTTCTGGGGGGGAAAGACAGCGAGTGAGTTTTGCTACGAAGAGTCGGCTTTAGACATGAACTGACGAATCAGATCGCCATTGCAAGAGTTATTCTACGAGCACCCAGCATCGTTATTTTGGATGAAGCGACATCTTCGCTAGACTTGGAAACCGAAAAGCGGATTCAGACCTCTTTGGAGTCCGTCAGTCGCAGCAGAACATCTATAACCATCGCGTAAGTTGGTTTGCATAGTATGATGGGGCATCACGCTAACGAGAGAATGTGTAGTCATAGACTATCCACCATCGCACAGTCCGACGTAATAGTGGTTTTACATAAAGGCTGGATTGTAGAGAAGGGCTGCCATGCCGATCTAATGGCTCTCGGTGGAAGATATTCCCAAATGTGGGAAAAACAGAGCGAGATACGAGAATCACCCACCCACTCTGAGTGAACCTCGTAGTTCTTTCTGGCCTTGAAATGTAGGCCTCATCCAGGAAATTGTGAAAAACTGTTCTCCACGAATTTCATAAACGCGTTCGGGTACATTGTAAGATAGCAATATTTCGCGCTGGAGTTGAACATTCCGAATCTTATGTTTCCACCTTTTTCTCGCATCTGAATCTTCAGAAAAGAGAAAGTAATCATTCTACCTGTAATGAGATGTATGTTGAAGGGCTAAAACCGGACCCCTGAATCCAATCTGCTAAACAAGTCTTCCAAATGGTATTGTGAGCTCTTTCGAAGCTGCTTTCCTGAAAGGAGAGTGCCTCGCCTATTCGAAAGCGCAACCATGTAGACCCTAGCTAGCAATCGGAGCTCAAAACAAGGATCGGGGCCGGATTACTATTTTTGGATGCGGACATAAGATTTATGAAAGCGTGCATAAATTGTATGTTGAGATTGCTAATACGAGCATTCTACAAAGTGAATAGCGTAAGATTACCGATAGACTACCTCGGTTGCCGAGCGTTTGTCGCATTTCAAGGTGAAAATTCGGCGATCGATGACAGAGAACATGCGTTTCCTCGTTAGAAATAAGGTTTTGATTGTGATTCATCGTCCCCCCGCCTACCCAAATTTCCACGCAATCTACAGAAAGTTGGATATTCTTGTGCTGCCTCTTTTCCCATGCTGGGGAAAAGCTCAATCTCAACATTATGTCTACTGCCAAGACAGATTTCAACCTAGCGAATCTACCCGACGTGAAATATGGCAATACGTCCTACAATGGCGTACCAATCATCTACGTCGTCAAAGGCAGGTCTTGATCCTGTTTACAACGTATGACAGTTGGCTGATGTCGATGCAGCCTCCAAGACGTCATACATCAATTATATGAAAGTCCTGATGCTCGCCGAGGAACTGAATCTCAGCTACGAGGTATCAATCGTATCCACTAAGGACGAATGGTACCACGCCGTCCATCCTGAGCGATATGTTCCTGCGATCAAAGATCGTGATGCGAAGACGCTTGAATACTTTTTCGTATTCGAAAGCACGGCTTGCTTACAATACCTCGTTGACGCATACGACAAAACGGGTACGTGGTCTGGCCGGACACAGAAGGAAAAGGCTTTGGTGACGGCCTGGTTAGCATATCAGACTGCAGGAATAGGGTACATAAATTCCATTAAAAACTTGTTCTCAGTCTTATACTGACCTTCCACTGTGCGACGTCAAAATACTGGCTGTACTTTTCCGCGCTTCACCCGGAGAAGCTTCCGAACACTATAAAAAAGTACTCATCCTCCCCTGCATTTCGGTTTTTTTTTTGATTGAGCTAATCGCGAACTCAGACTGTATGAGAATTGTGTCAAGCAATGGGGTATACTTGAGAAACGACTAGCAGAGCCTGGTCAGGGGTTCATTGCTCTCAAAGAACGTCCGACTGTTGCTGACATCGCGTATTATCCGTTTGCGATGTCGTACATGTTCGAATTTCTCGGCGTCAACATTGCTGACTGGCCAAACATCATGAATTGGGCGCAGAAAATGGAGGCTCGGCCTGGAATTCAGAAGGTGCTGCAATGGGCGCCTACTATTGGAAGCTAAAATGCGTTGGTATTCCGTAACACCCAACGACTGCCCATGGCCCAATTCACGGGCAACGTTAAGATCCCTCTCATAACAACACTGAGTTTCTGTACCATTCACGATAGTTGAATCATCCCAATAGATCATTGGACACCTAAAAATGACCATGCCAAAAGAAATGTGATATTTGAATATCCATGAAAGATTGATGTTTTTGCTATTTTGGGTCGTTCGTATGGATGAAGGATCATGCGCCCGACGACCGCCCTTACCTTGGTATCAGCAATACGCTTTTGTTTTAGCAGACTCGCAAGACTTCTCTTGCCTTTTTGAGAAGGTTGCATAGATTTCTTGGAATTCCTTACCTCGTATCGTTGGCGTTCTCAGGCAGCCTATTCTCTGTCTATTTGTTAGCCGAAATAATCTTCTAGTTTCTTGATCATCCCATGCAGCTGAGCCTCTTTGCGTTGCTGTTTGTACCAGCGCGTGAATGCTGTACGAATAGCACCATACCCTTTTGAAATTGCGCCTCACCTTAAAGTTGCGGGTAGTAGGTGGCCATTTTATTTAATTGCCTTTTAATGGGCCCAAATTGGTGGGGCATGCAGGTGTGAAGATACAGGGTAAATTGGGGAAGGACTTCTGCTACTAGCCCGTGTGTTGATCATTCCGGGCGTTGGGTAATCCGAAACGCGAGTTGATGCTTCAAGTAAAAAAATTGCCTCGTGTAAGTTAATTTGACGCTCCGTATTCAGCTGGAATGTAGGCTGACTCAGTCGTCGTCGCCTAGATGATGGATTACTGTAGTAGGTCGATAAAATTTCTCAGAGTGGCTGTATTTGATTTACCAGCTCTATGAAGAAGTGGCTGTGCCATCTAGGGTTGTAAGCCTCAGTTCTTGTATGCAGAAACGGCAGATACAAATACATAGAATATGGGATCACGAATGAAATGAGGCTGAGGAGAACGTCACTGGTTGACTCTAAGATTGTGACAAGAGTGATAGAGTTTGAATTTAATGCTTAGCACAAATCACAGCCTGGTCTGACTTCATTCCATCGCCCCAAGTCAGTGATTACGCGTACTATCTTGGTCAATCCTCTGACAAAAATTCTAATGAGTCTTAACCCCCTGCTTGTTTGTGGCCATGTCTTTATTGAGCGTGGGGACTGGGGCTCTGGGCGCTTCTTCCTTGGCGCTCTTTTGAGTTTGAATTGCTGGGGTCAGGCCAACTTTGCCCCTTTCCAGTCTAGGAGCCATTCCGTTGACGGCTTGTCCTGTGAAGTGATTGAGATTGATGGTGGCCTGACACTGAAGCATTTTGCGCGCCTGAATCGTGCGAAGGATTCGTTCGTCATCCTCTGACATTTGGAGCTTGCTTCGCCCTGGAATCGGGTTGTTCATCTCCTTCATCAATTTCATGCCATGCTCTTCTTCGTCGGGGGTGACGTAGTTGTAGGATTGCATTGCGAATTCAACAGTGTTGGATAGCTCCTCTTGAGTAAGTTTGCCGCTGAAGTCGGTACCAGCTGTTCCTTGAATGACTATGGGCAACTTAGTTAAAATTCAGCGTTACTGAGAGTGGAGAGGAACTTACTTGGGCGATAATAGGAGAATGCCCGCTCAAAACCCTCTTCATCCCAATCGCTCAAAATCGGCTCGAGTTTTGCACGGATCTGCTTCATAGTCGCCAGAACAATGAGCAGAAACACAGTGTACCCCTCGTTGACCTTGTCGTTGTGCCATTTTGCTGCTGTGGCTTCGTCGCAATCGCCATTTCGAGCTGCTTGAACAGTAGCCACTGCGGATAGACTGCTTGACAGAGCAAGATGAACACCGGAAGAAAAGTAAGGATCAATAAAGCAGCCCGCATCGCCTACAATTCGAAGGTATGGCGACGCATACGCGCTGGCACTGTACGAGTAGTTTGAAGCTGACTTGCACTCCTTGACCATCTCCGCGTTCTCCATAAAACCTTTGATCAGGGGAGCGGACTTGATGCAGTGGCGATAGAATTCGACGTCAGATGGAGAGCCCATTGCCTTTCGCTTTCGAATGGCTACTTCTTGCTCCATAACTACACCGACAGATACGGTGCCATCGTGCAATGGAATGTTCCAAACCCATCCAGTTCCATCTATGCAAGTTAGCCACCATGAGAAAGGAGTAGAAAGCTGTATGCATACCATCAAGTGCTTCAAATAGCGGAGCACCTTCACGTTCGGTGCCCACGCCGTATGACTTTACTCCCTTCCAGTAGCTCCATGTTGCCAAGTTCTTCAGGCTTTGGTTGAATTTTCTGTTCTTCATGTATTTGGTGGAGAGGACGCCGGCTCTTCCACTGGCATCTACCAGGTAGTCGAACTTGATCGTACCGCGTTCACCGTTCTTGCGCGACCAATCAACTGATACAGGACGACCAATGTCATTGACGGTAGCAGGGTAAGGTTCGAACTGAACTTTATCGACTTTTGTTCCGTCAAAGACCTTAGCCCCGCACTTCTCGGCGTGTCGAAACATCATGTCATCAGCCTCAGAGCGAATGACGTTCCAAGAATGGTTGCCTGGCCCATTAGCAGCTAGGAAGTCGGTGTCTGTTATGTTCAGCAAACGTACTTCATTCGACAGTATCGGGGTGATGACGGACAGCCTTCTTGCTTATCGTTAATTTTGAAAGCCGCGCCTCGCTAATCTATCATTAGTTACCGCAAACAAGACTGCTTGGTTTACGCACTTTCTCATTGAAACCGTGGTTGTCAAACTCCGAATCAAGGCCGATGAACCGGAGGAAGAATCGTATAGATGCCAGCATGCTTTCACCTATGTGATACCTGGCGTCGCTCAGTGGGCGAACGTCAAAAGGTGTATTCGCAATCTTACCTTGGGAATGTTTCCGCTTCAAGCAGAACGACGTCTACACCTTCGCGGGCAAACGCTGCAGCAGCGAAGGATCCACCGGGGCCTGCGCCGATGACTAAGACAGAGCATGAGGTTGGAGTATCCATCGCTAATAAAGTATTCGGTTTGATTTTCTTAGCGTGTCAAGATAAAAATCGCTTGCAATACTTTGCTGTTGGCTTTCGTTATGAAGGGGGATGGCAGGTTTTTAGTAGAAAGGATAGGTGTCTTCGGTTACCTCTGAGTTTAGCGGGAGGCAGTGCATCACTCATCGATGACCGAGATTCTGGAAGGCGAGATTGGTCAATTTCATTGTATTATCTACTACTCGTAAAATGTAATGCCTCTGTGTGTAAAATAGCAAATTGACCGGATAGACTATGCAGCTGGCATGTATCATCAACCGGACACCGGCACTGAACTACAATTACGAAGCTTACAACGCAACTTCGTTTGCGGTGTTCGAACCCACATTTTCATGTCGTCATTTAACAGCTCATTCAAATCACCCCCTGGCTCTGCATTTTCGAGACTGATTCTTCCGACTAAATGACATAACAAAGCTCTCAACATGAAATCGGCAAGATATTTGCCCATGCACTGACGTGGACCCAGCCCATATCGCCACAATTGGTATCGGTTCTATATAGGCTGTCAGTAGCATTAGCAACTTCATAGCAGGCTTTACTCACTGATGCTTCGTTGACTTCTTGGAACCGACTCGGACGGTAATCGTGGGCATCTTTGCCCCAAAACTCTCGCCGCATATTGACGGCGAAAGTATCCACGATGACCATCGTCTTTCAGAGCTTACTCAGTATATTTTTCACAAATATCATGCAGATTTTCGTGAAGGGAGTGGAGATTCTTACGTTTTTAGGAAGCAACCAGTCGCCCACTATGCGGTCTGTGGGTGGGGCTTGCGGGATGGAGAATGCTACGAGATTTCATCAATTCATCTGGTTAACGCAGTTTTCGGAAGATACCATGACAACTTACAAAGAATTGGTCGATGACGAGCGGTCTCTTTGATACAAGCTGCTAGGTAGGTTTTGTCATTTTTGATGTAGCTCCTCAAAACATCCGGCCCATCTGCTGTTGCGTTTCCGATCTCTTCGTGCAATCGTGCCTGTACAGCGGGGTAAGCTGCTAGAAACACCAGATTCCACGCCACTACACTGCTTGTCACATCGAGATTGGCGAACAAAGCCTCATCCAGCGTTTGCAAAAGCTTCACATTTTCGTAAGTTCAAGCATACTTAATAACAAGGAGCCATTCACGAACCTGCTCCTCTAGTATTCCACCAGCCACCATAAGATTCCAGAAGGAAACTATGGGAACATCTAGCATTTTTGATGTCTTGTCAAGATAGACCTGTCTGTTAAACTCCTTCCACTTCGTTTGAAATTCGCGTAATAGATGGTTAAAGCGAGTAGGAAGGTATTTGGAGATCGCAAAACGCGAAAGGCCACCTTTAAAAACGTAGGTAAATAACTCGATTCGCAGAGGCATGATTTCTTTCAAGTTTTGGGTCTGACTTGCGTCCAGCTCGCCGTAAATCAGGGTTGCGGTGATCAGAAACGGGTAGAACTCCAAATCTTTCATTGGGTCAAGATGGACTTCTTGGAAGGTTTCCGCTCGAAAAAATTCGTCAAAGTATTGCTTCGTTACTTTCAACATCATCGGTGCGGAACTTTCGATGGCCCGGTGTGTGAACGGGTATTCCAACTTCGTGCGCGCTGCCTTCCACTCTGGTGGGGACAGCAAACCAATACACTTACCAAGAATTTGACTCATCAAATAGCCGGAATCGTTGTTCTCCGCTTTTGAATGGCGGTCGGAGTCGGAAAAGATTTCTTTCAAATGGATGGGATCCGAGACAACACTTGGTTAGTTAGCCAATGACAATCAGTCAGGAGTTTGTGCCCATACATTTCCGGGGTACTACCTGCCCAAAGGCGATAGATGTCACCGTACTTTTGGCGCCAAATTCGACTGTTACGTGGCCCATTAATGAATTTCGCGGTGTCTCCAGTACCATTGGGCCAAGTGTACGGTAGTGAAGGAATTTTTTTCTCTCGGGAGACGTCGCGAATCGGGTATTTCCAATGATAATAATGCTGGAGTGCTGTTAGCAGACGGTTTCAGATTCTGAAAACACATACGTTGAGTAAAGTGGACAAGAAGGTCACTAGCAGTTTCCTAACGCCAGTTGAGAAGCCTGCAGTAGCAATGACGATGCAAACACCAGATACCGCCAAGACTTCCATGTCTAACGATCTGTACTTCACAATTCTTTAGTCCGCAAATCCTGAATACAGGTGGAGAGGGAGTTTCCGGGAATCTTGAATATTGACATGGCCAATGTCGGTCGCCGACAAAAGGCACGAATCTGTCATATTGCCGAATACGCTACGTTGATGACGGCAGCCAAATTCGTTCTTTGTGATTGTTCAATGTCATTCCATTTAACGGATATGTTGGAACGAATACTGTGACTGATAGTTCCTTTTCATTTCCTAAAAAGGTTTACAGGATCTTCGTTTCAACATAACCATTCGTTTCGATGGCACGATCATCGGCAGCACAAACGTCTGACTTGAATTCGCTTTTGGGTATTCTGAACAAGGCTATCCCAGATGTTGTCAGTGCAGACCCTCGGTCATATGAAGAAGCACGCATCGAAGCCATCCGGGCGTGCGAAAAAATGACCGCCCTTTTACACGATCCGTTCCAATGGCTGTTCGTGGAGTCAGCCGCATACATCGTTCCTGCTGCGATGTCGGTCGTCTTAGAGCTCAAGGTCCCTCATCACATATCTTCTGACATTGAAAACCCCACCACTGTTGAGCAATTGTCCAAGGCTACAGGCGCGCCTGTTGGTCTGTTAGGTGAGTTGATCTCATGGCTGTTTCTTGAACAATGTGCACATATGCTGAATTCCAATTTTAGAGCGTATGCTTCGTATCTTGACCAAAAGGATGATATTTGAAGAAATCAAACCAAAAACATACATTCACAATATGTTCTCCGAGACCATTCTGGTGCCGAGCGTTGAAGCCTGGGTAAGCTTAAGGTAAGGAAGGTCTCGAATGACGCTGGGATCAAAGCTAAAGTAATATACGCAGTTCCGACGACAACCTCAAAGCCGCGGCTGCCCTGTTGCCTCTTCTCAAAGAGAATGGTTTCAAGATTCCTCAAAATGATGGAAACTGTGCATTCTCGAAAGCATTTCAAAGTATGTTATCCACATCGAAATTCCCGAACATCGCATTTAAAATCGCATCCTCGCGGCACATGTGTCGCTGCCATTCCGCTAACCTGGAAACCAGCTCCACTCAATCAATTCCAGTACTATTTTGACGTCGACCCTGAACGCAGCCGCAGAGCGGCGCTATCCATGGCAGCTTTCAACTCGACATCCATGTTTCGGGACTTTCCTTTCCCGTTCGACCAGTTACCACAAGACGGTGTAGTCGTCGATGTGGGTGGAGGAGGCGGTCACGTCTCAGTCGAGCTTGCGAGGAAGTACCCACATCTAAACTTTGTGGTTCAGGATTTGGGTGAGTCCATAGCTTCCGGTGCAGCAAACCCCGAATATGCCACGCTGCCCATCAAATGGCAGGAGCATGGTTTGTTCGAACCGCAGGCAGTTAAAGGCGCCGATGCGTATATCGTTCGTCACGTGCTTCACGGTTTTGAGGATGAGACTTCATCCAAGATCATTGGATACATTGCCAAAGCCATGGAGCCTGGCAAGTCCAGGATTTTGATCATCGACTGCGTGGTTCCGAAAGCGTTCGGTAGTGACTCTATACCGTTTGTCAACGCAACTGACATACTGGCTATGCTGGGTGGAAACGGAAAGCAGCGTACTGTAGAGGCTTGGGATGCCTTAGTTAAAATGGCGGACAAGCGATTGGAGGTGGTGAAAATTTGGCAACAGGGGCATCTGGCTTCCGCCGATGCAGTCATAGAGATAAGGACGAGCCGCGTGTAGCTATAAAAACCACGAATCACGAATCAAGAAGTTATTCGCATCACGTCTTGAGCAGTTGAAATTGGTTATAATTTTATTATCTGGTCTGCGGTCGTGAGCTTTTGTTGTGCTGGGGATGAACTATCGACTCAATTGATCATTAACAAACCGAACACGATTCCAACTCTCATGTCTGTGGTGTCATAGGAATCTGTCATAAGATCATCACTTACAAAGTCGCCGGCCTTTCGGGCATCGGGGTATACTTCATGGCCCGAACACGGGGAGGTGCTACTAAAAGAATGATATTCAGTTGACTTTCCTTTCTCCACCACCTGACAATTCAAGCCACAATGACAAACGTTCGCTCTTCAATGCTCTTCCTTGAGCCATGGCACGACAAAATTGAAAACCCATTCCTCCGGAGTGGCGCGCAGGATGGATACGAGGGCCAAAACTTCGATTACAAACGGTCCAATGTCGAGGTCACAGACGCACGAAAGACGATGAGTCAATTTGACCTGGACAAGAACGGGTTTACGTTTGTCAGCGAGACGCAAGCTGCGGCGCCCGAGATTCTTGAGAAATTGCGTCTCAAAGATAAAGAGACCATCGAAAACTTTTATTACGACAATATTGAGCGGTTGGTCAAGTCCGTTACAGGAGCCTCCAGAGCGGTAATTTTCGACAGCACGGTCAGGCAAAGGATCAAAGGATTGGCTGGAAAGAGCCCGACAGGGAGAGAACAGCCGGCATTCTCGGTAATCTCCGTGGGTCAAAAAGAACTATCGAAAACGTGGCTAATCATCTAATAGGTGCATGTTGACCAGTATGAATTCTTGGTGTAACTAGTCTGCGTACAAGATGACAACTGACCCACAATAAGATCCCCGATAGGCGCAATAAGACGCATTCACCAGTTGATGGGTGATGAGGCTCCGAACTTGCTCAAGAAGCGTTGTCAGATTCTCAAGTGAGTACAATCGTAATCAATCATGACAGGTGTGAGTGCTAAAGTGAAATAGTGTATGGCGTCCCTTGAACGGTCCCGTCGATGACTGGCCGCTAGGGTTAATGGATGCTGGCAGCCTCTCTGCGACTGACTGCCACCCTACTTTACTTTGGCGACAAAGCTTTGATTTCCGCGGATCGACAATGTTTGTCACCCACAATGATGCTCAGAAGTGGTATTATCTAAACAAGCACAACACGGACGAGGTGACAATCATAAAGATCTGGGATAACAAGAAGAATGTGCAAGCAAAATGTAAGTTCGAGTAGTCACGACATGGCAAGTCTGTATTCACAAATGTCCAGGTTGCGCGCATTGCGCCTTCGAGGATCCAAGTACGTCGCCAGATGCATCGTTGAGGGAAAGTATTGAGGTACGATGTTTGGTCTTTTACGAGGAAGAGCTTGAATGAAAAGATGTAGACATCATTGAACAAGGACCGTTTTTGATTCAGTTATCTTTAGCCCCATCGATATTCGTTGATGTATGATTAGGCATCAGTTGCCTCCATGATTAAGTGTCACACATAGGAATGTGAACAGAGAACCGGTAATACATAGTTTTGTGCCATGATCTTCGAGGGAAGAAATTCATCACTCATCAGATGAACTTGTCTCCATGAAACCGCCTCGTACATGAGGTTAAAGTTGGCTGACGATGCCTCCGGAGCAGGCCGCTCCTGCTGATACGGCTCCAGCGACAGCTCGGAACATTGTACTGATATCTCCTGCAGCAAAACAGCCACGAACATTTGTTTCATGAAATGGAACGCTGGTCGCAACTGCGGTGCCGGTCTCAGACAACTTCAAGTTCAATTTGCGCGCATAGTCGATGTTTACAGTTGCTCTTGGCTGATGCGCAAAGAATCCGTGCTCAATCAACTCGCATGTTGAACCGGTGTCGAGTTCTATTGCTGGATGAGCCCCGTTCAAACCCGGAACTAGTCGTTTGATAGTGCGCGAATCGATGGTGATATCGGAGTATTCCTGAACCATTGGTGCCAGCGCTTCTGCGACTTCCTTGGAGCCGTTTGTGTACAGAATCACTTTCCGTGCGAACGGCCTGCTCATCTTGGCGAAGTGAGCCGCCACTAGAAATTGTATATCATTAGCTTACGTTGGTTAGCTCCCCGCTCTTGATACGTACTGGGGGGCACCATGTTGTCCACTGCGATGACGCCAGCTGAGTCGGTGCCAGAGTCTTCGAAACCATGGCAGAAGAGGCAGTGGTATCTAGAGTTGAGTTAAGCTTTACTGCGGTCTTTCAAGAGTCGTTTGGTTAGAGCCAAAACTCACATGTTCATATTCAACCACGTTTCCTTGAAACCCGGAATATCAGGCATGATGTCGGTAACTCCAGATGCAATCAAAAGCTTTCTGCCATGCCACTCCTTTCCAGTGGAATCAATGGCAACGAACAATCCAGACTCATTCTGTTCGACAGACTCGACGCGTTGCTGAACGTATTCGGTTGTGCTATAGCGACCACGAATCAATTCGTCCAGTGCTTTTGCGCGGAAGTCGGATGGTGCTTGGTGGTCCCAGGTTGGGAAGTTGTGCATATGTGGAGTGATCGCATTGCGATACACTTTGGAATCGAAGAGTACAGCAGTCCGACGCTGCCTGGACAATCCCAGAGCAGCCGATAGACCGGCAGGGCCTGCACCTACAATCAAGGCATCGACGACCATTGTAACAAGCATGGTGACGGTGATGAACAGCTGTGACGGGAAAACTAGAAACAAGCCGATATTCCGCTGCGCTTCGATGAGTAGGATCGAAAGAATCGCAAAACAGCAAAATATGAAGAAGAATGAGGTTGGATGTCCGGAATCGGTTGTTGAGAGCTGTGGCGTGTCATTGAATGATAGGAAGGGAAGTGGCCCTAGTTACCTACGGGTAATCAGCCAGTTCAACCAATCGGAGACTTCAATCTCATGGAGAGAGCGTTACCGGGTAAGTCAATAACTAGGCAACCGACAGTGCCTACTTACCCCACCGAGGGTTCCCCTTCGGAAACTAATTGCATGCCATCAAGGATGTCGACAGAGCAAGATCCATTGCTTGCGCAAGATCATGTTCCTCCCAATCATGATCAAGAGAATGACATCAGCCACCAGAGCGACGACGAGCTGTCAATTTGTCATACACCTCTTGTTGCTTTCTTCAGTACCTTTGGCATGAACGTGGTAGCTGCCTCGAGCGTCTTCGTTTTTGCTCGCATTCTGTGCAAAGATCCGTCTTCCTGCTCTTCAGAAGAACGACAAGCCTTCTCCGGAACTCTAACCAACGCAACCATCATCGCAAATGTTTGCGCTATTCTCGTTATCCAGCCTTTGAATTCGGTTTCGAAAAAAAGATCGAAAGTGGTATTGCTCTTCTGGCTTGTGTGCAGAAGCTCCGCTATTGGACTGCTGTGGGTTGCGGGTACGCGTGATTTTCCACTACATTTCCCCATATTAAAGCTAACGTTCGGGATAGCCAGGTCCAAAAGCATTGGTATTGTTCTATTGAGCAAGGTCCTGGAGGGCACAGCTACCGACAACATCCTACAATTTGCGCTTAGTACCATCTACGCCCGCAGCAATGATCCCCGGCAGTTCTCCACTCTCATGTCCGAGTCCATGGCATTCTCGCTCCTCGGATCTTCTCTGGGACCTGTTACAGCAGGACTTTGTAACAGTTTCAGCATCAGGATCTTGATCTCGATTTGCGCCATGTCCTGCGCTGTTTTTTATGTCGGGTTTCTCACCACAATGAGCCACGGAATAAGAAAACCCAAAAGCCATCCCATTGACACCGAATCCTTTCCGAACACTGTAGCGAGTTGGCCCATATTGACCATGCTAAGGGGGCTTTGGGACAGTACTTTCTCCCATCTTTCCATCGTTCACAAAGAGCCAATCTTTCTTGTCCCAAGCTTATCCTTGATGGTATACACGATGGGGCAAGCATACGTTCTGCCAGCGCTCATGGTATACACTTCGGGCCGTTATGGTTTCACAGATCGTCAAAATAGCTGGTTGCTATCACTTGCAACAGCCGTATCGGCATCCTTTGTTTTCGCTATCCGGTTAGTACAGCGAAAACTCAGAAATGACGCGGCACATGTGCGACTAAACATTATTGTGGCTGTCATGGGAATCTCTGCGCTCATGATCTCCTTGCCCTTCATAGCGTATACGCAAACGGCATGGCAAATCTATCTCGTTGTAGTTATGATGTCTCTAGGATTTTCATCAAGCAGTTTCATCAAAACGTACGCCCTCTGCCAACTCCAGCATCCCAAAGACGGTGCCGCCGCCCTCGCAATCTTTGAGACCGTGGGAAGTTTCTTGTCTCCTCTCACTCTCGGGTTTGCGCAAACCCATTGGCCAGAAGGGAAATGGACTATTGTTTCGTCGGCAATGTCAGCTGCTGCCATCATCATGCTCTGCGCAGTGCAGATGCGCGAGATGTCCATTCGGGGCAATTATATACCACCACGAAATTAATTCGAGATGATTTGTCGCTTAGCTGCACACCGTAGTCTATTGCTTCTTGATTAGATCGATTAGTAAAGGCAGTTCAGGCAAGGTGAAACAATCAATGGAAAACTAGTGAGCATGCGGCGTGAGCTACAGACTATCTCATAAGTATCACACATGGCACGAATATATTCAAAATACACGTTGCTATTTTGCATATCGTGGTATCGGATTTACCCTCTTATATTACATGCGATCACGTGATTCGGTAGCATTGTATCTGTTGACCTAGAAGTCGTCGCTCTTTTTTTCTATTACCATCATTTTCACGCCATAATTTATTCCCTACCAACTTTGAGCCTTTGTATCATGGGCAACTCTCTTCACTGCTACAGTAAAGTCGACGGGTCATACCATACATACATACATAGTCGCCGAGCCACGTGATAAGATCTCGCTGACCGAGGATTGCGTTTATGGATCTCGTTTATGGCAGTCACGGTTACTGCACATTAATGTCGCCGAAATGTCGCCGAACAAATCACAACTTCGTTAGACACATTTCTATACCTAGCGATGCATAGAGTGACCCAAGACTAGGTTACCGGTGTAGGCGCTGTTCATGAAGCGAACTCTGATGGACGTAAAAAGCAAGTATATTGATCCGAACATTAATGTCGAAAGAATAGACGTTCTTCATACTATTGATATGCTGTAACGCAAACTCGTTCTCTGAAAAAGCTTGTTTTGTTTTGACCCCACGGATACAATGAGCGCGTCAGACACCCCCCGCTCAGATGGATTCTTCACCTTCCGACGAGCGCTCCCTGAAGATATTCCAGGGCTGAGGCTTCTTTTGACGGCTCTCTTCGAATCGGACAAGTTTGGCAGAGATCTGTCCTTCAGCGAGTGTGAGATGGAAGACTACCTTGACTGGTTTCTTCCCAAAGCGCTGGTGGACTGTTCAATCATTCTATACGTGCTTCAGTTTCTCCCGACAAGCTCTTCCCGAACATACAAGCCGAAAGTCATTGGATGCTGCTACGTCTCCGTCAGCGACTCCTCTATCGTGCCGAAAAGAATTCAAAGTCAGAATCATATGTTCTGGATATTCTAGATCATCGCGCTGACTTTTTTGAAGGTCTCGGCTTCATGAAATTGCATGTTGTCAATGCACTGTCGGATTTTCAGGTATGGCCAAATCGACAAGCAGCAGAGGTTCACCGAAAATTCCAGCGTGCACGCGAGACTAGGGCCGCAATGAGATCACGCGATGATGCCACAGGAACTTCAGCACTTGTGTTGCTTGCTGCTATACAACCCAAATATCGCGGGGTGGGACTAGGAACAAAAATGGTGTCGTGGGCGAAAGAAGCAATCTCAGCTCTGGGTGTAGACACAATGTATCACATGGGGAGTCCCAGAGAGGTAGAATTCATGCGTCAGTGCAAGATCAAGTCAATTGTCATGTCAGAGTTCTGAGATGTCAGTTGTGCAACAGCTACCTAGTTATATATTTTCTTTAATGCCGTAAGGTACTGAGAGTAGATAGTTATTCGTCAAATTTGATTTCCAAACCTTCTCCGATCAACAATCGTATACTACCCTCCCATCAGTGAGATACTCATGGTGACCGCCTAGCTAGCTCTGCACAAGTACTTCCTCGATGATTGCGAGTCCTTTTTTCAAATCTTGGGGTCTAAGAGCAAAGGTCAAGCGGTACCAGCCAGGCTCTACAGACGAGTATGACCTTCCCGAACTGATAGCCACTCTGCGCTCGGACAAAGTTGCTGCAAGCTCCGCCTCGGCCTCCCAAGTCTTGACCTTTGGTGAAAGCTTTGCCCAAACATATACACCTGCAGCTACTGGAAAGTATTCTATATTCAGGCGTTTGAGGAACGTAGACACAACATGGTACGCCTGACTCAGGCGGGTCTTATTAAAGGTGATGATGTCACCCAGAAACTTTCTGTCGGATAGCATTCCCCGTACCGCAAGGCTGGAGAGATAGGATACTTGAGTGTTGGAGGTCATGGAGACTCCAACCACCAATTCCCGGTTCTGACTTGCGAAAAACCCCTATGATTTTCCTTGGGGTTAGTGGAACATCCGTCTTGGAATGTGCGCTCAGAAAGTTAAAAAGTTATGGGCTGGCTTACAACTCGAAGTCCGTTACACGCTAGGTCTTTACTAGCACTCCACATTGTGTGCAGTCGCGATGGTGAGACACCTATAGCTTTCGCATCTAGCCGAAGTATACTCGTGAAAGGAGAGGCCTTTGGTAGATCAGGCGATTCGAAAACAGAAAGAGCGTAAAGTTCATCAGACAGAAGATGCAAGTCGTGCTTCTCACAGAACTGTGCTATTGCCGCGAGGGTGTTTGCCGGGTAACATTGACCGAGAGGGTTATGAGGATTACAGATGACAACTGCCTTTACAGTCGTATGTGCATCATGAAATGCTTTTTGGAGAAAATCCACAATCTTCTCGCTGAATGCGAGTTCGTCTGGAACTTGAACAGACAGAATCTGGACTTTTTGGAGTTTGAATTGGAAATGAAATCCGCCTGTCGAGAAATATCAACTGTTAGAAAAAATACCCTGGTTGACCCGGTTGGAAGACTGACTCACTCCAGAAAGGCGCAATGACCAGTACTCCATCTCCTACGTCACACGTGGTCGCTAAGAAAGACTCCAAAATAGCACCACCTCCAGGAGCAGTGCAAACACAAGAGGCGTCCAATTCTTGGTGTGGATTGAAGTAAGACTCAAGAAACTCGCAGAACGCCTGGATGAGATCAGGATCGCCCGTAAATCCTCTTTGATAAGAGAGACCCTGATGAAGTACGTCAATGTTGTGTCAGACATTTTCTCGGTAGTTTTCATACTTCAGGTGAGATGGTTTCCTTGACTGAGTGAATACAGAACTGTATCACTTCTTCGCGGATCAGCCAATTTTCCGCCGTGCCCATGTCTATTAATGGGATTTTGGACGACCGCTGCGCGACTTGAACGGCAATCTTGGGCATCAAGACCCTGAGATCTTCAGAAACTCTGTTAGATAGCGCCATTGTACTATCGAAGTGAATAGGCTTGGTAGGTGCGATGGGTTACAGGGTGATGAGACTGATTGGGGCGTGTGCGGTAGCATTGAGAACATGGAACTACTCATTCAAATCTTAGATAGTATCGGTTTCCGAACGAACCCGTAGGTAGAAACAGCAGGATTCGGTTGCGAGTCGGACCCCGACTAGATCTCACTTTTGCCATGAGTATCAGTTGTGCAATAGGATGAGGCTTATACATGTTGCATTGTCCCAACCTTCGGCATTTCGGGAAAATCGGGTCGAACATTCACTTACCTATTTTTTTCTTCATCTAGTACAACTGTTTCTTTATCGAGCCGATATGGAGAATCCCGCCGATAATATCTTGACTCTATTTTTCGACATCTGTCGAAAACACCCACTCAGGATCGCGTGCGACGGGGAAAGAAAGCTGAGCTATGGAGAGCTCGATCTTGCATCATGCGCGGTCACTCAGCAGCTCACTACGATGGGAGTTTGTACAGGTGATGTAGTTCCGATTGTCACACAGTCCAGTGTCGAAATGGTGATAGGGATTCTGGGGATTCTGAGAGCTGGTGCAACGTATGCTCCACTGGACGTTTCGCAATGGCCTCTTACAAAGATTTGGACCACAGTGTCACGTCTTGGTTCCAGGATTGTGTTATACTCTGGGCCTGAGGTAACTTTTGGGTCGAATTTGAACACACTAAGCGTGGAGGAAGCACTGAGAACGTCGACAAACACCTCCCGCCCCGATCACCGCAATTACACGCTTAGGGATAGCCTCGCGTGCATAATATTTACGTCTGGTACGACGGGCGAGCCCAAGGGTGTCATGATAAGGCACTCTTCGTTGTTCCATTTTGTAACCTCGCCACCATTCAACTATAACGTTGTAGGAAGTGACCGTGTACTTTTGGCTCTCTCATGTGCATTTGACGGTATGAGACTTGAACAATGGCTTGAAAGGTTCTACTTGCTGACTATATCTAACAGCATGCATGGGAACAATTTTCAGTGTCTTGTGCAATGGCGGTTGCCTTGTCGTGGCAGATGGCACAAACTTCTATGCGCGAGTTAGGGAGTGCACTGTTTTTGTAGGCACACCATCAATCTTGGAATCCCTTGACCCCCCATCATCATCATGCGATTACCCCTTACTCGACAGACTGATACTGGGAGGGGAAACGCCGAGCAAGCAACTCCTGGAAAAATGGGCCGTTATAGGAAAGCCGATATGGATCGCCTATGGACCTACCGAAGCAACTTGCGCAACTCTAACCGGCGAGATCACAGCCACTAGAAATACGGGAATTTCTGACCCAAGGATTCTCGGATTTCCGATATCTGGTGCCAAGATCTCTATTGTCGATAGGAACATGAAACCAATTACAACACTTCAGGAGGAAGGGGAGCTTCTAATTTCAGGGCCCGGACTGGCAAAGGGATACTGGCGCAATGACCAGCTAACCACCGAGAAATTCATTCTATTTGAAGGCACTCGAGCCTATAAAACCGGCGACTATGCTAAATGGACGGAAGACTTGCATGGAAACCGCACCGTGTATTACTGTGGCCGCAGAGACCGTTTGGTGAAGATTCGAGGCTTCCTAGTCAATCTAGAGACGGATGTGGATGCTGCCGTATTGAAACGCATTCCAGAAATACAATCAATATATTCCTACTACGACGGTGTAAGAATCTGTACTGCAATCAAGCCACAGGATCTCGACGAGTCGTATCTGCTCTCGCAGATGCGCCTTTTCATGCCGCAGTACATGGTCCCGGAAAGAATATTTGCTTTGGGGAGTTTTCCGAAGAACTCACATGGCAAAACAGATGTGCGAAGGCTACAGGAGATGCTGTCCCAAAAACTGGAGAGTGAAGTCTTGCAGCAATGCGAAGGGGTGTCCGAAACTCAGCTTGGCAGAGATCTACTTGACGGACTGAGTGAGATTTTCAATGCTACCGCGAAGAATGTCTATCCCGCTCTCTCCTTCATTGGGAACGGCATATACTCATTGACGGCGACACGTTTGTGCTTTTTTCTGCGAAATCGAGGATACAATTTTCGCCCCATAGATTTCTTGTCATCCTCCTCCATCACCTCGTTTATCCAGGCGAATTGCACACAAAGGCCGAACATAGTTGATGGTGGCGATAAAACCCTCACAAACGTGGATACGATGGTGGATTACGCTCCCTTAACTTCCCAGCAGCTACGATTGATTCATGGCACTTCGAAACAATCCCACTTCAACATTGTCAATTACATCTTAGAATTTGACCGCCGGCACTTGAGTCGTCTCCAAAGCGCGTGGGGGCTCTTGGAGCAGGTGGAGCCGATATTCCGCACCGAGATTGTTGCCTACGAAGGCCAATACATCCAGCGGATCGCAACTAAACCGTGCTCATCGTGGACTCAACATAACATCAATTCCGCAGAGCTCGAGAACGAGGTCTCCAAGGTCGCAACGAGCACACAACTCGGGCATCAATTCACCATCATGAACTTTCGAAACTCGAGCAGGGCTGCATTTGTGTGGTCTGTTCATCATGCATTGATGGACGGATTCTCCGCTGGTATTCTTCTCAAGAAGATCGAACAGTCCATGCGGGGGGAGACCTTCACTCCTTCGAGACCATTTCCAGCAGCGATCCAATCAATTCAAGCTGCCTGGCAGCGCGAAAACAGCACAAATCAGACCTTTTGGGAAGAGCAGGAGATGCTAGTTCCTCAAGTTGCAGCAGATCTCCCAGTTCCAGAGCCACAGAGTTTGGCGTCTGCTTCGACTCATAGAACCTGTTGCGTGAATTTTGACGATTCTGCAGCACAAGTGGTCTCACATTACTGCGCCAAGTATAGTGTTACTCCTGCTGCGATTTACTATGCAACATGGTCTCTACTCCTGTCAACTTATACAGGTTCTGATAGTGTTGTTTTTGGCGCAGTTTTCTCTGGTCGGGCTAGTGTCCATTGCGATATCGACTGCCTCGTTGGATGCTTACTCGACACCTTACCTCTGCGTATTCGCGTTGAGAGAGATGACTCCTCGTCAAACCTTGTTCAATACGTACATGATCTGATACACCGTACTGCCAAATTTCAAGGAAGCTCCAACAGCATTACCCAAACCCCCTACTCGACGGCAATCTCCTGCGATCCGGAACGGTGTGATCACGGTCTTGCAGATCTGGGTTTCAGTTCACGGGTCCTTCAGTACCCAGATTTGCCATTGCTAGTCATCGTTCAAGAGGATGGAAATGTTTCTCTCCTGTACAAGACAAACACGTTCAGCGAGGGGTTTATGCGGGACCTAGGAGAGGTTTACAAG
Source organism: Periconia digitata (assembly GCA_948474695.1). Classification (NCBI taxonomy): domain Eukaryota; kingdom Fungi; phylum Ascomycota; class Dothideomycetes; order Pleosporales; family Periconiaceae; genus Periconia; species Periconia digitata. Next base: position 628,314 of record CAOQHR010000007.1, on the reverse strand, counting down.
AACATATTCATGGCAATCTTGGCGCCACACCTTTCGATCCGGGAAGTGCTGCGGCAAAAGTACACGCGGGTGAAGCAGCAACATATGCTTGAGCTCGGGCACCTCGGCAGCAAAGAAACTTACACAGCTTCTGTCGGGTCATCGTCCATCGCAACTATGTTCGAAGATGCAAGCAGGCTCTATGCGTCTGAGATCGCGATCGAGAAAGGAACCACAAGATTGATGTATCTGCACGTCAAGGAGAAAGTGAATCAGCTCGCTCTCATCCTCCAATCACTTGTGCAGCCAGGAGACATCGTGTGTGTCTTGGCGGATCGATCGATCAACTGGGTCATCAGCATCTTCGCTCTGTTCAAGGTTTCGGCCGTTTATTGTCCCATCGACGTGGGCTATCCCAGCAACCAAGAGAAGATCATCCGCCTTTCGCAGACGAAGCTGGTTCTTTTCGATGGCATCGAACAAGGAGAACTATTACCACATAATACTGTTCCCTTGTTATGCGTTTCCGAAGTTCTGAGAGATTCCAAACCCACTCAGTCAATAATAGAAGCAAGACGACTCCCAGAGCCGGAAGATGCAGCTTTTCTGGTTTTTACCTCGGGTAGTACTGGAGAACCAAAAGGCAAGCAAGGGAGAGTTTCTTTGAAAACGCTTGTAAGCTAATCAGCAAAGCTCAGGTATCGTGATAGAACACCGCTCTCTTGTAGCGTTGGTAGGCAGTTACAAGGCCCTGTTTCCAAATTTCCAGGGAGCTCGCATTGCCCAATTTTTATCCCCAGTATTCGATGTTGCCATGCACGAGATCCTATGGTCGATTGCGTCGGGCGGAACTCTCGTTCTTCGGACAGACGACAGAAACCCGTTTTCGCATATTGGGAACGTAGACACGATCATGGTCACTCCATCTGTAGCAGCCAATCTAGACCCCAAGGAGTATTCCCATCTGCGCTATGTATGTTGAACCAGTATGCTACGACGCGGGATGATATATATGCAATGATAAATGTTAACATTCAATCTAGTTACATCTGGCAGGGGAGCCTGTACCGGAGCATGTTGTAAAGATGTGGGATTCTCCTGGTCGGGAGATTTTCAACATCTATGGTCCAGCGGAGGTAAGCAAAGAACCTTGCCACCTCTTTCATACTGTCGAAACGGAAAATCCCTAACAATTATGCAGGCTACAGTCGTGACCTGTACGCAGCGTTTGAAATCCGGTGAGCCAGTCAGCTTGGGACGTCCTATTCCTTCCATGCGACTGTACGTCCTGAACGACCATATGGAAGTCCTGCCTCCAGGAGTAATCGGCAACATCTATGTTGCCGGGATCCATGTCAGTCGCGGCTATCTGAACAACGAACGTGCGACCGGGTCTGCGTTCTTCGATGACCCCTTTGCGCTTCCGAATCCATCATCGCAGGAGCGCATGTATTGTACCGGAGATCTGGGATACGTGGACAGCAATGGCCGAGCGTACTATCGTGGTCGCAAAGACCGGCAAATCAAGCTGCGGGGATTCCGCACCAATCTCGACGATGTAGCGCACACCGCCCAGAGACTGATGCCCGCGCTCAAAAAAACATTTGCGACGGAAAGAGATGGCCGCTTGATACTCTGGATCGAGCCCGAGAGCATCGACAAAGGATCATTGCAAGAGCTTCTCTCGACTTCACTACCCGTACACGCAATTCCATCGACCATCGTTGCGCTGGAACGACTGCCGCTGAATCCCAATGGCAAAGTTGACTCCAAGAAACTAGGAAGCCTGGTACTGCCTAACCCGTCCAAAGCCACGTTAACCAAGTCATACACACTCTCGCCTGTCGAGAGCTTCATTGCGGAGGAATGGCGGGATCTTTTGAGTCTAGAGGAGACGGCGTTGATTCAGTCCCACGACAGCTTCTCCATGATGGGAGGACACTCGGTGCTGCAGCTCGCTCTCACCGCTCGTCTAAAGAGGAGATTCAAGGTACCTATAGCAGTGAAGGATGTCATCACGGCGCCGACCTTAGGGAAACTAGCGGAAAGAATCAACGAGAAGATGGTAAGCCAGCAAACCGCGTGCAAGGCAGCACTCACAGACATGTCACCACTGGGCCGACAACGTCTCTCACCCCCGGAACTGGACTGGTGGTATCGATACCAATCCGCTGAGGAAACCTCTGCATTCAACATACCATTTGTCGCTCATTTGGATTCAAGCACGAACTTGCGCAGGCTCAAAGTCGCAATTGAGTCCGCAGTGGCGCGCTATGAGGTTCTGAGATCTAGGTTCATTGCTTGCGAAGGCAAGGATCCACAGCGCGTTCTTTCCCAAAACCATATCTTGGTCCACATAGCAGAAGAGAAGAGCTTCGACGTCCAAGCGTTCCTGAACCGGCCATTCGACCTCACCGAAGATGCTCTGGTCCGCGTCACTTTAACGAAGCGAATGGTGGCGTTCTCTATATCCCACATGGTGATGGACCTGACTGCCCTTCGCCAGCTGCTCTCGGATGTTGCAACTGCATACAACGACGGAATCGGCGCCTTGCAACCTCCGTTGCGCCAGTACTTCGACATCCCGCAATGGAACGCCCCAATTGATCCAGCCAGCGTTTCCTTCTGGCGCTCCTATCTCGATGGAACCGATCCTTGCCGGCAACGGCCCCGCAGGTCCTACCGGGGATCCTCTTTGTTTGCTACCGTCGACGACGCCATCTATCGGCAGATCCTCACTCGGATTACGCGACAACATGTTTCTCTCCAACAATTTACCCTTTCCGCCGTGGGCCTTGTATTGCAGGCCTTGGTGGGCTGCACACCCCTTGTCATTGGCACACCGTACATCAATCGAACCCTCGAGCTCGAGGAGACTGTCGTTGGCCTCTGTCTTGAGCCCCTACCCATCCGCATCGATTGGCCTCTAAGGGCAGCTAACAGCGACGACCTCCTCATGGCTACGAAGATGTCAGCCCAGTCCGCCCTTGCCCACGCCGTGGCGTGGCCGAGGTTACTGGAGGCTCTTGAAATACCGTTCCCGTTGCGTCAGCAAGAAATCTTCGACGTGGTCGTGACCGTGCATGACGATCGGCGTGGGGTTCTCGGGCTGGCGATTCCAGGGTTGGCGGCGATGCATGGCCAGATGCCGCAATTGTATCCGCATGGAGCCAAGTTTCCGCTATGCTTTGAGTTGCAGGCATATAAGGAACATCTGACCGTGCGATTAGAATACGACACTGATATAATGCAGAGTATGCATGCGCGCATCCTGCAACGTCTATTATCAGTGGCATTTGAAGCGCTGTTGCAGGCTGACTCGACATATACGGAAACACTGTCGCGAATAGAGAATGCGCTGCGCAAAAGTAGTATGGAGAACTGTGTCCACCTCGAAGAACTACCATATATCGCAAAGACTCGTTTGGTGTAAGTAGTCAAGGAAGCAACTTTTTCCCTTATCCGTGTTACTCTTGTCAGGTATCAAATGGCAAAAATAATTGAAATAGTAGAGGTTCAGTCATGCATAATTGCTTTTTGTCCCTTCTACCGTCGGTAATCTTGAACATAATGATCTTGCTGTATATCCCGGTCTATTCGTCAAACCACGAATCTATGTTTTTCAAGTGACGCTACGTGACTCGGCTTCATCGTTTTCGTTCACTCGGAAGTGCTTGCTCCTTTTCTTTGACCCTATCGTTGCTCGTTTTTGTGAGCATCAAGCCATCATTTGGTTAGTAAAACTCTCTTTAGCCCCGTTTGATAACGTACTCTTACTGATAGATGACACGGTAATCAGACTATTTTTGCGCTTCGCCAACGTAGTTATCTGTTCTCTTCGTTTTTGCTGTCCACTTACCAGCGTTTCAAACGAAGGGCATGGTATGAAACACTAACGGCACGCGTGATAGAGTGATTAATGAGAAAAATGAGGTTCCTTTTCTCCAAAAGTCATACGGGCTAGGTATACAAAAGATCAGGCACTCTTGAAAGACAGTTTTGCAAATAATACAATACCTTGATGCTAGCAAGGACTTGAATCAGGCAGAAATGAAATCGAAGAAAAAGGAGCGATCACTCAGAAGTGAACAGTCATCGAAAACGATACGATTGAGTCACGTGGAGTCATGTCGTGGAGAAAAGGAACACATGAAGTTTGCAAACACTCTGAATCTAAAAGAAAAGTAATGTATCTACTTGTGGTTGGCCAGCTCTTTATGATGGTAAAATGTCGATTATTTATCAGTGAATGGTGGTTGATGGTTGAGAGCGTTGATCCGTGGTTTTACAACGATGAAACCACGGATTAGATAAACTTTCTTCCCTTATCACGTGACATCACGTAACTAATAGCATCATTTTTTATTTTCATGGGAGTAGTCGCTCCTTTCTTATTGAATCATAATTTTTTAGCTATATTTTTCGTCCTTGCCAGTATTGAGTTATCGTCTCATGGCATTATCGATTTTCAAGATAGTGAATCAGTACCATATTGGTACATTTCTACAATTCCTTTCCAAACACAGGCGTGACCAACCAATTGCCGAAATTTGTCATAGCGACACAAGCGCTTTCAGGCACCCTGGGCAGTCAATTTCAAACTTTTCTCATGATGAAGTCTTTTTTGTGCAGCTCTACGGCCTCACTTCGATGTGGCTGAGCATGAGGTAGATCGCGCGTTGCGCGTCTTGAGTCCTCGACCTGCGCCTATGCCGCGGGGCGATGAGCCCTGCCTCTCAGCTTGAAACGACCTCATTATCAATTCTTGACATTCACGCCGTGCTCCTCAGTGTTGACTTGCTTCTCCTGCTCTAATCCGTATTCCGTTTCCAAAGTTTCACGGAGAGCTAGGCTCTTTTCGCAAAACACAGCCAGAAATCCGATACCTGCTATAGCAATGGCCGCGTACCACAAGGTCCTCAAGGTATCTGTATAAACGCTCACGACCTCGGCCAGCGTGGTGCTCGACCACGAGGGATGTGTTCCGGTGGAATGATAAGCCTGGCCGCCGCTCAAACTCGCGCGTACATCTAGGTTACTGATTCGTCCTTCTAACTGGCCCCAACGGTTGTTGAAAATGATGCTTGGAATCGTGATACCCCAGAACCAGCCAAAGCTGCGTAAGAACGAATAGAGACCGACGGAGGAGGCAACCTCCGACTCGGAGAGTGAAGCTTGAATGGCGGGGAGAATGGTGGGAATCAACAATGCCTGACCCATGGCTTCGATTGCTTCAAACACAACCCATTGGACAGTAGGCGTATCGTCATTCAAAAGGGTTAGAAGTCCCAGGCCGAGCGTGCAGAGTATGAATCCGGTAAGATGAAGCGGCTTATATTTGCCAGTTTTGGAAAGAATAGCCCCGGTTATAGACGCTGCAGGGATGAGGAAGACTTGAAATGGGAGGAAGTTGATTCCCGATTTCAGTGGGGAGACTTTTCGGACGCCTTGAAAGTAGATAGGTAAAAAGAATGCAACCCATTGCATCAAGATGGATGCATCGAAGACGAGAAAAAAGCCGACAATGGACGTTCGATTGCTGAACAGGATGGATGGCACACTCGGCTCCTTGCAGGAGCCTGAGACTTCGTAGATGTGGAAAGCAATCCAGCCGACGATACCCAAGACTATGGGAAGGATGACTCGCCAAGAGCTCCAGGCAAATTTTTCGTCTGAGCCGCCGAAAATGAGGCCAACCAGGAGGGAGCAAAGAGAAGCGATAAAGAGTGAGCTGCCTATCCAATCTACCCGAGCAAGTGAAGCTTTCCAAGTAGCATTGTTTTGGTGGCGGAGACGAACAGAAAACCTCATCATCAAGATGACAAGTGCGCAGATGGGAAGATTCAGATAAAAGATCCATCGCCAGTCTGCCTCCACGAGAGCTCCTGCGATAACAGGTCCGACGACCGCACCGACGGCCGAACTGGAGAGCACGATACCAAGATATTTTCCACGTTCCCGCAATGGCACCAGGTCGCACACGATGAGTTCCACCATCAACAAGATGCCTCCGGAACCGATGCCCTGGATGGTCCTGCCAGCAATAAACATGGTAGAGTTATTGGCGCCTCCCGCAATGCCGCTTCCCAGGGCGAAAAGCGCGACGGATGCCATCATGGGCGTACGACGTCCGAAAATGTTGCAGATCTGCGAAAGCGGTGGTTGAACAACGGTTTGAGCCAGAGCAAAAGTATCTGCCATCCAAACATAGTCCATGGAGCCAGAGGTCCGGATTTCCTGCGTGATTCGTGGAAGCGCTGTGCCCAAGACAGTGCCCTCGAGAGTCGCGACGAAACCGATGAGATTCAGGGAGAGAATAGCCATCCAGAAACGCCATCCCCTGGTTTTTCTCTGGTCAGTCGGTTCAGTGGATGGCATCTTGATAGGCAAGTGAATATTTCTGGGTAACGAGTTCGTTTACAGAGAAAGCAGACGAGGGTTTTCGTTTTGGGTTGTGAAAAAGAATCAATGATATAGGGGGACAAAATGTAGGAGGAAAACATATGGCTAATGGAACTCATGTCAATGTTACAAAGGTAATATCATTAGTGTTTATTGCTGCATTGATGAGGAAGGAGATGACGTCAATGCTTTCCGAAAAAGTGTCCGACAAGTCAGCACGTGACTATACCTACTTAAGGCAGGCCGTTGCAACTAGGGGTTATTTCTCCCAACATTCTACGAGCTTTTGAGACTTCAAGTCACAAGTAAACTTTAGTGGCTCTGAGCGAGCAAATTGCGTGGCCATGGAGATGAGTCGCCTTGAGTGACGAGTTCCACCAATGTCGCGCATGGCAGCAATTGATTGTTTCCTGTTTTCCCAATATTAAAATCGCCACTCCGCTATTAAAGAAATGCCTTCCTTTCGCTTCTTGAATCAATCTCGTGATGCACAGCTCCTCCTATTGGATATTTGGCGGCGACTGCCAACTCTCCGATTCACTGCACTGGAAATTTTCCGTGCAAAGCACACACGCATACACCCACTCTATTAGAGTCGCACCACTCTTGAACATTCCTGGACTCAGTTTATATACCTAAAGAATTGGGTCTGTCCAGTGGGGTTACGTTACGGGCTACTTTACGGTGACTGGCCGGAGAGTTGAGGATTAAGTCTCCGGAACTCTCCCAGTGGTTCTGCGCTCACCGGCCCCGCCGAATTCTAAGAAAAAAGAAGGTTGGGACTTGGAAATGCAGATTACGTCCACTTCTGGGCGCCCACGTACGTAAACTTAGATATCTGGACAGCAAATAATTCCGCCCGTCGTGTAAAGAAAGATATGGGAGTGACGGTGGATGCTTCCCTCGTAAATCATACCTTTCATCTACCGCCATGGAGCACATCGGTTGCGAATGTTCAGCTACAAGCCGCCAGCGGGTGGCAGACTGTCTCGGTCAAGAGAAGCTTCCCCTGGACAGGATTCTAGAAGCCGGGTCCGAACTCTGTATTATTTTCGGCTCGACGACGGACTGCAACCGCTGCATCAAGACGAAGCGTATTTCCAAGTGGTTGATCCAAATGACCATTCGACTTATCTGTTTCTACGAAGCGGCTATCAATCAGACCCTGCCGAGCAGGACACCACCCGCTACGAGCGGCGAGGCGAATTCGCTTTCTCTTCAGCAGCCAAGCACTACAATGGGCTTCCCAGAAATGAGGTTTGGGGAGGTCCACATCGAGGGGCCAGAGGGCCATCTTCTGATCAAGCTCGCGCTAGTCGAGGCGTGCTCGCACCTCAACGAGACGATACAGATCTGGAAGATGACGTCGGACGAATCGTTGGAAGCGGCCGATCAAAAACACCTTGTGCATTACAACGACAGAGTACTGGGTCGTTGTCTGGACTTGCTGGCGAAGCTGATAGGGCTGTTGCGCCTCGACGGACTCATGGCCGATCAGTCTTGACTACTCTCCACGTCACGTGAGGAGTGTTGAGATACGAATCAATACAGTGAGTGCAACATCGATTGGCCGACCGGTCTTTTTGCACCTTCTACCCTTGTAACACGGAGGGGAGGAACGTGTATGCGTACATAAGAGGCCGGAACCAAATATGCCAATCTTGCCTACCAATGTGTGTACAGGGAGGTCAAGCATCCGGATATCCGATGTCGCATATCGGCAGCTATTATGTATAAGGTGTCTGGTGCTTACGACCTTAGCGTCTGTATAGCGTATTCATACAAATTCAACAAAGCTGTAGCCCTATCCACACGATCAACGTGAAATCGAATCAATCATGATAATTCAGAACTACGAAGATAGCTGGTCACACGTATTGAAGTGCTTTTACACAAATTATATAATAATTAGTACTCAATATTTCATTAAGTACTTTACTTTAAGCTATAAAGTTTTCAACTTTCTTTTTATATAGTAAAACTACTAAGTAGCTAATACTACTTAAAGTATTATTATTATACTATTAAGTTAATACTTTATAACTTTACTATAATAGATATAAATAATTTGAAAGAAATTCTAAGTTTTAAATAAACTACTCTTTATTTTTAGCAATTTTAATATTTACTAACTTAGTATTTTTTATTTATTTGTTTAATTTTTAAGTATTCAAAGTACTTATTTTTAGCTTTATAAAGATACTTATATAATTTAAGTATTAGTTCTGATTTAGTAATTAATAATAGCAATAACAAATAGTTAATAAATAAGTTTATAGCTTTTTATGAATCAAATATTATGATTAAAGTTCAGTAAAAGTAATTATTTACTTTTTTCTATTTCACTTACTTATAAGTAGTAGTTAGTTAAAAAGCTTTTAATATATTATTTATATAGTATTACTTAAATAGTTTACAGTAAGTAAAAAGTAAAAAGCAAAACTTTAACTTTTTTTAAATTATTTCTCTATACTTTTCTATTATAAAAAGTAGCTTAATTTTTGCTTTTATACTAATTTATAATTATCTTATTACTCTCCTTTTCTTTTTTTATCTATTGCTAGCCTCCATTAAGGGTGTGGTACAATTACTCTATTTTAAATACAAAGATAGCTGCTCTAGTCCCACTACGTAGCTAGCTCCCGATATGCGACCTCCCGATACTCGACCTCCTGTAGGTGCAACAATGCTGAAATGGTTAACTCCATATGTATCAATGATCTACGTGGTACGCGCTGACCCTAGCATGTCCATCTCGAGGGAATGCAGATCTGTCTTACAGGAGGCAAGCTCGTCGTTTTTGACCAGATTCTTCCCAGGACATCAAACATCGTTATCATACAATTATCGTGAGATTTTGCCACAGATTATGACTGCGCATAGGGGTACTCAGATTTCGCAGATGTTTAGCACCCCGTACCCAGTCTCCTACGCGAACTCTTTAACATCACTATCAAGATCTCGTGATAGTGCCACGTTCAAAAGAGCAAAGGCTTAAAGATCAAGCTCTATTAGATGTGTGGGATTGACGTAAAAATTGAACGCGAGGAGAATGTGATAGCTTAGCAGCTGACGAATGGACGGAGTGATGTCTGATTGAACGCTCCACTTATTCAAAATCGACGAGCTTGCCTCCTGTATAACAGATTATACGTATCCCTTGCCTTGATTGTGTCAGGTTTGGCTTGATGCAAACATGTATTGGCACATGGCCAACGCGCTCGCTGGATTTGCATACCGCTGTTTTCACACCCACGGATCCCCATGACCGGCGTGGTCAGCAAGCATTTCACGAAAAATAGATTTTAGTTAGCTTCGCTTTCGGATAGTTTAATAAGTGGGGGGGGGGGGGGGGGGAGAGGGCAATGAGGGGGAAGTGTCCCTTCTATCTAAAATCGATTCACATGCGTATAAGAGTCGATCATTGATCGGTGGTTCTTCTGTACTGTCTCTTGACGTGAACCAGCCCAGTCCCCAAGAAGCTGACTTGGTTCAAACCGCTCACTATATACTAACCCAAGAGATCAAGTAAGCGGATGGCTACTACTACGGCTGGCAAACTCGGTTCGGGCCGGGGACCAAAGTACCGGACGTCGTGTGACGGCTGTCAAGCCATGAAGATCAAGTGTGGTCAGGAGAAGCCCTCGTGCCGCCGTTGCTCTACCCAGCGACTCGAGTGTGTGTACAGTCTCTCCCGTCGGATGGGACGACCGAGAGAAAAGCGAAACACACAAGACGGAACAAGTAGCCGCCAGATTCATCTCCGTGACACACCTCCCGGCGATGGGAGCTTGGGTAACGCCTTGAGCTCTCCTGCACCAGTCGCGCCCTTGGCATCTTTCGACGCGACGACGACGACGACGACTCCTTCACGGCCCAATGACGTGACCGTGAACGTCAACCACCACGTGACCATTGCTTCCCCCTTCCCAGACCCCGCCGATGATTGGCCCATCAGCCCTCCAGAGACAGAACAGCATGCTTCGAAAATGGGCACATATGACTCCTATCCGGCCGATTCACAGCCGCCGCCGCCGCAAACGAGCTCGCTGGAGGATTGCCTGCAAATGTGTTCGCCCCTGGGAATCAACGGCGCGACCGAATTCGCCGATCTGTACGACTTCCTGGAAGACACCATGCCTCCTCTGTACGACGATGCCTCCCAGAGCACAGCGCCTCGGCCTACGTCGAACGCGTTCGACCTGCAGAACCTGCCTCCTTTCACCAGCCTATCCAGCTTCATAGATGACCCTCCGTTGCAATCGAATCTCGGTGCTGCGCAAATGACACACACTGGGGACCCATGCGCTTGCGCGGCGGGCCCACCCTCCAAAGACCCTTCGCAAGGCGACGCGGCAGGCCTTTCCGACAACCTCGCTAACACTGTGTCGGACGCAGCCTCCAACCCGGACCAGTCGCCCGCTCTCTGCATCGCGCCCGAAAAGGACTTGTGGTCAACTTCGGGCCGCTCGATTTCCGAGCAAAACTACCCCGGGACTATTCGCCCCTTCGCTGCGACGCAGTGCACCTGCACCACGTCAGTGCTGCAGAGCATCGAAGCCGTCAAGGATACGAAGCGCAAGAGAGGCCTGGTGTCGCTCGATAGCGTCTTGACGCTGGAGGCGGGGAGCAAAAGCTGCATCTCCCAGCTGCTCACGTGCCGAAGCTGCCGCGCGGACACGTCCACACATCTCCTAGGCCTGATGTGTATCCGCATGGTGCTGGACCTGCTGCACAAGGCGGTGCGCGAAGAATTCGTCCCACGGAAACGTGCATCGCTCGCACTCTCGTCTTCCTCCTCCGCAGCTGCTGCCGCCGCCAACACCCTCAACCACAACAGGTGAAAGTGCCCTTTTCCTCTCTCCATTCCCTTCGCCTTCTCCCCTTTGCCCGTTCCTATAAAACTGATGGTCGGAATCGCATAGATCAGATCTCTACATCGGCATTTTCAAAGTCCCGCCACTCGTGCGTTCGCATTTCTTACACCGCGCGCTCCAGGCGCGCTTCCGGAAGCTCGCAGCAATGCTGACCGACTGGGAGCACCTCGTCCGCGGGGATGATCCGGCGGCGCGTGCTGCGGCGGGCTATGATTGCTTCTCGCAGGCGGCGGCGGTCGTGCTTAGGGACGTGGAAAGCGTGTTGAGGATGGTTGTCGGCTGGGTTGACATGGGGAGTGCGAAGGTTTGAAGAGGGGATTTGTGGTCAATGCGATACTTTGCTTTTATCCAATGTGATGGAGTGTGCATGCAAGACAGAGTTTTGTTTTCATCTCTCGGTAATTGCCTTCGGTCTTGACCAAGCAGAGAGATCAATGGATATTCCCGTTGACGGTATTGGACAGCGCCACTGTATCTGGTCTAAGCTCAATAGCCTTTGCCCACACATTTCTCATGTCCACCACGGCCGCGACCTTCCACGCCGTCCTACCAGCCAGGTCCCTCCACTCGGCCACTGTGCGCTCCTGGCCGTTCACCGCTGACATCATAGTAACGTTTCCATAACGCCAGATCCTGGAGCTGCGTCCATCATCCAAGACCGACTCGATGATGATCATCCTCGCGCGCGGCGTCACACGTATGGCCTTGCGCACCACGCGCAGAATCCTCATCACGTCCTCGTCCCCCCAATTGTGCAGGCACCACTTCATGGTGTAGATCTCGTACTCGGGGACCGCATGCAGGAAATCCCCGACGTGCAGGGCCGTCATGCGCGAGGCGACATCGGCGAACTCACCGCCGTGAGCAAAAAACTTGGGCCACACCAGGTCGACGACGGACGCGAGCTCGAGCAATGCGCCGCGAAGCTCGCCGTGTGCGCGCAGCAGGCTGTGGATGAAGGACCCCCCGCCGCCGCCAATGTCCAGCACGGTGGCGTCGCCGAGCTCGGCCCACGCATAGTCGGCGAGTAGGCCGGGGCTCTGCGCGACGGCGCTCGCACCCAGCGCACCGTGAAACTTTTCCTGCATTCCCGGCTGCTGCGCATAGTAGGCGAATAGGTTCTGATCCGAGGCGATGCCCTCCGTCATCTGCGCCGCGCTGCGTGTCTCGCCCGCCCGAATGGCGGCCGGGATGCGCGCGGCGAAATCGTAGAATTCGTTGCCGTAGAGCGAAACCCACCGGTGCCATTGCGTCCAGTGTTCTGATAGCAGCAGTGTTGACGAGGCGTTGTTGGCGTAGCGGCTGGTGCCGGCGTCGTAGGTGAAGATACCGTTATTGTAGAGCACGGGCATGATCTGCTTGAGGCGGAGAGGCTGGAGCGCACTGTGCGCCGCGAGCTCGTCGAGAGTTTGCGGGCCGGCAGCTAGAAGGTCGGGGATTCCATGTTCGACTGCGGCACAGAGACACTTTGTGTCTAGATAGGCTGGTGTGTGGTGTAAGTTCGGACAATTGATGGAGGTGGTGGAGTTCAAGTACCGAGGAAGCTTTCGGCCAGTTGCGTCGCAGGAGGCTGTACTAGACGAAGCAATCGGTCTGCTAGATCGATCGTGCGCGTAGCCAATTCGGATGATTCCTTGTCCGGCAAAGAAAAGTCGGAGGCCTGGAGTGTCGAGAGGCGAGTGGCCTGGAGCGGGCCCGACAGTGCGTCTATCGCTTCTCCCAACGCACCGTTCACCTTGGTCAAGACTTGTTCCATTGATGTTGATGAATGGCTGTTAGCAACACAGATGCATGTATTCATGCTACATCGTGAATGGAAATGACTGGGGGGTAACCTCTTGAACCGTGTAAAGGCTTCAGTTTCCGGTCGCCGACGCTAAAGTAGAGAGATTGAACTTGTCGGCAGCCGAGCTTCGTGGACATTTCCGTGATACACTGATCAATCAATGATGGTCAAGAGATTCTTTCAGAAGCGTATGTAAGTAGTGGCCTAGGCAGTCTTGTGCTAGTGCTCGTCTCTGCGGAGTCCAAAGGCAGCAGATACTCTTTTTTTTTCCAGCATGGATTAAAGAACAAGACACGTCGGGTAATTTGAGATGTCGTTACTGTCACGTGCTATAGAATATTTCCGAAGAATGTCTATGGTATACACATTAAAAAGAGGGTCGGCGAACGATGTCCATTCATACTTTGACCAGTATTCATGATCAAATGTCAACCACTAAGCAGCAGGCGGACCGACCCTCCATGATTCGGTGAAGCCACCGTCCCAAACGTGCCATCGTGAGAAACAGTGCTGACATTCTGACAGTAACATGTTACAAGGTAGGCGCTCTACTTGCTAAGCTAATACTATATAGCTTTTTTTAACTAGACTAAAAAGTAAGCATAAGATTCTTAAGCTAAGAACCTGTATAGTATAGTATATATATAGTGTTAAAGTAGGTGTTGTTAGGATCTCAGGATACCCACAACCTCAGCCTATCATCTAGTTCACATAACCACGCAAAGAAGACACGGTAGGTCGAAGAACGCCGTGAAGAGGCCGTTACTGAGACCTGGTCACGTGGGCGCTCATGGACGAGCGGCTAACCAAGCGACCAATAAAGAGTCGCTCGCCAGCGAGCGTACCCTCACGGTAAGCCCACGCCTCACCCACTGTGAGTGCTCATGGACGAGCGGAAAACCTCATGTATATAATCAGTAGACAAGAAGCCCTTATGGTTTCTTGTATTCACTCTAAGTTACAACCCACTTCTTGGAAATACAATCTAGTTGTTACTTCAGTGTTACCCGTGTTACGAACCTAAGAATGGGGATGCACAGGTTATGAAGGAAGGTAATTACAAGAACACTCACGGTCAGCAAACAGGACACTACGTATGAACCAATAGACTTCGCCACCCCGCACGTCACGTGGTCCCACGAGTCTTGGCGGAAAGTTGCTGTGGGACAAGTCACGTGTGTCCCACAGGGTCCTACGAGATCCCACGATATCCCATCTATGAAACCCTATGGGACATATGGGAACTATGGGACAAAATATGTATATAGTCAGTAGACAAGAAGACCTTATGGTTCTTGTATTCACTCTAAGTTACAACCCACTTCTTGGAAATACAATCTAGTTGTTACTTTATACTTCTACCTTTGTTACTTCAGTGTTACCCGCTAGTCATCCGCGAAACCCAACCAGAGTTCTCCAAGATCTCAACATTGTGAATACCCTTAAGATGTCTAGCTTCAGTACCACTGACCAGCCTACCCTTACTCCCGATATGGACAACGACACCCCTGTCAGCATCAAGACCAAACAACCTGACACCTACTATGGGGAACGTGTCAAGCTTGAGGAATGGATCCTGCAACTCGAGTTGCTTTTCAAGTTCAATGAAAAGATCGAGAACGACGACAAGGCCACCTACGCTGCGACTTTTATGCGAGGTGATGCCCATAAATGGATCGCGCCTCAGCTCACCAAATATCTGGACGACGATATCGAAGACGACGAAAACACCACTCTGTTCGAAAACTGGGGAGTGTTTAAGACCAAGCTCCGCCAGGTCTTCGGAATATCCAACGAGAAAAATAAGGCAGTGCGTGAAATTCAACGCGTCAAACAGTTCAAGTCTGCCGCCGACTATGCTGCGAAGTTCCAACACTACGCAGTCCAGACTGACTGGGATGACAACGCACTCATGGCACTGTATCGCCAAGGACTCAAACCCAAGGTCAAGGAAGAACTCATGAGGTCTGGTGTGGTTATGGACACACTAGAACGACTCTACGAGGAAACTATCCGCATTGACAATGACTTGTTTGAGTTAGCCGAAGAAATGAAAGGGATCCACGGTTATAAATCTGCCTACGGAAGGACTCAGGAAGCTGTTCGCTATTTTCCCCAGGGAAGAGGCCGCAGCGTCCCTGTTCGACCCAGGGTCAGATACACCGAGGAAATGGACTGGACACGTGACGTTAATGCAACGTTTCCATCCAAGGCTGGAGATAACAATGGAAGAAAGAAGTATGACAAGAAGAGCAAGGACCCTAAGGGGATAACCTGCTACGGATGTGGTAAAACCGGCCACATAGCTAGGAACTGTCGATCAAAGAACAAGGTCACACGATTTGTCAACGTAACGACCAAGTCTTCATGCCCCGGGGGGGATGAAGGCGAATCGGAATGGGAAATCCTAGAACCCACGCCGGGTGAAGGACGACTCATGGTGGATGACCCAGATTCGGAAAGCGGTCCCGAGCATCATGAAGATGCACCACCACCTAAGAAACGTCGAGCGGAACGGAACGCCCGACAAGCTGCTGCAAGAAGCAGGAATGATCGACGAGAGAAGCAACGTCTACATCTGACACAGCAGTTCTGGGCTGAAAATCCTACGTCAAGGAACTATGCACCACCAGAAGCTAAACAGATGTACATTACGAAGAATCCACGGGGATTCGGATCAGACTCGGAAAAGGAGTACTTATCTCCTGAGGAACCCGATAGCCCGAGAGGATCCATCGAATACGATGATGACGAACTCGCTAAACAAATTGAAGAACTGGATCTGCCGAACGAAACAGCAGATGGTAATTGGAAAACGAATCAAACCAAAACAGAAGTCTTAGACCTATGGGGAGACAACTACGTACAACATGTCTCAGAACACTGGCAAGATTGTTGGAAGTACGAGGAGGACAGCAAGAAAACCAAGAAACCTGAACTGCCATCCATGCGTCAACCTATGTACGACGTTGACTCACGAAACCAGAATCATGGACGACTACATTTCAGTGCTTGCATGTACGACCTTTGCTGGACACACCAGTCAGACAAAGGTGCTTCCTATTATCCAAAAAACAATCTGCACAAAATCTGTGGATACAATTGGACGAAGTGTCACAACGACTTCTGTCCCATCCACCTGTTCGATAAGAGACTTAGTTCAAACTTTCCAGGCAAGACACCAAAGCAAACAGTGGATATGCAGATCGCAATAAACCGACAATGCATCGGAGATAACACATGGCAAACCTGCTTATGCGATGATTGCGAACGCCACTATGACGCTAAATGCGCCAACGGATTCAAACCAGTTCATTCTTTTTTAGGGACACGCCTAGCACCAGGAATACATACAGAACCGTATGTTCAACGAACTCAGAGAAACTAGTTAGGCTATCGGTTGAGCTTAACGGACACCATTTCAGAGCACTACTCGATACCGGTTCTTCAGTCAATCTCGTGTCAAGCCACGTGGTTAAGAAAGCGGGACTTTCTACTCGAGGAAAACATGAGCAGTACGGTATTCGAGCAGTCACCGGGGAGCGCTTACCCAATGAAACTTGGGTCGATAAGGAAACTAACCCAACGTTTATGGAAATTGGTGGACACCGGGAAGAGATCATCCTAGACGTTTTGAAGATGGCCACCTTCGACGTCGTACTAGGACTCCCCTGGTTACGAAAGCATAATCCAGTGACGGATTGGTCCAAAGGGACACTTTCGTTTGCGAACTGCAAATGTGCACGCAGTTCAAAGCCTACGCACCGCGCGCCGCGAGTGGTAGATGAGAGGAGCGTTAACGCAACAACGCCATCGCCTAAGATACGCCCAGAGAGAGCGGTCGACTCCTTAGACACTGGTTGGGTACCAGGTCACGAGAAGAGAGTTAAGGAGACCAGCACAACTCCTGAAGTCCCTGTACAGTATCGGAAGTACAAAGCACTATTCGAGGACTTAGAACCTGAGCTTGAATTACCTAAGCATCAGCCCTGGGATTGCGAAATAATCCTCAAGGATGAATCGAAACTGCCGATTGACCCATTGCGCCCGAAATCCGAATCGGAGCTAGCAGCTATACGAGATTACATCAAAGAACGACTGGCTAAACGACATATCCGAGAATCGGAGTCGCCAGTAGCACACGAGACCCTCTTTGTAAATAAAAAGAATGGGAAACTACGAATGTGTGTAGACTTCCGCAAGACCAACGACAACACGGTAAAGAATAGGTATCCATTACCTAATATTGAAGAATTACAACATCGACTTGCGAAGGCCAAAATCTTCACAGCTCTGGACCTTAGAGACGGGTACCATCTGGTACGAATGAAGAAAGGCGAAGAATGGAAAACCGCATTCCGCACTCGTTATGGACATTACGAATATACGGTTATGCCTTTTGGACTCACCAATGCACCAGCAACGTTTCAGGCACTTGTGAACAACGTCCTTAGAGATCAACTAGACATTACCGTCATAGCGTACCTAGATGACATTCTAGTGTTCTCAGAGAACGAACACGAACACCAGAAACATGTGCATTGGGTGCTCCAAAAGTTACAAGAAGCAAACCTACGAGTACGACCAGAGAAATGCGAGTTTCACGCGAAACAAGTCAAGTTCCTAGGATTTGTTATCCGGGAAGGAGAAATCGAGCAAGACCCAGAGAAAGTCAAAGTTGTCAAAGAATGGCCCACACCAAAGAACATCAAAGAAGTACAATCGTTCATGGGATTCTGCAACTTCAACAGAAGATTTATCCAGGACTTCTCTAGGATCTCGATTCCACTCACACGACTTACGAGGAAGGAGGAAACCTTCCGCTGGAACGAAGAAGAAGACGACGCATTCCGGAAACTTCGGGAAGCATGCGCTTCTGCTCCAGTACTAATCATGTTCCAATCAGGAAAACCAATGAGAATGGAGACCGACGCTTCGGATCTCGCATTAGGAGCATGCATCACACAAGAAAAAGATGGAAAATGGCACCCTATTGCTTACTACTCAAGAAAGTTCACGTCAACGGAAGAACGCTACGATGTCTATGATAAAGAATTAATGGCTATTGTCGATTCAATTCAGCATTGGAGAATTTACTGCGAAAGTTGTTCTGAACTATCAATTTTCACGGACCACAAGAACCTTGTCACCTTCACGACCACAAAGGACCTTAATCGACGACAAGTCCGATGGGCCGAGAAATTAGGACAATACCAGTTCAAGATCATACACACTCCAGGAAAAGATAACGGAAGAGCTGACGCTCTCAGCCGACGAACGGACATCGCAGGCGAGAAAACGGAAGTACGACAAGCGATACTTAAGACAAACCAGGACGGAACCATAGGACCAAGTCATTTCCAGGAAGTCAATGTTACCATGCAAATTACCAACGATGTACCAGAAGAATGGCAAGAACGCATCATACGCCAACATCACGACGACCCACTATACGGACATCCAGGAATTAAACGAACCATGGAACATATACGAAGAAACTACGACTTCACGAACATGAAAGAGAAAGTCACACAGTACATTCAGGCTTGCAACGAATGTAAGAAGAATAAACATGATACACACGCAAAGTACGGAAAAATGCAACCAATTCCGGTGCCTACGACACCATGGGAAGATATTGCTATGGACTTCGTAACAGGATTCCCTGCATCACAGGACCCTGTCACAAGAGTGTGGTACAATTCGATACTTGTGATCGTGGATAGATTCACTAAGTACGCACTTATGATTCCATTCCATAAGAACTACTCAGCCGAGCAGTTAGGACATATTATCCTAGATAAGTTAGTACGAAACTACGGGATACCAAAGACAATCATCAGCGACAGAGACAAGCTCTTTACCTCCAATTACTGGACGACACTGATGGCAACAATCGGAACGAAACGAAAGCTATCAACAGCTTACCATCCGGAAACAGACGGACAAACAGAACGTACGAATCAAACCATGATTACGTACCTACGGCTATACAGCAACCAGAACCAGGACAACTGGATTTCCTTATTGCCTATGGCACAGTTGGTATACAACAACAAGTTATCAGAAACAACAGGCGAAACACCATACTTCGCAAACCACGGAAGACATCCAAATCTCTTTGAAAAAACATTTCCAACAATAAAAACACAGAAAGCGTTAGAAAACGCAGAACAATACAAGGAGACATACAAAAAACTGGAAGAAAACATGCGAAAAGCACAACAACAATCAATCTCATATGTTAACAAGAAAAGAAAAATGGCACCTCAGCTAAAAAGGGGGGATAGAGTATATTTGCGAACAAAAAATCTTCGGACAAAACGACCAAGCAAAAAGTTGGACCACGTCAAAGTCGGACCATTTTTAATTGATGCTGTTGTCAGCCCAGTTAACTACCGACTCCAACTCCCAGAAGATGCAAAAATACACCCAGTGTTCCACATAGCGCTGCTGGAACCTGCGAACCCCGGAACGCCACTACAAAATACATTCCACTACGAAACAGAAGAAGAAAACGAATTCGAAGTCGAAAGAATACTACAATGCAAGTTAGACCGCGGAAGGAAAGAATATTTGGTAAAATGGAAGGGATACCCACACGAGGACAACAGTTGGGAACCAGAGGCACACCTGGCGAACTGTCAGCAAAAAATCAAACAATACAACAGGAAAAGGAGACCGCCGCTGATCCAGAACAACTAACCTCAAGAAGCCAGTACGGCCTCGTCAAATAACGGATCACCCTCCAAAACAGAGGGCATGTACGAACTCCAGTCCAGAGCCAGGGTACCAGGCATCAACCCATCCTCAAGGTTGCCCACATCCTTGTTGAGTCCTTCCAACGCCTCAAGAGCTTCAATTTCTTCAACGAATTTTCCTGAGTCATCCATCAGTTGCTGCTCACGACGCTTAAGTCTTTTCTTCTGTTTACGAAGACGGTCCTTCTTCGCTCGCGCCGCAACCAGGGCCTCCAACGCTGCTGCCTCGGCTGCGTCCGCTTCTGACTACAGGAACACACGACGTTACGCCATTGCGATAGCAATTCCCACACTCCTTCTTCAAAGAAGACATGCGACACTCCAAACCCTTTTTCGAACAATATTGACAAGATACCATGGCGATTTGTCCAACAGCGTTTATCCGATCCCCAGTGGCGTGACGATGAGCGGTGCTTTTGGAAACCATGAGGTCAGTTCATGAGGACAAGAACTTGGAAGAAGGGGGTAGTGTTACGAACCTAAGAATGGGGATGCACAGGTTATGAAGGAAGGTAATTACAAGAACACTCACGGTCAGCAAACAGGACACTACGTATGAACCAATAGACTTCGCCACCCCGCACGTCACGTGGTCCCACGAGTCTTGGCGGAAAGTTGCTGTGGGACAAGTCACGTGTGTCCCACAGGGTCCTACGAGATCCCACGATATCCCATCTATGAAACCCTATGGGACATATGGGAACTATGGGACAAAATATGTATATAGTCAGTAGACAAGAAGACCTTATGGTTCTTGTATTCACTCTAAGTTACAACCCACTTCTTGGAAATACAATCTAGTTGTTACTTTATACTTCTACCTTTGTTACTTCAGTGTTACCCGCTAGTCATCCGCGAAACCCAACCAGAGTTCTCCAAGATCTCAACAACCCGCTAGTCATCCGCGAAACCCAACCAGAGTTCTCCAAGATCTCAACAGGTGTATACAGCCTCTCTTTATAAGCAACCTTGCTTTGTAGTTATAACGTACGTAGTTTATTATATAATAAATTAGATGCTTTATCTATGCATTATAAAGTAGTTACGTAAAAAGTTAAAGACATTTAGCTTATGAAAAGTATAAATAGAATTACTACTATATTTAAAAGGCTTTTTACTTGCTTAACTAAATGCATTGAAAAACACACGTTTTTATTTTTAAATAGTAGCTTATTAGCTTATTATCTAAGTTGCGCAGCAATAACAGTATATAACTAGTCAATTAAATAGCTAAAATTCAAACTACAGCTACGCAATATAGATGTTACGAACCTGAGAACGGGGGCGGACGCAGTTTATGAGGAAGGTAATTACAAGAACAATTACGGTCAGCAAACGGGACACTTCATAAGGACCAATGGGCTCCGCCACCCCGCACGTCACGTGATCCCATGGCGGGCGAAGCCGTCGCCGTACATGAAGAGGTGGTGGGACGAGGACCTCACGGCGCTGCGGAAGTCGTACACGTACTGGAGAAACCGGGCGTGCACAATGAGACGGCAGGGACGCGTGGACGCAGAGCTGTTCGACACGGCCACACGAGCGAAGAGACTCTTCCACCGGACCGTTCGACGGCACCGGAAGCAGCACTGGGAAGCGTTCCTCGACGACAGCGACAACGTGTGGAAAGCGGCCAAGTACCTGGAATCGCAGGCGAGCAGCGCGTTTGCTAGGGTCCCGCCGATCAAGAAAGCGAGCGGGACGGGAGAGGTGGCCACGGAGAATGAAGAGATTGGAGAAGAGCTGCTGCGGGCGTTCTTCCCGACCCCACCGCTATGCGAACCGGAAGAAATTCCCACGGCTTACGATCAATTGCACTGCGAGCCAATCTTCAAGCACGAGGTGAAAGCAGCCGTCTTCAGGGCGAGCCCAGACAAAGCGCCGGGCAGAGATGGGATACCCGCGCGGGTGTGGAGAGAGGTGTCGCCCGTCCTGGGCGACGAGATTACGTTGCTGTTCGTTCGCTCGCTCGAGACGGGGAAGGTGCCGAAGGAGTGGAAGATTGCGAAGATCGTGCCGCTGCAGAAGCCGAAGCGGAGGGACTACACGGTGGCCAACAACTACCGACCCATCTCGCTCCTCCCCACGCTGGGCAAGGCGCTTGAGTCGTTGATAGCAGAAAGGATAGCGTACCTGGTGGAGGAGCACGGACTCCTGCCCAAAACACACTTTGGGGCGCCGATTTGACCAATTAAATCTGTGCCAGTAAACGAGCGCTTATTGGCCAAACCCAATAATTGACCTCGGCGGCAGTATATCAACGCGTCCCACCCCAACTTAGCTGTGGCACTCGATGCTATATTATTCCATGATTTCTGCGATATTAGACAAAGAACGGAGTCGTTCCTAGACAGTATCAGCAGAATCATCTCAAACTTGGAGAAGCCCGCTATTTCAATACGGGCCCCACTGCGGGAACTAAATTCGGGAGCCATGGCACATACGCAGATCAACCATGCCATTTGCCCCGAAACATCCTCAGCGCCTCTAGGGCAAGTTCTGAAGGCGTTGAGTTTCACATGAACAGACAAGATAATGAGCAAACAACAATATCAAAAAGGTGTAGGAATACGACCTCTTTGCTCTTCATTGATTATTTCTGCAACTCATGGGCTTGATTTCAGGTCGGGCTGTGACCTTGTTTTGATCTGTTTAATGCGTTCTAACATGACATCCGCCAAGTCGTTTGAGGAAAAAGAGCTGTTTTCAGCTGACTCCCGAATCCTTGTCGCAGTCTCCACTTATTCAAATGCCTCTTCATCTTCCGACACAAGTTTTGGCGTTGGTGTACGCTTCCTCTTGGACAAGAACGGAATGTTCTTTTCCGAAGAAATAGGGCTAGAAGGTGCTTCTGCAGTCTTTTCCTCCTCTTCTGCCTCTGCCAAAAGGCGCGCCAGTTCTGCATGGGAAATCGCGATCGCCCGATCGTTGGTTGCGCTTATGGTATCGTCCGGGCAAAAGTCTGAAAGTAAGAGGCACATGGACCCCTCAGATGTACCTGAATCTTCTATTGAAAATGGCTGCTCCTCAATCTCTGCATGTGCCTCCCTTTGCCAATCCCCTGTTTGTTCATCGCGAACCAGCCTATGACGATATATAGAATAGACCGCCGTGCGAGGCGGCAACGAGTGAGTAGCACGCTTACCTGGATCTCGGTATTCCAAATCTATAGCCACCACAGTCTTGATGCGGCCCTTGGTGCGCTCGATATATGATTCGGCGAGGCGCGGCAGGTCGCGACGTTTCTGTGAGTTGGCAACTTCGATTACCAGAGGCGGATACTTGGTGCCCGTGAAGCGGAACGATCCGTCCGGGGACTTTTTCCCCTCTATCGAAGCATCACTAAATCGAATGTCCGATGTGGTCGCCATCTTGATACGCTTTATTACTGGGCGTGTCCCTTCCTGCACCGCGAAATTTTCAAGTTCCCGGGCAATCACCTCTTGTAGCCTGATGGCAAAGATGTCATGCAACGGCGAAGGCATGCGGAGAACAAGTTCGCCCTCGACTGAGTCGTAGTCGTATCTGAGCTTGTCTGCGACCCAGGCTCCAACGTGGGCGTCTTTCTCCAACTCATTCTGCAGCACCTGATACCCCCTTGGTGATATTCGAACACTCTCCCACGTATTTTTCAACAACTCCCCTTGGTAACGCTGTTGTATGCGATGGTATAAGCGACGAATGAGGTGCGGTAAGGGTCGAGGTGAGGAGTCGGCAAGGACCGTAGCTGGCGGGGAGATCGGCAACGACGTGTCGGCGTCTCCGGGTGCAGAAAGCGTCGGGCTCTCTGGAGGCGTTCTTACAGCACGTAAGAGGAGCTTACTCGCGGATGCAGTTTTATGTGGAATGTTATCGGTGCTCATGGCATGAAGTTCATGATAGGAGTAACTGTGGTGCGGACGGTGAACATGACGCTGGAATCGGTGGAGACGCCAAGAGCGGCTATAGTAACGCTCGGACAACTCAAGCGATCCTGGCTGTGGCTGTCGCGCCGAGCCTATTGATGCAATCGCGCAACAACTGAACAGCCCGGGAGACTGTCTTGATCCCACGAACTGTCTTTTGGCTCCTGCAGTGGGTCTGACTGAGTTCCCTAGTGCGGATCCAGCGCTTATTAGAGAGCCTGCAGAAGCTCTTACCACACCTTGCAGCAACCACTCTCCTTACGTGTGAGCGTCAGCTCTCTTTGTCACGATTCGTCCTTCAATTCTTCATCAAACCCTCAACATATCGCCTACAGGACAAGGTCAGGGCCGGTGCGGTTCGGCCGTTCTTTGAGGCGAATGGTGGCAAAGTGCCTTAAGCTTAGGGCGGCATGCACAAAAGAACGGTAATACGGACAAGTGCACAAACTCGGAAAAACATACTTCCATCCTCAGCCTCATGTGCCAGCTTAAGCGGGGCTTTCTCCACTTCACGTTTCTCGATATACTTAGCTCTAACGTACTTACACGATTGCTTAAGCTACCATCTTATACCCGGCGCAAGGTTTATCTGGCTACCTAAACGCTACTGTGCCGGACACGACCTCAAAGTTGCTTCGCACGAGCGAAATGCCTGCAGCCGCGTTCAAGCGGGGACTTGCACTGTACGATCAGCAGGAGTACAGCGAAGCGGAGGTGCAGTTCCAACAAGTAGTAGACGGGCAAGAGAGGTCACTCGGCAGAGACTATGAAGGCACGCTCTACAGCAAGCACTGGCTAGGACGCGCACTCTACCATCAAAAGAAGTACAGCGAGGCAGAGGTGCAGTTCCAACAAGTAGCAGACGGGCAAGAGAGGTCACTCGGCAGAGACCATAAAGACACGCTCAACAGCAAGCACTGGCTAGGACGCGCACTCTACCATCAAAAGAAGTACAGCGAGGCAGAGGTGCAGTTCCAACAAGTAGCAGACGGGCAAGAGAGGTCACTCGGCAGAGACCATAAAGACACGCTCAACAGCAAGCACTGGCTAGGACGCGCACTCTACCATCAAAACAAGTACAGCGAGGCAGAGGTGCAGTTCCAACAAGCAGCAGACGGGCGACGGAGGACACTCGGCAGGGACCATGAAGACACCCTTGCCACCCTAGGTCTGCTACACAAGGTTAAGCTAGAGTCAAATGCGGCTTTATCTCTTCCGAGTAACAATGCTACTTGGCAGACCCCAACCGGTCGACTTGAAGACTTTTTTTCCAAGAAGCGAGATAAGCGAGACCCGTATACCGATTCAGAAATTAATAACATATCGTCGCTGTTGACCCTTTCCAGTCCCCAATGGGGCAAGGTGCCGCGGACATATATTGTTCTTCGCACTATCGGACACTTGAACCTCCTTCAGGACGTTATTAATCTTGGCTTTTCCGACTTCTGGTTTCCAGTCACTGAACAAAGCCTGCCTGGGTGTTTGAGCCCAAGTGCCCGTACAGCATTCGTTAACGCTCAGAAAATCGTGCTGACGAAGTCAATCGATCTTGAAAAAGGCGAAAAAGGACAGCACTGCCACTTTAAGCAAGGGGACCCTCTCCCTTTTGAACTGAAGGGAATCCTAGGCACCGGCGGGTTTAGTCAGGTTGACAAAGTGTTTAGTAAGTTCAGCTCTAAGGAGTATGCGAGAAAACGAGTCCTCCGGAGTGCAGCCTTTAGGGGCCCTAAAAAGGAAGAGATGAAGCAATTTAGTGCTGAAATCCAACTTTTAAAGCGCCTGAAACACCACCACATCGTGGAGTTTGTTGGGAGCTATACAGACTCCAAATACATCGGCCTGATCATGTCACCGGTTGCCGAGATGGATCTAGGCGCGTACTTGAAGCAATGCGCCGCTCCTAGTCACCCTGAGCTACGAACCTTCTTTGGCTGTCTAGCTACAGCACTTGAATTCTTGCACGAGCAAAAAGTGCGGCACAAAGACATTAAACCTGGTAATATTCTTGTGAACTGTGGCAATGTTTTGTTTGCAGACTTTGGCCTGTCTCTCGACTTTACGGATGCAAGTGGAAGCACTACTACCGGCATGACCTGGAAGACCCCGAGATACTGCGCGCCTGAAGTTGCTGAGTATGAACCTCGGAACACGAGTTCTGACATCTGGAGCCTAGGCGTAGTCTTTCTAGAGATGGCTGCTGCTCTGAAGGGGAATACTCTCCAAGATATGGATGAATTCTTTAGGCAGCACGGATCACAGCAGACGTATATCCGCACTAATATGGCTGCTTTGCCTAGGTTTGTCGCGATGCTAGAGGGGACAGGAGAATCTTCGGACAACGTAGCATTTACTTGGATCCAACAGATGCTATTCGCAGAGTATAAATCGCGTCTAACTGCATCTTCTCTAGTCGCGTCTATTATAGAGAGCAAGAGCGTGGGTTTCTGTGGGATATGCTGCGCATCTCCCGAAGTAGATTTCTCTGATTAGATAGATGAGTAGTAAGGCACATATAGGACGTGTAAAGGGTTAAGGTATTTCCAACGAAGCAACGTACTACAGGTTTATACGAGTGTCTGTGAGTCAAAATGTTAGTAGATTATAGCTAGTCCGCTCTTACTTTATGGAACAAAGCTACTTTCTACTGGGACACTTTTACCTTGTTGTAACAGACGCTGCTTTTAGTTTCTTGCAGCTTGCCACCACCCGCTAGGAAGATGGCCGGCCCGCACCGGCCCTGACCTTGGGTTATGGCAAGAACGGGTCGGCCACCTTCGCCACTAGCGGTAGAGGTTTAAAGTACATTTCACCCAGGCCACGATTTAGGACGGCTTGTAAGCGAGTTGCTGCATTTAGTCTATACTGTTTTTGTACTACTTTTAGCCTGCCGCTTTAGACGTAAGCTATTTACTAAGTATGTTGCTTTCTTCCTTGCTGTTACTTTCATCCTTAAGTTGTAAAGTGTCAAGTCGCCATGACGTCAGCGTTTCGCAAGAGAATACAGTATCGGAGTGTTCAATACCTAGGACTCTTCCCTGCAGCCTGCAGCAGTTCTCAAGTAACAACACTGCTTTACTTATGGAACCCCGGGATTTTAACGTGAATGCGAGGTTAATCATGCTAGTCAGCGTGTCGGGATGCTCGTCCCCAAGCACCCTCTTTCGCATCTCCATCACTTGCACCTCCAGCTCTTCGGCCTCCTTCCATCGGCCCTGATTACAGTACGTTGATGCCAGGTTGGCTATGCTAAGCAGTGTGTCGGGATGCTCATCCCCAAGCACCCTCGAGCTCGTCTCAATCACTTGCACAAACAGCTCTTCGGCCTCATTGTATTTTCCGTCGCTCAGTAGCGCCTTAGCACATTTCCAGTCCAGCTCAAACTTTTCTGTGCCTTCTTGGTTGCAGCAAGTATGCGACAAAGCGTACTTCGCATGAGGCAGCATCCGTCTCCACTTACTTCTATTACCGTAACTATCGTTGGGGAACACCCTACATAGTCGGGTAATAGTTATCTGGGTCCATTCGCCTAGTATCCCTCGCTTCCACATCCACTGACGTAGAGCGCCTTGTACTAGCCGGTGTAGATCGAGTGCAGACTCGGCAGGCCGCCTCGTAATCAGTTTGTAATTGTTAATAATCCGTATAGCATCCTCCCTTTCGCGAGACGAGGGTGCTTCTAGGAACTCGAGTAGGATGTCTTTTCGGTCAACGCACGCCGCAAGAAAAAGGTACTCGGCTGCCAGCAGACTATCATGGCGGATCTGCTCGATCGAGAGATGAAGCGTCGTAGCTACAGAACTGTCCCTGTTGTATTCCTGTAGCTTACTGTCTAGTGCATTGCTGATGCTATCAAGGTCCGTCTGATGTTGCTTAGATAGCTGCATGCGGTAGTCCTGAAGCGTAATGTTTCGAATATTAATGTAGGCCGCTGCCTGCACAATTGCTAGCGGGAGATGCGACAGCTCTTGCAGCAGAAGTTCAGCGTGCTGTTGTTCGCTCTTTAATACCGGAGTGTCTAAGTATTGCTCCAACATGCTTTGAGCCGTGTCCTGTTCCATTTCCTGTAGCTCTATAATCTCATGAGATGCTAGGGTTCCAGCAGCGTCACCACTGGTAGTGGTAAGGAGTATAGAGCAGTGTTCAGATTGTGGTAGACAATCTACTATACTGGCATCGCACCCCACAGAAGTCCCATTCGAACTTAGGTTGACGCTATCCGCGTTGTCAAAAATGAGCAACGACTGCCCTGCGTCCCTCCTACTCAAATGCAGCTTCACAATCTGTCTAACGTCTGCCTTCTCATCGTCCCAGCCAGGAATCTCGAGCTTCCGTGCAATATCCATGAATGAACGATGTGCTCCGTCTACGTTGCTCGCATCAATCCAAAATACAGCACGGTCTTTGTTCTGTTGCCTAGTTCTGTAGGCAAGCTCGAGTGCCAGCTGTGACTTGCCAGTCCCTCCAGGGCCTGCTATCACCACGATTGCAGTTTGGTTGCCCTTAAAGAGCCTTGCCTCCAGTTCAGCCAGCTGTGACTCCCGACCAACAAAGTTATCGTTTTGCGAGAACGGGACAAGAAACGGCGCGCTACTGTTTAATTCAGCTTCGAGACGTATCCGTGCTCTCTTGCGTCCCTCGCCACAGGATGCAGTTAGTATAAACGTCCAGTTAGTATAAACGTCCAGTTAATATAAATCTCCAATTGTATGAATTAGAAGTTTGTATGAATCAGAAGTTTGTATGAATTGAAAGTTAACACTAATTGAAGTGTGAGTTCACGATGCATGGCGTTGTGGCAGCAATGTAACCGATGGGCACTTGAAGCATAGTTTTGCATTGCTTCCCCCTCCTTTTTGTAGTACCTCAATCAGCTTTTTAACGTTTCTGTTAGATCTAAACAGGCTCTTTGGAGACTATGTCTTAATGCAGGCGGCCGCCCCTACTGTGGCTGTGCTCATCATTAATCAGGTTTCCTTCAATTTCCTGCACGAAACCTTTCCTGCCCGTTCCTATTGTAGCGCGATTCGACACTGCCACGCCTCCTACATCAGTATAAGTGGCAAGAAGCTTTTTGGGAGAGTCACTGGCTACCACTAATTCTTCTCAGCATTCTTTTTCTTTCTACTGTTCATATTTGTCGGTAGCAGCTAATGTCTCCGCTGCTGGCCAAGCTGGTCACGTAAATCCCTCTATTTTGCTGTAGTTAGATGAGGAGCGGAACCCACAGGGAGTGGCTGCCTGCTGCCTGTAGTAAGACGAACGTCGGACTGCTGGGAAGTCTCACTAGCGTCCGAACTGGAGAGAAACTGGCTCGGGGTAGCTTGAGTTGTCTCGCAGGATGGAGCAGGTAACGGCAGCCTGTGTGGCAAGAGCTTTGACTGGATGTAGTCGAGATCCTTAGCTTCTGTAGTCGCAAGTAGGGACAGAAAGGCCCTGATTGAGGACAGAAACTGCTGCTGGAATAGCGGAATCGTCATCAGGACACTTGACTTAAGTTACCTCTTCTTCTCTTATCCGGATATGTGTGAGATCCAGAGACGGCTCACTAGTATTGGAGTTCTTGCCTTGTGTAAGCCATACAGTAGTGTTAGGAAGCGAATCTTTCGGAAGCAGAAGTAAAGGACACTTGGGGTATATTTAAGTAGAGTGCCATGCGGCAGGGTGAACAAAAAAACCGCTGCTATTAAAAGGTGGCAGCTCAAAAAGCACTTCAACATTCTAATAAGAGCAAGTGACAGAGCCCCTACCGTGACATCACGTGAAATGCCGACGGTGTCTCGGATCCGACACTTCACCTTTCCTCAGTCTGGCTTAGCAAGGCAATGACGAAATGAATCGCATGTTCTCTTTGGCTTGCTAGGCCTATTTGAGCCTTGAAAATACTGGAGTGACCTCAATTTCTTACACCAGCAATTTTATACCGCAGCATCCCATGAAATGCCGACGGGTGTCTCGGATCGCAACGCCTTCTGCTCAACTAGGACTAGTGGTCCCATGTGAAGTCGAGAACACCCCGGCGCATGGGACCGCTAGGCTTGTTTGGGCCTCAACAGCATCAGAATACTGTGCCATCAACTTCTTGCACCAGCAATTTTGTACCGCATCGTCCCATGAAATGCCGACGGGTGTCTCGGATCGCAACGCCTTCTGCTCAACTAGGACTAGTGGTCCCATGTGAAGTCGAGAACACCCCGGCGCATGGGACCGCTAGGCTTGTTTGGGCCTCAACAGCATCAGAATACTATGCCATCGACTTCTTGCGCCAGCAATTTTATACCGCAGTACCACATGATACGCCGACGGATGTCTTGGACCTGATGCTTCACATTTCCTCAGTCAAGCTTAGTGGGACCATTTCGACGTGAATTGAACCCTTCACTCGCGCCCACTATACCTGATCAGGTTACAAAGTATGGCAGTGTCATATGTCCTTGACATCACCGGCTGGCCAACTGCTTATTGCTGGGATAATGGAAACAAGAATTGATAGATTCGAGTGACACTTCACAATAGGATGATATGATAATAATGCCTTCATCCGAATTGAAAAGCTCGCGGATAGGGGGAAGCCTATCCCCCTTGATTTATCGAGCGGCAGCCAGAAGCTGCTCGTCGGACTCTCATACTCTAACGTGCTTCCCTGGGTCGGGAGACAACCGCCGTGGGGAGACACTTTGCAAACCGGACCTCCGGCATCCTTTCTTTGTGAGCTGGCGAAGCTGTAACCATATGCACCAATTCTATAGCTTTCAGTCCCTTATTAACTGAGTCTCCGATAGAAATTGACGCAACGTTGGACGTGCTGTTGTTCATTTCATAAACGCAAAAAACGAGTCCTCCTACTTACCCCCATGTCCGTCTTCGACCATGAAATCTTTGATGCATCTCGATGAGCTGTCGAAAAAGTACATTTGCGAAACAATGTGACCTTGGAATTCAGAGATATTTTGACCTTCCCAATGCATGTGCCGGAAGTTCCGTTGCGAGCAACGCGAGGTCCCTTGAAAGCCTCCCGACGTGGCGAGACGGCCTCGCGTATTTAGTATACGCCGTTCTGTATTAACGCTCCAGCCGTAGCCTTGTGCCTTACCGTACTAAAAGCTGCGCTAGCTCCTCTGTGACTGTCCCCCACGGCCGCTTTGTATGATCGCCGAGTGTAATTTACAACAATGCCCGTTTTTCTCTGTAAGCTAAGTCTGAGACTAGCTCGAGTTCGGAATGAGAGGATCCTATTCCGAAGCATCCCACACTTACTAGCCACAGCGATGACTAACCCCTACATCTTCTTCCATATCGTTTGTCTAGCGGTGAACCCTTCAACTATCGAAGCGCCGCAACACCGCAATCCTCCAGTCACCCCTCACATTCCTTCTACGTTCCATCGCACAATGGCGCTCTTCTGCATTCGCAGCATTTGCAATGTTCGTGTCACTCACACCGGGCGCACCTCTGTCGCGACACGACTGTAGCTGCATTGCGTAACGGCGGACAACTGGCCAGCACTCCAACCGCCTTCGCCGATCGTAAACCGTTCCTTGGTGGTGTGACAAGATAACACTTCGAAAGCTTGTACAACATCGCTTCGCGTTGTCCGAGGTCGGATGGGTGCAGGTTGCTCCATTGCACAATGTTGAGATGCGATGGATGGGGGGTTGGAACCCAATGTAAGGAGTAGAGCGTTTTCGTAACACTTGAGGTTCGGTGTACAAGTTACGCAAAAGTCAGTCAGAGCAGGAATCCTGTAAGACTGCAATAACTTTGTGCAACGTTGTCGAGAGCGTAAATGGGCAAAGGCTGCCTCAAGCTGCGCGGCTCATTAACAGATGAACTTTGCGAACCCGTTCGAACCTCAACCTACGTACGCCTCTACAATGGTTAGTGATAGCAGCATCTCTTCGGTACCTTCCTCGACTCCACCCTCCTACCCACCGAACACGGGTGCCAGTCGTTCTGGCAATAGCGCGACAGCCGTTACGTCCTTATACGATGACCGAAAACAAGCGGACAGGACGGCTGTGATGCAAGCGCTCGCAGATCCAGCGCTTGCGGAATTGGTGGATTTGATGGAAAGAACGGCTAGGGCCTGTAAAGTGAAGCGGGTTAACGGCGGCACATACTGGTATGCAAGTCAAGTTTGCAGAAAGGATTCACTGACCCTAATACGGTGGCGATGGCAGAGTGCTGGGTTAAAATTAAGGGACCACCAAACAATCCGTCAGTTGAACGATGATACCTCGAATGGAACCTAGGAGGGGATCCTGTGCTGGTTGTAGACACAGTAGACTTACTGATTCGGACGATATCGTGAGCTTGAGCTCAGGCTTTCCTATGCTGGGAGAGACGATGAAGCACCGCTGGTATCTATTCGTATCCTGTGGAAGCTTATGAAGTAGACTTATTCAAATGCTACTGTATGAGTTGGAGCTGTATCATGGGTGTCAAAAGCTCAAAAGTGACTGTGGAAACTGCATGGGCTTGGAAGGTCTTTTGAGTCAGACTTTGCCGTGATAGGTTAGCGCTCAGTAACGGCAGCGATCTGGGGTGGGTCCCACTGCGGGAACTAAAGGGAGCCATAGCACGTACGCAGATCAATCATGAAATGCCATCTGTTCCCAGAACATCTCCATCGCCTCCAGGACAAGACCAGGGCAGGAACAGGTCGGCCGTCATCCCTAATAGTATTGCTGACATGTTTGCCAGATAGCCAGCTCTCTTTGTTCACTTTACTGTAATCGAACAAGCGCACAATAATCCACAAAACTACAAGATTCTCCTGAGCACTTAACGTGCAGGTTAAGTTCTCGGTTAGTGAAGCAGACTCCTTTGATGTGCTGGTCCAGCGCGTTAGAGTCACGCTGTGAGTAAGCCGTGACCATATTGTCATACACGCCACTCGATTAAGATCTTATGGTGCCTGCATGCAATTCATCTCGACCTGCAAAGAAATCTGTATGTGATGGTATCTTGAAGGTCGAAAAAGACTCATGTTGCATGTCCCATCTTATTCTGATTTCCCCGCTGTCCATCGCTCAAGCCCAATGCATGCCCCGCACCAGCCCCGCGTGGCATTCAATAGACATGCAGGGTGGGCGCACTTGTGGATTGACGCTATCTGTATTGATCAAAGGAACGATCAAGAGTGCAGCGCTCATGTACGCGTTGTGGACGTCATCTACCAAAACGCCTTTTCTGTCTCGGTATAGCTAGGACTTCCTCCTGCTACTGAGAGGTACCGAACGCTTTTCGAACCTATTAAGACGCTCAATGACGATGGCTTCGGTTGATTCGATTCAGTTCAAGAGCTATCTAATCGACCTTATTGGGGTCGATTTTGGGTCATCCGAGAGTTTTTGTTAGCACTGGATGTGAACGTTTACTGTAGAGGAACTTGAATGAACTGGGGCGACTTGAAGGATTTGCTCGGACGGCAAACAAGATGGGCAGATTACCTTCTGTCAACCTTCAATCATCATCATGATACTGGCTCATGGGCGTCGTGGTCACTCCTTGTAGGACGGCACCTAGGTCGGTGTCCAGAATTACAGCGGCCTCTATACAAACTCATCATCGACCACTGCAATTTGCAATGCAAGGACCTAAGAGGAAGATTATTTACATTGTTGGGACTTGTTACTCCTAACGAACGAGGACTCCTTGACCGTTTCCTTCCCGACTATGCAATGGGTAAAGATAATGTTATAATCATTGCGTTGTTACAATACTTAGGAAAGAGTAACAATGAGCGACTAAAAGGACGAGACTACGACAGGTCGCTTTGATCATTTGATGGAGTCTTCCGTTCCCGCTGCTCTAGTACTGTTTTTACTTCCCTGAACTGCACAGGCTGGTAAAGATATTCGTTCACGCCAGCGGCGAAAGCATTTTCTTTGCAATCGTCGCGCAAAAGCCTACTAAGTGCAACTATATAGGCCGAACTGACGGGATGAGGCGTTGATTGAGTGACACGTCGTTCGATTTCGATGCGACGAATATTGCGTGTCGCGGTGAAGCCGTCCATAACAGGCATGAAAAGACCTGTGTGCAATTAGCGTCGGTTCCCGGCCTGAGATTTGAAGGTATATAATAGGAGTCAGACACGTACCCATAAAGATAACATCAAAGCTTTTCATACGTTCCTCCACTGCTTGAACAGCCAATGAACCATTCTCTACGAGTTGAACGCTGGGGCAGTTGATTTTACGTAAATAAGCTCCCAGGACTTTCCTGTTTATCGGGTTATCCTCAACGACGAGGATATCGAGATTCGGAAAACCCGAGCTTGAGTTGTCGGCAGAAGGTCCAACAACATCACATGCAGAGCGGTTTGGGAGAGTAGTATTACTTGTCATCTTAAGGGCTTTCTGCCTTCGCTAAGAAGGCGTACGGTGCAAATAGGCGTTACAAAAGCTGGATGTATCTAATTATCGGTAAGCTTATAATTGACTTCTGCATAGGAGTAAGGGAATAGCACTTTTGTAGCTCGTAGCCTTAGATAGAGGGTTAAAAACGGCTAATCAGAAACCTCGTGGAGGTTCTGATCAATATCTTAATAAAACTCTACAGGTTGCCTGGAACATTCCAACAGCTCGTAGGCTGACTAATCTATCTAACCTTTTTAGGGTGTGGCAAATCGCAGCAAAAAGCGTTGCCGACAGGTCATATTGCATTCTTCGCTACTGCCTATCAGCTTGGAGCATTTACCACCAGCCAACTAAACGCTCTTAGCGTAGGAAATGATTTTGAACGAAACATTCACAATAGCAGTCACTGAATTGTTACTCAACAACAACCCTGATAGATGTAGACATAGATACAGTAGTCCTTGTATAATATACCGCAGAGTCTCGTAGTTAATAAAAACGCCGTTCCATTTCCCCTAAGCCGTAATTGGGTAACAATGATCGCTTCATTATCCCTGTCCAATCGTAACTTGACCTCTGCTGTCTTTGTCCAATCGCAGTTTATACAAAACAAGATTTCACGGCATTTACTATGCTGAATTTAGCTTTCTGTCAAAGCCCGTCTCAGTCTGACTATAGTTAGCATGTGGCCACAATTC
Source organism: Periconia digitata (assembly GCA_948474695.1). Taxonomy (NCBI): domain Eukaryota; kingdom Fungi; phylum Ascomycota; class Dothideomycetes; order Pleosporales; family Periconiaceae; genus Periconia; species Periconia digitata. The sequence continues at coordinate 593,545 of CAOQHR010000007.1, read as the reverse complement.
GCATTCGAACTTCCAATCTAACACTTCGCGGATGATCATAGTACAACTGTAACTTGGATTTGTACAAAGAGGCAATCTAATTGCTGTTTACGAGGTCTATGTAGAGGTGCAATAATCATGTTTGTTTCTGGCGGCGATTACGGGGCTCGTAATCATCATTATCATCGCCCCCTTCAACCATTTCTACCACGAGGTCTTCTCTGCTAGTGACTGCTGCGTTCAAGCGGGAAGAAAAGTGTGAGAGGTCATTCCAGTGAATTAGCCCCAACTCATATCTTGCCCTCATGTTCGGGTTGGATCTCTCCATTCTGATTTTGCGACTTACATCGGCCCTTGCTCTTTTGATTTGTGGATCGACATTGTCTATGAGCTGACGTGCAGCCTTCAAGGTCAAGAAGCCTCCATTGCCTAGGCTGCTCACGACTGCTGTCTCGATGGACTCTCGGGCCCAATACGGATTAACCAAGTACGCATACGCCAGAAATTGATTCCAGCTGTTCTGGACTTCCTTGTCCAACTGCTCCTTGTGGCTTGAAGATGTGCAGTCAACCATAGATGGCTTATCGGTCTTTTTGCTTGACTTTTGTCTCAGCCTATCCTTTCTGTTATTGCAGGCTGCGTCCGCGTCGCTAACACTCGATACGTCTCCGTCGTTATTGTCGTCTATAACAGGGATTGGATTTGCCCAAGTCCCCAATTTCTGGCTAGTCGATAGTGCTACTCCAATGGCTTCGACGGGCTCTGGTCCGACAAGGTCGTTGTTCAGTTGAGTAGTTAGGCTTCGCTCCACATGACTTCCAACAGAAGGAGTAGCACCTTCAGACCATGCTCCTGTGCTCACTGGAAGTTTGGTATCATCGTGTGGTGAAACGCTTTCGTTGGACTCAACTGACGGATCAGATTGGCTTTCTGTCCGATATCCAAGCTCTGGAAAGGCTTCAACAGGCGTATTGACAATCGTATCACCAGAAGTAGACTCGCAACTGGGGGTTGCTCCGGATTCCTCGAGAATCACTGTCTGATTTGCGAAGATGTCATGGCTGACACGTGCGTCGGCAGAAACAATTGCCTGGAAGTTTGCTATTGCTTCGGGCTCTTTTTCAATAACCTTTCCCAAAGCTGCGTCGGTGGTTTTGGATTCAGTCTCAGGTGGAGGTTCCCTCGCTAATTCGCTAGGCGTTCTCAGTTTCTTTGGTGAGTTTGAAGCATCTGTCGTGTTCGAACGCTTTCGGGAATAGTCATTTGGAGGTGCAGTCTTTTCTGGTTGGAGCATTCCTGCTTCAGAGGTAGGTTCCTGGTCAACATTTTCATGGGATGATATCTGTTCGTCAAAATAGAAAGATATTATCGATTCAGTGGGAGGGGAGTTGTGGGACAGATGATGGGGAAATTCGATCGACTGTATCTTGTCCAAAGGCTGTGGGATCATGGTGTATTGGGTAATATGGTTGGGGGTAAGTGTGCTGGCAATGAAAGCAATGTTTTGGAATGTGATGAGAAAATTGGCTTGACCCAGCGAGCACAGTGGTCTTATATGCTTCCATGACTATCTTAGTAGCTTGTTCTAGGGGTGACTCGGCAAGGGGACGCATGCACCTCAGCCAGGATGTTGTGACAGCACCAGTGGCGATGCTTTGAGCTTTGAAGTTGGCATAGTAGTTACATAAACAAGGCGCAGGAAAACCCAGCCGATGACGAAAATGTACTGGCTCGCCTGACTTGATCGTCAGGGAAACTTCGGCATCCAACCCACCATGATCTAGAGTGGCCGAGTAGTCTTGGATAGAGGCTCAAAACTGGAAGGAGAGCATCACGGCAGGCATTTCCATGGTTCTTGGTAAACCCAAGAACGAGTCCGGAGTATCCTTTGGTCTCATCTAATGTAACCCAGGCCCCTAAAAAAGACTCTACAAGGACTGTATGCCTGGATTTCGTGTGCCTGGATGCTTTATCATCGAGATGCCGCGTGGCTGAGTAGACGAGCGTGCAGCTTTGGGAGACAGCTTCCCCACATGGTACCCAACGACATACACCTCTGTACGCGCTGGGTGTCTGGGCCTTGTTGTAGGCGCCGTCGGCAGATAGTAATAGCAGTTGTATGGGCTCAAGGGTGTAAGCACTGTGATGCGTCTAGTAGTAGCCGTGCGTGGCTGGATGCTTCATCAACAGAAATGCTGCATGCAGCCACCCGGGTAGTCGTCGAAGCGTAACCGATTGGAAGAGCGAGGAGGTTTAGGTAGTGGATATCTATGCATTGCCTGCAACCTCGCCACGCCTCCCACACCATCATGCCTCCCAAAACAGCCCGGAGCTGCCGACAAGGCAGGGTGTGCACCAGAGGTGCCACGGAATCCGAGAGTTGGACAATGGAAATCAGAATATTCCTCGAGCTCTCGAGGATGAAGTCCTCTGATAGGGTCGATAGATCATCTGAATGCATAGCTTGGGAACACTGGAGAGGTAGCAACTGGCACTCTTGGGCTGATGAATACGGAGGTCAGTCGTAGGGGGAAACGATTGGTTCGTTGAGTACGGCGATGGAAGGTAGAGTAGGCTGCAAAACTCGACATGCCCCGTCCAGCCATCCAACACCGTACCCTGAGCTTCTTCAGCATATAGCAGGAGCCTACACAGGCAAGCGCGGCTTTGCATGACAATCCTTGGGGCGCTATCACACAGATGCTCGAAGTTTCGATCCCGGAATATCCCGTCACGTTAGACTAGACGAATCAAGACCCTCGAGTAGGTTCGGTGTAGCATCCATGGGTGTGTGGCTTCAAGATGTTGCAGAGAGGGGAAGGAAGCTGGCGCTACCAGGGCAGCGGCTACGACAGGCTTCTTTGAAAGCTGGATGTTATAGCAGTTTCTTCGCGCAACCAAGAATACGTGACCAATTTCCAGCTTTGACGATTCCATAATGACTTCGAGTACGCACGGGAGGTCGTTCAGAGCGAGGAACGGTCCTCGCGGTCGTCCGGCGAGGGTTGAAGTGCAACGGTTGCTTTGGGACGGCCTTGGATCTGAATTTGTAAGATATTGCCCTTGCCTTGACTGTAGAAGCCATACCTTTACCATCATGTCATATGTGGGGAGCGTGTTGTTCTTGCTAACAACGACGCGTGTGCAATGCAGTGAGGTACAGGTGCGGATGGAGTCGACTAGTGGCGTGTGCCGTTCATAGCGATGCCCAAGCAGGTTACTAAGATATGGTGAGGGCTGGTGCACCCCGGTCACGCTAAGCAATTTCTAAACCTCATGCTTGAGCACACCGCGAACGCTTAGCAGCACGTGTCTTACGTAGATATATGCAATGGGGTTGAAAATATGTGAGTGATGACAAGTGGTAGTATTACTAAAATGAGTTGCAGATAAGACATATACAACCAAGCAACACGAGCAGTGCTTTCAGTCCTAAAAGAATCTCTTTGAGTGTTGTGAACATAAGATGCCCCAGGAAAATAATGACAGGTCCGCGGACCATGATTATCAAGAACAATTGATCCTCGATCTGGAACTGATGCTGGATGCATCTCAGGACGACGGACTCGACACGGAGAGCGAGCATACGGATGAGAGATGTATCGCTATTCTCTGTAAGCTCATGTATCTCAGGGTGGAAGGGACCGGCTTACAGCACCGTCAAAGCCCGCAACTCATCTGTCTCAGATGCTATTCGTCCAATATCTCCAGAAATATCGCCCTGTGAGTTGTGGTCTTCCTCGAACAAGGTTGCTACTCCATCAGACGCCCACCCATCTTCCGGTTCATTATGCGCCCCAATCGCGACTCTACCCTTCGTCTCCATTGTCGGATACAATAAGCCATTGGCAGGGCGAAAGTAATCTAGCACTAAGCAGTTAGAAACGATATATAGGCTTCTTCTCATAAGATTAGAGAAGGGATGGCAAACATTCACTATCCATTTGGATTGTAGTCGAGAGAAAAGTGTTACTCGCAAGCTTGATAGCAAAAGGTGAAAGAATAAGCTCTGGATTCGTTCCCGTAGCTTACAGCACGACGCTTTTACTTATACTCCCAGCCTAACAACAGGAACTGCCCCCTTGACTTCCGCGACCAATCGATGTACCTTGGTGAATATGAGACAGCCAACTGCGGACGGTATATTGTTCATGCTCATCGACCAGGGTTCTAACAGTGCCAGCGCGTAGCTTTTCTAGAACGTAGTGCGACTTGGTAGGGTGTCGTATCATGCCGAAACCATGAGCTCACAGCGAGACGATCAGGCTCGAATCTGCTCTGCCTAGGATGCTTGGTCGTTTGTCGATGCCCTAGACGCTAGGTTCAAGATCCAAGAGAAGCCAGAGGCGGAGCAAGTCATTCAATGTCCTCTTTGATGGTCTTGTCCAAACCAACTCAAACATCCAGCGCTTAATTCACCTTGCAGAGAGGAGGCTAAGAAAGCAAATACTTGAAATCTCTACCAAAGGGCACCAATGAGTGAGATGCATCCTCAGGCCTCCCCCAGGCAGCTATGAAGGAGTCAGTACATAGCCTACAAGTGTGTTAGCCTTTGCAAGGTGTGGATAATTGGGCAGCAGTTGAAAAAGCATTGAGAATTACATAACGAAACAGAGCTCGGTAGCAACGAATGAAGGCTGTTATGCGCAATTTACTCTTTGATTTGTTTGGAAGTATCCAGCCTCGCGAAACCTCAAGACGTCTCCCTTTATATTTTAAGGTTTAACCCTTCAAATACTCTCATCATGTATCGAACCCGCTTCTCCTAGACTGTCAAGTCTAATAGCTCCCTCGGTGGTGGTGTCGGTGAAATGGCGCGACCGCATCTGAGTCCATGCCCGCTTCATAGATCGACGCGCGCCGCTGACGCAGAAAACGAGAGGGCATAGAAGATGCGTAGATGTACAAGTCTATCTTGGTTAGATTAAAAGAGATTGATGAATCGATACATACAAGAAGAATAACGTAATGAGTCTTGCTTGTGATCTCGCGACCTGTGAGTACCGAGCGGTATATAATCATTGCTCCAAAAAACTGGGACAGAGCTGATATTGCATTCGAAATGGCTAGCAAGATCAAGAGCCGTAGAAACTTCGGATTATCCCCTCGTGCGATCTTGTGCTGGTATGCTAGCCAGGACGATATAGTTGAAGATAGAAGCGACGGAACGGCAAGGTTGAAGAAAAACCAATAGTCGGAAGATCCTCCTTCGATTCTGAACTAGGTGAGAGGAATAGAAACATTTTTGGACGGGTTCTTACGTCAAATATACAAAGTTGAGCACGATAGAAACCGTGAAGACTACATATACTAGAGGTGTAGCCCAAGGAAGCACCAACAGGCGGCGTAGGACGCGAGCAGACTACTCTGTTAGGTTAAGCTAAGGGGTTCTGATTGAAGACACTTACGTTGACTCCTGCATAGATCTGGAGCGTACTGGAGCACACTGCCTCCATCCATCGAACTTGCTGGCTCTTGTGAAGTGATTCTGCCGCTGCTACATCAACAGCAGCGAGCAAGCCTATCTGCATCAAACCAAAAATGACCGCTAAGTATCGCTCTAAGCGGCTGTCACTTGCTGTAGTTGGGGCCGATTTCGATTTTCTGGAATCAAGATAAAGGAGAGGAATGCTAAGCAGTATCCCACACGATGAACAAGAGATAAACCCAACAAGAAGTGCACGCTCCATGTTGAATCTGGATGTGGGGCTTGTTGTTCGACCGGAGATTCCAGCTTTATCTAAGCTCTCTATTTTCAAGCCTCGTGAGGGCTGCTGAGAATCTAGCCGGGCTACACAGTGTCGTGGAATGCGTGGATTGCCGCCACACTGTTCATCCAGTAGAGGTGACGTGAACAGGACAACGTAACGCTGTGACGAATTAGTCTAATGACGTGCAAGCATGGGTGAGGCATTCCATGTATGCGTCAGCAACTGCATTACCCGTGAAAGAGCTGCATAAGGATGAGACTTTCCACATCCAAAAGTCACCTTATTGGGTATTCATGGAAGCTGTTGTCACTGAAGCCAGAGTATGCTCCCTGTTGAAGTCCGTGTTGGATATCACAAGGGCACCCTACCGCTGGTATAAGCTATGTAGGGGGGTAGACACTGCGGTGACGCCAATTGATTCAGCTGACATTATACGGCGTGAGATGAACATGTTCTGCATGTCTTGGTATTGGAGAATGCGTAATATTCGCTGGGTCACATTTAGCTAGTAGAAAAAAGGATTGACCTCCCCTTGTCATTCAGATGGCGGGCCTTCAAGAAAAGTAGGGAGGGTCGCAAACACCAGGATATGTCCTTGTAGCTACTGCGTATGACTGATTGGATTGACCTCCCCTTGCTAGTCTTTTAGCCGTAGCAAGCGGGAACAAGGTATGAAAGACCGTCAGCTCTGCATGAGTATGCCTTGCTTTGGTATAACGAAGACACGGAACAATGGGTGAAGCATTATGGGCACCTCAGACACCTATCAGATGAGCCACCCACCTTCTCGTTGCGGCAGCCACAGCATCACTCCCCCTGAACAGCACGGGCATGTCCGGGCGGCACGGAAGTGTGCAAGAGAGGATGGGGGATGTGTGGTGCGGGCTTCGCCTGTCGAAAATAGAAGTGCGCGTCGAGCTTGCGTGGCGGCTGGGTAGCAAAAAATGGGATATAAAAGGCTTCTTTGACACAAGGAGAGAATCGAACTTACCTCCTCACTTCATTACTTCATCACTCCATCTACACTGATCTGTGGAACCTCTCATAATGAACCTCTCGCAAACCTCGGACAGCTCGACGATTGAAGATCCGACTATGAATCGGCAGACGACAAAAGACGACGAGGGCCAGGTAAGTGGTACTTGCTAATCGGTATAATCCAGCAGCCTTGACCTAAACATAGCCGATCTCCAACTCAAGAAGCCCAAGCGGTAGTGTGCTTTCGTCGCCCCGGAGTGTCGCAAAAGAATCTCGTGGGATGAAACGACGGCATTCTACGGAGACTGTTCTAGAAGAGGAAGCTCTTAACCTAGAAGTGAGCTGCTACGCATCTCTTTGTAAAACAAAGCTGCTAACGTATGTTAAGGCAAAACGACCCAAGCTTGATCTGTGAACGCGGGCATGCTTGGGAGTGGGTCCTTGGAGATCAATGCTGTGGCGTCTTTTCAGTGATCGCGCTGGTGTAGGCTGTGGGAGGAGCAGGGGTAAAGATTGCGTAGCGAACCTGGAGAGCGATGGGCTTAGAGTGGCTGTCTCATTGCTGTTTATGTTTGTAGGATTAATGTAGTGTGTATGGATTGAGCGAAGCAGTTTCTGGTTCTCTAGACGCAAAACAATCGCATTTTCAATGAAGGTGACTATCAAACCGTAAACAGGAAACAAAACACAGGAAACATGAAACGCAAACTTGAAATGGTTCACATGTAGCCGCCTAGTGCCTAGTAAGTGTGCGCTACGGGCGCCTAAGGTGGGGCAGTGCTAGCTAAAATTATCTACGAGCATACCTAGTGTTTGCCTGCTGTTTGATCATATTTGATTTAGGTCCCCCCAACTGTTCTAAACTTCTAAGCCGTTTTCACTAAGCCCTAACTCTTCTTGCTATCGCTGCCCTTCTGCAATCGCTACAAAAATCCCTTCGACGGTATATCCCCCTACTATTTTCAAGGCGGGGCTTTCTGACCTGAAAGCTCTAGGACAAAACGATAGGTTACTTCTGCACCAGTATTGCATCCGCTGCGCCACGTCCGACCACGATGCCGCTGCTCAAACTTCCCAACGAATTACTTTTCCAAATAATTGAGAGTTTGAGCTCAACCCAAGACATCCTCTCCTGTTGCCAGGTGAATAGCCGCCTGAACTCTACCGCAAAGAAGCACCTCTATCGTTACGACGTGCTACAATGTAACAGCTTGGCGCTATCATGGGCAGCCGCTAAGGGGCAGGAAGAAACAGCAATGGAATGGCTAGATGCGGTGATATCGCTAGGAGAACGAGCCTACAGTGGAACTCTAGTAGGCGCAATTCTAAACGCGTGGCGATTAGTCGCACATCATGGGCACGTCGAGGTGGCGCAGCTGCTGCTCGACACTGGCAAGGTGGATATCGACAGCAACGACTTAGACGGTCGGACGCCACTTTCGTGGGCCGCAGGGAATGGGCACGTTGAAATGGTGCAGCTGCTGCTCGACACCGCTAAGGTGGATATTGATCGCAAGGACTCGTACGATCAGACGCCATTCTCATTAGCCGTAGAGAATGAGCACGTTGAGACGGTAAAGCTGCTGCTCGACACTGGCAAGGTGGACATTGAAAGCAACGGTTGGAACGGTCGGACGCCATTCTCGTTGGCCGCAGGTAATGGGCAAGTTGAAATGGTGCAGCTGCTGCTCGACACTGGCAAGGTGGATATCGACAGCAACGACTCAGACGGTCGGACGCCACTCTCGTGGGCCGCAGGGAATAGGCAAGTTGATATAGTGGAGCTGCTGTTCGACACTGGCAAGGCCGTAGAGAATGGGCACGTTGAGGTGGTGCAGCTGCTGCTCGACACTGGCAAGGTGGATATCGACAGCAACGACTTAGACGGTCGGACGCCACTTTCATGGGCCACAGGGAATGGGCACGTTGAAATGGTGCAGCTGCTACTCGACACTGGCAAGGTGGATATCGACAGCAACGACTCAGACGGTCGGACGCCACTTTCGTGGGCCGCAGAAAACGGAAACATTGAGGTAGTACATATGCTACTTGGCACTGACGAGGTGGATATCGACAGCAACGACTCAAACGGCCGGACACCGCTCTTGTGGGCTGCAAAGAATAGGCACTTTGAGGTGATGCGCCTGCTAAATATCGGCTCTGAGGATATCGATATCGACTCTGATTGGCACTGATGACAGTCGCACTACGAGGTCAATCTATTACACGCTCCAAACGTATTTAGAAAAAAGAAATAAGATAAAGTAGTAGGATTCGTCACTGAAAATTCTTACCCCTCATTAACATATATAACGCCGCTATATGTTTGTATCGTCGCCAGCGCCCACCATCGCCAGCGTCTACCAGGCTGGCCTATCGGCATCGTTTAATGAATTCACATCTACAATAGCATTGATGAAGTTCTCTTCCTGTAGACGGAAGCATCCGCTCTTTTCAATGATTTTTTTGGATTCAGTTGACATTTTCGGGGGACAGATCGTGGTGCTTTTGTTGGGCCAAACTGTGATCAAAGTCTAATACTTTGAGCTGAAATCTTGCAGGACCGCAATAACTGCCAGCCTGAATTTTCGCGAGCTCGTCGTCTGGGTTTGAAGCTTGGCGATGGATCGTTGTGGTCATACGAGCCTTGTACGGTCTGAACTCAGACCCGAGACCAGGATCGCGGAGGTCTGAGAACGAGATACAAGTTTAGCGAAACACCGTAGACAGGGATCAGCATCCATGCTACTGACATGTAGCGCCAAAAGCCACAAAGGTATATAAGTCGATCACGACTCTGGGTCCCCACCCAAACATCATAATGACCAGCAAAGTAATGGATAACAACGACCCCTGGATAACCTTTGCTGACAGTGGGCCAAGTGGGCGCACAATAAGCCTAGGTAGGAGTAGTGCAAAGATACAGAACGCCAAGACTGCCAATGCCCTTATCACTATGATAGGGCGCAGATCGAAAGCCACGATCCTTGAGAATATAATAGGAGTGACGTCATTTGCGGTGCAGCAGCAGATCTATTTGAGGTCCTCCTCAAAGCTCACACTCCACCACTTGCCCGTGCTGGTAGCTGACTGCGATGTCAGCTATCGAAAGATAACCCAGGCCATCAATCCGCAGTTGACTTCGGCATCCTGGAGCATACCAGCTACGGAAAATGCTACCGCTGTATTTTCAAGTCGGGTCCTTGCACCGTTCTCTGGCGTTGTCGCGTATTTTGTATCCGATCTCGGTGGACCGAAATCCATCGTTCAATGGCTTGCACATCAGGCATCCCTACCCCCTCCGACGAACCTTGGCATGGCCCCCATCGTTCTCCTTGTTGTAGAGACGACATCAGACACATTTGACGAGAGCGTTGCAGCAAATCGATTCTTGAGCCAGATTTCGGATGCGATAGGAAGTTTGGAAGGTGTCAACGAACTCGATGCCCACAAAGCTATAAATCAACATTTCAAGCAAATAACAGTCATTGGATTGAGGTCTTTCATGGCCAATCCGATGCGAGCGAAGGTTTTCAAGAGAAGAGCGATCGGTCTACTTGAGTTGGCCTCGAACTATCGGCGCCAATTAAGCGTGGAGTTTGAGCAACGACATTTTCATACTTTGGCCAGGAAAGCCATCGACAATCTCTCGGAGAATGGTTTCACAACTGTGTGTTTTGCAAACGCCTCAAGGTCCCACGGTTTTACATTAGAAAACTTCCCATCGTGTCTGGATGACCTGTTGACCCAGATGCCCTCTGCCACATGGCTATGGCATGTTGTCATACCCCTCGTCGCATCTGCCTTGTATCTAGCCACTTACCCCCCAGGCTCTCATTACTTTTCACCGGACTATATATTCACCCAGCTTTACTATTCTCATTGCGAAGAAGCCATAGCCAAATATACTAGTGACCGGGATATTCAGAACAGATTCATATTCTGCGTTTTATCGGAGTTTCGCAACATATTTACTGATTCTCTAAAAAACAGGGTATCCTCAGCAGAGACTCATCGAGCGAACATTGAACAACTCCAACCTCATTTAGTTTGTTTCAAAAGTCACAGGTCGTGCTTTTGCTGTCTTATGCGAATGCCGGAAAAGTCTATGGCATGCGGGCATGCATTCTGCGATGCTTGCATCAAGACTCACGGAACTCGCTCCCTCTTTGAGAAGAACACATATATCCATTCTGCATGCTTACTTTGCGGCGTGAGCTATCCCAACTCTATTTTCCGATTTGTTCCACCTACAGCTGGCATACGAGTTTTGACAGTGGATGGTGGCGGAGTGCGAGGCATCATTCCGCTCGTTTTCCTCAAGCATATTGAGCAGCTCATGCATAATTTCGATTGCTCGATCAAAGACTACTTCGATTATGTCTGTGGTACTTCCGCAGGTGAGTGCCCAGCCCTAATGCTTACTTTCGCTCATATATAGTAGGAGGACTTGTTGTGATTGGAATCTTCCTTCTTCAATGGGACACTGTACAATCAATTCAGCAGTTTGACGATGTTGCGAGAAAGACCTTCAAACAAGATAAAGGCGCAACTATCTTTGAAAAGGCTCTCGAGATGATGCTCGCGTACATCAAAGATGGAAAGTATAGCCTTTCCGCTATTCAAGACGCGTTTAAAGCTACCTTTAAATCGGAGATCAAGATGTTCAATCCCCTACAAAATGATACAAAGGTAGCAGTGACTACTACCACTGTTAACGAATCAACGCCTAAGCTGTTTACCAATTACAACGGTGGCAGGCGGCCAGCTGAACTAGGATACGACATCTTGCGTGCTGAAACGCCAGGGAACGATGCATCTTTGAGCGACGCGTAAGTCAACTCCTGTGGATACCTTTTAGATGGCTGACCGAATCAGCGCATGCTGCACTTCAGCTGCTCCCTGGTTTTTTAAGCCGCGGCACCTACACAAGCTTGGTACTTTTCAAGATGGAGGTCTTCAACACAATTGCCCATCAGATATTGCAGATTGGGAAATAGGGTTTCTTTGGCCTGAAAAACCAATCCCCGATTATGCGCTCTCACTAGGAACTGGTACAGCCTTCTACACAACCTCTACCCTGCAGCATCGCAAGTCCTATAGATTTCTTACCCGACTATTCAAAAATTTCATGCGCTCACTAGATGGAGAGGATGCTTGGAGGAAGTTCTACAACAATCGACCCGCGAGTACACGTGGTAGATATCATAGATTAAACGTCCGATTTAGCAGCCACGAACCACAGCTTGACGACGTTTCGAGCCTCACTCAGCTCAAGTCCCAGGCAACAGAAGCCATATGCAGCACCCATAACGACATAGGCCTGATCATAGATACGATTAAAGCCTCCATGTTCTACTTTGAGTTGGATAGTATGCCACAATTTTCCGGATCTACATATAACGTTTCTGGTTTTATCCTATGCCGACTTGACCTTTCTGTACCTGGTCGTCAGCATCTGTATCAGAATCTCCTAGATACTGCGTCATGGTTTGTAGTGCAGGGCAATCCCACACGGTGTGTTGATAAGATCCCTAAAGGGTGGCCGCCCTTCAAGTGTCGCATCAAATTTAATGTAGAAAGCATTGACGAGGATGTCTATATATCAGTCCGTGGGTTGACTAATGCTACACACCTGATCAGTGGCTTCCCTACAACCTTGAAGGATCTTATCAACCAGCAGCGACTAGATAGCCCTTTCGGCACGATTGACCATGTAGAGATAGAGAAGAACTACCGGAACCCCCTAAAAAAAGGGCTACAGACTATATGCAGATACAAGAGAAGCGATTGCGCCGGGGGACGATTTTTTAGTGCAAAGCGGCTTTGATATTTGGAATTACAATTATATGTTACCATCCTTATCTGCCATGTGCCATGTGGAAAAAAGAGCACTATCCTCAACCATTTATGCCCCTCGCTCCATTTATCCCGTCCACATACCACATTCAATAGAAGCTTTGACGTCGTAGGGCGACGTCAAGACACCCTGAACGTCGGAAACCCTAATGTCTATCCCGGCGTCGTGAGACGCACGGTGTGATGAGACAAAACAGGGGTACTTTGAGTTTAAGAGAGCATGTCTCTATAAAAGCAACTAATTTTTAGTGCGGTTTTCGCGGAATATTTATTGCAGCTTCTTAAGATACGATATCCTTTCTTTAGTCTAATCACAACTATTATATCTACCCCCTAAAGCCTGAGGCGCGCGGAGCCTTCGTTCATGGCGAAAGCATGCCCTTTCAATATACTAGCCACAACAGCGCTTCGTCGTGTCAAATCCATCGTGGGTAATCGGTTCTGACTCTTGAGAACTGGCTTCAATGATTTTAAGCCATTGTCAGCCTTATGGCTGCGTGGCGCGCAGATTCATGCAATCTCGCAACCCCGGTCGGTACTTCTAATCAAAGCAGCTTTCGAATTCGGTTAGACGTATAAATCTTTGCGGTTATAACATTGTAATTATACTTATGTCATTCTAACGGCCAAGCTTTGTCAGCTGTCAGCTTGTGGCTAAGCTACTCTCGTGCCCGGAATCTGCGGTCTTTTGCCGAAAGCTTGAGCGGGCAAGCCACTCAACCACTCAGCCTCTCTCGCTGGACTTTAGTGATCACGACATGACTTGATTTCATACACATATCCTTTTACATACATCGGTTATGATGCTAAGTTACAAAGAGCACTTCGAGCTCTTGATGCCCATCTTCGCCAGCCCACGTGATAGCTTTGACCTCTTCTTGTTGGGTATGTTTACGATATCAGTAGGTGGCACCGCAGAAGAAAGGGTCGACCGATCCTGCTTTTGCAGCGCAAGCATTTCGCGGTAGTGTTCTCGACATGTGCGGGTAGTCGGGTGGTCTTCTCCTATCACGATGGCATATGCAGCGCATGCCCGCTCGTATAAAGCGCGAGATTCGGTGAAGTGATGTTGATTGGCGAGGAGATGGGCGAGGTTGTATACGCTCGTCAGCGTGTCCGGATGCTCCCGCCCAAGCACCTTCTCCCTCTGCGCCAGCGCCTCCCGGTCCATCGATTCCGCCTCCTTGTACTTGCCTTGGCTCTTAAGCACGACCGCCAAGTTGCTCATGCTCATCAGCGTGTCCGGATGCTCCTGCCCAAGCACCTTCTTATACCGCGCCAGCGTCTCCCGGTGCATTAGTTCTGCTTCTTCGTACTTGCCTTGGCGCTCCAGTACGGTTGCTAAGTTGCTCATGTTCATCAGCGTGGAGGGATGTTCCCGCCCAAGCACCTTCTCATGTCGCGCCAGCGTCTCCCGGTCCATCAATTCCGCCTCCTCGTACTTGCCTTGGCTCTCTAGCACTTGCGCTAAGTTGCCCATGCTCGCCAGCGTGTCGGGATGCTCCCGCCCAAGCATCTTTTCCCTCTGCACTAGTGTCTCCCGGTGCGTCGATTCCGCGTCCTCGTACTTGCCTTGGCTCTTAAGCACGACCGCCAAGTTGCTCATGCTCATCAGCGTGGATGGATGCTCTGGCCCAAGCACCTTCTCCTTCCGCGCCAGTGTCTCCCGATTCATCAATTCCGCCTCCTCGTACTTGCCTTGGCTCTTGAGTACAACCGCTAAGTTATTCATGCTCATTAGCGTGTCAGGATGATTTAGCCCAAGCACCTTCTCCTTCCGCGCCAGTGTCTCCCTGTGCATCGTTTCCGCCTCCTTATACTTGCCTTGGCTCTTAAGCACGACCGCTAAGTTGTTCATGCTCGCCAGCGTGTCGGGATGCTCTGGCCCAAGCACCTTCTCATACCGCGCCAGTGTCTCCCGGTTCATCGATTCCGCCTCCTTATACTTGCCCTGGCGGTCCAGCATGAGCGCCAAGTTGCTTATGCTCATGAGTGTGTCAGCATGCTCATTCCCTAACTTCCTTTCTCTTAATGATAGGGCCTGTCGGTGCGCCGTTTCTGCGGCGGAGTATTGACCAAGGCTGGTTTGACATCGTCCTATTCGATTCAGAAGCGAGGCCTTGGCCGTCTCCTCCAACACGCTGTCCGATCTAGTCACATGGATCGCGTGTGCCAGGTACCTCGTCCACACCTCCTTCTTCTCATGCCCACCGTGTGGGACCAGCTCCTTCAGTCGCGCAGCAGCTCTCGCCGTCCAAGCCGACCGCTCACCACGACCCTCCAGCCACCATGCCGACGCCATGTGCACCAGTCGGTGCATGTCGAAGCACTTCTCGCTGCCCGGCTCCTGTGAAGCCTGCTGCCGCTCCGTGACGAACGCGTATCCTTTTAGCGTCCCTAGAGCTTTGGTCTGCTGCAGTACCGAGCTGCCGGGAGGCAGCAGCGACCGAGGGATGCTGATGCGGTCAATGCACGCGATAAACGAAAGATACTCCGCAGCAAGCGGGTCTTGCTTTCGTATCTGGTCGAACGAAATGTGCCAGGTCCGGGCGATCGTGCTTTCCAGCTCCCTATAGCGGCTGGAGTCCTCAAAGTGCTCGCCGAAGAGCTCCGTCTCGGTGCCTGCTGTCCGGAACAGCGAGAGGTACTCGGACACTAACACGTTATTGCTGTTGATGAAGGCGGCCGCCTGCACAACGGCAAGCGGCAGATACTCGAGTGACTCTAGCAGCTGGTCTACAGCCTCTCCATCGCCAAGCAACGCCGGCTTCGATATACGCCCCGCCAGCAGCTGCCGCGCTTCTGTCTTGCTCATATCATCTAGCTCTAGGACGTGGCTCGGAGTCAACTCTTCAGCAACTTTCCTGCTCCGTGTTGTGAACAGGATCTTGCCTTTGTCGCTGTGTGGGAGGTAGTCCTGTAGACGAGCTGATCCAGCATTGACGCTAGTGCCGTCCGCGAAGACTCTAGTGTTATCTGCACTGTCCACAATTATCATCCAGTGGCCCGCGCCGTCCGAGCTCAGCACATCCTTGACGAGCTGCTTGATATCCGCATTATCCTTGCTGATGCCGGGCACGCGGAGGCGGATCCCGATCTCGCGAAACGCAAGCTCGAAGCTTTGGCGGCTGATGGCGGGTACCCAGAAAACGGGACGTCCAGCGTCTTTAATCAGTGCGCGGTAGGCAAGTTCGAGGGCCAGAGCTGACTTCCCGCCGCCTCCCAGGCCGTATATCGTTATGCGACGGTGTGTGTTGGAGTCGATGAAGTGCTCGAGAGAGTGAAGTTGGTCTTCCCGACCAACAAACTGCTCATTCCTCGGAAAGGGCAACGATGAGGAGACTGCACTTCATTAGCTTGTACGCAGAGCTGCTACTTTTGCGAACGTACTCGTCAAGTCGCGAAGACGTTCCGTTCCTCGGCCTTTCCGCCGCTTCTGTATCTCTTCCTTCAGTCGTAGCGTTGCGTATGCTTCCCCTTCGCCGTAAATAAGCGGCAAGAACACCCCACATATCCCCAGCAGACAGTATACCCTGTCCTCATCCAACGTTGTTGTACGCCTAGCCCCCCAGCTTATCCGTTCCTCGACGCTGAACTCAGTTAGACGCTGTCCTCTTAGTGCTTCGGTAGGAAGCTTAGTGATCTCATGTATTTCCTGCTCCAGCGACATTCTGCTGCCTAGCTGCTTACCCTCCTTAGAAAAAAACTCGACTGTGGGCGGCGCAAGCAACTCTTGCAGCGTCCAGCCTCGCGTGAACCATCGGCTCTGACGAAATGCAGCCTCCCACGAAATCGGATACATTTGGGCGTCGGTAACCTCGCTCGGAATCTTGACATCGGACAGGTATACGTAGCACTTGCTTGCTCGTTGATACCAGCGGAACATGGAGTTGATCGCAGTGCTAACTTCGACGCTGGTGCTCTTGTCGATGCAGCAGGTGTCCACCCACGAGTACTGCAGGCCATCTTGGTGCGCTCTGTCTACGCAGAAGTTCACTTTCTTGTAGCCGGCCTTATCCTTGCCCGTCCCCGCGACCAGCTCATGGTAGGAGACCTCCTGGCCCTCGGTCCACGTGTGCGATAGTATGGAATACGGAGGGAGGTTGTTGTCGTCGCTGAACAGAACTAGCTCGAGACTGCCGTTAGGCGAGCGCTTTAGAAGACGCATCGGATCGCCGAGTATCCCCGCGAGCAGCGAACGCTGGCCGGGTTCGATGGTAATGCATGCGTGCTGTCGTGGTAGAGCAAGCGTTGCAGAGCAGCGGCGCCCATATCGCAGCCTGCTTGCGGTTGCACGTGGGAACTCATCGGCGAGGCTGCAGGCTGCAAGCTGGCGCTTGGCAGGTGCTTGGGGCTGTGTGGTGAATGGTGCTGGCCAGTATGGAGGGATTCACAACTCCCTAACGTCGCATTTCATTCTTTGTTACCTGCGCAACACCCAGCGGAAAATAACTTCTCGACTAATTATAATTAATACATCGGTGCCGTTGGAGCCTTCCATGACGCCATGGTGGCCTTCGCCGGCTCTTGCGCTTCGCCCATCCGTGCCACTTTTTTTGTTCTGGCTCCCGCAGATCTGTTTCCCGGTTTGGCTGCGACTCTAACGCGCCCACCTCAGACTCAGCATTCTTGCGCTTACGACCGCATTTCCCTTTGCTCGCGGCGGCTTTCTCTTTCCCAGCGCGCCAAAGAACACCGTGGACACAATGAGCTGGGCATGTGATGAGCGCATTCTAGAAAAAGAATCCAGCGCCACGAAGTGGCTTGAACGAAACGATACCGTTTAATACGATAGTAAGCAAACTTGATACGCGCTAATGCATACGATGCCCCACTAAAACATAGAAGGATTTTCAGGTCCTATCGGCGAACGGCGAAACTCCCAGAGTCCATCTTTGTGAAGTGTAACTAAACGTCAAGGCACGGAAAAATATCTTTTGTGAATAAACTTTCTACTCAAGCATCTGAAAGTGAGTATGGTCTAGTATATCTCGAGAAAACAGGGGTCAATTACTAATGTGGCGATTGATGGCGACAACGAATTGACGTATTGCAAGACAACCAGAAAGAAAGATTGTACCAGAAGCTAGACGCTTAGAGCTGAGTTATTGAGGAATCATTATGTGTTAGTCTGATCTCTATATAGCGATAGGAAAAAGACCCAGGATGTCTTTTTTCTGAAATTGTCTCATTACACCGTGCGTCTCACGATCCAGGGATTGACCTTAGCTAACTAACTAACATCCGTCCCTGGGTTACCGGACACCCCCTGTGACCGGACAAGCCATCGGTACTTTGACTATCAGCAACTGGAAAACCCATGCGCACAACGAATATTGCTATAGTTCTACGAAATAGTCAGTTGTAGCTAATGCCGAATGTCTATAATCTACCCTTCCCCAAAAATTACGTTCGCGTTGCCGTCGCCGAGCCTGATTTGAACAGCGCCTTCTTTCGCCGCGTAACAGACCTTCCTCCCTACATTGCTGATCTTAAGCCTTTATCGCTCCATATTTTCGTAGAATAGCCTTGTCTAAGCCTAGAACCTCCCTCTCAAGCTAGGAAGCCATTATCAACCCTATGCGCGCCGTCGCGGACAGATTCATGCAGGGCTGCTATGTCGCTTGGTACTTCTGGTAGAAGCGAAACTCTAATCTGGGCTAATGCGAGAATGCATTAGCAGGTATTTTATTGTAAGATCTGTGGCTGTGCAGATTGCACAAGCCCTCGGATTATCATTAAATCCGACCTGGGATTGAGAACAGTGCTTCCCACTCAAAAGGCTTGGCGCTTGTTTCGTCAGCGAACATTTGTCGGCATTGGAACCGCGAGCGGCTTTTGACACAGCCCTTATGCAACTTTAAGACGCGGTCCGACGCATAGCAATATGTACTCTGTAACGCAAGGGCATACCATCACGTCACCCTCAAGCGCCGGAACCCGCCGTTGTCTCCTCCGCTGATCGAAGGAAAGACCCAATCAAGCCCACCACATCTTCATGCTTCTCACGCCCGCCAGCGCCGATTCCTAGACTAAACAAGCAGCTGAGATCCAGTGTCGGCTCGTTGAAGGGGATACGGTGAGATAGGAGAGGTACAGGACAAGGTAGAATGCAGGCGGCGCTTTGGCAAGTGGGTTGAGCGTCACTGGCGCAACGCCGTCGTTGCGAGCGCATACGAAGGTGGAAAGTCCTTGCATGCTTTGGTGATACAGCTGTCGTGCGGTCATACGACCAACGGCTCCTTACATGAGCACTGCAATTTGTAGAGCCGTAGAGACGTGCTCCAGTTTGCGCGCTGAGGGTCGCTAGGAGCTTTGGGTTGTTTATATTCGGGGAGGGATGGGCACTAGCGGAGCTGTGATGGTAGCCATGCTTTGCAAGGCTCTACACTATTTGGAGCCGCACACAGCACTCTTCTCTTCAGCCATATCTATAAACTATCGCCTCCAGGACAAGGTCAGGGCAGGAGCGGGTCGGCCAACTTGCTGCAGATGCACCGCCACTCTCATCTACATCATCACCACATCTGTCGTGGTCGCCATTTTTAGGTATGGGAGTTTGTTCAGGCGATATCTTGCAGCCATGTTTGCATGGGATAGGGCGAAGACAAACGGGGTACGTATAAACTGCTGCTTCAGACCATATATCATATTATTCTAAACTATGGGTAATTATATCAACATATGGAACAATATCTTATAATCTCACAACTGCCCGTGGACCTTTATGTGTCTTGTCGTAACGTTGATGTGAGAGCAGCATGTTCTTGCAGCAGCTTCTGCAATGCCTTTTCTTCTTTCAAAGGCTTATACTTCATGGTCGGATCTCCATCTTGATTACGTGTCAGAACGGAGAACGGATCCATTCTACCTTCACAAATCAAAAGTTGACACATCTCAACATCTCCAAGCTCTACAGCAATCCGAAGGGGGTTGGGCTGCGCATAGTTGTCTTTCTCGGGGTCCATGTATGCTAGCAACACTTTTGCGGCATCATGACGATCTTGCGAATTGGATTTGTTTCTGATAACTCGTGTGAGCGCCGTATCCCCATAAATGTCAGTTTGACCCATGTCATTCTGGAAAACGGGGGCCAGGAGGCGAAGAATATCCGGGTTACATCGTCCTGATGCTAGATGCAGAATATTTGCAGATTCACGATCTGTGCGATGAATGCTCGCTCGAAACATTCCCTCGTTCATAAAGTATCTCACCACATCAACGTGATTTCCCAATACAGCTTCTGTGATTGGCTGAGAATTACACAGTTCACCCTCCACTTCCATGTGATCCTGCGCTCTCCTTAGCAGACGTTGGATCATGGGCATGCATCCGATGCGAGCAGCAAAGTTCAGCAGTTGATGACCCCATTTTTCTTCGACCAACAAATCTTGCACGGAGTCGATGAGGTCAAAAGCCACCTCCCAATCATCATGGCGTGAGTTGAGTTGTGACCATCGTTCAATGACGAGACAAAAAAAATCCAGATTTTTTATCTGGTAACCGATTTCGCTGTTTAGGAGGGTCCTGAGCCTCGACAAATCTCCCCATTGCAAAACTTGGTCAGCCGCTCCTATGGCTGGAGATGCAAGATATTTGTTTTTGTCAAAGCTTGAATTTTCGAGCAAATCGTGGAGGACGATATTCGAGCCGTAGAGCGAAGTGATGCTGAGTGGATCATATAAACGACTGTCAAAATCGAATCTGGCCTTAATCGTGCAGTTGGGGCGACAGCTTTGGTTGATCCAATTATCAAGTCGTATTGAACCTGCTTCACATAAATTTTCTATGTTCATCAGATATGTGATGGGTCCGCTTTTGACTGCGCCGAGATGCTTGAGCCAGTGACTTGATGCATACACGAAGAACTCGCCAAAACCACGCTCAGTTGGATCGTAGCGTATCATGTTTTCTTCCCAAACTTCCCATGTGCAGTAATTATCGTAATTGACTGAGCTGTCATCGCTGAATAGATCGAAATCTTCTGGTAGCTGATCGATTGCAATTTGTTCATCGGAAAACAAGCGAGACCTTCCAATTTCGTCCAAACAGAGGTATCGGATACATAGCTCTAGGATGAATTGCTCCAGACGCTCATTTTGGTGGTTCTCAGTTTGGTTGGGTGCTCTTGTCGTAATGGATCCTCCATGGCGCCATGATTCCTCGATGATGTATTCTTTCACTGATTGATGTACTAATTGTACTTGGCGCTTTTTGACATCGACGAAGTCAATGCGCATGATGAAGGGGTGGATGAGACTGACCACCCTTTGGGGATCGACTAATTGGGCAAGAGCGGCTACAGTAGTAACATCATGTTGGACCGTAGCCAATGCCACAGCCCAGGCCAGCTCTTGTATGCTAAGAGGCCTGCATGCAATAGCTAAAATCTTCAAGGCCCCAATTGCAATCGCCTGGTTATCCGTATCATCTGCGGAGCTTCGTTCAAGCAGGGTGGTGTAAATGTTTGATAGATGCTGAGGCAGAGGCAAGCCCTCTAAAAATCGCTTCATCGGCCCGTGCGCTCTAATTTTCCGGATTTCGATTAGTTCCACTATCATCTTGGTCCATATAGCGCTGCCCTGCGCCATACGAGATAGACTCTGTATGATGAGGGATGCGACATCCGCCGACAAATAGTCCAATCTTTTTTCGACCGTGTGCTGAACGATAACTCTATCTCTATGAATATCAGAGCTCATGACGATAGTCGGTGTTCTATCCATTTGTTGCAAAGTCTCTTCATCGAGACGGGACGAAAATACAATGCTAAGGCGTGGGGCCTTACGCAGCAAGGTATTTGATAGTTCGAGAAGAATTTTCCGAGAGGTTCTGTCGCATTCATCTAGCCCATCGATTGTGATGAAGATTGGGCGGTCCAGTATTTCCAGCACCTGTATTAAGAATTCTTCTAGTTTCGGGATACTTGTGGCTGGATCTACAATTCCCAACGACTGGTTTTCCTTGTACCACTCATAGAAGCTCTTCTTCAAACCAGAAAGCTGTTCAAGTAGCGCTAGAATCAACGAGGAAAGTATGTAGACAGGTTTCCCGGTTCCATCATTTCGGCAATAATGATAACATACTTTGGGTCTTGGCAATTGATGCTCGTTTCTGCGATGTAACTCGTCCACGAGAAACGACATCAAAACTGATTTTCCACAGCCCATCTCTCCAAGAATCAGCAGTTGTCGAGAACCAGTAGCACGATACCAGTCCATGAAACTAGGATGTGAGAGTAGGAATTTGCAGGCACTATCAGATCGAAGATCTTGCAGGTGTACGTGATATTGACTCTGCAGATTGACCTTGTCACTACCAAGCCACCTAGCAACTGCGGGCGAATTAGTTTGCATCTTAATATGACTAGATCAAGAATATCTTACTTTCACGATCATAAAGCATAGCCTTGATATCCTCAACAATCTCCCAGGTTGCTTTTTCTATCAGTTTTCGAAGCAATTCAGCCTGTTTCAGAAAATCCTGGATGATGTGCGGTAGACGATCTGTTTCTAATATCATCTTCATTGCCAGTTTTCCACCCCGTCTAGTAAGGATGTCATGTGCGGCTTCATAAAACTCCAAAATCTTCTTATACACAGATACGAGTGCCTGTAGTATATTAGCTAGACCCTAGAGAGCCACACTCAACTTACCTTATGAATATCTGCCCTATTTCCCCTCTGACCAAGGGTATCACAATCATCAATGTACGAAATTTGCTCTAACATTTCTCCGATTTGCTCCGCGAATGCCAGATCGGCCGTTGCAAAGGTTATGGCAACCTTGGCTATATCAGTCCAACGTTACAATGTCATTGTTTACCAAAATGATTCATTGGGGATTTAAGCTCACCGCTGTAACACCACTGACCACCGTGAAAACGGTTTTCGCTGTTGGGTCCAGGTTAGCCCAGGGGGATGCCAGATCTAATGCTAGCTTGAATCTCTCAAGCGGCACCTGTATAGAGCGCAAGTAAGCCACGCCGCGTAGAAAGGCGGACTCTTGAGTTGCGTCCTTATCGAATTCTTCAAGTTTTTCGAATAATTCGGCAGCATTGCTATCAATGTCGATGACGAAGTCTGTTTCCTTTCGAAGACCATCCACTGCCTCGCGATAGGCTGCACTCCACAAATCTGATGGAGGTGCTATGCTGCGGACAGCGTCATTGGGGGTACGAGTTTCGTCATTTCTGCTGACATCGAGCTCTGTAGACGGACCGAATGTTTGATAGGATAGTTGCGAATCAACAATGCTTATTACGTTAGCGCAAGGCGTACACAAAGACCTGAAACTTACTTTTGCGAATTGCCTGAATCTGGATTGACAGCCTGGGCAGATTGGACGCTATTGTTACTAGGGTGGTGCTGGAGCTTGTGACGAAGCCGTCTCAGTCGTAGTGAGATCCTACTCCGAAAGCTTTCATCCGGTACAGACGAAGATGATGCCATAGATCTTGTTGGCTATTACGTCAATGAACTGGAAGAAATAAACCGTAGCGTGCTTGACTTGGATGAGACATGAAAGGGGGATTCTTTAGTTTAATACCCATTGCATTGGGGGCCAAGAAACGTCCCCTGCTTCCCCTCAACTCTGATTGGATAGGCTTTCATCCGGGCGCGTACAAGACGCGCGCCTGGCTACCGAACCATTATATAGGATCTGCAACTTTATTACGTTACTAAATCAAACGTTTTACTGATCATTATTGGGCAGTATTTCTTGCCAATGCACCACATCCTTCGTCTACTGCACATCTTATTACCCAAGTCGCCATGACGGGGAAAATTTCTAGGAAAAATTTGAGTTACGTACTGTAAACAGTATGTTTACATGAAAAATTCACTAATGAGCATTGCACGTGGATTTCCTAGATCCATAGATATGTTCACAGCGCTTTTGGCAACGGAGGAGTAAATGTGGGGTAATCACCCAGACTGGAACTGGCGTCGGAGTAAATTTATCCCGATCGCAAAACTTGTTAGCCGTAGTTAGACTGCCCCTCAGTGAATTGTCAGCCATATCTTCTACTCAAAACAAATTCTTTGCATAAACTGCCATATTAGTCCATACCACTAGGAAAGGACTTTTGTCACACATTAGTGTGCTTATAAAGAACGAGCATGGGTTCTATTGGAAGGAGCATCAAGGCCTCAGCGACACCAGGACATCCTTCACAATCGACAAGCTCTGCCAACCCTAATTTCCTCAGCTTGCCTGAGAAGATTCGCAAGGAGATTTTTAGAAGAGTGCTCAGTATACTACACCCACTCTTCATTTTCCAAGACCCCGGTTGCCCGGTTGAAATGTTTGCCCCCGACAGGCCTCCTCACTGGCTCGCGATAACATACGTTAATCGAGAAATATCCTGCGAGGCCAGTTCGGTGCTTTATGAAATAAACCATTTTCACCTTCTCGACATGACACAGCAACAATCCAACATACTGCAATCGTTTTTCAACTGTATTGGGGCTCGGAATGTGGCTTTTCTCTCCCATTTGGACATTAGCTTCCCTGTCGGAGAAGCCATGGACAGCCAGCCTGGAACATTCAGATTCGGGAGCGATAGCTTCCAGAGTTTGAAGCTCCTTCAGCGTCACTGCAACAATCTATCGACTTTGGAGGTTTTCATTCACAACAAAAACATCGGCTTCTTTGAAAATCCAGAAGGCGTTATTCATGAGGCACTCTCAGTCATAGCTGCGGAGTTTAGAGCCATCAGCTCATTGCAGAACGTCGTTGTTCGGGTTATACCCCATGAAGGAATTCCGGCTCCAGCAAAAGATTTGATGCGTAAATTTGGCTGGGCAATTGTGTTTGGAGACAAGGATCCTTGAACTCGGCATGTCTGAGCGTTTTGGTGATCGACGTCTTGTAATTGATTCAAGAAGAAGAACAGAATCAACATTTGACTTAAAGCTTGTAAATATTTCTCGTTACTTCTCGCGAATTCTCAACACTATGAGATATATTCTTTTCTCTAAAGCTTAGAAAAAACCGTAAGGCAGTATGCTACGATCCATGGTAGTTAGCGTACTGTATTACTTGCAGTGGGATGAGTTATTCATGGAGAAGTTGATCAGATTTGTATGCCATCGGCCATCTGACAACTGAGGCATGTCTAACTATATCATCAGCTCTTCCTTAGGCAGCTGTCGCAAAAAAAAGCGTTCAAGGCGTAAACCAAGGCATGAAGTTGTAGACAATGCCCATCTGCCACTTTCTGGTTCCTTAGAGATAAGGTTGCCCGGAGCAGACTCGCCCTTAAAAGAATACTAGTGGCGAAAGAAGGTAAACGGGATTTAAAGTACTACTAGCTATGTACCTTATTTACTTGCAATTTAATGTAGAACAAAGTTAATTATTAAATACAAGTAGTAAGTCAGGGCACTGGAGAGTGGCGCGGCATCAACAGTTGCCACCACCAGCTGAGAGGATGGCCGGCCCGTTCCTGCCCTGACCTTGCCTTGGAGGCGATGAGGATGTTTTGGGGGCGGATGGCATTTCATGGTCGATCTGCGTATGTGCCATAGCTCCCGGATTTAGCTCCCGCAGTGGGACCTGCAGTGGGACCCGCTTATCACAAGATCCGACCTAAAAGCCCTTCCAAACCCATCCAATCTGCACAGTCACTTTTGTAACCCATGATATCGTTTCAACTCATAACATTCGACTACATCTACGTTATGAACTCCTACAGAGCACTGAAAGCTCCCAGCACTGCTTCATCGTCTCTCCTAGCATGCGAAAGCCTGAGCTCAAGCTCACGATATCGTCCGAATCAGCAAGCTGCGATGTGAACAGCCAGCATATGCTCCCTCTTAGGTTCCGTTCGAAGTACCATCGTTCGATAGGCCTTCGATTTCGAGCTGGCACTCTGCCATCGCCACCGTATTAGGGTCAGCGAATCCTTGCTGTAAACAAACTCAACTTGCATACCAGCATGTCCTGTTGTTGTTCCGTTTCACCTTACAAGCCCTAGCTGTTCTTTCCATCAATTCTGTAACCGCTTGGTCTGCAAATGCTTGCGCTATGGCTGCCCTGTCCGCTTGTTTTCGGTCATCGTATAAGGACGTAACGGATGTCGCGTTGTTGCCAAAACGACTGGCACCCGTGTTCGGTGGGTAGGAGGATGGAGTCGAGGAAGGTGCCGAGGAGATGCTGCTATCACTGGCCATTGTGGAGGCGTAAGCAGGTGGACGTTCGAATGGGTTCGCGGAGTTCATCTGTTCATGAGCCGCGTAGCTTGAGGCAGCCTTTGCCCATTTACGCTCTCGACAATGGTACACAGAAGTATCGCAGTCTTGCAGACTTCCTACTGGTTGACTTTGCGTAACTTGTGCACTACACCTCAAGTGTTACAAAACGCTCAGCTCCTTCCATTAGGTCACACAACCCCCATCGCATCTCAACATTGTGCAGTAGAACAACCTGCGCCCATCCGACCTCGAACAATGCGAAGCGTGTTGTACAAGTTTTCGAAGTATTGTCTTGTCATGCCACGGTTTGCGATCGACGAAGGCGGTTGAAGTGCTGGCCAGATGTCCGCTGTTACGTGATGCAGCTACAGTCGTGCCGCGGCAGAGTTGCGCTCGGTATCAATGATACGAACGTTGCACATAGTGCGGATGCTAGAGAAAGTTATTATTGCGGTGGAACGTAGAAGGAGTGGGGGGGTTGACTGGAAGATTGCGATCTTGCAGCTTGGACAGTTGCTTGCTGGATGGACAAGAGCGAAGAAGACCCGAGAGGTAGATTAGTCATTACTGTGGCTAGTGTGGTTGACCATCGCGTTCCAAGCTTCCGTACGCTACAGACTAGATAGCTACAAGCTCGGCTTATGGAATGAAACAAGTAAATTACATTACAGCCGAAATCGTATCGCTCTGTCGGCATGTATCTGCTCCTTTGTGTACATAGCTAGTACTTAGCGAGATATGCACAGCCACAGGTAAGAAAGTATAGATTAAAAATTACGCTGCTTAGAAAAGATAAGAAATGCAGCTCTATACGGCGCTAGCCGCAATCTGCGATCGCCCCAGCTGGAGGTACTGATCGACGTCGTGCTCCTGCATGAACCTGCACGTCACAGCGCGCACAGGGCTAGTTACTTGCAGGCGGAGCCTGAAGGGGGGGACTTCCAGAGGTTTGATTAAAGCTCAGTTGTGTTTCTTTGCATATCTTGTCACTGTTATATATCACGTTGTGTGCGCGACTGTTTGGCGGCAGCAGGTTGGTCATAGCTGCGTCTGAAAACATGCTTGACTCTCGAGGTACTAGTAGGTAGAGTTCAGTACCGCAGATTATGTAAACAACAGACAGTGAGATATACCATTCCCTCTTGGAAAGCCTACGATACCCCCCAAAAGAGTTCCCTGGGTCATGAGGATAGCCCTCTCAGCCCAAGAATGCGCTGCAGTTACAGAGAAAAGCATATGTACACTAAAAAGCTTCATTTTCACGTGTTTTAGGTCTTGTAGGTCTACGGAGGGAATTAAGCTGCGACTTATACAATTGCGTACCGAAACCGCTCCCAGTTTCCCGGAATTCGATAAACTGAAACCGGGAAACGGACGGAGCCAACACTATAAGAGTCTCTAGGGCCTCTCCAAGGAGGAGACAGTGGATCTTCAAAATGTGCCTTGTTTTCTTCTTCTGGCACCCTAAGTCCCCAAACTCTAGCAGAAGGGCTCGAAATCGTCTTAGAAATCGGTATGTTAGCTGCTAGTTGAATCCCAATACTCAGCTGAAGTAGGCCTGCAGTGCTCTCAGTCCCGCTCCAGCCTACAGCAGCACACCAAGCTCCCCTTCTCAGCTTCAGTAAGCAGTCCATCCGGTGGATGAAAATCCAATGCTAATCGTGGAAGGGTTGAACTCATCCCATCCGATCAAGAAAATGGATCGCTCCAACAGATGGCTATTCGACCAATTCAAGGCTTTGCTGTGCGGCAAGGTCTGAGGAGAATTAGGCGTTCAATCTATAACTCTGGGAATGAATGATGGTCGTTGTAGGATTGTCTTGGCGCTCAGGGGTCATACGTATATAAACTTGTCGCATCGTTATCTCATGGCTGTAGCTCAAACATGACTTTCTCTTACCAAGTGCTCTTGTTGATTTGTTACGTTTTTGCCCTTGGCAGAACACTTGTGTTCATGTATAAGGATCGAAACACGCCCATGGATTACCATGCACAATATGCCACCATTATACTAAACAGCATCACCGCACTTCTGTCCCTTCTCAACATCATAGTCGCTGCCATATCTTTGGTAATGAGTCTTCATTGGAGCAATGTTGTTGTGGCCTGGGGTTCGTATTTTCTTGCCTACAGCAACGTAAGTCAGATACACACGGTCAGTCACGATTGTCTTAGCTGACTGAATAGATATCGAGGATGCTTAGAGCTTTCGGCGCCTCCCCGCTACATCTTTGGGCCACTTTCGTCCTCACAATCATATTTACTTTTGATCTGTTCACGACGTAAGCGAGCTCCCCATCATCCCACAACAGTACTGATGAATGCTGAAGCGAACGAGATAATTTCCTATATGACTACATCTTGCTCATACGCATCACTTTTGCGTATGCAATCACAACACTAACCACATGTGATTGGCTCATGCATGCTGAAATCAATTCTGGGATTCGCGATGTACAAGGTACCGCGAAAGCGCTTATGTTCTCTAATGCCTTTGTTGGCTTGAGTCATATGTTTGGCGCACTGGCTTTGTATCTCGGATCAGTAACCTTCCACGAAGGCGTGGCTTTTCGACCCAACATTTTGCTCGTAAGCCAATCATAGCACACGTTTTCATACATGCTTACATAGATAGATTTGCCTAGCCATCCAATTAGTTGGCTTCATCCAGGATTCACTTCGGAGGCGGGTGTTTGAACCAGCACAACGTCTCCTCGGCTATGTGCCTCCACGGGGTTGAGAAGCACGTAAAACATGGAAGGTGAAGTGCGGCTAGACGACGAGAACTGTGGCCGGTGGTTTATCTCAATGGCGAGAAACTAGTACGGTAGATATTGTTATCCAAGACTGTGTTAATTTCCAATTTGTATTTCGCTACATTGACGCAAAGAAGATCAAGTACAGCACAATCTGGCTATATACACCTAAAAATCGTGTCTAGCTCTACAAATTGACCAAGAATTGTCAGGACGGAAGCATGCTGAAGACGTATATAGAAATGTGGAAGTAATAGTCGAAGATTGGGACACCAAGCCCGCGCATGGTGATATGGAGCAGGTAGGCTTGACTAGGGGTCCCAGTCAAATGTAGACACAGGATCTGTATCAGGTGATTCAATTCGGATTCGGAGTTTATCCTTCTGGTGATCAGTAGATATTAAAACTGAAAGAAGGCATGTCCTTACGTAGAGAGTGTTCAGACCCTGCAGCTCTTGTGCACTAAAGCATCTTTCAACACGGTCGGCGTCTGAAAAAGGCAATAACTTCCCAAGAAACAAATGTGCAGTGTCAGAAGACACAATGCCACTAAGCTTCATGAGTAAAGCTTTCTCAGCGCCATTAAGACTGTTGTAGGTTCTGTGTGCCCTGCCTAGTGGCGCGAACCCTGGCGAACTTCCTGATTCAACACTGTGCACAACTGATAAAGCCTGGTGATGACGAGCCGATATGGTTGTTGTGTAATTCCAGAGGCAAAGACTACGCACTAAGAGGTCGTAGATAGTGAGGAAGCCTCGCGCAATGGCTATGCCAGCTGTCGCGTGTTTGGCACCCACACGTGTACTGCATGAGATGGAAATAGCCACAAGCAGGAGAAGAGCATATGCGCCAAATAGTATCCGCATGAAAATATCGCCATCAAAACTCCACTTGAAGTCGTGCCAGAGTGCAAGACTGCAGATATGCCGTAAAAGAAGAACCAAGCCTTTGTTTTCGGGTGCAGGACAAAATAATCGAGCGGTAATACGAGGAAAGGAAACACGAATGCGCATACACGGATGGGAGGATATCTCTGGGCGAACTACGATAGTGTTAGCTACTGTGTACTTGTGATCAAAGATAGATACCTACGAGAGACGTAACCGCAGAAATACCAGCGTAAATATTAAACAGTAGGTCGCAATTTTTGTCGTCTAACTTGAGGAACAGGGCAAGAGCAAGGATTGTGAGCTCAGCCATAGTGAAGACAATGCAAATTGGATTGAGTTTACGCAGACCAATGTCGACAAAGGCCTCTCTCGGTGACGGTAGATGTCCTGAATGCCGCCCCACCTCACGGTATCTCCAAAAATACGGGAGCAAAGCCTGCGTGATGTAGACAACAAAGGCAATGAATTGAATCAAAGCTTGTAAAATGAGAACGACCAGCTGGAAAAGGTGCATAGTGTGTTGAGTGACGGTGGTGGTAGATTGTAATAGCGAGATGGTTTCCGACACTTGGACATCCGCTACGTTTTATACACTCCCGCGAACGTCTGTCTCTGCGCTGACACGATGACGGGCCTCCTCCCTTCCGCCACCCCCTGCGATGTCCATTTTGACCCCCCCTGTGATGTGGACTTGTCCATTCTCACCCCCTGCAGTTATGGACAACTCCTCCAGAATTCCACAATCCCTCCACCCTCCTTGAGCTTCCTCTCATGCTTCCCGTCTAGCCATAAAAACGTGGAATCTGCCTAGATACGTTTGCGCAGTGTGAGCAGCCTTGATTGGATAGGCTTCCCCTACACGATATTGTCCATGCACTCATCCCTTGCGCCCTGAACCTAGAGATCAATGTGGTCTGTGTCACCTCTGTGCTTTGACATTTGAATTCACTACGATAGCAGATCACGTGCATATCTGTCCGCTAGATACCTAGGTCCGTGCAAGTATAAATAGCGACTGTTCCTAAGCTCGTTCAGCCACGCCGCACGAATTTTCTCTCCAGTCAAATTCGGAAAACTCCACCCTTCCTCTCGCCAGCGATGCCTGAAGGCCACAAGAACAAAGCTTCACGCCGTGCCTCCCGCAAAAGGTCTCTATCTCCTCTGAATGAATCGTTGCCTGAAAAGAAGCAGAAGAGTACCCACCATGAACTTGACTCCCAGCCCTTCACACATCTTGTGTCCATGACTATGGCTATTCAAACGGAGATCATAGGGGTTCGTCAAGAGATGAAGGAAAATAATGAAAAGGTTCAGAAAGCTTTAGAGAAACTTCAAAGCACTCAAGGCCGCCAGACGAACCTGATGGAGAACACACGGGTAGATGTCGGCAGCATCCAAAACAATATCAAATATGGAGCAGGCCAGCCGCTACCCTCAAGCGCACCTGACTATGCTGACCCTCCACGTACACCATACTCTGCGCGTTCGCAACGCCCAATGAAGAGCTATCAATCGCTCTTGCCACCGCCGCAGGATCGGCACCGCTCGCCGCCCATTCCGCCCGTCCAGCCGCCGCCGTCCATCCCGCCAAGTCACACTACATTCAACTGGCCCAGCAGTATTGCATCTAAGGGTGAAAGACGTTGCTATGACAAAGAGATACATTCCTATAAACAATCATTCTACCAACCCAGCCCCGAACGACGCACACGTTGAAGGGCTTCGATATCTCCAACCAAAACGGACGCCATTTCCTCAATTTCTGGTCCACAGTCGCCGATACCTGCGTAGGTCCATGCGTGAGCTTTCTCCCTGGCATATATGCACTGGATGTCGGCGTTTGGGGAGCGTTCTTGAATTAGGTCCAGAAGCGTACGAGTGTCCTCAGGTGGGATATGGACATCTTTGTATCCGTGAAAGGCTCTAATTTTAGGGACGTAGGGTGGTGTGTGTCAGGGGAGGTTTCAGCGTGAGACGTAGGGCATCTGTCTCCGGTATATACTCAATGTTGAATTCTTTCAATCGATCCAGTCCAACTCATCTCACTTCGATCTCATCTCACTTTAATCTAGTTATGTGTTTATAACAACAACGGTGGTTTACAAGCATGGCATGCACCTAGCTCAACGTGGCAATGCAAGCGCGTTGTGAAACAAATAGGGATTGATGGATTAATGTTACATAGTTGCAGGATTAATCTAGTTGCGCATACATCGCATGGCGTTTTCGTCTTGGAAGATATTGGTATAACGCGATCCACGACCCTGGACGGGGTTCATGGCTCTCGAACATTTCTGGAATAGCTTCCAATTTTGGTTGAAATCGCTTCCACGCTTTTTTCAGCATGAACGTCGACTTTGAGTTTAATCCAAGGCTGGATGAGGGATGTCTAGTCCTAGGCTGTAGTGGTGGGGGCGGAAGGAATAGCATGATTTCAAGTTCGTTTGGGGCGGCGACTTCGACTTGTATACAATTACGGGAGAGAAGCTCAGCGAGCTCCTTGACACGTACGTATAATACGTTAGCTGCTGCTCTTCCTCTGAGGTTTTCGTTGTCTTCATCCATACATTCGAAGATTTTCTGGACGATTGGCTTGTTTGGGACAGCAAAGCGGATTGCATGATCAGAATCACGCTCAAAATTGGGTAGCTTGGGCATAACATGTTGTATAGCGGGCTATAATGCTGAGGTGGTTGCGAAAGATTTATTATTCGGAATAAATAGGCGCTGGTCGTTACTTACTATGTAGCAATGGTGCAAAAACGGTAAACGGTTTTCAAGAACGCGGTAAACCTCTGCTGCGGAAAACGAAAAACGAAAACACGTCACCCTGCCTCTATAATAAGACGTGTATGGCCTCCTGCCTGCACACATCAACAAACCACAATGAAGTACTCTCCATTTTTCGTAGCTGCTACTGCCGCACAGGTCCTCCCATTTGACCAAATCCTCCCTATCCTCTGGAGCCCAGTGCCCACGGTGGAAGCTGGCCAACAAATAGCTTACCAGTTAGTAGTACACAAATGTCGCGGGGTAGTCTAAAACTTTACCAGGCTCTCAAATACCCGCAACGCGAGCTGTGAAGCAACGCTCCGCTTTAATAACTCAACCTTTCTGCCAATCACAATGCGCGTCCGTCCAAAGTCATGTGCAGGAGATCAAAATGCATTTTTTGTACTTCCGCTAAATGTGCCTAATGGTGTGATTGCAATTGAATGGTAGGTTCACCTCACTAGACGCTAGCGCTTGCTTACAAATACAGGGAATGCTCTGGAAGCAACGCGACTCTAGTTGATATAATGGCAGTAACTGGAGGTAATGGCGATTTTGAAGCAATGCTCCAGGAGGAGACATCTATGCTTGTTGAGTGTCGTGGCAACGCCTTTAGTGGATTGCTTGCCTGCTAGAACCAATTCATCTTATACTCATGCATTAAATCCTACTGCTCGCCATTGAAACACAACTTGTTAATCGGATGTACTTCAGCCTTCTTATTGTGCGACGAATGCAACATCAATTGGGTTTGACTACTTATGCTACATAATAATGCTAAATACATATACCAGAAGTTGGACAAGTGGCACACCATTGATACTACCGCTACTTAGTAAAGCCGGGCTAGTTTGGATGCTTGAGTTGAACGTAGCCGCAAAGGTTGTGGATGAGGAGCTAACGATGGATGGACGCGTTGTGTTTTTTGAGGCAGTTATGCCGCAGGGTGATGGTTTAGGCGTACCTGCCGCCGATAGCGCATTTGACACAAATTGCCTTTGTAAACCCCCAGGGTTCACACTGAAGACCATTCCCGAGCGACAGTGAGATGTCTGCGCGCAAAAGAACCACTGTGGCTCATCCGACGCTACTTCATATTGCACTACAAACTGCCCGCTAACGTTTCTTGGATTAAACTGTTTGAATCCGGTATCAAATCTTCCGCTGGCTTTGCAAGGATGAGAAAGGCTGCTCTGAGTAAGGGTGTGATTCAAAGCGAGAAAATTAAACAAGATCACTGTGCCGATATCCG
Source organism: Periconia digitata (assembly GCA_948474695.1). Taxonomy (NCBI): domain Eukaryota; kingdom Fungi; phylum Ascomycota; class Dothideomycetes; order Pleosporales; family Periconiaceae; genus Periconia; species Periconia digitata. The sequence continues at coordinate 560,149 of CAOQHR010000007.1, read as the reverse complement.
CGTTGACATGAGAAGGTGAGAAATTCAGCCCTTCAGCGCCAACGGCAACAGTAGCAGTGGACTTGGCAGTTGGAGGCGAAGTCCACGCCGCACTTGTGTGGCTTGTGTGGGTCCAAGCGCCTGTACCAGACAGACAATTGGACGATGGCGGCATGGCAGTTGCATTGCTGTACGGCGGTGTCATTTTCCATCCGTGTGCTGCCAGGCACGAGAACAAAGCGACAACGACAAAAAAAGACATGTTTAGGCTGTGACCTAAAAGGATACAGGCGCTCTTGGAGTTAAATAATCACTTTTATAGAAACCGTATACCCAAATACGCATATCAGGTTCCGGTTATGCAGCGTACGGAAGGAGGTTTTGTGGGAAACAGGTCAAGATAATGCAGTATATAAACATGAACATTGTCTACAAAGGTCTGCAGAACATCACAAGAAATCATTTTGAGCAGGCCTCATTGTTATTAAAAAATCCACCAGAATCCACCAGCAGACTTTCACAACCATGGCAAGCGTAGCAGTAGGCGACAAGCGCAAAGGCCACCACCAAGCCACCCCTAAAACTTCTAAAACTACTCCCAATGCTCCCAAAACTCCCTCTGAAGATAAATCGACCCCAAAGACAGGAGGAGAAAAGGGTGGGAGATTAAACCCGTTCTCTAGTATTGGGGCCAGGATGATGTTTGGGGCGACTGCGACTGTGGAAGACGAAGACGAAAACGGAAACGAAAACGGCGCTGGCTCAGAAGGAGAGGAGGAGGGAGAGGACGAAAAAAGGGAAGATGAAGTGCGGCGTGCAAAGATGGAAGCTGAAGGTGCCCAAGGTCTTGCCGAAAGCATTAAGAAGGGAAAACTAGAAGTTCCCCCAACTATTGCAAAACTTCACGGAGAGCTTGCAAGGCTTTCTAGGGCCTGGTGGATTAAGGGAGAGATACCTCAAAGTCACAAAGGATCCCTTGAAAAAGTACAGGACAAGATATCTGCGGAGTGTAAGAAGCTGGTCGCTAAGGAGCTCCAAAAGGCCGCGATGGAGGAAGTTGATCGGCAGATAAAGGAAAAACGCATCACCCACCAAGACGCACAATCAGAGGCCGTGTTCAATAAAATTAGAGATGATCTTTGGTATAAGACGTTCTCCAGCCAAGAAAAGTCTTACGAATCGCTCTACAGGTTCCCATCTGAGACCATAGTGGGGCATATCCATACTATTGGGAGTCATGCTAATGGGGTATGGGAACTTGAAAAGACATCAAAAGAAAACAAAGAGCTTCCTGCGCACAAGAAGCAGCTAATTGAGGGTTGCTTGATTTTCCACCAGTATCTAGTCTCACGTGGGCTCGAGCCAAGACTCATCATTCCAGATAACTACAGTAAGTTGTTCTCGGTAGTGGCGAATGACTCAAAAGACGCGCGCGACGCAGTAAAGGAGTTCCAGCAGGCTTTGACAGCTCCTCTTTCCAATCAAATGGAGATATGGGACAATGCAAGCACCGACCTTCGTCAACTTGGACAGCTCATTCTGCATGATGGTAGCCAAGAAAATGTGGATGAAATCAAGGACCGTCTGACGGAATGTAACGATGCCATTCAATGCGTGAACAAAGAGTATGGCCTTAAGCTTTCAGATCATACGATTCCTCTGGAATATCTCGTCATACTGTCTGAAGAACGAAGCCAAAACCAAATATCCGAGGAAGTGGTAGTATCTGCTTTTAAGGAACTCATGGCTACGTTTGAAAATGTCATGGGAAAGGCATACGCCGCCAAAGTATTTCCTAATATGACACCCGAATACACAGAGAGGACATGGGCGACCATCGAAAACTTGAAAAAAGACATGGGAGTGGAAGAAACAGAGGATATGTCAGACAGGGGCGAAGAACAAGAAGACCCGCCTGCAACTGATGAGGCTCCGCCTCCGCCTGCAACTGATGAGGCTCCGCCTCCGCCAGCAACTGATGATGCTCCGTCTGCAACTGCAACTGCTGATCCGCTTTTTGAACCGTCTGGCAACCTAGATTTTCTAGACTTCGACTTAAACCCCCCTGACTACGGGCCCGCACCTACCTATGAAAATGGAATCACTGAACATGGCAAAGTTGTAGCTATCCGGATGTCTAGTGCCAGCGCCCGAAATAGTCGCTTCATTATTAACCGTGGGACAGCCAAAACTCCTATATACAAAGTGTGCAAAGGCAACGTTTTCTGGCCCGGTGGAGCTGAAAAGCTAGAAGAGGATGAAACATACCACGTCCGATTTGACAGCATAGCAAGGAAGAGAAAAGTACGTGGGGAGGTCAATACGGCAGTTGTTACAGGATGTGTGGAAATGCCTATAATGAACCCCGCCCCACCTGGAAAAAGAGCTAGGAGGCCAGATCTGTATTTCAGGGTGGTATACCACTCGGACTTGGACAGAAACCCAAATGCTAAGTCTTTGCCCTTAGTTGAATGGCTCACGAGGACTGAGTTAATTCAACTTGTCGGCAAAAAAAAAGCAGAAGAGGAGGAGCAAAAGTATCTGCCCCATCACCGAAAGCAAGTAGCTGTTTTCCAGCAGTACTTCCTCGCTGGCTATCACCCAGACACCAGAAAGCCGCTTACAGCTCAGGATCGACAGGAATATCCGTGGCTGTTTAATGGCGTAAATTATGCTTTTAACATCAATCTCGACGATATCTCATAAGATGAAGTTTAATTTTGTCGTAAGGAAGACTGACGGGTAAATGGTACGTAGATAAATACATAGCAGAGCTTCGATAACTCAAAGCGAGACAACTTCTCATATATACACACTCAAATGCTTGCCTTAGTTGAACAAACCATCGCGCCATCTCCAATAACGTTCTTGGTATGGCTGCAGAAGTCCAAGGATACCGCACCAGATAGCAAATTGAATAAAGATAGACACAGCGACAGAAAGGCCAAGGACCTGGTATCCAATCCCCAGAATGAACTCCTTCTCAGCAATAAAAGGCAAACCAAGACTCATTACAATAACAGGGACAAGTGGCGACCAAAGTGGGAAAGAGTCGTCGATATGTACTAGCACAACTGACATGGGAACGCTAACAACGCAGATGCACTCAACCAGGTCCGATCTGCCTGTAGGATCGTAGTAGCTCAAGTCTTATCAAGGTCAGCGTGGGTTCAGGGCAAAGAGGTTGGGGGACCTACGGGGTCTGTAAAAAATGCCCTCGTCATAAAGAACCCAGAGCAGATAAAGAGCGATCGCACGTTCAGGTAAGCGTCCAAAATAAAAGAGGAAGACAAAAACAATTGTGAGGAAGTAGGCAAATATGATAACGTTGATCATGTTGGGCGAGGGCGATTTGGATAGAGGTTGAGATAATGCTGAATGATGAAGGCGTAAAATGAGTAAGGGCGTGGTCCTGGGGGATAAGAGAGGATAGATGAAGAGTGCAGTTTAGACGCCTCTTATAATAGAATGTCAACACTCATCAGGTGACTAGATGCAAGGACTAGGGACAATGACTACGCTGCAGGTGTGCGGTATTGAATATGCAACTCTGCCTATCCTTGCTGTCTAGGCGGCCATCAGGTTACTTATGCATACACAGGGATCGGGGAAGCCGGTCTCTATAGAACAAGATTAGGCTGTAGCTGTGCCCTCTGCATTGAACATGCAACAGCCAAGCCAAAGCTCGCTTGCCAAGTAGGTTTAGGCAGAAAGTCAGTGATTCGACCAATCTAGCGACATTGATACTCAGAGAATGGGATTGTATTCGGTAGAAACAGGCATATATGACGGCACTACATTGATGGCTGGAAGTTACGCCCGCTTATCGATATCAGCGTCCTTGCTCCCGTCGAAACGAATCATCTGTTGGAAAGCAGAGCGGAGGATGAAATCACCCAGTTCTTTCTTCCAACGAAAATACTCCTCCCCAAGTCTCTTCTCAAGTCTAATCCACAGCTCCATTTCGCAGCAATAGATCTCTTGATCTACCAACAGGAAACGCGATACTGGTCGCGTCCATATCGCACGCATGTACAGATCTTTGTGGCAGTTGTGTATGGGACAAAGCTCTTCGTGATGCTTTGACTCCAGCATTACTGCAGCGCGAGTATTAAGAATGCTTTGCAAAAAGCACCATGCTGGCCAGAGAGCTATAAAAGTTCGAGCTGAACAGTCAGTAAGTCTCCTAGGAAACGTAACTTCCAGTGCACACCAGTGCATGGTAAGCCAAATTGTTTTTGGTGGGCACAAGGCAAACCCGCATAAGTCGGACTCAGGGTAGTGACGCATAGCAATTAGAGCTAGCGTTGCATTCGGGAATGAGGTTGGTATCAACACGGGGTCGCGCTGATAGTATTGCCACAAGACAGAGCTTACATAGTGTGTTAACGAGGCTCATAGCTCCCAGGTAAAGATGCTTACATCTCCAGAAATAGGTCGTATGTCTGCTGAATCTTAAGGTTGAACAGCATGCTGCTAATAGAGGTTGGCAGAGGTGGCGCGTCGGGGTTGTGCAACTCACAACCCAGGATCCTTATCGCCCGTGGGTATTCAGCGTCATCGAGAAATGGGGGTCCGGGTACGTCCATTGGGCTGATAGCATTGAATTTATTAACCCGCAAAATGCTCAAAAGATGGCCAAGGTTTTCGTTGAGTGTATACTTGGGGTCAATCTTCGTGATTGTGCTATCCACTGTGCCTGAGATGGCAAACAAGTGATGAATGAGAGAAATGGATTACCCAGGGTCACGGATGTCAGTGGTGTCTTTGCGAAGTCGCTTCTCAAGCTCTTGAACGTTGAAATTTGGAATCTCTTCGTTTTTGGTGTACTGAATCAACCAACTGATTTCTTCAACAACTTTCTTTTTCGATTCCGGGGAAGCAAGTTTGACATTGAATTGGTTAGTTATTTTGGCAGCAACACAAAGCAAGCAAGAATGTCTTACCTGGAGCTTTGCAGCTAGTTGAGCTGACATGTTGACTGGAAAGATGCTATGAGAGTTGGAAAATATGGTTGGAGCAGACAACGGCAACTCTGGCTTTGTGCACCTATGTATGGGCTGAGCGCTTTGACCATCAAGAACGTCAAGACTACCACCACCCACCCACACAAACTTTCCAAAGTGCTCATACGTCCGAAGGTCTTCCCGAAGACAAGGGATCCTTGTGTTAGCTTGAATCTGAATCCCGATTTCGTGATATGCCGCCCGAGATTGGACACTACAATGACACGATCCGCGAGGGGTATTAGTCTACGCTATGACGGGTCTCCATGATATCATGCATTTGGAGTTAATGTGAATTTCAACCATTCATGGAGGAGTCGTTGGTGCTATAACGCTATACTACCCACCCCAAACGGCATGTTCAGGCAGGACGAAGACGTGGCGGCGGGTCAAAGAGGACATTGCAGGGGGTGGGTGGGAGGAGTGTCAAGGAGACCATCGCTCAGCGCAGGGGTGGTCAAACAAGCAAGTTATTGAGACCAAAAGCCACCCGGAGTATGAGTGTGTATTGGTGGCTTGAGCTCTTCCCATACCAACCCCAGACAAGGAAAGGTTTACAGCTGGCTGTGGTGCAGCAAAGCGGTCAAGTTGCGTTTCTACAAGTTTTGCCTCATAGCTACACCGTGCCACAACTTTTCGCCAACACTTTATAAAACATTCTCCAATATTTAACAGGGGCATGTGTGTCCGCCCCGCACTTGGTAGGTAGGGGTCCTGCAACACATTCCCTTCTCAAAACAAGCATCATTACTAGATTTGCTGTCTTCTCATGGGAAACTGGTAAATATACGCGTCCCGTGTAAATATTCATGCTAATATCTAAGTGCCTCTCGACAATGGACCAAGAAAGAGTCCAAAGAACTACTAGAGCAAACTATCGCGACTGGGAGACACGCTGTCAGCGGCCGGACGAACATCGAATGTGTCAGGCACTGGAAACAAATCCTTCATACCTGTAAACCCCTGTTTGAAGAGGAAGCTACAGCTTTTATGGAAAAGCAATCATCCGAAGAACGAAATAAAGCGCAAAAGGTGTTCACACATCCGGCTGTTGATCCTGAATTGTGGTTATGGATGGTTGGTGAATTCGATCTTGATAAGATTGTGCAGTACTATCACGAACGAGAATAGGAGCAAATCTCATATGGCTACCATGTGCTATTCGTAATAAGCGCCTAAATCTTGAATATGCAGTGGATGGTATAGAAAGACGGCAGAAAAACGAATCGACGCGTCTTTAGAATGGAAACGGGAGTCACGTGAGGGCTGCGCCGTTGCCAAAAGGAATGTTTAAGTAATGCAAGGCTGATTAGTTACAAAAAGAAAGGGTTGAAGATCAGTCTTTGGATGAACAAATGAAACAGAGATTGAGCGCGGTCATCCTAGACCTTGGCACCTTTGAGGCAATCTTGCCGCCCCCCAACAAGATCTCGCAATCGTTAGGATCGCTTATCACGTCTTTGAGGTCGCCGGCAAATATAACAAGCTCTGCAGCGCTTGTAACCACTGAAAGCCTCATAGCAGTCTCGTAAGGTCCCTCTCCTATGAGTTTTGTCACTCTTTCTCCCCATTGACAGAGGATATCCCAAGGTAAGTACACCAGCTGGAGCACAGGATCATCAAAATCCTTATATGTTTTCGAGTAAACATTCCATAATCTGTTTGATCGGGGTTTGGGGGCGTAGTTGGGCCATGTTCTACATATGTGTAGACATCTGTAGTGATCCGAATGTGTAGCGGACTACCAGTGTGCTTAGTTTCAGTATGGCGGAAGGATAGTTGAAAGCTTACAGTCTATTTTCAGCGTAAATATCTCCAGATGATGACAAATGAGAAAACTTGTCCCTTTTTCGATATTGTTCTAGTCGCTGGATACCTGGAAGAGAAAAAAGAAGGATAGATATGCACGTGGTATGGCCCTATGTACATTAGCATGAGTGGTTGCGCGTAGAAGCTACTTACAAGCGCTAGCCAGACTGCGTTACGATGAAGTAAGAAGAGCAGCCCATCGGCGATAGAGATCCCTATGTAAGCGAAGGGTAGCATAATACCATTCTTCCATTCAGCGCGCTTCCATTTCTTTCCCGTTGTCCTTGCGTACGTAAATAGGGCTGCTCCAGATATATGGAATAGAGAGCTTCCAGCGTGAGCAATGAGAATTGCTTTCTCATGGTGCGCGTCCAGGTGGGAAAGGGCAGCACCGGAAACTTGAGCAACGAGTACGGGGAGGCAAATCAGGACGCTATATGGGAAGTATCCCTTCAGCAAAGGAGTGAATTGAGAACACTACATGTAATTTAGTAATAGCTACTGCGACTAGGAGAGAAGGGACGAACCTCAGCAACCAGTCCAAAGAGACCTGATAGAACCAACAGTGGTAAGAGAGCAGAGTCGGGCAAGCACTGGACCGTGACTCCCAGGCCAACAAAAAAACCGGCAACGAGGGTAGCAAGGGCTGCTGTCCAACCCCACCTAGATTTTTGAGACCACTTTTCTGGAAATGAGTTCCACACATGTATCGACGACAAAAGTACGACAAGCACCACCAGGGTTGCTGCGAATACAGTTTGTCTCAACGACAGCTCGATCATCGCGGCAGCGAATAGTCTGCGAGATGTGCAATACAAGGTACAAGGTAGGATGTAGGCCGCAGCAAACATGCAGGAAGGTAACCGGTGAAAGACTGAGGAAGGCGGTAAGGCAATGGACTGAAGCACGTCTCAGCCTGACTGGAGGAGAGGAGCATGATATATCGTAAATGGTTCGATCGATCTCGAATACTTTAAATGAGGCTCCTGTTTCCAGCTGGAGCCAGACACGGGTTGAATCCGCGAAATCCATCAGAGGTATCCTGGCACATCTTTCGGAAAGCGGTACGGAGGCCACCATATGAAAGAATACCAAATACAGCTGGTACCCTTGCCGACTTAGTACAAGAACTGATCCTGCAGGAAGTAGCATTCCGTCTTCCCGCGGCATGGCGTTGACCCCATGGCGCCGCTATACTTGATCGGTACGACTCTTGGAACTTTCCACAATTGAAGCCGATCAAGTATAGCGCATGAAGCGCCCAGCTCTATTAAATGCAACTCGCCGGTGATCGTTCAACCTGTATCTCAGAACGATGTCTGCCCGAAGCAAACTGGAGGCCCACCAATACGACAAGCTCACTCAAGACGATGTGAATGATCCATCCTAACAAGACGACATTTACTGATTTCTAGTAGGTCACATTGATTTTACGGGCTTTGGCTGCGTATGAACACCCAAAATCACGAAAAGAACGACTAGCTGCCTCGTACAAAGCCAAGGGTAAACGAGAGGAAATAGAGAAGTGGCATTCCAATCCAGGTTGTTTCTTGAAACATGAGCAGTCACTGGAAGGAAGTCTGATAGACAACCTTATTCACATCGCAGATTGGCTTGATCATAGCCTTGCTTCCAACCGACTAGCGAAGCGGATAGTATGTCTCGCGATGGCAGATCTGCATGTGAAGGGAAGAAGCGTGAGTAACATATTGCCGCAAATCCAGGGTTCTGGAGGGGAGCAGAAGAAGAAGGGGGTCGCCACCAAATTTTACGAATATCTTCGAGTTGGAAATGGATGGAAAGAAATCATCCTACTTTGCGCATCAGCCGCATCGAGTAAGAACCGAGATGAGGCTACAAGATTTTCTTACTCCGGCATTATCTGGTTACTGGGCAACGGATCAATGTAAGTAAACCCCGAGTGCTGGGTGCTTATGATTTACCATCCTTAGGTGGGAGAGGGCCTGTACAGAGGAGCGCAAGGAAGCACTAAACAGCCTAGGAGATGATTTCCTCGCGGAATGCGAAAAGTATAGCCCTACGGTAGACAAGATCCGTACGAATCTGAAGAGTATCAACTTCTACGCCTACTCTCCGTTTGATACCCCTTTAAAAAGGCATAATCAAACTGGGGGCGCACAGACAGTACGATTAGAGGAGGATACTCAGGCATTCAAGAGACGTAAGGTAGCTGCGCTATCACAGAACGTTGCCGCTATCGAGCATGCCAACCCTCGCGATGGCTCGAGTCAATTCAACCCAACAGTGCAACCAAGTATTGTTCCGACTGAGCACATTGGCCATTTGTTCCCCAGTGCAATCGAAGACAACGATTTTGCGCGACTGGGAGGACATCAAGGGAGGAGAGAAGATGCTCAATCCCAGGAATGTGCGTTTGTTTTCGCTTTTGAACCACTTGGTTATTCATGGCTAATCATGCGTAGCTGACACTCATGGCTGCTGTTCACCGTCCCATCGAATTGAATTGCCGAGGCGCGGTCAGGAATGTAACGAAATAGGCTTGTCTACACAGCTGAGCATTTATATGGAAGAAGAACTTGAACCAGTTGTTCAGGAATGGACGACCATCTGGGACCCAAAATAAGGTGGATTGTTCTCAACTCTCCTCTGCTAGCGGAGAGATAGCTGGTGATGTGATGCGACAGAAAAAAGGAACGAAGGGAACACTGTCTGGCATGACATAGAAAACGTTGGGGAAGATCACAATTAATCCCGGTATCAATTTAGTCTTCGAGCGAATGTCTCCCTTCTCTTTCCAAGTCTGCAATTCTGCTCGTGCAAGCCCTTCGCGAGATTCGATGGGCAGAAAAACGCCGACTTCGTTTGGCCCCATCTTGAGAACTCCAGATTCTTGGCGCACTGCCATAGGTATTGTTCTTGGGAGATTCACGGCTCCTTCGCTTATCAGAGCGTTGATGTCTTTACCCTGAACAGTCCCAGTCAGCAATGATCTTGAAGGCGACCACGATCTTGCATACCCTAGGGAATATTTCTGTCCGAAGGTTTGTGACCAAATCCTTTGGTAATTCATATTGACACAACTGGGCCCCTCCCTCTACTGGCAGAGGAAACGGGTGATCAAGAACTATAGAGGCGACAAGTCCCTCTAGATGAGGCGTTGAAGGCAGGATAGTATGTAGAGACATGAAGCAAACATGAGGCACGTCTAGCCCTAGGATTTGAAGAGAGTGTTTATATAGCGATGAGAATATCAAGGAAGCCACGTATCTGATAACAGGTTTTATTGTATGATTACTAAGCCTCAAAAACCCTAACCAGTTAGCGAGATCACCAGTCTGCTTGTCCAACCATGTTTCCCTTTGCTTATTTAATCAGTTTCCTAATCCAGGCTCTTAACTACTGTGAGAGCTGGAAGCAGCTTCCCATAGTCTCTTATCTTCCTCAGAGACATCCGAAGACGGTAGGTACGAGCTCAATTGAGTTGCATCATTCGAACCTCCTGACCCGTTGTTCTGAACTTGGCTCTGTGTGGTTCCTCCGTTGACGTTGACGGTTGGAAGATTGTTGCTTCGCTCGCCTGCAGGCTGGGGAGTCTTTGGTTCATCGGTGGGCATGATGCTAGGCGAACAGGCGTAAGAAGGTTATTCGTTGATCGGTTTTTAGTTCTTAGTAGACGTCAATATACAATCCCATGAAGCTCTAGCTGCTCGCGAGGGCTATACTATACATGCGTGAATATTCTGATTCGAAGTTTCTCAGATTGTTCTGACCTAGATAGCTTTAAACTGGTAAGGCTTCGAGCTATCGTATGGGAAGTGATGCTAAGGGTTGGACTCGACTTTTGATCGCGAAGGCTACGCGGCCGTCAGATGGAATGGACGAAGATGGATGTCAGGAATGATATTGAAAGGACGACGAAAGACAAGGTGCATGTCATGACGAAGCTCGTAGGAAGGAGTGGGAAATATGAAGCTTTATACCTATCTTTCTCCCCTTCTGTCTCTGAATACTTCTAGAAGCGCTGGAGAAACAGCATTAGTCGGCACCCTTGTAAACAAACCGAACCACTTGTTGATACGTGCTAAAATGCGTAAAGAGGCGAAGTGCATCTTATGCCCGATTCGTTCTAATGCTGATGTAGGAGAAGGAGTACGAAGCTGAGGTCAATTTGGCATAAAATCACATAGCTATGGTTAGTTTGGCATAAAATTACAGAGTAGTAATCGATATTGTAGGACACCGCAGAATTGTGGTTTTTCAGCCAGGGCACCACAGGCTAACAATACAAGCCACGTTTCAGCTAGGCACGTGCTTATATGGCGTCATGGGAGTGTGGCGCAGTGGACCACCTGCCCCGCTTGCAGCTTGCAGCCTCTCGAAAATTTTGAAACGCAGGTCAGGCTACACATGATCAGTCCAACACATAGTCTGTTCACCGCATAGTCTCATTTATGGTATCAACAGCGTTCTCGCTGGACGCTGCCGTGAAGTCCATCAACGAAGATGGATTCGTGGATTTGGAAGACATGTCAGTGGGTGAACTGGTTTCGGAGATGGAGGAGAAGGGTTTTACCTTCTTGTCGATGTATGGCCTTGACTACTGCAACAACCACATCCTTAGCGACACGGTAAAGTTTTATCAATATTCTTATAATCAATCTACAGCTAACAACCGGTAGCGCATCAAATCTATACTTGAGTCACTCCTTCACAAGTGTAGCCTTGGACATTTATTGCGATACACTGCCTTCCCCGGACATATTGAGTCCTTCAGAAAAGGGGGACCGAAGGCTGGTTTGCGTGTTATTGTAGTCCAGCAGTGGGCAAAAGGTTCACAGGTTGTTTATTATGGCGGCTCTCACAAACACAATTTTCCAACAGTCAATGGTATACGACAGTTACACGAGACACAGACGACTGCACTTTACGAGATGGGCTGTGGCGCTATCGTAAGAAACTTTCCAGATGGAGGCTTGTAAGCTCTTCTAGCTATATAATGCAGCTATGTGCTCTGACAGAATATAGGGTAGTCCGCGACGCTCGACTCTATGCTGAAACTAAGACCGGCTACGCATGCACGTTCATATTCGCTACCGATGAAGTAGTCGCCGCGTGGCCTAAAATAAAGGTCCCAGATTCGCAGAACTTCAGGCAGAAGGCTATCGAAATAGAGAGTCCTACAATAGGGGTTAATTTCTCATTCTCAGGTCTGACCGAAAGCTCGGAATAGACTTGGTTGATCTGCTGCTACCCCGTGTAGTGGATGGCTAAGCTGATATAGGAGAGGGGCGTCAAAAACGTCATTTATCCCCACCGCGTCAACTGGAAAGACCATTGAACCGCCACTAAAGACGTCTATTGTTGGCTCTGCCTCGAATTCAGCCACTTCGGGAGTCACCATGTATGTGGTAGTTGATTGCGTGGGCATTGATGGAATGGCGTCTAGATTAATATCAGTGAACAGAATCTGCGAGCAGGAAGGAATAATATTACTGATTTGTTGAGATTCATCCACGATTGGTCCATTGTTTCTTGTCACTCCCATATCTCCGGCCTCGCGATCCAGATGTGCCTCATCCCAATTTCTTTTCGTACCTCTTGACTGTCCATCGTCGCCTTCTAAAATTCTCTTGCCTTGTACGAGAGAATGTAGCTCTAATTCAGCAGCGCGTCTCAATTCTTCGCATGCCTGTCTCATATATCTTGCTTTCCTATCATCCCCGCTCGGGGACGGCGAATCCTTAGTATGTGACTCTTCAGCATGTCTTCTGAAAGTGGATAATCTTGTGAATCTTTTGGAACAATAAACGCATATTTCATCGCAGGTGAAATCTGTGACCATGTTGCTATTTAGTTATTATTATGCTGCACCAAAACAAGAACTCACGCTGCTCAAAGTGTCGTCGAAGTTTTTGCCCGGTTGCAAACGGCTCTCGCCCAATACATTCCTGGTGAGGACAAGACGTGTTTTTAGCTATCGGTCTTGATTCTACCCTTGAATGGGTTTGGCACTGCTTGATTAGAGCAGCGAACAAGTTTTCTTGTGTCTACAAGTAAGTAGTTAGTTTGTGTAAAGAATGAGCTTTCGGGCACTAACCTGGATTTCTCTAAGATGTTGGTCCAAAAGTTCACTACTCGGAAAGGACGCATTGCAGCTACATCTGGTGGGCCTTTTTGACATGTTGATACTCATTGAAAGTAGTAGGCAGATGGTTTCGGAGGGTGATAATTGGAATGGGGGCATCGCTTTCGGCTATTGATTAATCCGACTCGATAAGAAGGCTCTAGCGTCGTTCGCCAAGTACGGCTTATCAATCGCACCCAATTATCGTTGCGTATAGCGCACTAAGAAAACAGCACGGAGGGTATAAATTACGTCGGGGTCCGTTTTCTGCGCCTGCACAACTGTTTTCACATTCCTCAAACACGACTTTTAAACTCATCCATCTCGGAGACTTTACTGCTCTGCATACGAAACCCACGCATTTCCCCGCTCTTTGAGCGAAAGATGCCGCCACCTTGTGAAACCTGTGGGGGCAAGGGCATTTCAGGCGGGGCATGCCCTACTTGCGGCCATCCAGCAAGCTCCTAAAGCGGAAATTCCTGGGTGAGCATACTCCAGTTGATTTTGAATTGATGCGGTATCCCAGAGAACCACCATTAATTGTTTCTAAAGGAAATGATAAACGTCGGAGAGGCATCGGAACATGCTGGAGGTTGTGCGCATTAGCTCGGCGCCATCACTGTGAAGTGTATTAGTCCAGGGCTTTGGAATCCAGCCAAACGCTTTCAATTCCAATCAAAGGCTAGATAATATGCCTTCTCCAGTGTGCCACCGTATGACACTGCTTGTCATGGTGGATGCATGCAATGCATCCACCATGCCTTAGCCACATTCAGTGAATGCCAACCACGGCGTTGTGGTGCCCTGCCGGACTGGCCACGGCGACGTGGTGTCTAGTCACACTAACCACAGGACTGCGGTGCCCTGCCAAACTAACCACGGCGTTGTGGTGCCCTACCGGACTGACCACGGCGACGTGGTGTCCAGCCACACTAACCACAAGACTGCGGTGCCCTGCCAAACTAACCACGGCGTTGTGGTGCCTTGGCAGACTGACCATGGCGTCGAGGAACGGAAGGAAAATGCCGACATCTCTCGACCAATGAAATATCATGTCCGTGGTGAGGCATGTGACATGGATAGTGCAAAGTATTATGCATCGTGCCACGCGAACCAGTACCTCCCTATGTGATCTTGCTGTCACGATGTAAAGAGAATATAAAAGAACGGCCTATCTGCAGTGGAAACATCAACACTACGCAACGTAAAGATATAAGCCCTACCATTCGAATACCACGCAATCGTCGCGCTACGTCGAGTAACGCTGAATAAAGTCAACAGAGTAAATGCAGCCTACCTAACTTTCCCATCGAAGCTAACCCATGTCAGATGTGCACCAGATGTCTACATATGGGGATGTCAAGACAGACAGGTGATAAGAGAAAATCCATGCGGATGCGGAGATTGGAAGGAGAATGTTCTTGGTTTTTACTCTGGCTATTGTCCTGAATGTATAAAATCGTTGAAGAAGTGAAGGACAACAACTATTTAATTATGGGTAGAAAAGGTCTTCTTGATGTCCGCCAACTTCACCAGATCGATAGCTATCTCGAATGAATTCCAACCCCGAAACTCTGCCAAATGTCGATGAAAATCGTCAAGCGGTTGGTGCAATTTTCCAGCGTGACTCAAATCGATGAATCGGATTTGGCGCATGCTGTTAAGCATTACGTTACTGGGAGAAATATCTCCGTGAACGATACCATGATGATGTAGTTGCGATAGTCCAGTTTCGATGTCTGCGATGTAAGAACCGATTTTTGCAGGTTCAATAGCGACCAACTTCTCCATTGAGTACTCAAAGATGCCTTGTTGATCCTCCAAAGGCTGTTTATCAACTTTGACAACAGGGAGACTCTGAGAAGACATTTCTGAAAGTATTTCAAACTCTTTGGAGATGAGCCGCTTCGAAACTGGCGTATCGTGTGCCAGTTTGATCACTGGAAAGGGTGCTGGTTCGGTATTCTCTCTCACAACGCCATGCGAGCCAAACGACCTGAAGCATGACTGTTTCCACACAGCTTCCTTCTCAGGACTGTGTGTGACCTCCTTTAGAGTGACTCGCTCGTCAAGTGTTGGGAACGCAGATAGATCAGGCTGCCACTTGGAGGTCTTCCACATCATAAGAAACTCATGCCCAGATGAGCCAATTCTCATCGCATAGCAGGCAGCTTCTGAGTCCCAGAAGGTAGGAGACAGTTGCAAGACGGATTTCTCCATAAAATTGCCAGAAGAATAGAACTAAAGAGCGGTGAAACTGAGCTTGTATTGTAGAACGAAAGTTCACTGAGGACGATTTACGATGCGTCTGACTAAGATTATCCTTTAACCTTATTCGTGCTAGGCCTCGCTTTGAACCAGAAATGTCATCCAACCTTATCCCCAGCCTAACCTCCTTAGGGTTATGTCAGCAGACGAGCGTACGTGCGTCTGGTACCATCATCAACATCATTGGAGATGAAGAAGTAATAGTTCCTTCCCCATAGAATACCATCTGGTCCTGCCTGATTGGGCGGGGTTCCCAGCTGGTTGATGAACGTATGCAGTGCGTACAAGTTATGCGTTATTTTAACAACACTATTTATGCAACAAATGGTATTTTGCAGGCTGGCGGCTATGTCGGAAGCGGTGTGTACGTTGCCACTCCCTTCTATTGCGAATATGCCTACAATCTCTCAGTCGGTGACAATACTGTCATCGGACCCGACTGCCGATTGCTAGATTCTGGAAAAATCAACATCGGAAGGAATGCTGAGACTGGTGCTGGGGTTATTTTGTCGACTTTAAAGATGCCCATCGACACAAAAACCTCAAAAAGAGTGAACGGCATTAAAGTGGCTTCAGAAATCTATATTGGCGACAATGCCTATGTTGGTACTGGTTGCATTATCGAGGTTGGAGTACGAATTGGCCATAGCGCTATCGTTTGACCTTGGTCTGTTGTTGATGATATACCTGCTGGCTGTATCGCGTCGGGCAATCCAGCTAGTATATGTACGGCGATTGTTTGAGATGAGTTATGATAGCGGGGCGAGCCCTTCACGGCATTAGTGCTGTGTTCGTGTTACTGTAGCTCAAATAGGATGAAAAAGTAATTGAGTGCAGTCAACGACAAATGGTCGACTCGCGCGTCGACGCAGAGGGCATGGAGCTTCTGAAAGAGAGAAGAGCTATATACGATTACGGGGCTGTTCATTTTGCAAATGCTGCATGCCCGTAATTCAATATTCACTATCTCCTGGCCTTGCCAGTTATTCAGATATGCTGCCTCCTTTGAGGGATACGTTCATTGTCCGTCTTTGCAATTCAGGATATATTCGCTGTTGCCTCTCTAAAATGGTGTCTCCAGCCTCTAACTTCGCCTTTGCCAAGTATTTCCTGCATGGCTGGCCACAGCATGTCGGATGCCACGGCAGTCACGCGCCGCAAAAGATTGAAAAGGAGGAGTATACCATGGCGGGTGGAAGTACTGGTGTGCAATCCGTCGAAAGGACCTTGGCACATCTAATGACAAGATGTCAGCTAAGAGCGCGCGAAATTTGGAAAAGAAGCTCATGACTCACAATGCTGTTGTCAGGCAGCAGACTCGAGATGTACAGTGACCACTTATGCCCGATAACAGTCCAACCTAACACTGAGGGTACTAGACTCTCTATCTCCTTCTCCTCCATCGGCCTTTCTCTCCTCATGTTGACCAGCTCCCTTATCTTCCACAGCATGGCTGCATGGTAAACAGCAAGTTGCATCTCTGCTTCTGTAGCTTTCCCCCCAGCCTCCTTTAGCTCTATGGCGCATGCAAGAGCAGTCCCGGAGGTGTATGCATCCGTCATAGGACTAAGCGTGGCACCTTTGTTGTCCGATCTAAAATTCTCGTAGACTTTGCTGATGTTCTCATTGTCATCTCCGCAAAATGCAAGAACGAAGTCGGCCTTTTTTGATACTGCCAGACCCGAAATATCTATCGATAGATAATCGGGATGTATGCTTTGTGATTGGCTGGAAAGTTCCACCGTTAGCTACGTAATACCAGCGCCAGATAAGACAGAGTAAGGGAAGACTACTCACACGCTGTTGATTTCCAGACATGCAACATCATCATTCTCTACCACTGCCTCTAGAACTTCCCAAACAACTCTTGCCCATGCATTCTCGTCCTTGTTGTTGTTGTTGCATCGTTTTGCTCTTGTGTGGATGCGTTGCACCCGTCTCCATAATGACTCTAACTTTTCTGTTGTCGCCTGATCCAACTCTGTTTCATTTGGTCGTTCGAACATATGCGATCGAATATCGTTTCTAAAGACTACTGGATCTGCTTGACGGAGGCGTTCCTAAACCATTACTAGTCAGGCTTAGGCAAACGAAAGTTGTCGAGAGATAATGGAGACATGCCCTGAAGTATTCTGGGATAAAACAATCGGAGAAATCATCGGATAGAATGCCTTGTAGCTCCTCTGATGAAGCTATCCGACTTGTACTATCTGGTTGTCTGATACGGATCGGAGGTTTTCCTTGCTCCAGCAAAACCCGCTGTGTTCGCTCCGGACTTTGCGACCCTTTCCGCTTCATCAATGGACTTGTCGCTTTCAGTCTTCTTCTAGAGTCCAGGGAGAGTATAGAGGATGCATCAGTAGCCGAATCCATGCTGGATGAGATATGTGAAGACGCTTGCGCAGATATATCAAGTCGCGGGCGGACTCGTCGGTGATGACTCGTACAGCGGCGGGCTCGTTTCGAACGTAGGGGAGGAGAAAACTCGGAATCTGATAAGGACGAGATAGATTTCGTCCAGGCGCGGACCTCTTCCATGGCGATACTGGTGGTGGTCGTCGAACTGAGTTCACATGTCCGTTAGGGAGGCGATGTGGGGTAGTGAATGTCCGTGCGTTGGTTGACACAGCAACCACATCATTTGCAGCGCTTGCTGCACTTGAACCGAACACCTCTTTTTTGATTTTCTCTCACCAGCCGCATGGTCACCATGACTATGGGCTGCACAGCTCAAGATTGGATGCCGTAAATACTGATATTTATTGGGTGTGTCTTTGAACATGTTTCAGCAAGAAATAAAGGTTAGGTCATTGGGCTAATAACAGCTTGGAGTCGGGGGCGCGTCGGTTGACTACAATTGTACTGACAAAGAAACCCCCACTGCCTCTGCAAATCCTGTTCCTGTTTCTCCGGGCCAGATTCTGGTTCCCGTAGTGGGTCCTTGTATTTCGGAACCGTTTCCAGGTCCTGGACCTATCCTGACAATGAAATGCCTTTCTGAAGTCGTCTTTTCGTCCAAACAGACAGCTCGATTGTTGAAGAGGCGATAATCTTCCGACTCCATCACATACAGGAAATGGCGGTTGCTGTCAGCACAAGATGTGGTTGCAGCTTTAACAGGTTTGCTAGATTGTGGCGTGAGGAAACTAATCCCCGTCATTGCCGAGGCATCCCCACCCCACATGACATCTAGAAAGATATTAATGCAGTTGTAGGCCAACAAGGAGTGAGAAGCCTGTGGATGGATTGATGGACGAATGAATGAATGGATTTCTGAACTGAAAATATGCACTTGTGACTCTATAACGCCTCACTGTGGCTCTGTAACTCCTCATTGTGACTTTATGGCTCCCAGATCTGATTCAATCACGCAGTCGTTTTCCTCCAAAGTATCAGACCGCTTACGTTTCAACCGTCGGGGGCCAAAGGGGGGAATACCATGGATGTCGGTGGCATGCTGCCAGAAAGCTTCATGCGAGCCTAGGGAGTCATCGCATCTTGGATGGGGACATGTGTCCAGTTGGGTGTTGTGCTCCAAATGTGACTTCATATGTTTATGAAGCATAAATATGTCAGGATATTGCGCGCACCGGACGTGGGGAGGAGCGTTGACATCGCCAAGACAAAACAGACATTGGGCAGCTACAATTATCAAGCCATTGTTGCGAATGAGCCCACAGAAATCGTTCAAGTCTTCTAGGTGCTGGCGAAGGTGATCAGACCATGCCTGATCTGACACCAGCCAGAAGTTATGCTCGTAACAGTAGTGACGCCTTGTAGTTGTTGTCCATTCAGTAGGCACATCATGCTTAATCCCAACATGAAGAGCGAGATCTTCATAACAAGCTGCAGTGAACCCGCAACGCTCCCACAGGCATTGTTGCAGTCGATTGGATTCAAGATGACGTGTGACGTGGAGAGAATACGTGCCAGCGCTTTGCGATCGAAACGAATGGCCGCAGTCATTCCAGCGACAATTCCGGAGTGACGATTCGAAATGTGCTTTTATATGCTGGGTTTGAGCTTTGATACGAGACTGTCGTGTGCAATTTAACAGATGGGCATTGAGACGCTCGGGACGCTGCCTATTATTTGATTAGCTATTATTGTCAGGAGCTGCAAAAGCAAACGTACATGTTCAACTCTGTCTTACAATGAGAACACCTCTCGGACTCAGGTGGGTCTACACCTCTGTACGTCGCCCGTTTCTTCCCGGGATTGGCCATTCGCTGCAGAGTCTCAACGCATGCACCAATCTGTGGTGACTTAGTGTGATAGAACAGTTCGATCAACTCTTGTCGATCTGGATCATGGCGCAAGAGAGCTGTTAGGTACCGAGATGGGTTGCGCACCGTGTTTGTGGCGTGCTCGTGCTCGTCCTCGCACTTTTCATCGTTGCCTGATTGCAAATCTGCTTCTTCATACGAGCCGTTTTCCTCTTCTAGATAAGCCTTCCATCTTTTGGTGTAATTCTTGTTCCGCATTTGGCGCCGCAATTCGTATTGTTGTTTGACGGAGAGTTGACTGGCGATAATAGATTCCTCATCTTTTATAGGTACCACCTTCACATCCGTCAATCGGCTGCCTAGCTTTTGAGGAGCTCGATCATCTGCCTGACGAGTCATGCTTATGTTCATTTCGATAAGCTGTACCTTCGGAGCTCGGCCATTCACCAACGCTTGCGTGTCAATGGCGATAGTATCCGGCGCATAAGAATCAGCGTGAATTACTTCACTATTGCCCATCATTTGGCGCCGCTGGATCGGATTTGCATCTACTCATTTCAGTTGTCTTCTTTGCCAGTTGTGAATTTGCTTACTCGCTATGACACTCCCATATCCCCGCCTAAAGCAATACACAACAAGTTTCTCAACATATCCAGCTCTCTGTCCAAGACCCTTTATCATATTACGCAAGCAACTATAAGTCAGAATCTTAGTTGGTGATATTGTGCCGTCTTTTTGCAGAGCACGCAGAACAGGCACTTCGAGAATTTCAGGCCTCATGCGGAAAATGTACTTCCTCGGGCCAGCTGTTGGGCGACGCTTGTCAATATCATCGAATGTCTTGCAGTCACGAAAAACTTCGTCAGCCAGCGCATGGCCAAGAAAAGCGACGATGGGACATTTATGTCTGTTCTCTTCGGGCTCGGCATGGAGTGTTATAGCTGGCCTAACAAACATTATATTCTAGGTCAATCATCAGATAGCATAAACATACTTGTGTGAGGCATTCAACCGTTTTCCTTTGCGATTTCTCAGTCTGATTGTCATGACTAATCCTGAATAATCCGGGCTACATTGTCGTGAAAGGGTAATGTCCTTGTACAATAAACCTTCATTACTTCCTTTCCAGCCATCCGATTCTATGATTTCTCCGGGTCTGCTGCCAAGGTAGCCAAATATAAGCAATGCGAATCGCAACTGTGTGCCCCATCGAGGATGTGGATATTGGTACTCGTCACATCTGAGCGAGAATTCGATGAGGTCGGTGATGGTTGCCATGGTCGCAAGTGGCTTCTCATACGAGGAGGTGGAAACGCTCTCCTCGTGTGGCAGCTCTCTGTGAATAAACTATTTACATGTAAATCAGTAAGCTCTTTCATGATTGCGATTGTAATACAACGTACAGTATTAATAGCGTTGTTGTACGCTGACGAAAAGCTAAGGGAACTGTAGGCTTTAACGGCACGCTTGAGAGCTGCGACTTTGTTAACAAGCGTGGTTGTTGTGACTACTTCGTCAAGTATTGGCTTTGAGGTGCGACTATACCAACGCAAGAAAATTTTGATGTTTTCAAGTTCTGGCATGTGCAACAATGGATACAACCGGTCGGGCTCATCCTCTTCTAAGCACTCTTCGCTGAATTCTTTCCAAGATTTGAGAATTTCTCGGTGCGCCTGGTACATCTTTGGGGTAAGCTTTTGTTGGAGATCATCTTCAGCATTTGCTTTCTTGCTTCCTTTGCGAAGGTCTGAGGTATCAACTTTACGACGAGCCATTGCGAGGCTAAGAAGTGGAAGAGCAACAAGAATAAAAGATGGAGCTACCGGGAGAGCGGTGGTTTGATGGAGAGCTGGTGGAAATGGTGGAAGAGCAGACTAGTAGAGGAGCGAGCTGGTGGAAGAGCGAGCTGGGGGGAGAGGTGGTGGAAGAGCGAGCTGGCTGGGGAGGATTTGGCAAGCGACATGATTCTGGTTTCCGGTGTCGCGATGGTTAAAGCAGCCATGCCCCAATAACTGAGTCCTTGATCCAGAAGTACGTTTTTGGGAGGTTTGTATGATGTATTAGGCTTAGCGCGGATTTCCTTTTCAGGAAACAGGAAACCGTAGACAGGCGAAAACACCAACATTTGGGCAGTCGGACAGGAGAAAACAGAGCTTCCCGTCCGCTCAGCTGTACTTAAGCATGGTACCGGCGGATTAGTAGTCAGGTGGGTGACCACTGGCGAATACCTGCTGTTGTATGTTTTTTTCTTTTTGGCCAGTGATTCCACTATGTAATAATGACTTCCACGCCTGCTGTTATCGAACCCGAAATTCGTCCCGAGCGCTTCGTTACATGTTGATTTTCCTCTCTGACTCGCTGTTGTCAAGAGATTGTAACTACCTAGGTAGTTATTTCGCGGTTATATCGTGGTTAGCGTATCTCTTCGACCATGATTCTGCAAACTGGTGCCTCTGCCAACCTTCTGCATCTTCTTGAGGTTAAACCCAGCATCTTTTTTATCTCTAATCGCAAAGCAGAGTCGTTTGTACAACAACTATGCAGCGATACGTCACTTTTTTAGTAAGTAATTCTAAGTTGGAGTTTAGGTGATCCTGTACACAGCGGTGGGTTTACAACGATAGATCAACTAAAAAACAGGCGACAACTACGAATCACTTTCTTAGACCCCTACGCAGGACAATAACACATTGCGGTTATTTGCACTTGATACTAAGACTTCGGATTCAAAGATTGAAAGCCCTAAGCTTTCTTCGGCATTCTTTGATTTCAACTTCTAATTGGCGAAGAAAGAGAGGGAGGTAAGGCAACCGTGCGTAGCGCGCAACGACTCCGCCGCTCCGCTATGTAGGTATCCACGACGCCTATATATAATTGACCGCCCACGTATCAGTGTCGCACACCTATTCTCTTATATCTTAAGCCTAAACTTGACTACTGTACTCGCTATACACGCATACGTTAGTTCTGAGTCACGTGAGCGGAGTCACTGCAGGAAAGCGCACTTTATTGAGTAAATTGTTGAGCCTTTGTCACGTATAGTGGAGCTCACTCTGTTACCAGATGACTATTCAAGAGTACAACCCCTCTTGCGGACGCGCGTCTCTTCTACATCTCGCTATGGATCCGCGGGTAATTACTCGGGAAGAACTCGCCAATGCCACGAGATTCGGCGACTTCACCCCAGTCTACAAGATCGATACAAAAACCGTGGTCAAGACTGGAGATTCCGTTCGACTAGCTGAGGCTGCCGCTATGAGACTAGTCCGCGAAAAGACGAGTATCCCAGTACCCGAAATCTACAACGCTTATACCGATGGCGATACTGGCCATGTGCGAATTGTAATGCAGTTCATCGAAGGGGACTGCCTCTCAAACAAGTGGGATCAATATGACGCTCAACAGAAAGAACGCCTTCTCCAACAACTCTCCGACATGTTCCCACAACTACGCGATATCAAAGGCACGTTCATTGGATCTGTCGACGGAAGCGCTTGCGAAGACCCATTGTTCGATGAGGATATTGGGAATTATGGTCCCTACAAGGACGAAGCTTCTTTCCACCAAGGCGTCATCACAGCACTTAGAAATACGCTCGAGGGCGGCTGGGTTGACACAGTATGCGCCATGGTCAGTGCTCTGAGCGAGCATGAAACCGTCTTGACTCACGGAGATATATCACCGAGGAACATCTTAGTCCGGGAGGACAAAGTCGTTGCTATCCTGGACTGGGAGATGGCTGGCTACTATCCTGAGTACTGGGAATATACAAAGGCGCTCTTCAGGCCAGCGTGGGAAAGTGGCTGGATCAAGGATAAGGCGGTGGATAGGGTGCTGCAGCCATATCCCATGGAATTGGCTGTATTCTTGCATGTACACAGCGTAGGGGCTTGGTGAAAAAACATTGTCTTAGAAGACAAATCTTATTAGCTGGCAGGTTGATCTGATCTATATAGGAAGCATGATACTGCTGAAGCTATATTTGGAAAGCGTCTTTGTAAGTAACTTCTAGCAAATTCCTGCAGTTGTATGATATGGTTTGGTTGTTAAGTGATTCTACTATAATATTTAGAGGTGTTGGCGACCCTGCGCTCAAAGTTCGACAAAGTTGTTGCGGAACATACAGTTCCCCTTTTAACAAAAATTAATTAGAAGTTGAAGTGTTTCCTATACTTAAAAAAAGCCAAAAATATAGTAAGAGGTAACAAAAAGTAAAAGGCGACAAAAAGTAAGAGGCAACAAAAAGTGAGAGGCAACAAAAAGTAAGAGGCAATAGAAAGTGAGAGGCAATAGAAAGTAAGAGGCAACAAAAGGTGAGAGGTGACAAAAAGGTTTTACAAAAGGGGGTGTCTTATTTGACAAAATGGAGTAGTGAACCATGGTTCGCGGGTGAAGTCTGGGTATAAGAAAACGTAAGGTCTTCGCCTCGCAGAGCATACCTTCCCTGACAAGTAATAGTGGCTTACTTGCTTAAAAAGAGTGATAAGAGAGCGGGCTCCTGGATATCAAAAATGTGCGAACCAAACATGGACAGTTCCCCAAACCCCATCCTCCTACGCGTGATTCCACACTCTGAAGTCATTGCCGACCATGAGGCAGTCAGAACCAGACAAGACACAGACGCATACTCGCGGTCCCAGCGCTTCAATACCGCCGACCACACCCGCGATGAGATCCTCCCTATCGTCCCCGAGCCCCCCAACTTCACCCACTCGCCGCCGGACTGGAAGCTCTACTCGTACATCCTCTGGCAGCCCCTCATCGCCAAGAGCCAGCATTTGACTTCCTCGGAAAGCGTCGTTTCTAAGCTCCCGAACTTCCTATGGGATGACTTGATGCGGTGCTACGGCGCATGGCTGTCCGGGGGCAAGCTTAGCGACGCACTGCTAGAAGACGTCGTCGAGATGTGGACGTCGCATCCATCAGGGAAAGAGTTAAAGCGCTTATTTGACGGGCAGAAGAAGTGGTTTGTGCGTCTTGCGCAGATGTCGCCCAAGGATTCTCCGCTAGAAGGGGCACAACCGTCGTTCACGCTGCGGGACGTTGTAGCCAAGGTGTGTAGTAGCATGCGCGCACATGGGTGTTTGCAACGGGAGAAGGAAGATGCGGCTAAGGAGCATCGTGAGATGGAGATTTATATCGTGGTAAATAAGTGGGATGACGATATGGATCCGGCGAGGGAGTTCCGTGTTTTTGTTCCGCCAGTGCTTGCTGCAAATCAACAAACAACACCACCATTTCCACAGGGGCCGACGATACATTCGCAGGAGCCTACGATCAGTGGTATCAGTCAATACGCATGGCATCGCCCGTTCCAACAAGTCTTGCCCAACTCCACCACTCTGGCTGCCACAGCAGAAAACATTCACTCACACGCAAGGGAAATCCTGAATGACATGGTAGATTATGCCCGCGATAACTTTACCGACGATGTATCCTATATGCTGCTCCGATATGGGCTCACTTTTGATATTTGTGTAAAGGATACAGGGGATGGAGTAGAAGTACAGCTTTTGGAGATTAATCCTTTCGGAGCCATGAGCGTTTGTGGAGCTTGCTTGTTCCATTGGATTAGGGATGGAAGGGTACTTTATGGGCTGGAGCCGGCGCAGTTTTTGGTTACTACGGACCCCTAGAGTAGAACTTACTCTCCTGTCAGCAGCAACAATTACCGGCTTGATAGAGAAGCGCTTCAAGCTGACTCGGTAGTGTTTTAGAGCAATATTGTGGTGTTGAAGGAGAGAGACGTTACTGTTGGAGGAAGAGGAAGGCTCACTGTCTTGCACAAACATGCGCCATTACAGCTATCAGCCAGCTAATTATAAGTATGTAAATTTGTAGCTAGGTAGGTGACCGCTAGCGAATACCTGCTGTTGTGTGTTTTTTTTTTCCCCTTCTTGTCCCTTTATTTTTGTCGTACCTCGAGTTGTATACGTAGAACTAAACCCTACGAGCCTTTGTATATGCTGTATAGTATATTCAACGGATGATGTGCAAATCATTCCGGGAGCGGTTGAACTTGAGCTCTCAAAAATGTTTCTTTTCCCGTTCATCAGTGATGACGTAACGCGTTTATTCATAATGAATGAATAGGACTTCCGCATAATCGCTTGTAGCAGTTCCTCCCTACTATTCCAATTCGTTCATATCTCGCCTCTCAATTTCGCTGTTCACTTGGCTCGACGCAATTTCTTCTCTTTGATCTTCAATTATTGCATCTTGAGTTTGGGCAGGAGCTTGGGCTTCCTGCGCAAGTATGCCATCATTATTCCCAATTTCTATTATCTCGATCTCAAACCCATCCGTATTGTGCTCCACACTCGTACTTGGAGGCTGCGGGACGGCCGCACCAGCTAACTCAAATATCGGCGTTCCGGCGATCTGAGGAACGTATTCGTGTCTCTGCAAGGGATTTCCATCAAGTTCCGGCTTTGAATGTAGCGTGGTGTTCTTTATGTTACGTTTGAACCGCCTTCGAGGGCGATGATTTTTGAAATGTCTCCTGGCTACCAGATACGACAATAGTGCGATGCCGACCAATACACCGAGAAAAATTCCAGCGACTTGACCTGGGTCAAGTCCCCGAGGCTCCTTCGGATTGTTTGAGATTATAAAGGTTGACGGGCCAATGTATGTTGCTGTCATATTACTAGTAGTGGTGTTTGCAGTTGACAAGACGGATGAAGATCGCGCCGTGACGGAAGTACGCTTGACTACCAAAGCCCTATGGTGCAGGGTATCGCCACACATATCTAGGGGTGCCGTTTTGGGGAGTGTATAATTCGCATCGGTATGTGTCCAAGCGAACCCTAGACAAATCTCAATCAATGCAAGACCAGGCTGCAAGTTGTATAAAATTTAGTGTTGTCGGGGGAAGGAGAAAGAAAAGAAAGGAAAAGAAAAGAAAACACTTACTGCACACTGGGACATTCTGTTCTTCGGGGAAGTTCGCTCTAAAGACCATTTCAAACGCTAACACACTGTGCGGAAAGGTCAACGTGCGTCTAGAGATGCGTCTTTTCTTTTGGTGCATACTCCAAACAACAAAACATCGACGTCCATCCACTCCCAATATCCGAACTTCTTTCCACATATCCTTGTGGACAACTTGTACCCGAGTATAAAAAGTTACAAGTATTCGGCTGAGGAACACAGGGATAGTCTCCATACATGGAGCCTGACGGCGGAGGAGGGTCAGGGAGCCAGCGTTCATACATTGTGATATGATGCGGCATCGACTCGATATTACTATTGCCTAGTGTAATACACTCCTCAGCGACAATAAAAGTGAGGCGCTTTACATCTTCTAGTGATAGACAGCGGTTCTCGTCGAAAGTGAAGTCCGAGTTCAGGGAGCACAAATCTGAATCCCGACGGACGACCGGAGCGGGCGTAATGAGTGACACCGTTGTTGAAGGGCTTCCATATTCCTTGGATGTGGTTTTCGCTGGCGAAATGAACATGGCGGGCTACTCGGGCGAAGGAAGTGGCAAAGCTAACAGTCTGCCTCGCAAGAATCAGGCCGTGTAAAAGTAGCCATTCTACGGAAATCACAGAAACCTATGTGAATGGCCACACCATCTCCGAGATGTTACGCTTTACTTCTTTGTACTATATTGCCAGGCACTTATACATCATCCGAGCAGTTGAGATGAGTCCCTCCCCTATTCGTCGAGAAGCCAAGCTACGAGGTCACAGATACTATATATGCTTGAACTGATTAGGCAAGGCATAGTATCACAGCAGCGTACAGGACGTTGCCTCACTTATGGTAGAAAGCTAGCGCGAACATTTTTCACTTTCGCTTTCCCAACGTTTTAAAAGAATTTTGGTCGGTGGAGTTGTACGTTCTCGAGCTTTACGACATTAAAGGGATCCTTTCTCTCCTGTCCTTGCCCCAGATTTGATCTATGGGTATTGATAATGAGCCAACATGAACTATGATAACAAGGGCTTGGGTTTCTTGAATGTGGGTCATGCTCAATTGAAGTCACCATACCGTCAAATGTGGAGTCATTGCTGTCGATCAGGCGTTCCTATCATTTGAATCGAACACAATTCATGCAATCACTGAGTCGTTTAAATCAAAATGCGAATGACAGGAATCACCTGAAAATCACCACATTGTCAATCAATCTGGTCTCACGGGAAGTTTGGACAATTACAAGAATAAACATGTACGATTCACAGACTTTGCAGTCGAATCCATCAGTATTATTCTGTATGAACTTGACCCTCGCAACGTCCATCAAACTTGTCGATCGCGGGACCCCTATCTTCCACAGTTTTCACATCGTGACTCGGTCCTTCTTTTTCATCCATCTCCTCACCTTGAATTTTCTCCTCCCTTGTAGTTGTCTCAATTCTTTCCACTTCAAATACCCCTGCACCTTCACTTTGCTCTGCACCCGGGGACGTGGGTTCAATCGAATCGGGCAACTCGAAGATGGGCGACCCAAGAATCTGTGGAACATATTCATCTTTTTGCAAAGGCCGGCCGTCCAGTTCGGATTTTTCCGCTTGTATCGTTTCGTTGTTCCCAGCACTGCGCTTTTGAAGAGTTCTTCGATGTAGAAAAATAGCCAATGCAATAGCACCTAACAAAAACAGCCCTGCAGTGCCCACGCCGATACCGATGCCGACCTTGGTACCAACATTCCTTTCAACATCATCTTTGGGGATGATGCTTGTGGTACTAGTGCTTGGGATAGTTATTGGATTGTTTGTACTCGAAGCCGCAGGGGTGATCGAAGCTGCGTGTTCTGACGCAAATGCATCGTGGGTGACAATCATGGCCCGATGGAATAGTAGATAATTCCCCGAGTAGTCTAGCGTTGCGCGAACAGGAAATGTATCTGTACTGCCACTCCACATGTATACTAAGAGCACGTATATGGGTTAATTGGCTGACTGGTTCCCAGTAAAAATAGAACGTTTCTTCATTGCCAGCAGTGGATATTCAATGGACACTTACGACATATTGGAATGGCTATGCCATATGTCACCGAATCATCGAATGCTTCTGAGACCATATGCATATCATCATATGCAGACGCGCTTCGTTGGGGCTTATTATGGGACTTCAATAACAAAGGGCATGCTTACCTTGGGCAACAATATATAGTCGTCCGATGCTCATCTATCCCCGACGACTTCCCTGCATAGCCATCCGGACAAGCTTCACCGGTGTATATGAATTCGCATTGCCCATCTCCTGGTAAGCACTGCTCGAGTTCCTCGTCAACTTCATCTATCCCGTCCGTATTGGATTTGTTGTACCAGAGAGCATATACTGTGTTCGTTTCCAATGAAAATGTGTTCTCAGTTGCATAAGATCTCGTGGTCCTATATGCATTGCGTAATGGTAGGCAGCGGTGTCCATCGAATGTAAATGACGGATCCAGGGTGCATTCTATGGATGGATACGCAGTGGCAGAACCAACAGGAAGAGTAGCCGAAACAGGAGAGCCGATAGCAGGCGTAAACGTAGTAGTAGGGGAAATTGTACTATAAACTAACGAAGCAGTATTTCCCGGACTGGGAGCTGTCTGAAAACTCATGATAACGCTCAGTCGCCTGCGGGTCGTTCCATGACCGCCAACATCATATACTCCTTTAAAGCGGCTGAAAGGTGACAAAATTGTTCCACATTCCGATCAATGACCATATGAAGGCCCCTGCAAGGAGATAGTGACAATACATAGAGCCTACAGGAAACGAAAGTTGGCAGTATGCTTTATGAACATGGCACTGCATATTGAAGTAATGTTTCTTGCAGTTTGCAGTGCGCATGTCAAATTTATTGTTCTGATTAGTGGCTTTCTCACCCGTGAGCAACGATTCCCCCAAACAGGAACAAACTGATATACCTCGGGCTATTTTAAGTAAGAATGACTACACCGCATGCCAGTCTATTCATTCGACTGAATCTTCTCAGGGCTCGAAATGTACGTGGAGCAAGAAAGCAATTCAGTGGCACGAAAAAGGTGATTGCGACACCCAACCCGTCAGAACTGACGTCCCTCAAAAAGCGGAGAACGTGCTACAGCAATTTCACCATTGCATGTTCACCACCAATCAACCCAATGTTAATCGCATATTGTATACCTGAATGCAGACGATTATGCTGAGCAACTTGCACTTCATAAACTCTGCGACACACACAATGGAAGCAAGAAGATTGACTCCTATTCTTCATTACGGACAGTCCAGTCTCATTCCTAACACACAACACTATCTGCTTTTCAACTCTTCTATCTATCATATGTACTATACATACAAGAAAGAACATAGCGTCGGCGAGGAAAATCTAACACCTTATTTACCACCCTCGCACACACGAACCTGTGATCCAAAGACCCAACCAACCTCCCATATACCCTCCAAACACGACAGAATCCCCCAACAGCACACAAATCCGTGTCCATCCAATCAATCGTGCATGTCATCACATCTCGCAGCGTGCGTAGATTGCCTCCCCAACAAAACCTGCGGGAACACTAAGAAAGAAAGAAAAAAAACAAGTTGGCAACCTGTCACTGTAGCGTGCAGCAGCGTCACAAATGGTAGCATCGCCGTCCTTGATACATCTCATCTCAACATAGCTGGGCGCATATACATAGCTCCCGGTGGAACACAAAAGTCGATAACGGTGACGGCATTCATTCATTTGCTGTGCATTCTGCTTCAACTTTGCTTTTACTTTTCTCAATTTTTTTTTCTGGTTCCTCGTGGGATCAACACTACTCCACCCCGTCGATAAGGGGGAGAGAGATAGGTCCAAATAAGTATGTAAGAAAGTCAGGCAATCTCTATCCCTATCTGGCATTTTCCTACTTGCATCGTGGATCCATGGTGTTGATATCAGGAAAGGACCAGCCGACCAACAGGACAACGAGTACGTGGACGAACGGAAAGAGGTAACACAAAAAACACAGAGAGCACATATGACCACTTAGCGTCATCTTCGTGGAGAGGTAGGAGTTAAAACATGCATATCAACAAAATATATAGATTGAGAGGGGGCAAGGGATAAAATATCCCAAGACACGCAGTTGGAGGAATCAAAATCATCGCACAAAAATCAATATTTGGTATCTCGACAGAAAAGAAAAACTAAAAAAGCATAAAGACACTAGAGGAACCGCAAAAACAAGAGTACAAAAACGAAGGTTTTTGGTCACCATGTTGCGCCATAGTCCCCAAACTTCATCCTTCGCGAATGAGTGGTGCTACGTGTATTGATTCATTACTAAACGGAAATAGATTAGTCGTGGCTTTATACGGCAGTCCCTTTGCCCTTGCCATCGTACGGGAATTCGTCCTGCTGAGGTGGCGCAGGGTACGCGTAGCCACTCCCATACGCATTTGCAGGTTGATACGGCTCAGGATAATGCTGCACCGCGCCATGACCAGCATCCGCACCACCATAAAACTCCGCATTGTCATGTTGCTGCTGCTGCTGCTGCTGCTGCTGCTGTTGCCCAGGGCTCAGATATGCACCCACAGGTGCGGGATCCGGATTTGGGTTCCCCTCAAGGGCGCCAAAGGCGCGGGTGCGGGGCGTGACGGGCATCTTCTCACCCCAGCCGGCGCCATGCGTGGTGCCTGGGGTTCGTGGCAGCTGCTGGAGCTCCCACATGTGTTGCCACTGTTCCTCGGGCGTCATGTCATTATCGTAGGGTGAATTAGCGGCAGCCCATTTCTCCTTTTGCGCTTTGCGCTCGGCGACTTTGGCGGCGTGTTCTTCTCGCGCAGCCTTGGTTGGGTAGAGGGAGTATAGGGCGAAGCAGATGTGAAATGCGTATATTGCGCTAGGGGCAAAATCAGTTGGTTGACATTTGGAGGGGTGGAAGGTGTGGGAAGGCGAAAGTAGGGAATGAGAGGACGTACAGCATAAAGACACTGATGGCAAAGGCACTCTTGGCTTGCATGCAGTATCCCCTGACGGTCTTATCCTCGACAATGTCACAATTTTTGGTGATATACCAAGGAGCGCCATGGTTCTGATGCTCGGGGTCGATTGTGTCGGATCCGGTTTGAACGGCGATGGAGACGGCCCAAAGTACCAGGAGGGCAATGTGCAAAGGGAGCGAGAATATGGGGTAGAAGACGTGGAGGAGCCAGCCAGTTACTTTGATGAGGTAAAAGAACATGCATATGACGCCGATGTAGAGGTTGTATTGGGTGTTACTGGGGCGGATGGTCAGTATGCTTTGGACAATTTCAAGCTCTTCAGTCCACTCTCTCTCTACGATGCCACCGTGGACCCACGATTTTTGGGCTTCACAATTTCGGTAACATGACCATGGACTGCTATACCCAAAACGAGGAAAGATGTGCTCACAAGCTGCTCCAGACCATGGGAATCTTGACCGGACGATAATTGGCATAGGCGTAGAGGATATCGGATGGTTCACTGTTGAAACCTCTCCTCCCGCCTTCGGCCCATAAGATCTCTCTATACAAATTGGGACTGGCAACTCCGAAAATGGTGAGATTGGCGACGGTGAAGGGAAACTCGAGGATCATGAGAATGTAGACGATGCGTGCAAGGCGCCATTGGCGCGGAATAAAAAACCTAAACATGGTGACTGTCGAGAGTGCGCTTTGGGGGGTTGAGGTGAACTGCGACGGGACGGGCTATTTGAACGTGGTGATGGTGTTGGCGGCGATGGAGCGAGGCGGGGAGAGACTCGAAAGTCAGCGGCCAAAGACAACCATTAGAATCCGTCTCTTTTGCATGCAAACGAATGCACTGGGATGGTCGAGCGGGATGCGGACGTTGAAGATGGTACACAGCACACGGTGCAGCACAGCACAGCACAGTACTGGAGGCGGGCGGATATGGGCAGAGCGCACAAGCTCGCCACAGGATGCGGAGCGGGATGATGGGTATTTAAAGGGCAAGGCATCCTCTCCACACGGTAGCATGGTATACGAGGTGCAGATGCTGCAGGCCGTCAGCCGAAGTAGCCATGGCAGGCGCTGACTGGCAGCTTGCCCTCACTCGCGTCTGCGCATCACATTGCGGCGTGGCGCATTCGGGCCAATCACGAGCGCAGGTTTGTTTCATGCAGGCCTTCCCACGGCAGGGCAGGGGTGCGAAGGCTCGTGGTTGGATGGATGCTTTGGGAACGGCAATATCGACAATGGGGCCGGATTGGTGCTCTGTCTGCATGCTTCAAGGTGGTCTGGCATGGGCATGAACGGTCGTTTGTGTCTTCATGCAGAATCGCTTGATATATAAAGAGACTGTGACGGTTGATCAAGGCTCCAGCCACATGGACGAATCCGGTCCAAAGGGACTATCTCTCTCGGCGTTTCCCGTCGTTGCTGGCTGTATGGAGGTGGAGAGAAAGTGCGCACCGGTTGCAGCGGCGGTTTGTACCGACTTCCTGTGTGGAAGAGAGCACAGTGACGTGACGGTCATGAGATGAGAGTGGAATATGCCTGCAGCAGCAGACGTCGTGATGGTGGATGGATGGATGCCGGCCGGAGTGTTGAGACGAGGGTCCAAAGGCGAGCGGGCGCTTAAACTATGCACCCGAGGGAACCAATAGCGCCTGCCGTCCGCGCACAGGCATCTCAACCATACAGACGGGTCACCACTTCTGTCTTCAACCAGACTTACATACATACGCCAGAGACCACATCTGATTATTACCTACATAGGTACATGGGAACTTGCAACGGGGCTGAACGCTTCATTCAAACCAACATTCGCGCATGTAAAGCACGAATCTGCACCTAATTGCATGCAAGCTATCTACGGCACAAAAGCCAAAGTTGGGGTCAAAGTACGACGAGAGCGAGCAATGGTTCCCCAAACCAATGACCAAAGCTGTGAACAATCACCTCTCTGTGCTGTCCACCAAAGAAACGGACCTTGAGAGTATACACAGACAAAGTTTGTAGTAATGTAACTTCTTCAACTGGGGGAACTGTGACCCAGCTGCTGGGAAGCCCACGACGGTGCGCCCGGTCCATATTTGCACATTGTTGCCCACACCCATGTGAGCCTAAGAATGAATATCCTCCACCGTACGTGCCACTGGGTATTAAAGCTTCCTACGCCCCCATGCCCCCTAGCAATCCATTGACACCCAACTCCCACTCTGCTTTGGGCTACCACCATTTTTCGCACAACACATGATCCGACTTCACATTCGGTTGGCATTTGAGGAATTCGACAACTCCGTCCGTCATCGCAGGAGGTCCACACACGTAGAACACGGTTTGCCCCGCTTCAGCTAAATTTCCGCATGCACTCATCATGGCAATGTCGTCAATACGGTGCGTCCACGCGACCACCGGCACTTCCGTATCCGATGCTATGTTGGGAAGGGTGAGCGACATCAGTGGGTATATAGGCTCATCATCGCGGCGGTTCAGTTGGGAACCATCGCGTGCACTGGTGAGGAAAAGTTCAAGGCGGTGCTTGCTCTTGTCTGACCGCGGTTTCCGGAAAAGATCGAGAAGCTCGGGGAGAAAAAGTACTTCGGACGGCTGCGTATCTATGGACGGCACTTTGGTGGAATAGAGGAAGCGAACTTCTACCGGAAGTTTCTCTTCGTGCAGATAGGAAAGAATCGAAATGAGCGGGCTGCGGTACAGTTAGCAACGAACAATACTGCAGCAGAGCTTTGAATGGTCGCACTTGATGCCAACGCCGCCAGCAATGAAGATGGCGCGTGTAATGTTGTCCATATCTAGACCAGGCGGTGGCCACACAAACTGTCCTCCTGCACGGACCTTGAGCTCCTCCCCGAGTATGCTCTCAATGGGCTGCCACAGCCATGCAGCCGATGGGTTTTCGGGACTCTTCATTATGGCCAATTCGACGTAGGGAGCGTCTCCATCGGTGGTATCAGGCACAGCCTGTCGCGGGGACGACGTGATGGTGAAGCCGCCAGCCTTTTCGACGCCGGGGACGTGAACATCGAGCCATTGGCCTGGCAGGAACTGCCCTCTATCAGCGAGTGAAGGGCGTCATGGCGAGGAGGTTCGACGGTACGTTGAAGCTGCCCTTGTTCTTAATCTCGAGTCTGTAGGTCCTGATCCTATCATTGACGGCCACCACATTTTTCAGGGTGACGGTATGGAGCGAGTCATGGCGTGGCTCGGTTGCTGTGCGCTCTTGATGGCTGAGACGTTTGGTGACGGAGCGCGTCTGAACCATGGTGCTCAATGAGAGAGCCTGCGGGAAGGAAGGGGGAGTAACACAGCAACGTCTTAGTATATATTGGGTGCCTGCTAGCATGCTAGCTGGCAGAAGGCTTTAAATTCGGTGAAAAGACTTTGTAGTGGGGGTCGGTAGAGTGGGGATGAGGGGCTTCGGGACGTTTGGTTGCGGTGATCAAGGTCTTGGGCTGATGTATGACGTTGCAGTACGCTCTTCGGCAGCTATGTTCCTGGTATCGTGAACGTTGCAGACGACTTCATCGAAACCCGCCGTCAGGGTCCTTGCATCATCAGACGAGCCCATCCTGATGGCACCAGGGGGCGATCACCAAAGGTCCAACGAACCACTCCACGGAGCTCATCGTCCCTATGGGCAAATCTGCTGGCGTCGACCAAGGATGCTCGTGCACGTGACTGCGGACTAGCCCGGTAGCCCTATCCGCCTTACCGCATTGGGATCGAATCTACGTCTACCAGAGTGGAGCTGATGATAACTTCACGGCTCTACCAACTGGACAACCTTTTCGCCTTGGGTCACCTGTTCAACTTGCATATACAAAAACAACATGTCGAATGAAGAAGGCTGGCACTCTACAGACGACGGGAAGAAGCTCTACACCAAAACGTGGAAGGTAGTACACGGCGCCTCCAACATTGCATGATCCCTGCCAACAAACAGCGTACAAAGGTCCAAGATCAGCCAGCCAAGGCGCGGCTTGTATTCATACACGGCTTCAGTGATCACTGTGCGTGACGACCTGTCAGTTCTTTTGTGTGACGGTGCTGACACACCACAGGCAACGCCTACAATGATTTCTTCCCAAGCCTGGCGTCAAAGGGAATAGAGGTGTATACCTTTGACCAGAGGTATATATGACGCGGGACCCAAAGTCAACTGTGAAAATGGGAGTTTGATCCTAACAGGTCTCAGGGGATGGGGTCGTTCAGTCGCGAAACCTGCTGAGAAAGGCCACACCGGTCCAACCACTCGAGTCCTGGACGACATCACCTCCTTCCTCAGAACCGTCATTCCGTGTCCTATCCCGCTCTTCCTAATGGGGCATTCTATGGGTGGCGGCGAGGTTCTTCTTTACATGGCCTCGGGGCCCGCAGATATTCGCCAACACATCCGTGGCTATCTCCTGGAAGCACCATTTGTTGACTTCAGCCCCGAGTCCAAACCGAGCGGACTCACCGTCTTCTTCGGGCGTATGGCGGGAAAAATACTTCCACAACACCAGATGGTGAACAAGTTGGATTGTAAGCTGATATCTCGCGACCCTGTAGTACAGCAACAATTCCTCGAGGACGAGCTGTGCCACGATACGGGCACGCTGGAAGGTCTTTCAGGGATGCTCGATCGTACGGGGCACCTTTCCACTGGCAAAGTGAAGATTGGAGATAATGCTGGCGAGGGCGGAGTGACCCGAGTATGGATAGCCCATGGTGATAAGGACGGCATCACCAACTATCATGCTTCGAAAGCGCTAGCGGACAGGATCGAAGCGAAAGACAAGGAGTTCAAGACGTATGAGGGCTATTACCATAGACGTAAGTACTTGACCTCGAACCAGCTGTATAAGGATCGGCTTCTAATCAGCGATTGCAGTGCACGATGAGCCAAAACCCGAAAAGGAGATATTTGTCAACGATGTTGCTAGCTGGATTTTGACGCGATCTGTCGACCCAGTGCAAGTGGACGGCAGCAAGCCAAAGCTTTAGTCGCGCCCCTCTTGGGTTGAATGTGGAAGAGTTGGTATTGTATAGTCATGTGTGTCGATCTGTAAAATAGCGCGTTTGACAGAGGAGAGTCCATCATGGCTTTCTGCCAAGGTTTTATTTGTGTGCATGTTCTTTGGGGGGAACTGGCAGGCAGGCAGGCATGGTGAAGTAGAAACTTCTTTTACCGGACAAGGGAAAATATCACTTGACAGCCTCGTTTTTCCGTTTCCGAATCGCATAGTCTGGACATGCGCGCGCTTGCCGAGGATTACCGTGCTGCATGACCCTGCTTGCGAAAAGGCTTCGGAGCCCTGTATGTGTATGTGATATGACGCATGGGATTGAGGTCCCCTTCAGAGTGAAACGAGCTCGGCTGCAACTGTCGTTTTTCAAACACAGCGGTGAAGGTGAAAATGATGGCGGGAGTGACACTGAGGCGAAATCTGGACATGATGAGCCATGATCCAATGTGGAGACAGTTGGACGCGTATGTGTGCAGCAAATTGGCCGTTTTTATTTATCAGATCGAGACCAAGACGAGGGCGATGTCGGATGAGGCTTGATCTGTCGATGATGCATTAGCCCAAGCGGGCCGGCTGCACCCGCGAACACCCAATGCAGTATCGAAAATCTTGCGCCTACCTGCCTCTATACGCGTAGTGTCTTCCATAGGGCTTGATAGATGGCCATGCACAGCTAGCTAGGATTTCGCAAATCGCGTCACTTGTCTCAACACCCTCCAGCGAGGCTCTTCCACTCTCGCTGAACCGTATTGCCCCAAGCACGTCTTCTCATGTTAACGCCCACCTGCGCCAGCTCCAGGAATGGCTTGCCTCTCTTTAGCCAGCTCCGACGCGCGACCAGGACACGTTCACCTCTACCGTCATCGCACAGAGCCTCCACCCCGACCATAGCCCGCCAATTGCGCGTCCTCCGCACGACTACGTATACATTGCCCTCAATCAATATTAATCACGCCGCCTATCCGCTTCCCGCAAGACCACGCTGGTCCTCCATCGCTCATCGCAAACCCAGCTGCCTCCTACTCCCCACCACTTCCACCACCACCACCATGAGCACTACCGAGACACAATCCCGCCCTCACACTGGCCATGCCCACGGCCACGGCCACCATCACCACCACCACGACAACACTTACCTCGTCTCCAAGAACAAACATGATGCAGGTGTGCGCATCACCCGCATAGGTCTCTATGTCAACCTGGGCATGGCTATTGGCAAAGGCGCAGGTGGTTATTTCTTCCACAGCCAGGGCAAGTAGTGGAGCACGCGACCACAATTGACTCTTTTGCTGACTTCTGCAGCCCTCGTCGCCGACGCCATCCACAGTCTGACCGATCTCGTCAGTGATATCATGACACTAGCCACCGTTTCATGGTCGCTGAAGCCGCCTTCTGAACGTTTCCCGAGCGGCTATGGCAAGGTGGAAAGCTTAGGCTCGCTAGGCGTGAGCGGCATATTGCTCGGAGGCGGTGTCATGATGGGATGGGCTGCCCTCATCGCACTGGCCCAGCACCTTTTCCCCGAAGCCATGGAGATCGCTGCCCAGTGGGGTCTGATGCCTCACAGTCACCATCATCACGGAGTGGGTGAAATGGGTCCCAGCATCCACGCGGCTTGGTTGGCTGGTGGATCCATTCTCATCAAGGAATGGTTATATCGAGCCAGTAGGTAGCCCCTCTTCTACAGCCTCAAACATGATTAACCTTTTGCATAGCCCTCAAAGTTGCCAACGAACGCAAATCTTCCGTCCTGGCTTCCAATGCCTACCACCACCGCGTAGACTCTCTCACAGCCTTTGTGGCCCTCCTCATGATCGCCGGATCCAATGTTCTCACCAATGCTTCGTGGATGGACCCCGTGGGTGGTTTGGTTATCTCTCTCATGGTGATCCAGGCAGGTCTAGGAAACACAAAAGCTGCGCTCTACGAATTGGCAGATGTTGGCGTCGAGCAAGAGATGAGGGACAACGTTCAGAAGGCCGCTACCAATGCGTTGGCAGACATCAATATCGATTCGACCGCCGAGGTCCGTGTGCGGCATGTGCAGGGCGTCAAATCTGGGCAGAATTACCTGATGGATGTCGAGCTGGGGGCCCCCGCTTCTTGGACCATTGAGCAAACACGAGGCGTTGAGAATCTAGTGCGTGAGCGTGTAGGCGCCAAGGTCCGTGGAGTAAAGAAGGTCCGAGTGAGGTTTGTTGCCGACACCTCCGATCAACCCGATTTCTTGGACGAGTTCATCCAGACAAAGGACGGTGACAGCTTGAGCCCGGAACCGGAAGTAGATCAGGATCGCCACGAACATAGTCACGATAGCACGGGCGTAGATGGAAGTGTCAGGAAGCGGAGATAAATGACGGTGTATCATATACAATGCATACGGCAGCAAGAGGCTTGGGTATGGCGTTTTGTTTACTTAACGGTGGCATGGGATTCCCCTGGCGTATTGTTGATATCTTCTAGACAGCGAATCGAATCATATTCCTTGCTCCGATGGGCGGTCAGCCCAGCCACAACGACTCTAGACTCCCTCTTCAGAGGGTCCACCAATGGCTTTTTCTTCTTCCTCTTTCTGCTTTGACTCTAGATTTAATTCAAGAAGGCAATCCGTGAATTTATCCGCGGTCCAAAGGTGGTGTGCACCAACAGTTCTGCAGGGACAGGCCGGCAGAATTGCTGCGTCATCCAGAGCGAGGTGGGACGCAATTGCACGTAACACAAAAATCGCTATCCCTAGCGGAGGAAAGACCGGAGCACTTTCGACCTTACAACACACGACACGACGCCTCACTTAAATGTCTTGTCAAACAGCCTCCCACCTCCCCACCATCCTCGACAGCAATTTTTCTTCCCGCGATAATGGCTGATCAATTCTTGGGATTCGACCTCAGCACACAGCAATTAAAAGGTCCGGTTCCCCACTAAGACCGTCCCCACTATCTTTCGGTGTAGCGTCACGACACTGACACGCAACTGCGGGTGCTTATGTAGGCATTGTCATCAAGTCCGACCTCAGACTTGTCCATGAAGCCAAAGTAGATTTTGATGCCGACTTTCCCAAATATGGCATTCACAAGGGAGTTCTCACCAATCCTTCTGCTGGCGAGGTTTTTGCGCCCGTTGCTATATGGCTCGAAGCAATTGACCTCGTCCTACAGCGCTTGAAGGAGCAGGGTGCCGACCTATCAAAGATCCGGGGAATTTCGGGAGCCGGTATGCAGCATGGCACTGTTTTCTGGAGCCATGATGCAGAGACGTTGCTGGCTGGCCTGGACGGGCGCAAATCGCTCGTGGAGCAATTGAGCGGCGCTGCTAATGGGGGGCAGAAAAGCGCTTTCAGTCACCCTAACAGTCCGAATTGGCAGGATGCGAGTACACAGAATCAGTGTGAGAGATTTGATGCCGCGCTGGGATCTCCAGAGAAGCTAGCGCAATCCACTGGCAGCAAAGCACATCATGTACGTATCCCCAGAGTTGCAAATCAACATGCTACATTTACTGACTTGACTGTCTACAGCGCTTCAGCGGTCCCCAAATCCTAAGGTTCCGTGAGAAATTCCCCGAAGATTACGAGGCGACTTCACGAATCTCACTCGTTTCCTCCTTCTTTGCCTCCGTTTTCCTGGGCAAGGTAGCTCCGATAGACAAAGGCGACGTGTGCGGCACAAACCTGTGGGATATCAACACCGGCCGCTGGCACGATGACTTGCTCAAGTTGACAGCCGGAGGATCAGACATTGATGGTTTGAGAACGATGCTGGGCGACGTATATGAAGACGGCGGCAAGAGTTTTGGGTCTATTTCCCCGTACTTTGTCAAGCGTTACGGCTTCTCGTCCTCAGCTCAAATTGTCACCTTCACCGGCGACAATCCTTCTACTATTCTTGCCCTTCCTCTCCGCTCCTCCGACGCCATCGTTTCTCTGGGAACATCTACCACGTTCCTCATGTCTACGACTCGTTACATGCCCGACCCAGCGTATCATTTCATGAACCATCCGACCACCTCCGGTCTCTATATGTTTATGCTGTGCTATAAGAATGGAGGTTTGGCGCGCGAACACATACGCGATGCTATCAACTCGCTAACTCCATCGGCGACCCCCAACTCCTGGGATCTCTTCAACTCAACGGCGACATCAACTCCCGTCCTTGGCCAAGAAAATCCGAAGTCTGACCCACAACGCCTTGGACTCTTTTTCCCCCGCCCCGAAATTGTACCCAATGTCAAAGCTGGAACATGGCGTTTCCTCTACAAAAATGATAGACTATCTGCGGTCAACTCCGCAAACGACAATAGTAGCGCCGATTGGCCAATTCCCAAAGCCGACGCCCGCGCTATATTGGAAAGTCAATTTCTCAGTCTCCGTCTCCGTTCCCAAAATCTTGTCGAGCCCCAGGGCGCTCTTCCACCGCAACCGCGTCGTATCTATATGGTTGGTGGTGGTGCAGCAAATAGCGCCATTGCGGAGCTAGCAGGTCAGGTTTTGGGTGGCAGTGAAGGAGTGTACAAGCTCGACATTGGCGGGAATGCGTGTGCCCTTGGGGCTGCGTATAAAGCGGCGTGGGGCGTGCAGCGAGAAAATGATGAGAATTTCGAGGACTTTCTTGAGAAGAGGTGGAATGAGGAGGGATTTGTCAAGAAAATCTGCGAGGGATACAGGAAGGGCGTTTTCGAAAGGTACGGAGACGCACTCAAGGGCTTCGCAGAAATGGAGCATAAGGCCTTTGAAGAGATGGGCGAGGGTAAATTGATGGATCAGAATGCTGGCGGGAAGGTGACGTGATCTTTCTCAAATTGCAAGCTTCCTGGGGACTATCTTTTTAATGAGGTTTTGAAGGGCGGGCAGCCGAGGGTTTTTAGTTCGGGTGTGTACTCTTTTTACCCAATTCGCCCACAAATATCAATTGCCTTGGCTCAGCGGACTATGTTGCCGTATACGTCTAAGCTTGTCGGCTTCCCTTTACCTTACCATTAATTACTTTTTTTTATTTATTTATTTGAGTTGGAGTTTAGGTGATCCTACACACAGCGATGGGTTACAACGAGGAATAAACCAAAATAACGAGCGATGACCAAAAACTCAACCATTAATTACATATATAGTCGAAGTAGTACCCAGGTACTATGATCTCTGAATTGGCATAAAAACCACCTAAGTAATGGAACGCCAAACCCGATTCGTTATCACATATACTCACAAGTCTTTGGGTATCGTCATCAAATCCAGCACCTAATAATAACGATAGACAAAAGCGAGATATTATGACCTACTCCAGTCAACTACGGTGAACTAGTCTTCTGATACAGTCACATGAAGACGTGATTGCATTACCCAACACTTTTTTCAAGTAGTATAAAAGTACAAGGTCCCCAGGTGGATTCGTGTTCTTTCCCGCTCTCTCATTCAAG
Organism: Periconia digitata; assembly: GCA_948474695.1. Taxonomy (NCBI): domain Eukaryota; kingdom Fungi; phylum Ascomycota; class Dothideomycetes; order Pleosporales; family Periconiaceae; genus Periconia; species Periconia digitata. Next base: position 518,415 of record CAOQHR010000007.1, on the reverse strand, counting down.
TGCCGCCTGATATTCGAACCTGACCCTCGCTATCCTACGTTCTCTCTTCATTTCTCAGTCTGTTGCAGTCTTCGCATTATCCGCCACCGAAAACGTCGGCCTCTCCTTGCGCCCACTCTTGCTCGCTTCCAATTGAAGAAGAGGAGATTATCTGTTAGTACTATACTTCGGTTGCGGGGGATGAGATTCATGAGTTCCGGGAGAATAGACTTGGGTCTGCGGAGGAATACGACTCCCTTGTCGACAACACGATGGATAGCAATATGGCTGACGCCACCACAGCTGATGGCATTCCAAAGGACAGCACGACGGCTGAAAGTGACGATAAGATCTAAAGGCTCTCGGCCAGCGTCAAGCCTGTCAACCTGGCACTCATGTATACTTCCACTCTTGCTGTGAGCGGGATGAAGGGTCTTGCTTTCAAGTATAATACGATCGCCTTCTCGACTGAGCATACGTATTCGAATGGCATATAATTGCAGGGTGACTTATCTGATTGTATGCTCGGAACAATGAACAGTCTACAGCTTAACCTACTCTGCAAAGCTGCTTCTCTTATCAGTCCAGAGGTGGCAGATGCTGTGGCACCATCATTTCTAGACTTTTCACGGGTGCCAGGCCTGATGAAAATCGATGGATGGGAAGGAATTTGTAATTTTCTCGGACGATTACGAGGTCAATTTGATAATGGGCAGTTCCGCTTGCGTCGATTGACCTCTCATATCCTAAAAGAGCTGCTACGTAGTAAGTGCACAAACCCAGTCTCCAGGGAAAACATGAAAAGTCACCACTCAAGGTTCAACGAAGACGACATAGAGACAATCGAGCTTCAGCTGAAATGTATCGAGGTCCTTGGAATATACTGAACCAGCAAGAGCTTGGTTAGATGGCAGATGTGGTGGCTATCGTCAACTCGACGGAACGCTACTTAGATCGTCAACTATCGATTTTCAACATCACCAGCAACTATCGAATTTTCCAGTTCTCCTGACATGCCTTAAAGATCTCAAATTCGTCCGGTGATCATTTTAGTTGACCAAAACACTACAACAGAGGAATGGCCCGAATGTTATGCGTTTGGGCTGATTCAATTCTGCATGGAAAACCCACGCCTTCGTACAGACTGCCGTGCCAAATTTTTGGAAAAACACGTTGTTACGAGGTTATGAAGAATCATTCTAGTTTAGGGATGCAACCTCTAGCAGAGACATCAAGATTTCGACGATTCCCTCGGAGATTGGCTCTTGGTTGAGTGAAATTTAGGGTTCGAGCGGTTCTATGCACTGTTCCGTGAACGAACTGAATTGGAGTGGGAATGGGGACTCAGGTATTACCTCGGAAGAGGTCATCTAACATATTCATGATGCAAAGTGATATATCGAGCACTTATAACCAGAGACTGGGGTTGCCAGAATCAGCAGTGGAGACTGATGGGGAAGCATTCTTTAAAAGACAATCTGATATGAAAGGTTTGGACGAGAACCAAACGTAAGTAGACGTTCAACTCATCATGAAGGTTCTATCTCTGCTTTGGATTCGCAAATGGTATTAGGAAAAGGGAGAGGGACACAGTGCATCTCAGACATTTCTAAGAGAATGTAAGCAGGAAAAGCTTGAATTAGTATTATCAACAACACACATGTCCATATGTTACAGATCTATTTGATTGCGCGTACACAAATAAGAGTTGTTGATTGAAGACTTGGCTTTTGATGAGCAGCGAGGGATGCATGCAAGCTGCATACATGGGGTAGACGTACACATGCAGGCAGATATGTATGATGATGGTAGCATGTGATGATCAGGTGGAGGGCATCAAGGGCTTACGTGGTATACCTAGTAGTAGGTGTTCCAAATACTTAAGTTTGGATGGTGTGTATATAGCATTGTCCCGTAGTGTCATGGCATATAAACTCTCTTGCTGTGATACTGCTGCCCCACCTCGTTCAAGCGACAACACCAGGATTGCGTGCAATCTTCTTTGGTCAGGGTGGATTTTTTTTTTTTCATGATTAGTTTTGTTTGTTGTATTATTGCATCCTGAGACTGTGCAGCTGATTACGACGACAACGATGGCGATGATGATGAGTTGTCCTGGTTGTCCTAAGATAGGGTTTGCATGTCATGCTCGGCACCCTCTTCATCAATCATCTAGGCTCGAGTCACGGGTGCACCGGCGCGCGCAATGGAACGATTGGTGGCAAAGAGACACGGTTGCCAGCACAACACGCGGAAGAGGTACGTACCTAGGCACGTATGATCCGAGATGCACACACAGAGCTAGGCAGGTTGGTTTTGTTGTTGTTGTTCTTCACACAGATGCACTGCAGTCTCTCTCTCTGATGATGATAACCATTGAATAATAATATTGCCGAGTGAGTGTGATTTGGAATGGGTGGAATGCAGAAAGAGGCAGGCAGGCCAGGCAGCATCGGGCCTAGCGCGGCTGGGTTCGGCGGTGTGCCCGGAAAGAGCCAAGCAAGGATCACTTCCTGTTCCGCTTAGCCTGCTCATCTTAGCAAGCAGCCAACAACCGAAGTCCATTCAATCCATCCGTTCATTCATTCCAACCTCCCCTGAGCCTCCGTTTCCCCATCGCTGCCAGACACACAGCAAACCCCCAACCCCAAACCGCCGCTGTCCTCCCCCACTGCACCGCTCTGCACTGCACGCCTGCTGCTGCCGCCCCTGCTGCCATCGCGCTGGAATTGACGGCTTTTGAGGCTCGCTCCGACATCCCTTTCGCCTTGATCGCCTGCCTGTATACGCCTCCATACGACGCCTTCGCAGCCCCTCCGCTCCTTACCCGACCCTTCTCTCTCCCGCTGTTTGGCACCACCCGCTCGCCGCACACCCAGGCACGTCGCATCACATCCACCATCCAACGTCGCCTCTAACGCTGCTCAGGCTAGACGCCATCATATACCATTCCCTTTGCTCTACTTGATACACGCACCTTCTCACGTAAATAACCCGTCGTCGTCCCCGGTCGCCGTCGCCCAAACACAGTCACCATGATGGCCACCGCTGCACCCTACGAGATCCGCACCGGCGGCGATGGCAAGAGCAAGAAGCAGAGCATGGCTGAGCTGAAGCTGCGCCGTCTCACCGAACTGAACCAGCGCCTCAGAGAAGACCTGGAGCGCCGCAGGATACCCGTGTCGGAAGCCGCGATAGAGTACGCACAACATACCCTTTCCCTCTGGACCAGAAGATCTTGCTTGGCTAACAATCAACGCGTAGCTTGATCGCATTTACGGATAAAGAACCAAAGGATTGGATGGTTCCTTCACGATGGGGACAGGTGCGTCACCCATATCCGCCGACCCGGTAAACAAGCATGGTAGCTAACAACACTGTGCAGATTGACAAGCGCGAAGACCCATACGCCCCGCAACAAAGCAACGGCTGCTGCGTCGTAATGTAAAAGGGACCTAGCCAGGTGGTTTGCATTTGGGGGAAAGTTGGTGTGTCTGTCTGTTCGCGTGTGTGAAAGCTGTCCGGAGTGTCATGTGTCAAAGCAACGGCGTTCATGCGGTTAGCCTTTTGATGGCCCAAAGTCTTTCGTATACCTACCCTTTTCTTTTATTTTTCTTTCTTGTTTTACATTTATTTCTCTCTCTATTGAAACGGGATAAGGTGCCGATAATACCCCCCATGGTCTGTTCTCCCCGTACCATCATCAGCATCATGACCGATGTGGACGACCATTGAGGAGACCGCACCCAATGTACTACCTCTTCAGCAAACGTGTAAATTATGTATGCGGTTTACTCATGGCCTGTGGGTTTCTTGTTTTTTCATTTCTTTGCTTTTTCATTTTCTTTTGTAGGGGCATGGGGGAGGTGGGAAGAAGAAGAAGAAGGAGAGAGGGAGAAGGCAAGTGGATGCATGGAAGAGGTCTTGGTAGTACATGAGTTGAATGTGTATGTACTCTTTGACGCTACTTCTTTTGCTTCTCTCCCTCTCGCTCTTGTGCAAAGTGCTGGTCTTCTCTTCTTCTACTCATTCTCCTTCATGCTACCGCCCCACCACCCATTCTACCCATAGCACCCATAGTTTTGTTTTCATGATGAGCAAGGATGAGGATGAGGGTCTTTAAAAAAAAGCAGCTAGGAGATAGGTATCGTAATGTCATTGATCGAGTCTTGGATCTCATTGACCTTGTCTTCGCGTGTTTGTGATGATTATCATTTTTTGCTATTTGATTGATTACCTAATTACTGTCTTGCAATCCACGGTTCGTATTGATCCTTTGCAACGGGTGGGTAAAGGGTGAATGGATGAATAGAAGTATTAGCCAGCACAAGACAATTTCCACGACAGCCCCAAACAGACACCTCTCCCCTCTCCCCTCCCCACATCATAAGCTTCTTGGTGAGCTGAGTCGAGTCGAGCTGAGCTGATAGTGTCACCGAGTAAACAGAGATGAGGGATTATTTCAATCGGGCCTTGCTTTTCGTCTCGTTGGTTTCCACTCGTTCGCAACCGCTCGCTCGCTAAGGCCCGGGTTCACATTAACTTGGGCCGGGCCCTGGAGCTTAGGGGGGCCATGGGTTCTCTTGGGGTATGCGATGGCGTGGGTTAGAATTTAGCAGGCACACACTTCCAACTCAAACGTAAAAATCAATGAGCGAGCGAGCGAGACGGAGGAGATGGGAACGGGAAAAAGGGAGGCCTGAGAAGAGCCGTACTAGGCCGTGGCAGTGACATTTTTGGGCTGATGTGTTCTTGTTTTGCCTAGTTCTCTACTTGTTCACTTCCTTGCGTGGTAACAAGATGTCAGTATCCTTGGTATTCTCATTTCAGCGTACTGTCCAACGGTCCATACAGAGAGGGGGAGGGGGTGAACACTCTGCCGGGAGTAAGAGGATCAGGTTCACGATTGATTGATTGATTGAGTTGAAATGTTGCAGCGAGCGGGGGACGCCTGTGGGCGCTGATGATTGGCTTCGCGCTCCGCTGACCCCCGCTAGATGGGAGAGCTGGAATAGGCAACTCGCAGCATCCTCGTGCTTACTTGCTTGCAGTCTGGATCTTCATGTGCATGTGGTTTTTGATGATGATGATGATGATGATGATGAAGGCGGCCTTTTTGTTTCTCTTCTGGACAGCTCATCTATTTACGTGTTGAAGCCAAAATTGCTCATTGGGCTGGATGGAGGTACGGGAGATTCATGGTACGGAGATAGATTTCTTTTTCTCTCCGTTGGATTCTCTGCGGGATCACGGTCTAGCAGCGCATGCGCGGTCAAAGGCTAGACTGCACAAGCTTTAACCCATCTTGTTCCTACATGATGATTGTTTTGTTCTTCCACACAACATGTTGGCCAAGTATTTTCCCAGCTAGCAGGGACCCGGAGTTGCCCACCGAGTGTTGGCATCAGACTACCAGTCCATACGGTTTGGCGTCTATTTCGTCCCGCGGCTGTCGCATCGAGTGTCTAAATTCCTGTCGTAATGAGAAGCCCGGCGGTGATGGGTACCTACTTATAATTTGCGACTCCAATATTGGGGGGGCCAAACACGGCTTACCGCGGTGGGGTATGGACTATGGAGTCAACCACTGCCATCCATGTACCCGTCTGTCGATGGGATGAGAGAGCCGCCTACACGCTGGAGGGTCCGTCAGCTGTCTTGTGACGCTACACGGTGCGCAGGAAGAGTCTCGAGGCGCGCGGACATGAACAGGTGCGTGCAAAGTAGAGAAAGGAACAGGCGCATGGACTGTACATACATGTATGATATGTGAAGACTGAAGCACTGTCCCTCTGTCGTTTGGTCGGCGTGGGGGAAGTACCTGGCATGGGGACCGGGGTGGTCGCTGACCTTCCATTGCATTGCATTGCTTCCAACATCGTCGAGCCTTGCCCTCCTCGCTCCTCCCCCCTCCTTTCCTCTCTTTTCCCTCCTCTCCTCTCGTCTCTGGCTAGCCAGAGAGCGAGCGAGAGGAAAGGCCACCGACCCGCCGAAGAGCGTCCTGTCACCACCATCTGCCCCCGACTTCGCTTCATCTATGTCTTGCCTGCGCTGTCCCGCCAGCCTGCTGCCATTCCCTTAGCAAGCCCCACCCGTATCGGCACCCTGAGCCAAAACGATCGACCCCTCCGCGCCTGCCTGCCTGTCTGCGCGCGCACACCTGTCCGCAGACAGTTTCTCAAACTCTAAACAAAAAGAATTTCTCTGCCATCTCGAAACTCCCACCGTCGTTTCCGGTGCCCTCGAAAGGGTATGAATGAAATGAACGCCCAGCCGCCGTGGTCGGCTGCGGAGCACTTCGATCCCATGAACGCCGCCCCAGCACCACATGACTTTGACCTGCTCGACTTCGAGAACATCGATCTAGACTTTGATTTTGGCCAGCCCGAGCAGAGCGACACGACCCGCCAGCTCGGCCAGCTTGCTGAGGAACTCAATGTTCAACACTTGCACAGCGCTTTCGACGCTACACATGTACCACGAGATGGCCGCGATCCGTCCGCCGTGGGGGACGCACAACAGCAGCAACAGCAACAACAGCAGCAACAGCAACAACAGCAACAACAACATCAACATCTCCACCAGCGACAACAGCACCAACATGCCGTGCCCCAAGGCTCCAACTTCTTCGATTTCAGCATGCCCGCCTACTCGCAGAGTGTGCCCGCCTACACCCACGCGCAGCACGACCAGATCTTCCGTCCTCATGCCCCGGTACCACCCACCCCGAGCAGTGTTGAAATGCACCCGGATCAAGCCCGCTACCTGCAACAGATGGAGGCCCAGCAGGCCATGTTCGAGCAGCGCTACCCAATGCGCAAAGACGATATGGTATGCGGCTGTTCCCGCGCAGATCCTCCTGTTGGATACACTAACAAAAAGATAGACTTTCACGCCACTTGTCTCGCCTGCGGTGACTCCCCATGAAGCCCGCTTTCGCTCGCAAGACATGACCACCGTGCCGGGCGCATACTTCAGCCCCCTGACGTCTCCAGCATTGACCGCACAGGGGCACTCTCAATCTCAGCCTCAGTATCCCACTACGTCGGGCAGTTCCACAGGCGCGTCGCCCATTAACATGGATCTGGACGCTTTGAGTGAACCAGCCTTACCCCCAGGAGAACAGCAAGGCAGAAAACTAAGAAGCAGCAAGAAAGGTGCACCTCGCTCAGCTGCCCCCGCGCGTGTGCGCCAATCGCCAATCGTCAAACCTGGAAAGCGGAAAGCAACGGTTTCTTCGCTGATTCCCCCAAAGGAAGTTTCTGATTTGTTGGAAGAAGCACGAGGGAGTCGGTCGCACGGGCATGGAAACGACACGCGACTCAGCCGGGACAGCTCAGAGACAGATTCGATATCTCCGGAACCTCTCTCAGACATGGGTCCTCCGCCAAAACCAGTATCCGTAACCCCTTCACCTGCCATGCTGGCCCAGAACCATCAAGCTGTGGGTCATGGTGTTTCTCCAGCTACGCCAGCATCACTTATGCGCATCCATCCATCGCCTACGTTTGACGCTTCTGAAGAACCCCCGCCCTTGGACGATCTGACGCTGCCCGAAGCAACTCTTACCACACGGCCTTCTCTGACTCGCCTAGATACTGCGATTCAAAATGGAGGAGAGCAAGACACGCCTCGTCTCTCTGCGCGGAAAACGCCCAAGCTATCAGCCCAACAGACGCCAGGTTCAGCCATTTTATCCGGTAAACCGAGTCCCATGCTCAACGGCATGTCTACACCCACCAGTCCCGCTTTTGTATCCGGTGTGAAGAGGGGAGATCCCAAATCAGGACGGCTGTCATCCAAGAAACGAAACAGTGTAAGCTCGACGCTGGTCAGTCCCGCGTTAAGGCCAAAGATATCACCGAGTATCAAGCCCCTACTCCCCGATGGAGGTAAGTGCATCGCAAATCGTAAGGATCATGTAGAACCGTCTGACTGTAAACAGGTGTCCGGGACGAAACCCATGCGCTGCTGCTTGCTTCCAAATCCAATTATCAGAACATCCTCGACGGCACCACTGTTCCTGGTGTTGTCTACCCTACTTCATTATCTACAAATCTCACGTCCAAACGCACTTCGCACAAGATTGCCGAGCAAGGCCGCCGCAATCGCATCAACACGGCTCTACAGGAGATGCAAGCACTGCTACCGTGCTCGCCGCAGATTGACGGTAAAGAGGCCAAAAGTCCCGATGTCGGTGGGCTCCAGTCCAACAATTCCAAGGCCGCCAAAGTGGAGAGCGCAATCGACTACATCAAACAGCTTCAGCAACAGTGCTTGGACAAGGACAAGCTGCTCGACCAAAAGGACCAGGAAATGAAAGCTCTACGGAAGGAGTTAGCCGCTCTCAAGACCAGCACTCCGGCGGACGCTACAGCCCCACGCTCTGAAGCGACGTCACCATCAGAAGACAGCACGAGCTGAGCATCCGCGATCATGACGAAATCCCATATTGTTCTACTTGTATGTGCATTGTGGACCAAGTAGCTCTATCGATGTACTACCTGGAACCTTCTGCAAGTCTCTGACGGACGCGTGTAGACGTGGGGTTAGAGAAGACGTAATACCGCGGCAGGTGAAGACAAAGCGACCCTTGCGCGGATGATTTCCCAATGTTAGCATCGTCCATGTGGTATCACGCGTTCCTACAGCGACTGGGATGCCACAGCATGATCCAAGCCCCTGGGTCACACTCTCCGTCTCGGATCCGAAGAGGATGGAGAGAGAAATTTTCACTGCGAAGCTCGTCGTGTGGTTGGACCGTGGTTGGTGTCGGAGGCCGTTGGAGGGAAAGCGTGGGGGGGCTTGTGTTGGCATCATGGTGTGGGGAACAGAAATAAAAACTGGGGCAAATGTGGCGTTCAAGGGACTACCTTTTTTTCTGCTGGGAGGACAACGTGTGGGAATACCCTGCTGTGATTGGCGCATTTCTGGTCTCTCTGTCCAACTAGCAATAATGACTATCACGTGCGTCATGGTTCATCTAGATCAATTGATGTCTTCAACAAATCCTTTGAGCCTTGAACCCTGGACCTCCTTGCTTCCTTCTCGTGAAAATCTTTTCTGGCGCTGATGGCGTGCATGTCCGTCTGATCCTCGTCGTCCTTGTTGATCGGTCTGCTGGTCGGGCGTTTTGTCATGGGAATTGCATGCGTGTCCGCGCATCTTGTGCTACCTTGCCATGGCGATGAACCCTCTTTACGGATTGCGTGGAACTTTGTGTACTGCTTGGTCCTTGACGTCTTGACCCGCTTACCCTCGATAGAAAACATGACGAACATCTCCTCCTCGAGTGTGTAATCTGGTGGTTGATTTTGGTGCAGTGAAGTGCAGTCAGTGCACTAGGGGAGTACGTAGCTCAGAAATCTCTTCAGGTACAGTAGGCCCCTACATTTATCCAAATATAAGTGTGAATCAATACAACTAAGCAAGCGAATAGATCCCGCCAGCCATTTGAAGCCCCCACTAGTTGACTGAGTAAGCCTTGATCACCCAGAGAGTCATTACGTCAGTGTAACTACCGTTCTATACAATTCTGGATACTTAAGTGTATAAGTCTACTGTGTAAAGTCAAGAGCAAGAGTGTCAGGAGCCCGTCACATTGTAACAGCGCACCTGATTGGAGCAGCGTCGACTCGCTAAATGCTATGCGGAGTCAAAAAGTCCGGGGTAGCTAAACCCGAGCAAGAGAGACCTCGGTCCAGCACATCACCCCAGACCATGATGCGCAAGAGCTTATCCACAGCAGCAACCTCGCCCACTATGTGATTCTTACCTTTGCAACAGCAAATGCGCATACCCAGTTCTGCATCTTCAAATCCCATCTCACGTCGAATCCAACCTATACCGAACCTCTCATCCATCAACCAATCACACAATATGTCGTCCACCATTCCTAAACCCGTAACCTCCCCGCCTACAACCACCCACGTTCTACTCACCTACCCGTCTCCCTATGTCCTCCTCGTCACCATCAACCGCCCGCGCCAGATGAATAGCATTCCTTTCGCGGGTCATACCGAGATGGGTCAGGTTTTCGACTGGTTCGACGCCGAACCCAACTTGCGCGTCGCCATCGTCACGGGCGCCGGTGACAGGGCCTTTTGCGCGGGTCAGGACCTCATCGAGCTTGGAAAGATCGGACAAGGCATCGTTGAGAAGGATGTCGCGAAACAGAGACACCCCTTGAGTGGATTCGGGGGATTGAGCAGACGGAGTGGGAAGAAACCCGTAATTGCGGCCGTTAATGGATTGGCTCTTGGGGGTGGCTTCGAGACTGTGCTTGGATGGTGGGTTCCCACCTCTTCTCTCTGTAGAAAATTGTTTGGCTTTCCGGCTCGAATATGCTTGTGCGGTAGGTTAGAAAACAATGCCCGCTGACCTTCTTCACAGCGACATGGTAGTAGCTGCACCAAGCGCCATCTTCGGTCTCCCAGAAGCTCTTCGAGGTATATACGCCGCTGCTGGAGGTCCAGCGCGCCTCGTGCGCAACGTCGGCATCCCCATCGCCACCGAGATGGCACTGACCGGCAAACCCATCACTGCGCAGCGCGCCAAGGAGCTCAACCTAGTGAACCGCATCGCTCCCTCACAAAGCACGGTGGTGGATGAGGCGGTGAAACTTGCTGGCGAAATTGCAGCTATCAGCCCAGATGCGGCGATTGTCACGAGAGCGGCGCTGAGGGAGGCGTGGGAGACGGGTAGTGTGGAAAGGGCTACGCAGATTACGATTGATAGGTACACTGCGGCTTTGAATGCTGGCGAGAACGCGGCGGAAGGTTTGAGAGCATTTGCTGAGAAGAGGAAACCGGATTGGAAGCCTTCCAAGCTTTGAGCGTTTTGAGCGCTTTCAGCGAAGAAAATGTACAGCATCATATCTAGATATTTAGCAATTGCATACCAGACTTGTATGTGTCAAGTGCTCTGAATTTGGATTTTCACGTCGGTCAGTACCTAGCCACGGCAACGCTGCGTTCAACGCTCGTGCCCATCTGTTCGCAAACTCTCTCGTCTAGTGTGCGAGCGGGTTTCGGAAGAACTACGTCCATTCCACTACTCTCCTTGTATTCCGTGACAGCAGGATGATGATAGATTATTGAATTAATATGATCAACGCTAAGCGTTATGCACTCGGTTCCCTTGACCTTCTCGTCCCCGCAGAGCATGCGTACATGGGCGCACTAAGTAAGTAGACTTGGGTATGTATCTTCGGGCTTAACGTGGCTTTCGTCCGAATTCCCTCATTTGGAAAGTAGTCGCTTTTGTCCACGCATGGTGGGGCAGCGAGTCTGGGCTCCAGCCAATTGAGATGCCGAGAAATACCGGACATGGCCGGATATCCAACTCTTTGCCAGGTCTGCAGCCACTCGATGAGTTATGCACCACGCCGATATCGAATACGCTCAAGGAGTACATGGCCAATAATCGCTTGCCATCTAGGGATTCAAACATACACGACGGGATGCAGTACGTCGTAAAAGTCCAGTTTGGATTGATCCTACGGACGGGAGCATGCTTGCGGATGTGTATCGTGTGCACATCACGGCGATTCGCTCTCAGGTCGTAATCCGACTTCCCCGCATTCTGGGCCACAAGCTCGTGGTCCGCTAAGCATGGTGCTGTATGGATTCCTGGGGGTAAGGGCTCCTCGGTAGCTAGGATCCCGTTGTCCAAACGATGATATCAGGGAGAAATTAAATCTGTCGGATCCGTCTACCAGTTCCGTCGAACCACCCTTCCGGGCAAATCTACTACATACACTGCGACTCGACGTTGTCGAGCTCTCTCCCCATTCCCCCTTTTCCTCGTTTCAACATTGCGAACCGTGGGTAGGACGCTTCAATTGGTTCCCAGTACCCTGGAGAGTTGTCTTTCCCCCTAGTTTCCACCCGCATACACCTACCCGCAGCACTGGCACGTGGAGACTAAACGTCTACATAACCCTAATAATGGTGACGCGACGCTCTAGTGAATCTGTCGCCCCAGCTGCGCCTGTCGCACCAGTCATCAAACGGAAAAGACGCGCATCGTGCCTGGGCGAGCAAGAAAGACGGGAACGGAAGCGAGCAATTGATCGCGAAGCTCAGAGGTCACTCCGAGAGAAGACCAAATCGCACATTGCAGATCTGGAACGCACCATTCAGATCCTCAGAGACCAAGATCGTAATAGTGCCACAGCCAACCTACTCAGCGAGATCGAGGCTCTACGCGTCGAGAATGAGAAGCTGAGAGATGTCATCGAGAGTGTCAGAGGTATAGTAGGAGGTGGTGACATATCTGCGAAACCACCCGCACCTCATGATACGGAAACACGAATACCGCGGATAGTAGAAGAGGAAGAAGAAGAAGAAGATATTACTATCAAAGGAGACGCAGGTACTACATGTAGAGCATCGCCAGCAACGAGTGAACCAGGTAAGTAACGAACTTTCCAACTCGATCCAGTCGATTGAGAAGAATTGACGATTTTAACATGACTTGACAGGCCAACCGTCACCTCAACCTCAGCCTCAGCCTCCACACCACAAACCCTCATCCTTCGCACATGCTTCCTCTCCTCAAAATTTACGGCCCCAACAACATGATGATATAAAACCTCTCGCCGCAACGCGCTCCCTACCCTCGCCACCCGAGCACATTACGTACATGAACCAAACCATGGACATGGAAGATTCAAAGGTCCCCGTCACTCGCTCGAAACCAGTGGATCTAGACGGCATGACGGTCGTCGCAAACAATGGTCGCGACAACGACGACGAGGACATGCTCCTGTACGCGCCAGATTCGCCCACCCCGGCCGCATGGGTACCGTTTATCGCCGAGATCTGGGGGAGGTATCCTTCGCCTACTGTCATCCATATTGGGAGCGTGGGGGATGGTGATTCCACGTCGCCGTCTTCGTCTGAGCCGTTTGAGTCGTGAGATTGGGGTAAAAAGGGACTCTTTTGTAATTGGCTCGCTGGTTGAGTTTGGTGATGTCAAGGGGCTGCTGTTCTCACGTCTTTTCTGGTGTTTTTGAGGAGTAGGCGTTGGCTTGGTTTTTTCCCGTCGATTGCAGTAGGATTCATTTGTTTCGATCGATCGTTTTTCTTCTCCTCGTCCAGTGTCAGCTTATCGGACGTTGCTTCGATTCTGGTTTCTGGTTTCTGGTTTCCATGCCATCTTCATCACTATACTCCCTACCTGGTGTTATCCTTCTATTTCTTCTGGCTTTTGGCTGGATTTTTTTCCCCTTCCCTGCTATGTCGGAAAACTACATCGTGAACTGAGTAGCGGCGAGATACGTGACTGGAGCACTTGTTTGTCGAGGCTGAACTCCCCCTACACACGCCAAATAAGCGTTACAGGGATCGATAATTCCGCATAGGATCTCGAGTGTGTAGATAGATGAGTCAATCATTCCAGTGTAGGAGGTATTCCGATGGCCGTATATTTAATTTTACAGTTTAGGTCCTAATAGTGCTTGTTGAGTCAATCAGTGAGAAGTTACTTGAGTGTAGAGTCATGTAGGCTTCCTATGTATTTAAAGACAGGACACTGCATAGGAATCGGAGACTCTTGCAACCCGTTAAGGTTATCTTGAACTAATTCACTTTGACTTCACTGAGTTGTGCAAACCAATATCTTCGGTAAAAATTCACGGGCGTTGGAAGTATACCGAAATATGGGTCAAGGCCTTGTAGTCTACCTGCCAAAAAAATCGTGAAAGTAAGACATACGAGTGAGTCTAAGTATTGCCCACTGAAGAACTGCAGCCTGGGTTGATAGCTTAAAAACCATCTGCTGTCAAATACCAGATACAGTAACAAAGTCTACTATCTTAGAGCAAGACGGTCATAAAATTCCATAGGGTAGGGTAGTACTAGCGTCCTCAATGTTTTGTTTTCCACTGTCTCAAATTCTGGTAGGCAGCTGCTACTATCTCGGCTCAAGTTGATTTGTGGAATAAGTGTTAAGCGTAAGATCGCAAGGGACGGTTCAGACATTGTTAATGTTCAACAGTATGTACTGCTGACATAGTAGCATGAATACAACGGACCAGGATTTGTTGTCAACCGTACAGAAAGTCAAATTCATTGCCATTGGAATAGGGCAGAATGTACGGGATCATTCGAACAACTCTTTACGACGACGTGCGACAAACAAGATACTCCATCATATTCAGTTTTCCCTTGAATTCCTATATAGGAATCTACGATGTTCCCAGTATTATCTGGCTGTGAGGGGATCTGGGACGGGAGATATAAATTTCCACAGCACATTGCAATGCAAGATCGCAACTCCCGTAGTTTAGTGTACTCGATATACTAGTATTACGAGGAAAACCAAACAGCAAACCGCATCATTAGGCTGCAGCGAGGATAATTGTGAAAGGAAACTGTGAAAGCTCTGGACGTTCAACGTTTGCTCGCAATCGAGTGGCGGGGCAGAGCGCACGGACCATAACGCCAAGGCCACCGTGATTTTGAAGGTATTGTTCCACTTACCGCAACCCCAAGTAGTGGGAGAGAGAGAGAGCCTTTGCTTTGCACCACAACCCGCCTCTGTCGCTGAGCCTGCTTCAAAGCCCAATAGCGACTGCCCAGCATGGCGCCACCACCGCACAGCAAACCCGAGAATACTCTGTGCGTAAATCCCTTCACCACGCCCGTCCGAGTCCGAGTTCGAGTCACCACGGTGAACAACCTGCTAACCAACCCTCAGCAAACGTGCCCAAGAACTCATCGGAGTGCAGCAGCCCCAGGCTGCTCTGCAACTCCTCCACGAACATGTCATCTCCAAGCGCACCCGAAACAGCCCCATCGCCTCCCTGGAGCCGGTGATGATCCTCTTCATCGAACTCTGCGTCGATCTCCGCAAAGGCAAACTCGCAAAGGACGGTTTATACCAGTACAAAAACACCGCGCAGAACACCAACGTGGGAACTATTGAGGTACGGTTACAGAACATGGCAGAGGAAGGATAGGGCATCCCTGCTAACGTGGGGTACAGCTTGTGTTCAAGAAGTTCATCGAACTCGCCGAGCAAAAGGTCACCGAAGCCCAGGAAAAGGCCGAGAAAGTACAGGCCTCCCTCGAGGCTCCGGGTGATGCTCAAAATGTCGACGATCTCGAGGCCACCGAGACTCCCGAGTCTATTCTTCTTTCCACCGTCTCCGGCGAACAATCTCGAGACCGAACCGACCGAGCCATTGTAACTCCTTGGCTCAAGTTCCTCTGGGAGACCTACCGTACCGTTCTGGATATCTTCAAAAACAACGCGCGTCTTGAAATCATGTATCAGTCGACCGCTCAACAGGCCTTCCAGTTCTGCTCCAAGTATGCCCGAAAGACCGAGTTCCGCCGTCTTTGCGAGCTTCTGCGAAACCATCTCCAGAACGCTGCCAAATTCTCCTCGCAGATGCATGCTATCAACCTATCAGATCCCGATACTCTGCAGCGTCACCTCGATACTCGTTTCCAGCAGTTGAACGTCGCAGTTGAACTTGAACTGTGGCAAGAGGCTTTCAGGAGTGTGGAAGACATTCACACTCTGTTGAGCTTGAGCAAGCGACCTGCGAAGAACATCATGATGGCCAACTACTTCGAGAAGCTTACGCGTATCTTTTTGGTCAGCGAGAACTACCTTTTCCACGCCGCTGCCTGGAGCCGATACTACAACCTGCTCCGGCAATCGGCTGCCGCGGTTGCTTCTGGCCAGAGCCCCAAGAAGGACAACCCTGTGGTCACTGAGGCGGATATGACGGAAAAGGCATCTTTCGTTCTGCTCTCTGCACTCTCTATCCCTGTCATCAGCACCTCGCGATCTCGGGGCGCTTTAGTCGATGTGGATGAGGCCAGGAAGAGCAAAAACAACCGCCTGACCAACTTGCTCGGCATGTCACAAGCACCCACCCGAGCTATTCTCTTCAAGGACGCTCTTAGCAAAGGTCTTCTCAAACGCGTTCGCCCGGAGATCCGCGACCTGTACAATATCCTCGAAGTCGACTTCCACCCTCTATCCATCTGCAAGAAAATCTCTCCAATCTTGGCTAAGATCGGCTCAGACGAAGAGATGAAGAAGTACGTCGGACCACTTCAACAAGTCATCCTCACCCGTCTGTTCCAGCAGCTCTCTCAAGTATACGATTCCGTTGAGATCAGCTTCGTCCTCGACCTTGCCCAGTTCCCCGAGCCCTTCACCGTCAGCAGCGGCACAATTGAGAAATTCATCATGAATGGATGCAAGAAGGGAGATCTCGCTATTCGTATCGACCACGCCACCGGTGTTCTTACCTTCGACTCTGATGTCTTCTCCTCTGCTAAGGCTATGCACCCGGGTTCTGGTGCTGGCTCAGCTGAGAGTGAGACTCGTTCTGTCCAACGCCTTCAGAGCACGCCAGCCGAGATTGTTCGTTCCCAACTTACTCGACTCGCAAAGTCTCTCTACGTCACATGCCAATACGTCGATCCCAGCTTCAATGCCGAGCGAAAACGGGCCAAGGAGGCTGCTCTTCTCCGCACCAAGGAAGGCGCCGAGCAAGAACACCAAGACACTCTGGCCCGTCGTGATATGATCGCTCAAAAGAAGGAAGCGGCGCAGAAGGCACAGCAGGCCAAGGAGAGCGAAGAGCAGAGCAAGCGCCTTCTTCGCATCCAGCAAGTCAAAGAAGAGGAAAGCCGCCGCCTTGCCGAAGAACAGCGATTGCGTGCACAGCAGCGCATTGCGGCAGAGCAAGCCCGAGTACAACGTGAAGAGATCGAGAAACAGCTCAAAGAGCTCAAGCAGGGCGTCAAGATTGATCTTGAGATTCCAGAGGACATCACTGAACTTGATTCTGGTCGCATTCGGGCTATGAAGCTTGCTGCTTTGGAGAAGGAGAAGAACCAATTGAGTGAGCAACTACGCATTGCTGGCAAGAGGATCGATCATCTTGAACGTGCTTATCGCAAGGAGGAAATCAAGCACCTCAAGGATGACTATGAGAAGCAAATGGAGAAGGATGCTCAGGCATACGAGAAGGCAAAGGAAGAAGAGCTCAAGGCAGCAGAACAGAAACACAAGGACGATGTTGCTTTGAAGCACCGTCTGTCACGACTGGTACCGACGTACCAAAAATTTACTGCCGAAGTCAAGCAAGCCCGCAGGGCCGAATTCGAGAAGCGCAGCAAGGTCGCACAGAAGGAGCTCGAGCAGAAGAAGGCGAAGCGCGTTTCAGAGCTCAAGGAGAAGATGGCCAGAGAAAAGCGCGAGCGCGAGGAGGCAGAGCGCCAACAGCGAGAAGAAGAGGAGCGCGAGGCGGCCGAAGCCGAAGCCAAAGCGCAAGCCGAAGAAGAGAGGCGCGTCAGGATGCAAGCAGAGAAGGAGGACCGCGAAGCGAGGAGACGGTATGTCCATTGTATACGAACATTTGTATACATATACTAACTTGAGGCAGGGAGCTGGACGAAAAGGCTGCTCTGCAGCGCCAGCGCGAGGAAGAGGCAGAGGCCAGACGTGCCGCGGCAAAGAAATCTGGCTTCGGCGCAGAACGTTCCGAGGCTCGAGAGCCCGCTGCAGCCTCTGCAGGTGGTCCACCTAGACTTGCTCTTGCTGGAGGCAAGCCTTCGTGGCGTGATCGTGAAGCCGCAAAGGCTCAAGCACCCGCAGAACCCTCGCAGGCTGCAGCGAGTCCTTCCGAGGCCGACGCACCCAAGAGGAGTGGATACATCCCACCTGCTCTTCGCAACCGTACTTCAGAGAGCCCCGCCAGCGGGTGGCGAGAGCGTGAAGGGAGCGGCCGGGGACCAGCAGGTGGCAACGAGCCTGCGTCTGGTCGTTACGAGCCCCCTTCCCGTGGCCGATTTAGTGACTTGGACAAGGGCAGGACTCAATCACCTGCTTCCGGTGGTGGATATGTACCGCCTGGTCGCCGCAACGTTCAGCCAGAGGGTGGCCGCAGCGAGAGTGCTCGTGGCCGAGAGGAGGAGCAGGAGTCCCAGCCTCCGCCAGCACAGGCTCCCAGTGGTGGAAAGTACAGGCCAGGTGCCTTCAAGCGCAATCAAGGTTAAAAAGATTGGTATAGTATGGTGTGCAGGGGAGAGCTACATAGGGGCTCAAATCAAGCAAAAGCCTTGGGTCATGCCCTGCACGTAACGATGCAACATGGTGGCATGGGAAGGTACAGTCAATACGAGGCAAAGTACCGAGAGGAAGGGAAAGTATTCAGGGGGTAGAGTTTGGGTCTCGCCTGATCAGGGCGAGAAAATCTACATTCATCATTTCGTATTCTCCTCCTTTGAATTGTAGATGAGCATGATAATGAAAAGTTTCTCCATGTCTTTTGCGCTAGAATTTGGTATTAGACACGGAAACTACTTAAGTAGCGACATATTGATGCCTTGACGACCTACTGAATCGCTCCTGCGGAATTTGTCTGCATAATACCGTTGATGTGTTTGTGTTGTTGGCAATGTCTTGGGTGCCTTTGAGTTGGCTAGGTACCGCTATTTCCGCAAATTTACCCACAGGAGGTGTGGCTGTGCTAGTTCTAGGATTCCGTCTGCGAACTCTCATCCCTATCCATACACACCAGGAACATATTCATCTGGGATTCTGTGTTCGGCCGAAATAGACCATCGAGACCAAATATGCCCGACTCCCCCTGCTTTGAAGCGCCATCCGCAGGTCCCCTGCGCTTTTCTGGGCAGCAAGATCACACTGCGGCACCGATAGAACCGCAAAGAAGGTGTTTATTTCTAAGTAGATTTCCACCTGAAATCAGAAATGTCATCTATGAGCACGTAGACTGGAATCCAAGATCAAAACCTGGTATTCCCGAGGCCGAGGGTACAACAGGGTACGGAGATTCTGGTGAAGAGGAGGACGATATGAGTTCCAACAAGACCGAGCAATCCGGGAAAGATGTCGACAGCTCCAAATCATTAAGCCAGGAAGTTCTCCGTGCAAGACAGTCTCGCCATCCTTTGGCTCTCCTCCTAAGCTGCCGTCAAATCTACCACGAGGCCAGCCTGATCGCCTTTCGCACATACATTCTCATCGTCGACACGCAGCGTAGATACGCTCTCCTTTCGATGATACAACACCGCACGCCCTTGTCTCCATCCTTACAGTTACACGCCATCTCCTCGCTCGTGTATACTTTCCCACAACCAACCGCGATGAGAACCCCAGTATATTTCATCGCCAACTCACTGGTCCACTTCCCTAGCCTCAAACACATCAAAGTGATCATGCAGCGCTACACCAACGAAATCCTTCCAGGCGGACTATTCCACCTACCCAGATACCATAAACACGATGACCGAAAGTCATCACAGTGCTTCGCCCCTTATTGGTGGTGTAATTCGCTTTCGGTTGGCAACGTGTTGTGGTCGAATGAGCTGCAGAGGAACAAAGACGAGAAATGGAGTGTGCATTGGCCGCAGGACGCAGCTCTGGAAGAATACTCAACAATCCATTCTGGAGGGAGTGAAGACCAGCCTCAGCCTTCCCTTCCCATGGTTGAAGCGCCTCTGGATACAGAGGAAGGAGTGAGACGCCAGACACTAGCAAAGTGGCTCCGCGACAGAAGCGAGGACGACGCAGAAGTGAGACAGATTAGGCTTGCTGCCGCTGCGATTGCTCAAGATGGGGTCTACGAGTCTTGTATTTGTCGATGCGAAAGGCCCAGTTGGATGAAGGCGGAGTTGGTGCATGAAGAAGGGAGAAGAGTTGTTGCTGTTGCCGAGTATCAGGAGAGCGCAAAGGTCGAGGGCGAAGGCCTGTCGGCGCTGGATTATGGGAGGGTGATGTCTGCTGCGAAGATAGATACTTTTTATGTGGTACGGGGCACATCCACCAGCGATATTATACATGGTGCATATTGAGCACACTGTGACTTGCGTACAAAATGTGGCTATACAGTGACCAGGAAAACAATCTGGGGATAATAGTAATTCTATTGCTTCTGTTACTGTCACTCTCTGCATCGCATTCCAATCTAGACTTTAGACAGACATTTGTATTCTCCATGAAGAGAGTTACGCAGCTCTTTCGATCTTCTACTCTATCGACACTTCTCCAGCCAAGGTACTGCAAAGTCGATCGCCACAAAGATTCAGTTCATGACGACCACCGGCTTCGAAACCAACCTCGTGCCTCTATCAAACAGATTATCGGGGTCATACTTTTGCTTTAGCTCTTGTAGCTTCTTTGCATTGTTCCCGTAGATCTCGGAGGCGGGGACATCGGAATCTAATTGCAGGTTAGTACGCCAAAATCATTGCCCGCACGCATGATTATCCATAAGAAATCACAGCATGTCTCAACCTCTAATGACCAGAGGAACTAGCGAAGCGCTGGCGGCGAAAGAAGTAAAATGGACTTACTCGCATAATTCCCGTAGATTCCCACTCCGTCGACCCCATCTTTCACCTCCTCACCATCCTTCCTGACAGCCCCCTCCGCCAATCCTGCACCTTTAGCCAGATCTCGCACGAAATTTCGAACCTCCGCATCCATACCCTCATCATGCCACTTCATCATAATTGCAAGATTGTAGTACTCGCCTCTATTCGAGAACGCCATAGCGTCATTCTTCACCTTGACCACCTCGCGATACGGCACCGTTTCAAACAGCAGCAAACTCTCTTCCATCCCCTTGCGTGCATTTATGAAAGCAAATAACTTATCCACGAGGCTTTGAACGAGATCGATGGATAGTGGAAGCTTGAAAGCGCCGCCACCGAATTGTTTGCGGCCGTCGAAGCCAGCGGTGGGGTTGAGCAGTGAGTTGACCGTCTTGTACGGGATGGATGCTGTCATGTTAGCAATAGGATCCAACGCGAAGAGAGGCGCGAACAAGGCTTTTGCTTCGTCAACTGTTCCATTGTGGAAGAGTTGGGTCAGTAGGACAGGGACATGGGCCGGGGGTGGGCATGATACGCCCCACAGAATTGCTTGGTTCCCGTCATTGATCTCGTGAAATGTGTTTACAAAATCGACGACCTGAGGGAGCTTGGCGAGTGGGAAGATTAGAGGTCCTGCAAAGACTGGGCGAGGCTGGTCAAATGCTTGGAATGTGAAGGAGGTGACCACGCCGAAATTGTGACCCGCACCCCGTACTGCCCAGAACAAGTCGGAGTTGAGTGTCGCAGATGCTGTAACTTGCTCACCAGATGCCAGCACTATGTCGACTTCGAGCAGATTGTCAATGGTAAGGCCATATTTGCCAGTCAGGAAGCCATAACCGCCACCGAGAGTGAGACCTCCGACGCCTGTATGATTCACGGTACCACCTACGGTTGCAAGGTCATATTTGGCGGCTTCCTCGTCGACATCGACCCAGAGTGTCCCGCCCTCTGCGCGAATGGTTTTCGAGTCTGGAAAAACGGTGACGCGGCGCATCAGACTGAGATCGATGACAATGCCATCGGTGATGCTGGAGCTGCTTGAAGTTGAGTGTCCGCCTCCTCGAACCACAAAGGGGATTTTTTGGGTGCGTATGAAAGAGAGAGCCGATGTGATGTCGTCTGCGCAGCTCACTTTGATGACGCATTTCTGGATTTTGACTTAGTTAGCTGATCTGCCTTGATTTGTAAAGAAATGCGGGAGTTGTATTTGTTTACTCACTAGCGACATAGACAGTCGCTTGCAAATGGCCGAGGAAAGGATACTGGTGAGAGAGGAACCGAGGGCAAAAATGGTGTGATCGCTATGAGGAGTACATAGCAGATATAAACTTACAGCCCTCTGAATGCAGTGCTCACTCCATCTCTGAATAGCTTGCTCATACTTTTCCCCATCATTGGGAACCAATACCTCGGCCTTAGTCCCCTCCATGCTCTTCCGAACGAGTGCCTCCATGTCAGACATTTCACCCGTACTCGAGGAGAAATAGTCTTTCTGCTCCTTTTTTATTCCTTGTTTGTTTCGTGATGTACTCCTCTATGAATGAAGGACGTGTATGGAAATCGAGAGGAAGCTCTTAAGGACGGACTGAAATGGAAAGTGGGTTGCTTATGTACATGATTATGCAGGTTTGCGCTGACTGATCACGAGCTTCCTCTGGATCGAAGATAATTGATGTCGCAAGTCTATTCTCCCTCCAATTCCCAAGGTCATACGCTTCTGCCCATAGTCCTCGTTGTAAATTACATGAGCTTAACTATCGAGCCGTATACTTGGCATGTCGATATCAACAGAGCCCCAGTGTAATAACATCCAGCCTTAGGCGTATTGGAGACAGTCCCCGACCGAACTAGACGCATTAATCTTCAACCTTTAATTCCAACTGCATTGCATTGTATAATCCAACCAAACGAAGGGTTGTTGACATGGTATCAGTAGATAGAGCCGCGGGGGCCGAAGCGGGGTCAGGTTAAGGGTTGATGTTAGGGTTAGGGCAGCGCCAGTCAACAACTATCGGAAAGAACAACACATTTGAATTGAAGAATCACCTCATGGCCGCAGTGTCTAGATTTGGAATGGAAATGATTTTTGAGAAAACTCATACGAGCCTTGCACATCATGATTGAGGAGAAACAGCCGCCTCACTCGTACGAAGAGAAAGAGAGAGCGCCCATGATCTACACTATTGTACAATGGACGCTATGTCTCCGTGCCCTTCCTATCATACACCCAGTTTCGCGGGAATTATATCAACACAGAAAGAAACTTTTGTACATAAATGGTGTCCACTAGATTGCCACTTGCATCCCCAGTTTTCTCTAGGAAAGAAATTGCATTCCTTCCTCACAGGTCCAGTTCGTCGTTGTAATCCTGCTGTCTCTTCCTTCCCTTTCTACCGCCACTTCCCCTGATCTTCCTGTCGTTAGAGTATCTGCCTGTGTTCTTGACCCGCGTTCCTTCACCATCATCACCATCGCCAACCTCGATAGTGACCTTCTTCGCCGCTTTGATCCGCCTGCCCTTCTTGTCGAATTCGTCCCTGGGACGGCCGAGCCTCACATTTCGAACAATGCGCGTCTTAGCTCCAAGAGCCCATAGGTCACCCCAGCGCGATTTACGCGCATCGCGGAATGCCTGTTTGGAGAAAGATCGCGGAACGGTCCAGCGTTCGATGGTGGCGGACGGAGTGCAGACGTCGAGGATGATGTGGCCGCGGCGCTTGAGGGCTGGGAGAATGAGGCGGGGGAGAGTGAGCGGGTTGACGTCAGTTGCGGTGATGAGTTCCCCTTCTGCTTTCCATTCGTGGCCCTCGAGAGCGGCGAGCGTAGCAGTCTCGTTTTGGACTATGCCTTTGCCGATGAGATCATGATCGGGGAGTCGCTGATCGCGGCCGCGTTGAACGGCGAGATAACTAAACTGTACGTCTTCATGGTTGCGGTCTGTTGCGTTGAGGATGCGCTGGAGATAGGGAGGACGAATGTAACGTTGATTGAAGAAGCAAAAATCCTTCCGACCCATGCTTATGCCGGGCGACTGATACATTGGGCACGTACCGTGGTTTGTACAGGGTGCAATGATCATACCAGTCTCCTTCTCAAAGTATCTTGAGTCCTCCTCCGGGTTGGCGATCTGTTCAGCAAGAGGGACTTCTATTGTTTCCGAGTCTGGGGAGGCGATGTGTTTTTCCAACAGTAGTTCACGAGCAGCGGCAATGACCTCGAAACCGCGCGGCAATCCTTTCTCCAGAAGTACCAAAACGCCACCCTTCGGATTGAGTAACGACCAATACTTCGCCACCTGTTCCTTGCGCAAATATTCCTGTCTCAACGGCCAAAGTGTGTGAGGTGCAATGATCAGATCGTACAGCTTACGTGGCTGCTGGGGATTGAGCTCCTCTTCTGATGCCGAAAGGTCGGGTAATCGGGGAATGAAAGTCGTGTTCTCTAATAGTCGACTGGCACGATGCCGTAGTGTATCAGACCCAGCTAGAACCGTAGCCTTACCTAGCGGAGCCTCGCCATGCGATGAGGCACCTGAATCTTCATGTGTGCGTGCCCATTCAGCCTTTAGGACTTCATGCCACGCAAGAATACCAACACCACCTGAACCTGCGTCCAGGACTGCACCGCCCTTTTTCGTGTTCAAAATGTGATCTATCCAGGACGAACCCAGTCGCTTCCTAACTTCTACAAGCGCACTCATGACGCTTGCATATGTGCCTGGTTGTACTGAAGCCATGTATACATCGGCCTCGATATTGCCCATGTCGGATTGTGACGGATCAAGGGGTATAGGTTTCTGCTGATGACCGAGGCGTGCAGGGGGTGTACTGGCTGAGAATGGTAGTTTTTTCCCACCCAAGATGCGATTGGCAGATTCGGCAAGATGCTTGTGGTTTGCGCGTGTCAGAAGACTGGCGGTTGGGTCGACAAGAGTTTCCTTGGGTAGAAACACGGTGGAGGGCGAAGGTCTAGATCGACCTGCGATGGTCAATGGATGTGAATGCATGAATTCCTCGTCTTCAGCTTCTTCGACCTCTTCGGCTTCAGCATCCTCCAGTCCAATTCTCGTTTTCTCATAAATTCCATCGTGGTAGCTCTGCTCTTTCTGATCCCGCAACTCTTCCCATTCTTGCTCTGTCATATATTCAGTGGCATCTTCCTCTTCTTCAAATTGTTCTTCAGGTTCGTCGAACAATTCTACCTCTTCCAGTTCGCCATCTTCGCCTTTCCTTAGAAGAACCGTGGTTCCGTCGGGAAGTTCTTGCTCAATGATCTCTTCTTCTAAGCCCTCTAAATTCTCTGCCTCTTTGCCTGGCTCTACAAAGATTGGGGGACCATAAAGTCTCTCGTATACGACGAACTCCTCCTCTGACAAATGCCCTCGTGGCAGTGTGTCGCCAAAAGTCTGTCGCGCTTGTCGAGCATTGGCCTCTATCGTTAAACGATCGCTCGGTACGATAGGTTGTGATGGATCATCCGATGATTGTGTTGCTGAGTTCTGTTCGTGGTTCTCTGAGCTTCGTTTCGTGGTGCTGACGAATGTTCTTCGTTGCAGAAGACCTTGTCTGAGTGCGACGCTGTTGAGGGGGGATCGTAGACTTGGTGGTAGTAAGGTGGGCGCTCGGCTAGGTGAATTGCGTGACTGTACCGTGAGGAAGTTCAACCGGCAACGAAGACATACTGATTGGAGACACTTCCCCCTAAACATGTTCGCGTTTGGACGTTGTGGTGGTGTTTCTTTGAAGCGACAACGAAAGTTGCCTCAATCAACGCGCATCTGGTCTACGCTAGTCCGCTAAGAGTAAGGTTTCCCATCCAATCATCATCGACCAAATGCTAATCCTTTTGCTTGTTCGATGCATTACTTCAATCATCACTCTATCAGTTGTGTAGATGGGCGTTGGACTGGATTATGCGATTGGGAACCATCATCTCTCAACATATACCCCTCGGGAGCTTATATATATGCTCAGAATCTAGTCAATCGAGTGCGTCTTTACGAAAAGTGCAGTGGTGGCATAAAGCTTCTATTAAGGAGAGTCGTCAAAATAACGCGGAAAATATTACTGAACTCCCGTCTGCCTCACAGTACTATGGTAGCAGCTATCCCTCAACATCTCTGGGGCTGGGTCTTCATTCAGACCCTTCCTCATCAACATCAATTGTTCCAGCTGCCTCCCATCGCAATCGCCTTCTCCATCCGTTCCATGTTTACACCAGCCTTTCCACAGAAGTTGCAATTTAGTGATATTCGTCCCCATATCTTCTTGGACCTCCCCACAAGCTGGCAGACCAAGTCACGAAGGAAGCGAGCGCACGGAAGGATAAGAAATTCAAATCAAAAACAAAAGGGAAAGTTGCGGGGAGGGGGGAAGGGGGGATTACAGGTGGAAACAACGCAATAACCAGACCAGTCGGGAACTATCCTCGGCCCTTGTTTGCAGTCCTCCGGATATTGCTTTCGACTAATGCTCATGATGGTGAGGATGTATGTCGGTCGTAGAGCTATCCGAGAATGGAAACACCGTAGGATTGAACCCATAACAAACGTGCAGAGCTGTCGAACACACGCAGAACCACGGCAGAACGAAACACGAGAGATTCGTGGCCAGGCCCTTTGAAGGGATCTCGACGAACAAAGCCGGTGTGATGATCAAGGGAACGGCTGCCGTCCAAGAAGTAACAGGACGGCGGTGCCGCATTTCCCAAGGGTTGAGCTCAGTGGAATCGAATGTACCACTTCTGCCAAAGAGATTAAAGATGATGTATCGAAAGCCGCATCAAGTTTCAGTAACCGCCAGATGCGTACTGATCACCGCCACGTTTATTGGACGAACGAAGTTGCCTGAACAACAAACAAGAAGTTAGTAAGGTCTGTGTACAATCCCCCGCGCCGAGCGTTATGAACGAA
Source organism: Periconia digitata (assembly GCA_948474695.1). NCBI lineage: Eukaryota > Fungi > Ascomycota > Dothideomycetes > Pleosporales > Periconiaceae > Periconia > Periconia digitata. Next base: position 492,153 of record CAOQHR010000007.1, on the reverse strand, counting down.
CACTAAACGCAGAGGAGAGGAGTCCTTACTAGGATCAGGCTTGTCGAACTCACATTCCGGTGCCTTCTTGACGCGCATTGACAGGGCCGCGCTTAGGACCCGAAGCGCTGGCATTGGCAGCGGCAGTGGTGGTGACATGGCGACCGCGACCGTTCTTGTCATCATCCTCGCCCTGTCCCTGATTTCCGGCAGCCTGAGCAATGGCCTGAGCGTTCTTCTGGTACTTGTACACAGTCCAGTCAAAGACGTAGTCGTACTGGAAGCCCTCGCGGACGAACAGATCACGGAAGATCTTGCGGAGGTACGAATAGTCCGGCTTGTCGTCGAAGCGGAGCGAGCGGGTGTAGTTCAAGTAGATGGCAAACTCGTTGGGGAAACCACGGCATAGAACCTCGGTGGGTGTGGTCATCTTCTTCTCCATGATGCGGTCGTATTTCTGCTTCTTGGTAGCAGCCTTCAAGCCCTGCCAGGGGAGAGAGCCGCGACAGAAGTAAAGCATGACATAGCCAAGCGACTCCATATCATCACGACGGGATTGTTCTGCGAAATTCAGTATCGTGCGGCGTGAGAAATCAGATGTACATCACTTACCGACACCCAAGTGGGTGTTGATGGAGGCATAACGGGCTGTGCCCGTCAAGTTCTTGTTCTCACGGTAAGGAATATGGAAGTGAGTCTTGGGGTCACGGTACTTCTTGGCCAGACCGAAATCGATCACATTGACCTGGTTGCCACGCTTTCCAATGCCCATGAGGAAGTTGTCGGGCTTGATATCACGGTGGATGAAAGACTTGGCATGGATGTACTCGATGCGGGAGATGAGCTGGTCGGCAAGGAGAAGAACGGTCTTCAAGGAGAACTTGCGGTTGCAGAAGTTGAAGAGATCTTCCAAACTGGGACCGAGCAAATCGAGAACCATGGCATTGTAGTCACACTCTGTCCCGAACCAACGGACAAAGGGAATACCGACGCCTCCAGCAAGAGACTTGTAGACGCGGGCTTCATATTCCAACTGGGGATGCTTGGCCTTGACACTCTCGAGCTTGATGGCAATCTCTTCGCCCGAGATGATGTTTGTGCCTAGATATGGGTTAACTGGATGCCCGTGGATCGTACTTGAAGTTCATGGGTAGTGCATGCATACCGAGATAGATGTCTCCGAAACTGCCGCTACCAATTTTGCGGCCGATTCTGTACTTGTTGCCAACACGGAGATCCTATGACAGTCAGCTTCAGGGTTCGAGCTAAGACGGGGCGGAGGGCCGCTGGGGACGGAGCGGGGTCGAAGCGTACCATAGTCGTCATGGTGGGCGATAGTTCAACCTTGAGGAGGCTGACCTTGGGGAAAGATGAAGGTAAGAGTGGGCGGGCAGTCGACTGCACGTTGTTGTTGAAGTGTAGACAGGTGGTGGTGGGCGAGGTTCAGCCTATTTCGGAAGTACCGGTCAGTACAGGGCGTTTGCCAACAAGGCGGTGTAAGCGGAGCGACAGAGCCGGGGAATGGAGGGAGAGGGCACGCAGCGAACGTCAATAAAGCGGTTCGATTAACAAGGCCAATAGAGCAAAGACAAGTGAAGGGGAAATAGTGAAGTCGTCGGGTGTCGTGTCGGGGTGTATCGTGTCGTGTCGTGTCAACTTACAGGGCGTGCAGGACAAGCAAGACAGGACGGGTGAAGGAAGCCCAACGGGTAGCGGCACCGGGATTGGGGAGCAGGCAGATGACAGGCAGAGAGGAGAAAAAAGGCTGCGGGGGTGGCGGCAGAGCAAGAGAGGCGGGTGCACACAAGAGGCCAGCAGGGAGCCTCGTACAGATCACTCAGGCCGTGGATTGTGGTGGTGGTGGTGGAGTTGTTCAAAGTTATAGGAGAGGAGTGGGTGAAGAGAGGAAATGGGCTCCAGGGCTGGAAGTGGCCGAGGGCACGTGACTGGCCGGTGGGTGGGTGGGTGGTTGCTGCCAGCCAGCCCACACACAGAGCCCAGCCAGGCTCATGCTCGCTTGCTAGCCGCCATCACTTGAGTAATCCGCGCCTTCCCAAACGCAGCTCGTTCCTTCCCGCTCTCTCGTCTGGTCCAGCCTTGGGTCGGGTCTGTCGGTGTGTGTGAGACAAGACAGGCAGGCAGGCAGGCAGAGCCAAGAATAGCCTCACCTCACCTCACCTAACCTCACTTCACTTCACCATGGGCATACTTCTATTCACCCACCAGCCCTCCTCACACACGTCTTGGAACATCGACGTTGATTTTGCTTGCTGCCCGGATCCACCCAAGACCACCCCCATTTGCCACATCGCGGCCCTTTGCCTGCTACCTACCCGCCCCGTCAAAATGCCGCACAGCGTTTCAGGCGCGTATGTAGTCAATATCGCCCGCCAGGTCACGCCCGCCAGCTGCACCCCTTTCCGTGCAATGCGGTGCCTCTTGTCTTGTCTTGTCCGTGCATTTTTTTCCTATCTCACAGGTAATTGCTGGTCGGTTGTTTTGCTCATTCCTTTTTTCTCCGGCCAGCTGAGCACAGAGTATCCAAACCAAATGCAGCCTGCCAGCCCCATGTCTGTACTTGCATATGTATCCAAGGCAGGTAATTATACAGACAGAATACAAGCATGTACCTGCTCCATGCCCAGAGTGTGTACCTTTAATCCGCTAGCTAGGCCTGGTTAGTACCAACACTGCATTTTGAATCGATTCAAATCCTACAGTAAATCTAAACATGGCCTGTAAATAGTCATGTACATAGGACAGCTCAAGAACTGGCAACTGTTCAGGAATGCTGCGTCACGTCGCCTTGCATCTGTAGTCAGTCAAGTAGACGAATCGTGTGATGCTGAAACGCCATTCCATCATGTTCGCAGGGATTGGCTGTCGCGCCACTGCTGTTCGTCGTCACCTTAGTCGTCAATCCTCATCTCCCTACCTTTCACCTACTTACGTCGACGTTTCCAACCTTTTTGGCATTTCTCGACAACTTACCTGCCCTACAGTACAATACATCAAGCAGGCAGTCCTCAAACCCTTGTCTTTTATCTAACCCTCTCCGACTGCGAACCCCAGGACACAGCTCGTTCGGCTTTGTGGACGGCGTATTCCCGGCATTCTTTTTGAACAACATTGGAAACATTCCACCTCACCCGTGTGCGACCGAATGCGCCCCCCGCCATCCACCAACAATGACAGACACCATTCGTGGTCTTCTTAAAAGATCCGATTGCGCTAGCGACGCCCTCGAGAAGGAAACCAGTAGGTGGAATTGCTGAAAGCCAGTGGCCTCCTACGTATCTGTGTAGCTTCTAACTCCCATCAAGTCGCCGAAAAGCCAATATGGAAGAAGCTCACCTTCCATCATTTGGGGCTCATCTTGTCGGCAACCTTCGGCGCCATTGCTGTAGTGGTCGCCTTTTTCTTGATAATGAAACATGCAAACCATTACTTAAAACCCTACGAGCAGAAACAGTACGTATATCGTGCGCTGCGCATTTCCTTCATCCAGCAAGCTAAATCAGGGCAGTATCATTCGGATTCTCGTCATGATACCCATCTACGCCGTCGTGTCCTTTCTCAGCTACCTAAATTACCGCCATGCCATATACTTTGAGCTTATCCGCGACTGTTACGAAGCATTCGCCATTTCCAGCTTTTTCACACTCTTATGCCATTACATCGCGCCCGATCTTCACGAACAAAAGGCTTATTTCCGAGGTGTGACGCCGAAAAATTGGGTGTGGCCCGTGAATTGGATGCAGAAATGCACGGGGGGAGAGGACAAGGGCTGGCTGAGGAAACCCCAGAGTGGGCTCACGTGGTTCAACGTATGTGCACACATATGTATCTCCGTGATGATCTGTAAATTACTTCTACTAAACTTGGCAGGTTATTTGGATAAGCGTATTCCAATATTGCTTGATTCGCCCTTTCTTCACCGTCGTCGCAGTCATAACCCAATCTCAAGGCCGATATTGCGCCAGCTCCAAGAATCCAAAATATGCCTATATCTGGGTTGCAGGGTTTGAAGCTGTGTCCGTCACCATCGCCATGTACTGTTTGATCCAATTCTACATCCAACTTAAGCAGGACCTTGCCCACCACAGTCCATTTCTGAAGGTGCTCTGCATCAAACTGGTCATCTTCTTTTGTTTCTGGCAGAGCTGGATCATTTCCCTGCTCACTGCTGAAGGTGGGCCCCTCAAGGCGACGGATACAATTGCCGGTCCGGATCTTAGGATAGGCATACCTTCTATGATGACCTGCGTAGAGATGGCTATCTTCGCCGTGCTACATCTCTGGGCATTTCCCTGGAAGCCGTACGATTTTAGCAGACGACATGAGCCGTTGCGACAAGGGACGGGGCCTGTGGCAAGGGAAACACCGAAGACCTATGTTTATGGACCTTTCCGAGCTCTCCTTTCCGCCCTCAACCCTTGGGATATCGTCAAAGCTTGTAGCCGGGGTTTCCGTTGGTTATTCTACGGCCACCGTCATCGCAAACAAGACCCCTCTTATCAAAATAAACTCGTCTCCATGACTCCCAATGACACTAGCTACCACAGCCAAGCCTTTGCAGAGAATGGAGAGGCAAATCTCAGCAGCGCTAATCCGGGGAGGAAGAATAAGAAGGATGGATTTGACGAATCCGACACGTCTGGTCTGCTAAGAAATGCCCAGGCTAACCCGTATCATATGCAGGAGATGGATTCTTACACCGGTACACATGGATACATGAATCCGGACAGTCTCCCTGCGGCACCATTACCCGGTCAGGAGTATCATGTGTCATCCGCACCTCAACAGAACGGATACACGGACTTTGAGTCGCAGCAAATGTCACATCAAGGGCCACCCGAAAGACAGGCACCACCAGGACAATATTTTGGTGGTTCGGGACGGCCAAGTGCGGATTGGGATATGTTCGCAGGCGCGAGACCTGGTGAAATAGCCCCCGGAAAGGGACCGGGAGCTTCGTACGATAGATTTTGAGCGGCATTGGTGGCGTTATGTGTTTTTGGTTGGCAGGCGTTCTGGTTGTACTAGTACAGAGGGGCCTTTCTTTGGGCCTTAAACTTTGCTTCTCGCCATTCGATACCCAGAGATTTGGTTAGAGTTGGGATACGGTTCATGCATGCATATAGATGGTCTGTGATTCGGAGACAAGTATTGGTCGACAGATATGACACTTCCCAACAGGCGAAGCCATATGACGGAAATATTCTTCAAATTCGCGTATTCACGATCCGACTGATGAATTTGGAACACACGCTCAATCATTTGGCCCGGTGCTACCGTCTGAATGTCAGTATATAGGTAGTCTGTTGCACGATCTCAATGAGTTTGGATTGGTCCATATGGGTGGATAGTGAGTACAGCTCGCTATGCACAAATCGCAGACGATAATCCAAGACTGTTGACATGATGTAAGAAAGTGACGTGAAGTTCGAAGTGGGCAATCGTAGATCATATGCGCCAAGACCGTTAGCGTCGCCGCCGGGGCTTTTTTCTTTAACAACGGCCGGTCCGTACTGCATGCGACCATAGCTTCCAAGGTTTGCCCGTCACGAACCCAAATACACGTCTCTCGACGCGCCTCGACCCCCAAACCTGCCCCTATGCTCCAACGCGCATACTCTTGCGACACTACTCTCACATTTTAGGGCCCATTCGAAGACAGCCATGACCGACTACAATAAGCAAACGGTAGCAAATCTACGCCAATTGCTCAAGGAACGCAGTATCCCATCGACTGGTCTTACGCGGAAGGCGCAAATTATCGAGAAGCTCGAGGAATGGGACATCCAACAAAGCGCGCCGGCGCAAGTCGAGGCAAGCTTATTAGCTGTCGATGCTAAAGCAACAGAACAAGATGCGCGGGAGAAGGAGGCTGAGGATACAGCTGCCGATGATGGAAGGAGCGGTGGCAAGGTCGATGGCGACGAGGCTCAGCAAATCACTGAAGCCCCAGAATCGAATCCAGAGGAGGATGTCAATATGAGCATGGATAATGCGCTGGAGGCGTCTGCTGCAATCGCGCCGGCCCCGGTTGCGGAACACATTGAAAAAGGTACGGAAATCAACACGGACGTAGTCGTTCCAGATGTGCCACCGTCTGGGACGACAACGACTGCAGGAGAAGAGCCATCGGTTTCAATCGACGTCGATTCGTTGCCGACTGAGCGGACGCCCTCGTCGGCCCCCGACGAGAAACCGTCGATTGAGAAGGCGCAGCTTCTTCCCATCCCCGAGCGTTCTGCTACCACCACCGCAGAGCCTGGGACAAGGCTGAACACGGAGGAGCTCGAAGCTGAGACGCGTAAGCGTAAGCGGAGAAGCCAGACTCCAGAATTAACAGCACAGGATGTACAGGTAAAGAAACCACGGCCAGACGATGCCAAAGCACCCGAGATTCATATACAAGAAGACAAGGCTGAGAATTCTGGAATGGACTCGATCATGGAACAAGCAGCACCCGAAGCAAAAATAAACGAGACGGGCCAAAGGGTTATGGATACGACTACCGACAGCGAAGGTGACGGTGACGCACAAAAAGTAGAACAACCGACATCCGCTATTGATCCTGCTGCAGATTCGACACCGACAGCATCTGCAACTGCATCCGTTCAGAAGGAGAAAGCTCCTCGGTACCGCGAACTTCTGAAGCCTACAGAGACGATGGAGACGGTTGAGACGACAGCACCCACTACATCTGAGGATCGCCCCATAGTGCCGGCCTTGCATCCTGCAACGCCTGCCATCTACATCCGCAACCTGATGCGCCCACTGCGTCCAGATCTCCTTCGTGCTCACCTTGTCTCTCTTGCCTCACCCCCATCCGGCTCCCCCGACGCCTCCATCATCAAATCTCTCTTCCTTGACGGCATGAAAACTCACGCACTTGTGCATTTCACAACTACGACAGCGGCATCTCGCGCTCGCGCTTCTCTGCATGGCTCTATCTGGCCGCCCGAGGGCAACCGGAAAGAGCTTTGGGTTGATTTTATCCCAGACGATAAGGTCTCGGATTGGATTCAACAGGAGGAAGACGCGATTGCATCAGACAAGGCAGCCCGATCGAGTGGAAGGGTTGCTTTGGCTCAGAAGTTTGAGGTCGTATACCCTGACACCGAAAACGGGATTCAAGCTGTGTTCCAGGTCGTTGGTTCCGCTACCACTACCACGCCAGCAGTAGCAGCGTCCTCCGACTGGAACCCACCGACAAGCCCACGCCGGCGACGTGCTTCCTCGCCTCGTCAGCAGATCTCTACAACTCCTTTTCCGCCGACCGCTGCGCCAGAAGAAACCCGCCACAATATCGCCAAATCCTTCGCTACCCTCGACGATCTCTTTTCCTCAACGAAAACCTCTAAACCGAAACTCTACTTCAAGCCCGCATCTCCTGCTACAGTCTCCCTTCGCCTAAAAGAGCTCGACCGCGAGACCTCAGTTGACTGGACGCCAGAGGAGAAGCGCAAAGGACGGGGCCTGAAACACGCGGGATTTTCCCGTGGTGACCAAATGATACGCTATACCTTTGATGAAAAGGAAGATGAGATGGTTGTTGAAATTGGCGATGATTTCGGGGTGCGTGAGTTTGAGGGTGGCAGTGGAGGTTTTGGATGGAGAGGTGGTGGTTATGGCAGAGGACGAGGCGGAGGAGGCAGGGCGAGAGGTGGAGGTGATAGGTTCACCCCAGGTGGCATACCCCGTGATGGTGGGGGTTTCTGGAGGGGTGGAGGAAAGTGGAGAAGTGGAAATTAAGTTACCAAATCCCTTTTACCTCCTTCTGACTCATCTCTGGGTCCTCCTCTTGTATAATTTGGCTGTAATATTTGAAAAAGCAATGGAAAAGAGCCCCTTGAACAAAATGTTGGTATCGCTGTTGGAACATGTCGAAGCCCCCTATTTGCAATTAGGTTTCACCAATGAGTCCGACTTGGCCTGTGGGAAATATAATCCGCTCTTCCTACGTAATAAGCGTCTGGTGAATGCTCCTGCGTTCGGAGAGCTTCATACGAAAGATGAAAACATTAGGAAGGAAAATTGTATCCACTAGACCATTTTAGTGCAATCCAAAATCTCCTTAGTGTCCCCTCTTCAAGACTTCACACATCATACCTCAACCAACAACTTGATTTTTCCCCCTTGCTTTTGCTGCGCCAGTGTATTCAAAAGGATAAAGGAAAGAATTAAAAACAATGGGATCCGAAGAAGAAGCAGCCAGATTAGGGCACGCCGAGTTTTGGGATGAGCGATACGCCAAGGCCACAAGTAACGACACCAATAACGACGACGATGTTGAGGATAAGAAACCTACACATGAATGGTTCCGGGATTTTAAGTCTTTGGAACCATTTTTCGCGCAGCATTTGTTTGGTGTGAAGAAGCCGGAGGATGATCCGAAGATTTTGCATTTGGGCAGTGGGGATAGTGTAAATATTCCGATTTCTTCTCTCCTTTTTTTTTTTTTTTTTTTTTTTAGTCGTCGCCTTTTTACGTACAATATCTTCACGGTGTTATATGTGCTACTTGTCATGTGCCCAGCCCTGAAATTCTCATAATTTGGACATGTAGCCACCTAGTACCCCCTTCTCTTATTGCGATACGAAACATGATCTTACAATTAAGCACACTTATATAGCATTCGACAGACTTTAACAAATCCCCCCATTTGTTGTTTTCACAACTCAAAAGCTAGAGAAACTGACAGCATTCTTTCTCCCAGACCATCCCATACGACCTCCTCAACCACGGCTACAAAGGTCAACTCTGTCTCGACTTCTCTTCCGTAGTGGTCGATCTCATGACATCACGGCACCAAAATCAAAGTCAAGAGGTAGAATGGCGCGTCGGCGACGTTCGCTCCATGATATCCGTCGCGTCTGAATCAATTGACGTAGCATTCGATAAAGGCACGCTGGATGCTATGATCCACGGGAGTCCGTGGAGCCCACCGGATGAGGTGCTCGAGAACACGGGCAGATATATGAAGGAGGTAATGCCCTTTCCTTTATCTTTCTCTTGCCACAGAAGAAATATACAGATGATGGTGTTGAAACTAACAAAAATGTGGAAAGGTTGTGAGAGTGCTTAAGAAAGACGGTATTTTTCTGTACATCACATATCGACAGCCGCACTTTGTAAAACCGATTTTGAATCGCGACGATGAGTGGGATATGCACATGGAAATTTTGGGTGGCGGCGACAGTTTCGAATATTATGGATATGTGTTGAGGAGGAAGTAGTGAACTCTCAGACGCAGCCCTGATCTGTTCATTGATGAATAAAGCTAAGAACTTTGAGAAATAGCAATACGATCCTATCCAGTGCAACGCGGCAATTGTGTCATAGCCTGGCTGATTGCGACCAGTGATGCAGAGTCGAGACATGTTCGAGATCAAATTGACTCCAACTCAGCATTTATCAACTCAGGTATACGGGTGGGCTCATTTTGTGTCTAATTGTATATGAATTTGATTCTCAGTCCTCGTTTTCCACAATCTGAGATGAGTTAATTGTATTCATCCTCGCATGTGTGACGCTGCTACATTAGTTTAAATTATGGAACTTTCTGCCGTTTTGCATTGCAGTACATTCGCGACTGCAGTGTTTTGGTAAAAGGAAGTGTGCGAGGAAGAGCCCGAACAAAAAAAAAGCCAGGAAGAAAGGCATCATTATACAAGGCCTCTGAAATTCTTTAGATGAGATTAGATGGTCTGGGTTGCTCCCTGGCCTGATGCCGAAAGCAAACACCTTTTGTGAAACTTTTTAGGTGTAGGAACCACTGTAACTTCCAATCAAAAAAAAAAAAAAAAAAACTGAGATTAGATGGATGTCCTGTTCTTTGTTAAACATGGGCTGGTTATAAAAGGCCTCTAAGATCTATTTTCTAGCTTCAGTATGCCTGCCTGACTACTGCCTCCTCTACATTCTTCATAAATGCTCAATTCGAAGGATATTTGAATTTTCGAGTATTCTATTCACTAATATGCACTCTGAACAAAGCTAGAATCCTGCTTAGCCATCCAACTTTAGATGCAAACGCCATAGCTATGCTTTTTAGATATACGGATTTCAAACACAACAAATACGGAAAGAGAGCAGTAAGGATAGCCCACCATGGTCTAGGACCACCGCCAGAAACAGAGGAAAAAAACTAAAAGAAAAGGCAAAGGAGGGTTTCGGCTTGCTAAATTCAGCCGACAAACGAAAACTTGAGTCCAAAGGTAAAAAGACTCAAAAAAGAAATCAGGGGGTATAACCAAATCCCAGTAGTAGCTAACGAAGTTCCCAGAACAGAAGGGAAGGAGGGATGGGAGCATGAGGGTGGCGAAGGGGATACTAGCATGGTAATTGTCCACTGGCTATGTGGTGGACTCTTCCTTCGGACTTTTGGTGCTTGTCTCCCGTTCCCTCTTGACTGCACGCTTCAGCGCACTCAATCGCTCCTCGGTAGTGCGGATCGCATCGTCAACCTGTCTTTCACGCATGCTCTCTGACAACAGCTTGTCCTGCATGTCCTGGCCATAGGTTACGCGTCCACCCGCCACAGAGCTGTGCACGTGGTCCATGGCGACGCGCTCCTCGAGCCATTTCCAGAGCTCGGCTTCTTCATGCCGCCAGAGTTCTTCATACGCCACCTGACGCTGCGCTGTGCTCATGTAGCCCGGGGAGATAACGCCGTGCGAGCGAGGGAATAACCAAGAGTATATGAGAATGCCGCCAAGTAGCAGTATAAGGTTCTGTTTTGTGATGATCATGTCTATGATGTCAGCAACAGGTCCGAGAAGACTTCGTAGCGGATCGAGGACGCCCCAGCTATTTTCCTTGGCCGGTGCCGAGGCTGCCGAGGCGGCAGGTGCAGGTGCATCTGCTGCGACGACGTTTGCTTTGGAACGCTTCTTGCCCTTGCCTGCTTTGCCCGGCCCTCTGGGTACGCTGCTCTTCGCAGCCACAGCGTTGCGAAGTGCTGTGCTAAGACTGGTTGCGTAGGTCAATTGCCCATCGTTCGCACCTTTCTCAATGGGGGCTTTGATAATGTCAGCACAATGTCACGTTCGATGATTAGAAAGGGTATTAGTATAACATACCTCGAAGCCAACTCTTGCCGCTCCATTCTACAGTGAATGTCATAATAAGGCGTGTGCTATTGTTGGGGCCCCACATCAGACAATATCTTGTCTTTGTCACGAATATATTACCACTGGGAACATCTGGGGTCTGTGTGGCTTGCAATACTGTAACGGCCTTGTTCAGATCGTACTGTTCCAGGTTCGATGTGATGTTGCACTTGGTCTGTTTCGGGCCAATACTACCTCCGAGAGGTTTGATGTATGAAAAGCTGAACGTCTTGTTGGCCTCACCGAGACCTTTGCCGTCGTCCTCCATTTGGAGGTCTGTGGATTTCTGGTCTTCTACCAGCCATTTGCGCATAAACACGCCGGAACCCGGGCCGAAAGTCAAACTGTAGATTTTCCCGAGCGGCGCAGGGATGGTTGTGTCAATCAGAAGCTTATCGTAATGCTGATCGTTATCACCGCATTCTGTAGGCGCATGTGTTGCTGCCCCTGGGAAATCCTGAATTGCAGGTGCTCCGTTGATTGTGGCCTCTGCGGTCTCACTGAGTTTTTGAGTACCGCCACTGACAGCCTGTGCAATGGCCGCGCTGGCTTTCCGCGCCTCGCCAGCCACAGATCCAATTTCGCTGCCCGTGACACTGCCTTCCCCAGCGTCTGTAAAACTTCCCATTCCATCGTCATCTTCAGCATCCTCGTCATAAACGTCATCCTCCGAGTCCTGTACAGAGCCATCTTCGCTGCCAACAGATTCTGCCTTTTCTGTCTTATCGCCTGTCCCAGACCCATCTAACGCCACTCCGTTGAGAGACGACTTCAAATTGGGGTGCGATATCTTCCAGATGCCAATGATGAGATCATAAGTAGTGTCTCGAGTCAATAACGACGCGAAAACGTTACGAGCATGGAGTGTCTGAATCACAATGGCATTGGGGAAAACAACAGCCGTAGACTTCTTCTCTACCGACACTACTTCGTCGAAACTTATCACCAAATTGGTGACCCAACCGAGAATGTTGCTGGAGAAACACAGATGACCTTCGGAAACATATAGTCGACCTTGTAGAAGGATCTCTTTCTGCAATGCTGCGCTATAATCTTCGATAAGATAGTCATCTTCAGGGACACTCTTGAACAACGCGTGAAATTCTCTGTTTCTTTTTGGCGATGCGACGGCAAAACCGGTACCATTGAGGCGCTGATTGCTGAGACCACCGGCTTGGGGGACCAAGGTTGAAGTACTGGCACCAATTGCAGCTGCTATAGTATTACCTGTTGTAGCAGAGCTGCCTCGGTGCCGCCGTGTTTTCCCTCCACTTACCCGGCTACGAATGCTACCTTGTCGTTGAATGGAGGCTGCAGCGGGTGAATCTGTGATATCCGATTGCCGAGGTGGGGACATAGCATTAGTGGATGCTGCTGTGAGGGACCTTGCATGATCGTCATTGGGGATGGTGGCCGGGGTTTCAGCAGCGTATGCCGCTGATACAGCTTGAGCTGCCACCAGATCTGCAGCTTTCGCAGAGGCATCATCGGATGCTACCGGCAAATTAGTGCTGGAAGACATGATAGTGGCCTCTTCTGGATCTGCTATCCCAAGTTGAGCCAAGCTCAGATTTCCGGAGCCCAGAGTTTCAACAGCCAATTTACGTTTCTCGGACCCTTCATTCACAGCTGTGCTCGAAGCGTTTGCACTTAGGACTTCCTCGCCGCCCCCCTCTTCTACTTTAGATTGCTGACCAGGACCTTTCGGTTTGTTCGTGGTAGCGGTATTGGTGATGGTGGTACTGAGAGTGTTTGCAGCGTTTTGTGCAGCGGAGAAGACCGAGGAGAAAAATCCACTAGGGGACTGGGGAGGGACAGCTGTTCCACCGGGAGTCTTGGCCTCCTCTATGGTCGGAGTCAATGGAGCTAATATGGAATTGGAAAGTTTGCTTGGGGGATTTGTTGCGGATCGTGCGCGTCGGTGCGATATCATGTTCCCCGAGGGCGAAACTACAACGTTGGGGTTCGTAGGTTGGGTCGGGGTCTTCGCACTTGAAGTTGATTCCGTGTGAAAGGTTGATTTTGCATCTGTTGGAGTGGGAGGGGTAACTAATGTGGTAGGAGCTTCGACTAGGTTCGGTGGGGTTGCTGGGAGCTCAGTGACGATGAGTTTGGGAGTAATGACAGGAAGTGAAGACGAAGGGCGAACCTCCTTGGTCGTAGTGATTGGTGGAGGCGATGCTTGCAATGTATTATCATCCAATATGGTGGTGGTCTCGCGCTTCTTCCCCCCAAAAAGTGTCCCTATTCCACCGCTAGTGCTGGGTCGCGGACTATCAGCCGCGTCCCCTCCTGACGACTTTTGTGTGATAGTGCGCTTTGATGTTGGTGTGAAGGCCTCCTTGAGTTTGCGGCCTGGTGAAGAGCCTCGTTTAGTGGCGGCGACGTCAAAGGTATGAGCGTGGCGTGGAGTGGACGCTTGATCTTCGGAAGCTGCAGACTCGGAAGGGGTTGAATCGACGGTTTGAGCAGCAATCAAAGGCGATGACAAAGTCAAGTAGCCGGCATGGGAATGGTGCGGAGAGATGCCGGGTCGTACCGGGGCAGCACTAAGGAGGGGTCAGCTGAATGAGCTCACACAAGCCAGCTGCGCGAGACATGTAACAAAGAAATATCTCAAGACAGGACGATTGCAATGGCGGAGGCGAGGTTTTGGGAGAAGAAAGAAGAGTGGACATGGATGCAGTGGTGGTGGGGAACCATGGGTGGAACGTATTCGGGGATCGGACGACTTGGAAGGGTCCAAGCTTTGCAGCTGCTGTGCTGTGCTTACGCCGCGCCACACAAACCACATGGCTGGCGTGGGCCGCCGGCGGTTTGAGACGTCTCCATGGTGGTGAGACACAAACAGATACATGGGGCAGGTTACAAAGAGAAGAGAAGACAAGGGAAAAAAACAGGAATGGAGTCGGCACTTACCCTTCAGCGTCCGAGTCTTCGGTGAGCAGGCTGCTCGATACGCTCTTGTGCAGACCGAGTGATTCCTCGCTCGCGGACAAGCCGTGTTGCGAGGCAGCTGGCATCATGGGTACGGGGGGAATCATGTCGTCGGCGGAATCAGAGACGTTGCTGTGGCCTGATTTACGGCGTGTCTTGCGCCCGAATATTTTGGACATGCGGCGACGATGGGTGGACGAGCTCTCGCTGTGCCCGTCCTCGGAGCCGTGATTCTTCAGCTTGTCCATATTGTTGCTGTCGGACGCCATGTGCCAATCGTACGCGCTTCCATTGTCTGGTGCGCGGTCGTCGCTGCTACTCGCAATTGACGTCGTGGACGAGCTGAGGCCGCCTTTGATTATTGTGTGGACGCCCGTGGGCGCAAGGGAATTGTCTCTGCTGCCATGCTGTCCCACCGACGACGCTGCCCGACTTCTTGTGGGGTTGGAGGTTGCCATGGTAGGCAGACAGGCAAGCAGTCGAGTCTGCCCAAGGAAAACGGGTGCGATGCGATGCGATGCGCTCAAGCGCGATCAGTCATGAATGACAGAATGTCAGCTATGCGGAGAAGCGGGGATCGATGATGTCGATGGCGGTAGGCAGAAGTTAACAATAATAATAGCAACGACGACGACGATGATGCTCTGTTGGGTGCTCCAAAGGCTGGACAGTCAGCCGAGAGAGAATGTACGCATGGACTGTGCAAGGCGTAGGCAGACAATCCCAAGGTGGATGAGCAGAGAGGAGGAGAGGCTGGAGGAGAGGTACTGTACTGAACTGCACTCGCAGCTCATGCAGCTCAGCCTCTTCCGGTTTGCTATTCTGGTGTCCGAAGGGGAAAGTAGTGTACATGTTAACACTGCCTATGCACCTATAGTACACCGGTACTAAGTCCCAAGTAGTCCAGGCTGGCTGTGGCTTGTGATCGCCCTCATGGGATGAGCTTAGTGTGGCTCCCCGACATTTGCTACATATGTACCAGTTGACACTCACCACTTGTCAGGTGCAACTGCATTATCCACCCTGTGCACATCTGGACATCTGGACATACTCAACGAGGTATTCACACATGGCGTACATGCTCCCACATTTACAACTCTCTGCCCCCGCATTCATGTAATCACCCAACACCACAGCCGCCGCCAACTACTCCGACCCACCCCTCTCTCTCGTAGCGTCCGTCCCACCGTTCCGCCAACATGGAATCTGCCAACCTCACCAAAGCGCACGAGCACGCCCGCAACGCTGCAACGGCCACCTATGGAAACAGCATCGCGACCGCGGGGCACGAACATGATTCTGCTGCTTCGGCCTTCAACGAGGCAACCCAAGACACGGCAAACTCGGAAGCGCTGCGCATCCTCAGTCTCTTGGAGGACCACCACCGGAAACTTGCTGGATTGATAAAGGAACCCCCTCGCAAGAAAGACACCACGAAGCCTTCCGCCACCCAATCCTCGGATACTGCCGCTGCATCTCAAGGCTCAAAATCCGCGACAGTAGCCAGGGCTTCTTCGCCTTCGGCACCTTCCACCTCATCCTCGACCCGCACGCCGTCCCGACGCAGGCTCCCCCAGTCATCTATTGCCACCAATCTCGCCGAAAAGCGTGGCATTCCGCGGCGAGGCACTCCAAGTGCCGCTCCAGTATCAGTCACCAACGCCCTCGCAAGCCGCAATGAATCCGCCTCTACTCCGGTGCGGGACATGCTCGAGCGTCAGAGTCGCAAGGCAGAAGCGGAGAAGCGCACCGGCAACACGGACAACGGTAGCAAGGATGAGAAAGAGAAGGCAAGAGACTCAACCTCGATCGCATCTACATCTACAGAAGACAACTTCAGACGCTTCTACTCGGCTTTCGGAGGCGTCATCTCTGCCATCAGCGCTCCGTTGGCCTTCACATCTCTCCCACTCAGTCCTACGCCTCCCACGCCCGCGCTCGAACCTCCCCCCAAGAAAGAAGTTAAGCCTGCCCCGAAACCTCCAAGCAGGACACAATCTCCAGAAGCTTCTCGCACCGTCAAATCTTCCGAACCTGATCTTGCCGCTCTGATCAGCAAACCCGCCCTGCGCGCCTTGCAGGAGGCCAATACCCCGCATTTCGCAAATAATGAATCCTTCTATCTAGTTCCTACCTCTGGAGGCACCGTTTCGTATGCCAACATACTCCAGAACCCCAATGCGCCCTTGCACCATCACCACCACCCACACCATGCAGCGCAGAATCCTCATCTGGACTCCATCTCCGAAGGTGACAACGAGTCCGGTTCAGGCCTCAGAGGCTCGTCCCACGAAGAATTCGTCGACGCTCACGAAACTGTCGGGCCCCCTTCCCCGACCACATCCCGCAACAGGCCACGTTCAAAGGGCAAACCCTCCTCCTCCTCCACCACCACAAATGTAGCCACAGCTCGCACGCTTGCAGCAGGCCGTGGAGCCGGCCAGAAGACGGTGGAAGAGTACGAATTACAGATCGAAACTCTACTTCAGACGGTCGACAAACAGTCTAAGCGCATTGCCATGTGGGAAACAACATCACAGTCGTCGCACATTGCCCTCGCCCAGTCTTTCCGTGCTCGCACAGCGAATCCAAACCTCCCCAATACCACGAGCGACCCGTCGGCTCTTGCTCATGCCCTTGCTATGGCAAACAACCACCATCTCGCCCTCCCGTCCCCACCTATTCAATCAAACGCCAGCGTTCCGCCGCTCGTTTCCCAAACTGCTGCTACCCCCTCGTCCCCGACTACCCTGCACCACCAGCCCGATCCATCCTCGGAACTCGTCAAGCGCATCGCCGATCTTGAGACCCGCGTCGCGTCGCAAACCGCGACTATCCTAGACCTGACGGCCGACAAGGAGCAGCTGACGCGCCAAAACGAGAAGAATGCGCTTGTACTAGGGCGGTACAGGGAACAGTGGGAGAAGTTGAAAGCTGGGGCGAGGAAGAAGCAGATGGAGCGCACAGAGAAGAGGGTCGCGGAGATGAGCAAGGGAAATGGCGAGACATCAGTGGAGGTAGGAGGGAGTGCCGCGGTTGATGGTGGGAAGGTGGGGGATGGCAGTATCATGGCAGCCGAGAATGTTGAGGATGATGTAGATGGTGGAGATGTGGAGGGGGATGTCGGAGGAGTATGAAAATGCTGGTGTCGTCCCCTCCCCCCTCCACCCAAAGTTGCCTTCTTACAACAATGTACAAGCAAGACATGCAGGCGCGCGTATCGATGGCCCTAAGGCCCTAAAAAACGGATATGTGATATTGCTCACCAGACACGAGGGCCTTGGATCATGATATAAAATTGTGTTGATTCAATTGACGATTCAGGCTAACATAAAAGTGTTAAAATTGCCCTTTCACCACGCATACCCTGATCACCTAAAGCATTCTGTGTTCTCGACGCAACACTCCTGAAAATTAAAGAGAAGAAACAAGACTACAGATCCAACTCCAAAAAAAAACCTGACCTAACCATAGAGCCCAAAAAACATGCATAACTTCAGCGCAGAGGTGTCTATGCAGCAGCAGCAATCGGCTGAGGCTGAGGAGTGCCTTTCGTATCCATCATCACCTCGGGCTCTACCTTGCCGACTTCGTGGCCACCCTCAAAGTCTGGCTGTGCTGGATGCACACCAACACGCTCCTTGCTCAGAAGATCTACGAGCAGTGGGCTGGGCTTGTTGTTCCTATCGGAGAAGGTAGCCTGATGATCCTTGTACTTCTGAACGCTCTCAATGTACTTGTCAAAGAGGTAGGCAGAGTCGAGAGGGCCACCCTTGGCTTCAGGGTGGAATTGAGCGCTGAAGATGGGTCGAGAGTTGTGAATCAAACCTTCGTTGGACTGATCATTCAGGTTGGTGAAGTACTCCCTCCAATCTTTGGAAAGGGTCGCAGGGTCGACAGCGTAGCCGTGGTTTTGAGAGGTAATGTGGCATTTACCGGTGGTAAGATCAAGGGCTGGGATATTGTGAGCACGGTTTCCGTACTTGAGCTTGAGAGTTTTGGCACCAGCGGCGAGAGCGATGAGTTGATGGCCCATGCAGATGCCCATAATGGGGATTTGAGAGCCCTCAAAGAGTTTCCGGAGGTTGTAGACGGTGGAATTGCAGTGAGTTGGGTCGCCAGGTCCGTTGGAGATGAAGACGCCATCGAAGTGATGAGCAACCTTGTGAATAGGGTAGTCGAACGGGAAGCAGGTGACGCTAGCTCCACGAGAGACGAGACTGCGTAGGATGTTCTCCTTCACACCACAGTCGATAAGGGCAACATGCATGTCACCAAGCGAAGAGCTGACATGGAAGGGAGCTTTGGTGCTAACCCTGCGGACAAGGTTGATGGCCTCGGGATCAATGTAGGCCTCGTCCTCATCAGCATCATACTCTTCTCCGATGGAGATACGAGCCAAAGAGGAACCTTGCTCTCGGAGGTATGTTACAACCTCACGGGTATCCACTCCGGAGATGGCGGGAACGCCCTCGCGAGCACACCACTGGGCAAGACTCTCTACGGCAGTCCAGTGACTATGCTTCAAGGCATAGTCCTGAACAACGATACCGGACGCCTGAATCCAGGGGGACTCAAAGTATCGGAGCAGGCCATGCTCATCGCGAGCAGAGGATGGCACACCGTAGTTGCCGATAAGAGGTTGGGTGAAGACGAGGATCTGACCACGGTAGGAAGGGTCGGTCATAGACTCAGGGTAGCCGACTAGGGAGGTGGTGAAGACGGCTTCACCAGAAATGTTGGCTTTGGCGCCAAAGGACTTGCCAGAGAAGATGGGTCCGTTCTGAGAAAAGGGCGGTGAGTCAACTGTGAAGAGTTTGTGCCGATGTCGGATATACACACCTTAATTGTGAAAGTAGCCCTTTCAGTGGAAACGGGGGTAGATTTTCGGTGGGGAGCGGGTGTTTGGCGGGCAGTGTTGGGCTGCACGGTAGCCATGGAGCGGTATTGTGCTCGGTTCTTTGTCACTTGTCCCAGGAGACTCGCAGACCGCCCAACGGCAGGCTTGAAGCATTGCGACAACATGCTGAATAGAGAGATTGACGGAGACGGTATAATCGGTGGTTGGTTGCAATGAGGAATTGATCAATTCACTGAAGCCTTCCACAGGTGGTCTGTTGGATGAGTCAGTACGGTGCATCCCCCCAGAGGTTGCGTGGGTGAGGGTGACAAGGGCATACCTGAGATGTAGTCCTATGACGATGAGTTAGCTATGATCAGATGGATAAAAAGAACGACGGTGCTCGTGGAGAGTGGTAGCGGCGGAAAAGGAGGCAAACGGGCCGGGCACAGGGCGTGGGAGAGAAAGCGGGCGGCGAAGGCCACGCACAAGTGACGGTGTGCAATCGGCCAGCAGCGATAACAAGATAGATAGATGGGCAATGGAAGGGAGAGCCGGGGAGATTTCCAAGACAGATGGCCACATACCTGGGAAGTGAAGATGGAGACAGCACGCATAAGCGCGATGGAAGACCAGAGCCGGGTGGTGTCAAAACGAGATGGGGGTGCAGTGACCCTGATTGTGGTGGTGGTTGTGGTGAAGGAGGGAGGGATGGATGGACGGGTGGATGGTAGGATTTTGTTGTTGGAGTGTCCAACACCCCGCGAAGGTAAAGCGCGACCACCACAGAGATAAAGCCGCGCCGGCCCACGCTACTCATGACGCAGCCAACAAATTTTCTCGCCGTATCGCACATTATCCTCGTCACCATTGGTCAATTCCTGGGGCCCGTAACAGATCCATCGGTCCGAATGTCTGACTGCTGGATATCTGATGGTCATCTAGGAGGAGTGAAGCAGAAACGGGATCGACAGTGGTTTTTTTTTTCTTCTTCTCTTCTCTGCAGACATTTTCGCCAGTATGTACATATGTATGTATATATGTATGTATAAGCGTTCGTGTATACCTATGTATATATATGTACAGAAGAAATCGTGCGACAGCGAATATGCACAAAGTGCCAACAAATGTTGTGTCATGCTGCTCTGCGAAAACATGACACACCTCCAGATACCCCAAGTACCTCAACGTCCAAAAACCTCGGCATCCCAAGAGTTGAGCAGATCGATGCCCGCCTTTCTCCAATCGTCTGTCTCCGCATAGCCCAAGTTGGCAACCTCAGGATCGAACACCCAGTCCTCGGCAGCCTCTTTTGCGTACCTGGGCCAGTACTCGCCGGGGTTCAGGTCGTGCACAAAACTGACCCACGATGCGCTCATCGTCTCAGCAAGCTGCAAGTAGCTCTCAGGCTTGCCGAGGAAAGGCTCGGTGGCTGCAGGCGCATATCCAACACCCTGCTGGTTGTTGAAGACGAAAGCCACCTCCTGGAAGTGGGTGGCGCCGATGAAGTCGGGCAGGCCGGCGGGAATGCCGTTGAATCGGTAGCAGAAAGCATCCAAATCGTTGTCGGCCCATGTCTGGCACGTCTTGCGGCGAGAAGCAATGAAGGAAAAGTCTCCAAAGTATGCATCTGATCGCCTGCTCGCGTTACCGGACGTGACGGGAGGCACCCAATCCAGGGGTTGGTTGGCGGGGACAACGACACCGTAGGTGGACAGGTCCGCTGGGTAGGCTTCGACAGCTTGTTGGGCCTGTTCAGCAGTAAGGGCGGCCGACCTGCCGCCAGACGTAAGTAGGTTCAGGAAATCTTCTTCGGTGTTGACGGGCTTGGGGCCAAACGCAGTTCCTTCGTCGCTGTTCGCGCCGTCGATGATGGATACGTGCACGAATTCACCCTTTGCGAGCTGCTCAGAGGTCTTGCCCTGGATATAATCGTTGTCGATTATGGGCTTCCAGTCCAGGCCCAGACCAGTTCCATTGATGTAAGTGTTGAGCGTAGGCGAGTCGATTGCACGGAGGCAGTCCAGTTTCGATGTTGCGTCTCCGCAACCCAAAGCCGCCGCGGCTTCCAAAAAGTGCGATTTGTCATAAGACCAGGTTCCGTAGTTGATGGGGTTTCCTGATTGCATGATAGCACCACGGAAAAGGTTGTCGTCACGACCACCATAAGCCACGAGATGCATTCCGGTACTCAAAGCTCCAGCGCTTTCACCGAAAATGGTAACCTTCTTAGTGTCACCTATCAATGTTCCGTTAGTATGTCTGTCAGAACTACAGGATGGAAAAAGGATCTAAATACCTCCGAAGGCCTCAATGTTTTCTTGAACCCAGTGCATAGCCAGTCGCTGGTCTCGGAATCCCAAGTTCTGAAGCTGTTAGCAAGGAAGACCCGTTATCAGCCGAGGATGGGATACTTACGGCGTTACCGGTCTCTTCAACTTCTTCACCAGTAATGAATCCCCACATGGATAGACGGTAGTTGATGCCGACAAACATAATAGGCTTCCCGATATCTACACTCCTCTGCACCATGAAGCTAGCGTTGTACCGCTGATCAATAGCAGATCCTTGAGTAAGACCACCTCCATGGATCCAAAAGGCGACTGGCAGCTTCTCATTCTCGTAACCACTGGGGCGGATGACGTTCAGATATAAGCAATCTTCCGACTGCTTGGCGTAGTTCCAGTTGTCGCTCCCATATCCGAAACACGAGGCTGAGTACTCTTTTGCACTCAAGGGTTCAGACCATGAGGCATTGATAGACTGGGGAGTGCGGAACCGCAGAGCACCGACGGGGGGTTGCGCAAATGGGATACCGAGGAAGTAGTCCTGATCATACAGGTCCGAGTGTACACCCTCTACCGTACCATTCTTGATGTTCACGGTAGGGCCACCAGTGGAATTGTCGGCGCGGCGGTAGGAGCCATGGGGGGCTGCAACGGCAACGGAGGCGAACAACCCAAGGGAGAGATTCTTGAGGATAGCCATGCTTGGTTCGGTGGCTATGCAAAGGCCAGACGACGCAAGCTACAAGTTGGAGAAGGGAAGGGGAAAGGGTTGAAAGGAGCGAACGAAAGACAGGAAGGCCGCTGCTGGGATCGCAAAAGGCTATCAAAACAGAAAGAAAGTGCCATGATGGCCGCTTCAAATACTTCGTGGAAAACGTGACTAAGTTAGACTGGAGAAGCAGTGAACATCCCTTCGTGGAAAATGGACCGATTAAGGGGAAGCTAGAGAAGTGCCCCCATGGGCAATGGCCCTTCCCCAGTACCAGTCATTAAGGTCATTTCACACCAGTGGATCCTATAGTGATGATGCATACATATAGTGCTGTGTTCCCGCCTCTTGTTCTCTGTCCCCGGTTAGGACCGTTGCCCCAACCCTGGGAAGCCAAGACGATTAGAGTGCATGGAAAAAAGTCTAACTGCACCTTCCTGTAGGTACTGCATATGTAGATTGGTAACCACCTGCTAGGTTGTGGTTGATGGATGACCGTCAACCGCCCACAGTCTGCTATCCGCCTACTGCAAGTTGCAAAACCGTACTTCGATATTAAGCCGTGCAGGCTGCGAGGTCTGATGCTCGACAATGTTGATTGAGTGGCTACTTGATCCGAATTCCCCACATTCACTGCAAGGTGGAGTACATGCAAGCTGGGATACCGCCGACCGGTCGCGTTTGCTGTGGCGTGTAAATCGGGGGCTCGTTGATGCCTGTGAGCACGAACAGGGGACGAGAAAAAAGTTGCCGAGGACGTTTGGTAGCCGTCCAAGTTTTCGCATGTGGTGTTGGGGCAATTGCTCACGATTGCCCATTCAGGAACGAGATCCTGTTTCCCCTCCTGTTTCTCCAGCGATGCAGCGCAGAACTCCCCAGTTCCGATGAATGCCTGACTTGGAAATGCCGACTTCGATTGGTAGTCGGGTACATGGTCAAGGCTGAAGATATCAATGTTAAGTACCGGTATGGGGTAGCTTTGCGGGGCGAAACACGGGTAAATTTCGGCTCGACTGGGTTGCAGCATAACGACCCCTTGCAAAGGCCTGTAGTTAGATTGTTGTTTGCTTGCATATGCACATGGGGAAACCAGATCTTGCATCAGGTGAGCTTGGTTACCTGCAAGAATAAGGAGCAAAATCAATGGGAAATCGAACAGTGCAAGCACCGCTGCTCAATGTTTGTTTGCATCGGTACTTCTCTTTGCATACAGACTGATTCACTTAGATCAATCGGACTACAATCACCAACAACATTCTGCATTCCTCTATCTCAACTCGAACCAAAGAACAGCATCGGTGAGGCGGAATCAATGTCGTCATGAAGAACAACTTACGCAAAGAAGTATCCGAAGGCAATCAACTGCCGAAATGCACAGCCGGTATCCCTTGCCAGTTCGGTCCGCCGCCGTGCTGAATCTCACTAACTTAGACCTTAGTCTCACGCCCAGTCGGTGACCACACCTAGGTGTGATCGCTATATTCAAACGGTCGGGGAGTAGATCTCTTCTAGTACGCATCTCCGCACTTTGCAGCATGCACTTCTCCGCATCGCATGCACACCAGTCATGAATATTCCCGGACCTGATTGTGTCTTTGAACATGACTCGCGGCTCTAGTGACCGCCGGTCGTGGGTAGCTGAATCTCAATGTCAGCTACAGCACCTTCAAAAAGTACAGATCAATCGAATAACTCACGCCCAAGTATACTTTGAAAGAGTCGTAGATGAGCCATTGGAAAGCCTGCACACATTGAGTCAGCATATCCGTCACCCATAACATCCATTGCGGACTTACTGTCAACGTTCCAATCATGAATATCCTGACTGGCAGACCATTCCAGAGACCACCAAAGCCAATCTTCCCATAGATTCGCGTCATAGCCTGCCCAGCTCCTTCTCCTGGCTTACGGTCCGAGTTCAGTTTGGAGACCATTACATCTACTTTGTTAGTCGAATTGCTCTCGGATCACCACTGTCGGTGCGAACTTACCTGCGGGATGAGAGACAACCGCACAACCGATTCCTGCAATGTAACCACCCAAGAAAGATACCCCCGTTTGTTGGAGAGTCCCGTAAGATTCTTTCGGCTTTCCCAGCGTCTTATAAATTTGTTCAACTGCTTTCTCGAAGGTCGCAAACTTGACCATTGTATAGCTGAAGGGGCCGGGTACCAAAGATTAGCAAAAAAAATCAAAAATCAAGAAGACACGAATCTCAAGCCGTCCAGGTTTTGGAAACGCCGCGCTACTGGGTGGATAGTTCATCAAGGATTACAGCATGTACGTACGGTATTTGTCTGCCCCATAGTGGAAAGAGGCCCTTGTACAGACCGGCAACGCCCTCTTCCGCAATCACCTTGCTCATGCCTTCCCGAAGTGAGTGGGCAAAAGGAGGCATAGTTGTCTGCATGCGGACCTTGATAGCCTCAAGGGGGCACAGCGCAATATCAGCTATGAACTCAGCCGAAGCCGAAGCAGCGAGGTAGACTAGAGTTTTGTTTGCGTTGGGCGCCAGTCTATCCCCGTACAAGTACTTGAAGATCTCGTAACAGCCGTATTTGCCTGCACCTTGGAAAGCGTACCCGACGAAAGTAGGTGACCAACCGAAGAAAACACCGCGGAGACCTTCGCTACGGTATATCATCTTCCAGGCTTGCGTATTCGATTTGTAGAGTTTATCGTCTACTTGTCGGCGACACTTGACAAGATCGAGAGGAGTCACCATTGTGTGCGTGGGTCCGCAAGCTGTACTAGATCAGCGGAGATGTTGCGTGAAAATCGAGTTTGGCAATGTACCTATGATTCCGCCCAAAGTACATGCTGCAAAGTAGTTCCCCGAGTACAGCTCAATTTTACGCTGGGGCTTGAGCGCTTCTAACTTTCCCGACATTTTGAGCTCGCGTGACAGCTATCAACTACGCAGGGTATCGAATGTCCTTCGACTGTGTGGTGCAATAACCGGCTGTGCTACTGGCAGTCCTGGCAAGAGAATCGAAAAGAGCAAGGGGTATCAACAGAAGGAATATAATCAAACAAGTGCGCAGGTGCTGCAGGAAGCAGGAGTACTAATTGCCTTTCAAGGTTATATATGTACCAACTTTTCTTGTTGGGTTTGTCTCCCGCTGCATCCGACATCGACATTATGACGTCGGTCGCCTAGAACCCACTAGCGTCATCTTTGGTAGCAGATACAGGTGGACATACATCAAGCACTGGTCACTGCGCATTCGAGGAGCTTGTCATCTTGTTACTGCACGTCGCCTGCACAGTAAGCCTCGTACAGAGCCGTCGGCCGGAGCCTCGGTGTTGATACACAATCTGGCACGATGCCAGCGCTTGTCCCCTTGCCGTGATGGGCCGTACAGGTAAACAAACTTCGGAAGGACGGAGCACATGTACACTACGTATGTACATATGTACATTGATCGCACCACCACTTTGCAGCTAATTAGTCTCTATTATATACACCGAGCATCCAAGCAGCCCTGAGAATGGCCAATCCCCATGCCATCCCCAGACTATCCCAAATCACATTTAGTTTGCTTCCCATGACTTCCTTCCATCCGATAGCGACCTCAACCATAGGAATCCCGGCACTCTCGGCCAACATCAGCATTTCCACGTCGAAAATCCAGCCTTCCGAGTGCATATAGGGGACGATGTACGGGAGTGAGGGACGGCTGAAGAGTTTGAATCCGCATTGGGTATCTTTGATGGCGGCTGTAGCCGGAGGTGTCATGAGGCGCAACAGCAGATGGAAAGAATGCATCAGGAAGTTGCGGAGCTTCGAGCGCTACACGAAATACTGTCAGAGCTGGATCTGTGATACGGGGACTGATTCTGTACTTACTTTGACAACGGCCTCACTACCCACCAGATGCGCTCGACTGCCGATGGCCACACCCCGACCTTCCTTATCTTCAACAGACTGGCAGCCGTCCACCAGCTTTCCGAGATCGGTGAAGCGCGATGCACCATCGGCATCTGCAAAGACAACATATTGCCCTCTCACATGTCTCATGCCATGCGTGACCGCGCCACCTTTACCACGGTTCGCCTCCAGTTGAACTACTCGGATACTGCCGTGTGGTATGTTACTGTTGTGTTTGAGGTCTTTGGCCCAAGGCCCTGACCTCGGAGATTTGTGCAAAGAAAGCTGGTGTTCGCGCACAAAATCGAGGGCCATGTCCACGGTCTTATCCGTGGAGCCATCACTCACGATTACAATCTCCCATCCCTTTCTTTTCACTTTCCCAGTATCTGCCTCCATCTCCATTTCGTGCGCACCCCCATATTCAGACTGCAGGTAATCGACAGCCTCTTCCAGCATACCGACTAATCTGTCTTCTTCATTGTATGCAGGCACGACAACAGACATGAACAAGTCGGCAGACTCGAAAAGTATCTGGGCGGGATCAATGGCTTTCGCAGGCCCAGCCTTCTTTTTTGCCAGTTGTTTCTCAGCTTCCCATTTGTCGAACCAGCATGGGAGTTCCTTTGCGTCGCTTCGATTACCCTTGGGTAATATAGTTGTGTACTGTTTCTCAGAACGCCGAGTGGGACGCGGCACAGGGGCTAGAACGTGGACTGCCATATACGCCTACATATGTCAGCCTCCATTGATAGATAGAAGGGCACATGAATTCTTACCCAAAAGAGCAATGCGACAAATAGAAAGCCGAGGGCGACAACGAGGGCCCATGTCGGCGGCATTTCTATGGGGGTTTTCGAGTATTCCCGGACATTGTCCAATGTGTACGGTTTGTTCAGACTCATGGCTAGACAGTGAAGAACTCCGCCCTACGATAGATGTGCGAAGATGAGTTGTGTTAGGTGTTGGGGGTAAGTCGTGAACATGGATGCGCGCTCTAAGGGACGATTCAGAAGCAAGAAGAAAACAACAATTTGGGTGGAAACCAATTGACAGTGTCTAAGGGGAGGACATGCAGTGGAAAGATCGGAAGAAAAGCGCAGCAATACGAGAAATCTACACGCGACGACCCTCTTACACATGCTCGAAGATGATACGTAGTCTGTCATCTGCTGACCGGCGAAACCCCGGCTCAATCCCAGCTTTCTGGGTCGGGAAACGGCGGGGATGAATTAAGCAAGACCTCGGCCTAAAGCGAACAACGACGGTTGTCCAGCTCCAGCTCCGTTCGTTCGGAGTCGCCTCTTCGTTTCGCCCCCTCTACTCTCGCTACCCTACAGCAATTACTTTGTTAGGTACCCCGAAAACAGTATACTTTGGAACGATAGATACCCCGATCTAAAAGATGTCTGGACTAAGGGTTCTGATTCCCGTCAAGCGGGTCATCGACTATGCAGTAAGAACATTCTTCTTCCATCCTTCGAGTCTCAAACACAAGTCCAAGAAAGGCAATGGCAGTCCATATATCACAATCAAAATGTTTTGGGGGGAGAAGGGAGCGATCAAACCTTGCAACCCTTCCAAAGAAAAAAAGGAAGTCACTGACAATGCCGCCCGTCTTGAAAAACACAGGTCAAACCGCGCGTGAATCGCGCGCAAACAGCCGTCGAAACCACAGGCGTCAAACACAGTATGAACCCTTTCGACGAGCTCTCCATTGAAGAGGCCGTTCGCCTGCGCGAGCGCAAAGTCCCCATCGCCGAAATTACCGCCTTCACCGCCGGCCCCACAAAGTCGCAGGACATGCTCCGTACTGCCATGGCCATTGGCGCCGACAAAGGCATCCATGTAGTAGTTGACGAAAAGGGACCTGAGTTGGAACCTCTGGGCGTTGCCAAACTGCTAGCAAAAGTCGTCGAGGAGCAAAAAAGCGATCTGGTCATCTTGGGAAAACAAAGCATTGATGATGACGCTGGACAGACGGGACAGATGCTCGCGGGGCTCTTGGGATGGTCTCAGGCTACGCAGGCTTCCAAAGTGGAGATTGCGGACAAGACGGTTACGGTTATGAAAGAGGTGGATGGCGGCGTGGAGACGGTCAAGGCGAACTTGCCCATGGTCATCACGACGGATCTTCGCTTGAACGAGCCGAGATACGCCAGCTTGCCCAACATCATGAAGGCGAAGAAGAAGCCGCTAGAGAAGAAGACCTTGGCGGATTATGGGCTGGATGTTGAGCCCAGATTAAAGACGGTCAAAGTCACGGAGCCGCCTCCAAGGAAGGGTGGTGTGAAGGTGGAAGATGTAGATGGCATGATTGGCAAGCTGAAGGAGCTGGGTGCGTTGTAAACATGGAGTCTTGACGCGAGGATATGGGTTGGATATTTTCTGTATATTGGCCTGGATCGATTAGATTTCCAAGAAAGAAAGACAAAAGCAACAATGCAAAAATACACGCTCAAGTTGTCCGACACTGCTGTGCCCAGTGACTCTAATCATTGGCTGCGGTCAAATACCTGAGCTGCTTCTACCAAGTTTCTTGTTTATACCGTCCGCTCTTTTCCATATTCACCAAATATGCCTCGGCGTCTTCTCTCGGCATGCTGGCCTCTTTTTGGAAGACTTCGATCAACGCTTCCCGAACTGCCTGCGGCATCTTACCAGAAGAGCCACAAAGATACACAATGCCTGATAGCTGACCAAGAGCTCGGTAAATACCGGCACTTTGTTGGCGAACCAAGTCCTGTACATAGACCTTTTGGAGCTGTTGCATTGTCAGTTTAAATCTGGCTAGAACGAAAGAACCCGCAGACTGACCTGATCTCGCGAAAATGCTGTATACACTTCTAGCGGCACGCCTTTCTTCTTGAGTTGACTCCACTCGTCCCTGAAAAAGTAGTCCGAGTCCGCATTTCGACACCCAAAAATCAACATATCTTTGGCGAGGTTTTCGTTTTCTGACTCCTGACGCCAAAAGTCTCGCTGATGTATCAGCGAGCGCATAGGCGCCACGCCTGTTCCTGGACCGATCATGACTACGGGCCTGTCCATTTCTTTTTTCGTGACACCCAGTCCGCCTTTGGAAAGAGACACTGTGATCTCCTGTCCAGGTCTGAGAGACGCAATGTAGCGTGTGCAAACTCCCTGCCTAATCTTCTTGATCACGGTGCGATATTTGACTATAGCAATCAGAAGATCAATACTTGTTTGACTTGTGTGGAGGGCCGAGGTCAGGGGTAGGTCTGCACTGGCTATGCTGAATTGTCGACCGCGCATGGCTGGGACAATGGAACAGAGACGCTCCCAAGGTACCTTGACTGACTCGAATTCTTGCAAGACTTCGAGGATACTCCGCCGGGGACGAGTCGTATAGTCGTATAACTCATCAATGTACTCTGGATCCGTAAACTCGATAAGGCGGTCGCGCTGAAACTCATCTGTCGTAAAATGTGCTAGCTGCGCGAAGAAGGATCTTCGAGGAATAGACATTATGTCAAGGTGGTTGGTCAGAAGGCTACGAAGAGTGAAAGTGGTTGTGGCCTGCATATTGGGGAGTGGCAAACGAGACGAGGGGGAAGTAGACGGGGTGGTAGGGACAAACTTCAATGGAACATCGGCGATGGATGTCCACTTCATGACGGCTATGAATTCGTTCACGTCAACAGGGAAATTCTTCGGGTACAGAGTAACAACATCTCCCGGAGAGTATGGATTACGGCCAGGAACATGGAGTGTGAGATGGCGGACATCCTGCCAGTGGTTTGATGAAGTCACTCGCTCATTAGAAGCGATTGTCGCTGCTAGACTTTTGGGTACGTGCAATAGACCATCAGGGGGCAATTCATGAACAGTGTCGCTTGAAGTTGCTGGTACGGTTTGATCGGGCACAGGGTGATGATCCACTTCGGTTGCAAAGGCAAGCAACCATTTCGGGTCGAGCAATACATGATCTGGAATCGGCTCAACATGTTCAGGTAAGGGGAATTCTTTGAGTAGATGATGGCGCAGAGTAGCAGACCATGGCAGTAACGAGGCATCGATGCTGGAGTCGAAGTCAGCAGGGCAATGTCAGCCAGACGATAGCATAACATACCCCTCAGGATGCTGCTCGTCGGATTCTCCGCGGTTGCATATGGGATGAGCCCCGAGCTGCACAAGGCGATTGTACAATTTCCGATGTGCCCAGTTGAATCTATCATGTCAACGATGTTGCTATGAAGTGGGTGGGTCACGCCATGGAGCTTACTTGGGGTACGAGCTGTCACCAAGACCAAATGATGCGAACCTGAGTGGCTGGAGACAGCCAGGACGAAGGCGAGTGCTCCGAAGCGTCTTCCATAGTGTTTGACTGTTGGTGGGCAGTTCACCTTGGCCGGTGGTGGAGATGGCGATGAGCACAACAGCGTATTGCAGCAGCTGCTTCTAAAGGGCGCATCAGCAGCAATAGAGTTTGAGGAAGGTGAAGAAGCAAACGTACAGGACCGACTGCATCTAGCTCGGCCACTTCGGTATCGAAGCGCAGCCGTTGGGCCATCTTCCCCAGCTCTTCGGCCACATCCTGGGCATTGCCCGTCTCGGAACCGTACAGGACCAGCGCCCGACGCTCGTGCAGGGCCATGGACATGTATTCGCAGGGGTGTTCACGACGACGACGACGACGACGACGACGACGACGACGACGACGACGACTACTACTGCTGCTGTTGTTTACTCAGGTATGGGCTACGACGGTTACATGCAATCAATCGTGATACATTCCCAAGGATGGCAATGCGAAAGAGCAGCGTGGAGAATTAGTGGACGGGGCAGGATTACTAGACTAATCTGCCGGGTTGGGTAAGGTGAGGCAGTGGTATGTATGCTAAACAAACAAGTAGATAAGTACTTGGGGACATGGCATCCGCCATGAAAATTTCTTTTTTTGTTCTTCGACCCAAACTTGTACGGAGCGGCCGCTACGGCTACGGACGGACGGGAAGTCTCCACTGCCTAAGCAAGTACTGTAGGTGCTATTCACGTCACGTCAAGCCGCCCTCGTCTCTTGCGTGCCCTAGCGTCTGGGGTAGCGAGTGAATTGACTTTGGATCTGGAACGGTGGACATGGAATACGTAAGAAGTATACACTGAACATTCATGGAATTAATGTTTGAATCAGGGCATGCTGTGCACGTGCGCGTGAGATCTGCTGGGTTATGTAAGCCCTTCCTTCCCCCCGGTGCTTGCCTTGCAGTGCTCCTCCCTGTTTCTGTTTATTTACCATGGACGTCTGCTCTTTACATGATGACCACCAGAAAAGGGGAAAGCACGGTCGGCCAACTGGGGGTAGAACCAGCGACTGGCTGGAGTATGTACGTAACTACGCTATGTAACCAAGCACACTTCAATGCCCGGTGAGAGAGAGAGAGAGAGAGAGAGCCAGCCAAAGTAAGAGGCAACAAATGAATCGACGACGACGGCGACGATGATTACAGCCATAATAATAACAACGATAGTAATTGAATGGGTGAATGAATGAATCTCCGAGAGAGTGAATGGGCCAACCCCCCCTTTTCCGTGGCGGTGAGAAACTGCGATTGCTTTGCGACCCTGGCCGCCCTTTCTTCCCATGCAGTCCGCTTCCCCTGCCCGATCCGGCTAGCGCATCCAGGCCTCCCTCAAAATATTTGAAGCTTCCATCATCGCCTGCTCCTTTTCCACCAACAGACAACTCCAGCAGACCACCGCTCCATCAACCAAACGCTTCCCCCCCACACGTTCCGGGCTCGTAGCTACCCACCCCCCTCTCGTCAATTCAAGTTCCACCTCCCAGGCGGTTCGACAATCCCCAACTCTCACCCCAAAACAACCACTGCTTCTTTCCACCGTCAAGCCTTTCATCTAGGTTTGCCAGGACTCCCAAGTTTACACACCTTGTACTCCGTGTCATCAATCAATCCAACAAACTTCAGCAAATATGTCCGCTCCTGTCGACAGTGTTACCGCCCAGTTGGCCACCACCTCCCTCAACGACTCCAACGCCGAGACGGCTGCTGCTCCTTCCCAGCCCACCACGGCCGAGAACGATGCTGTCCTCGCCAGCGCCGCCGAGGGTAGGCGACTTTACATTGGAAACCTCGCATATGCGACCACCGAGGGGGAACTGAAGGACTTCTTCAAGGACTACCTTGTGTAAGTCGTCTCATCCGCCGCCCTTGTCTTGTTGCCTCGCCACTTCCCACTTGGGCTGGCCGGCTGCCTGTAGACAAGTTACTTCCAGTCTCTAACACATCCTTAGCGAGTCCGTCACCATTCCCACCAACCCTCGCACTTCCCGCCCAGTCGGCTACGCCTTCGTGGCCCTCTCTACCCCCACTGAGGCTGAGCGTGCTATTGCCGAGCTTAACAGCAAACCCATCCTCGAGCGCAAGGTCTCTATCCAACTGGCTCGCACTCCCGAGGCTCACGCCGAGGGAACTGGCAGCGGTGCCGAGGGCTCCAACGAGACTCGCCGTCGTGCCTCTACTCGCGGTCGCGGTCGCGGCCGTGGCCGTGGTGGTCGCCAGGGCCGTGGTGGTCGTGCTGTAAGTCATACTTCTTTTGGGCCAGTTTCGTCAGAGCCATACTAATCACGTGCAGAAGGCCGATGGCACCGAAGGTGCCGAACAGGTCGAATTCACTGACGCTGCTCCCGCTGATAGCGCTCCTACAAATGTACCCGGCCAAGTCCTTCCTCTTACCGAGACTACAAACGAGGCACTCACAGCTGAGAAGGGCACTAAAGAGAAGTCTGCTCCTCGCGAGCGCAAGCAGCGCGGTCCCCCCGAGGATGGCGTTCCCTCCAAGACCAAGGTCATGGTTGCCAACCTTCCTTACGATTTGAAGGAGGACAAGGTTTGTTCCCTGTTTCCAACCGAGGTTTCCCGCGACTAACAAATCTTCAGCTCTTGGAAATCTTCAAGGACTACTCCCCCACCACTGCTAAGATCGCTCTCCGCCCCATCCCCCGTTTCATGGTCAAGAAGCTCCAGGCTCGCGGTGAACCCCGCAAGGGCCGTGGTTTCGGTTTCGTCACTCTTGGTTCCGAGGAACTCCAGCAGAAGGCTTGCGATGAGATGAACGGCAAGGAGATCGAGGGTCGCGAGATTGCCGTCAAGGTCGCTATCGACTCCCCTGGAAAGGAGGACGACCACTTGGATGCTTCCGCAGAAGGCGAGGAGGCTGCTGCTCCTTCTACTGAGGCTGCTCCCGCTGAGAAGACCGAGACCCCTGCCCCAGCCCCAGTTGCCGCTTAGGCTGCGACTATTGGTATGCAGGTGATCGAGGCTACAGCATGAACGACTGTTATGACCCACCCTTCACCGAGGCCCTGTTTGAGCATCAGGATTTCCCCGAGTTGCCTATCCATTTGTCTTATTCGCCAGACATTTAGGCTTTGGTTTTACTTAATCGTCATATGACATAGCGTCGGAAAAGTGAATCGGAGTCTTTATAGGTTGCTTCCACGGGGAGAAGCCAGTCTATGCCAAGAATGTCTTAAATTTTTGAGAATATCTCAAGAAATGTCGCCCTAGTCTAGCATTTAGCTAATGTCAGAACCTCGAGCGACCACTTCTGCCTCCTACATGTAGTGTGACGATACTGATATTAGATTGAACCGCCGTCCACGTGCATTCGCCATCGTATGAAGCTATTCTTCTAACCACAGTATCACTGCGTGACGCGACAATTGCCTATCGAGGTGGAGATGCCGGTTACATTGCAAATTCTTGAAGAGTGGGCGTCAATCTAGATGACAGTTTTATACATCCTGGCAACCACGAAGACATCGCATGATACATATGCTTGCATGCCATCTCATATTCTGTTGGTCATCATTTGTCCCGATCAAGTTCTGTAGCCTGCAATTGTTAGCGATGTAGCGACGAAGTCACAGCATGCTGGATGACGTGATTGCATCGCAGCTTATGTGATACCAGCAGGCTCTGATGGTAATTGGAGTTCACAGGGCAGGAATAGTATATTACCATTCGTATCGTATGTCGACAAATTATGAGCCATAATGTGTGAAAGGGCGGCCTCTTGGCGCGGGTTGGTACCTTGTATGTATGCATGCTTGACTCACGAAAAGTGACGTTGACACTTGACGCACCCCCACCAACTAGATCGCACCGCCACCGCAGCCTACTAGCTTAAAGGACCTCACATCACAGCTAGCCGCAAACCTACTCAACCTACTACAACAAAGCGACATAACCAAGCGGCATGGCGGCACAGGGCGAGCAGCTGCTTTCAAAGCCTCTTTACGGTAAACTCTTACCTAACGCCACAACATGCGTCTCAATTAACGATTTCTTGCAGTATTCGACCTCCCGGAAGAGATCCTCACAACAATTACACTCAGAACCCAACATCTTCGCCCAGTCCAAGAGCTACCACACAAACACGAAACCTCAGAACAAGACTCATCTGACCGATCCGGGTCCGAAGATGGCGCGCCGGCGAAAGCCACTTCTTGTAACCTTTGCGGGCTGAGCTTTGCGACAGTCGCAGACCAGCGCAGCCACGTCCGATCAGATCTCCATGGATACAATCTAAAGCAGAAGTTGAAGGGCCTCAAGCCTGTTGGAGAGGCAGATTTTGAGAAGCTCATCGGCGACTTGGATGAGAGCTTATCTGGATCAGAGTCAGAAGAGTCAGAAGATGACGTGGTGGACGAGGGAAACAAAACCAAGGAGTCCACTTTGAGCGCGCTGCTGAAGAAGCAGGCCAAGATTTCTAGTACGGCGTTCGATGAGTATACATCGCAGAAGAAGCAGCGTGGGTCAGGCAAACCGCCTATGCTGTGGTTCACATCGCCGTCTTTGCCGGCCAATACCTCTTTGGGAATATATCGAGCAGTGTTCTCCGAAGCAGAGCAAGAAGAGGAAGCGCACATTGTTGAGACACTACGCAACAAGCAACTTCCGCCCATGCTGCCACCGAAGCTGAACTCTGACGGGGGGATTCCTCTCCCAAATACGGATATAGGACCTCATTATTTCCTTTGTATGATTGGCGGTGGCCACTTCGCCGCCATGGTAGTTGCACTAGCACCCAAACTTGCGAAAAGAGCAGGAATAGAGGAGCGATCAGCAACTGTGGTTGCACACAAGACTTTCCATCGATACACTACCAGGCGCAAACAGGGTGGCTCACAGGCAGCAAATGATTCAGCCAAAGGTGCGGCACATTCGGCTGGTTCTTCGTTGCGTCGATACAACGAAGCAGCATTAGTCTCAGAAGTGCGCGAGCTCTTGACCAGCTGGAAGGCAATGATTGATTCTGCCGAGCTGATCTTTATTCGCGCTACTGGCACTACCAACCGACGAACTCTGTTCGGACCCTACGAGGGACAGGTGCTCCGCAACAACGATCCACGGAATCGCGGGTTCCCTTTCAGCACACGGCGTGCGACGCAGAAAGAGTTGATGCGTTGCTTCGTGGAGCTCACAAGGGTGAAGCAAAGTACCCTGGACGAAGCTGCACTTGCCGCGTTGAACGCACCTCAAACGGAGACAAAAGCAGCAGCTCCCCCGTCCCCAAAGCCTTCAAAACCTTCGAAACCGACAAAAGAAGAGGAGGAAGCTGCCCTCCACACCACCCAGATTACGTCCATAATCAAACGCTGCAAGGTCCCAGCCCTTCTCAACTACATGAAAAGCAATTCTATCCCGCCATCATTCACTTTTCTCCCCGCCAATCACCACACCCCAACACCGCTTCACCTTGCAGCTTCTTTGAACTCTGTACCCATAGTTACAGCGCTCTTAGTAAAAGCTGGCGCCGATCCCACCATTATGAACGATGATGCTCGCACCCCGTTCACACTAGCTGGAGACCGCGCAACTCGCGATGCTTTCCGGCTCGCTCGCTCTGAACTTGGAGAATCCGCTTGCGACTGGGCTGCCGCAGGTGTCCCTTCGCCACTCAACAAATCAGAACTCGAACAACGAGAAGCACGTGAGAAGTCGGAAAAGGCGGAAGAAGATAAGGCAGAGGCAGCGCGTAGGAAAGTCGAAACAGAGAGGCTGAGAAAGGAGAGCGAAGCCGAAGAGGCCAAGAAGAGGGAATCCAGGCTGGGTAAAGGGAAGGCCTTGGGCGCAGCGCCTGTCAAGTCTGGGTTGGAGAAGAGGGAGGAGGAGATGAGGGGCTTAACGCCCGAAGCCCGGGCCAGAATGGAGAGGGAGAGGAGAGCTAGAGCGGCCGAGGAGAGGATGAAGAGGTTACAAGGGAATTAGTTGCTCGCATTTGTCTGTTATGTTTGATTGTACAAACATGGATCGTGTCAATTCTCATCGCTCTATCTATAGACCAACTCACTTAGTGCTATTGAAATGTACAAGACAAGTGTATCCCAATATCATCAACTGTAGAAAGCAAACTAAACCATCTCCTTCGTCGATACACGCTGAGTGGAATTTTGCTGGATCGGTCGGCAAGCATGAAGCCCACAATCATTTAGGACAATATATAGGCAAGCATGCCACTTGAAGTATCCAGACCCAGAAGGTCAATAGCCAGGTCAACGAAATACGTGAACAGCCAAATAATGTAGTCATGTTCCAAGTAGGCTAGAGTTCCCATTCCCAATTCCGCCCTGGAAAGAAATACCGAGCAGAGGAAATCACAGACAGAGTGATGATGTTTATGGTGGAAAATGCATGGATATATGTATAGTAAGATGGACATATACGTACGCTGGTGAGAGGCAAACAGTAAGAAAGGTGAGCCTACCGACCCACATCATCTCCCGTTTGACACGAAGTCAAGGAAATCAAAATCCATGAAAAGCTGGCTAAATTACCACCACACACAGCACCTCTCAATACAAGCGAAGAAAAATGATTGACAGTAGAATACTACAAGTAACAACGACATCCCGCCCGCGTTGGCTCCTCCGACTTTGGGTCTCTGTAGTCCTCCTGGGACAGATCAGAACAGAACCGTAGGTATATATACACGCAAGGATGCATCCTCCCATTTGAGCCTAGAAAGGGCATGTTCGTTCTTGCTAGCTTGCAATTCCACCCGTGACGCAGACACATAAGCCTCGACGACAAAGAAGCGGATCAACTCCTAGTTCGCCCACTTCTTCGAACAGTCGGTGCGGCTGTTGTTCCGTTAGCCGCAGGGCTCGATGGTGCGTCTTCTCCAGCTAGTACAGGGCTGTTAGCTCTCCTTCTGCCTTTAGCCGGTGGCGCCTTCGGTTTCACCGCTGGCTTTGAGGTTCTGGTTGCCTTGGTGGGAGTTTTTGCTTTTGCTACAACTTGGGATTCTTCGGGTTCTTCTTCTTCTTGCTCACCCTCGTCCTCGTCTTCATGTTCATTTTCGTTATGTTTTCCCCCGCGACGTTGGCTAGCGCTGACCTTCCCTTTCCGTTTTTGAGATACTGCGACAGAGGTAGCGACTCCGTTTGACTGTCTCGCGGGCCTACCTCCTCGAGGTATCCGTTTGGGCGGCTCCGGTTCATCAGATGACTCCACGTCTTGGGCGGCAGCCTCTTCTTCTTGTGAAGACTGTCCGTCTTCACCCATTTCGACGTCTTCTTGCACTTCCAACTCAGCATTCGACGTGTCATCAGTATTATCTTCTGCCCCCGCTTCGGCATGCGACTCTTCTTCTTCTTCTTCCCCATCACTTGATACCTCGACGTAGCTTTTGTTCGCTCCACTCCTGCGGTCACTCTTCCTCCGGGGTCCACTTGAAGGCCCTGCATCACCCTCCACATCATCGTCGCTGTCATTGTTTCTCCTCTTCTTTCTCGGAGTCTTGACTGCTCGTTCTTTTTTGGTACCTGTTCTCTCGCTTTTGACCTTCTTTCTTGGGTTTCCGTTCTCCTCTCCTGCTTTTCTTTTCTTGCTCTTGATTGCTCGGCGGACTAGAGGCTCCAGTTCATCGGCAAAATCCCTGTCGAGATACTGTTTCTGTGCAATTTGCTGACCCAAGTCGTGACTTTCGAGAGGTTTGAATATGCCACCTGGCAGTTTTTGCTTCTTTGGCCATGTCTGCATACTCCAACCGTTTTGCTCCTCCCACAGAAGAATCAAGGCCTGGGCAAGATCAGAAAGAATGTATAGATTCTCATCGGTATTACCAGTAGGATCAATAGCGTCTTTAACTGTCTTAACACGTCCGGCCATGTGATAGATAAGAGCAAGATTGTCTTCCGTTGCGATTGATTTGAGATAGAACAGGATGAAGGATGCCATTTGCTTCAAAGCCACTTCTTCTTTAGAGAAGTCCGAATGGTGAGCAATGAGACTGAGCAATCGAGCAAATACGGAGGTCTCCAGAAAGAGGTCCTTTGACGCGGCGAAGGTCGCTCTTCGGGAACGAAGCCATGTCATGAGCAGTTGCCTGAGGCTCGCATCGGGTTCATGTGCAAACATGAAGAGTATAGCATAGTAACGGGTAGGGAGGCGATTCTGGCCAAGATATTTCATGAGTTTCATCGCGAAACCTTTACGGATATGTATACTTTGATCGTGAGCTACGAGGGCGAGTTCGTTGAAATTTGTCGGTGTAATCTGGCTGTCTATACGGAGAGCGCTACTCGAAGCAAGCTTCAAAAGAAAATTGGCGGCGAGGAGACGCTGGCGGTTTCTATGTGCAAGTGGGGTGTTGCCTTTCTTGGAGGTCTCGCCACCCTCTTTCACCATGCGATTCAGCAACTTGAAAATAGGGTCTCCCACTTCTTTGAGTGAATTCTCGTCTTGAAGGGCAAGGATTCGATTGACGAGAATTCGAAGCGCCCATGTCCGGGCAATGATGTCTTCGTCTGGAGTTTCCATCCATTCGTCTTCGACCTCCGCGGACGTAGGATGGCCTTTGAGGAGAACGTTCTGGACTGCAATCTCGACTAGAGCGTCAATGTCATCTTCACATTCACGGTGAGCGAGAAGAACAAGTTGGCTAAGTGATGCCAGCTTGGACAACCAGTGCTTGCATCCGTACTCGAAATTGTTGATGCTTTTTTTCAAAATCTCCTTGGCGTGCAATTCCTTTTTGTTGTCGGCGCTCATGATAATGGTAATGGCATGTTTGGATGCCTTTGCAGGCGTACCATAAAGAGCAAAGTTGAGCAAACCTTGAACCAGTCTCCGGCTATCCTTCGTGTTGAGTGGAATATCTTTGGGGAACTTCTTCGCAAAGCTTGCGCAAGCCTTCAGGTCGTCTACAGCACCTGGTGGGTTAGGTGTCTTCTCCGTTGGTGCCTCGCTCTCCAGTGTTTTGCACAGATCTTTCACGTGCGTCGAAAACACTTGAGGTTGTTTTGTAGATATCTCCTTCAAAACCTCATGTGCTGTTGATCCAAGGCCGCCATTGTCGGTGCGAGTGTAAGCGATGATGGCCGGAACGTGACTCTTATTGAAACAAAGGAGGGCTACACGATAGAGTAGAGGTGTAAAGGACTCTAGGAAAGTAGGGCTCGGTGAATTCTCTTCGCTCCTCTTCCGGAACTCTTTCTGCGTATTGTGTCAACTCATCATTCTCAAAAGAGGAATAGCATACGTACAATTGATTTGTGAATCTTGCGATAGTCGCTATCCGGAGCCATAGAGAACCGAATCAGCTGGTAGCTTCGCCTATCATGGGCTTTCGCAAATTTCCAAAGATCATCAATGGCTCGGGTTGGGTCAGGTATTGTTTTGGCGTAATATGAGATAAATCCGTCGAGTTTCTTCTTGGTTTCCTGCTCACCGCTATCCATAACTCCACCGTTGTACTCCTCGCATAGCTTCAGGAAGTACTCCATAAACTTGGCATTTTGGACTTGATTTGTTTGGTTGGCAAAAAAAACTTTCTTGGCCTTCTCTTCCAAGCCGTGAACGAGTACCAACAACCTTTCAGCTCGAAGCTTATCTAAATCAGCTTCGGTATATCCTTGCTCCCCACCACCAGACTGGCTGTCTTTAACAACCTGTGAAGAGCCATTTGTAGCTGCTCGAGGTTTCATGGGAGGGTAGTTGAGGGGAAACAGCGCATCGTAGAAGGTGGTGTCGACCTGAGCTGTAATGCCGACATCCTTCACGTAGCAAGCCTCTAATATCTTGGATGGAATAGGTCCGAGCATTTCAATGACCCGTCCCTCGCCATTGCCAACAGCTCCCGCAGCCACACCCCATATACTGCCAAGAAGTTTGATGGTCGTCGTGTGGATGGCAGGCTTCTTGTCCTTGATGCGATCGGCCAGGTTCCAAAGAACGGTTCCAGGAGTTGACATGCTCCCATTGTTGCCCAGTTTATCAACAATGTCATTGAACTCATAGTGCTCAATTGCTTTCACCGCGGCTAGTCGAACCCGATCATCACTATCAATCAAGCATTTTGCGAACAGATCCAGTAGCTTCTTCTCTTCTTCGGGGTCGAGACCAACACCACCAGCCGAAGTCATGATTATTCGTGCAATCCCGGTAGTCAGAGACGCACGAATTATGGGTGATCGATCGTTTTGTCGAGAGAGAAACGCGTGGTATGCAGCTGGGTAATGTGATGGAAACGAATTTAGTGACGCGGGTGTTGTGAGGTAGCTGAATACTCGGCCGGATGAGGAAGGCGCAAGACTTTGTGAAGGGTATGCTGCAGGATCTAGGTTGGGTGGTGGCGGTG
Organism: Periconia digitata; assembly: GCA_948474695.1. Taxonomy (NCBI): domain Eukaryota; kingdom Fungi; phylum Ascomycota; class Dothideomycetes; order Pleosporales; family Periconiaceae; genus Periconia; species Periconia digitata. The sequence goes on along the minus strand of CAOQHR010000007.1, from coordinate 451,778 downwards.
GTCCAGCTGCGCCAATGCCAGAAATCATGTCCCCAAAAGTTTCTGTCGCAAGCTGGCGCAATTGTATATTTTCGGTGGCTAATTCATCTTGGAGATGAGGAATAATCTCTTGTAGGGCGCCAGGAGCACACCTCCAGAGCTCCCGTAGTAATCGATGCGCTTTGCTGGCATCGTTGATTTCATCCTCAGAGGGACCCCGGGTTTCTTCGTCTTCAGATTCGTCTGCGCTCCCAAGTCGGTGGCGGATGTTCTTTGGCCCGGATGCAAAATCGACTATGACTTGACTGAAATACTTCCCGAACAGACGGGCCATCTTTTCTGGAAAGGCGTTACACAGGTTCTTCGCCATATTGTAAGCGGGGGGTGCTTCTTTACGCCGCAGAGTAGATTGTTTCGTATCTGGGGGAAGATTCTTTTTGCTCTTTGAGGACGTTCCTAGAGTAATGGGATCGGCCCACAAAAACTGTGCTACAATTACATCTACGACGTCTTGCTCGATAGTGGGCGACTCATCAATCAGGATGGACAGAATCTGCGTCATGTGGTGCTCGACGTTCTTGCTCAACTCTTCGCCATTAGAAGCCCTCGAGGGCCCAGAGAGTACATCGAAGCATGTTGTGAAGAGGGCGCTCGTAAGCTGGGCAGAGCTGGGAATGTCGGTAACGATGACAATGCTCTTAAATTCGGCGAGCGATTTGAGGACGTACAGGTGCTGACTGTTGTACGAGTGCGATGGATCGGCGAGGAGCGGGAGGATCTTAACCACGATCAGAGTGAAGATGTCCTTGAGCTGCGAGCCAGAATAAGGCGCGTTGGGGGCGAACAGACGGAACATGTCGACCAGACAGCAGGCTGTCCAGGCGCGCACACCACCATCTTTGTGGTGTACAAGACTCTGGTGAGCCAATTCTTTAGCGGTGGCATCAAGAGACTCTGTGTCCGCCTCCTCCTGGGGAATGTCGCGCAGCTCATCGCAGAGCTTGCGCAATCGCGTCAGTAGCTCTGTCACGCCAACCTGCTTGCCGGGGCGACTGATGAGCGATTGCTTGAACCTGAGCTTCCGGAGACCGTCCTGGACTTCTTGCAAGTCGTCTTCTTCGGCGACGACGGCAGACGCGGCACTGCGCCGGCTGCGGGTCGCCATGGCCTCGCGTGACGGCGCGTGGGCGCGCGTGCTATTTCGTGTCGCAGTAGCTCCGACTGAGCCGGGCGGGAGGAGGGCAAGACAGGCGCAGGCTGGATTTGAGCGCGAAGGCGACCCGACGAGAGATATGTGCGCGCGGTACGGATAGGTGGGCGGGTATTATGGGGTGCTGAGACGGTCGTGGTGATGTGGTGTTGTTGAGGGGGAAGGTAAGTAGGTGATTACCTCTAGTGTTACTAGTGCTGTAATCGCCCGTCAGTGCTTGCTGGCTGGCTGGGATTGGATCAGATAATCTTCGTCTCTACTACCGCCGCCACCACCACCACAAACGGTCCTCCAATTCACAGACTGCATCGGACCATCTGTGCGTGCCATGGCATATGCACCATCCACATTCTCTATGTAACATCAATCATGGAACGACAGCACGTGTTTTTGCAGGTCAGTCTTTACTTTGCCATCCCTCCATGGGGGTCATCAGCCGATATCTTATTGACAATCTACCAAGTTGAAGCCAGCATGTGTCAACTTGCTACAAGTTACCGCAACTCTTCCCCGGCAACCAAATACACACACGGCTCTAACCAAAGCTCTCACTACTCTGACACAGACACTTCAAACCATCATTTCCCAGGCCGGTCCTCTGGACGCCAAGCTTACAGAATATGTCTTTGTACCTATTTCTCAAGTTCTCCGCATCTCAGGGACGGTGCCCATCCACGCTCTCGAGCTTTGCCTGGAATGCATTCTACTCCTCTTACAAGGCCGGTGGGGAGGAGCGCTGGCCCCGGAGCTCTCCGGGCAGCTGCTCATTCTGTTTACCTTCATGGCTAAGCCTTCCTCGGCCGAAAATGGCATATCCAACTCTTCTGAAGAGCTTCAGGGATTGGCTCTCAAGTGTACAGCAGAATTGCTCCTTGAGACATCTCGTTCACCCACTGGGAAGCAGTATCTGATTGCCACGTCGAGTATCCCGGCACTCGGTGAAGCTGTTCTGGTCATCCTGGATAGTTTAACAAACAGCCCATCAGGCCAGGTCAAACTCGATGCCGTCGGTGCATTACGCTCACTAATAGCGGCGGTTCAAGACAAAGATGCGCTCGCCAGCTTTTTCCCGCGCGTAGTCTCTTCTCTGACCCGCATTCTCACGCCCACCAGCAATAACCGCATCAATTTTCGTGTCCTCGAAAATTGTCTGCAATGTATGAAGGATTTGTTCCTGCTTTTACTAAGCGATAAAGAAACTAGGCATCTTCCCAAGTCCATCCCAAACGCATCTGAAGAGCAGGCCAAGACGACGCGCTCTCTTCAATGGCTTCAGGCCACAGCGTCTCAGATCAAGTTAGCTCTTTCTAACGTTCTCAAATTGCGGCAGCACGAGAAGCCCGAAATTCAAAAATCTTTACTATCTTTGTGTTTGGCAGTCGTACAGGATTGCCGGAAGTCTCTTGTTGAATGCACCGGCATGGCCATCGAGACTATGGTAACGTTGGCTGGCCGAGGAAATTCAGGAGATGATGTCGAAGTCGATCTACAGCTTCTTTTACGGGCTGACCAAGAGTTGTCTGCACTTCTCCTGGAAAGTCTGTACGGATGGATGATAACATTGCCAAGACTAATGCAATCGAAAGACGACACTGGCAGGCGACAACTGATTCACCAGATAGCGATCACGCTTCGGTTGCTTAACAGGAATCAAGTCATTATTGGCGATCTCTTGGCGGATCATCTTCGGGACGGTGTTTCCTCCGTCCTGGAGGACTCGAAAATGATTGAATCTATGGTTAAAACCCAACCATTGATGACTTGGAACGCAGAGCTGGGTCTTAAAAACTCCGGAATATTGTCGTTCGGGCCGTTCCCATTTCGGCTGAAGGGACAGCAAGATTTAATGGGTGACTTTTCTCAGCTGTTGGCAGAGCTTGCCAAGTCTGATACAGCTGTCTCAGTCGCTCAAGACCTCGTTAATGGGTTCCGTACCGGCCCACTAACAACTCAATTGGCCAACCTTTGGATCGCTATCAATCTGGTTCGAGGAATGATGGAAGCTAATCCATCTATCGATGACTTAATCGATTTTGGGACACAAGACCCCCATGAAGAATCGCTTGACAGTCTATACTCCCATTCACTTGAGATTCTCGCTCAGCAGTACACCGGACACGTTGAAGACTGGCGGATGTCAGCGCTGGCATTAGAGGCGATAGCTATGCAAGCCGAACGTTACAAAATCGAGTTCCGGGCTGAGCTCAGCGAAATACTCTATCCCGTGCTCTTCCATCTCGGAAGTCCAACATCTGAGCTTCGCATTCATGCCGCCACCTGCCTTAACATTGTCTCGGATGCATGCGGCTACTCCAGCGCCAGCGAACTCGTTATAGCAAATGTGGACTATGTTGTGAATGCAGTAGGTCTCAGGCTAAGCTATGGAGATGTATCGCCGCAAGCCCCTCAGGTCTTGCTTATGATGATGCGGCTATGTGGTCCCTCACTTCTGCCCTACTTGGACGACCTTGTTGGGGCAATATTCGGCGCTCTGGAAAGGTATCACGGATATCCCAAGCTCGTAGAACTTTTATTCGCAGTGCTAAAGGGAATGGTGGAAGAGGGCGTGAAGGCGCCCCAACTATGCATCACAGCATCGAATGAGCCACTACCATGGAACGAACAACAAAATGATGTAGTCAAGATGCATAATATTATCGACTCCATTCGAACCATGGAAGAAACAGCAATCATCAAGCAGTCGGCGAAGATTGAAGATTTGGGGATTAATAGCTTTCCGCGGAAGCCATGGAATGAATCCACAAGTCTTCCGCTAGAGAATGAGGAGACTGAACTTCAATCTCCCGAAAAGTCCCCACAAGACAAAATTCCTCCCGAGCCCTTGACCTTCTCCATCCTTCTTAAGATCTCCGATCTTACGCAATATTATCTCACTTCATCTTCGCCATCACTTCGATCCTCTTTGATCTCTCTACTTCAGACCACGATTCCGGCACTCGCTAAACACGAAGATTCATTTCTTCCGCTAATAAACACACTTTGGCCAGTGCTTGTCTCGAGACTGGAAGACCCTGAGGCTTATGTTGTGGCCAATGTCTTGGAAGTTGTGTCGTTAATGTGCGAGCTTGCCAAAGGCTTCATGAGAAGTCGTATCGATGCCATATGGGATTCGTTAAAAGTCGTCTACCGACGCACCACCAAATATGATAAGAGCAACAAATCACGCAGCAACAACGCTCAATACATTTCTCCCGTCGCTGACAGGTCAATGCTTCAGAAGTCTTCATCGAATACGATAAGCAATGCAGATGCGAAAATCAGCAATGAGGTCTACGTCACTGCTCCCGCGCACATGATCAGGGAATCTCTGATCCACCTTCTGTGCTCCATAGTGAAGCACGTGGAGATTCGAGAGGAGCAGTTTGACGATGCACTAAACATGTTAGAGTCTGTTCTGGAGAGACCTGATGTGAAAGAGACTCTGTGGATGAGAAACACTGATTTAGTGTGGTTGAGGCTTCACCGGCGTGGGCGCCAGGAGTTCGCGGCCAAAGTAGATGCGGAGATCCGTCCGGAGAGTGCTCGGTGGAGATTTACAAAATTTGCGCCTGAATGAATTTCATGAACATCGTCGAACCATAGTTCGGGAAGTGAACAAGGGTAGCACTTGAGTGCATGTTCACGGTCACATGATTAGGCGGTTGAAGCTCGGGCCTACGCCTTGTGTACGATGACGAAGTTTGTTTCGTGATCATAATCAACCCTCGAATCACTCCGAACACCGACTTTCATACACCCAACAACGTAAGCCAATTCTCCCATTTTTGTGCTCCTCCTTTCCTCTGCCACAATGCTCTCCGACTAACATAGTCTCGCCAGACTACAACATGGCACCCTCCCGAGCTATGAGCACCCTTCCCTTCTATTGTGGCGCACGCGCATATTTCCACCACACCTACTTATCAACTTCATGCCGCACTATCTTCACCCAGCATGCTCCAATTGCGCAGCCATTGAGAACACACCGTTTGCTTCTTTCGACCCTACCGATGCCCCGAGCGCCTCACATGCCCGCATCCTCGCCATTGTTGAGATCATATTCGACAGCGATACCCGAACCGCCAGACCATCTGAACGAGCGCGAACTACACGTTTTCAATAAAATCCGGGACGCTCTAGAACCGGTTCAACTTGAGGTATGCGTTGTCCGTTGATAATCTGCGTGAGCTCTACAAGTGATCGGTGTACGAGAGTGTCATCGGATCAGCATTGTACATGAACGGAGACCGATCGCTGCATGCAGACAATGTATGTCATAAATGTACGCTGTTTGATTTCAAGCACGGCATTACATACTGTAGCCGGCAGCACCGGTTCGATTCCTCGTTTCGCTCTCAGTTGTCACGGGCGAAGCTCGGCCGGCGTGCGGTGGCCACATATACGTATATGTACACATGCCGCAACGGATCGCAAGCCGAACCAATTGCAATCTGGCCGTTTATGAGAGATTTTCCGGTCATTTTTACGCAGCGGGTTAGTATAATGAGATCCAGTTCTGACCAAGTACGTTACACAGGTTCAAGATATCAGCGGTGGCTGCGGTTCCATGTATTCGCTCGAGATTGCCAGTACTAGATTCAATGGGCTCAGCGTTATCAAACAGCACAAGATGGTCAACGAAGTATTGAAGGATGAAATTGCCGGGTGGCACGGCGTACAACTGAAAACGAAAGCAATTTGACTGATGGAGTAGTAACCTGAATGGTGACGTATAGTTCATCATGTATATTATGTATCGTTCAAGCATTCAATTTGAGAAAGGTTGGTTTTCTGTCGGTGTATTGTCGAAGCTGGCTTTGCGGGGAAGTCGATGTGCTATAACACAGACATGCTGGTTGTTTCAAACTACACTGCCAACCCAACTATTATCGGCGAAATATGCTCTTGCTATCAAACAAAATGGACCAGAAAAGTTTGAAAGGAGTTTCGTACCACAACAAGACACGAATGAGGATGCTCAACTCACCATCACAGGAGCAGAGGCACCATGCTCGAAGTATTCTGACGTTCCGAATGCTTCCACTGTTTTGCACCCTGGCTTGACAACCCCTTTGCCATATTCAAACGAGACCTTCGGCGAAACCATTATGGTTGGCATCTGCCCACACCGATTCGGATCCCTTCCTTCCAATCATGATACTCCCACTTGTCAAGCTGACGAGCGGTGTGTTGCAGGTATCACCATACACGGCGTGCATGAACGGACTACCACTGAGAGGAGCCAAACGTAGGCTTGGGGAGTAGATTGTGCAACTCTATGGGAGGACTGACACGTCTCCTACCTCATTCGGGCCGGTAGATCTTTCCTCGTGCACGTGCCCAACTTTGGCGGTTCGACTGCAGTAGCTTTGCTGCTTCAAAGCATATTGAAGCATCCCCACGGAGGAAACACCTTCGGCTTTCACCACTAGTTTAGTCGCCGTTCTCCACACACTGTGTCCGCCTCCACACCATGCTGAGCCTTGCTTGCTACAACTTCAGTTTTGGGAGCGTCCAGGCCCCAGATTGATAGGTTCCGGGCCTATTTTAGCTCTGGTTATTGGTAGTCCAACTGACCAACACGATTGCATGGCCTGGCATCGCGACCCCACACGCTTAGGGAGATTGAGAATCATTGGCGCCTTGTACCTCTAGTCGTGCGGGGCTTCTATCTGTATGTAAGCTTATCTCGCCATGATATCCCGCAATAGCAAGATGTAACCGGCGTCCATCTGAAAAAGCAGGTCGCACTTATCTCTGAGCAAAGACGCTGAACTTGACGAAGGGCTCTGAACCTACCTCTGACAGAAATCCATTCCGTGCCCGCAGCATGGTGATTAGTCCAAACACATAAGCGCATCGTAAATTCATTTGCTATAAGGCTTCCACGGAAGCCGAGTGTGACGGCCCTAGAAAGGCATAGGCTTTGATGGCATAATCCAGGGACATGTTCTAAGATTCTACCTGAAAAGACCAGAAGCGTATTGTCGTTTCATGCACATTGCCCGGGTGTTGATATCCAAACGAAGGGCGGGGTTCGCTGCTTGCGCATGCAGTAGTCTCGTGAGTCTTCCCAGTACATATAGTAGTAGTCCACACAGCCTGGGCATAACTCCTCTCGTCCTACCAGATTGGGACATGCTATCTCCGAAGCTTTCTCGCGAGATCACTTTCACTCAACCGCACACACGCACACAAGAAGCAGTTATATAGAGTAACAAACTGGCTGACTCTATGATACTGCCCCACTCGCACTTCGCCTGTGGGACACGGAGGCTTTCAAGCGCATCTCGGCAATCTACCCACTCGTATTATCCATATTGACACTCTTTCGCAGTACCAATCATAGTGTAACATCACGATCGTTTGCAGCCATTTCTATAGTACTCTTGTATTTCCCCTGTCTCCCTTTTCTTCTCAACAAACTCCGTTTCGTGATTGCGATGCAATGATCAAGACATCACTCTGAACTTCACCTTCAACACGAGAAAGCTTATTATGTTTGTCTGCTAGTAATATCAGCCGTCAAATTCCTCGCTGTGTTTTTTCCTATAAACAAAGATGTTTCGACCGTGACAATACCTCCCACCGATGCACAAGGTCAGCTATATATTGAGGTAGTAGAGGTGCCGAGACCAATATATGTGAACTATAGATATAAAGGACCTCCCAAGGGGGCCAACAGTCCAGATTACCATGGGCCTTCGGTACTTTTCTTACTTGGTCCTGGATATGAGAGCAAGATATGCGTGATCAAGGCAATTCGAAGAGGAAAAGTCTTATGAATCGACGTCGGCTTTCATTTCGGGATCCATGTAGCTTCCCGTGTCGACCCAGAAATAGAAAGGAATTGTCGTAATTGTCGATTTTCGAATCCCTCGTAAAAGCCATCAAGCAACCTCTTTCTGCTACCTTCTTTCTCGTTTCGTTCCATTGCATCGTTTCACACCGTTCCATCCAAAATTCCCCACCTGTGTTGTAACTTAGGTGGTAGAAGTGACCGAGAACAGGTGCAAATTGACGTTGCATATTGTACTCTTGGGTTCACTCGTCCCAATGCGTCTTCCCATTGTTTCTCTCTTCGCATTCGCACCAGCTGCCCTCGCCGCACTAGGCAATGATGCACCGCCGCGAGCATTGACGTCGGCGCCGTCCAGTGTCGCCGAGTCGACGCTCACCGCGCCTCAAAGCACCTCGCTTCATATCCCCGTTACGACGCCTCCTTCGTCTTTTCTGACCAGTATCATTTCGCCTAATAGCACCGTGGCTGCCAACAGTACAAGGACTAGCCGGACCCGTAAACCTCATACTGAGCCTATACCCATCTTTTCGAGTCGATGCGATTGTCCCAATCTAGCAACAGTCGCGTACCCTTGTTGGGCGACTGATGCTCTACAGGCAAGTCTCCATTTTTTTTGTCTCTGCTTTCTGGTACTCCGGCACACATAGGTAGAAGGAATACAAAAAGGACCGCCAAGTCCCATGGAATCCTGCCACACTAGGAAGATACAGCGCATAGAGATGAGATCATGGGGAGAGGGGTAGACGAATGGCGATCCAAGAAGACTGGGATCATTAACCCATAGAGAGATCTCTGACTGACAACACGTCCAAAAACCAGCGTTGCGAATTCGAAGAACTTCACTCATTTGTGTGTTGGACGAGCGCGGCACGCGGGTGCCCCACGCCTACACGGTCTGTAAGTTCGAAAGCCATCTCTCAGATACACGTTAAAGCAACACTTCACGAGGACCTATTGCTGATCCACTACGTTCGCTTTCTTCTTCCAACAGTGCCGATCGTTCTTCACACCGCAACCTGTAACAGGGCGACACCCATGCGATATTGGGATGGGCAATCCACCTGAACCGACGGCTATCATGACATCAACACTCGCGGACTTGACGAGTGCTACGCTTGAACCGACGGCATAGTCAGCTTCGCAACAGAATTGAAGAAAGGGTACCTTGCTCACTGTCAACCAATGTGCTCTGCGTTTCCCTGTGTCATGACGAGATATATACAAGATGGTACATGCACATAGTAATGAAGCATAGTTCTTGGAGCTATCTATTAAACTGTCGACTTGCTGGGCTGGCGTGATTACGATTTGTCAATACTTGGATGACAGCTATGCTACACTTACTTGCCTTGTCTGATTATGCACACAACATTCCAGCCGATTAGTATCTGACGTTAAAAAGGATGCAATTTGAGCTTTTGATGGTCATGCAGATAGTGATTACGACTGGTAGACAGACCTTGGACAAGATTTCTACACGTCAATAGATATACGAAACAAGGAATTATACAGAAGTAATGCTTTGCCACAATGAGGGTCTCCTGGGTCATGCAGACAACATTGCATGTGACGTAGTTGCGTATACATACGACGCCTGGGAGAGTGCCAATTTGTATCATGGACACCATTCCGTGTTGTGGAGTGCATGTCCTACCGATCAAATCCCCCGCATTGTTTGACAGGTGTGGGACGATTGCCGTGCTCGACGCGAAAGCATCTTCATAGGAGCAGGACCGGGGTGCTGTGGAAGAGAAGGGCAAAGGATTCTGTTGGGAGGTGGAAGACCCACTTTCTCCGCCCCGAGCAGCAGTGATGGTGGGTAAGATATGTAATGCTAGCCTGAAGTCCGCGGTGGCACAGGATGGTGTGACAATATGAGGGGAGAATAAACCATATTTGACACAAGGGCGAGCTATGAGTGTTGACATCAAGAAGCGGTGCAACGCCAGTGGTTGGGACAGATGTTGCTGGTCTGGAGATGACATTAGGGAGCTTCTGTTTGAGGTTTGACATGGACCCTGATCTCCGTGTGGTGCGTTGACGCCGGACGACCATTCGACCCTGCATATCAGGGTTCCATGATTGAAAGGTCAAGACTGCACTCAGCCCTTTTGTTATCTCTGGTGGTGGTGGTGATGATGATGATGATGATGGTGCAGGGTCTACGACACTAGACTGTGAAGATCTGCGACGATTCGACAGCCAATAGGCACTGTTATTACATATATGTAGCATTCAATCGTTCATGAAGCCATGCAGAATCATGGACTGGAAATTGTCGATCAAGGAGGGGGAGAGTCGGGGAAAGTATGCTAAAAGCGTCTCGTGTTGCATGTCGCCATGGCGCGCGGTGAAAGATAAGAGGACATGGTGCTATGCCCACAACCGTTAAAGCCGAGCATAAGCGCCACCCGCTCTGTGGCCAGGCCTCGCATGGAGCCTTTGTTCGCGATGGGTGATTGCAGCACGCCGTCCTTCACCCACCCACCCACCCACCCATTCATTCATCCATCCATCCATGACCAAGCATACCGGATACGCTTACAGGGCGAAGGGAAAAAAAAGAGGGGGACTGCAATCTGCCTTTCCCCCATCAAGTATGCTAGTGTCAAGGATTCATGGTGGCCCTTGTTTAGGAGAGAGTTGATTTCTCCGGACTACGCCAGGGCGGTGCTGTTCTCCGACATGCTTACCACATCCGTGTCGTTGAATTTGTTGAGAAGCTCGCCACCACCTTTCAAATTTCTGCCAAAATCACATCCAATCCGACTCGGAGCGCCCCGCAATCGACCTACCGTGTACGGTTATGCGGTATATTGCGTAATTTTGGGCACACGCGCTGTCGTGAGCACTCCGACGACAACGACGACAACAACAACCTCACTCGTCCGCAGCATGCCCGCCTTCGAACGCGGAGCACACCGAGGTCAAGCCTGAGGAGAAGGCTGCAACACCCTGGGCGAGATGATGCTTTTCATCAACGGGCTAACCCTGTCGCACATTCTATGTAGATGCAACAAGATGAACCGAAGACACAGAAACTCCAGAACAACAGATGAGGAAAGAGGGGGAGGGTGAAGGGTAGAAAAAGTGTTGAGGCAGATTACACGAGCAGTTGCAGGTGGTGCGTGCTGCTGCTGCTGCAGCATGAGGGGCAACTCGCTTTGTCGCTAGCAACGGTGAAGTAGTGCAGGTCGCCATTCTGCATAGCATAGCGGACTCTCAGTCTTTTCTGGCCCCCTACACAAACTGTTGACCACTTCTGCCATTTCGCATGCTCGAGTCATTCGTCAATGCCTGCGACTGTACGATGCCGCGCCTGGATAGGCTATAGCAAGGATTCTGTGGAGGTTAGCCGAATGCTGTTCGTTGCTCTGTGGTCTAAAAGTGCAGATCTCGCTTTCAGTTGCTCCTGCTGTGATGAATCGGAAAGTGAAGCTGCTCGGACATATGATGGGAATCCCCCCACAAGCCCCGTGCAAGGTCCATACAAGCGCCAAGCAGGTATTGCGGGAGCATAGCATCTAAATGCTACTATAGCCTCACAATTACCACTTGATGCTCGCGGGAGGGCGAGTGCTGGTCCCCAGATGGCGTGTGGTTGGTGGTTCGAGGTCAGTGCATTTCCCCGCATCACGTGTGGCACTGTGGCTCAACGCTCCTTGGCAAGCTGGCTGCTTGAACTGGTGGTCTCTGCGTCGAGACTGTCGATTGTGATTGGTCGAACAAGATGGCAGTGAACAAAGCCCATGGACACGGACCAAGTGCGCATTTTCACTTTGTTTTTTCGTTTCTTCTCACGGGTACCCGCTGAGAATGATTGTTGGATGGTCGCCGCAGGACGTGCTGGCCACGAACTCACATGAAAAATTTGCACAAACACTTGCTTGTGTGCTTACACTGGTTGACTTGTATCAAGTACCAACAACATGTCAAGCGACTAGCAGGTCTTTTGCAATCATGGCATCATCCATGTCCCATCATCCATGGAAAAGGGATCACGCGTCAGCAGACGGCTTCACCGCAACTCGCGATGGAGTTTTAGTCTTGTCGTGAAACTGGGGACGCTTGGTAGGAGACACTTGGTGCGTTTCCCCTCTCTGCAATTTGGCGGCGAATTTTCGCTTTTCCTTCTTTTGCAGATGTCCGCTTTGGGATCTGGTTCTGGTCCTCCCCTGTCTGAAATTTTTCTTCGCATCCAATCTTCACTGTCAGGATAGTGCGAGTTCGGAGAGGTGACATGACGGATCCGAGTCGTGTCCGCGAGAAGGAAAGGCGATGGCACGATTCCATGGCAGTGCCTCTCAGCCTCAGAGGCGTTAGAGAGGATGGGGAATGGTGGGTGCTTCGCGGGCGGTGCTAGCGATCGACCCTCTGGAGCAGATCGGTGTTCTGACGACGGCGCCATTCCGCAAAGGGAGGGCGGTGAAAGACAACCCTGGTCCTCTCCGCGTGAGTGGCTCCAAGAAACCTGAGCCTGGTTCGGTTTGGGGAAATCCATGTGGCTGACGGAGCGCGCCAAGTGGGAACTATTCCCATGCCATGTATCGCACACTGCATTCTGCCTTTCGACACGCAAAAGCGCAACGCGGTTTACACAAAGCCATATGACTAAACAGAGCAAGGTGACGGATCTTGTGGCCAAGCTGCTTGCAAAGATCGCGATCATGGATACAAGGGCATGGCTCTCCGACGGCGGTGAATGGATGCTAGTGCACTCGTTTGCTTATCTGACGCAGGTGTGGTATTGATTTGAGCATCCGTACAGTCCGTATATTGATGCAGCTTCGCGGATGGTGACCAACATGCGACGTTCCCGCGTGGATTGCGCAGCCCGCCAAAGACTGTTTGCACAGATACAGAGACATGCGGATAGTGAGTGCGTGGATGAGGCGGGGCAGGTGCTTGCTGGATGGTGGTTAACGCGGGGAGGCTACGAGCCGTGGGCCCCAAGGTGATCCATAACAATGCAGCACACAGAAATGACATGCGACGGAGGTGGAGTTTCATGTCGTCGAGTAAGTCGAGACGGAGCGGAGCGGAAAGATAGCCAACACAGTACAAGCCCAGCAGATGGAGAGTGGACAATGGGTTAGTAAACATGGCCAAGCGCGGCTGGCCGGGCAGGGATGGTGGAACGGCGCAGGGATGGCGTCTTTGTTGCGTGCGACGGGGTGCCGTGGTGATTGGGAGCCAGCCTGCTGTGGCCGCGCCTTATCTGAGGATGCGCCCTTCAGGTACGTACCGTGGTGCAGCGTCCATCTCCCGCCGGCACACCTCCATTGTCGGGTCTGGAAGGGAGCAGCAGGATGGGTTCGAGGGCATTTTGCATTGTCGACGTCCTGCTTGTTCTGTTGTTTGCTCCCCCCCTCGGAAATTGGGGGCTGTGGCGGGCACGAGCACGAACGCACACGCGCACGCACGCCCGTTTGTTTAACGAGAGAATGACATCACCTTGACACACGGCCTGGCCTGGCCAGCAAAATAGAGCAGAGCAGAGCAGAGCAGAGCCTCGAAGGAATCATCATGACCAGAACATGGCCTGGATATATCCAAGTTTCGAGACATCCAGGTATTTTTGTACTGTATGTGCAGTCCAAGTACCTAGGTACCAGACGAGCGAGTAGGATATGTACGAGGGGGTTGCAGAACGCAGGTGCATGTATACACGCAGTGGTGGGTGTGTGTGTGAGTGTGTTATCGTATCGCCAGCCAATATTTTTTTGACTGGTTGTATCGGCGGCCCCTTCCCTTATTACAACTCACATGAAGGAGCTTCGGATGGCGGCGGGTTCATGTAAATGATTGACGCCTGTACTGACTGTACTGTCTCATATCACGGCACGGCATCAATGGCGTTGAGGAGGAGAGAAAAACAGGCGAGCTTGGTCTCGGCTCGCCCCCCCCAAGCTCAAAAGGCCGCCCACCCATCCATCCATCCCATCATCCCCCCCCCCCCCCCCCCCGGCCTGTTGAGTGGGTCGCTGCAGCTATCAGTGCGCCTGCGTCTGGCCAGCGCCTCTAGTGAGCGTACGCTGCCCGCTAACCTGCCCGGTATCTGCATCCCGGTTCGAGGCGATTCCCAAACCAAACCGCCCGCCTGTCCCCCCCCAATAGTCGCCGCCCTGCTTGCTCTACCGTCTTCTCAACATTATCTCCACCTCCACCTTCGCTCCTCTTTTCCTCCCCACGCCGCCGCCATTGCCAGCCGCCTCCCTACTTTTATTAGGCTTCAACCCGTCCTTCGTCCTCGAAGGCTCTCTGGCAAAACCCCCCGCGAGTCCCTCCCCTCCCTCTCCCTCCTCTTTTCCCTGACCTCTCTCCACCAACCAACCAACCAACCAACCAACCGCGCGTACCTTCTTCACTGGTACGCCTGCCTGCTACCACCGCCTGCCATATACCCGCCTGCACCCAGAGTGCTTCCTGGCCTCATCGATCCCATCGCCATCCTTATCCCTCTTGCCCTTTCCTTCGTGCAGCCTCTCCCCACTCCGAGTCTGTCTGTCGTAATTTTCTTCTGGGGGGCCCCGAGTGTTCTGTACCCACTCACAACTCCCTCGACGTCACTGCTTTGACTAGCTGTGCGAGACTCCACCTACACCCACACTCCCCACGAGCAGCCTTGATTGTCCATATTCACTGTAAGTCCTGCTCCATTGTTTTGCTTGCATCTCCCAAACCCGTTTTCTCACTCAATGTTTCACTTTTGGTGACGCCACCGTTCGCCTTTGTCATGTGGCGCTTCACTTTTGTTTGTTCATTCAGCATTCACAGCAAGCTAATCCCATCGCAGACGCTTAATTCAAATCCATTTCCCTTCTTTCTGTAATGCTTCCGAGCTTCTAATTCTTCGGCCACTGCATTCAACCACCCTTTCAACCGTCCAAGTCGGCCGAATGCCTTACACGCCACCATCACAAAGGTCGCCTGCCACCTCAAAACCAAACAGCCCCGTTCTGAGTAGGTCTCATTCCTACGTCGAGCAGCTACCCTCTTCACCACCCACCACGCAGCGGCCGGCATTGCCTCGCTCCATCTCTTCTACCTCGTACCTCAACAAACACCGACGCTCGCCCTCCATCAACTCCACCAACAATGCTGCTGCAAATGGCCAGGCGAACGGTATGATCCAGCCGTCCGACGCCCCAGGTGGCCAGGGACACGGTAGTCTCCGCCAATCCCCTCCTCCCGTGAACAACCTTCTGATCCCGTCAGGTGCCATCTCCACACCGCCCGATTCTTCTGACGATGATGAGGAACGAGGCCGGAGTATTGGTAACCTAAAGGAGTTGCAAGAGGCCCTTCAGAACATTCCCATCAAGCGGACTGGCTCGCCCGATCGTGATACCGCAAAAGGTCGCGCTGCCACTGCCCCCTCTGACGTGCTGGCTCAACCGCTGACTGCCAACGCGCGTAAAATATCCCACTCGCGGTCTTCCAGCGAGATTGTCCTTTCCCAGCATCTGGTCACTGACCTTAACTCGCAACCAATCATCAGCTCATCGGACGGTAGTGATGCCGAGGAGGATGAGTTGCGGATAAAACCGCCGCTTTTGCGCAAGAAATCGGGGGAGCTCGTCAAGCCAGCTCTTCGACCGGCATCGCGGAGACGGCCGTCGAGCATGCCAGGTACTCCAACGTACCACAAGGCTGTCCACTTCAACGAGAACATGGAGCAAGTGCGCCACTTTCTGGCTGTAGATCGTCCCATCGCTGTCAGCGCAGGCTCGTCACCCGTGGAAACCTACGAGAGTGAGAGCGAATATCCGTTTTTCGATGCACGTCAGCTCAAAGAACCGGAATGGGAAATCAAGCTTGCCAATTTCCCCACATCCGAGACCTATGAGCGGCAGACCATGCCCGTCAGGCTGGAGCGCATGTTCATGGCATCCGATAATAAGACCTTGGTTGGGACTGTGGCATGCGCTAATCTCTCTTTCCACAAAGTCGTTGTAGCTCGTTTCACGCTAGATTACTGGAAGACTACGTCCGAGGTAACAGCCGAGTACAACAACGACGTTCGTAGAAAGCAAAGAGAAGATGGTCATGATCGATTCAATTTCAACATCAAGTTGGTCGACCAAGCTAACCTAGAGTCCAAGACACTGCTCCTCTGTGTGCGTTATCAAGTCAACGGGCAGGAGTTCTGGGATAACAACAATTCGATGAATTATCAAGTCGATTTTGCCAAGAAGGTGCACTCCAAGTCGAAGGGTAGCAAACCTCGCCCGATTCCTCGCAGCCGTCATTCACCCCCAGCCCCTCGCCCCAAATCTATGCCAGTAGGATCATTTGAAGACGATTTCGGCCAAGGGTTCGAGTTCGGTGCTGGACGTGCGGTCTTTGGCGACTCACCTAGCTCCTCTATCCGTTTAAAGCCAAGAAGCAAGCGCGGGAGCCTGTACCCTGATCAAGCCTCCCGTCAGCAAGGCTCCAATCCGCAGGCGTTTTCCACCCGGTACGACTTTGGAGCTTCGCTTTCGGCTGCACTATCGAACGCCCAAACGGCACTTGGTGATAGGAGTGGGATCAGCAACAATCTCGATACCAAGGAGTCTGGCAACCAGCCCGGTAAAGATGCTGAAGCTACGGGCTCCAACTCGCCCGCTGCCTCTATGGGCTCTTCTGCCCCCCTTGTTCCTGGCACCCGTCCCGATGGCATGTCTTCCGCTAAACCAGGCTTGCAATCCGCTGAATATAACGAGTTGATTCAGAAATTCTGCTTTGTACGTTCTCCACGCCCCAATGGATCGACCTAAGCCGGACGCTAATTTGTTGATTCAGTATGGTACCCCTTCCAAGGGCTCCTCCAAGGTCACGACTCCTACAACCAAGAAATCTCCCACAGATGGTGCCACGGAGTACATCCTGAACGATCACATCGGGAGTAACCCGTCTTCTGTATCAAGCAGTCCCCCATCGCCTCCCTTGTCGATACAAGTGGATGGCGCTGATGAGTCTAGATCTGTCTCCCGCAGTCTTTTCTCGTCTCACTCGACATCTCCTGGTCCTTTTAATGGCCCTGGGCTCGAGGATTACAAACCATCTTCTTACCAATTTGGTTACAACAAGGCCGGTAGCATGTTTGCTGAACAACAGCACGCACCGCAAGCTTGTGTCTGAATGCGAATGGAGCTCGATAGGGGTCGGACGATGTGATGGGTTGTTTTTGGCCACCCCGGCTACGCCTACAACCGGATCTGCTGATGATGAGTGGAGCGGACGCTGCATGCTTCTGTCGCCGACGCTCACGAATCTTCACTCGGGTCCGGATGATAGGCGAAGACTTAATTTTTCATGTCAGCTCTCGAGTCTCTCTCTGTGCAGCGACTGTTACAAGTCACTATTCTTCCAGCATATTCCTTTGGAGCAGCTCTTCTTCCTGCATTTCTCGGATGGCTCGTTGCGATCTCTTTGTCGGTGGGGGTTGGCGTTCATGTTTTGAATGGTTCCAGGAGTTTGGGCATCTCGTTTAACCGTCTGTTCTCGGTACACCATAGATTGGTGGTAATGCTCTTCGAGGCGCCGAGCGACATCCTTTCAATAGCTTTGGCGTTCTGTCCTTTGGTAACGGTCGATTACGGTCACATTTTTATCCGTTTTGGTGGTGATGGCCGATGGGTAGCAAAAGTGTTTGGGTTTGTTCATGCATTTATAGCAATTGGCCCCAGGATGCGTCGTGGTCCTCGGTACATAGTGGAAATGATAGCGAGATTGTTGTCCAAGTCTCCGTGTTTTGTATGTGACGAGGCCTATGTGCAAGAACTGTGAACGTTTGAAGGTTGGTCACCGGGAAGGGTGGTCAGGTAAAAGTCAATGATTCGAGAGTGTTACATGGTGCGGCGAACAAGGGAGGGAAGGGGTGGGACTCGGGCGTGCTGTTGAGTAGGCGCAAGAGCCAATATAAAGGAGCTGCCTGCGTTGCCTGGGGGAAATTAGCAAAATTGAAGCGATCGTGAAATGCCGCCACATGACCGGCATGACCAGGGTGGAGTCCCTGACCGGTGTTCTGCCGTCGCTAGCACTTCCAGGAAGGGTCTGAGCCGGTACACCGCCTGCCCCAAGTAGATGTCCACGATCTTCTTCACCTCTCGCTCTTCACGCTTCAACCAACTATTGGCCCGGAGTCTTTTGTGCGTGGCACTCGTGACGTGTTGATCTGAGCGCTTGGACATTGTAGCCATCGAGACGAGGCACTCAGAACTCACCGGTCATACCTGTCAACCCCATCCGTTACCATGGCACGTGGTGCTGCTTCTTCCGCCGTCAAGAACACCGGAGGTGGTGGGTTTTGGGGCTCCAAGTCCAAAGTGGTAGCGCAGCCTCCGCTTCCGCCTCCCGCTCCAAGATTCCCCTCGCCCGTCGCTGCTGGCAGTGGCCCTCAGGTCGACGCGACAACGGTGGCCAGTTTGCTGTGTGTCGTGGCCCTTCTAGGTGCTGCTTACGGAGGTATGCTACACGCCGTCTCTTCCTTCCTGCCCATGTGCCTCTATCCCATGTTAGTTCAAACAGCTGCTGACTGCCAACATAGCCTCGCTTCGCCTACTTCCCAAAGGCTCATCCAAAAAGACACGCGTTCTTTTCATCTGGCACTTATTCGATGCATTGATCCACTTCTTCTTCGAAGGTTCTTTTCTCTTCAACTGTTTTTTCATCTCCTATTCGCTCCCGACGTCTTTTAATGCCGCCGCTCGCCAGCATCCGCACATCCGGCTGCTCACTCCACCAGATGTCTACTGGCTCGGTAGCCAGAACAAGTTGTATGGAGCGAACTATGGCACTGGTCCCTTCAGTCGACTGTGGCAGGAGTACGCAAAAGCAGATCGTAGATGGGGAGGCGTAGATCTAGGGGTCGTGAGTCTGGAGGTGTTGACCGTGTTCGTTGGCACGCCGCTTGCATGTAAGTATTCAAATGTGAAGTGCGAACCGGACATCAGGTTGATGTGTGTGTGCATGGTTGTGGAAGAGGGACATTCGAGCAATTGCTAATAATGTGCGTACAGTGTGGATTTGTGAACTTCTCCGCCGCGAGGAAAGAAAAGGGGCGCTCAAGAGGTGGTTTTGGATGATTGTACTTGCTACAGCAGAATTATATGGAGGTAAGCTACCCCTTTTTGTGCGTTGGCCACCCCCTAAATCATATATACACATCGCATTGCTCCCTGCAACGTACTCAAAGTGTCTCTGGTTCCAAGGCATCGTGAGGCGAAGATGTGGGTCTTTTTCGACGTGTTCCAACAGCACACGGCTAGAAACCGGCCAGCTCATGTTGTGTGCAACAATATGCAGGGATGTGTGACGCTGAGCTGTCAATGTTGGTAATGAACTGTGCTGACACGTGGTTCACCGCTTTGTCTTAGGTTGGATGACATTTGCGCCCGAATGGTTCACAGGCAGCCCGAATCTGGACACAAGCAACTGGATGTACCTGTAAGTTTTACCCGTTCCTGACTTGTTTGTATATCATCATTCATAATTGTTTCTTCCTCTATCTCTGGAGTTTTGTCAGACTTCGGGTCCCTGCGTCAACGTGCTTAGGACCCACTTTTCACTCCACTCCACTTATCGTTGTTCTGCCCGCCCAACCTGCGTCCAGATTACCATCACTAAAGAATGATCTCTTCTAAACCGTTAATACTTACCACCCTCCACTGTTCTTTATACAAAGCAACGGTTACCTTTGTTTCTTTTCCTTGCCTTTCTCTTATTTTAGATTAAGTAGAACTGCGTACTAACTTCGCGTAGCTGGCTCTACCTCGTCTTTTTTAACGGTCTTTGGGTTGGGTTCCCACTATGGATCCTATACGAGGGGTATAGCGCTATAACATCAGCTATGAGTCACGCTGAAATGGTTGATCTTGTAAATTATCTAAAAAAGGAGAGTTGATGTGGACGCGTCTTGCTGCGCTGCAGCTAATTCTATACTAATTTTCTACAACATCTATAAAACTGCATATACTTATGCTTTTTTCTTTACTGTAGAGGGTTAAATTTAGTATTAAAATAAAGAACTATCTTTATATAATCTAACTTAAACTTTGCGTAAATTACTAGATAGTAAAATAAATAAAAAACAATAAAATAATAAAATAAGTAAAGTTTTTTTTAATACTTTTTATTATTTTAGTTTATTTTATTATTATAAATAGTTTTTACTTACTTATATTTTATTTATTTAAGCTTGCTCTTTAAGTATTTCTTAGTGCTTAGTAATAAATATAATAATTATTAAATAATAAATTAGAATTTTATTTTTTTAAAGTAAAAATATGTAATTTTTTAAATGAGTAATTTTTTATTTTTTATTTTTATTTTTTAAGTTAGAGTTAAGGTAATCCTACATACAGTAATAAGTAATAATAATAAATAAACTAAAATAATAAGTAATAACTAAAAAAACTTACAATTTTTACCTTTACTTAAAAAAGAGATTAGAGGGCACTCTTTAGCACTAACTAGTTTAAATTAAGATAGCTTAAAGCTAGTTCTAATTAGGGCTAGCGCTAAATACTAGATTTTTTTCTACTATAAAAGCCTTCTCTAATACTATAACTATTATTTATTATAATAATAAAAAATTTCTAAGTTTATAATAGTATAAAAATACTAAAAAAATAATAAAAAACTATAGAAGTGCCTGCTGCACTTTTATATATAAAAAACTTATTTTTTTTTACTTTTATGCTGCAGCTAATTTTATATAAAAAACTTAACTATTAAAACTTGAATTAAATCTATTAAAATAGTAATTTTTATTAAACTAAATTTTTATAATATTCCTCTCTACCTAGTGCTTACAATAACATACAACTAATTAATTAAAAAGAAATAACTTTACTTCTTTAACGTAAATAGATCTTTAAAAATAATAACTATTATAAAGAAACTTATTAGCAAAAGCTTTACTTTAGAGCTAATAAAAAACAAGCTACTTTATATATACTTATAAAGTTAGAAATAAGTAAAACACGCGCATAAAAATGCTATAAAAGAAAGTAAAAGAATAAAGTAAATAATTTAAAACTTTTATTTAAGCCTTAATTCTTTAAAATAAGCTTTTTAGTAAAAAGTAGAAATAAAAAAAGAGCTAAAGTAGGCGCAGAGAATTCTAGAAAATGCCTATTTTAATAAAAAACGTTAACTACTAAGGCAGATATAAATATAGCAAAGATATAAACACACTATATTAATAAACTAAAAGAGACTAAAAGTTAAGTAAAGAAAATACTAAGCTATTAAAAGTTAATGTTAATAAAAAGCAATATAATAATAGATTAGAAATAAGATAGCAAGATATTAATAAACTAAAAAAAACTAAAGGTTAAGTAAGAGAAACACTAGGCTATTAAAAGCTAATATTAATAAATAGTAATAAAATATAGTTAGAAAAAAGTTATAAACTATATAGTTATAAACTATATAGTTATAAACTATTACTTTGCCTGCGTAGCTTATACTTGTATAAGCTAGTATTATTAGTAATATAACTTAAAATTACTTACTAGGTAAAAAAGCTGCTAGTTATATTAATTTTTATAAATAGAAATAGGAAAAAAGAATTGCAATTTAAAAAAGAGTATTAAAGATAAAGTAAAAAGCATATAAGTAAGTTAAAACTGCAATTTTGAATAAAAGCTAGATTTAAACTAATAGCTTTTTTTAAAAAAATTTAAAAGAGTTTAAGTATTTGCCTACTATACTATTTTACTAACTTATTTATATACTTTTTACTTTATCTTTAATACTTTATTTATATATTACTTCCTTTTTTTTATATTTATAAAAGCGCTTATATTAGTAAGAAAAATTAAATAGAAAATACTAAACCATTTTTAAAAAAGCTAGTTTAAGCTATAGCTATAAAAATACTAAGTAAATAAGGTAAATAAAAAACTTATTTAAATTTAAGCTATTATTTTATAAAAAATACTTTTAGTATATAGTAATTTAAAACTGCTAGTATTTAAATTTATATATAGTAATAAAAAGTAAAATTATAATTTTTTTTTAAATTTAACTATATAAAGTAGGCAGGTATTAAAAGCTACTAGTAAATATAATTTAAAAAGTTAAATTTTTATTTTAAGTCAAAGTTTAAGTAATTTTATATATAGTAATAAGTTTATAGTAATAAAATAAACTAAAATAATAACTAATAACTAAAAAAAATAAGTAATTTTTACTTTTACTTAAAAGTAGAAATTAAAAAGCACTCTTTAGTACTAGTTTTAATTAAAGCTAGTACTAGAAACTAGATTTTTTTTAACTATAAAAGGTCTTTTTAATACTATAACTATTATTTGCTAAAATAAAAAAACTATAACTATTATTTATTTTAATAAAATAAAAAACTTTATTTTAAAACTTATAATTATACTACTATTTTTTATATATACGCTTAAGTATAAAACTTATAAAAAGTGCTTTTTAATTTCTACTTAACTTAGCTTTACTGCTTAATAAGCTTAGTAAAAGTAAAACTTATTTTACTCTTTTAATTATTACTTATTATTTTAGTTTATTTATTATTATTACTTATTACTTTACATAGAATTACTTTAACTTTAACTTAAAATAAATAAAACTTATAAAACATTTTTTAAGTAAGTTACTTAGAATTTTAGCACTTTACTTACATCTACTTAAAAACTATACTACTAAGAATACTACTTAATAATTATTAAATAATTATAAAAATAGCTAATAATACTATTTATATAATTACTATCTTTAATAGCAATTTTATATTTATTAAACTTATTTTTATAAGCAGTAAAAGCCTTTGTACTATACTTATTTTAATTTATAATAAATTATTTAAAATAAGAATTATAATATTCAACTTGCTAAAAAAAAAAAGTAAAGTAAAGTATTATAACTTTAACTTTAACTAAGAAAAATATTAAATATTTATATATAAAGCTAAAAGTAAATAGTATAAAAGTATATATATAAAAATAGTAAGCTTTATAAGCTTTGTAAAAATTATAAATATAGCTTATATATATAAGTAATAATAAAATAAAGTTATATTAAAAGCTTTATTTACTTTTTATATTTATTAAGTAGAGTATTTTAGTAAAAAGTAGTAATAAAAAGGTTAAAGTAAGTTAGCACTATCTTAGCAATTATATATATAAACTAAATAAATAATTTAATAGCAATGTTAACTACTTTAAGCTAAAAATAATTATAAAAATATTAAAAGTAAAAGTATAAAAATAAAAACTAAATATTAAAAAACTAAGTAAGACTAAAGAGCAAGTAAAAGTAAAATTAACTAAAATATATACGAGTAAAATATTAATGAACTAAAAAAAACTAAAAGTTAAGTAAAGAAAAACTAAAGTATTAAAAATAGTTAGTCTTTTTAGTAATTGCCTATTATTGTAGTAAACCTTTTATTATTAACTATTACTATATATAGAATTACCTTAACTTTAACTTAAAAAAATCAAAAATTAAAAACAGTAAAGTAATAGATTAAAATTTTAAGTTCTTTTAGTTATTACTTATTATTTTAGTTTATTTTATTACTATAAACCTACTACTATATATAGAATTACCTAGACTTTAACTCAAAAAAAATAAAAATAAAAATAAATTAAAAGTAAAGGCTAATTATAAATTATAATAAATTATAAACTATTATTTTACTTTTATTTTTATTTTTTATTTTTTTATTTTTTTATTTTTTAAGTTAGAGTTAAGGTAATTCTATATAACGTAATCTATTACTAAGACAGCTATATTACTAAGCTAGCTACTTTTGCTTAGCATAACTATCTTATCTTTTTTAACTTTAATTTTTATTATTATCTGTTAGTAAATTACTCTTAGGCTTGCTTAGCTCTAAATTAAAAGACACTTCTATAACTTTTTAATATATTATAGCGTAGTGCCTAAGCTCTTTATAGTTCTTATAGCGCTATATACTTAGTTAAGCTTTTTTAGTACTTTTACTACTTTAAGCTTTTTTCTTTAACTAAGCTGCGCTTAGTAATTTTAAAAGTACTAGTAAGGCTTTCTTACTATACTTTAATATTTTACTTTTTTAAATTTTCTTCTTTTTGCGTGCTTTGCGCTTAGTTATTTTTTTTAATTACTTTTTAAGCTTATAGATGTAGGCATCTTTAAGCGTGTTTTTATAAAGCATTTACTTAGCACTTTTTATAAGTATAGAAAAGCTTTTTTGCGCTGTAATAAATAACTAAGTAATTAAATTATATATAAGCTTTAACTAAAATCTAAATTTATATATATTACTTAGTATTTTAAACTACTATAGCTTATCTAGTTAAAGAAGTGCTAGAGGAGTCTAGTGTTGTACTTTAAAACATTCTAGAACTTTTAACAAGTTAAAGAAAACTAGCCTAGTTGCCTTAAAAGCTTTTTTATAGTTTTTTATTATAAATATATTAAAAAACGCGTTTTTAAATACTAATAAAAAGCTTTTTTTATTAATGTAAAAGACACGTTAACGTGCTAAGTTTTATACGCGCTAAGAGTACTTTTACTTTAATAGTAAAAAGTAAACTATGTTAAGTAGCTAAAAGATATATAATAAATAAAAAGGTATATAGACTGTTACAATCTTGTTCTTCTTATAGTAATTTTTTAAATTTTAGTTAAAGTAGCTCTTGTGCCTGTCTAAAATAAGTAACTTATATACTTTTACTTTTTAACTTTTTATATATGCGTTAAAGTGCTTTAACTACTTAAAACTAAGCTTATTATTTATTTAGCTATTTTTTAAAACTAAAAGCTTTTAATTGTCTAGTATATTTATTTTTTTATACTACGCAGAGATGTAAACGCAGCTTTTATAAATAATAAAAAGTAAAATTGTGTACTTTACAGCGTAGATGCTTTAAATAACTATAACTTACTTATAATTGCTTAGCTAAATAAGTTCTAGTTAAGTATACTTCTCTAAACTAGTAATAGCTTTTATTAACTTAATTACGCCTATCTAGAACTTACTTTTATTAAAGTTATATATATTGTTATTTTAAATGCTATACTTAGCCTTTACGTTAGCTATAAGCTTAAACTATTTACTTACAACTTAAAAATCTTTTTAAAGACTTCTCTAATAGTTCTTTGCTTAATTAAATGCTATCTTAAGCTTATTTAAATATAATATAAATTATTTAGCTTAGCACTTGCTTACTAGCTCTTTACTTTGTACTTTTAGCAGTTTATTTACTATATTTGCAACTTTATATAGCTTAGGTAAAAACTCTTATAAATTAAAGTTAAAGATATATTAAGTAATTGTATACTCTTTTGCTAAAAATAGCTTCTAGTAGTTAAGCATAGTTTAGAGTTAAAAGGTAATTCTATACAGTTAATTAAAGAGTTACTAGTGTTTAATATTAAAAGCTATAGCAGCGCGTTTTAAGCTTTTAAATTAACTAGTATTATAAGCTTAAAGAGCAAGTTTAATTCTCTCTTTTTATTTAGTAGAAATTATGTTGTTTTGTTAAGATATAACGCGTTAAATAAAAAAATAGCTATGCTAAGCAAAAGTAGCTAGCTTAGTAATATAGCTGTCTTAGTAATAGATTACGTTAATTAAAAATTACTTACTAAGTAAAACACCTAGCATATATATATTTATTAGTAAAGAAAAAATAAAAAAGCAACGCGTAAATAAAGTATAAAAAAAAGTAAAAAGGCATTTAGATAAGTTATAACTAAAAAAAAATTAAAACATTTTAGAAAGATATTTTAACATTTTATATTAATGTAAACTTATAAATACTTATTTTATTAGTATTTTTTTATTATAACTAATTGCTATAAATAAAATTACCTAAGTTTTTTTTTAATTAAAAGTTATAGTGTTTTCTACACTTAAGAAAACTAACAAAATAATTTAATAAAAAGTAAATAAAAATAAAAAAGTTTTAAAAAGAAGTTTGCTTTTAGCACTAAGCTAAAAATATAACACTTATGTCTTTTTAGTTATTACCTATTATTTTAGTATTTTTATTATTTTAAACTTATTGCTGTGTGTAGAATTACCTAAACTTTAACTTAAAAATAATAAATAAAAATACAATACTTAAAAAATTATTAAAATAAAAAAAATGCTAGCACTTATTTATAAAAAGAGTTTTTTATTAAATTTTTACTTATTATTAATAACTTAAAAATAACTTAAAGTTTTAATAATAGCATTTTTACACTTAGATATTTATATAAAAAATATTTACTTTTACTTTAGTTTTATTCTAGCATTAGCTAATTTAACTTAAAAATTCTTATTAGCTTACCTACTTTAGTACTTAGCAAACTATAAACTATTAAGGTCTTAACTTATTCATGTGCCTTTTGCTTTTTTTTTAATACTTTAATTACGCGTTGCTTTATTATTTTTTTCTTTTAACTATTAAACATTATGCTAGTAAGTTGCTTTTAAACATTAATTGCTAATTACACTAAGCTTATGCAGGTATTAGCTACTAAGCAAAGTACTTTATAGTAATACGTAGTGCTTTACAACAATAATTATTTCTTACTTGCTATTTATTACTATTTATTGCTTTTTATTACCTTTTATTGCCTTTTATTACCTTTTATTGCCTTTTATTACCTTTTATTGCCTTTTATTACCTTTTATTGCCTTTTATTACCTTTTATTGCTTTTTATTGCCTTTTATTGCCTTTTATTGCCTTTTATTGCCTTTTATTACTTAAACAATGTCTTTTATTATAAAATATAATTTCTAGCACCTTTTGCGCCTACTTTAGCTCTTTTTTTATTATTACTTACTACTAGAAAGTAGCTTATTCTTAAAGGGTAAA
Source organism: Periconia digitata (assembly GCA_948474695.1). Lineage (NCBI taxonomy): Eukaryota > Fungi > Ascomycota > Dothideomycetes > Pleosporales > Periconiaceae > Periconia > Periconia digitata. The sequence goes on along the minus strand of CAOQHR010000007.1, from coordinate 424,971 downwards.
AGCAGCTTATCTTTAATAGAGGTATTTAATTATGTCTTTAATTTTTACTTTTTCTCTAACGCTATCTAGGTGCGCAACACTTACTTACTTTCAGCTTTATTTATAAATATACAACACTTTATTCTTAGTTAAGTTTAAAGTAAAGTTGTTTTTAAGTTTTAGTCTGCTAATAAAGTCCTTTATAATAGTTATTATTTCTAAAGATAGTTGTGTTAAAGAAGTGTAGCTATTTTACTTAGCCCTTAGTTAGAACAGGCACTAAGTAAAGGGGGACATTAAAGAAGTCTAGTTAGATAGAAATAATTGCTATTTTAATAAAGTTAATAGAGTTAATAGCGTTAATAGAGTTAAAGTTAATAAATTTAATAAATACTTTTGTGTTAAATTAGCTGTAGCATAGAAATAGAGGAAATTCTGTATGTCTCTGTTAAGATTATGTTACGAACCTAAGAATGGGGATGCACAGGTTATGAAGGAAGGTAATTACAAGAACACTCACGGTCAGCAAACAGGACACTACGTATGAACCAATAGACTTCGCCACCCCGCACGTCACGTGGTCCCACGAGTCTTGGCGGAAAGTTGCTGTGGGACAAGTCACGTGTGTCCCACAGGGTCCTACGAGATCCCACGATATCCCATCTATGAAACCCTATGGGACATATGGGAACTATGGGACAAAATATGTATATAGTCAGTAGACAAGAAGACCTTATGGTTCTTGTATTCACTCTAAGTTACAACCCACTTCTTGGAAATACAATCTAGTTGTTACTTTATACTTCTACCTTTGTTACTTCAGTGTTACCCGCTAGTCATCCGCGAAACCCAACCAGAGTTCTCCAAGATCTCAACATTGTGAATACCCTTAAGATGTCTAGCTTCAGTACCACTGACCAGCCTACCCTTACTCCCGATATGGACAACGACACCCCTGTCAGCATCAAGACCAAACAACCTGACACCTACTATGGGGAACGTGTCAAGCTTGAGGAATGGATCCTGCAACTCGAGTTGCTTTTCAAGTTCAATGAAAAGATCGAGAACGACGACAAGGCCACCTACGCTGCGACTTTTATGCGAGGTGATGCCCATAAATGGATCGCGCCTCAGCTCACCAAATATCTGGACGACGATATCGAAGACGACGAAAACACCACTCTGTTCGAAAACTGGGGAGTGTTTAAGACCAAGCTCCGCCAGGTCTTCGGAATATCCAACGAGAAAAATAAGGCAGTGCGTGAAATTCAACGCGTCAAACAGTTCAAGTCTGCCGCCGACTATGCTGCGAAGTTCCAACACTACGCAGTCCAGACTGACTGGGATGACAACGCACTCATGGCACTGTATCGCCAAGGACTCAAACCCAAGGTCAAGGAAGAACTCATGAGGTCTGGTGTGGTTATGGACACACTAGAACGACTCTACGAGGAAACTATCCGCATTGACAATGACTTGTTTGAGTTAGCCGAAGAAATGAAAGGGATCCACGGTTATAAATCTGCCTACGGAAGGACTCAGGAAGCTGTTCGCTATTTTCCCCAGGGAAGAGGCCGCAGCGTCCCTGTTCGACCCAGGGTCAGATACACCGAGGAAATGGACTGGACACGTGACGTTAATGCAACGTTTCCATCCAAGGCTGGAGATAACAATGGAAGAAAGAAGTATGACAAGAAGAGCAAGGACCCTAAGGGGATAACCTGCTACGGATGTGGTAAAACCGGCCACATAGCTAGGAACTGTCGATCAAAGAACAAGGTCACACGATTTGTCAACGTAACGACCAAGTCTTCATGCCCCGGGGGGGATGAAGGCGAATCGGAATGGGAAATCCTAGAACCCACGCCGGGTGAAGGACGACTCATGGTGGATGACCCAGATTCGGAAAGCGGTCCCGAGCATCATGAAGATGCACCACCACCTAAGAAACGTCGAGCGGAACGGAACGCCCGACAAGCTGCTGCAAGAAGCAGGAATGATCGACGAGAGAAGCGACGTCTACGTCTGACACAGCAGTTCTGGGCTGAAAATCCTACGTCAAGGAACTATGCACCACCAGAAGCTAAACAGATGTACATTACGAAGAATCCACGGGGATTCGGATCAGACTCGGAAAAGGAGTACTTATCTCCTGAGGAACCCGATAGCCCGAGAGGATCCATCGAATACGATGATGACGAACTCGCTAAACAAATTGAAGAACTGGATCTGCCGAACGAAACAGCAGATGGTAATTGGAAAACGAATCAAACCAAAACAGAAGTCTTAGACCTATGGGGAGACAACTACGTACAACATGTCTCAGAACACTGGCAAGATTGTTGGAAGTACGAGGAGGACAGCAAGAAAACCAAGAAACCTGAACTGCCATCCATGCGTCAACCTATGTACGACGTTGACTCACGAAACCAGAATCATGGACGACTACATTTCAGTGCTTGCATGTACGACCTTTGCTGGACACACCAGTCAGACAAAGGTGCTTCCTATTATCCAAAAAACAATCTGCACAAAATCTGTGGATACAATTGGACGAAGTGTCACAACGACTTCTGTCCCATCCACCTGTTCGATAAGAGACTTAGTTCAAACTTTCCAGGCAAGACACCAAAGCAAACAGTGGATATGCAGATCGCAATAAACCGACAATGCATCGGAGATAACACATGGCAAACCTGCTTATGCGATGATTGCGAACGCCACTATGACGCTAAATGCGCCAACGGATTCAAACCAGTTCATTCTTTTTTAGGGACACGCCTAGCACCAGGAATACATACAGAACCGTATGTTCAACGAACTCAGAGAAACTAGTTAGGCTATCGGTTGAGCTTAACGGACACCATTTCAGAGCACTACTCGATACCGGTTCTTCAGTCAATCTCGTGTCAAGCCACGTGGTTAAGAAAGCGGGACTTTCTACTCGAGGAAAACATGAGCAGTACGGTATTCGAGCAGTCACCGGGGAGCGCTTACCCAATGAAACTTGGGTCGATAAGGAAACTAACCCAACGTTTATGGAAATTGGTGGACACCGGGAAGAGATCATCCTAGACGTTTTGAAGATGGCCACCTTCGACGTCGTACTAGGACTCCCCTGGTTACGAAAGCATAATCCAGTGACGGATTGGTCCAAAGGGACACTTTCGTTTGCGAACTGCAAATGTGCACGCAGTTCAAAGCCTACGCACCGCGCGCCGCGAGTGGTAGATGAGAGGAGCGTTAACGCAACAACGCCATCGCCTAAGATACGCCCAGAGAGAGCGGTCGACTCCTTAGACACTGGTTGGGTACCAGGTCACGAGAAGAGAGTTAAGGAGACCAGCACAACTCCTGAAGTCCCTGTACAGTATCGGAAGTACAAAGCACTATTCGAGGACTTAGAACCTGAGCTTGAATTACCTAAGCATCAGCCCTGGGATTGCGAAATAATCCTCAAGGATGAATCGAAACTGCCGATTGACCCATTGCGCCCGAAATCCGAATCGGAGCTAGCAGCTATACGAGATTACATCAAAGAACGACTGGCTAAACGACATATCCGAGAATCGGAGTCGCCAGTAGCACACGAGACCCTCTTTGTAAATAAAAAGAATGGGAAACTACGAATGTGTGTAGACTTCCGCAAGACCAACGACAACACGGTAAAGAATAGGTATCCATTACCTAATATTGAAGAATTACAACATCGACTTGCGAAGGCCAAAATCTTCACAGCTCTGGACCTTAGAGACGGGTACCATCTGGTACGAATGAAGAAAGGCGAAGAATGGAAAACCGCATTCCGCACTCGTTATGGACATTACGAATATACGGTTATGCCTTTTGGACTCACCAATGCACCAGCAACGTTTCAGGCACTTGTGAACAACGTCCTTAGAGATCAACTAGACATTACCGTCATAGCGTACCTAGATGACATTCTAGTGTTCTCAGAGAACGAACACGAACACCAGAAACATGTGCATTGGGTGCTCCAAAAGTTACAAGAAGCAAACCTACGAGTACGACCAGAGAAATGCGAGTTTCACGCGAAACAAGTCAAGTTCCTAGGATTTGTTATCCGGGAAGGAGAAATCGAGCAAGACCCAGAGAAAGTCAAAGTTGTCAAAGAATGGCCCACACCAAAGAACATCAAAGAAGTACAATCGTTCATGGGATTCTGCAACTTCAACAGAAGATTTATCCAGGACTTCTCTAGGATCTCGATTCCACTCACACGACTTACGAGGAAGGAGGAAACCTTCCGCTGGAACGAAGAAGAAGACGACGCATTCCGGAAACTTCGGGAAGCATGCGCTTCTGCTCCAGTACTAATCATGTTCCAATCAGGAAAACCAATGAGAATGGAGACCGACGCTTCGGATCTCGCATTAGGAGCATGCATCACACAAGAAAAAGATGGAAAATGGCACCCTATTGCTTACTACTCAAGAAAGTTCACGTCAACGGAAGAACGCTACGATGTCTATGATAAAGAATTAATGGCTATTGTCGATTCAATTCAGCATTGGAGAATTTACTGCGAAAGTTGTTCTGAACTATCAATTTTCACGGACCACAAGAACCTTGTCACCTTCACGACCACAAAGGACCTTAATCGACGACAAGTCCGATGGGCCGAGAAATTAGGACAATACCAGTTCAAGATCATACACACTCCAGGAAAAGATAACGGAAGAGCTGACGCTCTCAGCCGACGAACGGACATCGCAGGCGAGAAAACGGAAGTACGACAAGCGATACTTAAGACAAACCAGGACGGAACCATAGGACCAAGTCATTTCCAGGAAGTCAATGTTACCATGCAAATTACCAACGATGTACCAGAAGAATGGCAAGAACGCATCATACGCCAACATCACGACGACCCACTATACGGACATCCAGGAATTAAACGAACCATGGAACATATACGAAGAAACTACGACTTCACGAACATGAAAGAGAAAGTCACACAGTACATTCAGGCTTGCAACGAATGTAAGAAGAATAAACATGATACACACGCAAAGTACGGAAAAATGCAACCAATTCCGGTGCCTACGACACCATGGGAAGATATTGCTATGGACTTCGTAACAGGATTCCCTGCATCACAGGACCCTGTCACAAGAGTGTGGTACAATTCGATACTTGTGATCGTGGATAGATTCACTAAGTACGCACTTATGATTCCATTCCATAAGAACTACTCAGCCGAGCAGTTAGGACATATTATCCTAGATAAGTTAGTACGAAACTACGGGATACCAAAGACAATCATCAGCGACAGAGACAAGCTCTTTACCTCCAATTACTGGACGACACTGATGGCAACAATCGGAACGAAACGAAAGCTATCAACAGCTTACCATCCGGAAACAGACGGACAAACAGAACGTACGAATCAAACCATGATTACGTACCTACGGCTATACAGCAACCAGAACCAGGACAACTGGATTTCCTTATTGCCTATGGCACAGTTGGTATACAACAACAAGTTATCAGAAACAACAGGCGAAACACCATACTTCGCAAACCACGGAAGACATCCAAATCTCTTTGAAAAAACATTTCCAACAATAAAAACACAGAAAGCGTTAGAAAACGCAGAACAATACAAGGAGACATACAAAAAACTGGAAGAAAACATGCGAAAAGCACAACAACAATCAATCTCATATGTTAACAAGAAAAGAAAAATGGCACCTCAGCTAAAAAGGGGGGATAGAGTATATTTGCGAACAAAAAATCTTCGGACAAAACGACCAAGCAAAAAGTTGGACCACGTCAAAGTCGGACCATTTTTAATTGATGCTGTTGTCAGCCCAGTTAACTACCGACTCCAACTCCCAGAAGATGCAAAAATACACCCAGTGTTCCACATAGCGCTGCTGGAACCTGCGAACCCCGGAACGCCACTACAAAATACATTCCACTACGAAACAGAAGAAGAAAACGAATTCGAAGTCGAAAGAATACTACAATGCAAGTTAGACCGCGGAAGGAAAGAATATTTGGTAAAATGGAAGGGATACCCACACGAGGACAACAGTTGGGAACCAGAGGCACACCTGGCGAACTGTCAGCAAAAAATCAAACAATACAACAGGAAAAGGAGACCGCCGCTGATCCAGAACAACTAACCTCAAGAAGCCAGTACGGCCTCGTCAAATAACGGATCACCCTCCAAAACAGAGGGCATGTACGAACTCCAGTCCAGAGCCAGGGTACCAGGCATCAACCCATCCTCAAGGTTGCCCACGTCCTTGTTGAGTCCTTCCAACGCCTCAAGAGCTTCAATTTCTTCAACGAATTTTCCTGAGTCATCCATCAGTTGCTGCTCACGACGCTTAAGTCTTTTCTTCTGTTTACGAAGACGGTCCTTCTTCGCTCGCGCCGCAACCAGGGCCTCCAACGCTGCTGCCTCGGCTGCGTCCGCTTCTGACTCCTGTTGCTCGAGACGCAACAGTTCCCGGTCCAGTTTTTCGAAGTTGGGAGGCGGAACCTCCACAGGAACACACGACGTTACGCCATTGCGATAGCAATTCCCACACTCCTTCTTCAAAGAAGACATGCGACACTCCAAACCCTTTTTCGAACAATATTGACAAGATACCATGGCGATTTGTCCAACAGCGTTTATCCGATCCCCAGTGGCGTGACGATGAGCGGTGCTTTTGGAAACCATGAGGTCAGTTCATGAGGACAAGAACTTGGAAGAAGGGGGTAGTGTTACGAACCTAAGAATGGGGATGCACAGGTTATGAAGGAAGGTAATTACAAGAACACTCACGGTCAGCAAACAGGACACTACGTATGAACCAATAGACTTCGCCACCCCGCACGTCACGTGGTCCCACGAGTCTTGGCGGAAAGTTGCTGTGGGACAAGTCACGTGTGTCCCACAGGGTCCTACGAGATCCCACGATATCCCATCTATGAAACCCTATGGGACATATGGGAACTATGGGACAAAATATGTATATAGTCAGTAGACAAGAAGACCTTATGGTTCTTGTATTCACTCTAAGTTACAACCCACTTCTTGGAAATACAATCTAGTTGTTACTTTATACTTCTACCTTTGTTACTTCAGTGTTACCCGCTAGTCATCCGCGAAACCCAACCAGAGTTCTCCAAGATCTCAACAGATTACAACACAGACACCTTAGGTGTTAAGAACAAGCTTCTTATAATACTAAAGTAAATTACTCTTACTTACTATAAGTGTCTTAGAAATTATAGGGCTACGCCGCATTAGCTATTACGTAATAAGGGACTACGTAATATAATTAGTAATTAGCTTAATTAGTAGTACTAATTAGACTAATTAAGGTAATTAACTATCTTAACCTTATATATATAATTAGTAGACAAGAAGCCCTTATAGCTTTTTATATTTACTTTAAGTTACAACCTACTTTTTAGAAATACAATCTAGTTATTACTTTATACTTTTACTTTTATTACTTTAGTATTACCTGCTAGTTATTTACAAAACCTAACTAGAGTTCTTTAAGATCTTAACATTGTAAATACCTTTAAGATATTTAGCTTTAGTAACACTAACTAGCCTACCCTTACTTTAAACATAGATTATAAGGAAGAGCAGGACGCCCCTATTAATGTTAAAGTTAAACAACCTAACACCTACTATAAGAAACGCGTTAAACTTAAAGAATAAATTCTATAGTTAGAACTTCTATTTAAATTTAATACTAAGATTAATAAAGTTAACTATAGTACTTATGCTGCTACCTTTATGCAAGGCAACGCTTATAAATAGATTGCTTTTTAACTTATAAAGTACCTAGACAGCAACAATATAAAAAAAGACGTTATCTAGTTTTTTAAAAATTAAATTACCTTTAAAACTAAACTCTAATAAGTTTTTAAAGTATTTAATAAAAAGAACAAGGTAGTGCGCGAACTTTAACAACTTAAATAATATAAGTTTACTACTAACTACGCTGCTAAATTTTAGTACTATACTATATAAACTACCTAAAATAATAACGTGCTTATAGAATATTACTAGCAGAAACTTAAACTAAGAGTCTTAAAAGAACTTATAAGGTTTAAAAGAAGTATTACTATAATTAATTAACTTTATAAAGAAACTATTAGAATTAATAATAACCTTTTTAAGCTAGCTAAAAAGATAAAAAAAATCTATAAAAACTAGTTAGCTTATAGAAGGCTCTAGAAGGCCGTGCGCTACTTTCTACTAAAAAAAAGTTATAGTGTTTCTATCTAACTTGCTAGAAGGCACCTAGATAAAATAAATTAAACACAAGACGTTAATGCTACATTTTTATCTAAAGCTAAAAATAATAATAAAAAAAAGTATAATAAGAAGAGCAAGGACCCTAAAGAGATTACCTGCTATAGATGTAGTAAAACTAGCTATATAGCTAGAAACTATTAATTAAAAAATAAAGTTACATAATTTATTAATGTAACAACTAAGTCTTTACACTCTAGAGAAAATAAAGGTAAATTAAAATAGAAAATTTTAAAACCTACGCTAGGTAAAAAACAACTTATAGTAAATAACTTAAATTTAAAAAGCAGTTCTAAGTATTACAAAAATGCACTACTACCTAAAAAATATTAAGTAGAATAGAACGCCTAATAAGCTACTGTAAAAAGCAGAAATAATTAATAAAAAAAGTAATAACTATATTTAATATAATAGTTTTAAGCTAAAAATTTTACGTTAAAGACCTACGCACCCTTAGAAGCTAAACAGATGTATATTATAAAAAATCTATAAGGATTTAAATTAAACTTAGAGAAAGAATTCCTGTCTCTAGAAGAACTAAATAGCTTAAAAGAATCTATTAAATACAATAATAATAAATTTACTAAATAAATTAAAGAACTAGATCTGCTAAACAGAACAGCAGATAGTAATTAGAAAAAGAACTAACTTAAAAAGAAAGTTTTAAACTTATAAAGAGACAACTATATATAACATGTCTTAAAATATTAGTAAAATTATTAAAAGTATAAGAAAAATAGTAAAAAAACTAAAAAACTTAAACTGCTATCTATGCGTTAACTAATGTATAACGTTAACTTATAAAACTAAAATTATAAATAGCTATACTTTAGCGCTTATATATACAACCTTTACTAAATATATAAGTTAGATAAAAACGCCTTCTACTATTTAAAAGACAATTTGCGTAAAATTTATAGATATAATTAAATAAAGTGCTATAACAACTTTTATTCTATCTACCTATTTAATAAAAGACTTAGTTTAAACTTTCTAGGCAAGACACTAAAGCAAATAGTAAATATATAGATTGTAATAAACTAATAATACATTAAAGATAACACATAGCAAACTTGCTTATATAATAACTATAAACGCTACTACAATGCTAAGTATGCTAATAGATTTAAACTAGTTTATTTTTTTTTAAGAACACGCCTAGTACTAGAAATATATACAAAACTATATATTTAATAAACGTAGAAAAACTAGTTAAGCTATTAGTTAAGCTTAACAGATACTATTTTAGGGCACTACTTAATACTAGCTCTTTAGTTAATCTTATGTTAAGCTACGTAGTTAAGAAAGCAGGACTTTTTACTTAAAAAAAACATAACTAGTACAGCATTTAAGCAGTTACTAGAAAGCGCTTATCTAATAAAACTTAAATTAATAAGAAAACTAACCTAACGTTTATAGAAATTAGTAAATACTAGAAAGAGATTATTCTAGACATTTTAAAAATAGCTACTTTTAATGTTGTATTAGAACTCTCTTAGTTACAAAAGCATAATCTAGTAACAAATTAGTTTAAAGAAACACTTTTATTTATAAACTATAAATATATATATAGTTTAAAGCCTACGCACTGTGCACTGCAAGTAGTAAATAAGAAAAGTATTAACGTAATAATGCTATTACTTAAAACACGCTTAAAAAAAGCAGTTAACTTCTTAAATACTAGCTAAGTACTAGGTTATAAAAAAAAAGTTAAGAAGACTAGCATAACTTTTAAAGTTTTTATATAGTATTAAAAGTATAAAGCACTATTTAAGAACTTAGAACCTAAGCTTAAATTACTTAAGCATTAGCTTTAAAATTGCAAAATAATCTTTAAGAATAAATTAAAACTGCTAGTTAACTTATTACGCTTAAAATTTAAATTAGAGCTAGCAGCTATACAAGAATACATTAAAAAAAGACTAGCTAAACAATATATTTAACTATTAGAGTTACTAGTAGCACACAAAACCCTTTTTATAAAAAAAAAACAAAAAACTATAAACGTGCATAGAATTCTGCAAGACTAATAATAATATAGTAAAAAATAAGTATTTACTACTTAATATTAAAGAATTATAATATTAACTTGTAAAGGCTAAGATCTTTACAGCTTTAAACCTTAGAGATAAGTACTACTTAGTAAGAATAAAGAAAGGTAAAAAATAAAAAACAGCATTTTATACTTACTACAAATATTATAAGTATATAGTTATACTTTTTAAACTTACTAATGCACTAGCAACGTTTTAGGCACTTATAAATAACGTCTTTAAAAAGCAACTAAATATTATAGTTATAGCGTACCTAAATAACATTCTAGTGTTTTTAAAAAATAAAGATAAACACTAGAAACATGTGCATTAAGTACTTTAAAAGTTGTAAAAAGCAAACTTATAAGTATAACTAAAGAAATGTAAGTTTTATGCAAAACAAGTTAAGTTTCTAAGATTTATTATTTAAGAAGGAAAAATTAAGTAAGATTTAAAAAAAGTTTAAGTTGTTAAAGAATAGCCTATACTAAAAAATATTAAAAAAGTATAATTATTTATAAAATTCTATAACTTTAATAAAAGATTTATTAAAAACTTCTTTAAGATCTTAATTCTGCTTACGCAACTTATAAGAAAGAAAAAAACCTTTTATTAGAACAAAGAAAAAGATAATACATTTTAAAAGCTTTAAGAAGTATGCACTTCTACTCTAGTATTAATTATATTTTCATTAAAAAAACTAATAAAAATAGAGACTAACGCTTTAGACCTTGCATTAGGAGCATGCATTACATAAGAAAAAAATAAAAAATAGCATCTTATTACCTACTACTTAAGAAAGTTTACGTTAATAGAAGAACGCTATAATATCTACAACAAAGAACTAATAGCTATTATTAATTTAATTTAGTACTAAAAAATTTACTATAAAAGCTGTTTAGAACTATTAATCTTTACAAACTATAAGAACCTTGTTATTTTTACAACTACAAAGAATCTTAATAGATAATAAGTTTAGTAGGCTAAAAAGCTAGGACAATATTAATTTAAGATTATACATACTCTAGAAAAGAATAACAGAAAAGCTAACGCTTTTAGCTAACAAACAGATATTACAAGAGAAAAAACAAAAGTACAACAGGCAATACTTTAAAAAAACTAAGACAAAACTATAAAACTAAGCTACTTTTAAAAAGTTAATTTTACTATGCAAATTACTAATAATATACTAAAAAAATAGTAAAAATAAATAATACAACAACATTACAACAACCTGCTATACAGACATCTAGAAATTAAACAAACTATAGAATATATACAAAGAAACTACAACTTTATAAACATAAAAGAGAAAGTTATACAGTATATTTAAGCTTATAATAAATATAAAAAAATAACTATAATACACACGCAAAGTATAGAAAAATATAACTAATTTTAGTACCTACAGCACTATAGAAAGATATTACTATAGACTTTATAATAAAATTCTTTATATTATAAAACTCTGTTACAAGAGTGTAGTACAATTTAATACTTATAATTATAAATAAATTTACTAAGTACGCACTTATAATTCTATTTTATAAAAACTACTCTGCTAAGCAGTTAAAATATATTATTTTAAATAAGTTAGTATAAAACTATAAAATACTAAAAATAATTATTAGCAACAGAGATAAGCTCTTTACATCTAATTACTAGACAACACTAATAGCAATAATTAAAACAAAATAGAAGCTATTAACAGCTTACTATCTAAAAACAAATAAATAAATAAAATATATAAATTAGACTATAATTACGTACCTACAGCTATACAGCAACTAAAACTAGAATAACTAAATTTTCTTACTACTTATAGCACAGTTAGTATATAATAATAAGTTATTAAAAATAATAGGCAAAACACTATACTTTGTAAACTATAGAAGATATCTAAATCTCTTTAAAAGAACTTTACTAACAATAAAAACATAAAAAGTGTTAAAAAACACAAAATAATATAAAAAAATATATAAAAAGCTAAAAGAAAACATGCAAAAAGCACAACAACAATCTATTTTATTTATTAATAAAAAAAGAAAAATAGCACCTTAGCTAAAAAAAAAGGAATAAAGTATATTTGCAAATAAAAAATCTTAGGATAAAATAACTAAGTAAAAAGTTAAATTATATTAAAGTTAGACTATTTTTAATTAACGCTGCTATTAGCTTAGTTAACTACTAACTCTAACTCTTAAAAGATGCAAAGATACACCTAGTGTTTTATATATTATTATTAAAACTAGCAGACCCTAAAACGCCTTTACAAAATACATTCTACTATAAAACAGAAGAGGATAATAAATATAAAGTTAAGAAAATACTGCGCTATTAATTAGTTAATAATTAAAAAAAATACCTAGTTAAATAAAAGGAATACTTACACTTAGAGAACAGCTAGAAACTTAAGGCCTATCTTAGAAACTGCTGCTAGAAGGTGTAATAGTATAAGTTAAAATAATAAACTTAAAAGCCTTTTAGAAATTGTTAAATAAACCCTTAAAAGCACTCTACGTACTAGAACCTAAAGTAAGGCTAAAACTATTAGTAGAAAAGTTTATAAATAATAGCTTCTGTGCTTTTAACTTTTTAAGATTTTTTTTTTATAGCAATAGCCTCCTCTGCGTAATAATTAAGGAGATTTATTTACTACTATAATTACTCTTTACGCGCCTGCGCAATATAAAGGTTTTTTATAGCTTTTTTTTACGTACACATAGCTGCTTTTTATTTTTTTTATATTTTTTTTATTTGCGCAACAAGCTTTTTTTTTTAAAGGCTAACTTTTTAAACTTAGACTTAGTAACCTGCACGTTGCAACGCTAGCTGCAATAAACGCATTTACTATATTTTTTAAAATGCACGTAGACTTTGCAGACCTAGCTATGTTTCTTATATATTAAATATTTTTTAACTATAACTTTGCTAAAAGATTTTACAAATTTAAATAAATAGTAATAATATTTAGTACTAGAAGGTTGTAAGAGTTTAGGCATAGTAAGAAACTAAATAAAAAAAGTAGAGCCTTGCGTTATTGAATAAGCCTTAGGGATAAGACTAGGCTAAAAAAGAAAAAATAATGTTAAAATTATAATATAAACTCCTTAGGTGTTAGAAGCAAGCTTTTTATAATACTAAGGTAAATTACCTTTACTTACTATAAGTGTCTTAAAAATTACAGAGCTACGCTGCATTAGCTATTATATAATAAGAAATTATATAATATAATTAGTAATTAGCTTAATTAGTAGTACTAATTAGACTAATTAAAGTAATTAACTATCTTAACTATATGTATATAATTAGTAGGCAAGAAGCCCTTATAGCTTCTTATATTTACTTTAAGTTATAACCTACTTTTTAGAAATATAATCTAGTTGTTACTTTATACTTCTACCTTTATTACTTTAGTATTACTTACTAGTTATCTGCAAAACTTAACTAGAGATCTCTAAGACTTTAACAACTAGAAACATATGCATTAGGTACTCTAAAAGTTGTAAAAAGTAAACTTATAAGTATAACTAGAAAAATATAAGTTTTATGCAAAACAAGTTAAATTTTTAGAATTTGTTATTTAAGAAGGAGAAATTAAGCAGGACCTAGAGAAAGTTAAAGTTGTTAAAGAATAGCCTACGCTAAAAAATATTAAAAAAGTATAGTTATTTATAAAATTCTGCAACTTTAACTAAAGATTTATATAGAACTTTTCTAAAATTTTAATTTTACTTACATAACTTACAAGGAAGGAAGAAACTTTCTGCTAAAATAAAGAAAAAAATAATATATTTTAAAAACTTTAGAAAGCATGCGCTTCTGCTTTAGTACTAATTATATTTTAGTTAAAAAAACTAATAAAAATAAAAACTAATGCTTTAAATCTCGCATTAGGAGCATGCATTATATAGAAAAAAGATAGAAAATAGCACCCTATTACTTACTACTTTAAAAAGTTTATATTAATAGAAGAACGCTACAACGTCTACAACAAAAAATTAATAGTAATTATTAATTTAATTTAACACTAGAGAATCTACTATAAAAGTTGTTTAGAACTATTAATTTTTATAAACTATAAGAATCTTATTACCTTTACAACTACAAAGGACCTTAACTAATAATAGGTTTAATAGGCTAAAAAATTAAGACAGTACTAGTTTAAGATAATCTATACTTTAAAAAAAGATAATAGAAAGGCTAACGCGCTTAGCTAATAGACAGACATTATAGGTAAAAAAACAAAAGTATAATAGGCAATACTTTAAGAAAACTAAGATAAAACTATAGAACTAGGCTATTTCTAAGAAGTTAATATTACTATATAAATTACTAACAATATACTAAAAGAATAGCAGAAACAGATAATACAACAACATTATAACAATCTGCTATACAGATATTTAAAAATTAAATAAACTATAAAATATATATAAAGAAACTACAACTTTATAAATATAAGAGAAAAAGTTACGCAGTATATTTAGGCTTACAATAAATATAAGAAAAACAAATATAATATATACGCAAAGTATAGAAAAATGTAACTAATCTTAGTGCCTACAGCACTATAAGAAGACATTACTATAGACTTTATAATAAAAATTTTTATATTATAAAACCCTGTTACAAGAGTGTAGTATAATTTAATACTTATAATTATAAATAGATTTACTAAGTACGCACTTATAATTCTATTTTATAAAAACTACTCTGCTAAGCAGTTAAAATATATTATTTTAAATAAGTTAGTATAAAACTATAAAATACTAAAAATAATTATTAGCAACAGAGATAAGCTCTTTACATCTAATTACTAGACAACACTAATAGCAACAATTAGAATAAAATAAAAGCTATTAACAGCTTACTATTTAAAAACAGACAGATAAACAAAACGTATAAATTAAACTATAATTACGTACCTACAGCTATACAGCAATTAAAACTAGAATAACTAAATTTTTTTATTACTAATAGTATAGTTAATATATAATAACAAGTTATTAGAAACAACAGGCAAAACACTATACTTTATAAACTATAAAAAACATCTAAATCTCTTTAAAAGAACATTTCTAACAATAAAAACACAAAAAGCATTAGAGAATATAAAACAATATAAGGAAATATATAAAAAACTAAAAGAAAATATGCAAAAGGCACAACAACAGATAATCTTATATATTAATAAGAAAAGAAAAATAGCACCTTAGCTAAAAAAGGGGGATAGAGTATATTTATAAATAAAAAATCTTTAGATAAAATAACTAAGCAAAAAGTTAAATTACGTTAAAGTTAGACTATTTTTAATTAACACTGCTATTAGCCTAGTTAACTATTAACTCTAACTTTTAAAAAATGTAAAGATACACCTAGTGTTCTATATATTATTATTAGAACTAGCAAATTCTAAAACACTACTATAAAATACATTCTACTATAAAGTAGAAGAAAAAAATAAATATAAAGTTAAAAAGATACTACGCTATTAATTAGTTAATAATTAAGAAGAATACTTAGTTAAATAGAAGGGATACTTACACTTAGAGAATAGTTAGAAACCTAGAGCCTATTTTAAGAACTACTACTAGAAGTTACAACAGTATAAGTTAGAATAATAAACTTAAAAGCTTTTTAGAAATTATTAAGTAAACTCTTAAAGGCACTTTATATACTAGAAGCTAAAGCAAGACTAAAACTATTATTAAAAAGGTCTGCAGACAATAACTCCTATACTTTTAACTTTTTAAAATTTTTTTTTTCTATAGTAATAGCTTTCTTTGCGTAATAATTAAAAAGATCTATTTACTACTATAATTATTCTTTACGCGCCTGCGCAACATAAAAGTTTTTTATAGCTTTCTTTTATATACGCATAGCTACTTTCTACTTTTTTTATATTTTTTTTATTTATGTAACAAGCTTCTCTTTTTTAAAAGCTAACTTTTTAAACTTAGACTTAGTAACCTGCATATTGTAACGCTAGCTGTAATAAACGCATTTACTATATTTTTTAAAATATATATAAACTTTATAGACTTAGCTGTGTTTCTTGCATGTTAAACATTTCTTAACTATAACTTTACTAAAAAATTCTATAAATTTAAATAAATAGTAATAACGTTTAGTACTAAAAAGTTGTAGAAGTTTAGGCATAGTAGGAAACTAGACTAAAAAAAGGGTAGAGCCTTGCGTTATTAAATAAGCCTTAGGGACAAGACTAGGCTAAAAGAAAAGGAATAATGTTAAGATTATAACACAGACACTTTAGGTATTAAAAATAAGCTTTTTATAATACTAAGGTAAATTACTCTTACTTACTATAAGTATTTTAGAAATTACAGGGCTACGCTGCATTAGCTATTACGTAATAAGAGACTATATAATATAATTAGTAATTAGCTTAATTAGTAGTACTAATTAGACTAATTAAAGTAATTAACTATCTTAACCTTATATATATAATTAGTAGACAAGAAGCCTTTATAGCTTCTTATATTTACTTTAAGTTATAACCTACTTTTTAAAAATATAATCTAGTTATTACTTTATACTTTTACCTCTGTTACTTTAGTGTTACCTGCTAGTTATTTGCAAAACCTAACTAGAGTTCTCTAAGATCTTAACAGTCTCTTATATATAAGAGTGCAGCAGGCACTAGCATCTTAGGTTTTTATCTTTTTAGTATTTTTATATTATTATAGACTATAAATTTTTTTATAGTTTAGACAAGTAATATCTGTAGTTTTAGTTACTGTTCTAGCTATAGTTTAGAGATAACTCTTATAGTAGAAAAAATCTAGTTTTTAGCGCTAGCTCTAATTAGGACTAGCTTTAAGCTATCCTAATTTAGACTAGTATTAAGAAGTGCTCCTTAATCCCTCTTTTAAGTAAAGGCAAAAATTGCTTAGTTTTTTTAGTTATTGCTTGTTTTTTTAGCAAATTTCTTGTTGCAAACTATTGCTGTGTGTAGGATTACTTTAACTCTAACTTAAAAAAATAAAATAAATAAAATAAATAAACTATTAATATAGCTACTAAGCTTATAAATATAAAGTACTTTAAATTTATATATAAAAATAAAAATAAAAGTAGATAAGTAATACTTTTTAAAAAACTTATTTAGCGCGTAGAGCGCGCGTAAAGTAAGTATATATATAAACTTTTTTTTTACTTAAGTATTTTAAGTTATTAATCAAAAAAAAGTAATAAAGCTAAAAAGATTAATATAAGCTAAAAAAGTATTACTAATTATACGTAAAAATAAAAAATAAAAACATGATTATTACGTAAAGACAAAAGTTAAATAAAAAACTTTAACTTAAAATAAAAAAACAAATAAATAAAGTTAAAAAAAGCTAAGTGTAAATAAAAAACTTATTAAGTTAGTAATTAATATTACTTTACTACTAATAGCTATAACTGCTAGTAGTTTAGTTAATTAATAAAAAAAACTAATATTTTTTTAAGTAAAATTAAATTAAACCTAAGTATTATAAAAAAGGTAAAAGGCATATAAATAAGTTATAACTTAAAATGACTTAAACTTTACTTTAAAAAATAATAATAAAAACTGATTTAATTTTAGTAATAAAAAGTAAGTAAAAAGAGTATTTTTTTAATACTTTCACTATATAATTTATATATTATACTAAAATAATTATCTTTGTAGTAATTACTTATAATTTTAGTATTTTCTTTACTACAACTTATTACTATATATAAAATTACTTAAACTCTAACTTAAAAAAATAAAATAAAAATACTTAACTAAAGTCTTAACTTACTTATATACTTTTTGCTTTTTTTTAATATTTTTTTTAATATTTTTTTTCATCTTTTAAGTTAGAGTTTAAGTAATTCTATATACAGTAATAAGTTTAAAATAATAAAAATACTACTTCTTTTTTTAATTACATTTTTTTTATCTATTTATATAATAATCTTTATTTAGCTATTTTTATCTAGTAAGTAGTTATTAAACTACTTAAACTAATTATACTATGCTTGCGTAAGTACTAGCTACTTAAGTTAAAGTTAAAGTAATTTTATATATAGTAGTAATTTAGAATAAAATATTTATTAAAATAATAAGTAATTACTAGAAAAAAAGTAATTTTTACTTTTACTTAAAAAATCAATTAAGAAGCACTTTTTAGCACTAGTTTAAATTAAAATAGCTTAAAGCTTATCTTAGTTAAGTACTAGCTCATAATAATAATTATATTTTTCTTTTTATTTATTACTATTTATTATTTACTATTTACTATTTACTATTTTTTTATTACTTTTACTATTTACTATTTTAGTTTTTACTTACTTTTTAGTTTTTTTTAGTTTATTAGTATTATGCTAGTTTTCATTTTACTTTACTTACTTTTTAGTTTTACTTATTTTTTTTAATATTTAGTTTTAGTACTTTTACTTTTACTTTTACTTTTTATTACTTTTTTAACTTTTTTATAATTATTTTTAACTTAAAGTAGTTAATATTACTATTAAATTACTTATTTAGTTCATATATATAATTACTAAAATAGTACTAACTTAGCTTAAATATTATATTACTTTTTTCACTTTTTTATAAATATTTTTAACTTAAAGTAGTTAATATTACTATTAAATTACTTATTTAGTTTATATATATAATTACTAAAATAGTACTAACTTAGCTTAAATATTTTATTACTACTTTTTACTTTATTTTTTTAGGTATTGCTTATTTTTTAGTTTATTTTATTACTATAAACCTATTGCTGTGTATAGAATTACTTGAACTTTAACTTAAAATTAATAAACTACTTTTTACTAAAATACTTTATTTAATAAATATACTTTATAACTTCTATTTAATTAGCTTAGTAAAGGTAGAATATATTTTATTCTTTTAGTTACTACTAATTATTTTAGTTTATTTACTATTATTACCTCTTGCTGTCTATAAAACTACTTAAACTTTATTTAAAAAAAAATAAAAATGAATATATGTAAGAATAAAAAAGGTCTAAGAAAAATAACTTTAAAAAAAGTTTTTACTAAAAAGTACTGTTTAATTTTTTTTTTAAGTAAAAGTAAAAACTATAAGTCTTTTTAGTTATTGCTTATTATTTTAGTTTATTTATTATTATTATTTATTACTATATATATAATTACTTTAACTTTATTTTAGAAAAAAAAAATAAAAAAAGTTTTAAAAAAGTAATTACTCTTTAAAACATTAGTTTAAAGTAAAAATAAAACCTTAAAAAAGCTTTTAAAAGTATAATAGTATAGCTAAAAAAAAAGCTTAAAAAAGTATATACTACTTACTTAATTTATTTATTTATTAATTTAAGCTTACTTTTTAAGTAATTTTTAGCACCTAGTGTGCTATATTTTTTTATTACTCTTTAAGCACTTAGTTACTATTAGATAAACTAAGTATTTAAGTGTACTAATTAATAGTTATATATATTAATAAGCACTTACTTAGCTATTACTATTACCTTTTTTATATATAAAAAAAAACGTCCTTTTAGTTATTGCCTGTTATTTTAGTTTCTTTTCTTTATTATAAACTTATTGTTGTGTATAAAATTACTTAAACTTTAGCTTAAAAAAATAAAGTAAAAAGTAAAAGTATTAGTAAAAGTAACTTAGCTTACTATACTATAAAAATAATATAAAACTACTACTAAATTTACTAATAAATTAAGTTTAGTTAATAATTTAATATTAAAGTTTAAAAAAATAACTTTAAGTATAATAAATATAGTAATAGTTATAAGCTAAAAGTAAATTTATTATAAATATTTTAAGTACTTAACTAATATAGCGTAATTTATTATAGCTATTACTACTATAAAGCTTGAATTTAATAACTTACTTATAGTAGTGTATTAAGCCTGCGCTATAAACTAGCGTAAAACAATAAAAGTTTTTAAAAATAAAAATTTACTTTAAAATACTAAAGCTATAAAAAAAAAGAGTATAAAGTTTCTAAGTTTTTACTTACTTTAATAATAAAAATATCATATGTTAAAACAGCGTAATATTAAGATTATATTTAAAATAAGATAAAACTAGACTTTAATAAAATAATACTAGCGCTGCGCGCTAGTTAAAAATAAAATTAATTAAAAATAGTTAAGCATACTTAACTAAATTTAATTAGCTAAAATTATTTTATTAGTAGTACTAACTACTAAGCGTAATATAGTAAATAAAATAAATATAAAGTAAATAATAGAAAAGTTTAAGTAAATGTAAAAATATGCTATTATACAAGTAAAAAAAATACTTATTAAAAGCTTTTAAACTATATTTTTAAAAAAGCAGTAAACTAATAATATTAAATAAATAAAGTAGTATAAGTTGCTAGTAAATTACTAATTATATAAGCTAATATTAATAAGTATTTTATTAAGTACTTTATTAATATAAGCTATTAAATTAACTTAATAAAATGAAGTGCTGTATAAGCTCTATAAATTATTATTTAAAAATATAAATAAAACTATTAGGTAAATATATAAAGTAATAAAAGTAATAAAAGCTTTTATTAGTACTATATAGCACATTTTAGTTTAAATTAAAGCTATTACTATACTAATAATATTTTAAGTTATAATATAGTATTTCTAATTAGTTATACTAAAAGGTCTTTAGTATACTTTAGTTTAATTAGCTTTAAAATATACTATACTTAAAAAAGTAATATACCAAATTTAAGCACTAACTAAAGAGTAAAAAAGTATAATAAATAATAATAATAAAAAGCTTCTTATATATACTAGCTTTATTTTGTTTTAAAAAATAAAGTTAAAGTAATTTTACACACAGCAATAAGTTATAATAAAGAAAAAATTAAAACAATAAGTAATAACTAAAAGAACTAAATAATCTCTATTTTTACTTAAGCTTATTAAGCTAGTAAAATTAAAAAGCACCTTTTAGTACTAGCTAGTTTAAATTAAAATAGCTTAAAGCTTATTTTAATTAAGCAGTAGCGCTAAAAACTAGATTGTTTCTACTATAAATTTTTTTTTTAAAACTATAACTATTATTTACTAAAATAGTAACTTAAACTATAAATATTATAGTATTTTTAACTACTAATATTACTTTTACTATAAAAAGAATTTTCTTTTTATTTTAAGTTAAAGTTTAGGTAATCTTACACACAGCAATAAGTTTATAGTAATAAAATAAACTAAAAAATAAGTAATAACTAAAAAAATAAACAATTCTTACTTTTTATTTATTTTAAGTTAGAGTTAAAGTAATTCTACACATAGTAATAAGTAATAATAATAAATAAACTAAAGTAATCAGTAATAACTAAAAGAGCAAACAAGTTATACTTTGACTAAACTTATTAAGTAGTAAAGCTTATTAAGTAAAAATTAAAAAGCACTTTTTAGCACTAGCCTAATTAAGCACTAGTGCTAAAAACTAGATTCTTTCTACTATAAGAGTTCTCTCTAATACTATAACTATTATTTACTAAAATAGAATAGTAAAAAAGGCAAAAAAAAGTAATAAAAAATAATAAAAAAGATAATTATAAACTGTAAATTATAACTGTTACTTTACCTAGCAGGTAGAGCTGTATAAGCTTAGTATTATTAGTAATTAATGTAATTTAAAATTACTTACTAGGTAAAATGCTTAGTATATGTATATTTATTAGTAAGAAAAAAATAAGGCGAGATAGTATAGTAGTCTAACACTTAGAAGCTTTTAAAAATAATTTTTAAATTTTTTAAAAAAAAAGCTGTTAGTTCAAATCTAGCTTTTGTTAAAATTTGCCTATTTAAAAATTGCTTAGCTTTGTTGTTAAAGAAATAAAATCCTAAATTTTATATTTAAAAAATTATTATATTTATTAGTAAGTGCTAAGAATTACTTGAAAAGTAAGCTTAAATAAAATAAAATAAAATAAAATAGCAACGTATAAATAGAGTATTAAAAGAAGTAAAAGGCACATAAGTAAGTTAGAACTAATAATTTTTACTTTTACTTAAAAGTAGAAGTTAGAAAGTACTTTTTAGTACTAGCTTAATTAAAGCTAGCACTAAAAACTAGCTTTTTTTTTACTATAAAAGTTTTCTTTAAAACTATAACTATTATTTACTAAAATAATAGCTAAAATAGTAGTATAACTACTATTACTATTTACTAAAATAGTAACTTAAACTATAAATATTACTTATTTTAATATAAATTTTTTTAATAAAAACTTATAGCAGCGCCTGCTGCACTTTTATATATAAAAAACTTATTTCTTTTTACTTTTATATTATAGCTAACTTATATAAAAAATATTAATTAACTTTATTAACTTTATTAAAATAGCAATCTTTATGAAACTGAATTTTTATAATATTTTTTTCTACTTAGTACTTATTTTAACTAAAAGCTAAATAACTAAGCAGCTGCACTTCTTTAACGCAAATAAATTAATAATATTACTTATTATATAAACTTTAGTTAGCAGACTAGCTTTTAAAACTAATAAATTTACTTTAAACTTAATAGTAAATAAGCTGCTCTATATATATAAATAAAGCTAAAATTAAGTAAGCGTTTTTTATTTGTATAGTATTAAAAAAAAGTAAAAATTAAAAGCATGCTTAACTTTTTTTATTAATTATAAGCAGCTTTCTTTCTTTAAAAGTAAGCTGCTTTTTAATAAAAAGTAATAAAAGAAGGGCTAAAGTAAGTAAAAAAAAATACTAGAAACTATATATTATATTAAAAAAGCTAAGTAATAAATAGTAATAAAAGATAATAAAAAGTAAAAGTAAAAGTAGTAAAACTAAATATTAAAAGACTAAGCAAGATTAACTAAAATTAATACTAGTAAAATATTAATAAACTAAAAAAGACTAAAAGTTAAGTAAGAAAAATACTAAGTAGATATTAAATAAAGAAAAGTAATATTTAAAAAATAAAAAGTAGCTGTTAATAAAAAGTAATAAAACATAGTTAAAAAGAACTATTATAAACTATATTATTATAAACTATTATTTTACTTATATAGCTTACACTTATATAAGCTAGTATATTAGTAATAAATAGATTTTAAAATTACTTACTAGGTAAAAAAGCTGCTAGTTATGTTATTTTTAATAAAAAAAAATAAAAAAAAACGTAATTTAAAAGTAAGTATTAAAAAAGAAGTAAAAGGCACACAAGCAAGTTAAAACCTAATTTTTTTTAATTATCTTTTTAGCATTGCAAACAAGTTTTAAGAAGTTTCAAAAAAAAAAGTTAAAGCTAATTTAGTAGTTTTTTTTAAAAAAACTACTTAGCTTATATGCGTTATAGCATAATATTTATAGTTTTTTTATTTAATTTTAATAATATAAATATTTTTAGCTAACTTTATAAGTAATTTTAAAGCTTTTTTACTTAAATACTTTACTTTTAAGTGCTATGATTTAGCACTATTAATTTATAAGTAAGTTTTATATAAGCTTTTTATAGAGTAAATTAGTATAATTATCAATTTAAAAAAATAAATAAAAAAAAAGCTTATATTTAATAAATAGCAGGTTGTGCTCTAGTCTAAACTAGAATATAATTTCTTTTTTTACAAAACTAAGTTGTAAAGTATTATCTAAACTTTAATATTAAATGCTTATTTTTTTAAGCTATGCTTTTCAGATAATATTTACATAAAATGTAGTTATAAAAATAATATTTTAAAGCTTTAAATTATGTATATTCTTTTCTTTTAGCTTATTAAGCACTTTTTAACTAATTTATATTTCTTTACTTTTAATAAAAAATAATTAAGTTTTTACTTTAATTATGTGCATCTTAGTTTCCTTAAAAAAAAATTTATTTAAAAAAAACTAATAAAATTAACTAAATAATAAGCTACTTTCTTATTAAAAACTCTATTTTCTAAAAGTAAGTAGGTATTAAAATTAAGCGTTAAATGAATCCTATTTAATTTAGTTGCTTTTTAAATAAAACAAGAGTTAATTAAAGCTGCTACTTTATTTTTAAAAAAAGTTAACAATTTAAATACTATAACTATCTATTTTAATAACTTAAATATTATAATTTACTTCTATCTTACTAATACTTTCTAAACTTTTTTAAAACAAAGTATATTTATGTATTTCTTAATTTCTTTACTTTTAAATTAGCTTAAATTAATATTCTTTTTTTTAGTCAGCGCTTTTTTAACTTTTTAGCATATTATTATATTTTATTAGTATCATTTTACTTTTAAGTTTTAATAAAGGCAAATTTAGTTAGAATTCTTAGCTAGTATACTTAGCGTTTTAAACTTAAAGTTTTTTAAAATTTTTAAATTTCTATTTTTATTACTAAAAGTAACATAATCTATTACTAAGACGGCTATATTACTAAGCTAGCTACTTTTGCTTAGCATAGCTATCTTTTTATTTAACGCGTTATGTCTTAACAAAACAACGTAATTTTTGCTAAATAAGAAGGGAGAATTAAACTTACCCTTTAAGCTTATAATACTAGTTAATTTAAAAGCTTATAACGCGCTGCTGCAGCCTTTAATATTAAATACTAGCAACTTTTTAATTAACTATATAGAATTACCTTTTAACTCTAAACTACGCCTAACTGCTAAAAGCTATCCTTAATAGAAGAGTACATAATTACTTAATATATCCTTAACTTTAATTTATAAGGGTTTTTACTTAGGCTGTATAAAGTTGCAGATATAGTAGATAAACTACTAAAAGTGTAGAGTAAAGAGCTAATAGGCAAGTGCTAAGCTAAATAATTTATATTATATTTAAATAAGCTTAAGATAGCATTTAATTAAGTAAAGAACTATTAGAAAAGTCTTTAGAAAGATCCTTAAGTTATAAGTAAATAGTTTAAGCTTATAGCTAACGTAAAAGCTAAGTATAGCATTTAGAATAATAACATATACAACTTTAATAAAAGTAAGTTTTAAATAAGCATAATTAAGTTAATAAAGGTTGTTACTAGTTTAGAGAGGCGTACTTAACTAAAACTTATTTAGCTAAGCAATTATAAGTAAGTTATAGTTATCTAAGGCATCTACGCTATAGAGTATATAATTCTACTTTTTATTATTTATAAGGGCTACGTTTACATCTCTACGTAGTATAAAGAGACAGATATACTAGATAATTAAAAGCTTTTAGTCTTAGAGAATAGCTAGACAAATAATAAGCTTAGTCTTAAGTAGTTAAAGCACTTTAACGCGTGTATAAAAGATTAAAAAGTAAAAGTATATAAGTTACTTGTCTTAAACAGGCACAAGAGCTACCTTAACTAGAATTTTAAGAACTACTATAAAGAGAATAAAATTATAACAGTTTATATACCCTTTTATTTATTATATATTTTTTAGCTACTTAACGTAGTCTACTTTTTATTATTAAAGTAGAAGTACTTTTAGCGCGTATAAGACTTAGCACGTTAACGCGTCTTCTATATTAATAAAAAAAGCTTCTTACTAGTATTTAAAAACGCGTTTTTTAATGTGTTTATAATAAAAAACTGCAAAAAGGCCTTTAAGGCAACTAGGCTAGTTCTTTTTAACTTGTTAAAAGTTTTAAAATGTTTTAAAGTATAATACTAGACTCTTTTAGCACTTTCTTAACTAGATAAGCTGTAGTAGTCTAAAACACTAAGTAATGTATACAAATTTAGATTTTAGTTAAGGCTTATACGTAATTTAATTACTTAGTTATTTATTACAGCGTAGAAAAGCTTTTTTATACTTATAAAAAGTGCTAAGCAGATGCTTTATAAAAATGCGCTTAAAGATGCTTACATCTATAAGCTTAAAAAGCAATTAAAAAAAATAACTAAGCGCAAAGCACGCAAAAAGAAAAAAGATTTAAAAAAGTAAAATATTAAAGTATAGTAAGAAAGCTTTACTAGTACCTTTAGAATTACTAAGCGTAGCTTAGTTAAAAAAAAAGGCTTAAAGCAGTAAAAGTACTAAAAAGGCTTAACTAAGTATATAGCGCTATAAGAACTGTAAAAAGCCTAGGCACTATACTATAATATATTAAAAAGTTATAAAAGTGTTTTTTAATTTAGAGCTAAGCAAGCCTAAGAGTAATTTACAAATAAATAATAATAAGAATTAAGGTTAAAAAAGATAAGATAGTTATGCTAAGCAAAAGTAGCTAGCTTAGTAATATAGCTGTCTTAGTAATAAATTATGTTATTTGTTTTTAAGTAAGAGTTAAAGTAATTTTTTTATATACAGTAATAGTTTGCAATAAGAAATTTACTAAAATAATAAACAATTACTAAAAAAATAAGTAATTTTTACCTTTACTTAAGCTTAATAAGCTTAAGATTAGAGAGCACCCCTTAGCACTAGCTAGCTTTAATTAAGCAATATATATAGTATAAAAAACTATTTTATATTTAAAATTTATTATAATACTAGTTATAGTTTTTACTTTTTATTTATATAGTATAGTAATAAAAGTTATTAGCTTACTTAGCTTACTTATTACTATAGACTTATAAAAAAATAGTTTTTAGAAAGTATTTAAAGTAAGTAAGTAATTAAACTTATTAATAGCTTATAAGTTAAAATCTTTTCTTAGTATAGCTTAAATTAAGTAATAAAAGTAAAATATTTATTTTTACTATTTTTAACTATTTTTTTTTATTTTTTTAAGTTAAAGTTTAGGTAATTCTATACATAGTAATAGTTTAAAATAACAAATTTACTAAAATAATAAGTAATTACTAAAAAGATAATTTTTTTAACTATAATATAGTAAATAACTACTAAGAAAAGTAATAGTTTTAAGAAGTTTTTTTAAAACTTATTATTTAAAAATGATTTTTTTAATTTTTTTTTATTTTTTAAGTTAGAGTGAAGGTAATTCTGCTTTTTATTTTTTAATTTTTTTTAATTAAAGTTAAAGTAACTTTACACACAGTAATAGTTTATAATAATAAATTTACTAAAATAATAAGCAATTACTAAAAAAATAAATAAGTAATTTTATATGTAGTAATAAGTAATAATAATAAATAAACTAAAATAACAAGCAATCACTAAAAAAATAACTATATTTTAAAATAATTATAATTAAATTTATAATAATACTAAGTATGCTAGCTTAGTAAAGCTATATACGCTTTTTAGGTAATATAATTAAAAGTTAAAGCTGCTAATTAAGTAACTATTTATATTATAAAGTAAGTTATAAAAAAACTTATTAAAAGTAATAGAAAGTACTAAAAAAGCTTAAACTTTAGTTAAAAATTATTTATATGTCTTTCTCTTCTTTTAATACTCTATTTTTATTTATTTTTAATAAAATATAAAAAAATGTTAGTTTAGCTTATTAATTTCATTTATTAAACTACTTAGCTAGCTTGTAACTGTATAGGCAGCAAGGTAATATTAATTATAATATTTAGTTTAAACTTAGCTTTTTTTTCTTTTATTTTTTATTTACTATTCTTATTTAATATTCTTATTTAATATTTTTTTAAGTTAAAGTTTAAGTAATTTTATATATAACGTAGTTTACAAGCGAGCGGCCACTACAAGCAAGCGGCCACCCTAACTTGCTTTTTACGCCTTTTTAGCAATATATCTCAACAACACAGTGTAGCAGAATAATATAGTAAATATATATAATTAGCTACTGCCTGTAGCTTGCTTCTAATAAGTTTGTAAGTTATAGCCAGTCTCCCTGCACTTAGTGCAGCGCGCTAAAGCCTAACAGCTAACACCTAATTAAGCTCTCTCTTAACGTGTTTCCCCCTTAATCTGCTGCTTAACCTCCTTTTAAGCAATAATTTCTTCTCCTTTTACCTTTATAAGGGTCCCTTGCTTTTAAATACGCTTCTTTTTGCACGCCCTATATGTTATTGCTGCGTAATTAGCTTGCTTAAGGCTAGCAATTTAATTACTTATTAGCGCAGCTCTATAGGCTATCTTCTTAGCGCCCTTTTAAAGCGAATTAAGCGCAGCAATTATAAAAGCAGGTAATAAGCTTCTGTGCCTCTAAATGCGATTGCAAATAAGCGTTAATTAAGCCTCTATCTTACGCGCGTTGCTTGGTGTTTTAGCTTCCTAGATAGTAGCTTTTAGAGCAGGCGGCGTTAGCGTGCAAAGCTTAATATTAAGCTTGCCTATTACTGCCTGTAGATTGTATAGAACTAGGCTAGCGCCTTAAAAGCTAAAGCAGATATTCTTCTTTATAATTGCCTTCTTATAAGTAGCATAAAAGGCAGGTAGAAACTTAAGCTTTATAATATAGTTAATGCTGTTGCAGATTAAGTAACTAATTTAATTACTGTACGCACGCTTTAACGGCAAGAAGCAGCCTATATTAAAGGGCTAGAGAAGGTGTAATAAATAGAAGGGCATATAAAAAGCAATAATATTGCTCTCCTTGCAGAGCTGCTAAAATTTAACTAACTAATAGCTCTTATAGCTGTTAAGAATTAAGAGCTAATAGCCTTCTAGCCTTTAATTCTTTGTATGCCTAATAAAGTGCTTTAGCTACTTAAGAGTAAGCTTATTTGTAGTCTAGCTATTGTTACTTAAACTAATTGCCTAATTGCCTAGTATATTATTGCCTTTGTACTAGGCAGACAAGTAGTGCTTGCTAGCAAAGATAATAAAAAGTAGGATTGCCTAGCTAGCAGCGCTAATTCCCTAGATTACAGTAACCTACTTGCAATTGCCAGGCTAGATAGCCTTTAGTTAAGATTGTCTCTTAGAGCTAGTAACAACTAGCTAAGCTAAGATCTTGCCTATCTAAAAGCTAGTCTTATTAAAGTTGTATATGTCCTTGTTACAGATGCTGTACTTGGCCTTTATACGCGCTACCTGCTTAAACTAGCCTTAAATAGCCTAGGGATTTTTACAGAGAGCTCTCTAGCAATTATATAGTTAATTAAAACGCGTTGTAAAGCTATCTGTACGCTTTATAAAGTTGCGCAGCTAGTAAGTGCTAACCTAGCTAGCGCCGCGCTTAGTAAGCAGTCTATCTGCTATATCTTATACAGCGCCTAGGGAGGGGGAAAATCTACGCAAATTTAGGTTAAGTATATACTTAGTAATTACCTCCTCTTCTAGCTTGCTAAGCTTTTTTAAGTTAGGCTAGCAATTGCGTCACGCAGCAATTCTAGCGCGTTATTATTATACTGTTGTTTGTAGGCATTTAAAAGTAGAAGCAGCGCGTTTTATGCTTAGCAAATTATCTTAACTAATTACTAATATAGCTAAAGAGATATCTGCTTCTTTACAAGTAATTTAAGTATGTAGTTGTTAAGCTATTGTTACTTGATGCGTAGATAGCTATAAAGGCTAGTTGGGGTAGCCGCTCGCTTGTAGTGGCCGCTCGCTTGTAAACTACGTTAGTAATAGTTTACAATAAAGAATTTACTAAGATAATAAGTAATTTTTAAAAAGATAAAATAATTTTATCTTTACTAAGCTTATTTAGCATAAAAGCTTATTAAGTAAAAATTAAAAAGCACTTTTTAGCACTAGCCTAATTAGGTACTAGCGTGTTAAAGTCTTAGAGATCTCTAGTTAAGTTTTACAGATAACTAGCAGGTAACACTAAAGTAATAAAAGTAGAAGTATAAAGTAACAACTAGATTATATTTCTAAGAAGTAGGTTATAACTTAGAGTAAATATAAAAAGCTATAAAGGCTTCTTGCCTACTAATTATATACATATAGTTAAAATAGTTAATTACTTTAATTAGTCTAATTAGCACTACTAATTAAGCTAATTACTAATTATATTATGTAATCTCTTATTATATAATAGCTAATGCAGCGTAGCTCTGTAATTTTTAAAATACTTTTAGTAAGTAAGACTAATTTACCTTAGTATTATAAGAAGCTTATTTCTAACACTTAAGGTGTCTATATTGTAATTTTAACATTATCTCTCTTCTTTTAGCCTAGTCTTGTCTCTAAAGCTTATTTAATAACGCAAAGCTTTACTTTTTTTAGTCTAGTTTTCTACTATACTTAAACTTTTATAACCTTCTAGTACTAAACGTTGTTACTATTTATTTAAATTTATAGAATCTTTTAGTAAAGTTATAGTTAAGAAATGTTTAATATATAAGAAACATAGCTAAGTCTATAAAATCTACGTGTATTTTAAAAAATATAGCAAATGCGTTTATTATAGCTAGCATTATAGCGTGCAGGTTACTAAGTTTAAGTTTAAAAGGTTAGCTTTTAAAAAAGAAAAGCTTATTATATAAATAAAAAAAATATAAAAAAAGTAAAAAGCAGCTATGCGTGTGTAAAAAAAAGCTATAAAAAACTTTTATATTGCGCAGGCGCGTAAAAAGTAATTATAGTAGTAAATAGATTTTTTTAATTATTACGCAGAGGAGGCTATTGCTATAAAAAAAAAGAATTTTAAAAAGTTAAAAGTATAAGAGCTATTATCTATAGACTTTTCTATTAATAGTTCTAGCCTTACTTTAGCTTTTAGTACATAAAGTGCCTTTAAGAGTTTACTTAACAATTTTTAAAAGGCTTTTAAGTTTATTATCTTAACTTATACTGTTGCAACCTCTAGCAGCAGTTTTTAAAATAAGCTTTAAGTTTCTAGCTATTCTCTAAGTGTAGGTATTCTTTTTATTTAACTAAGTATTCTTTTTAATTATTAACTAATTAATAGCGCAGTATTTTTTTAACTTTATATTTATTATTCTTCTTTATTTTGTTGTAGAATGTATTTTATAAAGGCGTTTTAAGGTTTGCTAGTTCTAATAATAATATGTAAAACACTAAGTGTATTTTTATATCTTTTAAAAGTTAAAGTTAGTAGTTAACTAGGCTAATAGCAGCGTTAATTAAAAATAGTTTAACTTTAATATAATTTAACTTTTTACTTAGTTGTTTTGTTTTAAGATTCTTTATTTGCAAATATACTTTATCTTTCTTTTTTAGCTAAGGTGCTATTTTTTTTTTATTAATAAAAAAAATTAATTATTATTATGCTTTTTGCATGTTTTTTTCTAGTTTTTTATATATTTTCTTATATTATTTTGCGTTTTCTAACGCTTTCTGTGTTTTTATTATTAGTAACGTTCTTTTAAAGAGATTTAGATGTTTTCTATAGTTTATAAAGTATAGTGTTTTGCCTATTATTTTTAATAACTTATTGTTATATACTAACTGTGCTATAAGTAGTAAAAAAATTTAGTTATTCTAGTTCTAGTTACTGTATAGCTATAGGTACGTAATTATAGTCTAATTTATACGTTTTATTTGTCTGTCTGTTTTTAAGTAGTAAGCTGTTAATAGCTTCTATTTTATTCTAATTATTACTATTAGTGTTGTCTAATAATTAAAGGTAAAGAGCTTGTCTTTATTACTAATAATTATCTTTAGTATTTTATAGTTCTGTACTAACTTATCTAGAATAATGTGTCTTAACTACTTAGCAGAGTAGTTTTTATAAAATAAAATTATAAGTGCGTACTTAGTAAATCTATTTATAATTATAAGTATTAAATTATACTATACTCTTATAATAGGGTCCTATAATATAAGAAATCTTATTATAAAGTCTATAGTAATATCTTCTTATAGTGCTGTAGGCACTAAGATTAGTTGCATTTTTCTATATTTTGCGTATATATTATATTTATTTTTCTTACACTTATTGCAAGCCTAAATATACTATATAACTTTTTTTTTTATATTTGTAAAGTTGTAGTTTCTTTATATATGTTCTATAGTTTGTTTAATTCCTAAATATCTATATAGTAGGTTATTATAATATTGTTGTATTATTTGTTTCTACTATTTTTCTAATACATTATTAGTAATTTATATAGTAATATTAACTTCTTAAAAATAGTCTAGTTCTATAGTTCTGTTTTAGTTTATTTTAAGTATTGCTTATTATACTTCTGTTTTTTTGCCTGCAATGTCTGTTTATTAGCTAAAAGCGTTAGCTCTTCTATTATCTTTTTTTAAAGTATATATAATTTTAAACTAGTACTATTTTAGTTTCTTAGCTTATTAAACCTGTTGTTAATTTAGGTTCTTTATAGTTGTAAAGGTAACAAGGTTCTTATAGTTTATAAAAATTAATAGTTCTAAATAACTTTTGCAGTAGATCCTCTAGTGCTAAATTAAATTAATAATAGCTATTAGTTTTTTATTATAGATATTATAGCGTTTTTTTATTAACGTAAACTTTCTTAAGTAATAAGCAATAGAGTGCTATTTTTTTTTCTATGTAATGCATGCTTTTAATACAAGGTTTAAGGCATTAGTTTTTATTTATATTAGTTTTCTTAATTAGAACATAATTAGTACTAAAGTAGAAGCGTATGCCTTTCTTAATTTTAGAAATGCATTATTTTCTTTTTTATCTTATTAAAAAGTTTCTTCCTTTCTTATAAGTTATGTAAGTAAAATTAAGATTTTAGAAAAGTTTTAAATAAATCTTCTGTTAAAGTTGCAGAATTCTATAAATAATTATACTTTTTTAATATTTTTTAGTATAAGCTATTTCTTAACAACTCTAACTTTTTCTAAGTCTTACTTAATTTCTTCTTCTTAAATAACAAATTTTAGAAACTTAACTTGTTTTGCATAAAACTTATATTTTTCTAGTTATACTTATAAGTTTACTTCTTGCAACTTTTAGAGTACTTAATATATATGTTTCTAGTGTTTATACTTATTTTTAAAAAACACTAAAATGTTATCTAGGTACACTATAATAGTAATGTCTAGTTAATTTTTAAAAACATTATTTATAAGTGCCTAAAACATTGCTAGTGCGTTAGTAAGCTTAAATAGTATAACTATATATTTATAATACTTATAACAAGTTTAGAATATAGTTTTTTATTTTTTGCCTTTTTTTATTTGTACTAGATAGTATTTATCTCTAAGGTCTAGAGCTGTAAAGATTTTAGCTTTTGTAAGTTAATATTATAATTCTTTAATATTAGGTAGCAGATACTTATTTTTTACTATATTATTATTAGTCTTACAGAAGTTTATGCACGTTTATAGTTTTTTATTTTTTTTTTATAAAAAGGGTTTTGTGTGCTACTAGTAATTCTAATAGTTAAATATATTATTTAGCTAGTCTCTCTTTAATGCATTCTTATATAGCTGCTAGCTCTAATTTAGATTTTAGGCGCAATAGGTTAACTAGCAGTTTTAATTTATCTTTAAAAATTATTTTACAATTCTAGAGCTAATGCTTTAGTAATTTAAGCTTAGGTTTTAAGTCTTTAAATAGTATTTTATACTTTTAATATTATATAGGGACTTTAGAAGTTGTGCTAGTCTTCTTAACTCTCTTTTTATAACCTAGTACTCTACTAGTGTTTAAAAAGTTAACTACTTTCTTTAAGCATATTTTAAGCAATAGCGTTGTTACGTTAACACTTTTTTTATTTATTACTTATAGCGCGCAGTACGTAGGCTTTAAACTATATATATATTTATAGTTTATAAATAAAAGTGTTTTTTTAAACTAATTTATTACTAAATTATGCTTTTATAACTAGAGGTGTCTTAATACAACGTTAAAAGTAGCTATCTTTAAAATGTTTAAAATAATCTCTTTTTAGTGTCTACTAATTTCTATAAACATTAAGTTAGTTTCTTTATTAACTTAAGTTTTATTAGGTAAGCGCTTTCTAGTAACTGCTTAAATGCTATACTAGTTGTGTTTTTTTTAAGTAGAAAGTTCTGCTTTCTTAACTACGTAGCTTAATATAAAATTAACTAAAGAGCTAGTATTAAGTAGTGCTCTAAACTAGTGTCTGTTAAGCTTAACTAATAGCTTAACTAATTTTTCTAAGTTTATTTAATATATAGTTCTATATATATTTCTAGTACTAGGCGTGTTTTTTTAAAAAAAAAAAAACTAGTTTAAATCTATTAGCGCATTTTATATTATAGTGCTATTTGCAATTATTATATAAGTAAGTTTACTATATATTATTTTTAATACATTATTAGTTTATTGCAATCTATATATTTACTATTTACTTTAGTATCTTGCCTAGAAAGTTAGAACTAAGTTTTTTATTAAATAAGTAAATAAGATAAAAGTTATTGTAGTACTTTATTTAATTATATCTATAAATCTTATACAGATTATTTTTTAGATAGTAAAAAGCATTTTTATTTAACTTATATATCTAGCAAAGGTTATACATGCAAGCGCTAAAGTGTAGCTATTTATAATTTTAGTTTTATAAGTTAACGTTGTACATTAGTTAACGCATAAATAGTAGTTTAGGTTTTTTAGTTTTCTTGCTATCTTTTTTATACTTTTAATAATT
This sequence comes from Periconia digitata, assembly GCA_948474695.1. NCBI lineage: Eukaryota > Fungi > Ascomycota > Dothideomycetes > Pleosporales > Periconiaceae > Periconia > Periconia digitata. The sequence goes on along the minus strand of CAOQHR010000007.1, from coordinate 390,360 downwards.
TTACTAATATTCTAAAACATGTTGTATATAGTTATCTCTTTATAAGTCTAAGACTTCTTTTTTAAGTTAGTTCTTTTTTTAATTATTATCTGCTATTTTGTTTAGCAGATTTAGTTCTCTAATTTATTTAGCAAGTTTGTTATTATTATATTTAATAGATCCTTTTAGGCTATTAAAATTCTTAAGAGATAAGTATTTCTCCTTTAAGTCTAATTTAAATCTTTGTAAATCTTTTATAATATATAACTGTTTTGCTTTTAGTAGTGCGTAAGTCTTTAATATAAAAATTTTTACTTAAAACTGCTATATTAAACATAGTTATTACTTTTTTTATTAATTATTTCCGCTTCTTGCAGCAGCTTATTAGGCGTTCTATTTTACTTAATATTTTTTAAGTAGTAGTGCATTTTTGTAATACTTAAGACTACTTTCTAAATTTAAGTTATTTACTATAAGTTATTCTTTACCTAGCATAAGTTCTAAGATTTTCTATTTTAATTTACCTCTATTCTTTCTAAAGTATAAAGACTTAGTTGTTACATTAACAAATTATGTAATCTTATTTATTAATTAACAGTTTCTAGCTATATAGCTAGTTTTACTATATCTATAGTAGGTAATTTCTTTAGAGTTTTTGCTCTTCTTATTATACTTTTTTCTTTTATTATTATTTTTAGCCTTAAATAAAAGCGTTGCATTAACGTTGCGTGTTTAATTTATTTTTTTAGTATACTTTACTTTAAGTTAAACAGAGACGCTGCAGCCTCTTCTTTAGAAAAAATAGTAAATAGCTTTCTATATTTTTCTATAAGTAGACTTATAACTATAGATCTCTTTTATTTCTTTAGCAAGCTTAAATAAGTTATTATTAATATAAATAGTTTTTTTATAAAGTCTTTCTATTAAGTTAAGTATAACTCTAAATTTTATAAGTTCTTTTTTAACTTTAAGTTTAAGTCTTTAGCAGTAGAGTGCTATAAGTGCGTTGTTATTTTAGTTAGTTTAAACTGCGTAGTGCTAAAATTGCGCAGTATAGTTAGTAGCAGATTTAAGCTATTAAATATATTAAATTTTATGTACTGCCTTGTTTTTCTTACTTAATACTCTAAAGACTTAATAAAGTTTAGTTTTAAACGTTTTCTAGTTCTTAAATAGAGTAGTATTTTTATTGTCCTTATTATTGTTGTTGTTGTTACTATTATTATTGTTTAGATATTTAGTAAGCTAGAGCGCAATTTATTTATAAGTATTACTTTGCATAAAGGTAGCTGCGTAAGTAGCTTTACTAGTATCTTTAATTTTCTTATTAAACTTAAAAAGTAGTTTAAGTTATAAGATTTATTCTTTTAGCTTAACGCGTTCTCTATAGTAGAAGTTAAGTTATCTAGCTTTAACACTAACAGAAGTATTATTATCTATATTAGAAGTAAGGGTAGACTAGCTAGTAGTACTAAAGCTAGATATCTTAAAAGTATTTATAATATTAAAGTTTTAAAGATCTCTAGTTAAGTTTTATAAATAACTAGCAGGTAATACTAAAGTAATAAAAGTAAAAGTATAAAGTAACAACTAGATTATATTTTTAAGAAGTAGGTTATAACTTAGAGTAAATATAAAAAGCTATAAAGGCTTCTTGCCTACTAATTATATACATATAGTTAAAATAGTTAATTACTTTAATTAGTCTAATTAGCACTACTAATTAAGCTAATTACTAATTATATTATGTAATCTCTTATTATATAATAGCTAATGCAGCGTAGCTCTGTAATTTCTAAAACACTTTTAGTAAGTAAGGGTAATTTACCTTAGTATTATAAGAAGCTTATTTCTAACACCTAAGGTGTCTGTGTTGTAATCTTAACATAGCGCTAAAAACTAGTTTTTAGTTTATTTCTTTCTTTAAAAAACGCTCTCTAATTTTTTAACTATAAAATAAAACAAAATCTAAACTAGATATATAATAATATAAAAATACTATTATCTTTTTAGTAATTACTTATTATTTTAGTAAATTTTGTATTATAAACTATTGCTGTGTGTAGAATTACTTTAACTTTAACTTAAAAAAATTAAAAAAATAATTAAAAGTAGAGTTGCGCACTAAAAAAAAGTACTAGATATAGTAATATAAAGCTAAATACTAAAGGAATATTAATAAACTAAAAAGGAACAAAAGTTAAGTAAAAAAAAAATATTAAAAAAAAAGTAATAAATGAATAAGAAATAGCTATAAAAGGTTATATAAAGCAATAAATAAAAGATAAAAGCTAATTATAAACTATGTAAATTTTAAACTATTACTTTACTTTTAAAAAAGCATCTATAAGAGTAATATAATTTAAAATTACTTACTAAGTAAAATACTAAGTATATGTATATATATTAGTAAAAAAAAAAATGCAATATATAAATAAAGTATTAAAAACAGTAAAAAGTACTTAAATAAGTTAAGACTCTACTACATCTTTATATATAAAAAACGTAAAACTTTTTTTACTTAATTTCTTTAGCTAATTTATTACAGAACTATTAACTATTAGAACTTAAATTAAATTTATTAAAACTTAAATTAAATTTATTAAAACTTAAATTAAATTTATTAAAATACTAACTATTAAACTTAAATTTTATAGCATTTTGTTATATTTAGTGCTAAAAATATTAAATAGTAAAAAAATTAACAGTAAATAACTTTATTTTTTAAATATAATAAACTATAATATAATAAATAATTTTTTAATAATATTACTTAAAGTTTAGCAGTTAGTTAGTAAAACTAAATAAAACTTACTTTAAACTTAATTAGAAATAAAATTTTATATATTTACAAGTAAAGCTAAAAATAAATAAATATTATATACTTAAATGCTGTAAAAAAAAATTAATAAAAAAATTTATAATTTTTATTGAAAACAAGCTTTTTTAGTAAAAAAGTAAAAAAAAAAAAAAAAAAAAAAAAAAAAAAAAAGCTAAAGTAAGCGCAGAAGATTTTAAAAATTATTTATTTTAATAAAAAATATTAATTACTAAAGTACTAAATATTAAGAGCTTAAGTAAGACTAAAAAGTAAGTAAAAACTAAGTAAAATATTAAATAAATAAAAAGTAATAAAAAATAAAAAATAGTAAATATTTATAAACTAAAAAAAACTAAAAGTTAAATAAAGAAAATACTAAGTAAAATATTAAAAGTAGTAAAGTAATAAATTAAAAGTAAAAGCTAATTATAAACTATATAAATTAAACTATTACTTTACTTTTATAAATATCTTTTATAAAGGCTAGTATTATTAGTAATTAATATATTTTAAAATTACTTACTAAAAAAAAAGCTACTAGTTATATTTTTTTTTATATAAATAAAGTAAAATAGTGTAGTAGGTAAGCACTTAGCTATATTTAAAAATATATTTTCTTAATTTTTTAAAAATGCTGTTAGTTTAAATCTAGCTTTAATTAAAAATTTACTTTTTTAAAATTACTTATCTCTGCTATTAAAGAGTTAAAGTTTTAATTTATTATTAAAAAATTATAATATTTATTACTAAGTACTAAGAATTACTTAATAAGCAAGCTTAAATAAATAAAATAAAATAGTTTTTACTGTTTATTTATATAATATAGTAATAATAGTCTTTTTAGTTATTACTTATTATTTTAGTATATTTTATTACTATAAACCTTTTACTGTATATAAAATTACTTAAAGTTTAACTTAAAAATAAATAAAAAAAATATAGTAATAAAAGTTATTAGCTTACTTAGCTTACTAATTACTATAAACTTATAAAAAATAGCTTTTAAAAAGTATTTAAAGTAAGTAAGTAATTAAACTTATTAATAGCTTATAAGTTAAAAAAAATTTATAGCATAGTATATTAGCACTAATTTAAATTAAAATATTTTAAAGCTAATTTTAATTAAGTACTAGTGCTAATTATAAAGTACTATATAGTAAGCTTACTTATATATTTTCTGCATTTTACTTCTAGTTGTGTTAGGCACATTTATATCTGCTTTAAAACATCTTTGTCTTCTCTCTTATTTTTGCCTACTTTATCTTACATATTTCGCTTTTACAATGTCACAAGCAGAAGAGGTTAAAACTCTTATAGCTCAAATTGAGCACTTCACTAACTCTCCTCCCTAGAACATTGACAACTCGCATTAAGTTGCGAGAGGCGTCAAAGAATTTGAGCATCGCGGTTGAAATCCATGGCGATACTGTGCATCGTATTGGCAACTCTGTAGGTTTGCATCCAAAGCCAAGATTGAAGGTTGTTGGCTAACACATGTAGGCCTTGCAACTTTACATGGCTAGGGTTGGCTATGATACTAAGATGTGGTCTGTTTTGGCGGAAAGCGAGGGTCCATTGAGTCTCGCGCAAATTGCGGAAAAGACTAATTTTGACCCTCTCCTTCTGAGTAAGTCGCCTAAACACGGTTTTTCTGTAGCTATGAAACTAAAGAATGAACCAAAAGAGCGTTTTCTTCGTTACTACCAGTCATTCCGGATGCTGTCTCAACCTGGCGACGATGCGTACGTTGCCAACAATGTGACTAAAGCGCTCGCTGGGCCAGATGGCGTAGCAGTCGAGTACTTGTAAGCTTTTTCTACTACTCCAAGGACACCGCTGATAGTCAAAACAGTACTACTGTCTTGCAGAAGCCGTTTGAAGCGGTACCCCGCTATCTTAAGAGCCATAATTACGACAATCCTACCAATCCATCAGATTCACCCTGGCAAGAGGGTTATGAGACAAAGTTACACCCCTTTGCATGGCTGCAGAGTAATGCTGAACACTTTGAATTGTTCATGCAGTGGGTGCACTTGAGCCGCGCTGGTCTCCCAATGTGGTTCGACGTCTTTCCCTTCGATCAGATTGTTGGCAAGGGAAGCGATAAAGATACAATTCTATTTGTCGACGTTGGAAGTGCTCTGGGACACCAGAGCATTGCACTACGCCAGCGCTTCCCAGACCTCCTAGGACGGATCATTATTCAGGACACGGCACAAGTCATTGGTGCGGTGCAGCCAAGTCATGACATTGAGTCCCAGATCTATGACTTCTTCACCCCTCAGCCGGTCAGAGGTATGTGCATTAATCGCAATGCGTAATATGCCGAGCTCACACGATCCAGGCGCTCGCGCGTATTACCTGCGAAACATTGTGCATGATTGGGCAGATGAGCAGGTGGTCATGATCCTGAAGAATCAAATCACTGCCATGTCAGAGGATTCCGTGATCCTCCTAGACGACATGGTTCTCCCAGAGAAGGACTCGCCTTGGCGGGCGACACAGCTGGACATGACGATGCTGGCGGCCCTTGCAGCCATGGAGAGATCGGAGACTCAGTGGCATGCATTGTTAGAAAAGGCAGGGCTAGAAATTGTGAAAATCTGGAAGTATACTGAGGAATGCGACGACAGCATTGTCGTAGCAAAGCCAAAGAAGGTCGCTTAGAATCGAGAATTTGTGTAGACGATTTAGCAATAGGAGTTCGGGATCTATAGCTAGCTAGTGCGGTTGTGATTGGAGTATTGAAAGGACGAATCCAGTTTACAGGGATCTGATAGCATCCCGGAAAGATGAATTTTAGACTTATGATGCCGCCTTTGCAATTTATGCGTCCGAGGCCCAAAGACTTCAGCTTCGAACGTGCTACTGTGGTCAATGAATTTGTTCGTTACCTCTTTATTTTTCCCTTTCGTTTCACACTAATCTAGTCAGAACTTAGTGCTTTTATCTTCTCTTTTTGTCTGTAACCAGCCTCCTTTAGAGGTGTAGGACAATTACTATATTTCAATTTATTCTTCTTCCTTCTTTCTTTGTCTATCTTCCTCTGTCCATCGTCCATCGTCCTCTCCCCTTCCCCCCTTCCTTTTTTTTTAGAACAGGTACGAGTTTTTAAACTACCAGTCCTACTGCGACTGCAACTGCGACTGATGTTTGTGCAAAGTGGTTTTACACATAAGCGTGGCCTCGACTTAGCAGTGAGATTTTGCTGTTGCTAAGAACTTCACCGGGCTGCAATAGATTTTAACTAGCTCACTTGCATAGTGCAGGTAGTGAGTTTAAGCGTTACCACCATTGCCTACTAGCACGTCATTTCCCCAGAAGATCGACGCGCCCCATCGAAAAAGCACATGAAATGACACAATGACTATTGGTAGTCTCCAAACGATCAAGATGAAGTACTTGGGTGTTTGCCATTCCTCCCACCGTGCTCTTGCGCGTCTAAACCCCTTCTCCTAGGTATCCTTCCCAGCATCCAATATGTACAAACAACTGCACGAAAGGGGTGAGTAGTCTATTCTGACTAACAATGATTGCTGACAATGTAAACAGGCATGTCGCTCGCCTTGCGGGCAGCTTCAGGATCGGGGAGCCATCGTAGCAGTGGCAGCTCCTCCCTTTCAGCGCTTTTATCGACCCTTGTCCCATGTTTTGTCCTCGCAGCCGTTCTGGTTGGATTGTTCCTATTTCTGCGAGCAAAGCACAGGCGCCTTTACGCTCCTCGGACCTACCACGAGCTCCTCGACGAAAAGTATTGTTCACCAAAAGTCTTATCGTTGAGAGGCTAATTCCGAGTCAGCGAGAAAACGCCGCCAGCCAATGATTCATTCTTGGGATGGACAGGAAACTTCCGGCGAATCAGCGACGAATACATCCTCAATCACCACTCTCTCGATGGATATCTTTACGTGCGATTTTTCAAGATGTTGGTTTTCATGTCATTTGGAGGTTGCATAATCACTTGGCCCGTTCTCTTCCCCGTCAATGCGACTGGCGGAGGCGGAGAGTCTGGTTTAGACATTTTGTCTTTCAGCAATGTCAACAACCCTACTCGTTACTTTGCTCATGCGCTCATTGGCTGGGTATTTTTTGGTCTGTTCGCCCCTCTCCTTTTTGATCTTGTACTGACTTGGCAGGCTTCGTACTCTTCCTGATATGGCGAGAGACATCCTACGTGATCAAAATCCGTCAAGCCTATCTCCTATCTACCTGGAATACGAGCCGAATTTCTCAGAGAACCGTCCTCTTTACGAACGTCCCGGAGCAGTATCTCTCCCATACCAGACTTCGCGAGTTATTCCATGGCATCTCCCAAATGTGGCTGGTCTCGGATATGAACGATCTGGAAGACGATGTAGACGACATGAACGATACCGCGCTGAAACTGGAGAATGGAGAGATCGAACTCATTCAGAAGGTAAACAAGACGCAGCAGAAGAAGAGAGAAAAAGAAGGAGATGGCAGCGGCAGGCGTTCCAGGCGCACGTCTGGAGAGCAACTCATTGACCAGGATATGAGACCAACTCATCGCCTGAAACCTTTGATCGGTGAAAAGGTCGATACCATTGACTATTGCCGCAAAGATCTCGCCAACATGTTGAATAAGGTGCAAGCCGGCCAAAAGTCTCACCTGCAGGGAAAAGAGAAGCTTGCCAGTGCTCTCTTCGTAGAGTTTGACACCATGGTGGACGCACAAAATGCATATGCCCTTACTGTCGACGAGAAGCCCGGCTCCTTTGTTGCTCGTCAGATGGGCATTCTCCCAGATGAAGTCATCTGGAAGAACCTGAAAATGAATTCGTGGGATAGGTCACTACGCCGCGGACTTGCAACTGCAGCAATCTCTGCCATCATACTGTTTTGGAGTATCCCGGTCGCTTTGGTCGGCATTATAAGCAACGTCAATTACCTTACCAACAATGTGCCTTTCTTGGCTTGGATTGACGATATCCCCAAAGTCATTCTTGGCGTAGTGACTGGACTTCTACCTACCATTCTTCTGGCAGCTCTGATGGCTTTGGTGCCAATTATTTGCCGATGTAAGTCATGCCCCATCGTTTGAAAGGAGGGGTGCTGATTTTGTCGCAGTCTTTGCAAAGCTCGCTGGAGCCATCTCGCTTTCCGAGATCGAGCTGCAAACGCAATCATGGTACTTCGCCTTCCAAGTAATCCAAGTTTTCCTTATTACAACTTTTACGTCTGGAGCTACTGCAGTTGCCTCTCAAATCGTCAGCAACCCTACTTTAGCAGTACCGCTTCTTGCCAAGAACCTGCCCAAAGCCAGCAACTTCTACATCTCGTACTTTGTACTCTATGGCGTGGCCAACGCGGCCAAGTATCTCTTCAATATTGGCGGTCTAGTCGGTGTCTTTATCCTCAGCAAATTTGCGAAATCACCACGCAAGAAGTACCAACGATACGTTCAGCTTACGTCGCCTTCTTGGGGCTCCGAATACCCAAAGTGGACCAACTTGGGTGTCATTGCAATCAGCTATGCCATCATTTCGCCGCTCGTACTGGGCTTTGCTACAGTAGGAATGGGTCTCATCTATGTGGCATACCGGTACAACATGATCTACGTCTTCGCCACACAAATTGACACAAAAGGCGCATGTTACGCTCGCGCGCTTGGACAACTGATGGTCGGCGTGTACCTCGCGGAGCTGTGCACTCTCGGCCTGTTCGGAATCGGTATCGGCAACTCGGTGTCGTCAGTTGGTCCCGTGGTCCTGCAGATTGTATTGATCATTGCCACGGTGGTATTCCACATCTCTCTCAAGAAGAAACTGAGACCTCTTGTCGAGACACTACCGCTGAACCTCCTACGAGAATCCGAACATACTGCCCACGACGACAAAGCCGAAAAGGGCTTGAACACAGAGCAGAACGGCATGCACCCTAGATATGTGGAGGCCCAGAGAAACGGAAATGGATACTCCAAGATGAACGGCCAAGAGTCGTTCAAACAAGACGGGCTCACGTCCGCTCGGTATAGAGACTGGTCCGCGACGCGCAATACCCACGCTGCGAGGAACGACATTGGTGAAGACAGTCACACCGAGAATCAGTCCTTGCTAAAGCGCATTTTCATGCCGCAGGCGCAGTCGGCTGCCAGCTTGTCCGCCTCTCTGGTCAGTCGCTTCCGGCATCCAGTCCCCACATACACGGAGCAAGAGGCCCGCCAGGCGTACTTGCATCCGGCTCTCACGGAGGAGCCGCCTGTCATCTGGCTCCCTAGAGACTCTCTTGGCATCAGCCGAAAGGAGGTGGAGGAGTTGCAGTCTGATCTCGGAGAGTATGGCGTCAACGCTACAGATGAGGGTGCGATTTTGAATGGGAAGGGAAAGGTAGAGTGGACTGAGGACAGCGCCACTGAAGCACCGCTGTGGGAACGTAAAGTAATTTATTAGCAGGGCTGAGAATGTAAATATCAGGGGTAGGAGGGCTTAGTACATATGTAGTATAATCAGATAATCCGGTTTGTTTGCACTGTTCACGATGCGATGGGCCCAAGGTAATGTGAAGGCGACCGAGCCAAAGTTCCGCCAATCAATGTCTCACTCAGTCACTCATGTACCCAGCGTAGTACTTCGTATAGTGCTAGATTTTGTGTTTTTCTGATACATACCGACTTATTCAGGCTTAGTAATAGTCAGCTTATTAAGTATGAACTTGTACAAACAGGAGCTAGTGTATTTAGCAGCTACTGATTTCTACAGTAGTTGGACTGCACATACAGTTGTTGTCACGTTTTGTTCATACACGCCTAGAAGCAAGAGAAGAAGAAGAAGCATGTCAGGTCAAGAGAGTTCGCGACTTGGGTTGGAACTAGACCTCCTGCAGGCCATGTATCCAGAGCAGGTGGAATGGGATAGCAAGAGGCGAGAGCTCAAGTACAGCGACAAGTGGGCTGCCCTACAGGTGCGGCTGCCAGAGACATATCCTGACAGTGGGATGCCAGATATCATCTCTGCGCGAGACGCAGGCAAGCAGGATGTGCGGGATCAGACAAAGGAAGCTGTGCAAAGGCAAGAGCTGGAGGAGGGCGAAGAGAGGCTGGATGCTATCATTGCATGCTTCCAGGGCGTGGTAGCAGAGACGAGTGGCGAGCATGACGAAGCATTGAAGACTGGTGCATGCACGGCTGCACAGACTCGAGCGGGACAAGCAAGCAAGACGGTTATTGTATGGCTGCACCACCTGCTGGCGCTCAGCAAACGCAAGCTCGCGCTCTCGGCTGGGCAGCTCTCTGGCATCACCAAGCCCGGTTATCCAGGCATCTTGATCTTCTCGGGGCCTCAGTCGGCGGTGGACGAGCACATTGGCAGACTCAAGGCGGAGAATTGGCAAGCGTTCCAGGTCAGGTACGAGAATGAAGGGTTGTGGGGGTTTGAGCACGGCGGCGGAATACGCGAGGTGGAGAGCATGGCCGAGGTGGTCAAGGCTGTAGAGGTGGGAACGAACAGCGAGCAGGGCGCAAGGCAGAGGCAAGAGTTTTTGGAGGCAGCGGGGATCAAGTGAGAGAAAGAGAGAGGTGGCCTGTGTGAGCTGGCCGTTGTGATGGCTTTGTGCCCTTTGTTATTCCCAAACGCTGTTGGATTGGGAGTGCGAGAGAGAGAGAGAGAGAGGCTTGCCGTGCGTCCGTCGGTCCATGGATCCGGATAGGATGATTCGCGCCAAGGTTTCGCGTTTCCCATTAAGGGCCCGACTGGGTTTAGCTTGGCCTGGACGGCGCGTTGGGAACGCGACCCAGGCTTACTTAAGCCCGTGGTTGGTGACTTTGCCCGTTGCAGGTCTAGCGCGGTGCGGGTCATGTCACCAAGCAACCGAGTGCAGGTGCGGGTGCAGCAGCAGCAGCAGAGCAGCAGTCGCAGGTGCAACCAACCAGCCAACCATCATCCACTCGGTTGCTTGCACTTCTTTCTCACTCATCCATCCTACTCCAACTCCCTTCATTCACCTTCTCTCTCTCTCCAATTCCCCTCCCTCCTCCCATCCAGACCCATATACACGCAAAAACAAGCAAACCTTGCTCGCTCAATTGTCCGCCCCGACACACTTGATTCGCCCTTGTTGAATCCCCAACCTTCCGGCATACTCAGCTACCTACTACTACTTGGCCCACTACTTAGCTACTACCACCCTTCGTTACATACTGGCCTACCTCCGCCAACGACACCCGTATATATACATCACATCACATCACACCCAACAACCACACCACCCCTACCCGCTTCCAACAACCATCATCCCGTCGTTTCGTCTCATATCTGCCCGCCCCAGTCCACCGCGCCGCCGCACACCTTGGACTCCGCTGGCGAGCTGCCGCACCGCCCACCACCATGAAGGCCGCTCCGCTGCTGGTCTCCTGGCACAACGATAATCAGCCCATCTACTCGGCACATTTCGAGCCTCATGGCAAAGGCCGATTGGCTACAGCCGGTGGTGATAACAATGTTCGGGTATGTTTGCTTGCTTGCTTGCTTGCTGCACATGCTTCCTCGTTGCCGCCCTTGCTAACAATCCATCTTACTCCTCTAGCTCTGGCAAGTCGACTCCAACGCAGAGGAGCGCAAAATCACCTATCTCGCTTCCCTCAAGAAGCACTCACAGGCCGTCAATGTCGTACGATGGTCGCCTCGAGGTGAGTGCGCCCTGCCTGATCTGCTGCTGCAGCTCCATCCCCCATTTCCACAAGCTGACCAGGTAGCAGGCGAAATACTGGCCTCGGCCGGCGACGATGGCAACATCCTCCTCTGGATTCCCTCGGAGAATCAATCGGCTCAGACCAGCTATGGAGAAGAGGCCGACGATAGCAAGGAAAATTGGCGGGTGAAGCGTTCGTGCGGATCTAGCATGGGCTCGGAAATCTACGACCTGGCCTGGTCTCCGGACGGCGTCTTCTTCATTACTGGCAGTATGGACAACATTGCCAGAATCTACAACGCCCAAACAGGTACCCGCCAGCCCCCAATGCACCCTAGGCCCAACCCACTAGTCGATGCTAAACATCAGCAGGAGCATGCGTGCGCCAAATCGCCGAACATCACCACTACGTGCAAGGTGTAGCCTGGGATCCACTCAACGAGTATGTTGCTACTCAGTCCTCGGATCGATCGGTGCACATCTACAACCTCAAAACAAAGGACGGCCAGTTTTCGCTCTCGCAGCATAGCAAAGTGACCAAGATGGATCTTCCTGCCCGTCGCGTCTCCTCCAACAGTCCAGCTCCGCCCGATTTTGGCGGTCGGGCGTCTTTTGTTTCGCACGATTCAACCTTTGCCGCTGCCTCTCCAGGGCCTTCTGCGCCTGGCACTCCCCAGTCGTTGGCACTTCCCATGAACCCTCCCCCGACGTCGCACAGCCGCAGGTCTTCGTTTGGTTCGTCACCATCAATGCGTCGTTCTGCCTCGCCGGCGCCCTCGATGCCTCTGCCTGCTGTCATGCCTAATTCCCCCAGTGCCAGCAGCATCGGCACCATTGGCGTTCGGAACGCCGCTCTCTATGCTAATGAGACTCTTACTTCTTTCTTCCGCCGCTTGTCTTTTGCTTCAGACGGAAGCCTGCTATTTACGCCCTCTGGCCAATACAAGACGGTCCATCCGGCTATCAGCGAGATTCGACCTACCGAGGAAATCATCAATACCGTGTATATTTATACTCGGGCCGGCCTGAACAAACCCCCGGTTGCTTACCTGCCAGGCCACAAGAAGCCGTCTGTAGCGGTGCGCTGCTCGCCAGTATATTATACTCTACGCCAAGCTGTTCCTCAGACGCAGCAGATCACCATCGATACCTCTTCGGTTGACGACGACGAGCTGTGCGCACTGCCCGAGCCTGCTTTGCCTTCCAAAGCCCCCACCTCGCATGCCTCCATGGAACCGCCTCCGCTGGCCAGTGCAGCATCGCCGTCGCCGAGTCTGACATCTGCGTCGCCTATGCCAGCCGAGAGTGAACCCACTTCGTCATCCAATCCGCCACCAGGCCCCGTTTCGGCGTTTGCTTTGCCTTATCGAATGGTTTACGCCGTAGCAACCCAGGACGCAATTCACGTCTACGATACACAACAGCAGAAGCCTTTGTGCATAGTCAGCAATCTGCACTTTGCTACGTTTACAGATCTCACGTGGTATGTAGCGCTTGGCGTGATATTACTATAGATTGCTAACAAGGTACAGGTCAAATGATGGAAACACTCTTATCATGAGCTCATCAGATGGTTTCTGCTCGTGCTTGACATTTGCCAACGGCGAGCTGGGAGAGAAATACACGGGCCCTCTGGCAAGTCAAGCGCGACATCACCACTCGACGCCGTCCATCAACACTGCCAATTCGCAATCATCAAACCACTCGACGCCCATCCAGACCCCGACTGCTTCCTCGGGCTCTGCTGCAGTGGCTGCTGCTGCTGCTGCCGCCGCTCCCCCAAGGCAACCTTCGGCAGGATTTCCGGCCTCACCGAGCTCGTTTGTTCCGGCAAGGCCTGGTAGCCCCACTAGAAGCAACTCGGTCTCGAGTATTGCTACAGCATCGTCGTTTGCCCCTGGAACAGGAGACTCGACCAACATGAACGCGCCCACGCCATCGATGGCCTCGGTTCCGGGGATAGCAGCGGCAAATTCGGGGCCTGTAGGGGCCATGCCTATGTGGACACCCCCACTTACTCCAGCTCAGGGTCATGGCACACACAGCGCAAGCAGCTCGGTAAGCGGAGTTCCAGGAGCCAGCGCAAGTCTGCGAAGGGAGAGCGAGTCTGAACGGGAAGACGTTGGCGCGACGTCGAGGAAGAGGGAACTCGATGCAGTCCCAGAAGTAGAGGAGAGCAAGGGAAGCAAAAAGAGGAGGATAGCTCCTACGCCGGTCCTGATGGATTCGGTCGAGGAAAAAGCGATTGCCAGCACGGAAGAGAACACGCCCATCCATACACCCCAGCAGTCGTAGGCTGTTTGGCAGCGTCAAGCGTGCTTACATGACGGATGAGAAGTGTTTTGATTCTTGATATGATTTATTCCGGGATTCTATGTTCTCTCTCTATCTCTCCCTCTCTTTCTTTATGGGTGCGAGAGAGGTAAGATGTTGCATGATGGTGTGGATTGTGGATGGTAGAAGGATGGCGTTTTGTTGCTATACCCGCTGGTCGAACTGGGCGTTTTGGGAAAATTGGACCGTGTCCGGGGATTACAGGGCATTTGTATCTCGTGACGACTGGCTTGGACCTCTGTACCCGTGGTGGGTCTGGGTTTTGAATGATATAACGGCGTTTTAGGCGGTCTGAGGGGTCATGTTATATATAGTATGGTAGCCAGTATGGGAAGACGATTGCTTGTTGTTTTGCGCATGGTCGGCCACGCGGGATATGGTTGCATTGCTCGGCTAGCTGAGGATTCAGACGATGCAACGGGGGTGTGGTGGATGTGGTGTAGGATGGATGCCGGGCGGGCTGCTGGCCGGGGTTGTTGGAGCCAAGAGATGAGGAGGATAAGCCTGCATGTGAGGGGGGATGCACTCGGGCCAATCAACGGCCGCGCACGTGGGTGTTCGCTGCCTCCATGCGCGCCATCGCCGGCCTTCTCTGCTGCTGGGGGTCGAAAAAAACATGGACGTGCTGCTGGACGTCTTGGCCAGCCTCCCGCCTTTTCACCTCGTCTTCCACTCTGTCTGTCCCAGTTCTCGTTGCTTCATCGTGCCTCGTCTTCCTCCCGAGGCTGCTAGACAAATCGCCTCAGTACACCATCCCAGATACCCTGGAACACAACTACCAGTGGTCGAATAGTGGATAGAGAAAGCTACCAGCATGGCTACAATGGCAGAGGCAGATAAAAAAATAGTCACTCAGCATGACCCCGACGTGGAACGCGACATGGCAATGACCGACGAAACCGTCTCGATAGATAAGGGCGACATCTTACAGCTCGAGTCGCTGGACCGCAATCTCAACGCAAAGATGCACCTGGTCAATAATGCCATTGACGAGATTGGTTTCACACGCTACCAGTGGAAGCTCTTCGTTCTCAATGGCTTCGGATATGCCGTCGACTCGCTCATCTTGCTCATCCAGAGCATCATTGCCGGTCAAGCCGCGCTCGAGTTCAACCCTTCTTATAAGAACGGCCTCACCATCGCTGCATACGTCGGCATGCTCACAGGTGCCTTTTTCTGGGGCATGAGCGCCGATGTCATTGGTCGCAAATTCGCCTTCAATGTCAGCTTGCTCCTGTGCTCCATCTTTGCCATTGTGGCTGGTTCAAGTCCCAATTGGATCGTCTTGGGCCTTTTCGTATGCCTCAGCTCTTTCGGCGGCGGAGGCAATCTGGTCCTGGACACTGCTGTATTCTTGGAGTACCTGCCTAGCAAGAAGCAATGGATGCTGACCTTGATGGCTGCGTGGTGGGGTATTGGTCAACTCATTGCTGGATTCTTGGCCTGGGGATTTCTGCCCAACTACTCTTGTGACGATCCATCTGTCGTCGAGGGGGCAGCACCATGCACCTACGAAAATAACAAGGGATGGCGATACGTGTGGTTCGCCGCTGGCGCTCTCGTTTTCGTCATGAGCATCCTCCGTATAACCGTAATTCGCCTCAAAGAAACCCCCAAATTTCTCGTTGGTGAAGGCAAAGACGCCGAATGCGTTGAGACGCTCCAGGCCATCGCAACCAAATATAACCGTCCTTGCAGCCTGACCCTCGAGAAGCTCCAAGCATGCGGGACCATTGAGCGTATGGCCCAACGCGAGGGCAAGGCCAAATGGAGTCCATCCCACATCACTGTCCACCTCAAGGGCCTCTTCGCTACCCGCCGCATCGCAATATCCACCTCCCTCATCTGGCTCTCCTGGACTCTCATCGGTCTTGCCTACCCCCTCTACAACGTCTTCCTTCCCTCCTATCTAGGGAGCCGCGGCGCCGAGTTTGGGGAATCGTCACAGTACATTAAATGGTATGTATATCACGGGTGCAAAGTCGTCAAGTGCCGGGATATAACATAGTTACAGCCTGGCGACACTCTGATAGCGCATCGGAACGTGTTTGGATAACTTTTACTGACTTGTTACCCGCGAATCCAGGCGCAATTACACGCTCGTCAACTTTTCTGGCATCTGGGGACCCGTACTGGCGGGCTGGATGTGCCAGTTGCCGTTCTTGGGCAGAAAGTATACAATGGTTGTCGGTGCCCTGGTCACGTGTATCTTCTTCTTCGCGTATACCCAGGTTAGGACGCAGACGCAGAATGTTGCTTTCACGTGCGTTGTCAATTTCTGCCTCAACATCTACTATGGCACGCTTTATGGTGAGTTTGATTTTTTATGTTGTCTTTTCCTACTGTTTGGAGGCTTGTTGTTTTGGGACTTCTTTTGTGCAAGAAGAAGGATCGATTGTGTGAATCGATATATACCCACGTAAAAGACAATTGAGCCGCATACTGATATGGAGACGAACAGCGTATACCCCTGAAGTTCTTCCCAGCGCCCACCGTGGCACCGGCAACGGCCTCGCAGTCAGCGCAAACAGAGTCATGGGTATCCTCAGCGCCGTCATCGCCACCGTGGCAGACGTAAGTTCTTTCCTCCCTTCCCCCTCAACACGACGAAAAAATGCTAATCGAGCTGACGTCATGTTGTTTAGACGTCAACACCCGTCCCCATCTACATCTGCGCTGCGCTGTATGTCGTCATGGCTGGCGTGGCAGCCATTTTCCCATTTGAACCATATGGAAAGAGGAGTTCGTAGTTTCTGCGTCATGGATCGCTTTATCTAGTTGTGGTTTGATTTGCTAGAGTCGACTCATCCCTGTGTCTGTATCTCTGTTTGTTATCGTGGCAGAGGTAACACGGTGTTTTGGATGGGGGTGTGACTGCGAGGGAACGTGGGGCGTAGGAGACTGTCGGGCGTTGTAGAGGATACGAGAAGAGATGGTGTACGGGATTCGGAAGACGGGGGAAGCTATATACCCTTCAAGTTATATTTTCATCAAAAGAACTGGTGAGGACAATGTATACCCCTTTGCGGCCAAACATGAAGTTCCCCTCCAATCAGTGTACGAGAATCATTGCAGGGCACACGGCGACGGCATACTTTTCAAGTGCAGACCTGCCCGCGCATTGGTAAACCCATTTCTCAATTTTCCGCTCTGTTTAACAGTAACTTCCCAGCTACTCTTCGACCTAATTGACTTGCAGTCTATCCTGCGTGGCCTAGCTCTCTCCCGAGTTTGTCGGCAAGAATAGAAACATGCAACAGTATCCGCACTGTATGCACCGCGGGTTATAGCACCGAAGCGAGAGAAGACACGTTCAAGAATAGCGAGTGTTTCAATAAAGAACCAGTGATTGGCATTCGTAGCTCTATCCTGGTACTGCCTAACGAAGGAAATGAGGTATGTAGACGATGAAGAGAAGTTGGGGAAATAAGGTATGAACAAGAAGGGTGACCCATGATGGGTCAAGTTGGAAAAAAAAGGAAAAATAGGTAATGCAGAATCCCGTCTCCTCAGTTCGTCTGTCTTGTCTGACAACGCACCCGCCATGCAGAATATACTCGAGAAAAGAAAAGTGAACATGCCCCATCCAGACCGAATGTTTCATGCTTCACAGGATAAGAAGTGCGACGACATTCTCTCCCATTGTGCCATATATCCACTCTATCGAGACCCCACTCTGACCGAATAGAAAACGGACAGAGTTTGTGGGTAGCAGCTGGGCATGATAGCTAGGGCATGTTTGCTTTGAGGTTGTCGTACTTGGAGACAGGGTAGCTGAGGAGGTTGTTTGATCCATCAAGAGCGGAAACACCGCCGACAGCGTTGACATACTGTTGAGACCGAGTCAGTTACTTTTCCACTCGATGACGAACGACAGCCGCAAAAGGGAAACAAGAGGGAATGTAAAAAGAACTTACAGTCGTGATCAAACTATCGCTTCCGTCCTTGTCACCACTGCTCTCCCACCACATGCCGCCACCGAGACCCTTGCTCTTGATGAGCTCCGTCTTCTGGCGGATGATGTTGGGCGTGTCGTAGCTGATGAAGGTGCGCGAGCCAGCATTGTAGCTCCAGCTAGCGACCAGGCTGGAGTCCTCGGTGACCTGAGCGCCGCTCTGGGGGAGCGCTTTGTAGTCGTAGACGCCAGCTTCCCAGGAGCCCTGGCCGACGCCCGAGAAGGGCTTGCCGGGGCCGTCGGTGGCCGTGAACGAGCGGCCGTAGAGCGGCATGCCGAGAACGATCTTGGAGGCAGCGACGCCGTGAGAGGTGTAGTAGGCGATCACTTGGGCTGTGTTGAAGGGAGTGCTGGCTGGGTTGGAGGAAGAGGGGTTCCAGTTTGCGTCGTGGCCGGCGTTGGTGTCCCAAGAGCCAGAGTAGTCGTAGGCCCTGTGTGAGAGGAGTTAGCTTGGGGGCGAAGTGAAATGGTGATTGGGCAGTGGGAAACGTACATGAGGTTCCAGAAGTCGAGGTACTTGTCCATACCGGCGAGATCGAGCTTCTCGTAGTTGACGGGTCCGGCAGGTGAAGCAACGGTGAGCAAGAGGTGCTGTCCGTTGGCGTTTGCAGCAGCGTACTCATCGAGTTGCTAGGGGAAGGTCAGCCTTGTGGATTGGAAAAGGGCAGTCGTTAATGATGGTTAACTCACTCTACGAGTCTCTTGGAGAAGCAAGACCATATTGGCAGCTTGAGTGGAATCTTCACATCAATATGTTAGTTGATGGTTCACTTATGTAGAATAGGGCTCATCATGTGACTTACCTGCAGGATATTCCCAGTCGATATCGAGTCCTATATGCGCATGTCATTAGCGACGATCCTATTTTTGACAAAGTTTCCGGAGGGGAACCATACCATCGAACCCCAGATCCTTCAAGATGGCCACAGCCGAGCTGGCAAACTTAGATCGTCCCGCGGCCGTGCTAGCGGGCTGAGCAAAGTTCGATGAGTAGGTCCAACCGCCAATCGACAGCAGCACCTTCATTTTGCGGTTGCTCTTCTTCAACAGGTAGAGCTGCTTAGCGCAACCGTACATGTTGGTGCCGACATCGTTCCAGGAATCTGTGGGGTAGTGCTTCTCGATATCCGCGTATGTGTCTGTAAGGTAGACCTCTCCAGAGTCGGGGCGCACGTTGGCAAAGGCATAGAGCACGTGGGTGAGCTCGTTTCCGGGGAGGTCGGCCGGCTGGAAGTTGCGGCCGTAGATTGCCTGTTTGTTTCAAAGTCAGTTTGGGGTCATGTCTTCGTACGTTGTTGTTTGTCAATAGACTCACCCAGTTGACAAAGTAGGCAACGTTCTTGTACCCGGTCGCAGCGACGCTCTCGTCTTGTCGCTTGGGAATGGCACTTGCACTGGAAAGCCCAGCAAGTGGAAGCATAGCTGCAAGTGTGGAAAACCTCATTGTGACTGCTCAGGGAGAGGTGAAGAAGGTGAGTGAAGGTGGTGTTTGGATTGTAGACAAGGTGGTAGTGGTGACTAGCATACTTATACCCCAGGTTTGTGTTGGAAGTAAATCGAGGTCAGTGCACGCAACCGTTACCTCGACTATTACTATTGTCGTACAATAGGAAGCTAGTGCTGGCCAGGTGTGAAGCAGGAGGGTGGAAGTGCAGCATGCAACCAAGTAGGATGGAGGAGAAATGCAACCGCTCAAGGGTAGATGACACCCCACTTGTGGTAAGAAGTGCAAGATGCTGGGTTGGCAAGCCGAGCAGAAGGTCCTAAGTGAGAGACATTCACTTTGCAAACGCACCTACCAACGCCAAACCGTTCTATTAGGTGTCTGGACAAGACATGGCCGTCAAGTATAACACACCTGACTGGCCAGAGACGAGATTTGCTCTCTGCCTTAGTCATGACCTGTGCATCATGAGTGTTGGCGAGGCCAAGTCCATCTCGAGGTGCCGTCGTTTGTCAAGCAAACATAGTGCCGGGATCTAACTGATGGGATGCATGCTCAACAGCCGGCCGTTTGACCTCGACTCCGACACGCATGTCATGTTTTCCTCATCACGCTTCGCTGCAAGCCATTGCCGCCTACCAATAGCGGCACATTGTAAGGGAGACGTTGCATAAGGTTCAGCGTCGTGATATTCTCCCGGGCTTTGATTATACCTTGCATGGCGCGCACGCGTCAAGGCAGATACGCGTGCAGCATGTGCCTGACAGCATGTCGTGTGCTAACGTAGCGTGAACGCCGATCTTCGCGATGATTTACAGGGTCCGGATTCCCGAATACGTCGAGTACAGTACGGTGGACCTGGAGCGGACGTGACATCAGTCGGGGTGGGACTGAGTCCCGTTAGCCCACTCGGTCCAAACCTTCCAACAAGTTTACATGTCAAACACAAAGTTTCAACTGTCGCAATCTTCTCAGTCACTGGGCCGGTGCGGACGGCCCCAAACAGCGGCCCGAGATGTTGATCCCCCCCCCCCCCCCCCCTTGCAAAAATTCGAGGTCGAATGCAGAATCGATCTGGAATCGCGCGGTTAATAACATGATGATCCGGGAAGCGAGCCAGTAACGGTTCCGCCGGCTTTAACAAACAGCTTCCAGATGAGGATCCAACTTGCCTACAGCACTCTACTTACTATACATTTAGTGACTAATTGCATACTCCGAACAGCGACCCGTACGGACACAGGTCGGGGCGGGCATTCACCCCTACGGTATTGCACTCGGAAGGACGTAGCAGTCAGTCCTTGCGGAAATGGATTGATTCACTGCAAGAGGCAGAACATTTGCACACTCCTACCCCATCTACATTAGCGAGATTATACCGCACGGAATTCCGGTCGCTCACCAAGATCATCGTGGGACATGCAGAAAGTGTCTCTGGCGATAAGGTCAGAGGATGGAAATACTGCTATCGTCCAGTCAGACAGTGAGATGGATGTAGGCAGGGATGATAGTCATGGTGTAGTGAAGTACCTGCCCTTAGTGTCCAGTACAGGCTGAAGCATGCTGCTAGGAATTCTGGGCATATTCAGAGTCCCTAGGAAGGTTGTTGTAGCATACAGCAAAGATCTACATCGTACTCGAGTATCCAGTGAGCGCACAACCCAGTCCGACAGCGTGATTGTTGAAGACGGGCTAGTCAAGCGTACATGTGCAGAAGAAGGCTGGATGTAACCGACACGAGCGCGGGGGGACCAAAAGCCACGTTACAAAGGGCTTCGCCGCTTGTGATGCTACCTGGGCCGGGGGTAGTAGATTGAGTGCATACCGAAATGTAGTCTACATCACAGACGAGAGAAGTGGTGGAGGAGGAATCCTTCGACCCCACATGCACCTTATCGGAGCTTTTGGGCAGAACACATGACCGTGGATCAGACAGCATGTGAACGTCTGGAGTAGTCAGACCACAAAGGCGATGCGGGCGTGATGGTTAGCTCGTCTGGACGGCGGCAACAACAGCAAAAGCATGCGCCTATGCACTAGGAAAGCGTAAAAGGGCAAAAGAACGCGTGATCAAGGCACGCCGAGAAGGAGAATAAGACGGATACTGGAATGCTTGTCGAGTATCTGTCAGTCAGTCAGTCAGTCTGTCTGGCATCGGGCGTAGAGATAGAGAGTAGGGGGAGTGAGGAGGGCCCAGACACTAACCGAATTTAGCCTTTCATGGAAGGTGCAGTAAGACGAATCAGGAAGGCCATAGAGAATAACGGTGATTGGATGCTTCGCAGAAATTGCAAGATAAAACACGAAGTCTACATGTCTCGATGGTGCGCTGTCTGGTGTCTGCCTTTGCGATGTCGGTACCGTGGTGTTGTGCAGCCTCAAGAAAAGCAAGATAAGGCACCTACTACTGATACATACATACTGGCATGGCGGCCAATCTCGAGGCCAAGTCAAGAAATCACCGGGAAAAATAGCATCAAGGGTAAATTGCACGGCGCTAAGTGTGTATGCACACATCTCCCACGATCCTTAGCTGCTCCGGTAGTTGTTCAGACGAGAGCCCGGTATAGCCTACTCGTGAGCCAGGTAAATCTCCCGTCCTCCTAAACCCTGAAATTCTTTAAGGTACCCGCCCGCTGGTCCATGAACAGACTGGGGGCCCTCTCCCTCTCCTTCATGTGTGCTTTGCGTTTGCACCGATTGCCACATTCGGAAGCTGCTTATAGGCCTTCCTGCTCAATACCATTACATGTCGTCGTCTAGGGCAGCATCTCGCTCGGCATGGTAGCCCTGAATTCTGCCCGGGACGTCGTTCCTCTTTTGGCATTGATTCCGTGTCCCTGACTGTGGTATGGTATCGCTGGGTGACACTACATCCTGGATTGAAGTGACCGGTGTGCACACTGCTTGAGATGCAGTCAGGAGTCGTCCAGTGGGCGCAAAAAAAGCCAAGATTACGTGTAGAAGTGCCCAATCAAATGAAAATCATGGGGAGTTCACGGTGGCGGACTGCAGTGTAGAGAGCGGACCTGCTGTGTCCCGAACTGATCGGGCGAAAGGTAATGTGACCAAGTAAGGTGAGATTGCCATTCGGGACTACTAAGATGACAATGTTCACCTCGACAGTACTCGTGGTAGCTTTGGAGCGACAACGGTTGTTGAGAAGAAGAGATAAGGGCTATTCTTGCATCTAGGTGGTGTTCTGAGACATGCTCTCGACACAATCTCCGGTTGTCGCAACCCCACGGTTTGGGTGATCATGATATCTCAGACTCGGTGATTGCAACTCTTTCCTCAACGTTTGCATCGAATTTGAGGTTGCTTGCATTTTTAGACTGCGGATTGCCCGGAAAGAGGCAAACCGTGTTATCGCGTTTCATTCCTGCAGTCATCTCCAGTGCTTGTTCGTGACAAGCTGACGCCCAATGCTTCCTTCTCCCCTCTTGTGGAAATATAGCATGAGGAATAGACTGATTAATTTGAAGCGCTATTCTCGGATAATCATATCAAGGCCGAAGTAGGCCAATCGTTTGAGAACCCAAGTTGTCATGAACTGAGATATCAGATTATGGCCCGTGCGCCAAGCTTGATGGTTACCCGGCGCCCAGCACCAGGGCTGCTACCACAGCATATGGAGAACTAGATTCGTATATGCACAGCGGCATCGAGTGCTACCCATCCTTTTGAGAATGCTATCTTATGTAACATGGGGTCCCGCGACCGGATCCGAGAGCGCCGGCTTTCAGGACTATAACCCCCACGATGCAACAATAGATCTACAGTCGTGCGTAACCCATCGTCGAGGAAGAAACAAAATCCAGCGAGACTTAGATTAGAGATTACTCCATATACACCGAAAAATACAGACCTGGATTCTGATGTGATTAGCCAATCACTCGGGTAGTGGTTCTCGCGCTGAAGCCCTGTTTTCCGCCTTTTCCCCTCTCTCATAGGCTTCTTGTTTGCCCTTCTCGAGCTGCTTCTCCAACTTCCCCCTCCTATCTGCAATCTCTTGTATTACGCTGGGAGACTCCCCCCTTCTTTTCGCCCAACTCATTTCATCATCAATCTTTTCTTTCAGTTTGAATGTCTTCATCCATTCTTCCAGCCGGATGTCGTCGCCGAAACATATCCCATAACCGTCACAATAGCACGCATGCATCGAGGGGCACACCTCCGCATTGCGTGTGAACAGATACTGCCAAACATATTCAAACACACGACCTGAGCTCGCATCGTCGAGAGGAGTTGCTAGCAGCCACGCGCGGAGATGTTCATATGTCTTTCTCGGATTGTCCTTCACTCGATCTCTACTGACGGCGAACTGCGCACAGCACGGTTCCGACAAGACTGGTGGAACTTTGTGGCCAGGAAATAACTCTTTGAACGTTTCTGGCCTGAACATTTCGTCGCTTGGCTTCTCTTTATGACCGACATTCGACGTCGTCTGGTTCAGAAAAATGCTAGGACAGCCGGGTTCGAGATGGCATCTCAGATTCATAAAACCTTGTCTCCATACGCGATCATCCTGCAGTCGTTGGATCGTCATGGGGGTGCTGAGATCTAACAAGATGTTATTGTGCCACGTGATGCTGTGGGCGTGGATGAAGATGGTGGTATCGGCAAGCTGGTCATAATGATCGATGAGGTAGGTCAGATACACCATAGCTTCATTGCCTTTGTTCTTGGGCACACGATACGTGGCATTCGCTTTGTCGACCTGATAAATGACGGTAGGTAGATTGGGAAGATCATCTCGTACCCAGCCTACGTCTTCTTCGCTCGTCTTTGCGATTACAAGGACTCGCGAATAGGCGGAGCCGGGCGGCTTCGCTGCTCCGGGGGAGAAGGGTCGCCTGACACCGCTGGAGATGCTATCATGGTACAGTGAGCTGAGATTGGATAGCTGCTGACGCGGCGTATCGAAGCGATTGAACCATATGATGAGGGTGACGAGAAAGGTGGATAAGGCTATAAGCGGTATAGCTTTCCGTGGAGTACACCAAGGCATGGCGTTAACTGGTTGCTGGCACTAATTGGTCTGCTGTCGCACGCTGCATCAACGTGAAGTCTTTCGAGATTTATTTTCAGATGCGACGCGCTCATACACACTTGGGCGTCATTTTAGGAGTTGCGCAGTGGTTGGTAAAGGGGGGAAGGTTGCAGCCAATCCAGATATGTGGAAGTGTTGGGGGGGCGTCCCGGGGGGTGGGGGGTCCCGCGCGAATGCTTTGGCTAAAGTTTTGCTGGCAGCAGGCTTGCCAGGACTTGAGCTTGGTAATATTTGGCACCACGTTTCGTTTGAAATAGCGATTAGATGGCGACAACAATGTTCAATTTGAGCCCTCGATGTTGCTGAAGGCTATCGCACTTTATAATAGAGATTGGTGTGTATGTTGCCTTAAAGTTGAGAGTGTTGCACGACAGCTTTTCGGGGGCGCCATCAATAATACATAAACAAAAGCCACCGTGCCGCCACACCTCGATCGTGTCATCATCATCTGCAATGGGACCCACAATGCCAACAACCAAGCGCAAAGAAAGCCGGTTATGTCCTCCTCTACTGTGCGTTTTCTGGAACCAGTTCTCGATGCAGATTGAACGCGCGAATGGGACCCTAACGACGGCAGATGAGCGCTGCGGTACCGGTATTGGAGTCAGTCATGGAACACCATCAACGCTTCATTCATGCAAGGCCACGAGGCCTTCTCATGTTTTCTACACACACATGCATAGATATTGTGGGAGCATGGAGGAAATCATTGTTGGACGTCGCGTACGCAAGTAGCCGGATGCAACAATCGGACATGGCATCCGATCTGCGGGACGGAGGCACAGAGGTAATACGGATCACCCAATTCGAAACACCATATATTTGTCACATTGGCCGGCGCCAATGGCTCCGACAGCCTCATCAAATCCTGATATCATCAAGGGCATAGATCTGACTCAGAGAGGATTTTCTCCTTTCTCTTTGTACCCTCAGCTAGAATGATCAAATGTATGCCGACCGACCAGATTTTTCAAAGTAACAGTTACTCGCAGAATTTTCGCAACGCATTGCGCACTTCTGGTTTCAATAGTTTTGGCTATCTAGCTTTTGTGGGAACCCCCAGACTCCGCGGCAAGCCTCAACGCGTCGAGCCCGTTGTTATAGCACACTTTGTCGGGCCCACAAAATTGACGGTTGGGATGCTCCTAATGATGACCATCTGCTGTCGTAAAGTAGGTAGAAATATAATTCGTAATGAGCCGCTTTGCTAACCAAATCTCTACGAATGAAAGCCGAAGTCCCAACTTATGCGGCGGCGATCCCAGAGATGATCACGTGATGCTGACCAGACAATTGACCCTTGGATTCGCGAGATAAGCATAATCTGACAGCATGCAACTGGCTGATGACCACAGAATTGGTCCAAGTTGAATTAATCAAGGGAGTTGCCCGGCACCATGTTGATGAAACCTCCGACGCTTTCTCTGCCTCCAGAGAAGAGGGGTCATCGACTCGCCGAGGTCGATTCTTGAGCCGAAACTGTGTCACATCTGCAATGCAGCCGCAACGGAATCCAACGACATCAAGACCTCGAATTTTGGACGGAGAATATACCATCTCGGAGCGTACCCCCGTAATTCTTTAGTCCGAGCTGTTTGCATGATGGAATCCCCCGAGAAGCCAATTCTATTCCATTACCCGGGGTCAATCTATTCCTACAGGGTGTTATGGTATTTGTGGCTCAGAGGGATCCCGTACAATGAATGCGTAAGCGTTTACAATGTCCAATGCAAATCATCTACTCGAAAAAGACTGACATTTTAGATCCAATCACACATTATGCCTCGCCCGGACCTGGCTTCCATCGGCATCAACTATCGGCGCATCCCCATCATGGCCATTGGGAAAGATATATACATAGACTCACGACTTATCATCTCAACGCTCGAAAGCTCATATCCAGACAGCTCTCTCGCTCCAAAGACACCAGCTGAGGAGGGTATTCGGCGCTTACTCGAAAGTTGGACGATCGACGGCGGTATCTTCTCGCGAGCAGTGCAATTGATGCCGTATTGGAACGCTGCGAGCGCATTGCAAGATGAGAAATTTCTGGATGATCGCGAGAAGCTATCAGGACGCCGGCTTGAGGTTAAACAGATGGAACATAATCGTCCAGATGCGCTGCAGCATATGCGCCAGGCGTTTGATTTGCTGGAAACTTCGTTTCTCGCTGATGGGAGAACATGGATTTTGGGGGGCACTGAGCCTTCTCTGGCCGATTTGGATGCGGTTTGGCCTTTTTCGTGGCTGATCGTGGAGCCAGGAATGCGTGGGGCGCTACCTGAGGATCTCATAAGCGAAGGGAAGTATCCAAGGACTTTTGCGTGGATTTCGAGATTTATGAACGAAGCTATGATGAAGAGGAAGAGTCTGGAGCGACCGGAGACACTCAACGGAGAAGCCATGCGCGATAGAATCCTAAGTGCTACCACCACGTGCGAGACCGGATTCATCAAAAACGACCCGCTGGACCTGCAGCCAGAGGATGAAGTCGAAGTTTTTGCATCAGACTACGGGCATGGCCATAAAGATCGAGGAGCCGTCGTCGGACTCACATCTAGGGAGGTTGTGATTCGCAATACCAAAGGCCTTCATCTTCACTTCCCCAGATGGAATTTCCGCATCAATAAAGTCAGCCAGTCAGCACCATCCGTTAGCCTGAAGTCGCCCAAAACCCCTAAGATGCGCCTCATCTATCACCCTGCCTCTCCATTTACCCGCAAAGTATACATGTTGGCGCACGAATTGGGTCTTACTCAGCATATCGAGCTGCAGAAAGTTGTCGTGTGCCCAGTTGACATACCAGGCTGGAGCGATAACAACAAAGACGTCGCAGCGTACAATCCAATGGCGAAGATCCCTTGTCTCGTATCCGAAGAAGTCCCCGATGGCATCTTCGATTCCCGCATGATCTGCGAGTATTTGAGTAACATTGCGCGCATTAAAGAGACTAAAGACAAGTCATATTGGCAGCGCCGCAGTCTTCACGCATGTGCAGATGGCATCATGGATGCTGCTGTTCTAATAACATACGAGCTTCGTATCCGGAAGCCGCGGGGGTTGAAGTTTGACGAGTGGATTGAAGGCCAAAAGACTAAGATTGTACGTGTGTTGGATCGGTTCGAGATCGCAGCCCAGGAGGGAGTTTTGAAGAAGCTGACCGACCAAAAACGGGCAACGGCTGATGAGGTTGCGGTCGTCACTGCGATTGCAGTGACAGAAAGCATTTTGACGAAATCACAAGGTGCGGAAGGTGATCCTCCACCAGCGACAGCCGCGATGTATAGTATGACCCGTACGAAGTTGAACTGGAGAGATGGAAGACCAGGTCTGGTCGAATGGATGGGAAGTTGGCAAGGGAGGAAGAGTTTTGTTGCGACACCGCCAGATAAGGACTGGACTGTCGCGGAGACGCGAAATGCTTCTAAAATCTAGAATCACGATACTCCAACGACTGAGATGCAGAAGCTGGTAACCACATTGGTAGAAAATAATTCCGGCTTGAGTTTCGTCAATACCGCTAGTTTGGAACCATATTCCTGGATGTCTAGAACAGAATGCTCGAGTGTCACTTTCCTTTAGTACTTCCTCCCAATCCTTTCCCCAGCTATTTATTCTCCCATAGAGAAGTGCTTGTCGGATTTTACCTGTCATCAGAGTGACGAACGTACCAGCAGTATCACCCGGCCTTGCGTTGGATTGATCAAAGTGCAAGCGTGGGAGCGCACTTCATGATCCAACTTACCCGATTAGGAAGGTATGTGAAATCCGCTGATTGCTGCGTTAACAATGGTCAACTGGGCTCAGCACGGCCACCCCAAGTCGAACAATCAAACTGCCTTCAACGCTCCCCAACATCCTACAGTACCCCCCGCTCACCTCAATTCCCAAACTACCTAAATAATATTTCCACTCTGAAATAATATAAGTGTGATAAAGTTCCCAGATATACGATAACGCGCTGTGTACAGTTCCAATGCATCGCAAAAAAAACGTACGTGGGACCGTTCGTGCCCTAATCACAGTGCAGTGGTCAACACCTTTCTTGAGTTACCTTTTTAGGTAGGTTGAAATCAGCACGTGACGGAAGAGGGAAAAAATCAGAGATGGGATGAAAACACTGCAATCTCTAGCCCGGGGGAGAAGAGATGGTGACAGGTGCTAATAATAGAGGGGCTCAAGGCATGTTGGTGCACAGGGTCGTACAGTGTGATACCTCGAGTATGCCAACTCCCGATGTGGTCCAAGATGAGTGGCTTGTCTGTAGGGATGGCACTATGAGTACTACTGAGTGACCCGACCGGTACCGTACGATGCTGGTGAACACGCGACAGATTTTTTTTCTGTGTAGCGCTTCACGGAAAGCATGACGTGGACGCATCACTGAGCACGAATTGCACTATCGAAACGTAGGACTGATAATAATTGATAGTTTTCATTTTAGCAAACATCAAGGGTATCTAATGTCTCGTAGCACCACGGATCCACCTCTTTCCATGAGCTCTTTTGCTGAACTTGCTCATCTTGACCACAAACGCTCCGCGGTCGATGGTGTTGATAACAATCCATCCACTGGCGAAGGTGTAGTGGCTCCAGGTGCCAAAGTCCCACAACGCAACACCGCCGCCCTCCTCGTTGTCGTCGCCGGGGTAGACATCAAAGTACGCAATCTCCTCTACACCCTTACCGGTGGGATCATCGGTGATGGTGGAAACGTCAAGGACGCGGAGACCGGCCTGGTAGTTGCTCTGGTATGCGAGGCCAGAGTGCACAAACTGGTTGTGGTCTACGGACCGCGTGGTGGACTTGTAGAAACCGGTGTTGACGGGCTTCTCGAGGTTAGAGATGTCGAAGATGTAGGTGACAGGGAAGCCGTCAAGGGCGGGGGATTCAGGGTTGGTGTCGTTGGGGTCAATCTCGCCCTCGTCGAGCTCGTCGTCGAGGAGAAGGTGAGTCTGCCAGTTGGGGTCTAGCACCCAGCCCTGGTGCGTGTATGTAGCGCCTGTGTAGGGGGTGCGCGAGATGATGGTAGAAGCCTGAGGGCCGGTCTTGTTGGTCACGTCGTAGATGGTCAACGTGTCTTCGTTGTAGCCGTAGCAAATGTCGCGACCGTTGTATTTCTCGTCCGGTCCGCGGTACACAATGCATTGAGCGTCATGCACGTAACCGTCTTGAGGGGCGCATCCAGGGGAGAAGGGGTTGGCCGGATCGTCCATGTTGATGAAGATCAGACCGGATGCGCATTTGTCAGTGCGAGGCTGCGCGCCGACCGCGACAGCGTAGTTCTTTTCTTCGTTGACAACTACGTTGTGGGAAGAGCCGACCGGGAGGTCTACAAACATTAGTTGGTGATTTTGATTCGATACAATACTTAAGCCACTTACCGGTGAACAATGCAGTGAGGTCTTTGGACGTGTCGAACACAACCGGCTCGCTGGGGTCCACGTCCAACAGCTTCTTCATGTCAAAGATTTGAACGCCGTGGCCCACACCCTCACTGCCAACAATCAAGTAGTCGCCGTTTGCCTTGATCTCTCTCCAGATGACTGGGTCGGCTTGTGCTGGCAAGCGTCCGAGATAAACCAATTCGCCCGTCTTTGTGACTTCTGCGAAGGCAGCGCCGTCGGTTTGACCGATAGCGATGAAATCGCGTCCCTCATGGGTCCACCCCCAAGATCCAGAGCCTTCTCCGTCATTGCTGCCGAGCTCTTCGTGCGTCTTGAAGTCGTACATGTCGATGTCTTTGCACTTGTAGGTCTGGTCCGCGTCGCCCGGGACTGCTTCGGCGTAGCCATCTGTGCACTTGATGACATCTTTGCTGGTACGTTTCTGGCCAAATCCGTTCCACTTCTTGCTGTCGTAGTTGCCGGCGGCTTTTTGATGTGCCCATGCGGCCTGGGATGAATTAGCTTTTGGATCTAGAATATGTTGGGAGGGGGTGTGCAATACCTCTTTGGCAGCCATCATCTTTTCCATAACAGCGCCAGACGTGTATTCCTCCTTGCTGAACATGGCATCTGCCGCCAAAGGCAGCAGCGCCGCGGTAAGGGTGGTGAACTTCATGGTAGCGACTATTAAAGTGATGCTACTTGCTCTATTTCGGCCAAATGTCTTCGCGAAAGTGGAGGATGACGGAAAGCAGCTGAATACTCTCGCGGCCCTCCCAATTTTCTGGGACCCATTCCTCCCTTTATATGCATTGTTTGTCGTCCCTGGAATTGCCACCCAAGAATGTTGACCTCGGTCGCATGCATTTCACGTTATCAACACGAGGTTGAGATACCTTCCTATCCCGGAATAGCGCGCTGTACAAAAGCTTATTTTCTGACCGAGCGCGGAGTGAGGCGCATGCTACGACGCTGGGCACAACATGGGGAAGTCTTGGTGTTCATTTCACTCGTTATCGTCATTTGTTGCATGTTTGCTTGGCACGATAATCTCTCCTAGTTGGGTGCATGAACCACAATACCGTGGTCCAGGTGGGAAGGCAGCTCGGATGCAGGATCCTGTCCGCATGAGTGCCGTGATATGGCGAAGCTTCGCGCACCCGGATACCTACGAGATTCATCGGCCTGCTCATTTCCCGCCCTTGCGCGGGCACACTTGGCAATAGGGGATCATCAACGCTTATGATATGGCGTGCGATTAGTAGCGGTTCTGCCTTCCGTTATTGCATTCATCTGGTTGCTATGAACGTCAAGCCGACCGTTTACAGCAGGAGCCAAGGCGACTCCTATGATAGCTTTGTCTACAAGCTAGTCAAAACGGTATTGAGATGACATGATGAGTCGTGTGCCTCCCCAGTAAAGAGAGGAAGGTCGTCTATCTGGCATGTTTGTTTTTGCAACGTACATGTGTTAAGTCAATGTTTGCAACAATTTAGCAGGCTTAGGTTCTGTTCCCGGCCTTTTGTTTGCCACCAGGTACAATGTTGGAAACCACCTTTCCAAATGACCACCTTGGATCTAAACACTGCCTATTTCGTGCTATCGGATATGTCTGGTGCTAACAGAGTAAAGTCATCATGTCTAATCAACAAAAGGATGGTCCAAACCTCAGCATGGAGCAGTGTGAGAAGCATTGATTTGGTTTTCGGTTGATCAATCTTGACATGTATCTACTATGAGACAAGGACATGATCTATCGCAATTGTAGAACCTTTTTCTCGGGTCAAAGCCATTTCCCTCGCCAATCACGACCGCCTATATCAGAGGCCCTACCCGCTCACTAGTGCTGGAAGACGAATACCCGGTATTGGGAACCACAGGGTAGACCCATGCCTTGAATGCATTCTTATTATGTTCTAAAGCATGCCGGCCAACCCCTTCGATGTCCGTGAGCTCATCGGAACCGCCATATCACCAATACAATTAGCCACTCCCGTAATTAGCCACTCCCGTCGCCGACTCTGACCATTGTTCCCTTGCTCAAGCATGCTTGTAGGACTTCTGGTCCTCTTTGTCTCCTCCCGTTTGGACTCGATTGGACTTTGCATCGATGCTGGCCAACTTCTTTTACCCATGTGGAATGCCTTTTCCGACTTTCATGTATTCATATGCTCGAGGGCGCTGGTCTTTCACCAATTCTGGCCTGGTTCGTTGGATGAAGACGTGTTGGTATACTGGAGGGTTGGTGGAAGTAGCTGATGTAGCAGTACTACTGACGGCAGGTTGTTGGTCGCGAATGGGGGCGCTGGGACTGAACTGATCTATTGGAGGATTTAGCTCAGTTATATGAATACGGCGCGAAAGACGTTATTCACCAACTGGATATAGAGCCGAGTATCTCCCCTCATGACTTAGATCCAGTTCAAGAGGGTCAATGTCCAGCTCCGCATCACTAGGTAGGTTCACGGGTGCGACTGGGGTTGTCGGAGCCTTTTCTCCTGGATAGCGAAAGGGATCTGATGTCAACGACGATGTGGCTCGGGCGCACCCATTGATGGGAAATACAGGAGATAAATATCCTGTCTGTCGTGTATTGGGATCCAGAATGTCTGAAGGAGATGGTGATTGTGTTGGGGTCTGCTCATGAGCTACTGTACTAGTGGACACAGCCGGGAAGGGTGGTCTGTTTAGTTGGGGCAGCCCAGGAGAAGTAAACAACATATGAGGTGAAGCAAACAACGGCCTGACAGCTGAATTTTCAAAGCTTTCCTTGCGTGCTCTCTTCCGGGGTTTCCTGTCAGCGGTTCGATTTTCTTCGCATGCATGTATTGGCCAAAAGTCAGCGACCTCAGTATTGCGTTTGGCATTTCTGCTGAGGTATTTGCGTTGGTTGTTCGCATGTGATTCGACGTCTTCCTTATATTTAGCTGCACGCCGCTGCTCGTTCAACTCATAGCGTGCTGGAGGGAGATCATAATCATCTGTTAGTTGGAATTCATGTTTTCCCGTAGCTCCAGATAAATCCCACAAGATCTCCGGGGTGTACGTAGAGGCAATAGGATTTTCTCGCAGTTTCCGAGGTCGCCCGCGTTTCCTAATCAATTTCTCAGGCTGTTTCGGCAACTTTTGCGCATTCTCTGCTGTATGTCTGGCAGTCTGTTGATTCACGATGAGCGTGTGCAACGCGGCGGCATGATCTTGGGAGGTATTGGGAGGCCGTTTTGGTGGCATATTTGATGGACTGCGGGATCTCGTGAGCTGGGGCGTGCATTTGAATGCCATTTTGTCGATAGCGTGGTGTGAGAAGAGACGCAATGGACGCGGCCGTGCAGGATGTGGGAAAGAAATCATTTCGGGTGTACCACTGTACCGATGTGGAATATTTGGCTATACTGTACCCAATAGCATATGCGGGGTAATATGTATAGTACTTTGAGTGAGGGCTTAGGGATGCTATCTCATTCGAGTGAATTGTGGGTGATTGATACTTTTCTCTGTGTCTTAGCGTGACTGCCCGATGCTCTTGACATTGTTCGCTGCGACTCACTCACCTGTACCTGGCCCCTTCCGATATGGCGATGTGCCCAACGTATTGGTAACTTCTCAATTACAAGTACGAGATAAAAACTCAATCGGAGGGTACCCAACGATGTAGCCCAGCGCTGGAAGGTTGATATGGACACTTGCCTAGCCAGCGATGTTTTGATGTATCAAGTGAAAGTAGTCACAGGACGCTGACACCAAATATTTATAGTGTGAAGTTCTCTGCAAACACGGCTGGTATGTGGGTTTGACATACATCTGCGCATCCATGAACAAACCCCACGGTAGTCTTCACAATGTCGCAAGCTTGATGGCGGTGCAAGATTGATTATTCGTTCAAATGTTGGCACACGTCCAGAGCGGTGACTATCTACAAGATGAGTTATGGAGTTCTATCAATCTAGAGCCATCAATTAGCATTGAATAAAGCCGGTTTAAGAGGCGGTGTGAAGATATTATAGATGACTGTGGTCTTGACATGTGTAGATACACTCACTCATCGATGATACTGGTAGCGTGACTCAATACCTAGTCGGGAATCATTCATGTATTGATAAACACTTCCGCCATAGTTTCCGCGCCGGGAGGCTGTATGTATTTTGACAGGTCTAAGCTGTTCTCAGCGGAGAATGTCAAGGCTTTGAGCAATACTTTTACTACGGTCGTCCGCTGCTTCATCGATGTTCACTTTGGCCGATCCGATTCCAATTCACAGTGCATGCCAATGCGATCCCAGCCAGAAAGCTCCATGATGACACGGAGTCAACCCAGCATCGTTCGCCCGACTTTCATATCATTTAGACAGCATAATCGAATCCACCAAACTACCAAGGCGCTATTATCAAGAGTCCAACACCAATGTCGATATTACTTCTCCCACTGTTTTTCTTCTTTTTTTCTATTATTGCGAGGAAGGTGGGGGACGGGGGTTGTGGTGTGTGGCGATGCTCGAAGCCGCCTATGAGGTCAACAAAGCCAATGAGGCCGCCCGTAGCACCATGACATGTCCCAAGATGGTGATTTCGGACGGATGCGATTCCATCCATGATAGGACTGTAACGTATATTTATGGAACCTCTCTGCCATTTCTGGTTGGTCTAAGCTGTTGATTGGCTGCGGCCCGGCCTCGGTGTTCGGCTAATAAGCCCAGCGTACACTAACAACTAGTACTGCATACAGGCATCAATGCGAGGTACCTCTAGGCATCCGTCGTCTTTCTGCCTAATCGTCCAGGTGGCCACTTACTGTACCAACGGGAAGATTACGTTTTTGACTTGACGGGCTTAACCATGGATTTATGCACGAAAACACATAGTTCATGCTTACTTCAGCCCCTTTTAGTGAGCTATCGACTACGTCTTGAAATAATGCTTGGGTAACGTTTCGCAAGACCGTATCGCTGACACTGCCGCGACATTGCCCTATGCTTGGTGCCTTTGCCTGTGTAGACTATGCTAAGTTGCCTAATGGGGAACTGTAGGACGAGCGCGGGCAGGCCTAGAATTGTATAATTACTGACAGCACGCACCTCAGAATTGCTACCGGCTTGCATTTCCTACTTCTCTGCATCGCCTTTGCGGAACATTACGCTCCGCTAGAATACCTGATTACCCTGCCTATACATCCTGAGAAGAGAATGGTTGACCATATTTGCGGCTGCTATTATTCGGCGCGATACCAGTCTTCTTTCCGACGAATTTATCTTCCCCAAGTCCGACTCGAGGCGCACACAACAATTCAATCATTAGCTTCGCGCTCAATCCTGAAGCAAAGATTCACCAATCCGTCTACCCAGCAGACGATTGACGAAATCAGATATGCGTTTCCCTTGTTCGATGGAGTTAGTGTCGTTGATTTCGTTTGCACTGTTGGAGAGCGCACCATATACGGGCTAGTCAAAGAGAAGGCAGAAGCGAAGAAAACCTACCAGGAAGCGAAGGCGCGAGGCGAGCAGGCTGCTCTGCTTGAACAGCTCCCTGATGCTGCCGATGTCTTTACAGCAACCATCGGCAACATCCAGCCCGGAGCTGTCATCGACGTAACCATCACCTACGTTCAGGAGCTCAAACACGATGCCGAAGTCGATGGCTTGCGATTTACTCTGCCTACTAAGATTGCGCCGCGCTATGGCTCGTACCCCGGTACACTCTTAGGCACGTCCCACAATGTCTCGGGCGATATCTCGCTCACTGTCGACATCTGTTTGGCAAACGGAGTCCCCATCAAAAAGGTCATCTCACCTTCGCATCCTATAGAACTATCTCTGGGTTCTCTCTCAACCAGTCGCAGGAACGACCAACACTCCGTTTCCAAAGCATGTGCGACT
Organism: Periconia digitata; assembly: GCA_948474695.1. Classification (NCBI taxonomy): domain Eukaryota; kingdom Fungi; phylum Ascomycota; class Dothideomycetes; order Pleosporales; family Periconiaceae; genus Periconia; species Periconia digitata. Next base: position 354,872 of record CAOQHR010000007.1, on the reverse strand, counting down.
CTTACTCTAGGCACTGCACTTCTCGATGCCGATTTTGTGCTTCAAGTTGTTGCCAACGACATCGGAGTTCCTCAGGCTGTTCTCGAAACACATCCCACGATACCCAATCACCGTGCGCTGCTGGCTACGCTTGTCCCTAAATTTAGCCTTAAGGCACACAGGCCGGAGATCATATTTTTGGCAGACAGATCCGGGAGCATGGAAGCTAATTTCGGTACATTGAGAACGGCTCTGAAATACTTTCTCAAATCCATTCCCTCTGGTTGTCGGTTCAACATCTGTTCTTTCGGAAGCACACACAGCAGCCTTTGGCCCAACAGTCAGCTCTACTCGGAAACGAGCCTCAGAAAGGCTCTCAGCCATGTGGATACATTCCATCATAGCCTGGGAGGAACGGAGACTCTTGCCGCTGTCAAGCAGTGCTTCTTATCCCGACGACAAGATGTACCCACGGAGCTTATACTACTTACGGATGGTGACATATGGCAGCAACAACAGTTATTTGATTATATAGCGCGTGAGACGAAGAGTGCACCAGTACGCGTTTTCCCAATTGGCATCGGAAACGGTGTCTCCAGTTCACTCATAGAAGGCATTGCTCGAGCGGGTAATGGCTTCGGACAGATGATCGGGAATGCAGAGAAGATGACGAGCAAAATCATTCGAATGGTAAGTCTGCCAATGCACTGATATCCGGTAACATACACTAACGCCACCTGCAGCTCAAAGCAGCACTCATGCCACACATTAGCGATTACCGCCTTGAGATTCAATATCAAGATGGAACTATCGAGTCCATTTCCGAAAGTACGGAGCTCAGTCTCAACCTGGACGACAACGCCGCACAGACAGACGGCGCGCCAAAGGCACCGATCTCGCTGTTCAACCCAACCGAAGAGGAGAAGCACCCCAAGGCCGACGAAAAACCATTGAAAATCCCAGGGTACAGAATTCCGAATATTCTGCAGACTCCGCACCATATTCCACCTCTCTATCCTTTCCATCGCACATGTGTATATCTGCTCATGGGACCCAAAACATCTCATCTCAAACCGAAAAGCGTGTTGCTGAAAGGGACATCGCCTCAAGGCCCTGTAGAACTCGAAATTCCCATCGAAGTTCGTCAAGAGCCGGAACAAATGATACATCAACTCGCAGCTCGAAAGGCAACTCAGGAGCTCGAAGAAGGCCGAGGGTGGATCAGTGACGCTACAGTAGACTCCATCGATGGCGGTTTAGTGAGAGAAAGGGACCCGTACGTACACAAAAAGCTTCTACAGAAGGAAGCTGTTCGTCTCGGTGTAAAATTTCAGGTCGGTGGTAAATTCTGCTCGTTTGTGGCTGTAGAAGCCAATCAGGCCGAGATTACAGCAAAACGACAGGCTGCTGCAGGAGGTTCTAGGGCCGATACTACGGACTGGGAGATTGTAGAAGATGCTCCGGATCATTCAGAGTTTGATATAGGGTTGGGGTTCGATGATGGAGCCACCCTCGACACATTCGATTTTGAATCTTTCCTTCACGTCGGCGATAGCGCTCCAGTTGAATTCACGGGACAGGCGAGCACCGAAGAGAGATTCAGGATGATGCCAAGTAACACACGCATGAAAAATAACCCCTTGTCGTTCATGTTCGCGGGAGGACAAACCATCAATCAACAACCACCACAGCATCACATGCATCCTCCCGCATACGGTTCCTCCAGCGCAGGAACCGGTTTCAAAGGCTTTAGCCACAGTAACAACAACAGCGGAGGGCTCTTTGGCACATCTTCGACTCCGGCCTCAGGAGCAAGTCTCTTTGGCACCTCTTCGAATCCGGTCAGTGGAACATATCCCTTCGCCCAGCCGTCTACGCCTGTGGCTAGGGGTGGACTATTTGGCCAAAGCAATCCCAACAATGGAGGTGTTTTTGGCGTCTCACCGAAGCCTGCTGCCAGCACATTCGGCCAAAGTAATTCTAGTTCTGGTAATACTGGTTTTAGCGGCTTTGGAGCACCTCAAAGCAGTGCATTCGGCCAAAGCAATCCTAGTTCTGGTAATAGTCTGTTTGGCATCTCACCGAAGCCTGCTACCAGCGCGTTCGGTCAAAGCAATCCTAGTTCCAGTCAAAGTCTTTTTGGTAGCTCTTCGAAACCCTCAAGTGGCGCATTTGGCCAAGACAATTCTAATACTGGCGGGAGCCTCTTCGGCGGCCAGATCAGTACACCTGGCGCTACTGGAGGAGCTCCTTTTGGTCATACCAGCCCCAACACCGGTGGAAGTATATTCAATCAGAACAACAAATCTCTCGGGTATAGTGCACCTGCTGCGCTCCGCCATAGTCCGCCCGAGGTTGCCGACCAAGATATACTCCAACAGTATCAAAATGAGATGATGTGCAGTAAGTGACCCCGAAGTCCTATCCGCCGGTCTGGATACCACGCAATCAGGCTTCAGTCTATGATCTACGTGTTCGCGAAGTCCAAAGATGAGCATGCTACCCGATTTTCTAAGAGATGGAGTGAATTGAATCACTACTGCGAGTTTTGAAGTGGTAGCTAACAATCTTCTAGGTGCGCAGATGCCTCTACCGGATGAAGACGACAGTGATCTCGATGGGGGAGCCCCCCCACCAAAAAAACCCTGTAAGTAGATCACTGCCACGCTCTAGCAACTAAGAGTACTGACAATCTAGCAGTCAAGTTTGAGTATAACAGCACGACGTCCACCGGGCCCTTGCTGGAGCGTCTTGTCGACCAGCAGGGATTCAATGGCTCTTGGCCTTCAGTCAAATCTATACCAGCCAAGGAGATGGGGATCAAATTTGACGATGTGCAAAGTATCATCAAGATGCTAGTTTCTGCCGCGAAGTCAGAGGCCGATCAATCTATGATTGAAACACTGGTGGGCACTGTTCTCGTCGTACTTCACATGGAGAGAAACATGGCGGACGAAGAAGAGACGTGGGAATTAGTGGTGGAGAAAGCGCGCACCTTCATCGACGAAATGCAGGATACACTCGGTCTGGATGTTGTCGATCAATGTTGGAAGCTTTGCGATGCCATTACACTAGATTAGTTAGTTAGTCTTAGCTATTTCACCAATGAATCTTGTCCCACAAATGTGGCTAGACTGGTATGTTTAAGATACGCGGGCAACCTAGCCGCGATCAAAGCAGTATGACATGTGTCAACAGTCAAACGCTTGCTACACCTTTTAATCTTAGCAGCAATAACGGCTCTGGAGACTAGTGCTGCATCTCCATATTGTGGTGTTCTTGGGGCTGGGCTAGTTGTAGCACATCTTACAACGTGAAACGGCCCCATAAAAACCTAGTCACGCAACGACTACACGCAATCTACTTGTGCCCACGATCAGCTCATGGATCACTCTGCTGCACGCATGGGGGAGATCTACGTCAGGCCTTAATTTCTTTGATGTTTGCATCAAGGCAGCACGAAACGCAAAAGTAAACTCAAAGATGCCCTATAGCTGCAAACATCGGCGGCGCTCCGCAAATGCGCTCATGTCGCCCTAAACGAGTGAGGCGCTATAGGCACTGCACGTTTCAAACCATCCTTCTGGCTTGCATTGTTGGGAAATGAAGTTCCAAATGAAGTAAATCGCAATCACCAATTTCGAAGATATAAAGACCGATCGAAGTTGCAACTTCAAGCTCAGCATCAGCAGGCCACACATTCGCTTCTGACCTCTCTCCAAACGTTCATACATTCTTTTCAACCCTTCTTTCCTCCAACTTTCTCTCCAAGAATACTTTCTTTCATTCCCATTGTCAAGCACAATGAAGTTCCAAACTCCCATTTCGATTCTCCTCCTCGCGGGTCTGAGCAGCGCTCTTCCTATGCCCGACGCATTCCCATCACTCAACGGCCGTGGCTTGGACTCCGGCGTCCCTGAGTCTGGCGGCGGCTATTCCGCTCAACCCACTGGCACATCCAGCTCATCTGGCAGCGGAGCGGGATCCGGCGGAATGCTGGGCGGATTGCTCGGCGGTAGCGGAGGAAGCTCTAGCGGAGGTGCGGGTGGCTTGCCTTCTCTTCCCATCCCGGGCGGTCTTCCTGGCCTTGGTGGCTCGGGTAGTTCTGGTGGCCTGCCAGGACTGGGTGGCGATGGAGGGAAAGGTGGACTACCTTCTCTCCCTCTTCCCGGACTAGGCGGCTCTGGGGGATCTGGGGGACTCGGACTACCCGGTCTAGGTGGATCTGGAGGATCTGGAGGACTGCCCGGTCTAGGCGGGTCTGGCGGCTTACCCTCTCTCCCTCTTCCTGGACTCGGCGGCGATGGAGGAAAGGGTGGTCTTTCATCTCTTCCTCTTCCAGGACTAGGGGGCTCCGGTGGGAGCTCCGGCGGTTCTGGAGAAGGCTCTGGATACAAAGCTTCCTCTTAGCCGGGCCAGTAATCTTTGCACCTATTCGGATTGTGCACACCAAATATTCAACGGCGCTTCGGATACGATCAGAAGGCTAGGAGCAACGTTTGACGGGATTCTCGGCTACGAAATTTCCACACGACACCACTGTCTTTCTTTTCTATTTTATTTTCTTCTTTCCAGAGCTGCGGGTCCTGCTTGATTGGAGGTATACATATTTTTTCACGGTGTTTTGATTACCTTCATTTCCTTGATCACAACAGGTAACATCTTTTCAAGTGATTGGAGAGATTAGCCAAGAGAGAAATATAACTGCTTGAATTACCATGTCCATACATACACATGTACCTTTCCGCATATATTCCCATGATTCACTCCATGAGTTATTAATCATCAAACGGTCGAAGAAGTCTGACAAGTTATTAGAGTACGAAGTACGCATGACTCAATGAAGAAACTCTTGAAACTATAACATACAATAAGCGTTCACGCCTATCACCCTAATGGCGATACTAAATACGCCAAAAATTACGCAAATATGGTCGAAAATAGATTAAAAAAGTGCCAAAAATATCCGGACGACCTCCCAAAAGGCTTTCAAAAACCGATGAAAAGTGCCCGAAGGCCCTGGGTAGATTGTTGTACCTCAGTCGTCAAATCCTTCGAAATCAGTCACGTCTGACTCTTCGTCATCGTCCTCACCATCTTCCTCTTCAATTTCATCGTCCTCATCATCTTCATTCCCACTTTCCTCAAGCTCACTGTCCTCATCCTCATCCTCATCATCTGAGTATCCAAGCATGTCATCAGCGTGCATGCGTGTGTCGTTTTCATCGGTGCGGGTGTTGTTTCTATTTGAGTAGAAGTGAAGACGATTTTCTTGTATGATGGCATTGGCGGACGGCGCGGAAGTGACTGCGGATTCTTCCATCGGTTGAACAGGAGATTTGCGTTCTTTGTCGCATTTTCTGGTCGCTGAGGGGCTAACTGCAAGTGGTTTGCATTGTACATTGCAGCGTAGAAGATGTATTGAAGGTATTGAGACAGGGGGCGCACCCGGTCTCGGTATTTGACGTCTAGGCGGAATATGGCTGGGAAATTGATGGCATAGGAAATTGGTTGATACATGCGAATGCTTGTTTTTTCACTCCATTTTTCTATGATGGCCTTCTTGACTGAAAGCGAACGAAACAAGTTAGCAAAATACAACTTAACAAGTGGAAGAAATGTCATGAGTGCCATACGGTCTTGTGCGCTCAAGGCAAAAATGACGCCGCCTGCTGCTTCTACCTCCCCTTTCAAATTGACGGCTTCTTCGTGTACGCAGTTTGTCAGGGCCGCGTACTGCCGCCTCGAGCCATTGGCGAGCAGTTTTTTCTCCTCTGGTTTGTAAAACGTCGTCTCTTTTTCAGAAATGTGTTTGAGAAGAACGGCTACGGTGGTTTTGTTAACTTGGTGGTCGGTCAACCACTTCGTAGCGCAGATTAACGTTGACCACTGTTTTTGGTGGTGCACCCTGTCGTTTTCAACGAGTCCAGCTACATCTAATCGCTCGCGATAAAGAGCTTAAGAATCGGTATCTCCCTGAAAGTGACAGCAGCCTCGACCTCTTCTAGGTCCTGGGTGTCTCTCTCCGCCCACTTACGCTTGCGCGTGTTGCTGAAGACTATTGTCCTGCTTAAGCCAGGCTGGTGCACGTATGGAGGCATTTCAGATGTATATGTGGATCTTGGTTCTGTGTGATTGTAGAACTGCGGAGCAGAAGTTCACAAGTAGAAAGAAAAGGAAATTAGATACTTGAGTAGCTGTACGCTCTATCTTGCCAGCAAGATTCTATTACTATTAATCCTATAATTTTACTTGACTATAACTTAAGACGTTACCACAGGACTATACAGCAATAGCTCTACTAACCTTTACTTTCTAAAATGTAGAATAAAACTAATTCTAGCAATAATAAGCATCGCGGGGCAGTTTACGTTAAATTTAAACTAGAGAGAGAGAGTCCTTAGAAGCAGTGAAAAGGTCGCATCTACTTGTACATCTGCGATGCGAAGACATTCTTCCCTGTTGAGACCAGAAATTCCGATCATTCCAGCGAGCTCTCATTGTATCGGTCTCACGAATGTTGGAATCCGAATAGATTTTTCCAGTGTAATTAGCCAATATAAGGTGAGAGAGGGAGCTCTTCTGCGTGCGCAAGGCACCGAGCCAGCAAGGCCAGGAAGTACAGCCAGAGCTACCTTTGGCGCATACAAGACCAAGTCGAGCAACAGCCCTGTCAGATCACGGACTGCGTGATCGAACAGCACTTGAGCTGTGCATGGACAAAAATACTCACAGGAAGCGCGGAGTTGGCCGGACACGAAACCCGGCCCCCAGAATTTTCCCAATGATTAATATGGCCGGACTAAGTTTTTGCGCTCAACGCGAAATGATATGACGCGCGGCGAAACCCACATGTGCCATCAACGGTTACAGTGCCGCACACCACCATTACCTGGCCCCCAGATCCGGGACATGAAGGCGTACCAAGATTATTCCAACGCGACATCAGAGAGGACTACGCCTCGTGCTAGCTGCACATTAACCCTCGGAACCGTCGTGTGATGCACCACTTGACCGGGTCAACTCAACTTCCTATTTCGGCTATGAACCTTGTTCATCCCACCCACCTCAACACCCAAACAGAAAGCTGGCAAAGTGAAATCGCATACGACACAGAATAAGTTTCTCATCATGGTCAGCGGTCTAGACGGGACCTTCTCGTGGTTCACACGCGTGAGTGCCGTGCCACCGGTCGACATATTGTACGAAAGATAAGTGAACAAGAGAATACCAATCGATCCATTTGCCTTTGTATATCACGAAGGGCTGTCTGTCGGATAGCCCACACCCTCAGCTCAGTGCTATCTTGGATGTCTTATTTTGAAGTCATATTTTGTGATATCCTCTCGCATGGCCACGGCGCGTGGACCTGAGCGGACAGGTGTAGAGTTCTTAACTTGGCGTTATCTGCGGGAGCTTCCTTTTTGTACACATCCGCGACGAGATACAAGTCCTCCGGAAGCATCGATTGGCTTCGAGGGAACAGGAGTTCCTGTCGTCCAGGCTGTCCTCCGCGTGCGTCACTGTGGCACCTGCTCTGCAACACGCCATGACTGTTGAACAGTCGATAAGGCTTGAATGGCGTATGGAAAAGTATATTAAGTGGAGCAAACATGTTCGAGTTGATATAAATTCAGCTCAGCAGACTTGAAATTCTTGTATTTGCATCTATCAAGCAAGATGAAGCACTACCACTCTTTGAAACTGTTTTTGATACACGGCCTGGCCGCTGCTATCCCTCTGAACGGCAGACTCGATGTTCGCCATACCACTGAGACAGCAGAAGGCGGCATAGTCGATTGGATCCCGATTCAGTCTCAAGTCCCAAATGGTAACGTCGCATCACCACCTCCTCTCCCAATTTACAACACCATGGCCACTTTCAACACCTCTACTCCTCAGCCTTATGATTCCGAGAAAGGCCCCGAAGGAACGGTCCCCATTCTCCGCAGTGCCAGAGCCTCGGTCAATAAACAGCCTCCTCCTGGCATTGGATCTGAGAACGACCATGTGAAGCGCGCCGTTGGAGACCACTGGTACGCCTCTTCCGCCCAAACGGTCGCCAACCACGGAGGCTCAGCCTCATACTCCCTGTTCAAAGCCTACACAGAGTCTGGAGCCGATTTCTCGCTTTTGCAGGCCGCCATCATCAGGACCGGCGTTCCCAAACCAGGTGACAACGGACAGCAGATCACCCAGACTGTTGAAGCAGGCTGGATCAACTATCCCAACCAAGTCGCTGCTCCCCACCTCTTCGTCTTCTTCACCACCAACGGGTACTCTGCCCAGGGAAACAACATCGGAGGATGGAACAGAGATGTCGCTGGTTGGGTCCAGACCGACAACACCATTTTCCCCGGTGTATCATTCAATCCCTTGTCGTCCCGCGGCGGCTCGCAATACGACTTGTCGATCAGGTGGTACCTTTACCAGGGCAACTGGTGGCTTTCCGTGCTGGACCGCTACATCGGTTATTACCCGGCTTCGTTGTTCGGCGCAGGGACAGACGCTTCGAGGAGTCTTCAGCAAGAAGCTAGCCACATCAACTACTATGGCGAGATTTACGACAGCCACCCGCAGCTTACGAGGACCGACATGGGTAGTGGGAACTGGCCAGAGAGTGGATTTGGACAGAGTGGGTATATCAGGAACATGGTTTATACTGATACTTCGAATGTGGACCGCACGTACGATGGAAGTAGAGGAATCATTATCAGTGATGCAAACCGGTACCGTATGACCGCTTCTTGGAACAGCGGGTCCAGTAAGTTTTGACATCCCTCTTGTCGGTTGTGAGCGACGAAGGCTAATATATATCAGATTGGGGAAGTTATTTCTACCTCGGTGGTCCCGGGGCCGGTGGAGTGATTGACGGGTAGATCAGCTGATGCTAGAGTATTTGTGAGGGTAATATCAAGCAGTTTGATAATTGATGTATATATTGTTGGAATGAGTGTAGTGAACATCTTGGATATGCAGTGGGCCGGAGGAGTATTAGTTAATTCAATCGCCTAAGTTCATCTATTAGAAGTTATCGGGCATCAGCCCTTGCCATCCCCATACTTCGCCACCAATTTCCTCATGATGCTCATTGCTCCTGATCGGTAGCTTCCTCCGAACATAGCATAATGATTCAAATGATGGTAGAGCTCGTAGAGAGCTACTCGGTCTTCGTACTCGTCAACTGGCTCGGTCTTGGGACATAGCTCGTGATATTCCTTGAGAAAGCTTCCACCGAACCCTCCGAACATCTTCATGATTCCGAGCTCGAATTCGCTATGCGCATAGCATGCGCTGGAATCGTATATAACGTCCTCTGCGTCGCCGTCTTTGGTTCCAATCCGCCCGACTCCAGCATTACCGCTCCAGAGATCGCCGTGCACCTAAAAAAAGGAACCTACAGTCAGCAAAGTTCAAGGATAAAGTCTTGGATGGAGTATTGCCGATGCAGAGTGTCAAACAATGTAACACCTTGCGATATCGCACGACCATGTCCCGAAACTTTTGTGAAAGTCAAGGACATACCACAATGGGAGAAATCGGTTTTCCACCATTAAGATGAGAGTCTCCGAGGAGGCGAGGTACCACTTTTGAAGCCGTGGTCTCAACAAGAGAGTGAAAGTCTTTGTCCACACCGTTTCTTTTCTCAGCGCGTTGAAGGATGAAGCGAAGGCGGTTATTGGCGTAAAAGTCAGCCCAAGAGCTTTTGAAACTGTTATCTTGTGGTGTATCCCCACAGCACGTGGTGACTGGAAACCCAAACATGGGTTTGTCAAAATCGTCTGGTATGGGTGCCGGCGTCGTGTGTAACTTTGCGAGTTTGGCGGCAAGGGAAGAGGTGGATGATTTGGCGGCAGAACGAGAAGTCAAATGGAGGTATTCAGTGACAAGGAAGTATGTGGAAGGCTGAGAAGCAAACTTCCCACAGCCAAATGAATTGGGGCATAGTGTGGGAACGATGGCGTGTATTGCAGCAAGTGATGCATGTTCGCCTACAATGCTGTCAAGATCTGCGTGTCTTTACAGTAAAAGTTACAAACTTACCTTGAAACATCGTCTCCGCATTCTGCCCTGTTCCCGTCTTCATGAAAAATTGTCGCTCCGTGCCGTCGTCAAGCTTGTACGCGATCTTATATGTCGATGCGGAACTACATCCTCCTCCCCCAGCGGAAGATATCGAAGTACTTTCGGGGCTTAGGCCCAGAAGCTTGGTAACAGCAGAATCTACACCCATGCTTGATCTTTGCGTCTTTTTTTCTGAGTGTTTGAAGCATCAAAAGGTTGGTCGTACACGCGAGTGGCTCGATGCACCTGGCCACCAACGTGTAGACTCTGTAGAGCAGCACTCACCCTTGCAATGGTGACGTCACTAGCCCTGTTTGGTTAGCGCGACTTCAATGTTCTTCAACTTCACTTCATCCCACATGAACTAGACGTGGCGCTGTTCATATGCTTATACTTGCATTCATCCGCACAGCTTGCGGAAACATTCACTAACCGTAAGTCGCTTGAGTTCAATGGCTTCCGTTTTCTATGCGCGCGCAAGAGCATCCTGGGCTCCATGTGCAAAATCCATTGCAAATGCACATGAACAACATTTGAAAGATATAAGGGTGATACTCCATCATAGCCCGTCACTTGAGTCTCGATACGCTCTCCCACAAAGCCATATAGAGAGATTTCTTCCTCGGGAACACTCTCCTATGAAGAATGACGCCCCGATGAAAAAGTCGAAGGCGAGAAGGGTCGCACGTAATGATGCCATGGGCAGACTCGCACCCGCACAGCTGAGCAGAAACCCCTCCCGCGATGATGCTCCTATATAGTATCAATAAAAAAAGTCGAGAATAACATACCGAAGACCATAGCAACGGTCCATTCACTATTGGGGACGCTTCACGAGGGGCGGTATGCGGCAAAGGGATCCGCATCCGCACCACTAGACGCAAGTACAGGAATGATTCATGGAAAACGAACTGAGTCCTGGGATCGATGTATCGCTTTACAGCCAACTCTTGCGAGCCAGAACATCCGAAGTCGATTTACCCAAAGTGGGTACAGATGCCGATACAGGACTGATCATCCAGGTTCAGTGCACCAATTCCCAGCACAGTCACTCTCCAACATCACATCGGTAGCGGATCTCTATCGAGACTCACAGCAACGGATGCTGGTACCGTGCTGATCATCCAGGAGTGGTGCTCAACCCATAAACAGGATCTCGAAACGGATCTACCCATACGAGGTCTTGGGCCAAGCGATCCCTACAAACCCCGGCGGTAATGTACGTGCCGTCGCAGGGCCCCCCCCTCAAGCAGAAGAGCTCACGCAAATGCGCTCGCACAACGGCTTAAGTCGTAGCAGGCAACGCATAAAGCGTTACGGCCCCCGAGAGTCTGGGGCTCACGATGACGAGTTCAAGTTCGGTGTCGATCGTCCAGAATCGGTGTGCTTCTCTGCCGGATGTCGTCACAGCCACCCCACACTATCCTCCAACAAGACCTGTGTGAAGCGTTATGTGAAAACGATACCGGCGAGATGACTCTTGCGAGCGAGAGCGCCTAGTATGAAGGCCCTAAAGTGCAAACGGAAGCCGTGCAGGTCGATAATCTGGGGTGCAGAATTGGGTCGGGGGTGGCTCAAAGATGGAGCAGTGGGCTCGATTTCAGAAAAGAAGAAAAGAGGAGGTTGGTTGAGTGGAGGGGAAATTGGGAGAGGAGCGGGGACAGAGCGGGCTTTATACGCGGCAGCTTTCTGTGTTACCACCGCCGCTGTTGGTCCGTGCACTCACTTTCCTCCCTCATTCACTTCCCAAGCTCACCTCAAACATTACACTAATTGACTAAACCGCGCCAACTGATAAAAGAGGAAGCTTATATGATTCTCGACTAATCTAAGGGTAACATCGCGGCCTATCCTACCTCTGTTCCAGCATCCTTACCTATCGATCACTGCGTTGCATTGTGACATGGCGCCACTGCAGAAAACCACAGGCAAAGGCCCTCTCAGCCGTCTTCCGGGCGAGATTCTGATCAATATATTCAATCTGGTAAGTCTTGATACACATAGTCGACAGTCGGATGACTGATGCATTTCATTAGCTTCCCCTAAAAGACCAGCTTACGTTGATACGTCTGTCCAAACAGCACTGCAGCCTACTTGTCCAAGACCTCCACAAACATATAACTCCTCTACGAATTGACCGCTCCAATGCAGAAATTCGAGCCAACCTCGTTCGCAATAGATCATGGACGAAGTCGTTAATCCTACATTCCCCTTGTCTTGATGAGTACCAACACAAGCCGGACGAGGATAAGTATAAGAATTTGAGCCTGATGCTCTCGAGGATATTGAAAGTCTACTCAGGTGGAAAGAAGAAGATCGATATATTGGCATTCACTGCCCCAACAACCCTTGATGAGCTTTCATACGGTTGTTTGGAAGGATACCTTGATACGCAATCTTCACTCAGAACGGCTGTGCTGCCCCCGATTTCCGTTTCTACTACTACGAGCGAGAATGAGACCTGTCCCATGGGAGTTGTTCTACAGACCTCCCATGAAGCCGGTAAAGGAAATACTTCAAAAGATTTAGTCCTTTATCTCCGGCAAGGTTGCAAGATCCAGGCAGCGCGCAAACTAATCGTTCCATCTGAGCAAGTAGTCGTGATGGCTCATTTCTATGGAAATCAATGCCGGGAATCATTCAACTGGGGCAATCTCGATAACCTTGACCAGTCGTGGCATGACGTTCGAGATATCTCATTCGATTCATTCTACTCCGCCGACATCCCGGATTGTCCAGCTCTGAGAATGCCTGAAAGGATCATGTCGCTGTCTATCTCAAACACCAACACATCTCATTCGAGTTGGGAGCAATATGAAGCTGCCATAGCGAACGAGAGATCGTTGCTGGTCGACCACTTCGCTCTCGCAAGAAAAGCAATGGGTATTACAGAACTCCACCATTTCCGATATCTGCAGACTTTGAAACCTTTAGGAGCCACCTTCCCGGGAATTACATTAGACGTTCTGTTGGAATTCTTAGGGAATATCACCAACCTGAAAACTTTGTGTTTCCATCAATGGGTCGCCCTGCCAGCACATGGTATGGCTGCATGTGCGTCGATGCATCGAGAGACACTCATATCCTTCTCCTGGCGTGCTAGTACGAAGGAGTTCAGAGAGGAAGATGCATTGGCTCTGGTTGATGCTTGCCCAGAACTTCAGGCACTTGGTGTGAACGGTGCCTTCGCCCGAGTCTGTATTGAGGATCCGCAACTCTTTCGCGAACCCCATGTCGCAGAACTATTCCTGGAAAAGGCCAAGAGTTTCTTTGGCGGTCTAAAGGGACTCACTAATCTGCACACATTGTGCATCTTCACTACCAAAAAAGCTGATCTCAGCTGTAACTCTGTGATCAAAAACAATGAAGACCCGACAATTCTGCAAGTGGTGACGAACTTCCTTAACGTAGCAGCTGACAACGGTCTTCCGTCACTCCGAGTTCTCCACTTCATCCACTATCAATACCGTAATGGTGGGGCCTCATCATTCAAGGTCTACTTCGCTCCTAATCCTAAGACTCTCAAGCAGACCGCATTTGTGAGTGTTCTGAAAAAGCTCACTGACACGGAAGAGAATGTGCTACATGCTCTTGGAGGCTCACCTTCTGGGTCTGTGTCACAAGCGGAGTACAGACACCTGGGCGACCTATATCCAAGCACAGAAACCCTAGCCCGTTTCCTGCAGGAGGAGAAGAATGAGTACCGATTTGGCTTCCCACGTGCACCATTCATCAGTGTCACGCCGAAACGCAAAGCTAGCGATGATCAATCCGAAAAGACGCCTAGGAAGAAGAGGAGGAGAGGAAGGAAAAAGTGAGGAAACGCGCTCATGGTTTTCGCACAGAATGAAATCATTGAGTCTGTACAGTCTAGTTTGTATGCAATACTACCGCTGACATGTGTATCTGCCTGAGTCCTTCGTCAATTCACTGCGTTCCCTCGTACTGTGTTATGCCTCATCCCATCAATCACTACAGCCTCAAAATCACAACAAAACCACCCATTCCGATTGCGTGCAGATCATAACGTTCCACCTCAAACCGCGATCAAGGTACATACCCCCAGGGCAAAGGATCGTTCCCCTTATACCTCTTCCTGTATTTTCCTTTCCCTTTGCCTTTCGCATAAGACATCACGTTATTCAATCCATACCCCACTGCTCCTTCTTCATTAGCCTGCTTCTTGCGCCCCCGCCAGAATTCCTCGGAATCCCCCGCCTCACGGAATTGACAAAGTGCAAAGTCTACGAAGAAAGTATGGTATACGCTTTCTTGGGTGCGGCGAACTACAATGTCATGCAACATGCGATCTCCGCAGATGAAATCGTGTTCAGCGATGTATCTGACTGTTTTCATTGCTTGATCGCATATCATCGGCCAATCCGACTCTGGAGCTTCTGTTGCCAGGTCTACGAGTGGAAAGCCGGGGATACATTCCAATAGGAGAGCTTTGATATCGAGATACTCTTTCAAGCTATCATCGAGATCGGCAGATGCGTATTGAGGTGTCAGACGGACATCCGCGAGAAGCGTTGGGACATGGCTGCCTTGGAGATCGGCAAGACGGTCATACACCTTGAGTTCAGTGTCGTGCATTTTGGCGGTGTCGATGTAGCACAATGCTTCCGTCTTTGGCATGTCTGCTCCGTCGTACTTATTTAAATCCCCTTGCTCATAGTCTTCTGAAAATTGAGGCATTGCGCCTTGCCGCACAAAATCGGTGTATCGCTTTTCGGTTTCAGAGGTCGCTTGACCGGCATTATGATAAGCGCGAAAATTGGGCGTGAACTGGCGGTCGTAAACTTTGAGCACTGCTCTTACAGCAGGGGAATTCGGTTCTTCATGTTGTAGTTCAAGCTCGAGAATGAAAGTTCTTTTCGTGCTTGATGAGGAATGTTCTCGAACTTTGACGATTTTGCCACGTAGCTCTCGGTTCTGAACAAATAGGCCAGGTAAATTAGACTTGTTTCCAGTGCGATGTATTCTCATGGTCAATATCCTTCCTTCTGTGTATGGGATGTCGAAATGATCCGCTGGGGCGTGTGCATCCATGGTAGACTTAAGTATGGTATGAGGGCTTTCAAGCCGTTGAGCTATAGATGCGGCCGGGAAAGATTTGGAGATGTATAATCGACACGCTTGGTGATGCGGACGAGCGCGAATTTATGCTGAAACTACAGTCGGTATGCGCTAGTGTGCAATCACCGTAATATTGTGCGGCGTGAGGGCTGCCTTGCCCTTCTGGGCTTACCATATGCGGCTAGAACGTGTAAGAGTGGAAGTGTTTCATCTTTTGTTCGTGGCTTTTTGCCTGGTCCTGGCCAGATCTACTTTGTACAAAGTTTGTCTATGGTATGTAACAGCTTGAAGGGCTTTTCAGGAAATTGAAATTGTGTTTGTGTGATCTTGAATCTTGAATGAATAAGCTGACTACGGGAGATGCTGTTCACTATCTTCGAAATGCTTTTGGGGGCGATAGGCCTCCTTCCTGCCTCAAATCGAGAGTGTGCTTGGTTTTTCCGGTGATGAATCTGTGAAAGTAATTCATCTCCTTTACTGTGCAGGTCGTCATCAATATGTTGTACAACGACAATCGTTGTATATGGCGAGCCGATGCTAGGGGGTATCGGTATATGCTTTTTTCTTTCTTCATTTTAGCCAGTCCTTTCTTATAGACATTACTGTATCGAATCGAATTTTCTTGTACACATCCATGAAAATCTGTTTTCATAGATCATCATGTTCAAGATCATTCACGGAGCGCGCTGAAGTGATCGAAGGAAGCTAAATATGGTAAATTGAGAGTATGGAATATGTACAAAGTGAAGTGAAGTAACATCGCTACAAAATGTAAATTGTAAATGAGTGACGATGTGTGAGACAACGGGATCTGAAAATCGTCAAATACTTAAAGAGCGTGATGATGTGCAAAGATTAGACTAAGAGCGTAGCGTGTGTAAAATGTGAAACTAAATATATACATGTCGACGTGAGTGCAAGCTAAAGGAATGGTTGATATACGTTTGTTCTTTTGGTTATCGCTCGTCATTTTGGTTTATTTATCGTTGTAACCCTTCGCTGTGTGTAGGATCACCTTAACTCCAACTCAAAAAAAAAAAAATGGTTGATATAAGTAGTAATTGAGAAGGAGAACGTGATAAAGGTCAATAGAAGTAAATGAGGGAATAGAATGTAATAAGTAAATAGGAGTAATGAGCGATAAGAAGATTGTTGATAGAGAAGCAAGGAACGTATCGCAAATCTGGGACAACGCAATAAGTTGAAAATGTGAGAGTACGAGGCAATACAAAAACAGTGAATCGTTGCTGTATAGCAAAAAGGAGTGTGGGTTACATCCAAATGTGAGTAAGGAAGGGAATTCGAAGCTCCGGGAACACCGTTCTCAGGAAATATGAGAAGATGAGAAAAAGAAGGCAAGATGAGGCCTAATAGCCGCATGCAGAATGTCTACCAGGCAGAGGATGCAGTAGAAGCAGACGCCGTTGAAATGCCATGAAAAGTGTGTGTAGTCTGTATCACCAGAATGTTAGTCATGCATTTTCTGTCAAGAAGACAAGAGTTTTTGAGCGTCAGAGAGATAAACTTACTTATTTGGTCGATAGGTTTGTGGGTACTGGGGCATCATCATCCCATGCCGATGACGAGGAAGCAACTACACTGGTCGTGGGAAGTGCTAAGGCACCGGTGGAAATGATGGAGGTCGGGTACTCTTGCGGGACATAAGAGATCTCTGTGCTGGTGACGGGCGTCTCAGCTGCCCCCTGGCTCTTGGCGGGAACGGTTCGAGTCTGGAGAGTGGTAGGCGCATCTGGAGATGGGACAGCTGCCAAAGTGGATGTTGCTGGACCGTTTGCGGCCCACGTCCTTGAGCCGTTTGGTCCGCGTGATCTAGACTGGGGGAAGGAAGAACGATAGTTTGAGGGATTCCATGATGCGGAGCCCGATGGACCCCAAGTTGCAGAGGGGAAGTTAGATGAGCCCCAAGATGCAGAGGGGGAGTTGGATGGACCCCAAGATCCTGGTCTCATAGAGGATGGAAAAAGTGAGGAGATTACCGAAGGAAATCTCCCAGCCCAAGATTCTGAAGAAGGGGGAGATTGGTCCCCAGCGGCGGAGGGAAAGAATCTCGAAGAAAGAGCTCGAGATCGGGAAGATCCTGTGGGAGTGGAGCCCTGACCCTTAGTTTTGGTTTTGGTTTTGGTTGGCAAATGAGAAGGAATGACTGAAGAGACAAACGTGGTGAAAGAACTCTGCTGCCATTGTGATGGAGCGGGCTTGGTTGGTTGGGGAGAAGAGTTCCATGTAGTTGGCAAAGTCTGCTGCCAAATGGATGAACTGGGCGAAGTTTGTTGTGTAGGTGATGTGACAGGAAGCGTAGAGATGCTAGAAGAGAACCACACAGACGAGCTCGGTTGCCATGGTGAGCTAACAGGAAGACTTGGACCAGAAGATGAAGCCCACACACTGGAAGGAGTTTGCTGCCAAGATGAAGTTACTGGAAGACTGGGAATAGAAGAAGATGCCGATACGAATGATGAGCTCTGTTGTTCAGGTGTAGTGACTGGAAATGTAGGAATCGAAGAAGATTCCCACACAGAAGACGAGCTTGGTAGACCAGGTGTAGTGATCGGAAGTGTAGGGACGGTAGAAGGTTCCCATACAAGAGACGAGCTTGGTAGTACAGATGTAGTCACAGGGAGCGTGGGAATAGTCGAAGATTCCCATACCGAAGACGAGCTCGGCTGAACTGGTGTAGTTACTGGCAAAGTTGGAATGGTAGAAGATTCCCACTCCGAAGATGAGCTTGGTTGCACTTGCGAAGTGATTGGAAGCGTGGAGACGGTGGAGGATTCCCATACAGGAGACGAGCTAGGCAGCACTGGTGTTGTGACTGGGATTGTGAGGAGGGTAGATGATTCCCACGCAGACGAACTCGGTAGCACCGGTGTCGTGACAGGAAGGGTAGGAAGAGTCGGTGATTCCCACACAGACGAGCTAGGTTGAACCGGCGTAGTTACTGGCAGTGTGGGAAGGGTAGAGGACTCCCACGCAGACGAGCTAGGCTGTTCCGGTGTTGTGACTGGAAGTGTGGGAAGGGTAGATGACTCCCACACAGATACAGACGAGCTAGGTTGGACTGGTGTAGTCACTGGCAATGTGGGAATAGTAGAAGACTCCCACACAGATGAGCTGGGCTGTTCTGGTGTAGTGACCGGAAGCGTAGGAATAGTAGAAGAGCTCTGTTCCCAAGATGATGAAGAGGCTGGGATACTTGGACTTGGAGAAGTTTCCCACACTGAAGATGAGCTCGGTAGCACTGGTGTCGTGGCCGGAAGTGTGGGAAGGGTAGATGATTCCCACACAGACGAGCTAGGCTGCTCTGGTGTAGTGACCGGAAGTGTTGGAATACTCGCAGAGCTTTGTCCCCACGATAATGTTACTGGAACACTTGGGCTAGGGGAAGATTCCCATGCAGACGGAGAGCTTTGCGATGGTGTGGTGACAGGCAGGCTAGAGCTTGGAGATGATGACCACACATTAGAAGAGCTTTGTTCTAATGAAGATGTAACTGGAAGGCTAGGTATAAGCGAAGAAACTGGTACGCTCGATGTAGTTTCCTGCCATGGCGAAGTGACTGGAAGGCTAGACCCAGGAGAAGAAACTGGGAGACTGGGAGTAGCAGAGGAAGATAACACAGTCGACGAGCTTTTTTCCCAGGATGAAGTTGGCAGACTGAGACTAGGAGACGAAATCGGCAGGCTGGGGCTCGGAGAAGAGACCGGAATGCTAGGACTTGGAGTGGAAGCCAAGAAGGTCGAGGAACTTTGCTCCCAGGATGAAGATGCCGAACTGGGTTGCCATATAGAGAGTGATGGTAGGCTGGGGATGGGAGAAGACACCCACGAGCTTGGTCCGCTCTGCCCAGGAGATGTGACTGGTAAGCTAGGTCCAGCAGACGAAGCCCACGTTGAGGGACCGTTAGAAAAGGTCGATGAAAAACCTAGCGAGCTCGAATCACCCCACCCAGCCTCAGACACGATAGATGAAGGTACTGCTGATGAAGAGCCCCAATTTCCCACAGAGGACCAGACGGAAGAAGGGATCGCGGAAGTGATCCATGTAGAAGGACCTGCGGAGGGTACAGTGGAAGGACCCGAGGGAAACACTGAAGTCGAAACGGGGGGAAAGCTCGAAGAATCCCAACCGCCTGCAGAAGACCCGACCGAGGAAGGGAATGCAGAAGAAATCCCTGTAGAAGGACCTGCGGAGGGTACACTGGAGGGACCTGAGGGGAAGACTGAAGTGGAAATTACTGGAAAGCTTGAGGAGTCCCAACCTCCTCCAGAAGAAACAGAAACGATTGAGGAAGGAATTACAGGTAAAGTCGAAGTCGACGGTCCCCCCGAAGGCACGTTTGGAAGGCTAGAAGTGAAAGCTGAACTAGGAGCAACCGGCGAGCTCGAAGAGCCCCAGCCCCCGACAGAAGAAGCAACCGATGAGGGAATGACAGACGAGCTCAATGTCGACGGTCCTCCAGAAGGAACATTTGGAAAGCTGGAAGAGAAAGCTGAACTAGGAACGACTGGCGAGCTCAAAGAGCTCGAGCCCCCCACAGAAGAAGCAACCGAAGAGGGAATGAAAGAAGAGCTTAGCGTCGACGGTCCTCCAGAGGGCGTGTTTGGAAAGCTTGAAGTAAAAGCCGAAGTGGGAACGGCTGGCGAGCTCGAAGATCCCCAGCTTCCGATGGAGGAGACGATGGACGATGGAAGCACAGAGGAAAGCCAAGTGCTCGACGCACCACGCACTGGAACGGAGACCGTAGGGCTTTGAGAAGAAACTGTAGTTGTTTTCGAGGCAGGGAAGTTGCATGCACAGAAGCTTTGCGCATAGGTTGGGGCGGCCTGGATAAGATAAGAGAGAACCCTATCATTCAAGTTAGAATAATGCATCTACGGTGAAATTCGCAACTATATACTCACTGTTTCTTGTTTCCATCTCTGGGTTGAAGAAAACCTCTTCCCCAGTTATTGTTGGCGGGTTGATTTCCATTCCCATTGCCGCTGTTTCCCCAATTGCGATTCGGAGCCCCGGGTGTTGGTGCAACCCATACAGTTGTAGTCGCGTATTTCCCGTCGCAGAAGTTCTTCGCGTCTTTATCGCCGGCAAGAACATTGAAAAACTGCTGAGCTGCATTGTTCACATTGTTGTTGCACGCGCTTCCAGCTGGAGCTGCTGCCGAGGGCACACCTCTGCCTACAAGGCCGTTGATACCAGGTAGGAGCCCTTTGTTGCCACCAACTGTCAGACCGGACAGGGGAGATCCAGAGCCGCTGCCGCTGCCGCCATTCAGGTTAGGAATGAGTCCGCCTTTGCCGTCGCCGCCAGTGAGCCCAGAAAGTGGAGATCCACTTCCGCTCCCACTGTTGCCGTTGACTCCAGGTAGAGGAAGACCGGGGATGAGCCCACCTTTACCATCACCCCCGTTGACGCCGGGGAGAGGAAGGCCAGCAACAAGTCCATCTTTCCCGTCACCCGTGAGGCCAGATAACGGAGAACCACTCTTACCATCGACGCCAGGCAAAGGGAGGCCGGGCACGAGACCACCTTTCCCATCACCTCCGCCAGTCACACCAGACAGCGGGGATCCATTCAAACCGGGGACAAGACCGCCCTTACCATCCCCGCCGCCAGTCAAGCCAGACAGCGGCGCGCCAGATCCACTTCCCCCAGTCAAGCCGGGGAGAAGTCCACCTTTGCCATCGCCACCGCCAGTCAGACCAGACAGCGGAGAGCCTCCGCCATTGAGTCCAGGAACTATCCCACCAGCGGCACTAGTGATCCCAGACAATGGAAGACCATTGACGAGGCCTGTTGGAGCAGGAGCTGGGGAAGTGGAGAACGTGGAGAATAGGAGGGAGGTTGTTGGGAGGGAAGATGGAATATACATGGTCTCCGTCCTTATCGGCCTTTGTCCGTGCCGAAACAGTAAAAAATAAGGTGGATGTAAAGGAGAAACGAAAGAAGAGTTTGAACCGAACAAGATATCGTAACGATGGTGTGAGAAGAGAAGAAGAGAAGAGCGAGCGAGCGAGTGAAGTGAAGTGATCAATCTCGTGATGATGATCAGAAAAGAATCAGACAAAGGAATGAGATCTGTATTTATATTTTCTCGTGGTGTGAATTTGGATAGATCTGAGATGGAGGCTCTTTCGCCATTGACGCATTAGTGCTGCTTGCCACATGTACGGCGACACACAACGACGAAGAAAATAAAAATATCAAGCATTCCGCCACACACGAAGCCAAGATACGAATGGCTGGGCTTCCGATGGTCGATGATAGCCAATCTACGAGACTCCGTGATTGAAAGGCTAGTGACTGTGCGCTGCACATCCTCCCTGCAGACTATCCGTCAAGGACACAAATAGATATTTGCGTGAAAAACATTGACAGGTTAACTACTAGTTGTTACTTCTTCTGTGAATAGAGCTCTTAGAGAATAGTGTGTTCCCGATGAGAGCAAGAGCAACGAATGGCCATACACTCTACACATGCGCATTTCCTAGAGCCGTCAGCAGCAGCAGAAGATATTAAAGACGATGTGGGGTATCTATCAAAGTACGCATACATGTACCTAAAGTCCAGTATAACATGAAGCAATAAACCGTGCATCCTAGGATGAAAGAAAGAAGGTCCTATCTCGGAGGCTCGGAGGCAGAGAAAGAACCCAGAGCCTCGGAAAATCATTCACTCTCCGGGGCGAGATCAGATACGCGACGTGCGTATACGCGGTTTCCATGCCATCGGGACCGTTGCCAGTGTTATGGGTCGAGATGGACAGGTGGGGAACCGTGGGTTGGCTCTAAACTAGCACACAGTGTGGTGCATTGTTGGGGTGTTTGGGAGGGAACGGGCTGGACTAAATGAGGAAGTGTCATAGTAGGCGCATAGGCACATAGGACGAGTATAGAGTGATTTTGATTAGAGGGGAACAGATCCAGACGACAAGAACGAATAACTTGCGGATAAGAATTCTTCACTAAGCGTAGTGGTGATTCATCGCATTTCCATGCGGCACAAGCACTGGGTATTGAGAACACGATAAATCTGCCTTTGAGCTCTAGGCAGAAGAATTAGTCACACGACACTTGTTCAAGTCTTGAATATATCGGAAAGGAAACATTGAAGATCGAAAACAACCAAATCAGCCCGGTTCCATTAGTATAACCTCCTCATTCTCGATATCCCAATAGAGTAACAGGGGAGATTACCAGGGGAGAGATGAACCAAACTCCTTTACAGTACGCCGTTTAGACTACTCCGAGTTTGCAGAGCAACTTCGCAAGTTCAACCACAAGTGCACATGTGGCGATACTACCTACAGTAGTCACTGTTATGAGCCAAGCGGGTAGGTACATTAGCGGGTGATTCACTCTCGCGTTCATCTTCCCGCACTCGTGAATGGCTTGCATGCCTCATCCAAAAGCGCACATAAGAAAACTGCACGTGGAGAGGTACTATGCCGAGAGACTGGGTGATTACGGCCTCCAATTAGAAGTCAAACACCTCCTCTCCGTCTCTGATACAATCGATCCCTCACTTCATCAGTCTACTACCGTATACATACCTATGTATGTACATTCGATCCACCAAAAATCCCACTCCCCAAAGCAACCTTAGCCAAGTTACAGAAAATATCTAGTCTCCCCTAAACACACCCAACACAGCAAAGAAGAATAAGCACGTTCTGCACTGCACTGCATATTCATGAATCGCAGCTCAAGTCCCCAATCATCTCTCATGCGCTACCATTCCATTTCAAGAAGGAAATCGGAACACACTCCGTTCCGCATTCCCACCTCGTCCCTGCGAAGTTTATGATGCCAACGCTCTAGAGGGGGAAAACAAAAGAAGATTAGCCAGAAACCTTGATTTGCCGGCAAGCCTTGATTCTAAACAGATAGCGCCACCGGGGAGACGTTGACTTTATTCTTGGTGGATTTTTGCACGCATTGCAGTGCAGTGCAGTGCAGTACATGCATTTCCCCAATTGACGTGAGTGAGAAGGGCCGCGAAAAAGGTACAACTGGCGGAATGCGGCCCATGATAGCTTAGCATGTGCACAAGCTTCGAAAAAAAGGGACTGGACTGTCTTGATTGAGCTTAACCACCTCAGGTGTGGCGGTTCGGGACATCTGCTTGGATACCCGACGCAGGTTCGGGGAAGCAATATGCGTGTGTATTTATAGATCCAGACACAGAGATGGGCAGGATAACTATGTAGGCAGAAGATGGGGAAGGCAGGGAGCTCGAGGGTCTTTGACACGTGCTCCGGCGAACTTCATGTTCAAGTGCTGTTCTTGCAGCATGTGATCCTCAACAACATGCGATGGACTGTCAGGAGCGAGAAGAGTCAATTGAGGTCTCCGACAGCTGAAAAAAAGATGCAGTAAAAGTAGTTTGTGTATACTTGATTCCATATGCCTAAAATAGGTACTGTTGAGCTCAAGGCTCGTTGCAGCAAACATGAACGCCCTGTGTCGCTTCACGCTTCACGCGCCTCGTCTGACGTTTGTACTCATAAGAGTGATCTTCTTTCCCTTCTTCTTCTTTCCTCCCCCAGCTAGCTTCTTCGGTGACTCTTCCTCGCCCAGCGACATGGCCTGCGCCTGAGCGATCATTTCTTCTTCTTGCAGCAGATCCTTCTCCCATCCTTGAAGCCACCCGTCGTCGGCATTCGCCATCTCTTGCGGTGCAATGACAGGAGACGCACCCGCTACGAGGGCCGTACCCCATACAGTGCGGGGTGCGGACGGGCTTGTGGAGGGCGACGCTAGTGAAGCGAAGCCTTGACCCTTTCGGGCCGGCCATGGTGGTGATGTTGATACTGTCTCCCCGTCTGTCGGCATAGCAGCCTCAGGGATGCTGCCACTGGCCAAAGGCTGAAACTCTTCCGCTAAGAATTGATCAGATATACTCGGTCGCTTCCTCCTAGCGGAAGCAAACTCTGCATACTCGGCCTTCTCCGCCCTTTGCCGTGCTTTCTCTTCCCTCGTCTCCTTATCGGTATGCTTTTTCCTCCTCCGCTCAATATCAGGCTTGAATCGTTCCAACACTTCGGGACCAACCGTATCCGTCCAGTCACATTCAAGAAAGCTGACCTCGCAACCATAGGGCAGGTGTGCGAGATATTTGGTACGCTTCCGCAATTCGTCATCCACCACATGGCCAGTTGAGACTCGCTCCACGCGCGGAAGAATGGTGGACGGGAAAGTTGCAAAATCTCCAAAGGCTGACTTGAGAATGCGAATATCCAAAGGCGATAGATAGTAATGCGAAAGGGCTTGGTAGAAATAGTACTCGGACGGCGTATGGCTGTTGTCATGTTGTTGACGATTTCGAATTTCTGCAATGGTTGAGCCAATTCCATGACTTGTTTTTGACGAATGTGAAGACATGGATAGTTTTCGGTTGCTGGAGGCGGCATCGCCATCCCCACTTGCAGAGGCGGTTTCGGGGTTGGGTGTGTGTGAGTGTGAGTGTGAGGGTAGACTCTGGCCCGATTTGGAGGCGTTCTGCACCAAATATATATCAGGCGTGGCAGTTTCATCCTCGTGGAAAACGATGGGGGCCTTCTTCGATTTCTGCTCGGCTGGCTTCGAAGAGGGCACGGGAGGGTTTCCAATACCTTTGGCCTTTTCCTTCGCTTCATTAATCGAACGTATCGCTTTTCTCACCCACTCAATGTTGTCTTCTCCAAACATGAGCTCGTCCTCCTTTTCTTGCTGCTGCAGTTGACGAATTTCAGCGTCAAATTGCTCAACAATGTAGTCTTCCCCACCACGCATCACACGTGCGTAGTCCATGACCTCGGCAGCATGAAACCACGGAATGTCGTCGTCTTTGCCGAGTGCATCCGCACCGTCCCGGGGCATGGCCAGCGTGCTCCCGGCCGGGCGCATAACTAAGCGCAGCACAACGTCGCCACCCTCCCGCGGCGGCTCGCTCTCCTGACCTATATACCAAAGTAATGGACGTGTCTCCGAGATGTAGATGGTGTCCCAGCACAATGGGCACTTTTTAGATCGCGCCTTCTTTTCAGGCATTCCCTTCCCATCGTCTTCCGAGTGCATGTATCTGATCAAACAGGGCAAGCAGAATATGTGACCGCATCTCGCCATCCTGGGGGCTACCGGAGTCCCTAGGCAGATGGGGCAGGAAGCGTCCTGGGATTGCGAGGAGGCCAAGATCTGTAGGACATTATTCCAGTCCAAGTGAATGTCGGCGTCGACGCTTTGGGCGCGATAGTCGCCACGCGGGTCCACAATGAAGCGATAGTTGGCGTGGACATATCTGGGATGTCGATTAGAGAGTGTGGCCAAGCACATTTATGAGAAGGTCAACATACCTTGCTTTATCCGAGGCATGGTAGCCAGACCCCATGCCCCACGTCGGATTCCGTCGGTAGCTCCTGCCATGACCATGAGAGTGGTGGTTCTGAGGGCGAGGAGGCAGACTGAAGTTCATCAAGTGGGTGATGTTTGTCTGGCCCTTTCTGCTGTTGAAGGGACGCATGCTGAGCTGCGCGGCGTGGCGTGAGCGGACTGGGACTTTTGAAGGGTGCGGACCAAACTCACCGACTCGGCAATGGCATCCTCATCTGTTTGTCGGAAGCGCTTCGAAGCCTTGTTCTGCTTCCTCGCGGCCTGATTGTTGCGTGGCGCGGGCGCAGATCGAGTTGATGCCCCCGCTCCGAAACTGCCCCCACTTCGACGTTGACCGTGACTATCGCCCGTTGCGATGAAGCTGGGCTGGGTTTGAACGGGCGAGGGTTGGTTCGAAGATGAGGCGGCGGCGGCTTTTGAAGAATTCGGAACGGCAGGCGAGTTCAACGACATGATGGCCCCGTGGTGGGCGTTGAAGGGGGATGGGATGAGATGGGATCAGTGGAGGAGTACCCCAGTGGCAAGGAAAGAGGGTCGATAAGAGGGATGATGGCGGTTTGAAGCAACACCATGCACGTCCATGGACTACACGAGGCAACAAAGAATACGAAGAGATTGGGTGGTTGGTTGAATGATTGGGTCGTTCCCCCAGAGGGTTAGGACTTGGAGAGGAAGAGTCACAGATTGGCCACCTAGAAGAAGCATGACATGACGATCCGGTTAAATCACGTGATCTCAATCACCACTCCAGGCCCGCATCCGGGAGCATGGGGATTCCTTGGAGGAATTATTCTTTTTCTTCGCATCATCCATGTAATTCTGAATTTTCCATTTTCCATCCATATTCTGATGCAGTAGCTCACGGGTAAAAGATTCTTATATCTGCAAAGGTTATGTCAATGTTGCTCCTAGTTGACTATAGGGCAAGCCTTGGATGACGATGGCACCAGTCAGTGATGCCGTTTTTCAAATCAACCAATTCCATCCATCATTGGACATGGCGCATTACCTGCCAGCTCTGATCCAGTTATATAAGTGTCATCAGTGCATACCCGATCGTTCCGTGGGTTTTTTTCTTGCTTGCTTGCTTGCTTGCTTGATTGCTCATCGAGTTTGCTGCTCGCGTGCTTACATAAACACGCGGCCAAGCCAAGCCCTCCACTCCAGCCAAACTCCCGTCCCAACTCGCCTTCACATCCTGCTTCCCGACCACGCCCCCCCTCCTCTCCCCCCTCAAAAAATATTTCCCTCCCCATCACGCCCTCATTCCCGACACACGAGCAGCTTTTCTGCTCGTCATCATGTCCTGCTAAGGCCATGATCCCGCCCGTGTGCCGCCGCCTGCGCAACTCGTCGGATCCCAGCAAATAAATAAATCCTACCCAAGTCACCTTCCTTGTACTTATCCACCAACGCGCACCTCCGCCTCCACCTCCGCCTCATCGTCGCATCGTCGCCCAGTCGCGTGCCATCTTCGCGCCCTCAGCCTTCCGCTCTCATCCCCCCTCGTTCGTTGCCTCACGGGTTGGTGCTAGCTCCCCGCCAGCGCCGACTTGGTGAAGGCAACAATGATGCCCGGTCCTCACATCCCGCCCGCTGGGCCTCACCATCCGGGCAGGCGACCCAATCCCTATGCCGACCACCAGTATATGCCTCCCCAGGCCCATTCGCCTGTTCATCACAATCCCTACGCCGCCTATCACCACCCGCAGCACTATGCTCCTCCCCACGCATCGCCCTACCCGCCCCAGATGCAGCAGCACATGCAGCAATGGTATAACCCGTACCACCAGCCCCATCCCCACCAGTATGCCATGCCTCCTCGCCAGTTCCAGCCGCAGCCTCAACCACACGGTTCGCCTGTCGTCGTATCGTCCCATCCGCATATGGCACACATGCCTCCTCCAGTAAACCGGGCCATGGGTCACACTCCCCCGATTGTGCATTCCCGTACGCCCCCAGCTTTGCAGAGGATGTCCACTCCCCACCGCACCCCGCAGCAAGCTCCTTCGACGCCATCCGTTCATTCACAGCCTCCCGTAGCTAGCTCATCCTCGCCGCCCGCTAACTTGTCTACACCCACTCCGCCGCCGACCACCCCATCCATGTCCTCTGTCGTCTCCACTCCGGCCCTTCAACCTGGCACCTATCTCCCTTATTATCCGGAATTGCCATGGAAGTCTTTCGAAGGTGACGATTTCCCTGCCCGAGCATCACAGAAGAAACGGCGAAGGAGAGCTCCGGTACCGGCTCAAGAGCAAGGTCTCGCTCTGCCATCGCGCGAGCTACCTGTTGAGGGCAAACAAGACGAAACGGTCGTTGAAGAGTCTGAAAAGGCACAGACGGAGGAACCTGAGGACTCACAGGCTTCTACTGTCGCTGCTGCCTCGGAACGCGAGGTCGATACTCCTTCTACGTCTCACCCGCCCTCGGAGAACGAATTGACTCATGCTGCACCTGTACCATCAGCAGAAGCTGTCAAAGCATCGCACACTCGGTCCCAGACAAAGCCCGCAGTCCCCCTGATTCCTATCAGATCTGCCAAAGCTCCCAGTGTGGCTTCTACGACTCAAAAATCGGCCAAGTCCATATCGGCAGAACAAGAGAGTCCCAAGGCCGCTAATGGTTCCGCTGCAGCCACCGCTGAAGGCGCTCAAGAGGCTCCCAAAGCCGCGGCCGCACCCAAGCAGGCACCCAGCTCATGGGCAGCTCTTCTACGTAAAAATGCACCAGCGCCAGTACAAGCAGCTCCTGCGACGAATGGCGTCCTTTCCCCCACCAATGCACCCCCACCTCCCACCAGCAACTCCTTGGGTGACGTCCTTGCTTCCTTCTCTGTCGATTCTGACAAAAAGCTTTCTTTTCTTGAGCCCCGTGGTCTTGTAAATACGGGCAATTTGTGTTATATGAATTCTGTAAGATAATCTCCGTCGGTAGTCGTTTCAAAGCTGACAGTTTGCAGATCCTTCAAATGCTTGTCTTTTGCGTTCCATTTTATGACTTCTTAGATCAGGTTGCGAAGCGCGCTGTGCATAGCTTCAAGTCTGAGACCCCTCTTGTAGATGCCATGTAAGTCGACGTCATCTTTGTCTTTATCCCACCCACTAACACAATGCAGGATCATGTTTATGCGCGATTTCAAGGTCATTGACTCGGCCTCTTCTGCTGAGAAGCTTCGTCTGCGACTCAAGGACACCGAGCTGGAGCAATACGGCGAACCGCTCACCCCCGAATACGTATACGATGTGATTAAGCGCCTTCCTCGCTTCGACAACATGAAACGAGGTCAGCAAGAAGATGCGGAGGAATTCTTGGGGTTCTTATTGGCGGGATTGCATGACGAATGTGCACAGGTCATCAAATCTTCTCGGTCAACAGGTGCTACTGAAAATGTGCCCTCTCCCAAGAGCGAACGCTCGGGATCCATCGAGGGAGAATGGCTCGAGGTCGGTCCGAAGCAAAAGTCGGCCATCACACAGTCTTCTGGTGCGATTGAATTTGAGAGTCCACTTACCAAGATGTTCGGCGGAAAGATTCGATCCGAATATCGCAAGCCGGGCGAGAAGCCATCAGTCACCCTCGAGCCTTACCAGCCACTGCAGCTAGACATTGGTTCCCCTGATATCAACAGCATTGCTGATGCCCTCAAAGGTCTGACCCGTCTAGAGACTTTGGATAGCGCCACACGCGGTGGCCGAGCTTCCACCAAACAAATGTTTATCGAAACGTTGCCACCTGTGCTCATCTTGCACCTGAAGCGTTTCCATTATGACGCTAACGGCCCGCAGAAGATTTGGAAGAAAATCGGATATCCTCTGGAGTTGGAGATCCCCAAGGAGGTGTTTGCTCCTCATATGCGAGGACTGGTCACTGCACGGGGTGGTCTGCCACGGTACCGGCTTACCGGCGTGGTGTACCATCACGGCAAGAACGCTAGCGGCGGGCATTATACTACTGACCTTCGCCGTCAGGACGGCCGCGAATGGATTCGCATGGACGATACTGTGATTCGTCGTATCCGCGCTGATGAGGTTGCAGAAGGAGGTGCAGAGGAAGATCCCAAAGTGCTTGCGGAGGCACTGGAGCAGCACAAGAACGACACGACGAAGAGCAAGAACATGTACGAGCAGATCGGTATAGGCGAGTACGGTGAAGAGGCGGACAAGGGCGGATGGAGCAAGGTCAACGGGTCCGAAAAGTCGGGCAGCAAGAAACTGAACGGTCTAGTGAACGGAGCGGCGACTCCCAACTCGGCCGGAAAGCGAACACCCCTTATCAAGGAGAATGTGCGGGACAATAAGGTAGCCTATATCTTGTTCTACGAGCGCATACACGCTTGAGGGGCAGTAGGATACGGGGAATATGCCCATGGAGCGGCCTGACATTTTATGATTTGTGAGGCCGGGCCCAGGCTGGTTTACCATGTTAAAAAAAAGAAAAAGTTTATCTTCAATGCATTTTGCGGGCATCACGAACGCATGACGGATCTCTCGCCAGCATCTCAAGCGAGATGCAAAGGACGCCGATGGGCGCGTGTGGGGCTGGGAAGATGTATAGTCAAGGGGAAGAGTGCGAGGGAGTGGAGGTGGGTAACAAGAGATAGATACCCTGGGTGGAGGGGGTGGAATAGCTTAGTAGTCGGTGCGTGTGTGTTAGTTAGTCAGTACGTTGGAGAGCATAATTGACAAACAGTACCTTTCACTTGACGTGTCGTATATATATATACTGTGGTAGCTGTTCGCCTCGTGGATGACAATGTTTTAGTCATGCTGCCCATTTCATTTCCTCTTGCCGTTGGTGGTTGGTTCTCTGTCGTCTGCCCCACCACTCTATTTCCATGTCCATCGAGCTCGGAGCTACCCCTCCAACCCCGCCATCC
This sequence comes from Periconia digitata, assembly GCA_948474695.1. Lineage (NCBI taxonomy): Eukaryota > Fungi > Ascomycota > Dothideomycetes > Pleosporales > Periconiaceae > Periconia > Periconia digitata. The sequence continues at coordinate 324,482 of CAOQHR010000007.1, read as the reverse complement.
TCACCACCGTCACCTCACTTTGGCACATACCCAACCTCACAATTGCAAGCATTCAACCTCGACCTTGTATAGAGAACCAAGATGCTTATCACTGAGTCGCATCATGATGTGTCTACAAAGGCAGGCGGTGACATGAGTATGTGAGAATCTTCCCCTCCCTCTCTGGCACAATTGGCAATTGGGGGGTCATGTGGATGAGACGGATATAGAAATCAGGCTGATCCTTTGACTTTGTTAGGAATATTCATGTTTCATCCGACTATTCCGAATTATAAACAGGCGAAATTCCCAGGGGTTGTTGTATTCAGTGAAATCTATCAGGGTGAGAAGACTCGACTTCCATATTTCCACTGGTCTGAAATCAACCTCAACTCATACTTCATCTCACAGTCACCGGTCCAGTCGCCCGCTTCGCCCGCCAGATCGCTTCGCAAGGATACATAGTCGCAGCGCCGTCATCCTACCACGAATTCACCGGTCCCGAACCCCTCGCCTACGATGGCCCGGGCACCGACGCCGGCAATGCCTGGAAGATCGAAAAGGCCGTTTCGGCCTACGACGAAGACGCCACCCTCTCCGTCTCGCACCTCCTTTCGCTCCCCACGTGCAATGGTCGCATTGGCGCGACCGGTATGTGTCTTGGCGGTCATCTGGCATACCGCTGCGCGCTCGATGCTCGTGTGAGTGCTGCCGTCTGCTATTTCGCCACTGATATACACTCGCGGACGCTGGGGAAGGGGAAGAACGATGATAGTTTGGAGAGATGTGGAGATATCAAGGGCGAGCTATGCATGATTTTCGGCAAGATGGACACTCATGTGCCGCCAGAAGGGCGAGACTTGATCAGGAAGCGGTTGCATGAGGAGAAGGTGAACTTCTCATGGTACGAACCGGCTTGGGCGCAGCGTGAGTTGTTTCCAATTCCCATCAAACTGACTTATCACAACTAACGCTCATTTGGCAGACGCTTTCATTCGCGATGAATTGAGCAAAGGGCGCTACGACGCTGCCTTGTCGGGTGTGTGCTTTGAGATGCTGAAGGAGCTCTTCAACCGCACCCTGCGCTCTGATCTGGGGCCGAGGGATGGTGGGGATATTGAGGTGGAGGACGTTTGCTGATGATGCTAATTTTAGACACGCGACTTCTAGAGTTACGCTCAAGTTTACTATATACCAATTTTATCGACAGATCTGACTGCAAACGATGCCTGGAGCTCCATGGCTGTAACATTCATTTGAGCTCTGGAAACTACCCCACCAGCTCATGTGCATCTTCTCCTCAATCATCGCCAAATATAGGAGGTGGTCAGGACATCCCCTCTATATCAGGACTGTCAATAAATCGGGCTCATGGAGTTATGCAGCATGTCATCGGCTCAAGTGTGAACTGCTTTGGTAGGCCACCCGGTTATAACCTCCGATACCGAGCACCGCTTATTGGCTCAAACTAATGGTAGATGCTAAAATCCACCCCCTTGTATGGGTGCGAGTGGATTTCAACATGACCATCGCTCGATGAGGAGAACACAGGTGCCCCGCAAGGCAGATCAGAACGCGGTAACGATCGCCACCGGGTAACGCATCATGACAGAATATGGCGCGGAGAAAAACAGATGAGGGTGACATACTTTCCTTGCCGACCTAATGCTCACAATTGCAGTGCTCGATTGGTTCGTTCAATGCGACGGTTTGCAGTGGTATATCTATCGGTGCTCGCTGCCGGTGCATTGAAGCTTTGCCCTTGTATCGCCAAGTCTCTTTAGCATATTTCTATTACTCGAAGCATTTGTGAATTTTGCTGAGCATTTTGGCATCTTCGCCTAGGATCGTCACGTACTGAAGCTAGTATAGAAGCTGCTAAATACACCATCGCCATGAAAGACGTATCACGGATTCTTCTAGTTGCGTACGCTACTCTCACGCAAGCAATCCCCGATCCCGATTGGGGCCAGTGGACACCATCGATTGGTGGTGATGGTCCACCATATATGTACCCTCGAGATGCTCAGCAACCCAGATCAAAGTTGTGCGAGGTGGCTTCCGGCGCACCGGACGGTGACGATACACCCGCAATCCTGCAAGCATTCAAAGATTGTGGGCAAGATGGTCACATTCTATTTACGAATACTACTTATAAGGTCGGCCAAGCAATGAACACCACTGGACTCAAAGATGTCGATATCGAACTCAAAGGAACTATGGAATGGTCCACCGATATCGACTACTGGCTGAATAGCTCACTGCGTGTCGGTTTCCAAAACCAATCTACAGCCTGGTACCTCGGTGGGGATAATATTCGTTTCTTCGGACACGGATACGGAACACTCAATGGTAACGGCGACACTTGGTATGTTTGGAACAACGGAACATCCAACGCGCAAGGCCGTCCCCACGCCATCTCCATAGTCAACACGACCAACTCGCTCATCGAAGGACTCCGCTTCATCAAATCGCAAATGTGGACCGCAACTGTAACACGCAGCGAGCGCGTAGAACTCACAAACATCTACATAAACAACAGCTGCAGCGCCGAAGCCTCCCAAATCCATCGCTGCAACGTCAACACGGATGGCGTCGACACAATCTACGCGAACAACATCACATTCCTCCGCTGGACCGTCGAATCCGGCGACGACAACATCTCCATGAAACAAAACTCGACAAACATCTACATGGCCAACAACACGTTCGTCAGGGGTCTCGGATACGCAATGGGTAGTATCGGACAGTACAAGGACCAGATCAACATTATCGAAAACATCACTGCGGTCCACACGCGCTTCGTCGACACAGACTATGCCGCCCGTGTCAAAACATGGACAGGTCGCTCCACGGGTCTCGCGCCCAATGGCGGTGGCGGTGGGCTAGGCTACGCGCGCAACATCTCCTTCACCGACTTCCAGCTCGAAAACGTCGGGATCCCGTGGTACATCATGCAATGCACTTCGTACAACGGCGTCAGCGGTGGTTGCGATACCTCGCTGTTCCACATCGATAACATGAATTGGGGGAACGCGAGTGGGACTATTCGGCAGGTGAATGTGGCGAGTTTGCAGTGTAGCGGGGCGAGGCCTTGTACGGACGTGAGGATCTTCGGGAATGAAGGGTTGAGAGTTAAAGAGAATGGGACTGTGCCGGGAGGGTATTTGTGTGATAATGTTGTTGAGCCCAGAGGGTTCAACTGTACGGGCAAGGCGCCGCAGGTTTCTGGGTGATGGTGGAGATGGTTGGGGAAGCGGGTGGGTTTTAGGGTTTGGGTTGGTGTATGAAGATTCTTTTGTTCCAAGGGACAGACGGTATATGAAAATGTTCTTTGACTATTTGCTCAGCCTTGCTGCCTCTTTTGCTTGAATGAAAATTTCTCCATGGCCTTGTTGAATTATTTTTGGGGTATCGTGTTGGTGGAAGTAACTACTTAAATGTACTTACGTACCTACGTACCTACCCACCAGCGGACTCGGATCCTTAATCCGTATCTGCCCGCTTTGAATGTCGAATCTATGCCTTAGTACCAATCCTAAGCGACTTCAATGTAAACATAAACGCGAATAGGCAACATGTATGTATATATATATATATATATATATATATATATATATATTCTACACAGTGGAAACACGACCACAGGTTGGGAGACATCCGAACAGGTGACCCCCACTCTTGCGAACGATCAATCGATGTGCGATGACGGACAAACCTCGCCTACCCACACATTCCCAGAAAACCACCCGACTACAACTACACGCACTAGTCGAAGTAGCCTTTTCCCGAGGTAGACCTACCAAGAGTCTTGGCTGCGGGGGCGTTTGGTATGCTAGAATCCTAAAGCTTGCATCACCTTCCTCTTCAGAAGGGACGGCAGTTGAGCGAGGTACAAACGTAGCTCTAGGAATCTTGTTGCGCTGGATAGTAGCGCGGATATACCAGGAATTATGATGTTGGATTTTCTTGTATAAACGTATGCCGGGGATATAGGGATTTTTGGACAATGATAGAACATCGATTTGAGGGCTGTTGTGGAGGTGGTGGAGTTCTCCGTCGTGCTAAGGGTACTTCACGATGTTGATACTATCCCAATCTTTATCCACCTTGGTACACAGCTAGATATTAAAGAAGGCAAACAGTGCACTGTGAAAGAAAGTTAATTTTTTTCCGTTCAAGCTTCACAGGGAAAAATTACACGCAGTTTCCAATAATACACAAACCTGACCCGTGATACTCGCCTGTCGTTGACCAGACCCCAATCCTCCATCAAGCTACTCGCACCTGCAAGCCAAGAGCAGTGACGCACCTCCATGCCGACTCCCAACGGCACCTATCCGATAACCCTCCATCCTAACTCCCTTATCAAACCCCACGGAAAAAGGTAGGGATAGGCTCAATGCTACTCATGCGGTTTGGACCACTTCGGCCGACCAACGCTCGAGGTAATAGGGCCAATTTGTGCTTCAACCGATACCGGATGCTGGGATTCTCTTGACCGAATTTTGCGCGATTCCGAGGGACGCGGTGGAGGGAAACGCTTGGAGCGTCTTGGGGTTTGAGGGAAAGTTATTTAGTATACCGTAGAGTTGAGTAGCGTGGGCGGGATCGGTATTTGCGCGCGGGTTATCAGAGTCGCTGCACATGTACGATCGGCATTGGTGGGAAAAGGTATATATATATATATATATATATAAGTAGAATAAATACTTGTAGTTGGTATCTAGCGGATTGCTTCACGCCTGTTTTTCTTTTTTGGTTTTCTGGGATTCGTGTAGATAAGATGCGATCGACTGCTGGACTTTTACTTTGGGCCGGTGCGCTCTTTGGCACTTCTTGTGTGAATGGTCTTACAGAAGAGGTTTTCGCTGCCATAGACAAGCAAGACGACGGACTTCGCACTGTCAACAACGAAGTAAGAAAAGTCTTAGATTCCTCGACTAGACCTACGAAGCTAACGTGGATCAAGATTTGGGAGAACCCGGAGCTAGGCTATGAAGAAATCCACGCGCACAAAACCCTCACGGATTTCCTGGAAGAGCAAGGGTTCAATGTGACGAGGAGCGCGTACAACATCAGCACTGCGTTCCGTGCCGAGTACTCGAGCGGCGAGGGACGCGCGGTCTCGTTCAACTCTGAATTCGACGCGCTTCCTGGCATCGGCCATGCGTGTGGGCATAACTTGATCGCGACGATTGGTGTCGCTGCCGCCATTGGCGTAAAAGAAGCTTTAGAAAACCAGGGCGTATCGGGGAAAGTAGTGTAAGCATCAATATATTCAGGGAGAAAGAAGTCTGCTAGACATAGCTAATAGCGTTCGCCCAGTCTGATCGGTACACCCGCCGAAGAGTCCTTGGGCGGAAAAGTCAAGCTCCTCGAGGCCGGCGCATACGATGGTCTCGACTGCAGTTTGATGGCCCATCCAGGCAACGACAACTACGCGTCGTTTGGCCGGACGCTGGCGTCGTGGAGAGCAAACGTCACGTGGACGGGCGAAGCATCGCACGCTGCTGCAGCGCCCTTCATGGGCCGCAATGCGCTCGACGGCTTCGTTTCCGCGTACTCGAGTACCGGGCTGTACCGCCAGCAACTCATGTCGACGGACCGCATCCACCATATTATCCAGGGGAACAACGAGCTGGTAGCCAACATCATCCCGGATTCCGTGGATAGCGTGTGGGGAGTACGAGGAAAATCAAGGTAAAGCACCACACATCCCGCAATCCATCCATCCATCCATCCGTCAAACATGCCTACCCTACATAAAAACTCACTCTGTGGAAAATCCAGACCTCGCGCAGAGCAAGTCCGCGAGCAGCTCTACAGAATCCTCTACGCGTCCTCAAACGCGACAAACACCTCGATTGAAATCACCCCTTTCCAGGACTACTGGGATCAGAACCCGAGTTTCTCGCTGGCCAGCGAGTTCCACAAGCTCTTGGTTGAACATATGGATCCGTCCGCAGACCCGGAGACGGCGAATTTCACCGTCACGGCGCCTGAAGACGAGTCGGGTGAAGCGTCGGCGTCTTCCGACCAGGGAAATGTGTCGTGGTTCCTCCCGGCGATTCAAGTTGGATTTCCGGTTGGTGGGACGGCGCCTGTTCATAACGCTGGGTTTCGAGAGCTCGCAGGAACTGTAAGTTGATTTACCTAGCCCTTTCTCTCTTTTCCTTCCTCTCTCTCTCTCTAAGCGCACGACCCAAACTAATCTACGTCTTTCCTCGCAGGACTTTGCGCACGAGCAGGCTATCAAAACAGCCAAAGTGCTCGCCTTGACGGGACTTCAGGTCCTGCAGAACGAGACTTTTGCAGAGGCCATGTGGGATGAGTGGTATGATATGATTGAGGAGATCTCGGTGGGTCTTAGCGAGGGGAGTGCAGGGAACAATTCTACGGGGAACTCGACGAGGAAGAGGCATCTTTCGCATGTGCATTAGAGTTCGATGAGCGGGAGTGCGTGTAGGGATTGAGTGAGATTCGGAATATGAAGAGTATGATGAATGATGTGTGCTATGAGCGCTTTATGCCGGTGAAACGTTTTCCTGGAGGTCATGCGCAGGACTAGACTGCACTCTACGAGAGGAGCGTGAAAGGAGCTTATCGAGCTTCTTGATGGCAAATGTGCTTACACGGAATGAGATAGCGTTGATTACAAAGAGCTGTGATGAAGAGGCCCTCAGGGATGCTCGCCGCGATACGAGATGCCGGATGTGTGATATCTCTATCTTTCACATAGCGCCTACAACCCCAGGGACTATCAGGGGCAAGTACGTCATGTTCTGCTGACCGAAAAAGACGACATCTGGAGACATGGATACTTCCCATTGTTCACGCGGCGGAATGCATGTCAAAACGTCGATAAGGTTGTTGAGGTGGTCACCATGCCTTTCCATCAATGCTACATGCCTATTCCGGCGAGCTACCCCTGATGAACATGGACCCCGCAACAGCTCCCCATGTCCCCCACTTGCAACCAAAGCATCTACAAAGCTTGCTCCGACGTCTTCAACGGTGTATATAGAGAGTTGCATCTTTAGTTCCGTTTTGCTTCGACTCGACCTCTCATCAAGCATCATTCGTGTGGACCTTCTCGGAAGTTGCGCTTCGCCCATCGCGAGCAGTCTTCGCACAAGGTTTTATCCTCTTCCCCGTGCATGACCACCATGTGCCCCCAACGGCTGTATCGAAACACCCACGAGGACGACATATCCACGCGGGGAGGATGTGCGATCCCGTTTGATTGGGCCGATAGATGAAGTACCCAGACGCATCCTTTCACATGCAGCTCATCTCGCGTAACACTATATCCCATCCACCCATATAATGCATCTTGCCGAACATTTTCTCTGATGTCACGTTCGAATCCCCACCTTCCTCTCAAAGCGACGGAGGGGATACCGGAGTTACGGGGAGGTCTGATGGCAAGGGATAAGTACTGGCCCGATGGTGTTGCGGATTTTGCCGTGGTTGTCATGTTGCGTCGTCCACCTTTTTGTAGACGATGGCGATCACTATGGAAATATCCTTCTGTTTGAAGTTCTGGATTTTTTCCCTCGTCATCTCGAACGTGATAGCGCAAAATGCCACTGATAATCTGAAATATGTGAACCCGCTGATCGGAAGCGCGAATGGAGGTAATCTATATTCTACATGCTTTTGCTTACCATGGACTGACAGCTAGGATAAGGAAATGTTTTCGCCGGCGCAACCCTCCCCTACGGTATGGCCAAAGCAGTCGCAGACGTCGACTCTTCCAGCAACCAAGGCGGCTTCACCAGCGAGGGCGGCCGGGTGACGGGCTTCAGCACCATGCACGACTCGGGCACAGGCGGTTCACCCTCCCTAGGCAACTTCGCTTTCTTCCCTTCGGCAGCGTGTCCAGACGACGATGTGAATCGTTGCGTCTACCCAAAAGTGCGCCGCGCGCTGCACTATTGCGAAGACTCTGTGAAAGCTACTCCTGGATATTTTGGATTGACGTTGGAAAATGGCATACAAGCGGAGATGACGGCGAGCCAGCATACATCGCTCTTCCGCTTCAAGATTCCCAGTGGCGGGAACGGCACGAGTCCACTCATCCTGCTCGACCTTACGGACCTTTCCAACACACGACAAGACAATGGTACCATCTCTCTTGACGGGACTTCAGGTCGTATGACTGGTAGCGCGCGTTTCCAACCGAGCTTTGGTGTGGGAACGTGGGTTGGCTACTTTTGCGCAGACTTCTCTGGGGCCCCTCTCCGCGACAACGGAATCTGGGTCAACTCGCGGGCAGACCCGACTGTCAAAGACTTGACCATCAACCGTGGCATCAATGGCGGAGGACCGCTTCCAGGTGGTGGTTTCACTCGCTTCTCGACGAACCCAGAAAGTGGTATACTCGCGCGCATCGGCGTCAGCCTGATCAGCGCGGAGCAGGCGTGCGCCAGCGCTGAAGCGGAGATTCCCGACTTCGACTTCGAACAAACGCAGAAAGTGGCAGAGGAAGCGTGGCGAAGCAAATTGTCCCCAATCAAACTGGATTCGACTGGAGTTGACGAATCTCTCGTCACAAACTTCTTCTCCGGAATCTATCGTACAATGGTCAATCCGCAAAACTACACGCATGAGAATCCGAAATGGACCTCCGAGGAGCCGTACTTTGATTCTTTCTACTGCCTCTGGGACAGCTTCCGCTCACAGCTGCCGTTTCTTACTGTCCTCGACCCGCTAGCTGTAGAGCATATGATTCGAAGTCTCATTGACACGTATGAACATGAAGGTTGGCTACCAGACTGTAGAATGAGCACCTGCAAAGGGTACACGCAGGGCGGATCTAATGCCGATGTTGTACTGGCTGATGCGTACATCAAGGGACTTCGCTCCGGTATCGACTGGGAGAAAGGATACGCGGCCGTAGTCAAAGACGCAGAAGTCGAGCCCTTTCTGTGGTCTGTTGAAGGCCGTGGGGGTCTGGATAGCTGGAAAACGCTTGGCTATATTCCCACCGAGGATTTCGACTACAAGGGATTCGGAACATTTACTAGGAGTGTCAGTCGCTCGCTCGAATACGCGTATGACGATTTTTGTATCGCGCAGATGGCGGATGGACTTGGGCATTCTGCTGACGTACAGAAGTATGTGGAAAGGAGCGGAAATTGGAAGAATTTATTTTATGCAGAGCAGGAGAGTAAGCTGTTTGATGGGACTGACACGGGGTTCCGCGGATTCTTTCAGGGGAGGTATGCGAATGGGACGTGGCATACGCAGGATCCGTTGTGGTGTTCTGCGATTGATCCAGATGGTAGTCGCGTTTGCTCGCTGCAGAATAACGGACAAGAGACGTTTGAAAGCAGTTTGTGGGAGTATGGATTGTAAGCCTCTGATCCCTCGTCATTCTCTCTTCCCTATATCGCGTTCAATGTCAAGACGGCGAAACTTACAACGCTCCAACAGTTACGTCCCACACGACCAAGCTGCCCTGATCGATCTGTACTCAGGCCCCACCTCCTTCGTGAACCGCCTCAACTACTTGCACGACCAAAACATCACATATATCGGCAACGAGCCATCCTTCCTAACCGTATACCAATACCACTGGGCCGGCCGCCCCGCACTATCCGCCGAGCGAGTCCACTTCTACATCCCCCGATTCTTCAGCCCCACCGTCGACGGGCTCCCCGGAAACGACGACTCGGGCGCAATGGGCAGCTTCGTCGCCTTCTCAATGTAACCAACTCCCCCACCCAACCCCGCAGCGAAATATACCGTAGCAACACCCAGCTAATTCAACCTCAAACTAGGCTCGGCCTCTTCCCAACCCCAGGCCAAAACATATACCTCCTCACACCGCCCTTCTTCCCTAGCGTATCCATCACATCGCCCCTCACGAACCGCACCGCCACTATCCGCGCCGAGAATTTCGATCCTTCGTACTCCTCCGTCTACATCCAGAGCGCGACACTTAACGGAGCAAATTATACGCGGAACTGGATTGGGCATGAGTTTTTCAGCGAGGGCGGAGAGTTGGTGCTTGTGTTGGGGGCTCAGGAGAGTTCGTGGGGGACGGGGAAAGCGGATTTGCCGCCGAGTGTGACGGACGGGCTGGGTGGGGGGAATGGGACGGGGAATGGGACTGTGGAGAGGAGGTGGATGGGGGGTAGTGTGGGGAGCATGAAGTGGTCGTGATTTGTGGTGCGCTTTTTTGGGATGGATTAGTTGGCTGGTGGTTGTTATTCCGCGATCGATGGATGGTCGCTTTGTTTGGGATAGTGGGGATTGGTAGTTGGTTAGGATATTCGCGAGTGAATAGATCTGGTGTATGGGATCTGCGAATACACCGCCGTGTCATCGAACTTAAGTCGTGTTGGGCTCATTGATCGTGATGTCTTTTCTTGAAGGTTTTAGCGCTCAAGCCTCACACACATAATCTGACGTTGATCCTGCGCCTATCTGTGAGGAGAATGTAGACTTTAAGTGGTATTCATGATCAAAATTGCCGGCTCACACAAGATTTAGAGCTCGACAATCAAACATACCACCGAAAACAAGAATATGGTTGAAAAGTGCAATAGGATGATGGCGAGGGGGTTCGTCATAAACCATGGCTGTGTGTAGGAACACCTAAACTCCAACTGAAAATCAAAATCATGATAGCGAGATAAGATGACTGTCAAAGATCTAGACGGCGTTCACTGGCTGCCACATATCTTCGTTGATCTAACACATCGCGTTTAGGGAATGTAACAACTCGTTGGCGAGCCGGTTGCGCTGTATCGGGCGCAAGATAGTATAGGAACTGGTCGAGGATCCTATACTTCTAGCTTTATTGACAACAAATAAATCGAAACGGATATTTTGAGTAAATGGAGACTCTTTGCAAGTGTCAGTAGGATCTAAGACCCCATCTGATGTAAGAAAGACCCGCGTATATAAGATTTCCAGGCCGTACGAGACCAAACGAAGACGGGACAGCACAACACGGCCATGTGTACGCTTTTAGTATTGAGACGTCGTGATCCCTGCCGCAGAATTTTTCGTATCTATGAATAGTCGTCACAGTCATCATAGGTTGTTGCATTTGCAGTCGTTGTGACTATCAAATCTAGTACTGCTGCGTCTTATAAGTCTTGTGCCAAGTTCAAGCAGCTCAAAATTCTCCGTACAGCAATCATGTGTCATTAGCGATAGTCAAATTGACTGCTGAAAACTCAGTAGATAACATCTACAGCAATAAGTGCGGGTGGAGCTTGTGCTAGCAGGTGTATTCGTATTTTGTGTGGGGGCTAAAGCATCGTCGGCCACCCCAAGCACAATAGACCCCATCACTAGTACAGTCTTGCCGCTTTTTCATAGTTCATCTGCTTGGCGAAACGTTGATTTTAATCATTGTGAAACACCGATTGTTTGTACGTAACTTGCTCTCGGGAGTGGGGTACACTTATTACATTTCCAGTTGCTTGGCGATAGGGCAGAGTGGATCGAACCTGCGCCACAACTCCTGTTCTGCTGCCTGGGATAGTAAACAGGATACGAGCTTGCACGCTGGTCTACCAACAACAATTGCACTGGTCGTCTCTTGACTCGAGACTCACACGAAATCAATCATTTCAATAGCGGTAATCTCGTAACAGCCAATTTTCTAGTTACGCTCGTAAGCGGTAGGCGAAATGCATAGAGAATCTGGGAGAAAAGTAAGCCACCTGCACATTTTACTACGTAGAACCAAATTCTCCACACCCATGCAACCTATTGCATCTCTCTCTACCTGCTATCTCGTATGTTCCCATCGGATCAGCTGATATTCCGTTGACCCAAGTGTCTGTGTTTCTGACCAATCACCGGGGATAGCTCCCACGCTTAGGCCAATCCGCGAAGAGCATACCATGTTCAATCATAGTCTTGTGTGGTACTGTGAAGCCAAAAAGGTCATTGATCTGGTTTTACTGTTTATTTCGATTAGTAGATTGGATCTTCGCGAACCGACAATTCAAATGAAAAAGCTTGCTTGAATAGCAGCCAGTTAGCTGTCGGATCTCACGTATGAGGGCGTATACGTCACTACGTCAAATGCGCTCAATTTTGCTTACAGGGAGAACTAATATGCTCAATGTGGAATGAGATTCGCGAGGATTGCGTTTCCGGTTATTAGACGACATGGCACCACTCTTATATCCCAGTCAGCAAGAGTAGTAGGAAACACGCATGCATTATATAAAGGCTGCGGAAGTATTTCGCAATGCTTCATTCAGGAAATAGTTCCTCTCTATCTAACCATCAAAATGCTTAAATCCTCTCTCAAAGCTCTATCACTGTCCGCGCTGTCGTTTGCTTCCCTCGTCCAAGGCCAGGTCTGGAATGCGAACAAGACTCTCAACGTCGGCTTCGTGAGTTGAGCCACCTCTCAATCGACATTGCTCACCACTAACATTGTGTGCCCACAGCTCATCTTCCCCGGCTACGAGCCCCTCGACATCTACGGCCCGCTCGAAATCCTCTACCTCCTCCAGGGCTCCGCCAACATCAGCGTCAGCACAATCAGTTATGAAGCCGGGCCCGTAAGCGCTGTCGTACCCACGCTTGCACATCTGAAAGTTGCCCCACAAACCATCGCAACACACAGCCTGGCGGATGCTCCGGCTCTTGATGTACTCATCGCACCAGGCGGTCGCGGCGTCAACTACGCACTCGACGACACAAAAGACACGCGCATCGAAGAATTCATCGCCTCCCGATACGAATCCACACCCTACGTCCTCAGTGTGTGCAACGGAGCTGCATGGCTCGCCCGCGCGGGCGTCTTGAAAGGTCTCCGCGCTACGACTAACAAAGCGACGTGGACTTGGGTCACGGATCCTAAGCACGGCGAAGGTATCGATTGGGTTCCTACTGCGCGATGGATCCAGAACGAGGGCGACAAGGTCTGGACGAGTTCTGGGATTTCCGCGGGGATTGATATGACGTATGCGTTCTTGAAGTACTTGTATGGCGCCGCGAAGATCAATCCCGTGATGAACATTATGGAGTATACGCCTCATACGGATGCGGATTGGGATTCGTTTTCCGTGGTTCACAATGTGAGGTTCTTCCTGCCCTTCTAATGTCGCTATTCGTAGCAACATCTTCAACTATGATCTGATTGCTAACACTCTTCGGTAGGTTCCTGGTGCGGATAAGAACCGGTCGATTTCGGATTGCGTTGCTCCGGCAGGGTACGAGCCAAATTGCTCATCGTGAGAGGTATTATAACTGTATTTCAGGCGACACTCTGACATCGGTGATGATTCCATCTCTTCCTGTAGCACTAGACAGATGTTTCTCTGCGCAGGGCTATCACACGTCTTCTGTAAAACCTCTTCATCGTTCATCTCAGATTCTCCTGACTGCTATTCCTACTGGCATCATGTTGCGCTGACTTCGTCGAGCCAACCGTAGGTTTCAGTTTGATCGTGTTCCGTTTCGCCCAACTATTATATGTTGATTGCTTGCGTGACCCATATGTGGTGGTGATTGAACCGCCAAGCACACGTCGGAAGAGAGCAGGGAGTACGGGGAGACAACTGCATATCACACCTATTGCGACCTCTAAACAGCTAGCTTTGAGTTAGCTTCATATCGAGGATGGTCTCTCTGATCATGTTACTTACCTCAAGATAACGATAGGTGGGCCGAATTTTGACCTGTCCTTTAACGTCAGGCCATTGACTATGACAGCGAGCCGCGCAATCGTCGCAATGCAGGCGCTGTTAAGTCCAGGGTCAGCTGGTTCTGGTTGACACAGGTAGAACGAACAAGCCCAACGAGGAGAAAAAGGGAATCAGTAACGTACAGTCCACCAGCCGCAAGCGCCAAGATACTTCCAATCCTCCTCCATAATCCCATATTCAATTTCCATATCACGGGCACGGGCGCTGCGAGAATCACTAGATCGCTCAAAATAGCAATGGCCGTATTCGTGATAAAGATGGATCGAGAATCCAAGCAGCGGCCTGGAATGCGTGGATCATAGGCCTTAGCGATTGGGCGACACAGAAACACCTGCACCAGCGTGATGGCGATATAATACGCAGCGCACACCCCGATGAGCGCGCGCGAGAATTGAACAAAACGGCGCTCAATGGAGAAGATGCGCATGAGTAACAAGAGAATTGCGAGCTTGGTTGTGAAGGCGATTGGGCCATAGAGAATTTGGGAGGCATAGCCGCGACTAAGGAAAGCGAGTACTGTGGCAGGAGCGACGTTCCACTGGGGGACACCCAGACCGAGGTACCCTTGAGCGATCGTTATGCTGGAGTAGAAAATCGATCCAATCTTGGTGAATAGTTAGTTCGGTGGCTCGAACGCTTCTAGGAATGGAATTGTTCATCGTGACATACCCAGGCCAGTATGCACACGTCTATGTCGCTATCAATCAGCATTTGCGATCTGGAATAGTCCACAGAGTGGAAAGAAGGAAGGCTACCACGTACAATCATCCAGATGTATCTGCTTGATAAGAAACCACTTGATGCACATCCGGGTTGCGACAAAAGTTGTGGTCAACGCAATACATAGGCTCTGCACCACGATGTTGAGCCTGCTTGGTTCCCACTTCAGGTCCGGCTCCACTCCAAACGGAGGCGCCACAAAGCCAGGATAACTGGCGTTGGACTGAGAACCCATTTCATTGCTGAGTAGTATCGTGGGGCAAAAGGAAGAGGAATCGCAATTGCCAAATCAGTGTGCCAGTGCGCGAGGGAGCCGGCCGTTTTCACTAAAGCTCCAGTTACAGGGTTGGGGGCTATTCGAAATAGTTACGGACAGCGACGAGGCTTGGTGTTTAAGATACCGAGTGCCGGAGGATCCAGCGCCAAGTTCAGCCCTGTAGTATAACGTGAATTATATACACTTGATAGATATGTGCGGACATAATTTTGGTGTACGACGTATGCGCCATCTTGGTCCTTTTGCACAGTGCACGTACGATGATACGGTGCAGTACAACATTCATACTTCCGTTGAACTTGATAATCTCGACTGGATTGTATTTCAGCAATGAGCGTAGCATCTACGAAAGTCGTTCAATACTCGGTGAACCTGTGGTCTTCTATGGGTCGATTGCGTGGTCAGGGTCAATGCGTGGAAGCTCTCGCGCGAAAGAATCCATGATCTCCATTTTAGCCACCAAAAGGGGTTTCTCCTAGATTGAGTGGGATTGGAGTCTTCTCACTCTTACACAGAATGTGTACAGCTCAGAATGTGTACAGCTTGCAATATGAATGCGGTTTACTCATGTGATGGCAGCTATATGCTCAAACATCAGGCAAGACTTCGAGGAATCTAAGCTTCAAGGGCACAACAAGCGGAGGCAATCTTGGGCTGGCTCTTGCATAAGTCACTTTGAGCAGGCGGTCCGCGTTTCATGTTAGTGCTTTGGGGCGGTCTTGGAATCAACCTCGCTAAATGTTGTAGTCCGCTGATCTTCACACGCCAGGCACCGAGCGCTCACGGTAATCTTCTCCTGGGGCTAAAGAGATTCCAAGAAAACGGGATACTCGATGTTCACGCGTGGATTAATCGCTGGAATAATAAGTACGCGACTCCCAACTGCAATACTGGGCCATACCCGGCATCGGCTAAAGGTTTCTCCGGCCACGTGGTGTTCCTAATAATAGACGGGTGCGAAGATCTCGTTCCTCGTATTTTCCGGAGATCGTGTTTTCTTGTTCATACAAAGATTTGTTCAACTGGAAGATGCGATTATACACCATAGAATCTCAAATGGCCGAATTGATGTCGCCATTATCACACACGTCACCACTCTGGCACTCTGGTTAGCGAAAAGCTTGGCACAACCAACATGCCGCACCGCTATCCTCTCACCACCACCCTTGCTTCTAGAGGCATACATAGAAAGCCACGGTGACTCTCGTTGGAGTGCCGGCACTGAAAATTCGTTCAATACAATGGCTGAAAAACAAAAGCCGAAAAGCGTGATCATCATTGGCGCGGGAGTGGGTGGGACGGCAACAGCCGCAAGACTGGCGGCCGCGGGACTCAAAGTTACTGTGGTGGAAAAGAACGACTTTACCGGTGGCCGATGCAGTCTAATTCACCACGACGGCTATGTACCGAAACCTTAAGTGATTCTGTGATCGCATAAATTGCTTACAACATATAGAGATTCGATCAAGGGCCAAGCTTATTGCTGCTCCCACCTCTTTTCCGAGAAGCATTCCACGATCTGGGGACTTCGCTCGAAGATGAGGGTGTGCAGCTGATTAAGTGCGAGCCAAACTACAGGCTGCATTTTCACGATGGCACACCCTTCACGCTCTCGACGGACTTGAGTGTCATGAAACAAGAGATTGAACGGTTCGAAGGAAAGGCCGGGTTCGAGCGGTACCTTTCATTCTTGCAAGAATCCCATCGTCACTATGAACTCTCTGTCATTCACGTGCTGAAGAAGAATTTCTATTCTCTTCTGAGTATGGCACGGCCCAACTTCTTGCAGCATCTCTTGGAACTGCATCCATTCGAAAGCATCTATCGCAGGGCAAGCAAGTACTTCAAGACCGAACGTCTGCGGAGAGTCTTCACCTTCGCGAGCATGTACATGGGAATGAGTCCTTTTGATGCTCCTGGCACCTACAGCTTGTTGCAATATACTGAGCTCGCCGAAGGAATATGGTATCCGGTCGGGGGTTTCCACAAGGTGGTTGACGCTATTGTGAAGATTGGGGAGCGAAAAGGTGTGGAGTACCGGATGAACGCGCCTATATCCAAGATTCAGCTCTCTGGAGATGGACGGCGGGCAACTGGAGTAGTCTTGGAAGGTTCCGAAGAAACCCTCACAGCGGATTTGGTCATCTGCAATGCCGATCTGACGTACGCGTACAACAATTTGCTACCCCAGACACGTTATGCCAAATCACTATCCAAGCGTGAAGCATCTTGCTCAAGTATTTCGTTCTACTGGGCTATGGACCAAAAGTTCCCCGAGCTATCGGGGCATAACATTTTCCTGGCTGAAGACTATCAAGAGAGTTTCGACAGTATATTCAAGAAGCACCAGATCCCAGAAGAGCCCAGCTTTTATGTCAACGTACCGTCCCGGATGGACCCAACCGCTGCACCCCCTGGGTGCGACACCCTTGTCGTCTTGGTTCCTGTTGGCCACCTGTTGGACTCAAACACTGAGTCTCACAGGGGTACACCCAGCGCTACAGGCGGCACCCAGGACTGGGACAAGATGGTCTCTATCGCACGGACAACTATTCTCAAGACTATGGAGACTCGCCTTAAGATTGATCTCGCAGCACACATAGTACACGAGTCTGTCAACACACCACCATCATGGAAATCTACTTTCAATTTGGACCGCGGAGCTATCCTCGGATTGAGCCACTCCTTCTTCAACGTACTGAGTTTCCGTCCTAAGACGAAGCATGCAAGCATCGATAATCTCTATTTTGTGGGCGCCAGTGCTCACCCAGGTACTGGAGTGCCGATCGTGCTTGCAGGCGCTAAGATGGTGAGCGAGGATCTACTCAAAGATATCGGAGGGCAGATTCCTTGGGGCCAGAACAAGCAGGTGCAAAGCAGCAGCGGAAGTCCTCTTGATCGCGAGAAGGGTATTCCGCTTCTGCGTTGGCTCGGATGGTTCGTGGCTGTGGTGATTGCAATCTTGTTGACCGAGCTTAATGTGTTTTCGGACGATTTTAATTGGAGAGAGATGAAGCTTATGGGAGACTGGTAGTCGGTGCGATATGTAGCAGGATAATGTAATATGAAATTAGATGTCATTGAATATATCTAATGGCGAAACGAGCATTGTTGAACAGCATTCTCGAGCGCGTCTTCTGGCACATGATTGCGAGAGGACACCAAGTATGAGTGATGCCGTCAAGTTGCCCTAGTCCTTCCATGATCATAGATTTTACTATTGTTGCGGTATCCGATCCCTGCTTCTGCTTGTTGCAATAACCTTGTGTGAAGTCTCTTTTGTTTGAAGTTTTATCAATCGCTCATTTTTTTGGTTTATTATCGTTGCAACTATCGCTGTGTGTAGGATCACCCAAGCTCCAACTCACAAATTTTTAAATTATTACTACCTGTTTCCACAAAGTCAGCCGGCCGGTAAGCACTTGCCACCAATGGGGGACTTGCAGGACTTCTTTATTGGTTAGGAAAAGGCTATCAATACTGTCAGTTTAAGCACGTTGAGAAATACCATGACAATCAGTTTCAGACTGAAGACAAGCATGGAAACTTTGCTGAACCTCGAAGAAAATATTGAGAAGCAGGGCGCGAGTAAAGTGTATTCGACAGCTTGCTCTCGATCGGTTGGGTTTTCGAGAGCGGTCATGTGGATTCCGAACCCATTGTCCTGCAACGGCTACTGGGGACACTCATGCAATGCCCCAAACCTTAGGGTGGTCAGTCAAGGGAATAAGAAGCTTTTGGATAGTTCGTATTCATACCTCACAATGGCTAGAAGCTGCATGACCACTAGCCGGCAATGGCATCTCGTGATAGTGATGACGCGAGCAACTGCATACAGGTTCCATCATACGAACGCTGCGGGAACCGTTCCACTTTATCTTCCTTGATGCTGATTTGCAGATAGCATACATCCACTCACGAGCCATTGCAATGACATGTTATAAAAATCTTAAGCAAAAGAACATGGCAAGGGTATGTTAGACTAGTCAAGAAGCTTGTGGTAGATAAAAGCAGGTGCCGCTGCAAGCAGTGACCAGTCCGTCCATAGAACTGCGAATTAAGCAGCACAGTTTTACCAAAAGTTGATCACAATGACAACATATTCTAGAGCGTACTTGCATATCGTCATGACAGTCACAGCCCATTTGTGTAGTGATGACATTTCCTGACTCCACAATCTAGATAACAGGGCGATACCAGAGAAAGACAAACTTGATGCAACTCGTAAGATCCCTGTTTAAACATACGCGACCTCGTTAACTATCATGATTATGCATCAGCCAAGCAGAATGCGGTTTGCGAGGCGCGTCGAGTTCACCCGCATCCTTTTGGCTAGGACAAGTCAGCAAAGATCAGATTGATTGGTGCGGGATCTGCGGGTGCTGACGGACTGTACCGCAAGACTCACACCGATGATGCCATTGTATTTATACACGGTATTACTACAGATTTTTTGGTTGCATGCTTCTGAATCGTGATTATATGCAGAGGTATGTCGAAAAGCAACCATCACCTGACTCAATGAAGATGCTTCGACCACACCATAAAGCCTTCGTGCATCGCTAATTCACTGGTCATCAAACATCACCATCCATTGAAGATGTCTGCCGCATCCGAGAGAGCAGGAGCTTTAATCAGTGAGCTCAGGAATATCGTGAGTAGCGGAGCTCTTTCTGAAAAAGAAAGGGTTGAGCTCCTCCAATCCGTCGTCAAGTTCACAACTTTGCTTGAGAAACCTGAAGATGCTATCACCAAGCTTTTGTATACAGTAAGTCATGTAGAGAAGAATCATGAAGTTGTTGCCGCCGTCTCGAATTACTGATCCTTCCCAATAGCCGTCGCGGTTTGTAGCTCTACGAGTGTGTTCAGAGCTCAAGCTGTTCAATCAGATAGTGGAACATGGGCCAATCACATCAAAGGAGCTGGCGCACGCAACAGGGGTAGATCAATTGTTGATTGGTATGCAATCATCCGAAATTTAATCGAACGAGAATTGAATCACTAACGTGCAACCAGAACGACTCTTGCGGGTGTTGACAGCCAGTGATTTCGTGACCGAAACGGCAGTCGCGACCTATGCACCCAGCGGAGTAACAGAGGCTCTCGCCACAAGACTCATGACTGGCATGGTAGAAGCAGTGTAAGTTCTCGTTTGGCTTTGACATGAAGCCCATCGTGACTAATTCTATAGTTATGATGTTGGGCTTCCAGGAATGACTGCCATCCCGGAGTACCTGCGTAACACCAGCTACAAAAACCCCCATGATGCTGCTAATGGCCCATGGCAACTCGGAAGAGGTATAAAGGACCAGCAAATATTCTCTTGGCTCCAACAACACCCAAGAGAGCTGGGACTTATGCAAACGTACTTTGAGGCGGACCGTGGGAGTCGGCCGAATTGGGTAGATTGGTTCCCAGTGGAAGAAAAATTGATCCAGAACAGTGGATTGGATAAGGACCAAGTTCTCCTTGTCGATGTTGCTGGTGGTCGTGGGCATGAGCTTAGCGCGTTTCTCGACAAGTTTCCCAACCTACCTGGGAGACTTATACTCCAGGATCAACCTCACGTGCTGGATGATCCTACATTGGGCTTGGATCCCAGGATAGAGAAAAAGACGATCGATTTTTGGGTTGAAGGTCCCGTTCAAGGTTTGCATAATGTTACTGTTCTTTTCACGGGAGACGCTAATGTTCAATCACAGGTGCACGAATTTACTACATGAAGTTCATCTTGCATGATTGGTCTGATGAACAATGCTTGCAGATTCTCAGCCATCTCACTGCTGCAATGGACAAGAGCACTTCACTTCTCGTCGTTGAGGACTTTATCATTCCAGATACAGGCTGTCATTTGCTACCCGCGATGTGGGATATAGAGATGATGGCCTTCCTGTCCGCAATGGAGCGAACAAGGAGCCAGTGGCAGAAGCTGCTGAGTGCTGCGGGGCTAGATGTTCTGGGAATGTATGATCCTCCTGGAGATGGCACAGGAATCATTGTATCGCGCTTGAGTTCCTAGAGGTCGTTTCCATTGTTTGAGTTTGCATGATATGCGATCCGTATAGATCTAAAGTATTCGCCGTAAATCTATAATAGGATCTATCGATTAGTCGAGAGATGTCGTCCAAGAACAAACAACTACAGTCCTCCAAGTTTCTCACATATTGTCAGCTGCGAATTGCTACTCATGCTTTGGAAGAGTGGGAGCTCTCACCATCTCAAATGAAATTGACATGCACCAGACATATCACGCCGAGTCACTCTTTCAGTGGTTGATCTCCATAATCATTTCTCAGACAAATTTTCTGGTAGCATCAAACAGAGACGGCGTTCGGAACCCCTCACCTGTCATCCGACTACCGATATAACTTCTAAACACGGATGCGACAAAGTGGTATGATTAAGTACCACCCCCAAATTGTAGCTTCCCTACCACACTCTGGCTACACTCTGGCTACACCACTTCATATCTGATCTTGCGTGCTGTTTATGGGGCCAACTGAGGGCTTGTTTAGGTGCCTCAATAAGTTCTGCCAAATATCCCATTGCAGCTCCACTCCGAGATGTAGCATCAAATCGGGGCAGGTTCAAGTTGTTTTGCGGGGTAGTTCGTAAGTATAGTCGGTGTCAACTAGGGTTCGCTCCGACTTCCACAAAAATATCATCCCAGCGATTCAAACATCGATGAAACACTCAAACACACCACTGACAGTGTCCATATATAGACGAAACAATACCCCGAGTTTACAAAACTTTCTACTGATGTAGCATTCAAGCCTTTCTATTTGAATGTCATTATACTCTAGTTGCTACGAGAAGATTTCATCATCTCTCACAATTCCAATGTCACGATGCTCGTCGGGCAATCCACCGCAGAGTACGTTTTTGTGAAACTGATCATCTATGTCTTCAGCTATCTGGGCTTGATATGCCTCGCGTACTTTTTTCTAGCGGCTTCCATCGGCGGCGAAACATGGATCGCGCACCCCTTCTCCATTGCCGTCGAAACTATCGGCGCCATCGAGATCCTCTTTTATCTCTTCTGGTTTCTGCCATACCGATACTACCTCCACAAGCAGCCACCGAAATTTCCAGCGCCATTGAATCGCGATGGACGGCGGGAACTGTTCAGCAAAAGTCTCGGAGTTACACCGGATATCGAGCTTTTTTTTCGAGGGTGGATGGGCGGAGCAAGTCTGGATGACATGAGAAGGGAAAATCTCAAAGAATGGATGTTGTGGTCATTGTTCGATAGAGAGGGTCCACCCGGTGTAGATGAGGAGGAATTAGAAGAGTATGTAAGGGTGGTGGAAGAGCGACTGGGGAGGAAGATTCGTCCTGGGTGGGGACCGGTGGAAAGCTTGCGGTTGAACCTCCAACGATTTGCTGTGTCGCATCGGAGTTTGGTTTTCTACCTCGTAGGCTTTTCTAATCTTCATCGGGGACAAACTGAATGGCCGCTGACGTTACTATTAGATGATCGGCACCATTGATTTATTCTCCTCCTTAACACTCCTAGTGATGGGGTTCACATTATACCGCCAACCACGATCTCAATTCTTCCGTTCTTTCCCATTCCGCCCACTCACTCTCCTTGCACCAAAGGAATCCGCCGCCCAAAATCTCTCTTACTTCTACCGTCCCCACACCTCCAAGACACACCGCCCCATAGTCTTCGCCCATGGTGTAGGGATCGGACTAGCAATCTACATTCCGCTGTTTCTCCTTCTGCCAAAGGACATTGGCATCCTCGCGCTCGAAGTCCTCCCCGTTTCATCGCGCATTACAGCCGGCGCGCCCCTCGCAGAAGACCTAATGAACGACGCCGGCGCCATCATCGCGCAGCAAGACCTCACCAATTTTGTGTTCGTAGGAAACTCATACGGGACGTTTCTCGCGAAGCTGTTCTTGGATTCTCCATTACTCTCCTCTCGCATGGCGAAGATGGTCCTGATAGACCCTGTAGCTGTACTTCTGCACCTCCCGGATCTAGCATACAATTTTGCACGGAAGAAACCGGTGGAACCGAATGAGTGGCAGATGTGGTGGGGTGCAGAGACGGAGCCGGATATCGCGTTTACGTTTGCGAGGAGGTTGTGTTGGCGCAGTCACGTGCTTTGGCGCGAGGATTTGGGCAAGTGTGCGACTACGCTTGTGCTTGGTGGAAGTGATTGTCTGGTTAATGCGGCGGCGATTGCTACGTATGTTACGAGGGGAAAGGAAGAGGAAGAAGCAGGTGGGGAATTATGCTGGAGTTGGGGCGATCTGGAGAGGTGGAAGGGCAGTTTTGAAGGGTGGGTTGGGAAAGGACTAGAGTTGGTTTGGTTCGAAGGGTTCGATCATGGGCAGGCTATTCTAGGAAACAAGAAGTTGAAGGATATTGTAAGTATCGTTGAGCGTTACTGTAGAAAAGAAGGTGGAAAGAGAGTGGAAAGTGGGATATCCGAAGAGGGCATGGCAGAGCCAGAACCTCAACTCGGCGAGTCCGAGGCAGTAAAAAAGGAAGAACTTAACTGATGGATTAGATCTCCGAGAGTCTAGCAAAATTCTCGAATTGAACAATTATATGCATCATGAAACCGCTCTCCTGTACACATGATAAGGAAAAGCGTGATCAAACTTCATGAGATCAGAAGCTTTCCCAATTCTACAAGATTAATTTTCACCCCAGTACTAGATTATGACAATCCGCCACCCCACTCAATCGTTCTCGTAGTAAACTACGATCTAACGAGCCTGCCGCATTTTGGTTCTGATTCTAACTAACGTACGAGAGAGTCCACACGCTATCACCGCTAACTATTCGTAGCTTACCCAAATAGTCCACCAAACCCACCGACCCGACTACTCATCGCTTACCGCGCTCCCTTCACATATCTTCCCAAGAAATACGAATACCAATAGCCCCGAGTAAAGGTCGTTTGGCGAACCAGACCCTAGAATTCCATGAATTGCACCAAACGAAATGCGGGGTCGACGCTTATTTCTCGTACAGCCGCTGCGAGCGCGGCTTACATGTGTAAGACGAACCCGTGTTCCTGCGGGACGAGTCCGTTTTGGGATAATAGATAAACGGTGTAGTGGGTACTTACGCGTGTATAGTTGATTTTCATATATAAAACCAGCCGTCCGATGGGCGATTTGAAAGTTCATTTGTTCCACCTAAAAAAGAAACACTAGCACAGGATACTAGAGTGCGAAAAAGAAGAAGAAAATTTGGACGTGAGAGAAAGAAACAAACTATACAAAGTTACAAAGAGATATATATTTCATCATCTAGAAGAAGAAGAAAACCATCGCCTATCTCAAAACTCTCCGGAAACCCCGAAAGAAATCATGCCTTTAACAACATCAACGGATATAACCATCGCCGACCTCCCCCATCTCGCCTCCCTCGACTACGAAAGCTGGCAAACCCCACCAAACCCGCAACTAAAACACTTCCGTCCCCCCTTCCCCTCCCGCGGCGCCGCTGAAACATGGTACATCACATCCCGCACCGCACGCGTTGAATCGCCTGATCCAAACACCGATTTCGTGAAATGCTACGACGAGGAGACGGGGGAGATAGTCGGGTGCGCCGTGTGGTTCGTGAATCACGGACTACAAGAAGGGAAGGAGAAGAAGAAAGTAGAAGCGACATGGCATGCAGAAGGAAGCGAGGAGAGGGAGTTTGCGGAGCGGTTCGTCAATGGGCTGTGGGGGTTCATTGACGAGAGGGTTCCCGGACCGCGGATGGGTGCGTGACTGGCTACTTTCTTTTCCTCTACCTTTCCTTTTGTGCCCTTTTACTGTTGCTCCCTTGATATTTCTTTGATATGCTGGGGTTAGCACGAGCAAACGCGCAAAAAAGTAGAGTGAGATGCTAACATGTGCCATTGGCTCGCGATCAGATCTCCACTCCATCATCACTTCTCCTAAACACCGCAAAAACGGCTGCGCGCGCCTCCTTCTCGCCCACGGGAAACAGAAAGCAGATGCGCTCAATATTCCTATTGTGATTTCCTCGTTGCCTAGTGCGCGCGGCGCGTACGAGAAATGTGGGTTCGGCGCGATCGAAGTGATACCTCCGCACCCTTCGTTGAAAGGAAGAGAGGAAGAGGTTGAGGGTGGGATGAGCGACAAGTGGAGGAGCTGGTGTGAAGAGGATTTGAGTGGGTGGTTGATGTGGAGGCCTGTGGGGAGGGATTATCGAGAAGGGGATAAGGCGCCCTGGGTTGTGGATGGTTGATTGTGGTGTTATGTATGCATCGCATCGGGTTAAGAGTGGTGAGGGTAGCAGGGTGGTAGTGTTGACCAGGAGGGAGGTTCTTGTAGTTTCGGCGTCCTGTTGTCGCATAGCATCAACACATAAGTGCAAGTGGGCATTGCGAGACAAGGAAGAGGATAGGACTCAGACATGAGGCCAATTATTATCGTACGTGATACAGTGATGTATATCCAAACAATTTCCAAATTCCCCATCCATCCATCCAGCGCTTTGAAATCCCGCAAAGAAGAAACGCAGTCGCTAAGAAATACCAACGATGCCGCACCCAGAAGAATACATAACAAAAGGGAAGGGAAGGGGGGTATATCGCACACATCCCTAAACAAAAACCCAGACCTTCAGGTCCCGCGCCGAAGAATTAACACCCCGATCCCATTCGTGATGTCGGAAATAGCGGGGGCAGTTTAGTGACTGGTAACGGGCTTCTTCTTCTTCTGGTTGCGCTTCACCAACCACACGATGATGCAGATCACAATGATGGCGATGATGATGGCGATGACGATACCAGCGATGGCTCCGCCGGAGACCTTGACCTTCTTCTTGCCACCCTTGGCCTTCTTGCTGTCTTTGGCACGCGCAACGAGGGACATGGCTTCGTAGGCGATGGCACTGCGGGAGTGGTTAGTTATGTGTTTGATATGTGGGTAAAAGAGTGAAAGGGTGGGGAGCTTTGCGAACAGCGGGGGTGAGGGAACTTACTAAGGGTCTTCGACTGCACGACGCAGAATCTCGGGTTGGACGAGGGCAGGCATGGTTGTGGAGTTTGTGTGGTGATGTGTTGTGTAGGTAGTCTTTTTAGTGGAGAGCAAGTACTTGATGTACTTTGTAGCGTAAGAGCGAGGGGTGCTTGTGTGAAGAAGATGTGGGGTTGCTTGAGAGATGAGTTTCTGTGAATAGGGCGAGGATCAAGGTGTTATATATTCAAGAATCTGGGGGTGGTGACACGGTTTAGCGGGTTAATGCAGAAGGAGGCTTGTTTATTTGCTGTGCGACTAGCAATTACGGCACAGCTGTGACAGAGGGGGCGAGGAAGTATTTTTGGGGGCTTTAATGGAGGACCAACAGGGAAAATCTCAACGAGGTACGAGCCACCGTCACACACGCCGTAGACCAAGGACGAATGAGCATAGTGCACGGGGGGCTTGTTGACGGCGAGCTGAAGCCCTGCTCTGTGCATCAACGCTGGCCTGCCCAGTGGTGTGCATATCATGATTAAAGATGCCCACCCCGTACAGTCGGTCCAAGCGCGCCACAAAACGGTTTAACAGTGAGCAATCGTGGTAGCAATGGTCGACTGTCACTGGCTGCGCCAGCGGACTTCGGTGATGCTATCACCAGCGCGTTGGTTGAGAAGCACTCGGGTAAAAGCTTGAAACTACTCAGCCTAGCTGTGTCACAGCCCCCGACCCACCGGTCCTCCATAGACACACAGACCCCAGCTGAACTTCTAGAACTGACTAGATAGCGGTGTGTTCTGATCAAGCTAGCCGTTACGATGTTAGGAGGTATATTCACATATGCGAAGGATGCGAGGATGCGAGAATGCGACAACCAAAAGACAGGTCAGGAGTTCATCCGAAAAGTTTGTTCGCATTGAAATCGTGTTGGATATCTGAGGGCTCATCGCTCCAAAACCCGTGTTCAAACGCCTGCAACTCCAGATCCAAAACCGCAATCTCCCCTATACGCGCGACAGACACCCTGTTCCAATCCGCGTCTGCACCATCACCAATCCTCAACAGTCCTCTGTCTGACAGCCATTGTGTCCTGCATCAGCTTCATCGCGCGTGAGCCCGGTGAAGACGGATGCCACCTTGCTGCGGGTCTTGTCGGTGTGTGTATAGGGCTTATGAAGGGATGGCCTCATAGTCGCTGTTGTTGTGGGATGCGCGGTTGCTGAACAGATAGTAGATGATCATGCCGACAACTGGGAAGAGGAAGACAACCAAGGCCCAGATGAACTTGTTGGCTGGGGGGCGGTTGCTCTTGAAGATCTCAACTGCGGACGGGTCAGCTCCATACATCTATGTCGCCCTTGCTATACGGGTGGATACATACCCCATGCGATAATGTCAAGAATGAGCACAATGACTCCGAGGATGCCTCCGCCAGTCGGACCCTGCCATCCCGCGGACTGGGTGGTGATTGGGGCGGCCTCAGCGAAGACGGCCAGCGAGAGCTGCAGGAGAGCGGCAAGGGCGAGTTGGAACATAGTTTGTTTTCTGTTTTCGGTGAAGCTTAGAAGAATGTGGTGTTTGTTCAGCTGTGGATAAAAAAAAGGGGGATGGAAGAGGACGAGCGATGTTTATGAGGGACAATGGAGTCGTGGTAGCCTAGGAGCTGTTGGATAAGCCGACGCCTAAGCCCCGCTGTTGCGTTGCAGACTTCCTTGGAAATGATGTCATGTGCCCGTCACGCGACTCACCACCATTCAATGATTGGGGAATGGTCCATCTTGAAAGGAACCTTGGAATATCTGTAACAAGCACTGTATATTCCTCTTCTTTATGGGAATTGATAGCCAGTGGGATCCCACCAGTGGTGATCATGGTCCGGTTCCACTGGCGTTTGCGGCACATTGCCATGATTCGGTGCAATTCACGGCTTCGACACCTGCCGACGTGTAAAACACTGCTTGCGCGATTACCGGTTGATGCGCGACTGAGTGATGTGACCAAGCGCAGCTAGATTCCATGCAGAAGAAAGCTAACCCATTATTCTGGGGTCTTCCTGGCTTCCAGCTATTGGTAGAACTGCAGTGCAAGCCCGCCAAGCAGTCTTCAATGTTTGCAACGTAAACATTTGAATCCAGCGGATCCCCCACTGTGTGTGTAGATCGACGAGAATTAGTATTCGTCTTCAGTGCCTTTGGAAACAGATAAGAGCTTTCCCGGATGATGGCGCATTTGACTTCGGGGAATTCGGGATGCTGCGGCAGATATTCCATGGATTCGGCTGCTGGACATACCGCCTGGTTCCTCATCCGGATCGAAGGAGCACTCATCGCCACAAAGAAAGAATAATCGAGATACTCCTCTGATATCAAAATTGTATGCAATCCCCTAAAGCTTTACCCCAAAACAGCGTAACCCTGGCCCTCTCCTGATAGCGAGGTTCTAGTATTGATCAGAATCACTTGCGTGCACATGGTAGCTAAACAACACGACAGGAACCCGTCAGTTCGGTTTAGATGTCGTTTGAACGACTGAATATCCCATAAAAGGACTAATTCTGACGAGCGTTCAAATCACGAAGGGATTCCATGAATCAACAGATCAAGTTCGGTGCCAGATTGGCAGTGGGCGCTGTCGCCGTCACCACGACACTGACGCTACCACCCAGACATACAAACTTATCCATATAACAAACATAGTATTTCAACTACCCGGGCTATCTCTATCTTCCCGAGAGATTCGATCCTCGCAATGTCTCCAGGCATGCGGCAGTTACGATTCCAGCGTCTCGGACACACTCGTGAGATCTGCTTGCACTCTATGTCAACCCTTACCAGCTACCCTCCCCCTTTATATGCATCACGTAATCACTCGTACGCACCACACGCCATACCAACGACGGCTAGTAGCGACTGGCTGCCATGCGCGCGCAAGCTAAAAGCAAGACGATTCACTATATCTTGCCGCAGCCACAACAGCAGGAACCTCTTTTCCACCTCTACCTCACACTCACATCACTCGACTCATTCACCGTTCTGGCTATCCGTCTCTCTGGAAACAGCATCCCCCATTTTGTGTTGCATATGGTCCCAACGGCCAGGTAATCAAGTCACCCTACCTGCCTGTTTCTAGTCGAACTCGCTCCTCTCCAGGCATTACGAGTGTCATCAAGCCAGCCCCCAAGAAAGCTAAACTAGTTGTCAAGCCAGCTACCGGCTAAGAAGAGAAAGCAGCCTACCATGGCCAACGTTGGTCGACATCTGACAGTTGACGAACCTCCTCATGGCCAGCCATCTCCTGCCGTTGGGCAACCTTCAGTTTCACAGCAGGCCTCCGAGTTGAACCAAAACTTTGAACCTGAGACACAGCCATCAGAACTTGGGGAACACATGCAGCTCCTGAAGTGTGAATACTGTGACGATGACATTTCTCCCGACCTCGTAGGTACGTAAACAAACAATCGCACGGGGAAATATGACATGATGCTGTGTTTCAAGCATCTAATGCTTGATGATATGAGTTTACTCTACTAACTCTATCTGTTCATCAAGGCCATGCAGATTTGTGCAAGTATTTTCGTCGTACTTGCACTGGTTGCTTCGTGAATATGGTGAGGGCCAAGATTCACAACGGGAATTTGGAAGAATCTGGTGAGGCATGCCCGCACAGCTGTGGCTTTGTCATTAGCTTCGCGCAGCTACAGCAGGTTCTTCCTCGGACTACATTTGTACAGTACGTTTGTCTTCATGCATCTCAGATGTCACTAAAGCGAACGTAGATTGGACAACGCCCTCCTGAACCACCATCTTCGTTCAAGCGACTCCTACATGGACTGCAACAAGTGCGGCAAAGCCTTCTCCATCGAGGGTTACGGAGCTGGCCAGTCTTCTCTTCAGTCTAATATGAAAATCAAGGCGACGTGCCCTGACCCTAGATGCTCCCACGAACATTGCTTCTCCTGCCGTCGACAATGGCATGGACACACCGCATGCAATACCATCAAAACTTCTGAAGAGATGGAGACGGAGAAGATGCTCAAGAAGATGGGAGCCAAACCTTGTCCATCCTGCGGTATCTTCATAAGGAAAAAAGGTGGCTGTGACCACATGCATTGTAAGTATTGTAGATGTTATGTTCCTGCAGATTAGACTAATCTATTTTGTGTAGGCTCCAAATGTCGCACTCACTTCAGTTGGCATACTCTCGCAATTTTTCCGGGCACCGCTCGAAGATGAAGGTCAGAATTCTGCAATACCATATCCGGAATATAGATTATACACGCAAGCAGGACGTTTGACACCCAGGTTCCCGTATTGTACAAGATAGTATGTATGGTATTGTTGACAATTGCGACTCTGGCAGCTAGCTCATTTACGATTTTTGGAGCCGAGTCTGGAGTCTTGACTGGTAATGGGATATGATATTTGGGATCATGAAGCGGGATATTATCAACTGAAATATAAAATTTGGAATTGATAAATGTATGCATGTGGGCAGAGCTGGTTGTTGGCAACAGCAGCGCCGCTGGTTCGCATGGGAATATTTGCGGTGTACCGATACACGGGTATTTGATTGCTAGTGGGTATTCAAGAATGCACTCAGTTCATTGATTATTTTCCTATTCTATGATGCTGCACTGTCATTGGTGCTGACGTGGGTGTCCCGTATGTCAAAAGAGGATATGGGGATGCTGTAGCGTGCAATATCATGTGACGTACACTGCATTGGATATGGTAATCTTCTTCTGATTCTCCAAATTCAAGGGCAATTGAAGGATGTTATTCGGCTTGATCAATGAATACCTACATATGTACAATCAATTAATGGATGTCCGCACTGGAGTATATCGCCTCACGTGAACGCGCGTTCAACGCGTCGCGACATCTGGACCCTGCAATCTGATCGTCTGTCGAGGTCCCACTTTCACCCCCCACCAACCAGCGGCAACCGAACTCAACGACCCTCAGAATACCCAACATCAATATCAACCACTCCCTGTATGACACCAAATTTCTAGGAAGTGGGGGCTTCCACATTGACAGACATAGCCAAAATAATGGAGTCCTCATCGTTGCCATCCACAAAGCACATCATCTGCGTAGGTGCCGTGTACATTGATACTATTCTAAGGTATGCAAAAAAATATACCGATCAATCTCCATCTACAATACCCTCCGTCACTGATTATGAACGAATCGAATTACTTATACAATCACAAAAAGTGTCCCCAAATTCCCCATAGAAGATGAAAAGCTCCGCGCAACTCACCACACCAAAAGACGCGGAGGCAACTGCGCAAATACACTCGAAGTCCTCTCCCAACTCATCTCTGCCCCTTCTTTCCAGAACGGTAAAAAGGACAACATTACAACTAATCTTCATCTGATCACCGTGTTACCCAACAAAACATCTCTGGCAACAAAATTCATTTACGATACTCTCCCCGAGATTTCCACAGCTGACAGTATCTTCCGCGCTGCACATGAGGAAGCTGCATCATGCTACATCCTGCAAAATGCGCAGAACCACAGTCGTACTATCATCAGTCACAGTCCGCTCGAAGAGATGGCGGTGCATGAGTTCGTCGACAGTGCGGAGAGATTAGTAGCGGAAGCGGGAAGCGGTGTGGAAGGGTGGTATCATTTTGAGGGGAGGGTGCCAGGTATTTTGAAGCAATGCGTCGAGTTCCTACGGACGGCCCCGGCGCAGCGAGAGTTCAAGGTTAGTGTGGAGTGTGAGAAGCCCGAGCGTGTGGGAATGAGTGAGGTAGCGAAATACGCGGATGCGGTGTTTTATTCGAGGATTTGGGTCCTGGTGAGTATTGGTCTAAAGAAATCTACTAGAAATTACTTGGTTGACTAGCTTCCACATAGGCTCAGGGATTTGAGGGCCCTAGGGAGTTTCTGGAGAAAGAGATTGAGAAAATGAGACCGGGGTAAGTTTTTCTCGCGTGTGGATTCGAGGGCATGTAAGCTGAGCTTTTATAGTGCCGTGTTATGTTGCACATGGGGCGAGAGAGGTGCAGTCGCAGCCAGGAAGCAGACGAATGGTCTTTGCGAATGGGCTGAGGCTGCAGCCTGGAAGCCCGACGGCCAGTCCTCACCAAAAATCGTTGACACCATCGGTGCCGGAGATACGTTCATTGCTGGCATGCTATTTGCGCTTGCTCACCACGAATTCGACTGGACATTGCAAAGGAAGCTAGAGTTGGCAAATGAACTTGCCGGTCATAAAGTGTTGCAACATGGATTTTCGGGCCTGGTACCACAGATGCGATAGTGGTCTTTTGCACGAAGCTCTACTGGAAGTCTTTGATCTTCCCCTTCCAAAGCCTCTGCGCATTCTCGTGGAACACAGAGTTCCTCTCTTCTAAAGAGAGAAACTTGGCATTTGCCAGTCCCCCAATGTTTGCATCCACATCCCAAAACCCGATCCCGTACGGATAGTCCTTTTCTGAGTCAGCAGATTGATTCTACTCCTTTCATGCTCTTAACTTACTGTACCAAACACCATCTGGGATATAGGGATATCATGAGCGAGTAGTCCCTTGATCTGCCGCGGATACACAGGCCCCGCACTGTCATACCAAAAGCGCTCTTCATACGCTTTCCGCGCAGCCTCGGCATCATTCGGAAATCCAAGCAGGAACCGATCCGAAATATCTGGAAAAGCACCCGCGCCGTGGGAGATGCGCCAATGGATGTTGGGGAACTTGAAGATGGTGCGGTTGGCTGTGATACTGGAAATTGCGCGCGCAGTTTCGAAGTAGAACTCCCCCAGGCCAGATCGTAGTGGTGCTAGAAGAACAATGGACCTCAGCACACACATACGCACCACCATACCATACTTCATCGTCACTGTCCACCCTTTTGCTCTTAGAAAAAAAGAGGTCACTGAACTTACAAGGCTTCGACAAAACCAACTCCCCACTCTCCAACCTAATCACCGGCTCCGTAGGATGCACAAACACAATTTCCCTCCCATCACCCCCTTCCTTCTCCGCCCTCCCTTGCAAGTACCCCCAAACCCCATCGAACGCCCCATCCCCAGGATACAACCCCTCATGATTCGTCAACACCACCACCCCAACGGCCCCCAACTCCTCCACCGCATACCGAACCTCGACCACACTCTCCTCGCTATACGGCAGCGCGGTCGTAGCCAGAAAACTAAATCGCTCCGGCCATATCCGCACGACTTCCGCACAATACTCATTCAGCAGTCTTGCCAGCGCCACCGTTTTCGATTTATCCCCGCGGAACGCGTTCGCGCCGGGCGTGGAGACGGACAGAATCGAGCGCGCAATGTCGTGCGTGGCCATGAAGTCGAGGTGGGAGAGGGGATCCCAGGATGGGGTTGCGCGGCCTGCGGCCTCGGGTTCGAGGGCGCGGAACCATGGCGGGACGGGGTGCGTGTGGGTGTCTATTCGGAGGGTTGTTTGGGGGTTGAAGGCTGGGGGTTCGTGGGTGCTTCGGAGGGTGGAGAGGTTCGTTATGGAGGTTAGGGCTTCGGCGAGGAACGGGAGGGATGAGAGGTCGATATTGTCGCGGGCTGCGTTGGATTGGATGCGCGATGTCAGGGATGCTGGTGAAGCCATTGTTGCTGTTGATGTCGCTACTGAGAAGAGTGTTAGGATGATGGGTAATCTGTCACGCATTCGCATGATTCTTTTATAGTTCAGAGGGAAAAGGGAAATGAAGCTCAAACTTGCATATGTAACTCGTCGTGCTTGTCACTGAGTATTCCGCGATTTTTTCCTTTTTACTGCGCGGCTCTGCGCTGTGACGTATGAGCTACTGTGCTGTTACCTGTTCACTTTTTGTTGATGTCGTTGGAGGTTGCCCCCACCCGGCTCCCCTCTTCTTCCCCCGCTTCGCTTGCACTCCCTACAAATATGCATCGGTCTGTCACCCAGATCGTTGTACAATTGGCGATCTATCTTTTCGAAGGATCCAACATGCATTGCAGCATCGGTGGTTCGGCATTCGAATGTCGGATCGGGCATCTGGATGTGGCGTAGTGCATATGCTCCACACCACTCACTGATCGAGTTTGCAGTTCGACAAGTCTTGCATGTACCGGATGGAAAGGAATACTTGGATATGTAGGGCGATGGCCCCAGCTGTGGGTATCAATCGTCAGATCTTAGAATATATCTTTTTGGAATCTTCTCTTCACACTTGAGTAGGACTAAGAGATACATGGTATATTAGAAGCAAACTTCCAGGACACAGGTAACAGCTTTAAGCTTCTACTGGTAAACATGCATTGAATCGTGGCCCAATCATGCCGTTTCCGGGGGAAACTTATTTCTCAACCTCCTCCATCATCCGCAGGGCCTTCCCAGCATACTCCTTTCCCTTAGGAGTCACTCGATCATCCTCCGCGTAGAACTTGAACTGCACTTTCCATAGCTCCCAGTTCTCCCTGCTCCACACGTCCCTGGGATTCGCCTTGGTAGTCTTGTCTTGCTCGCGACACCGAGCATACACCCACGTCGCCTCCTCTTTAGTGCGCAACCACTGTGCAGCCGAGTCAAGCCAAGTCTCAATATCAGCAGGGCGCACACCGCATCGTATAATATGGGTTGGGACGCTTCTCTTTTTTCCAGCTGGAAGAAGTTCAGGAAGCAGGGAAAGATACGAGCAGTCCACAAAACCGATCATGCTGATACGGCAGAGTGTAGACTGACGATTTCGGCTGCGCTGATCGTGATCGTCGTCAGGTCGATCCTCTATTGATGGAAGGTCAGTATCCGCTACGTGAACTGCGGGATCGAAGCTGGCTGTGATGTGTCGGCTCTCGGTGTCACTTACTCATTTCGTACATAGTAAACCTATCTGGCTGCACATATCCTGCTCTCTCCCAGATTCGGATCCTCCGCACGCTTTGTAGATCTGCGGGATCAGGAAGTCCATCTGGAACCTCGTGAACTTCCAGCTTCAAAAGTTCATCCAAGAAGTCAACGATTCTCTTCTGGCCCTCTGAATGCGGCGCAAAGACCTCGCACAACCAAGGGAATGCCTGAAAGAAAGTATCGATGTACCCACTCGCGTTTGGCGTAGATTTTCGCGCTATTACGCCGTCGTCATCGAAGATAAGAGAAGACGGGTTGGAGCGAATATCTTGCAGGGTCTTTTCGGAGCTCTCCGTCACCCAAGTGTCGAGTTTAGCAGCAGCAGCGGAAGGGGAAATGGTGTTTTGGTAGAGACCGTTGAGCAGCGAAACGCAGAAAGTGTTTTCGGGATTCGATGGGTCATCATACCACGAGGGTATGATCAAGGGCAACGGGGTTTCCGTGTTGTTCTCCATACTCGCTGTTGCAGCTTTTCAAAACTTCAGTATGAAGAGATGAAGTTGATAAAAAATTGGATCTGGTGCTGGAATAGAGATGGACAATGGTAGTAGTGGCGAGGGACGTGAAGGTAACCTGATGACGTAAGCGGTACTGAATGGGGAAACCTCGACCGGCGGTTGGGAGGACAAGGGAAGCTTCTCTTTCACTTTACGTGACTGGAAGTGTTTTACTTGAAGAAATATGTATTGCACACAACATAGTGGGCTGAAGCGTTTGCGGCACAGTCGTGGCTTAGTTGATTGGTAGTCGACTAGCTCGCCCCTAAACCCATCTATTTCAGGTATTACTACTGCACCTAATGTATGACAGGGCTGAGCATCTAGTTCCATGAACGGATGTAAATTGATGCTGTAGTGACTCTGGCCTTACTCAAGTGATACCGGATGATGCAAGCAATTCAGTTATCATCCAGGCAACCCACATGTTGTTGATTCATCGTTTGTTTCCCTACTTGTCATGTTTGAGATCATAAAAAACACCAAGTACTCCCAGGAGAGAGTATCCGGAAGTTGGTGTAATGTTGGCCTAGCATGTGACGAGACTTTTGGCAAAGCATCGAACGATTCTATGCTGACTGTTTAGCGCTTCATCTGTAAGCTCAACCATACCTTGGTATTTCGGGGTGTACTCACAGTAGTACATTGCTTCGAACCGCTAGGGCTTACGGTTAAGATGAACATTCCGAGACCTCTTCACTTTCGACGAGAATAGGAAAAAATAGTGGGCACGTGAAGGAGACTCCAAAAGTGTCATGACAGAACCCAAAGAGGAATCTAAACTGCAATGATCCTTGTTAGTGCATCGATATCAATGAGGAAATGTACTAAGAAGTTCTATTGTCGGAGGTGGTCGATTATCCCTTGCTTTCGTGCGTCCGAGCAGAGCCTGAACTACCACATGCGCAGCCTACACTACCGCACATTCTCACGATAGCCTGAAACGCACTCTCCTGTTTGGGAAAAAATCATGCATGTGGCTACAAGTTCCCCCGCAAAAATAAGCTTTGGTGTCACGATATCAGAATGAAAATTTGTATACCGTCAATCAAATGTTGCATTCAGAACAGCAAGAAACAATGAAATCCGGAGTGCTACCGGACTTCGAGCTGTACTACAGATTAAATCACGCTCCAGTTCAATGACGAAATGTAGCGCAATCGCACACAGTTATCATACTTGATCGGGTATCAAAATCCCATTCTACGGTAGCACCAATCCCAAAATCTTACGAGTGGACTTTTCACATAGCCACCGCCTTGAAGCAAGCCAGTAGAGGACACTTCTGAAATAGTGTTCGACCTTCATCTTATGCAACGCCTGAGAAAATATATAAATCTTTGAATTCCCTTTTGCTCTTGATAAAATCACCCATTCATTCAGAAATCGTCAGATCAGCAACTCTCTTTCATTAATCCGTCACCTTTCCGGGCCCAAACATCTTCAAGATGCTTTTCACTCAAACTTTGATCACTCTGGTTCTCACCAGCGTCTCTGTCTCCGTCTCAGCATTTCCCGTCACCGAGAACGACTCCAACTCCATCGTCGCTCGTGACGCGACATATACATGCACTCCAAAGAAGAACGACTCATCAGTGAAGAAGTTCAAAGTCAGCGAAAGCCGCGCTTTGGCCCAGGCCAAGATTGCTCTGTATGAGGCGGGAAAGAGCGGTGATCCGCACCGCTACCACAACGGAGACAACATCCAGTTTGGAACCAAGCCTTGCAACAAAAAAGATGCTGAGCTGTGGGAATGTTCGTATTCTGATGTCCCCGATGATAGGAGCAACGACTGATCTAACAAATCATAGATCCCATTTACTGGGACGATTTGAAGAAGGAGTGGAAGAAAGACGAGGCTTCGAAAGATCAGGCCAAGACCCCTCTTCGTATCGTCTATCTGAAGGATAAGGGGTCTCACGATGGCCGCCCCAAGCTCTGTGGTGTCATGACACACTCCGAAGTCGATGCCAACAACCAGGGCAAAGACTTCTTTGTGAAGTGCGACAAATAGATGTTCTATTACACGCCAGATACAAAGCTGTCGAAGATCAAGGATGCGCAGTTGTCGAAGGGCGCGGCGTCATGTGTACCTCAATTCCACGTCCTGAGGGCATGATCTGGGAATACCTTGACTAACTGCATTTATCCTCATCTGGTGCAACTTTAGGATGAGATAAATCTTATCCATTGAGTTTTTTCTTTGTGGTTGATTTTATTTTCTTGGATCCAAAGACACTCGTTTAGCACTATATAGATGGAATTAAAGTTCAAGTGGAGATTTCTCATCGATTCTCTTTCGCGTCCGTCTTGCGCAGTGATTCCATCTCATCAATGTTGTGTTGATACTGGGGTGGCACTCATTTTTTCGCTAGATTTCCTAGAACGCAATTGCACGAATCAAATAGAATTGGAAAAACGCGATACTCGATGTGTCTCTGTTCAGATCCAATCTACCTTCATATTGACCAGCCCTCCAGCTGGTCGGCGGTTGAACATGCTCTGATATCATCCACATAGTGAGATAGTCGACTCAAGACCATCAGACGTCTCTCTTATCAGCACTTGAGTTTCTAGCTTCTAAATACTCATAGATTACTAGGACTCTCTTATCTGTAGATAAATGAATGGTATAGTTTTCAGGCTAAGATATTTGATATTTCGCATCGATGTGGCGTGAACACGTATATCTCAAACCGCCATTGATCCATCAAGTCCCACGAGGTCAAAGTAACATACGGAAAATATCTCAAGCTATGACGGTGTCCGAAGATGCACGCCGCCGTGCAAAGTTCGAAAGTTGAAATTCGTCATTGAACGCCGGACCAGGAAGCAGTTAGATTTTTGTATCAGCCTTAAAGCCAAGTAGACCGGTTTGATGGACAGTGACATCTTGGTGGTTACGGCTGGGTTCATTCAAGAACTGGATGACAACCCTTTCGGCCCGGCGCCAACATCTTAACTCTGGAAACGGAGCTTAGAGTCGTAGCAGACTCAATCTCTTTTGCTTCTTGACTTCTCTGAACTTTAAAAGGTTATCTTCATCCCCTGGTTAATCTTCTCATCATCCATAATTCCAGATACATGACTCTGCCGCGCGGTACAATATACGAAGCACAACTAAAAGTATGTACACAAAAGGTTGCATGAATAGCAGTCAGTGTCCGCAAGGATAGTCTCATTATGGGCTGAGCTTGGCGGCTAGTGGATAAATCCATCTTCATTCTGTTCTTTCGAATCACGTACGTACTGATCCGTTATGTATCAATACCGCCTTCCACTCCTATTCTTGTGCCTTTCCTTCGTGGTATTTCCTTGAGATGGGAACAGAGATTATCATTTGAATAATTAAACAATTGACTGGGAACTATAGTGTTCTCTCTGAAAACGGTTGCCTTGCAGTGCAGGCCTGGCATGATCACATGAATTTGGCCATGCCCACAATTATAGCATACCATACGCCGTATGGATGAAATAGAAACACAGGCCAATACCATCTGTGTGTGCCCATAGTTCAGGGGAGTTTTCCTTTTAATGCAAGAATCGAAGACATTTGATCTCATTCGTGCGTGCCCGTAACCCCGGAAGTTGACGCGCTTCCCAAGCAGATGAACAAATCCAAGCCAACTCCAGATTTCTCATTTCATGAGCCTTATACCCCATGAGCTCCCACACATTTCTCTTTCATTCTTTAGTTCCCTGTTTCCGCCGCCTTAGTCGTCTGTCTCTCGATAGTCTTCCATACGGGCAGTATGGGCATTTATGAGCTCCTTCCAGAGTTGGTTAAGAGTTTTTAGACCGGAACCGTAGATTTTCATTTCTTTCAAGATCTGATAGTCATCATAAGATTTTCTGTCGCTTTGTAGTCGCCGTCGGAAGTCTAGTGGCCCTGGCACATGACCATGCAGCCATCCCTCGATATCACTTTTTTCTTGTTCAAGCGATCGTCCGGGCTCTGAACATACAACATTTGGGCTGTACCCCACAAGAACTCTATCCAGGCGCCCGACTGAGCCCAGTGGTAGGCTGAGACCCCATCTTTCTGGATCATGATCATCTCCTTTACGGTCTCCAGGGGAGGAATTGAAGACATTCCCAGGCGCCCCACGAAGAAGGCCTGACTGAGTTCCCTCAGTCTTGCATCATCGTGGTTAGCCGTAGAATCGAACAGCTCCTTCATTGCATTTTGGTCTTGCTCGAACGAAGTCAGGATGTGTTGGTCCTCTTCTGTGTGCACATCAATTGTCGTTCCGACATTCGTATACCCATGCGCGCCGCTATTATATAGGGAATCATACCTTTTTCAGACTCCTCGTCTTCAAAGACTGACTCTTCATGGCTGGCGATGTCGTCCTCATTTGAAGAGCTGCCAGATTCCGACGCTTCATACGCGTCGGTATCAGTATCATCGTTCGTCACTTCATCGTCTTCGGTCTCATAATCAATAGTATCATCCTCCGTGATCACGTCGTTCTCGGCTTCATCCTCCTCTGTCGCCCCGCTAGTGGCGTCTGGTGCGGACAAGTCGACGTAGAAGCGTTTGGTCTTTTTGTCATATGTGAATTTTGTAACGCCAATCTAAAGAGCTATCAGAAAATGAACTATACCAACTACTTGGAGCTGTAATTTAAGTTACCTTCACATGTGCTCTGAAGGATATGGCCCTCTTTGGCGGCTTAGTCTGTACTTCGGATCGGGTTGGACGGTCGGCCCGGGTGGGCTTACGTGGGCGAACGGCCTTCACAGATTTGGCAGGACGTCGTGCCATCCTGAACGGGGTGACGGTATTGGAGGGGGTGATCGTCAAATTTGAGGGTGGTTGGTGTAGTGGGGAGAAGGTAGCGGGTTGCGTAGTAGGAACAGCAGGTAGGCAACGCTGGTAAAAGAAGTTGCCAAGAGAAATTTACCAAGATGAGAGACGCTGCTCGCGCAAGATTTGTACTTGGACTTCGCCGTCTCACTAACTCCATCTAAGCAGCACGGAGAATGACAATGGTCTGAAATCACATGAATTACTACGGGACTCTCGGTAGGTAATGGAGATCTAGGCGATTGGAAGAAGTAGCGGTCAATTTTACCTAAGTAGACATATCCAATGAGGTGGCGATTGAAGAGCGCTTCCAACATTTTGTTTATACAGAAACGCGACGTGATTGGCTCGCGCTAGCCGGACTGTATTACTATTTTGCCACACTCTTGTGCTGATATCCCAAAATTGCTTTTCAACACCACGCACCCTGTCGCAGAACCGCGTGCTCCATCTCGTGGTATTCGTTCCCGATCTATCCTCTATCGCGATGGCTTCCTCTGGAATCGATCAGCCGTCCTTCAGTAAGGACCGTCACCCACGTTCAGCCTCTGGAGAGGCAACTGTCAAGGATGAAGAGTCTGTTGCGATGACCACGCCCGCTATCAACAAAGAAGAGCCTGTCGATATGACGATGTCGGTGATCAAGAAAGAGGAGTCGGTCGATGCTGTCAACAGTGGCGGCTCATCTCCTTCTCGTGTAAGCTCAATGTCGATCGTCACATACTACGCGCATTATACTATGATACTCCTGGATCGAACTTACATAGAATAAACTGCATTTGGATGTTTTTTGAAGAAAAAAAGACGTTAACGGCTGCAGAAGGAAAATGACCCTGCCTCGTGGACCGAGTGGGAGA
Source organism: Periconia digitata (assembly GCA_948474695.1). Lineage (NCBI taxonomy): Eukaryota > Fungi > Ascomycota > Dothideomycetes > Pleosporales > Periconiaceae > Periconia > Periconia digitata. The sequence goes on along the minus strand of CAOQHR010000007.1, from coordinate 283,850 downwards.
AGCAGATGAAAGCAATCCGCGCCGGGATCGAGGAGTGGAAGAAAGAAGCCTGCGTCATGACTGAAGAGCTTAGGAAGGAGACCGACAGGGTAAAAAGCTTTAATAAAGAGCTAAAACTACTGATCGATAAACGTCGCAAATTTGGTGGCTACGACAATCAGACCCGGAGCAATCACCATGTGTCCTTTGACACAAGTGTCCAGACGTTCGGCGCCATGGAAGCCATCGAGGAGGCTGACAAGAAATAAGGTATAACAGCCCATACCTTGTCTCTCCCTTTCAACTGCTGACTGCTGAAAGCTGCATATTGTCTCCTTCCTCTACTTCTTTCCGCTCCTCTATGTTTCTTCATTATCCTGGTTTGGTTGGTAGGAGGGTGGAGCATCGTGATATTGGAGCTGCTGGCTCGAAGGGGACAGCATCATGACTTGATTCTGAAACAGAGGCATTAGTAATTTCCCATACCGGCCTATATAAGAAGACGTGAAGGTCGACGACGGTTGATTTGTCGCCTGGTTCGCGGCTGCTAATGATTCGAATGTACCAATGTCATTCCAAGCTGACATATCGTCCATGAAATATTTTGTCTGACCTGTGCTTTCGGAGGTTGAGCTACTGAATTGCACAGTAGTGTTTCCTCTATGAAGGTCATGATCATCGTGAATGTCGTGACGCCCCGCTTGAACGCATATGTGCCGATGAATGGACCGCTATATGCACCACTAGATTTTATATCAAAATTTATATAAATCTATGTAGCTCAACTGTGCGTGCGGGTTGGCGAAATGAATTGCACGTGAGTATGGGATGGATGTATGGACTGACCGCCTGTGTGTGCTGGTAGAACGTTTCGTTTGTGTTAGTAGGCTAATTAAAATTGTTGTCTGCAGATTGATCAAATGTTGTGTTTGTCGACTTAATATTGGTTTGTACTGGGGCTTGACCCATCTGTACAGCTACACTCGAGGGCTGCGGATTCATACACTGCTAAACATTCCCTTGGTAGAGCAGGTGAATGACTGCCGGCTGCGCACTCTGTACGATGGCTCTGTGGGGAGTTTCCGTGCTGTTTTGGAGAAGTTCTTGATGAGATCAACGTGTCTCCTGTTTCCTAGCTTTTGCCTTAGATCTTGTCTTTGCCTTTACCCATCTCCCTCTTCTGATTCTCATTTTCCCATTCTCACTCAATTTCTTTGCTCACAATACGGTTCCCCACGTATATAGCAGCAGATAGATGCAATGAGCCACTGATATCCATAATGCCGAGTACACATAATACTTCATGATACACCAATTTGGACTGAATTTGAGCACGCAATAGGGATAAAATGTTTTGCTTGAGTAATTCTATTGTCATATCATTTAGCTACACAGCTTGAAAGATTATCAAAAATGATCAGATCTTTCAAGTGGAAAATTCAAGAAAAAAAACACTCGCTCAACCAATAATTTTATATGAGGAAGTCTGCGTCTCTGAACATTCGGACAATGCGTATTGACAGAATGAATTATGCTAAGCCATCATATCTCCGTATTTCTTGGTTGAGGTCGAAGACATGAAACATCGCAATGTGCACTATATGCCCTTTCCATCAAATCAAATCGCCAGCAGCAGAAACGCCAGGAACAACAAGCGGTTTCTCAGTTGTAAAGTTTTTCATATCTCCCAACAATTCGGCGCCAGCTTCCTTCATTGCCAGAGCTTGAGCTTCCGCACTCTCCCAAACCATGATGGTCTGCATCACATATCCAGTCTCGGGGTTCAGCTTGATGATCGACCATTTTCCCAGTCCATACTTGGACCAGGCCTTTAGACCAAGAGGAAGATGTTTGTTGATATAGTAATCAGAGTCGAAAGCCTCAGCTACGAATCGATTAGTATAACACAAATTTTATGGCTTTGAGGAACAGATATGAATTGCGTGCGGCCGGCTAGAATGAGAATGGGAAGGAAGCTAGCTGTAAACTTACCTCCTGCTGATGGAACGGGAAACAAAAGCGTTACAACAGTTGACATGATGATGCGTCGTTATTCTTGTTTATTTGAATCGTTGATGTGTGATGTGATGGTTGTGTTGTTCAAAAGTCAGGTGTTGAAATATGCTGGACTTCGACATCCAACGCCTTTCAAGCTTTATACATTAAAAATGTTCAGCAATTTCTCACTTTCAAAAGTCGGTTTCCCGAACATTCCGACGGTGAAAAGACAAACCGTATTTTGTCTCGTACGGGGCCGTCGACATTCCGAGCTCGGACTTAGACGATATCCGTTCTATGTCCGCCGGTCCGAAAGTCAAGGTGATGTGCCTCTTCTAGTGCACTGAAGCATTGAACAAGCAAGAATACGACATAAATTTAGCTTTTTCGGTGCCAAAAGTATTACTTTACACTATATCTAAAGCAGGAAATGGGCTTGTAGATGTTCAGAAGCGCAATAGTTGATCAAGAAAAGGGTGCCTGTTGTATCATGGGCATATATCATCGCAATGACAGCATAACCACACACCATTTCTGTCCCCGAATACAGTATTTACACAGGATAATGAATTATATGTAGCCCTGTATACCAATAGTGAAGATAGTGTCATTGTGCAAGATGAAATATATATTGCTACAGCGCCTCGCGATCCTATACATTGAGCGCCGAGTTCAGCGCAACTTGAAGAACGATTTTTCCCGTGGCTCTCCCTGTTTTCAACCTCTGATATGCAGTCTTCAGATCTTCGAATGCATATTTTGAATCGATCGCGGCCTTTATCTTCCCTTCGACCATCCAGTCTGCAAGTTGCGCCAGATCCTCTCGTTTGGGTTGACCAAAAACGGTGATATGCTGCCTCTTCGCTCCGCTGAGAAACCTAGGCATGAACTGCGCAGCGGCAACGAAACGAATGCAACTAGGGTGATGGCTCACTGCTACGGTAACATACTTTGCGTCTTCATTGGTGTACCTGTCTGCTTTCCAGAACAGGTCGTAGTTCTCGCCAACGTAATCGACCACGAGATCGTACCTTTGCGGTGAGTCTTCTAGAGTCTTGAGGACATTTTGAGTTCTGTAGTCAATGACCTCATCGGCACCGAGCATCTTGCATCGCTGAACATTGGCGGTTGAGCAAGTCGCAGTGACATGACGTCCTTGAGCTTTGGCGATTTGGATTCCAAAACTGCCGACTCCCCCAGAGCCTCCGTTGATCAACACTCGAGATCCCGGACTCGAGTACGGAATGATGGACTGGAGAGCGGTAAGGCCAGCTATGGTGATTCCCGCAGCCTCCTCGATAGCCAAGCCCGCTGGTATAGGCACTATGTTGTTGACGTGCGCAACTCCATATTCTGACATTGATCCGCCGTACATGAAGTTCGTTCCTGCAGCGCCAAAAACCAACTGCCCTTCCTTGAGACCAGAATCAAGGGCGGGCTTCACAATGTATCCGGCAAAGTCGTTCCCAGGGGAGGCGGGCTTTGGGAATGCGAAACGATGTAGTAGCTGGAATTCTGAAAGTCTGTAGTCGGCTGGATTGAGGCCAGCGGCGAGGATTCGAACGAGGTGCTGGTCCTTGGTAGGCTGGAGCATAGGTATCGTTTGCATTTTCAGGTTATTTTCGAGGCCACCGGAGGTAGTCATGTACTGCCAACTACGGAATGCAGATGGTATATTCTTTGCAGCCATATGTATAGTCTTCTTTGGGGCCGGAATATACCGACTGTATTGAAGTACTGGAAAAGAGAAAGTTCAATGTCACAGAAATTGAGATCTTGTATGAACTGAGACTCGACTCGATGCTTCATACGTTATTAAGATCTAGAGTAATATATTGTCGCAGGAATGCATTATTGCCAGGTCTTTGAGACACCAGTCTTCGGACGACGGAGGACATATGCCTCCGAGGAATCCTACTAGAATACGATACTCCAGGCAAGACATTGTGGTTAGTGTAGGGCGCTAGGGCTTACGCGTAGAAATATGCGCTTATTCATGTCTTATCTTAGCACCTAATCATCTATCATTAGAAAAAAATCACCATGTTTCCGCGTGGCCCATTCGTGGCTTTGATATTATGGTCGTCCAAAATTTAGGTATGCTTTGTAAGATCCTATTGTGATGGTAAGGTCACGTGATGTGAGCACAGACCTTAGTGAGCTACATGCACATGTGTATAACCCACATGTGCAGGCGTCAAGCCCTAGTTAGCTCATCATCTAGTACACTACTATATTGCCCTCACGTACCTTGCACCTTGTGACACCTATAATATGTGTTATGAGTCTAAATCCTGCCAGAACAGAAGTAATGCATTGCGAAAAAATAGGTGTTTCCCATTTTCGATAGCCTCGACAAAAGATCATAGGCTCAACTGTCTGAATACGATAGATTTGGTAACCGCTAAAAAAGAAGTTTGAAGATGGGATGAATGCTAAATTTGACACTACTCCAGATTTCTTCTAGCTCATAGTCAAATACTCGGAAACTATATCGGGGCAGGTCTACCTGAAGCTCGAGCGCAGATTCAACGTGTTTCATAGTACCCAGTGTTTATGCCGCGTAGAAATGCGATGATTCACTAACGTGCTGAATAATAGGGCAGCTACGCTGAAAAACTTGTTTTAGCATACGGATTGAGGATTCGATAACAAGCGGTTGAAAAAAAGAGCGTGAAGAAGAAGAATACGGGCTTTCGTCTTGAGCGACCTCGGTCATACTTTAGCTCAGCGTTGTCTCGTGTCTAGGGAGAGTAGTAAAACCAAATACTTCCAAGGCTTGTAACTAATTGTCTGATCTGGAAAAAAGCACGGGGTCAATACACAACAGCGCTAGAACACCTTTCAAGCTGATCGAGAGAGACGCGTGACCTTCTTCGTACTTGATACTTATGGGAAATATCATTGATTGTGCTCCTGCTCCGATTAATCAAAAAAGTGACTTCGGCATCTTCATTTTATCGACACTGAAAAAGATTGATATTATTATTGAATTCCACCTTGCGAAGTTCTGATCCACTCCATTTCAGAGACAAATCTTGGCCATTGACGTATCTGTATAAGTTGAGGGCTTGTCGCTGACTGCTACTAGTGGCGTCTTCTCATCAATAACGGGCCGTGACGCATTCACAAGACTGGTTGCGGCTATGCTCACCTAGCTGCATTGCTCGATTTTGGCCATTAAATACAGCATCAGCATACGTCGAAGTAATGTTCGCGTACTTGATCTGGGCTTTGCATAGCTTGATGCAGTCAGCTGACAGCCACTTTTGGCCCCATCACGGAACTGCGCTGCAGTACATACAACATCATTCTTGAAGCCAATACTCATATATTCTGCAAAAGCTCGCCCGATTGCTCATACTGGGTATACAGTATTGTGGATATCAAAGCTTGTCTGACTCGGTGACGATCAATGTCAACGATTGGTTTGGCAAGGTAGGGTGGTAAATGGGTCAGGTTTTGGTTATGGTATGGTCATGTCACGTGACAGCCCTAACCCAGCCCAAACCTACAGGTATAGTTAACATCAGCAAAAGTTTTTTTTTAGATAGGTGCAAAATTTAGCAAATTTGCACATATATGCACAAACATGCGTATTTAAGCACAAACGTGTATATTTTACAGAATTAGCTAAAATAGTAAAACTTTTAATAACTTTTTTATTTTTTTATAAAATTCTTTAAAAATTTTACACACTATATAAATTTAAATAAACTTTAAAAATTTTAAAGAATTTTTAGAAATATTAAAAATTAAGCAAATTATTTAGTTTTTTCTAATTTACCGCTAATTTAAAAAGATATTATAAAAGTTACTTAAAATTATTAAATATATATATAAATGTAATAAAAATAAAGAAAAATTTTTTTTTATTATATTAGCTAAGTTATTAAACAAAAGCTATATAAAAAATAAAGTTTTCAATAACTTTTTATTTAATAAAGCTTTACTTTTAATATTTTAAAATATAAGTAGTAAAAGTATAAATTTTATATTATTATAAAAAAAAGTACTTTTTACTAATTATTAAGCTAGTCATAAGCACTGCTTTATTACTAGCTAATTAGCTAATAAACTAGTATATATTATAACTTTATATTAAAATATAAGTAATATTGTTAAGGTCTTAGAGATCTCTAGTTAATTTTTATAGATAAGCTTAACAAGTAACACTTAATAATAAAAGATAAAAGTATAAGTAATAACTAAATTATATTTTTAAAAAGTAAGTTATAACTTAGAGTAAATATAAAAAACTATAAAAGCTTTTTATTTACTAATTATATATATAATGTTTTTTACTAACTAATAAGCGCTTATTTATAAGTGCTTACTTATAAGTACTTATAGTAAGTAAAGCTTAGTTTTACTATAAAAGTGCGCTTATTATTAAGTAACTTTTTATTAGTTAGTAAAGTTAGTTACTTATTTATAAGTATTTATATAACTAAGTTTTATAAATAGCTTACTTAGGGCGTTTTTTACTCTAGCCTACTCTCTTTAAGTAGTAATATAAACTAAATAATAGGCTAAGACTATAAGTATTCTATAATTCTAACAAATATAAGCTTTATAACTTAAATAAAAACTTTAAAAACTTAATTAAGTAAAAAGTTATTAAGCTTAAAAGATAAAATATTTATATTTAAGCTATAGCTTTTATTAATAAAGAAAAAAATCTAATTACTTTATTTATAAATACTATTAAGCTTATAGTATATTATTTAAAATTTTTTTTTTAAAATAAGCTAATAATTAGAAAGTTATTTAAAATCTTAATTTTTAATAAGTAAAAATTTCTAATTACTAATATTCTATTACTAAGCATATAATTATAAGTTATAAAAGTTTATAATTTTAAATAAAAAATTAATAGCTCTAATATTAAAAAAGTTATTTAAGAAAAAAGAAATCTAATTTAAAATATTTACTAAGCTACTATTTTTTGCTTATTTTAAATAAGCGAAAAGTTATAATTTAAAAGTTTTTATTTAAAAAATATAACGCAACTTAAGATTTTAGTACTGTAATATTAAATAATTATAACTTTTTATTTACTAGTTAATTTAATACTACTTTTAAAAAAACTCTTTCTTTATTTTTCTTATTTAAATTAAAGCTTTAAAGCTAATTACTAAGCTTATTAAGCTTTATAAGCTTATTTATTAATATTCTTATATAATTAAATTAATTTTTTTAAAAGTTACGTAACTAAATATTACGTAATTTAGCATTATTTTTTAATTATTTTATTATATACATTTGTGCCTACTGTAGGCATAAATGCATATAAAGTAAAAAACACTTTACACACGCGTTATATGCGTAAAATTTATATATTTATATATAAGTGTGCGTTATACGCATTTTACGTATTTTACACGCATTTTACGCATATGCGTATATAATATTTTTGCTAATATTTTTAGTGTAAGTATAGCTAAAAAAAAAAGGTTATAGCTTAAGTATAGTTTTAAAAATATAGGCTATACGTAAGTCTATACTTAATATATCTAGTTAGTTTATATTGCTAGTAAATACTACTATAAGCTAACTTTATAACTATACCTTAACTTACGCTTAAGCTACTCTAACTATAACTATATCTATTTTTAGATTACTATAACTATAAGTTAGCTATAACCCTTTTTTTTATAGCTAAGCCCTAACTATAACTATAATAGCTATAACTATAACTAAATAACCCAGCTATAGTTATGTATAGCCCATTCGCCAGCCTATGGCAAGGGCGTGGCTTGCCCTGCAAGAGACTACATCCTTTATCCGCCAAGTTGGCATTCATACTAGATGGGGCTGACTGCGGACGACCAAGATCTTGCCAAGATATACCAAGTCTAATTACCGGACAATATCTCTGTAAAGATGCTAAGCTGATTTGGCATTGTATTAATAGCCGAAGAACGACGAATCCAGTATATGTGATAACGTTTGTGACACTTTCATTAACTGAAATAAGGCAAACACTAGAATTCGTTCTGGGCAATCATAGTTTATGAAAATATAAATTCATCAGAAGTCCCCAGTTGAAGTTGATCACACAGGCCGTCGACTTACTGCATGCCACTCAGCTCTCGGGGACAAGAAAACGATCTTGAAATTGTGTACCCTCACCAAATCGAATCCAAACATCAATTTACAATCCTTCACAAAAGTTATCTATACTACTGCGGGACCATAAAATATGGTAAGTCTTCTCAAGGAAACAATTAGTTGGCTAAGACTAAACCAAGCCCAGAAGCTATTTGGCGATCTCTCAGTACTTGCGATTGCGCTCGCACTTTCCAGCGGTGTTGAAGCAAGAAGACCAAAAGGTGGGGCAGGCAGTACAGGAGGGGTCGGCTGGTCGTGTGATTACCAGGGTGCCACGAATGACGATCTAAAAAATGCCGTTTCCGACTTCGACAAATTATTCGGGACTAGGACACTACGAACGGCTGGAAATCAATGCTACTGGTCTATTTGTCGCGGCTTTGCCTTTGGTTTCTGCAACTCCTCAAGCCGGACGCGGGATGAGAAGAGTGGCGAAAGAGAGAAAGCCATGAATACAGATCTTAACGGTGGGAATTCTTGCCGCCTCTCATTTCAACCAATCGCCGACGATTATGTTGCATACAAATTTGTTAGGGAGAGCGACGTTAGAATCTGCGAAAAGAATTGCGGTCTTTTCAAGAATGATGTCAGGAGGTGCTAGATTCATATCCTCTGGAGCGTGGCACCCTTCATAACTATGGTTATTCCAATTGGTGCTACGACGGTCAACTCGATTGCAATCTGGATCTTCTCGGCTTATTGCGTTAACCTTATTTCTTGTACTTCTTCTTCCGATCTCTCTTAAACAATTAGCACTTATATATACTTATTGTGATCTTTGTTCTATTGGCATTAACGATGACTTTACTATGAGGTCATGTAACTATGTTGCGTCTGAATGACTTTTCTCTGGCATGCGACGATCTACACACCCTCTAATGACCCTTAGAGCTAAATCAAGTACTTCCAAGCATATTGAAAACTTTGGTAATTTAATCTATCTTACATCTTATTTTATCCCTCGATCAAACAGGTAAAAGAGGTGTGTTGAGTTCTATTTTCTCGCTACGCCTTCTCCATAACGCGTGGTCATCGCAATCAACAAGGTGTTGCAAAATGTCACACTTTCTTTTCCAATTAGGTAAGTATATACAAAGTATATGTTCGTAACTGAAATGTACTGAGTCTATTATGAGATCATCGCATATTATATGCGGCACATAACTTAAATACACAAACCAGCCGCCACTGAAGGAGTATGGAAGTGCCTATGCGAGTTTATATGACAAACCAGATGGCTAGGATCTGTAATGCTACTTTTCAAAAGGCTACCAGGCTCCGGAATGAAGAGGCTAAAAGTATTTTATGACGATTTATATGACACAAAGCAGGTTCGAGGTAAGATATCGCCAGCATCGTGAACCCCTGATACCTTTTATGTATATCACGTGACTAGTGATCATGCACGTGCGCTCTGCAGATTCCCTCTCCCATTGTCAACTTTTCCAGTCTTTATCTTGGTCTTATTATACTCTAAGTTGCCCTGGAGCTCGATGTTTAGAAATCTCGGAAAGCAGATATTCGAAGGATTATGTTCCAGATCGTGTTTAAGATTGTGGTATGCCCAATCGCCACTAGGTTTTCGCGTAGACTTCTGCCTTGGCTCTAGCAGTCTAGATACATCCTTACTAGCTCGCCTTTCGCGACGGTTATCTTGGATCCTTCCTACGAAGCCTCGTTTTGCGTCCCTCACGACTTGAACTCCTGCGATGGCTTCACTCTATGACTGCATAGTCGAACATGAACAGCCACACATACGACTTCTTACACTTCTCCCCGCTGAATCCAAAATCGATTCAGTGTGTTGCTCCCTCACTACAACTGAATTAGCGACTGCTCCGGCTTTCGAAGCTCTCTCATATTACTGGGGAGATGCCACGCAGAAGCAGCAGATTGTGTGTGATGGGCATCAACTCCCCGTCACGGATAATCTTCACGTAGCTCTCCAGCATTTGCGACATCCAAAAAGCAACCGTACATTATGGATAGACGCAATATGCATCAATCAAGTAGATAAGGACGAGCAATCCGCCCAAGTGGTTCTCATGCGCGACATTTACAGACGGGCAGAGCGCGTTTTAGTCTGGCTTGGGCCAGCTACAGATAACAGCGACCTAGCATACAGCACGTTGCGGAGACTAAGCGGGTACTCGCCTGAGATTATTGAGCGCTGGAATCAAGATCGAATGAGCGCGCTAAAGCTGGGACCTTACAGGAAGACGATGCAGCGGCTACGCAACACACAAGAAGTTGCGCAGAATGACGACATTGAGACCGATGAGCGCTTTGAGCTGCGAGCTCAAGAAGTCACAGCATTGCGCGCGATATTAGAAAGACCTTGGTGGACAAGGCTCTGGGTCGTCCAGGAAGTCTGCGTGAACACAGCTGTCACACTGATATGTGGTCATGAAACTATGTCCTGGGACGATCTCTCTTCCGGTTACGTTGTTGCCATATGTGCTGGGGGCATGCTCACTCACATTGGTGCAACGCCCTGGATTGATTGCTGTATAAGTCTCTACCTTCTAAAGCTCACTTTCGATGGGCTACGTAAAGGGAACGAGTCTCTTGCGCAAATATCGGACGATTCGGACGACTCCGACGATTCGGATGATTCGGAAGATTCGCAAGACTCATACGAGACTGAGGATTTTATTTCGACGTTCGACATGCGTCGGATGACAACTTTCACCAATTCATTCAGGGCATCTGTACCTCAGGACAAGATTTACGGCATCATAGGTCTGGCGAATCTACATCCACACGAGGAAGGTCTTTCGATTGTTCCGAACTATAGGCTCTCAGTAGCCGAGTGTTACCAGGATGCAGCATTGACAATCATGACGCACTCCGGCAGTGTCAGGCTACTTGAAGATGTTGCGTTGAAGTCAAGGGCGGATATGCGAATGAAAGGTCTTCCTTCTTGGGTCCCCGATTGGAGTTACGATCCCTTCACATCTTGGGTGAGCAACTCATGGGGTCCAGCGAGTCCCTTTGCGAAACATTTGGCTATCGCGCACTTGACAAGTACTCTTACTTCAGACCTATTGTTTCTCAGCGCATGTCCAGAAAGTGAGATGTGCGTCCCGCGTTTGATTGATGGATCTGTACTGGTACTAGAGGGGTACGTCGTGGATACTATCGCATCAAAAGGTGAACCGCTTTATGGAGAGCTGCCCGATGACGACGAGGAAAAATGGAGACTGTTTAGTGAAGAGCGCACTAGCATGTCCTTAGTTCAGAGGTTTCATCTGTTCGTCAATACGTGCCTTCGCGTCAGTGTTTTTGTATCGGCATTACTGAGCTGGGAGGAATTGGCTTTTGCGGACCCTGCACATCCAACGAAACGTGAGAGAGAGATCTACCAAGAAGTCATGGAAGTTAGCGATTACATTGAGAGTCTGGAAACCTCTATTCAGATATACGAAAAGAATTGGCGCCTATTGATAACCTGGCTGCGGCGTCTAGCTTTTCTGCGGGTTTTCGGGCGTAGTGTTGGTACAATCACGGTATACAACATGATACTGGGCTTCTTTGCATATATCTGTCTCATTCGGTCAAGATCAAAGTCACATCTTGTAACCATTGTATCTGCTCTGGGCTGTAGGCTTGCACGAACAACAGGTGGGCGCCTAGCTAGGATACCTCTGGAATCTCGCATAGGTGACAGTGTTGCATTGCTACGTGGGGGGAAGTACGCTTCGATCATTCGTCCCAAGGGCAATAGATGGGAAGTAATAGGACCAGCTTACGTCGCTGGCATTATGAATGGCGAGGCCTGGCAATCTAGCATGACTGAGGAGATGGAGATTGTTTAGGAAATTTATTGTTCGTCGAGGTGGAACTCCTGTGACAACCCAGATGTAAGTGCGGCGTCGACCACACGATATGTGCTATGCCTAAGGATCTAGATATGGAGGTTTTTGGGTAGAGTACAGAGTTTTTGGTTGTAGTTGCAGTGTCTGTGTCGGGATTAATGAACAGCGATACGCTGATGCCGGCACGCCTTCAATCAACAATAAAGATCGCCTCGGTAGATAAGGACTCGCGTACAGATATTGGATACAAACTCATAGCCATTGAAGCTATCCCTTTCCGTGGGATGATGCAGATGCAGATGACGATGAGAGAGCAGCCGGGGGAGCCAATTCGGGACTAGGGCCAAGAGAGTAGACATATTAACCCCTTCCCACCGCAGGCGCTCTTTTCTCTAATTTCGTTCCTTCACCACGGCCTCGTCTTCGCGATATGAGCGCTATAAGTGCCAACTTCCAATCCCCATGCGGGCGGGCCCGTGCTACATGGCATATTTTTCGACGGGCTTTTGGTACATCCAAGACAACTTTTGTATAAAATGAGACGATGATGGTGATAATTAACATGTCTACAATGTCAAGAACTGGCTATTGAAGGAGAGTATGTATGTCCTCTTCTTGGCCGCTATATTATTTTCCCTGTACTCTAGTTGGCATCTAATCGAGGAAAGCTGAAGTAAGCTTCTGGACTATGTATGTGGCTGAGTGGTTGGTGACCTGACGTGTACGTCTGAAGGTCACTATGAAACAACTCGCAATAATAGTAACCATCTTCATCACCATAGACCTACCACTCTGACATAAGCTGATTATGGACTTAGCATTATATAAAGCTTCCTTATCTCCTCATCCTCCTTTCTTTTTTCTTTACTTTCAGGGCTACGGAATCCGTTTGCACTGCAAATTAAAAACAGGTCGAGATATCGGCGATGTCCTGGTGAGATCAGGACGTGTATACATGTACGCTTTGATCTTTTGGAAGATAAGAAAGCTGAAAATAATGATAATGATGTTAGATATCATTTGTGCAGCTTTGGTGATGTTACAATCGCATAGACGTGTGTACGAATACCCTTTAGACCACACTCTTAATCTTTCTCTACGTGAATGCTAAGCTGATACGACACAAAATTTATTAGACGTCCCCCCATAGCTACAGCATGTGTTTGTCAGAGCGAGAAGCTTCGCATACGTATTTGGTGGTATTTTACTTGACAGTGTCAGTGGTGATAATGATGAATACTCTAACTGTTGATGCTCAAAACTAGATGTTGAAATTGGCATCAGTTTCGTGAACCACGGAACATGTGTTGTCCTGCCTGGAGCTCAAAGGCAGGTTTATCGTGTGATTTTCAATACCCAGTGTTTGTGCCGCATAAAAATGCGATGATTAAATCATAAACTCAGTTGAAATTGGCAAGTAGAAGAGTCATTGTCAGAGTGACTTTTCTTTACTCCCTTCTTCTCTCCGCATCGTCGCTATGCATATTTGCATACACCATAGACACTTTCTCTTTATGCGTTAGGCACCGAGAAGGGGCAAGCGTGTTTTAGTAAATCTGCGTGATGACGATGCTAACGATGCGTTTTCACTGTCGTCCAAAGAGTAAGTGAGTAGGTATAATTGATCTATCTAGCTCTACCTTTTCCTTTGTCGCTCTGCACAACTTCCGTGCTTCCGAACACCTACAAAAATCAAAACTCCACCATCCATGTTGCGGGCGTCGAGGAAAGGGAATATCCCCGTTTTCTAATCCAGTATGCCGATGTTAGTCATTACCTCAATTTACATAATTTGGCCGAAGGAATATCAAAATCTTGTGCTTTTGCCCTCTCCTGATATTTCCATCCACATAACACACATACTTCTTGAGCGCATTTGACGTAGTGACGTATACGACGTCCCAACGATCCAGTGGCCACATACTTCTACGCAAGTCATTACTTATAAAAGGGGGACATATTCGCCATTCTCTGTTTCTGGCAGGAAGGAGAGCTACTAACTAAGGTTAGAGTTCTCGACAAGCTTCATGGCAATGTTATGCATCATCACTATCATAATTATGAGTAAAAAAGGCAGAAGGATGGGTATATAAACCCCCTTCTTTCCCAAGTTTCCCTCAGCTTTCTCATCACTACACGTATTCTGTACTTTCTCTAAGCAAAAGCTACTTGACGCCACCCAGATGTTGTTGTTGCCTGTAGGAACAGATACATCATAAGTCTGCCTACGCTATTTGACCCCGTGTATCAATTACGATGAGGATGACAATGACCATCATCACGACTGTTTAACATTATATTAGTAAGCGAAGAATATATAAACCCCTCCTGTCTGTCTTGACTTCCCTTTTTCTTCTCTTCCTCTTACACGCAACTGATGTTCGAGTTGTACTAAGTGCGACGGAACAACATAGTGGAGGGAGTTGCGATGTGTGTCCTTCGGATTTTAAATAAAAATCATCGGTAGCTACGGTAGTGATGATGGTGATGATGAAGACACCGCGACGAGTCAACAGAAAAATGTATTTAAATCCTCCTTTGTTCTACGCTCCATCACTCCTAACTTTCACACCATGTAATCTGCACATGCTCAGCTAAAACAAGGTGTGTATGTGGGGTACGTATGTGTGCGCAGCGGTGAGAAGAAACATATAGCTCTTCTTGCCTCTTCATTTTGAATTGATGGCAGCGATGATAATGATGATGAAGATGACTGTGAGTCTGTAATACCTTGATTAGTCAGTAGAATATTATATGAGCCCCCCTCCGTCTGTCGTCATCTCTCTTTTCTCCTTACAAGATCACTGTGCTTTTGCATAGGTCTACAAAAAGAAAGTTAATCACAGAAATTGCATGTGGGCACTTCGTGTGGGAGGAAGTGGGAACGACATTTACATAAACTTGGAATTTCTGTTACGGAAAACGACGACAACGACGATGACGATGATGGCAATCATTATGCGATTTGTAGCTACACAAAACCTATGTAGCTGACAAGCAATTAAGTATATAAACCGTTCCAACTTAATACTCCTCTATTCTCTTCAAGCTGCCCTTGAACTTTGAATTCACGCACTGGCCTGAACAAAGAAACAACCCGAATTGCCTATGTGTAGGGGGATTTTTTTATGGCGCTACCTAAGACGTACATGTTTTCAACCATTCATTGGAAGCAATGTAACAGTAATGATAATCACAAATCCATTACTGGAATTCATCATCGTTGTTAGGGTAAATAGAGATTAGTGCTCTTAGGAATAGTATATAACCCCCTCTTCTTCCTCCTCATTCTCCTCCTCTGTTTCTACACCAATGACACAGTTTACACTTAAGACAGATATTCTCGAAACCTGCATGTGCGGAGTATCTGACCCAGAAAAGCAACATGTCCGACCCTTGATTTTTGATCTGAAAAAAACATGATGATTGCTAACATCCCACCAAAAACATACACATTGATGTTATCATCGCACACTATGTTCCACAAACTAACGGCTATATAAATCTCCTCTTTGAACCCTTTACTACATCTTCCTTTCTCTGCACATGACCTTTGGTGTTTTAACATATCTTAAATACAACTGGACAGAACTCGGCATATGTGCGCGTATAGCGACTGTCGCCTGTGCGCTCACATCTAACAGCTTTTTCTAGCTGCAAACTAATAACAACGATGATGATGAACCCAGCCATTATCATCATCATCATTATTATGATTACAACAGCCTACGGGACTTACGTAACACAAGAAAAAAAGGTATATAAACTCCCCCTTTCTCGCACTCCTTCTCTTCTTCTCCTCTTCTCTACACACTAGAGTCACTGTTATAATACCTTCAAAAGGATCGAAAAAACAACAGATGAGAGGAAGTCGGGAATGCAGGAGCGTTCCTTTGTCATGCACATTCCCTTTTAGTAGAACATGTGATGATAATACCGCTTCTGATGAGCGTCATCACCATCGCAAGACCTAAAAAAATAGACATAATAATAAGCGCATGTACTCAAATTCGTAGGTAATCAGGACGTAACATTCTCAACGCCAACAATCTTAGCCATATCAAAGCGCTGCCAGATTATATACATAGAGGTCATCCACAACAACCAAAGCATATGCGCATAAACAACTAAAAGTCAAGGGAAAGCACGAAGCACAGTCACGTCGTTAATGCATGCTAAAAACGTAGCGTAGCTTACTACTCGCTCCTCCCACGGGTGAATCAGCGCACGCGACGAGGAACGCAGGATACCTACCTAATCGCGAAGTTTTTGGTTCCCTCCCCGTGCTTGTACACAGTAGACGTGAATGCTCCCAACAGGAGCGATGGACTTGCCACACACACACACACACACACACACACACACACACATATCCACAAGCCACGATCATAATCCAGGAGAACAGCGCTAGCCATCACACAAAGTTTCACTCATTTTGTGACGATTTTGTGCTTACCACATCCCGACACGCCATACATATCCAAAGGACAGTGAATTCGCGGCTCATTGCTGGAAGCTGTCATGTTTGATTTTGCTGTCCAGCTTTATTACTAGGGACACTGCATGTTCGTTTGTGAAGTCTTGGTGACTTGAGTAAGTGCTTTGAAATGGTGTTGATCAAGGGGGAGGGGTGAAGCTCGGTCCTCTGGAGACTGACTTAATAGGAAATCGATAAATTCCGTTCTTTTGCAAAAGGGGGGCCGGAGGGGAGAGAATGGATAGTCACGCGTGCCCCTTGCCACCGCCAGTTGGCATCAAACGCGTTTTTGCGAGTACTTACTTCCTGGGGTTTTGAGGGCATACCCATCCCATCGGCGTGCCTGTGTTGTGAACGAGTATCGTGATGGATAATTTCAAGACATCATCAACATCGTCACCCAAACATATTGTGAGCCACACGAGAGAAGAGGGGAGCAAAAGAGTGTGATTGTGTTTTCATGCACATATAAAATTAAGAACTGGTTTCTACAGAAGGTTATGAACTAGAAAAAAAAAAGACGCAACATGACTAAAAAAAGATACCTTCGATAAACATAGGAAAACCAAAAAGATTTCCCGCCAAAGCAGACCAGAGTTCGCTCATTTGATATATGCAAGTGTTGATGCTGACGCCTTGGGAAAATTACGTTTTTGCTTCCCTTTCATGCGTGACAAGTCATTCAAGGGCATGACTTAAGCGCGGAGCATGCGGTAGCCCTTGGGAGGGGTAGCAGGCTGGTAGCTGTTTCCAGGCTGGTAGCTGTTTCCAGGCTGGTAGCTGTTTCCGGGCTGAGCAGACTGAGTGGGTTGCGCAGGAGATCCGTAGCCAGGTTGCGTGGACTGAGCGGGGGAACCGCCGTATTGGCCGCCAGCGGGAGCGCTGCTAGGTTGGCCATAACCACCGGGGGCGGGCTTTGTTGAGGTGGGAACAGGCACAGTGTTGTAACCACCGGGAGCGCTTGAGCTGGGCTGGGGAACACCAGGAGCGCTTGAGCTAGGCTTGGGACCACCGCCGTAGTGACCGCTCTCAGCAGGCTTTGTCGAC
This sequence comes from Periconia digitata, assembly GCA_948474695.1. Lineage (NCBI taxonomy): Eukaryota > Fungi > Ascomycota > Dothideomycetes > Pleosporales > Periconiaceae > Periconia > Periconia digitata. Next base: position 266,417 of record CAOQHR010000007.1, on the reverse strand, counting down.
GAAGGAACAGGAGCAGAGTTCGAGGGAACAACAGCAGAGCTGGGAGCACCGTAGCCAGGGCGAGTGGCAGAAGAGACGGCAGAGCTAGGGCCACCGTATCCAGGGCGAGTGGCAGAAGAGACGGCAGAGCTAGGGCCACCGTATCCAGGGCGAGTGGCAGATGAAACCGCTGAAGATTCACCGCCGTAAACGGGAGGACCTGAAGGCACGGGAAGAGCGTTGTACCCACCAGTTGAGCTGGGCTTGGGAGCACCACCACCGTAGTGACCGCTCTCAGCAGGTTTTGTGGCCGAAGAAACAGGGGCAGAGTTCGAGGGAACAACGGCAGAGCTGGGGGCACCGTATCCAGGGCGAGTGGCAGAAGAGATTGCCGAAGAGCCACCGTTGTAAACGGGAGGGCCCGAGGGCCTAGGGACGGAGCTGTATCCGCTTGGGACACTACCAGAGGGCTTGACATGGCCGGGACCGTATCCACCGTGACCGCTGGGCTTCACGATGGTGCCATTGTGAGAACCGTAAGGGGGACGTCCTCCAGTTGGGGGAGTGACGTGATCGTAGCTGCCTCCAGGAGTTGAAGGAGTGGAAGAAGGAGTGCTTGATCCAGGGGTTTCGCCCTCGTCTTCCTCTTCGTTCTGGCCAGGGGTAGGGGGGTTGCTGGGAGTGTTGTTTCCATAATCCCCGCCAGGCCCGCTTGGAGTGTTTGGTGTAGATCCAGATGGTGACTCCTCGTCATCACCTCCGCCGATAGTCTCGTCATCACCTCCGCCGATAGTCTCGTCATCACCTCCGCCGATAGTCTCGTCATCACCTCCGCCGATAGTCTCGTCATCACCTCCACCAATAGTCTCGTCGTCACCTCCACCAATAGTCTCGTCGTCACCTCCGCCAATGGTTTCGTCATCGCCTCCGCCAATGGTCTCGTCATCGCCTCCGCCAATGGTCTCATCGTCTCCTCCGCCAATGGTCTCGTCATCTCCGCCACCGATAGTCTCGTCTTCGGTGTCTTCACTGCCTTCTGGGGTAGTCGAAGGAGTGTTACCACCGCCGTAGGTAGGAGAGTCTGAACCGGCAACATCGGTGCTTCCAGCGCCAGAGGCAGTGGAAGTAACTGTCACGATCTGAGTAGAAGTGTAGATGGAAGTCGAGGTGACAGTGGTGTAGCTAACGCAGTTATCCGCACCGCCAGCGCCGTGGGATGGGATAACGGGCACGTCAGTTCCAGTAGGAGGGGAGTAGGTCATGGATCCTCCGCCGTAGATGGGGCCGCTACCCGTTCCAGACGGCTTAGCGACGCCCGAAGGGAAGTTGGGCTTGTAACCAGTGGGTCTCTCAAGTCCCTCGGTGGGCTGCGAGATGGACGCAGAGGGAACAGCAGAGGAGGGCGCGTAACCAATTGGCTTGGTAGCACTGCTCACTGAGGGAATGGAAGAAGACTTGTCACCACCGTAGGCAGGCTTTGAGACGCTGCTCACTTCAGGGACGGAAGCAGAGGACTTTCCTCCGCCGTATGTGGGTGGGGGGACTGGCTGGTAGGCCTCATAGCCAGGAAGAGCAGCAGCCAAGCCGCTCAAAGCGGACAGGGCAAAGATGGCCTTGCCGGACATGATGAATTAAGTGTTGATGTTAACGAGAGTGTGTAAGCAGCTTTAACGAGTGACTGCAAAGATTCAATGGAAACAAAAAGGCAGAGAAGAGAAAGTGAGAGCTCCGTGAAGGACAAAAATGCTGGCGGAGCGAAAGCATTCTTATACAGAATCGTGACTTTGTTCGTATAGGTCGGCGAAAGGGACTAGCGTGTTTGTTCCGGACTTTGGCAACCCTTGTTCCCGTCACTGTGGGGTGGTGCGCTGTGCTCAGAATGCCGACCTGGTCCAAGCAATGTCCGAGTCAGTCACCATTGTTTGTTTCCGTCCTCCAGTGGCTTCTTTGTTATGCCTTGTTCTTGCTGATCTTTCAGCCGCCGGTTTCTTTTTCTGTCAGTGAGCCTCTTTCACCCAATGGACAGAGATGGCATCAGCGGCTATGCTTGACAAAGCATTGAGTCTCCACGCGGCTTGGTCGTTGTTCGAAATAGCGGCCAACACATGTCTTCTTTCTCGCGCGTACGTTGGGGCTCGCTAACGGAACGTTCCTTTTCTTGGGCGTTTAGCGTGAGATTCTTATGCGCCTCTGAGCTCGAAGCACTTTGCGGGATGCATTTGCAATACTAGATTTGGACGACGGTTACCTTGAACGGTACGAACGGTCCAGGGGCATCCGTGAAACAATAAACACTTTCTTAATGCAGATGGTCGAGCATATTGCCCCTGCAGGGATTCGTCCAGCCCAGCTTGCGGCCTCGCTTTAATCGTCGACTACCTTGAGCGCGCGCTAGCTTGCCTTGCCCTGTACACGAGCTGATTCGGCAGCCCAATACTATTTTTTGGGTTAACGGCGATGCGAGGTACGTTATGCAGTAGTTCATAGGCGGCTGCGAGGTGCAGTCCAGAATAGACTGAATAACGCATTCAATGGCGTCGTATGCATTCATTGCAGCTACTGACATCAGATCTTCTTGAGCTGCTTCCTCAACCGTCCTATTTCAATCTCCTGCTGTCTTAGATCTTTGGATAATGTTGCAATCTGAGGCAGAGGGCCGTCGACTGCGGACACGAAGTTTGACTGAGCCGATCGCAAAGCGGAAGGCACCAGAATTCCGAACCACCGAATAGGATCGCGACGAGTCACGACATGGTTCGGTTCGAGCACGTTCTCAATGCCTGGCTCGACTGCCTGGTCTTTCGGGGCTGTGGCTGTTTCGAAACCTGCAGGAACAGTGCTCGAATGTGTACGCGTACCTCTTTGATCCTTCTCTTTTGGTTGGTCTGCTTCTTTGTTTGGCGGGTCAAGGGGGGCGAAAACGTCAACGGAGAATCTCACATTAGGCCCCATGTCCGTCAGCGTGCTAGCATTCGTCAGCGAACCCACCCGGGTAAAGGCCTCACTCATGAAAAGGACGAATCATGCTATTCTGCAGTTCGGGAGAATCGTATAGTGAAGTCCGATGGGATGTTCGCACGTACATTTGTCTAGACGCTGACATTCGATCATCGTAAAAATCCTGGCCATAGCGGGTTCCAGATGCATTGTTGAAGTTTGCATGGGCCAGAGCAATATATCCCTTTGGACATGTCTTCGTTAGCTTCGCTCGTGTTTCAGGTGTCGTCCGAATAGGATCACTCACAGCAGATAGGTGGGAAGCCAGCTTTTGCTGAGCTTGCTGGTACGCGTCCACCGTGTGCAGATATTGCTCGAGCAGCTCGTCCAGCCTCTGAACCAGCTCGTGTTTATCAATGTCGTCATCTTTCAGCCTCGAGACTGTTTCATCTTGAGCCGCCACCATGATGCAAGCTCGGAATAGGGTGCAGGCGTTCTGCAAAGTCGGGATGGTATTTGTATGCTCAGCTTTCGCACTGATTACCGCCCTTCTGGCCCTGAGAATAATGTGAAGCTGGCCGTCGTTTTTGACTGAGAATATGTTATGTTCGAAAGGATGGGGCTTCAATCAAGCTCAATTGAAAATTCCGGCCATGGTGTTGTCAGAGGACAACTGGTAGGCAGCAGTAGCTGACAAGCTTCCGCGAGGCATGTTTCTCCGACGCCGACCAAGTCTACATTCATTGCGACGTCCACCCCCACAACACAGGTGAGGTCAGCGAAAAGCAGGCGCATATTTTGCATAGCCTACTCTTACTACGAATAAGGGGAGCGGATATTACCTATCGATATTTTCGGATCGCCGTTCGTGAAGGACGCACCAAAGTAGAATACGAGTACTTGCATATGTACACCTATCGTAATAAGTCCCTCATTTCCTTCCTCAATGGATGACACACCAAGCATAATCAATCGGCAGGACGAACAGAATAAGCTTCGGATCATCATGGATGGTGTTGACCGACATCCTGTCTCTCGTGAGACGGGGACTGGCTGTTAAGCGCTGCTAGGCCGCCCGCAGTAACGTCAGCGAAATCCCTTGATGTGGCCTTTCATGTTGTGGTAGACAAATGAATTGGCCTTGAACGGTAAATGTTAGGTATCTTTTCTTAGTTCTTCTTTTCTTTAGCCACTATCATCGTATAGTACAGTAAAAATACTTCATGCATGTGCGTGTAGGGTGTGTCCAACATGCGTGAGAAAACTTACCAGTGACAAATGGGCATGATGCAACATGGTCACTCAAGAGTTGAATCAGCTCTATTTGTGCCGTATAGAAATGCGATGATGATAAAATAGACCTAGAGTCAGTTTTAGAGCCAGGGATATAACGTGAGCTTCAACACCCGCTTGCAATACTCCCTGATTTCATGATGACTTTGGAGCCTGTGTTCTGCCTGGAGCTTGAAGGTGGATTTTCCTTGTGCACATGTCCTGGAAATGGATCTGCCGCATTGAAATTCAAAGATTATGCCAAAAGCTTCATCGTGCTTCTGGAATGAGCAAATGTGGCATGCGTTGAAGATTCTTGCATCCGATGCCTGCCAGTGTTTACCATGGCTCGTCTACGTCTCCTGCGTACTATGAAATTGGTACTCGAAATAACACTAAATGCTGTGAAACCAGGGTCCCTTAACACAGCTACAACGGCATATTCGCAGTCATTGGTATTTTTTTAGAATAAACAATGGCGAGATGCATCCATAGCAACTCAATGTCGATGACTTCCGTCCAAGAGCTCAAGCATGTAACCCGGAACAGCTGAATGCTGCATACGAAGAGAAACGCTGCTAACACAAACAAGAGAAGCACTAAAAGATGAAAGGAGCCATCATTCTTCCTTCCGAGAGCGCACATTCACCATTTCAACACCTTCAAAATAAATGAACACATTGTTCAATCTAGAGGTGTTCGCTGGTGTCTACCAAAAGAAGACAGCTACCTCGGCCGCTAAACCCCATCCCGTCATCTAGCTCCAAAACATTCCATATCCAACCTCGACCCATTCATCCCAAGAAACTCCCCACCACCATCCACCAACCCACCCACCATGTCGAAACCTAACCCCTTCCACACCCTCTTCAGAAGACACACCTCCCGAACCCTCCTCCACCCGCAAAAACCCCTGCCAACCCGCCTCCAAACCCCACAATGCCTCTCCCGCCAACACCTCCGCACCCACCACCCGCAACAAACCCGCACCTTCCACAGCACCCTCCGACCCGCCAACGACACCAACAACGGCCTGGACCCAAACTTCGTCTCGATCCTCGACCGGCCGGCGAAAATGGCGCGAGCAGGCTCGCAACACGGCCCAGGCCTCATCATCCTCGCCATCATCCCGCTCACGGCGTTCGCGCTGGGGTGCTGGCAAGTCAAGCGACTGGGCGAGAAAACCGAACTCGTGGCGCGCTTCGAAGACCGTCTTACGTTCCCTCCGCTAGAGCTCCCGCACCGCATCGACGGCGCCGCGATCGCGGATTTCGATTACAGAAAAGTGTTTGCGAGGGGGCGGTTACGGCATGATCAGGAGATGCTGATTGGGCCGCGCATGATGGACGGCGAGGAAGGGTATACGGTTGTCACGCCGTTGGAGCGCGTCGATGAGGCTGGCGTCAAGACTAAGATTCTGTGCTGTAGAGGCTGGATTAAGAAGGATGCTGAGAAGCAGTGGTTTAGGCGCCAGCAGGGGGCTCTGCCTGAGGGGGAGGTGCTCGTGGAAGGGTTGTTGAGGGTGCCGCCAAAGGGGAATATGTTCACGCCTGTTAATAGGCCTGAGGAGGGGAAGTGGTTTTTTCCCAGTGTGCAGGAGATGGCTGAGTGGACGGGGAGTCAGGCGGTTTGGGTCGAGGAGACGATGAGTGAGTTGTTTTTTGCGTTCCTTTGTTGGTTTTCACGGCTTAGTGATGATGATGATGATGATGCGTGGGACTTGGAGAATGGAAATTGGAATTGGGGTATCTAACTGTGAATAGCGCCGGACCTGCTCACGACGTACGAGCGCGAACCTAAAGGAATTCCCATTGGAAGAGCAGCCACCGTCAACTTGAGGAATAACCACACACAGTACATCTTCACATGGTATGTTCACTACTCTCGCCCTCAACACCCGTCAGCATACGCTCATCATCTCTTAGGTATGCTTTGAGTCTCGCAACCTCAATCATGTTTTACATGGTCGTGAAGAAGCCCATGTCTGGAGCACAGCGCCGTGTACGTCATAGCAGCGAATGGTAGTAGTTCGCTTTCGTTCTCTTTCTTCATACCACCTTCATAGACATTCCAGCGGATGGCCTTTACGTCTTCCGCTTCGGACCCTTCAATTTGGGCTTCTGGGGCATACGAAGCTGCTGGAGTAGCTCTCTGGGCAGCAACTTCTGCGCCAGCGAAAACACTGTACTACTATCCGAGATCTGGCGGGTCCTACACAAAATGTATAGTTAGCATGTATATCAAACCAAACCACCGTGTATAGCAACACATGAAAGAATAGCAAGGAGGATAATGCATACCTCTTCATCAAAGCGATGACATCGCTTTCCTCAATCGCTTTCCGTCCAGCGTGTTGCGCGTACGCAGCTAGATCCTCTCCAATCTGCTCGAAGAAGAAATCAGACGTCTGCACCAGCGCCTCGAGCGTGTCCTTGCTAATCTTGGCCTTGCTCCCCTGCGACGCTGCAAATCCAGTCGCGAGCGTCTTCACCGTCGCGGCCGGTACAGAAGGGTATTCGTGCCCAAAGCGGGACACATTGAGGACTTTGAGTTGACGGCCAGCGCGTTTGCGCGCCTCGAGTGGGCGTTCCGGCGACTGCGTTTGCAGACTGCGGTCAATGGCCGAGATTTCTTCACGATAGGCTTGGAGGTCTGCGTCTTCGTCTGGGCCTGGGTCGGACTCCCAATCTAGTTGTTGCATGTTGGTAGGGTCGTCATCGTCAACAATCATTGCGGTGGCTTCGTCTTGCTCCGTTTCGGCGCCTGCGAAGATTTGCTGTTCCGCGTCTTCATCCGCATCCTCGTCTTCCTCCATGATGGTTTGGTCCAGGATATTCCCGTTGCCAGTGTCGTCGTCGGTCCTCGGAGCTGGAGCTTGCATTCGAGGTGGGATGGTGAAGCGAAACGTGGGCTCTTCAGTTTCATCATCCTCCTCCCCAAAGATGCCCAAGTCCACATCACTCGGACGGCCACCTCGTCGCCCCGTCAACATCTGCGCCGTGGTATCATCCATGTCTTCTTCCGGAACCTCATCGAGCATATCTTCAGGATTGATGGTGCGCCTCCGATTGACAAAAATACCATCCACCTCGACTTCCTCCCCATCCATGCCCAATTCGCTCAGATCCCCAAATCGCTCGCTGACCCTGCCTGTGTACATCATCCGAGGGTCCTCGCTAAGCGCTCGCCGTCCGAACTCCAACGACTGTAATGTGCCATTGTCTACATCGTCTGGGAGATGTGGGAGAAGCGATTGGCGTGGGGGGGCTGCATGAATACTATCATCATCGTCGTACATATCCCCGAGGGGCATAGAAAGGCGGGGTGCGGCCGGTTCAGGCCCATCGTCTATTTCTGGGAGATCGAGAGCGGAATTTCGCGAGGGCCTTGCTGGAACTACTGGAGATGGTGGTTTATCGCGCGCCAGCACTATATATCACATATAAAACCATGGTCAGTATTTCGCTCCAGCGATCCGACAGATCAACCGCACGCACCTCTACTTAGATCTCGTAGAATGTCTCGCGGGGTTTCCCGTTGCATCCTCCCACTACGTCTCCGCGCATTTCCCGGAGTTCTGGCGGCATTTTTGCGCTCGCGGAGAGCTCGAATCGCATGGGGGGTTGTAGGCGCTGCTCTTCTGCTTGGAATCGGTCGTGTAGCTGGTCCACCTCGTGGCGTGCGGGCTGTACCTGGAGTCCTTACAGTTCGGCTTCCTGGAGTTGCTGCTCCAGCGCTGGCAGCACGACGATAAGGAGTGACGGGTTTCGCTGCGATTGCTGCCAATCGGTGAAGCTGCAAGCGATGTTAGCATCCACTATGCGCGAACTGTATGGGGGGGATACCAACGTCATTGTAGATGGTGGAAGGGTTGGTATCTGTTATGTCCGAAGTACGCGGACTCGTGCGCTGTTTCTTGCGCGCGGATTCCGACATGGTTGAAGGCAATTGTGGCTGCTCCCCAGGATTGCTCGAGGTATAGATGATGTTGTTAGTGTTGACATGCACCACCCACCAGACGCGTGAGACCAAAACGGCTTAGCCGCATCTTATCTTATCGATAGGCTGCGCCACTTCAGCCACATGTCGAGAAATTTCCTAATACCCAGTCTGCCGACATCACTCGTTGCAATCTCAAACGCAAACTACAACATGTCTGATTCCGAGGCAGAAGGGGGTGTTCCCCTGATTGAGCCCGAGTTTGACGCTCTCTCCACTTCGAAGAAGAGGAAGAGAGCTGGTGAGACGGAGGAGGGCCATGACGACAAGAAAGCGCTCAAGAAGGCGAAGCGCAAGGAAAAGAAGAAGCAGAAGATGAAGTCGATCAATGAAGACGATCTCGATGTAGAGTTGGGCGTCAATCGTGCCTTTGAGAGAATGGACAGCCAGTTGCTCGCGGACTACATCAACTCGCGAACGCGATTATATGGCAAAGATCTGAGTTCGGTGGAGCTCGAAGAATTGTTCGTGCCATGTAAGCTGCTGCCCTGGTGTTGCGATGAACGAAGGCGAGTCAATGTACTAACTCTACCCAAGCACGAACGATCAAAGACACCAGCAGCTGGAGTGAGCCACGCAAATCGGACAGTTTATCCGCATTCTTGAAGAAGCAATGCAAAAAGTTGGAGCCCACGCCTGACAAGCCCAAAGGCGCGCCGCACACGATTGTGGTGACGGCGTCTGGAATTCGTGCAGCCGACGTCGTCCGATCACTAAAGACTGGGCTCCCCAAAGCAGGCATCAAAGACCCAAACGTCGCAAAGCTGTTTGCCAAACACATGAAGATTGCCGAGCAAATCCAACAACTCAAGAAACACAAGTAAGCTGACAGTGCAAGGCCCAGCTCTGGAGCGTTTTGCTGACTTTGCATGCAGGATTGATTACGGCGTCGGCACGCCAGATAGATTGTCTGCGCTGCTCGATCAGGACGCTCTCTCGACGGCCAACTTGAAGCGAGTTGTGGTGGATGCGTCGTACATTGACCAGAAGAAGCGCGGCATCCTCGACATGAAGGAACTGCACGAACCGCTCATCAAGTTACTTTTGCGGAAGGAGTTTGTGGGGGATGAGGGCGACGGCAACGAGCTTTTTGTTTTCTACTGAGCATCCGGGAAGGGTGGTGATGGCAAGCAAGGGTTAGCGGACCAGAGGTAGATGGCAAAGTCGTACAATGATACCCTTTTGTGTTGGACCGGTGGTGTGTGTTTATTTATTTGGGGCAGCATACGAAGAGTGACATCAGACGAGATGGTTGGTGGCTAAGTGGGATGCCAATGTTGACAGGTGAGATCAAAGGGGCCAAGGGAAAAGCAGAATGGATGGAGGTTGAAACTGGACGAGTAAGGAGAATGGGCAGATGAGTGGACCAGGGCGACGGGAGAGGTGATTCTGATGTGGGGTGGGTGGCGCACCATGGAGAGAGGCGGCGGCTACGGGGTCTTTCTTGGGAGATGTGAAGTTTGAATTGATTTCAACTGGTGGTGTTTAGCATTGGTAGGCGGGTGTGATTGATGGCATTGCTCGCCCTGGGCATGTGGCTTTGGCTGCAGGCGCACACACACATGGGGTGCATGCAGGTAGGCGATTTGAGTGGGGAGCTGTCTACATACTACATATGTATGTACCCTATTCGATCCATGTCTACATACAGGAGCATGTATCGCGTTGGTATTCATCCACTGTGGAAATGGGATGGGATGGATGTGCCGGGATATAGAGGCGGCAGATGATTCTCAGCACGACGGCACAGAAGACGTGCGAGAGAGAGGCGACTTCAGATGGTGAATGCTGCACGGGTGTCGCAGAAGGGTTTCGGACAGAGGCAGCCCATACAGCCAGCAACCCACGGGAAAGGCCCCCTGGCGCTGCACATGTACAGAGAGAGACATGGTGTTGTAGAATTGTTGCTGCCTATTGGAATCGCGATGTGAGTCTAGACGAATAAGACGCACCCGTTTGTATGAATAATGGGTTGGATAGCTAAGAATATCTGGTGGTCGCTGTTCTTGAAGTCCAATGGTGAGCCCATGTCGCATTCCCGTTGCGGCATATCTCAATCACTTTTTTCTTCACCTGAATCCACCGATATTCACCGGCCTTGTCTTTGATTTTGGTTTGCATCCCTTCCATACCCCCTTCTCGCTATCTCTGCTGCTGCTCTGTTGCTGGTAGTCCCCCCGCTACCGCCCGCCGCCCCTCTTGACCCTGATTGTCCCCTCGCACATCAACACCAACAACGTATAGCTCTTTTGGCGGCGACAGTGATACCTTTATATATATATATATATATATATATTCCGGTTTGCCGTGCAGGCCTCCGCCCTTCTCTTTTTTCCAACCACCTCTTCGCATCTTGCAGCGGCTTGCCCCCGGGGAGTCATCAATCAAGAGGCACATGATAGCACAGCATTACATTAGCATTGACTGCAAAAGCAACCCTCTCCACTTCTGCTCCCTCTCGCGAGTCGCGTCGCCTAACGATCCCCGCCCAGCTAACGAATAAGCTGCTTCTGCTGCCTCTGCCTCTGCTGCTGCTGCTGCTGCTTGCTTGCTTGCTTGTCTGGTCTTGTCTTGTCTTGCCGTGCCCTGTTTGCTTGCCTCCCACCCCGTCGTCCAGCCACTCCATCCGTCCACACCCATCGTCCAAGCCCGCCGCCTCACCTCACCTCATCACATCACCCTACTTACCCATCACCTACCTCTCCAGCCTCCCCGACTCATCCCTCGTCCACCTCCCTGGCCAAGCCGTGGAACATCGCCAACATCCTTCTCTGCCGTCTTCGCTGCATCCGCCGTCCGTCGTGCAACCATCTTCCGTGCAACCCTCTCTCGTCTACAGTAAGTAGCCCCCGCGTACCCTGTCCGTCTCTGCCATGCCGCGCCCTGCCCTGCCCTGCCCTGCCCGGCCACACCCCGATCCGTCCACTCGTTGTTTTGCTGCACCACACACTCTCTCTCTCGCACCGCCTGCCTGCATTGGTTCCGACGACGCTTCCTCTGCTACTTCCTCCGCCCTGCGACGTACCGCCGCACAACAACATCATCATCTCGACTGACCGACCCAGATTGCTCTCCCGTCCCCTTCTTTTGGACGCCCTCGCACACGACCCACAACCCGACGCCATATCCGTTTTCTCTAGACACCGCCTCGACCGCCTGCTGCCATCGCAACAATGGCTGCACCCACCACCCAATCCCTCAAGGTGCGCCCCTCCACGTCCCCCGCTGCCCGACTTCACAAACTAATCTCTACACCAGTGCGTCGTGACCGGTGACGGTGCTGTTGGCAAGGTAAATACTCCCTCTCCGCCTTTTGGTGTCCTCCGCATCCAAGCTGACCGCTCCCGCCCTAGACATGTCTTCTCATCTCGTACACGACCAACGCTTTCCCCGGCGAATACATCCCCACCGTGTAAGTCGAGTCGCTCCGATCCGCGCTCCCACCTCGGGCTAATCCCTCCTCGCAGCTTCGACAACTACTCCGCAAATGTCATGGTCGATGGCAAGCCAATCAGCCTCGGACTTTGGGATACTGCAGGTCAGGAGGATTACGATCGTCTTCGTCCCCTCTCATACCCCCAGACCGACGTTTTCCTCATCTGCTTCTCCATCGTCAGCCCTCCTTCCTTTGATAACGTCAAAGCCAAGGTAAGCCGCGCTCCGATGTCATCTGCAAACACCCACGGACACCTGCTGACCCTTGCAACAGTGGTACCCCGAGATTGACCATCACGCCCCCGGCGTGCCCATCATCCTCGTCGGCACGAAGCTCGATCTCAGGGACGACGAAGCCACCAAGGAGAGCTTGCGCCAGAAGAAGATGTCGCCCATCCAGTACGAACAGGCTGTCATGGTCGCCAAGGAAATCAAGGCCCAGAAATACCTCGAGTGCTCTGCTCTGACTCAACGAAACCTTAAGAGCGTCTTCGATGAGGCGATCCGGTACGTGCCTCGGAATTGAGAGACGCTCCAAGCGTACCCGCTAACATGATGCAGCGCCGTTCTGAGCCCCCGCCCCACAGCCGCGCCCCGGAAGTCCAAGAAGTGCACCATTCTATGATGGAGCAGCGAGCGAGCGAACGAGCGAGCGGGTGGTGACTGGTGTAGACGTGTGGACATGGGCATTGGATACAATACCCCTTAGCAACCTTGATGAGCGACGATTCCATTTCCAAGTCGGCCGCATGAGCCATGGCGTAACTCGGCATTGCACAGAGATTGCATCCTGTTGGGTTCGACTCCACGGCGGCGCTTTCAGCTTGAGCGCACAGAGCATATACTCCCTTTTCAATCTGGTTTCGGTGCGTGGAATACAATGTGGGAGCCCACAGAAGATGATGCGCGCCTTGTGTAGATAATGCAGCATCTGTGGCTTTGGGGTCCTGCTATGATAACTCTCCTTTTGTTGTAGGGGCAGGACAGACTGGAGAGCAATGGACTCTGGGCACTTTGTAGCTAGCTAGCATGGCAATTCACTTGAAATTTTCTCCTTTCCACGACCAAATCCAGCTGCTGCATCACCAGGGCGCATGTCATGCTGCCTGTGTTTGCCACATGTGTTGCATGTCGCGACATGTGAGAAGCGGTGGATCGGTCCAATGGTACATACGTAGTGTGCTGCTTGCCTTGGACTGAGCTATGTACACTACTTTCAATGCTACATGCATGGTGCTGGGTGATTACATAACAAGCCCAGCGTCGCTGCTCCCCCGCCGAAGCTTGGACTCGGACCCTGGTCCCTGTCGCCTTCCCGAGCTACGGACGGAGACCCACGGTGCCACGAGATGAACGACGGGCGACGGCAATCTTGTCCCAACAGCAATCAATCCATGTACTGTACTTGTCGCACCCTTCGTGAACCATGTTCCACCAAGGCAATCTTCAGAGCGGCATCACGCTTGCTATCCAAGAACAGAAGCTCGTTGGAATCCTAGTTGGAGGTTCGTCCCGTCCAACATCTGTCCTCCGCTCGATCCCCGCTTACGTGGTATCCAGACGATGGCCCTGAGAGCGCCCAATGGGAGAATGAGTGGTTACATAGTGGTTGGGTAAGTTGTGCTCCTGTTCTCTACTGAGGATACGGAATGCTGAAGCGCAATTGCAACAACAGATAGAAAACCTACTCGAACAGACTGCTGTTCTGCTCCGCCTAGAAGCCGGCTCGACCGAGGCAGGCTTCCTCTCCGCATTCTGCACCATATCAAGCACGCCTACGTTTGTTGTAATACAGTACGCGCCTTCTCTCAGATTCGGCTTACGCGATTGGCGATTCTGGGTTACTGATTGTACGTGAAGCAACGGGCAGCTCAAAGAGCAACTCTCGGCGGGCATCTCGCAGGATGAGTTCGTCAATAGAGTGCGCAAAGTCCTAGGTGCATCCCCGATACCAGGCTCCGCTGCAGCCTCGACGGCAAACGATCAAACGTCAACAAACTCGCACGTATCGACAAATCCCCCTGTCGCGGCGCCGTCACCGCGAGCTGTTCCCACCTCTCAGTCTCCTGCGCCCACTTCGGTGCCCGCGCCCGAACAATCCTCGACGCCTCCACCGACCGCGAAGGATAAAGGCAAGCAGAGAGCCGCTCCGCCACCAACAAGCGCCCAGAAATCAGCTGCGCAACAAGCTGCTCGAGATGCGCTACGCAAGAAGAAGCAGGAAGAGAAAGCGGAACTGGAGCGGGTGAAAGCGAACATAGAAGCAGACAAAGCCGAAAGAAGAGCACAAGCAGAGGCCCGCAAACTTGAACGCGAGAGGCAAGCCCAACAAGCATCCGACACACCACAGTTCACCACACGAAGTAGCAAAGGCTCGCAGGCAAAGCAAGTTCACCTCAATGTCCGACTCTTCGACGGCCGCACCGTTCGCTCCACGTTCCCGCGCACTGCAAAGCTGGAAACAGACGTTCGTCCTTGGGTAGATGGCGAAGCCGAAGCCGCAGCGGCAACTTCAGAAACCCCACACCAGAAACAACCGCCCTACTACTTCAGACAGATCCTCGCGCCCCAACCCAGTCGCGAGCTCTCGGCTGGCGATGAAGCGGAAACGCTCGGTGATATCGACCTCGCACCCTCGGCGACTCTTGTTCTTGTCCCCGTCAAGGGTTACACAGAGGCGTACTCGGGGAGCTCGGGTGGCATTGTATATGGCGCGGCGGGAAATGTCATGGGGTTGGTGGGGAGCGCGTTCAACATGGCCGGCTCTGTGCTGGGGTATGTTGGAAACACGGTATCGTCTGTTCTGGGGGGCGGCGCAGCTTCCACAGAGACGCAATCATCTTCCTCGCCCTCTTCGTCGTCGTCGTCGACGCAGAATCCCGCTGGTCAATCGCTGGGGAGCTGGCAGGCCGAGAGCGGTAGTCACAGCGGTGGTGGTAGTGGGCCGACGACGAATGTCAATGTGCGCGTTCGCACGCTGGCGGATCAGAGGGCCGGCGAGCGCGGGGGTCAGAACTTTTATAACGGGAATCAGCTGAGTTATGCGCCGAGGGATGATGGTGGTGATGAGGGTCAAGGGCGATCGAGGGACGATTGAGGGACCATTCGAGCCGTTTCGTTGCATCTTGTGCTTCTTGGATAAAGACAGCACACAGTATAATGTAGTGTAGTGTAGTGGAACAAACAATTCATCATTTCAAATCATCTCGAGAAGGCAATATTCATCAAAGGGGTCGTGGTGACATGGAAGTTGTATTGATCTCACTTTGAGAGAATTTTTAATTTTTTTCTTTTTCGGGGGGGTTGTTGCATTGCTTCGCATTTTGCTTTCTCCATCTCTCAACAAGCATCATCATCGTCGTCGTCAAGTCAAGCGCGGGGGGAGGGGGGTTTACCAAAAGAGGAAGAGAAGAAAAAGGGAGGAACAACAAGCACAAAAAAAAATAAGATTCCTCTTCAAACCAACTCTTCCGCAGCCATGGCCACCACAGCAGCATTCTTTCCTCCCTGAAACAAGAGTAAACACTCGTCTACAGCTTCACGCCCCAAATGCCTTTGCCGCCGCAGACGCCCAACCACTCGCCGCCCTGGCCCGTCAGCGCGCTCTGCGGCGCCCAGCTAATGTTGCCGACCTCGTACTCGCAGCGCCAGCTCTGGAACGGGCCCTTCTGACCCATGGTGCCGCCTCCACCTCCCGACGCGGTCGTCGCAGCAGCGGAAGCAGCAGCATTCCCAGCACCGCCGGCGGCCGCGCCCTGAGCAGTAGCGGTAGCTCCTCCATTTGCAGGATGAGCGCTAGCCGGGGTGGAAGGAGGATGCGCGGCGGCCAAGTCGCCGCTGATGACGGCGCCGTTTTGCGAGTGCAGGAGGTCCCAGATGAGGACGAGCGAGTCGTCGCCGCCGGACGCGAGCATGCCTCGCCGCGAGGGGTTCCATTCGATCGAGTTGAGGGGCGCCGAGTGCCCGCGCAGTTCGAGGAGCGCTTGGCCCGGCTGCCGCACGTCGAGGATGCGGATGAGGTTGGAGTCGGCGGCGAAGGTGGCGAGGAGGTGTGAGTCGTGGGGGGAGGCGGAGAGGCGGAGGAGCGGGGGCGCGTACGACATGGTTTGCTGGGCTTTGGTTGGCGACATGCGTCCGCCTCCGGGCGAGCCTGTATATGCGATTAGTGGGATTGAATAAGAGGAAGAAGAAGAGGAGGATGTGGTAGAGCGCGGCTTACCTTTGTCGCCGCCTGGGTTCTTCTCCGACGGCTCGTAGATGATTGTGCTGTGTTCCAGGCTCCGGAGATCAAACATGCGCACGCTGCCGTCGGCTCCACAGCTTACAAAAACATCGACACTACCGGCGCAGAAACGCACGTCAAAGACTTCCTTGTCGTGCGCTATAAGCTGGGTCTTGGCTGTGAGAGTGGGAATGTCCCATATCGTGCAGGTGGTATCTATGCTGGAGGTGATGATGAGCTTCGGAGACATGGTGTTCCAGTCGAGAGACGTAAGCGGCGCGGTGTGTTCGGGGGTTTTGGAGTTGGAGAGCAGGGCAAGTGGCGTGAGCTTCTGCGGAGGCGGTTCTCGAGTGTTCACAGAGGAGGTTCTTGATATCGTGTTGCTCGCTGTGGATCCTGTTGATTGCGGCAATGACCACAGGCGGAGGTGATCGCCCGAGGTCGCAAGCAAATCGGTGCTCTGCTTTTGGGAGGATGGCGGTTCCCATAATATGCGTGTGACTGGGTAGGAGCAGGTAGCTTCAGCGACGCGGGTGTATTCGAGGCCGTACTGCGGAGCGCCAGGGGTGGAGGTTTCCTGGGGCGTGACGTGGGTATCTAGGATTTGAATCTGTCGTGTATTAATACATGGCGGCATTGTAATGGAAAGGCCGGCGGAACACATACAAAATTATGCGTATCTTCAAGAAAGCTGCCTACGGCCATTTTGCCCGCGCTGTTCCCCCCATGTATGTTCCATTTGCACCAGTCAAAAGCGTAGGCAGGCCAGGGAGTGACGTAGTTGCTGTTTGAAGGAACGCGGTCCGCATCGTTAAAGAATGGACTGGTTCCCATACCATCCTCGTTCATGTTGGATAGGGCACGCGGTCTGATATCGGCGAGCCCCAAAGGAGAGTTGGAAGCCGCGCCCGAGGGGGTCGAGGGGTAGTATTTCTGAGACGGGGTTGGGGCGGTATATTTTGGGTTTTCAGGCGTGTTGGAAAAAGGAATATATTTCTGGTCGGGACCCAAGCCGGCGGGACTGGAGCGCGAGTAGGAATGCGAGGTAGGTTGTTGCTGCTGCTGTTGCTGCTGCTGTTGTTGCTGCGATGGAGGGGCCTGGGATTGGTTCGTGTTGGAGCGCGTGGGGAGGGTATATTGCTGGGCATTGGTGTTGACCTGGGGAACAGCGGAAGGGGCAGTATAGGAGGTCGCAGGAGCAGGACGCGATGGCTGCTGTTGCTGCTGCTGCTGTTGGGTTCCACCGGGCTGAAGGCTGCCCGGGAGCGGGGGCGCAGGGCTGTACTGCGAAGGCTGGGGAGGGTTTTGGTGGAGGTTCATGTTGGCGGAGGAGGCAGGTGCCGAGTAGTGATCGGGCTGCTGGTTCATGGAGGCGGATAGAGAGGACGGGCGTCGTGCGTCATAGGCGTTGGACGGCGGCTGCGGCTGATGTTGCTGCGGTGGTGGTGGTTGTTGTTGATGATGATGTTGATGTTGGTGTTGGTGTTGAGGAGGTGGAGGGAGGCCGGAGGACTGCTGGGGCGGGGCAGTGTGTGCGTGGGCAGCCTGCGAATGGGATTGGGATTGGGATTGGGATTGAGGTTGAGGCTGGGGAGCCTGTGTGGATTGCGTGGGCGACGAGAGGAATGCGTCGGTGCCAGCGCTGGTGGTGCCTGAGGTTGCAACGCGCAGGTTGCCGTGAGGCGCGCCGATGGAGCCCAAAGCCTGCGCGGCACTCGACAGGGCGGCCGAGGGGGTGAAGGCCGAGTTCTGGTGGTGGTGGTGGTTCCCGAAGGGCATGTTTTGGGCGGGTGAGGGCGTGGATGAGCGAGTGTACGTCTATATGGTCTATGTATTCTAGGTCTGTATGCCGCGTATGCCTGAGCCTCCGCCTTGTTTGTTCATGTGTCAGTCAGTCCATGGCTTCCATAGGTACAAATGGCCAGAACTGTGGCAGCTTGTCTTGGCACCTGGCATCCCTCCATCCCATCCCATCTCACCTCCAGACATCGCTACCCCACACCACACCCTCCCACTCATACTCACTCACTCACCCACTCACCTACTTCTGCGTCATCTCCCCATCCACGTACGATAATGTAATCAACTCTTCTCTCCCCTCCTTACTTTCTCACTTCCCCACTTCCTCCTTGATCGTCGTCGCTTGTTCCCCTTCTGTGCTACTGACCCCAGGTACCATATTATTATGCCTTCCGAGTTTGCTGCTACTATTACTACTACTACATGTACTCGGTGCAACGCCTGAAAACACGACCCGTCTTCTTCTACCTCTACAGCCCCAACCTGCTACATCGCACTTCACCATTGCTTCTCCCTGTGCGACCCCTCGTCACCATGCCGCCTGCCCCCCCACAACCCCTCCATCAGGCTCTCTTGCTTCTGCCGCCCGCCCCATCTCCCCCGGTCTTTGCATCATTGAACGCCGCATATGGACCGACTCTGCGCACTGTCCTGAGCCAACTGGCAAGAGCTCCTGAGAGAGCCCAAGAGCGCGCAATCCTGGACATTGCTCTGCCTTGCCCTCACCTCTACGGCCAGATCAATGCCCCGCGCGGTCCCCTTTATGCAGACACCCAGAACCTGGTGGCTGGCCTGTACAAGCTCATTTGTGTCATCGCCGCTCAGAACGCCATCGACACTGAAGATGCCGAGGGAGTCGATGCCCGCATCCTCCTGCTGGCCTACCCGCGAGACGGAAAACTGGACCAAGCATCTGAGACGGCGCGACCCGAACAGGAATCCCTGGGCCCCGTTGTCGAGTTGCACACGCTCGCGACATGCGACAGGCCCTGGAGCACGGTGTTTGCGGTCCAGAGTGAAGAAGGGGAGGCGCTAGCTCGCAATTTCCAGTCCTTGTCCCCAAAGAGCAAAAACGTGCAGAAGGTGCGAGGTGGCATTGTTTCGGTTGACGGTTCCACCCCAGCCACGCAGCCTGCAGCACATGTGAGACACGCAATCAGCCATCACTCGGTGGCGGTGGGTGGCACGTTTGACCATCTGCACATGGGCCACAAGCTGCTGCTAACCATGTTTGCCTTTGTTGTAGTTCGGCAGGACTCACCAAGCTCGCTCACGGTGGGTATCACGGGCGACGCGTTGTTGAGGAACAAAAAGTATGTAGAGTTTGTGGAGAGCTGGGAGGAGCGACAGCGCAACACGCACGACTTCTTGTCGGGCATCCTCAGATTTGGGCCTGCCCAAGATGGGAGAATCCGCACGGAAGCGTTGGATGAGCCAGGGCCCAACGGGCGCGCTGTTCACGTTACATACCCGTCGGGTCTGACGATCAAATACGTCGAGATACAAGATCCGTTCGGGCCGACCATCACGGACGAGTCCATCTCGGCGCTGGTGATTTCGCTGGAGACGCGGAGCGGAGGCAAAGCAGTCAACGACAAGCGGGCAGAGAAGGGATGGTCGGGGCTGGAGGTGTTTGAGGTGGATGTGCTGGACGCGGAGGAGGAGGGCAGCAAGCAGGTCGAGGATGACTTCCAGGGCAAGTTGAGCAGCACCGAGATACGGAAGCGACGAAGCGAACGGCGGGCGGGAAGAGGTGGTACAGATGCATGAATGACCACGTAGGGTGGGCGCACGAAGCAGCATGCGTGTCTGCTCATGTGGGTGAAGGAGCATGCGGGCGTGGACAGGTACAGCTGCAATGAATAGGGAGCTGCATCCTACATGCGCTTTTGGAATATGAGACGAATGGACAGCAGTGTCTTGAACCCCCGCGTCTTTTTTGTTTTTTCTTGCTGTTCAGCTCTGCAAAGTTTTTTTTTTTTTCTCCTTTCGTCACGCATTGATTAAATGCTTGTCCCCCACGCGGTGGTGAATGCCGATGCCGGGCGGGAGTTGCATGGGCGACTGCAGTGGGCGAAAAGAAGAATGAAGTGGATCGAATGGAGACGTGGAGTGGCAAGCCACAATGATGCAGGCTGGCAGCGGGATGTGCCAAAGCAGTGATGACATGGAATACGGCACAGGGCAGGGCAGGGCAGCACCGCATGGAGAAGCAGTCATGTGCGGATGCCGTGAAAGGGTGGCATGCGCCATGTCTGTAGTCAGCGGGTAGTCTAAGAGATTGTTAGTGTACATGTGTGTAGAGGTGAAAAGGTATGACGCATGGGCCACGGCGAGTCAGACGGGCCTGGTCTGGTTTCCGGTAGATGGACTGTACCATACTGTACATGTCGACGTAGATGGGGTCTACGGGATCCTTCCGTCGCGCGTGTCGGATTATTGGGAAACAGAGCAGGGGAAACACCCATGAAGGAAGGGATGCTTGACGTGGGAAGAAGACAGGGGAAAAAGGAAGAAGAAGAAGAAGAAGAAGAGAAAAGATGGTGACGAGGACATGGCATTGAGGGCAAAATGCATGTTGTCGATTCCATGTAGGTATGGAAAGGAAAAAGATGGATGCAACGTCTGTCTGTCTGTCAGATTACATACAGACAGCTACTGATGCTGCTGCTGCTGCTGCTGCTGCGTCTGCATGCTTCGCTGGCAAGACGTGGTGTCGAGGGTGGAATAGGAATAGAAGCAGACAGGCCTCGGGAGGAACCTTGCGTCCCGCGCAGCAACTGTCAATCAGCTGATGTAGCACAGCGTTGATTCGCCTGCACTCGCCGCAAAAATGGGTCCCCCGGACATCCAACATCTCGTCCCATCCCATCATCCTCTCGACACCACCGCCCGCCTCCCTCCATCTGTCTTGCTTTGCTTTGCCTTGCTTTGCTTGCTTGCTTGCAAAAGCTCAAGGCGGTATACTCCCACACACAGAGGTCATGCTCTTCTTCTCCCCGCTGCTGCTGCTGCTGCTTGCCCCGTCCGCCCTGCTGTAGACCTTTCACCACTCTACTACTACCACTACCACTCTCTACACCATCCATACTTCTTCCTCTTCTTCCTCCCCCTGTCCCGTCTATTGTTGCTGTCTCTCTTCTCTTCTTCCCTCGTCTCAACTCCTGCCCACCAACACTAACCCCCATCGTCATCCCCAACTTTTGCTTCCCTTTCTCCACCCCTCTCCCACCCCTCCCAGGACCCCCCACCTCTCTTTGGCACCCCCCCTGCCTACTCACTTATTCTTTTTCCTCTCCTCTCTCGTTTCTTGTTTCTCTTTTCCTTCGTTAAACGGCTTCACTTTTTTCCCCCTTCATCATCTGCTTCATCATCTTCTTCATCTTCTTCTCCTACCTTCTCAGCTAGCCACCGTCTATACTACGTAGTGCACTGCTACCACTACCAACCCATCATCCACCACCTCCACGACTTGATCAGCAACCAATACCGAGGCGGAATCACGTCCCAGGAACGAAAGAAGCAATCACCATGCCTCTCCTCAGCTTGCAAAACGAGCTCCTCCGTGAGATCCTCGATTACATAGAATCAGACCCCGAAAAACTCATAGGAGTCGATCGCCGCGCCTATCTCTCCCAGGAAAGCTTCAGGGCACCCCCGCCTCCGGATCGCGACCAGGCCCAGGACATTGCCAGCTTTCGACTGACCTGCAAGAGGTTCTCCGATCTGGGCGCCCTGCACCAGTTTTCCCGCGTCACCACCAGGTTTTCACGCAAAGGACTCGCTCGCCTCGAGAAGATTGCCCAGCAGCCCCATCTCGCCAAGCACGTCAAAAAGTTCAGTTACATGGTTCCATTTTTCTACGTAGAAGGTCCGGCTCCCTAAAACAAACCCCTGTCCGAAAACCCCCCACCTGACTGACACCAACTGACAGGTCGCGAGCGCGTGAACGAACTCTTACCCACCCTTCCGGCTAGCCTGGGTCCCTTGGACGTGAGGCATTTTGTGCAAAAAGTAAATGAACAGCGCGAAATCGTCCAGACCCAGGAAGATGTCCGCGTCTTGAACAAAGCGATATCGGCCTTTACTTTCCTGCAACACGTGCAAATTCTCCGATTACAGGACCAAGAGGACGGCTTGTTGATTTCCTACATCCGCCAACACGACCAACTCAACCAATTCGTCGAGCTCAAGTGGGCCCCTGCCTGTTCCCACTCCACAAAAACCATTGGCGGCGCTCTTTTGGCTTCCAGTTCACCTTGCTCTCGCTTCTCATCGCCCATGCTCAGCCCGCAAAGCGCCCTGGGTGCCGTCTGTGATCCGCCTTCCACGCTCCAACTCCTCGCCGAACGCTTGACGTGTTTGGAGCTCCATTTCGACGATGGCTACGATCTGGACAACCGCATGAGAGAGCTATCCGTCCTGTCCAAAGTCGTCTTCAACGCCGCCAAGAACATGCAGGCAGTCCACATTGGCTTCCCGTCTCACCGCCCGCTCACGTTGCGGCTCGAGGAAATATTCCACCAC
Organism: Periconia digitata; assembly: GCA_948474695.1. Taxonomy (NCBI): domain Eukaryota; kingdom Fungi; phylum Ascomycota; class Dothideomycetes; order Pleosporales; family Periconiaceae; genus Periconia; species Periconia digitata. The sequence goes on along the minus strand of CAOQHR010000007.1, from coordinate 244,246 downwards.
GTCAAGTGGGAAAAGCTTCTTGCCTTTGGCATTCAAGCCTGGAGGTTAGACGCCGACGAAATCATCGCCTTGGCCCGCCGTCACCGGGACAGGCTGCGTGGACTGCGGTTGCGAGATGTGCTCCTGAGGGACGGCAGCCGGTGGCAGGACGTACTCTCTGCTCTCCGATCTGACATGGCTCGGCTGGACTGGGTCAGTCTGCGGAGGATCGACTACGAGACGCACTTTGACGGGCAGTCGACGCTGGGCGCAGAGATTCCGGATGACCACTTCCTGGGCAGCGATAGCAGCAGCAGCAGCGACGGCTACAGCGATGATTGGGATCTGCACGGGGACGGAGACGAGGCACAGCCCGTTGAGCAGGCTCATGACTACGGCAGCGATGTATCGTTTGACGATTCCGACGCAGCTTCCGAAACTGGCTCAGAGGAGCCTGAACAAGGAGGCGACCTTCACTTTCCGCCCATGTCTCCTGACACCCCCGCGTCCGCACCCTGGTGCAACTGCACCAGCCACGTCAACAGCATCGAGGCTCTCGAGGACGACGGTGTCACCGTCACCAATTCGCAGCGCAAGCTCTGGGAGAAGTGGGTGGTGAGAAAGGCCTGTTCCGAACCCCACGTACACAAATGAGCACTGCAATCCACCCGCCTCGCTGTACGCTGTACGCGTACGCAACAGGAGCAACCCGCGCCATCGCCCCATCACTGCGAGCAACCAATAGTGACTGCACAGCGGACGGCCTATTCTTACCCCGCCCATCCTTCCTCCGTCTCCCTCGCTGCCACGCACGCATCGTCACGGCCAGCAGCTCATGCACGCAGTATATTTAGCCTATGCGCCTCACCCATCCATCCAACCACCGCTCGGTGACTATCACTCCACATTGTTCCGCTCCGAACCGTACCGCTCCGAACCGTGCCGAAAGAACCGCCCGTATTCGGGTTTTCGACGTTGGCCGTTGTTGTGGTGGTCGCTTACTGCTCATGCCAATTTTTTCGATTATCCCTGGGATGCATGTGGTTTATGCACGCCGCTTGTGCAATTGCATTGGCCGCCGACTTTTCTAGACTCGCCCGCTACGTTGTTCCAATCATCGTTTCTAGAAATCAAAAAATGATTCGCGTTTTTTCCTTCCCTTTTCTTTTCCATGTCCAACATGACTTTCGATTTACTATTTCTTCTTCTTTCTACACAAAACACGACGATACGAAATAACGGGCGGAGGATTCTGTGCTTTTTTTTCTGGTTCCGTCTCTCCTATCGGACCTTGACTCTGTTCCAGGCCTTGAACGGCTTGCTTCTGCATATGCATGGGATTGGGCGCTGGATACGAAACGCGATCACGATTTATTTGACGCAGGTAACGAGTGTGTGCTTTGCGATGACTAAGCGATTTTTTCTTGTTTTCTCTCTTCTCTCTTGTCTATCTCTCGCCGGTGGCTGTTTGTCTGTCTGTGGCTGATGATGCTTTTTTTCTTCCATCGCCAAACGACCATGTCTTGTTTTGCTTTCACCCCCCTCAAAAAGATCTGCTCACTGCTTTTTTCCCTTATGATCGTCGGGTTTTTTTTTTTTTATTTGGTGTTCGCACGCACACATACGCACACGCATGCGCATACATATATCCTTGTTGATGTTTTATATATGTTATTCGCGCTTACATGGATCACATGTCTGCTACACTCAATACATACGTTTATCTTTTAGATCTTGTGAGCAGAACAGCTTCAGATTGCCTGCGGGTGCGATATGTCTACGATGATCGCGCTGCTGCTCCTCATCATCGATATTACTCATGCTGGAAATCAAAAGACACGCACCCACGCACATCAGACGGCGATAACGTTTTTTAATAAAGAGTGCAGCATCAAAGACACTGCGCACTTTGTGCCATGCACATAGTAAGAAGGAAAAAGAAAAGAAGAAAAGGAGAAGAAGGGGGGTTTATATACATCCTCCTCTTCCCCCATGCTTAGTCACTCTCTCTCCGTCAGTCCGAGGGTAAGGCATAACAGTAACAAGGGTACCATTCACCGTCGTTATCATTCATCACCGCTTGAACGTCTCTCTCAAAGAAAAATCAATATTCGGCAGTCTATAACACTCCCTGCCATCTACACCTCCGCTTGATAGTTGCATACATGCTATCCCCTTCTTGTTTTTTTCCCTAGCCGTTTTTTTATCAGTTAGCTGCATATGCAGTAGTAGAAAAGATGTAGTAGTATCTCTACTCATCGCTATCGCCCTCATCGCCCTCATCGCCCTCATCGCCCTCATTATCATCATTATCAGCGTATAAACCTCATACCAAAAAAAAAAAACTTAACACACAGCTAAGTAACGCTATCATGTTTTTATGTCTCCAGACGCACGACCAGCACATTAATTTCAATAGAAATAGTTTTGGTAGGTCAATAACTCTTTGCACGTTTGTGCATAAAGGAAAAAAGAAAAGAAAAGGGAGAAGAGGAGGGTTTATATACTTGTGTTTATGTTGTGTACTAGTTCGCTTTAGGAGGAATAGGAAAAGGTGGTGATGATGAGCATTACTACTCTTTATGTACTTTAAGATTATGGTTGAGGAGAGCTTGTATGTTTTTCTGTTTGCTGTGTACGCACACACACAGGCGCACATGTGTCTTGCGTCTAGTATTTTTTTTCGTGTTTAGATAGGCATATACCTTTAGTATTAAGGAAAGAAGAAGAGAGAGAAAGGGAAAGAAAGGGGAGTTTATATACACATTTGTTAGGTAAGCACTTAGTTATGTATGCAGTAAGTGTAGCAATGCTGATGCTACGCATTATTAGCATTAATATTATATTTAGGATAATAAAGAGACAGAAACGCGCCTACACATCCAGTAGATTGTTGAGAATTTTTAGTAGTAGAATAAAAAGTTGCAGAAAAGACTCTACAGAGGAAGGGAGAAGAGAGAGAAGAGAAGAGAGGAGTTTATATACCTGTTCTATCTACGTGTTTTCTGCTAGTATTATTTAAGGGAAAAAAGAGGAGCAATGCTAATGCTGCGCATTATTATTATTATTATTATTATTGCAATCTACTATGTAAATAAAACAGGCTTATTTTTGTATAAGTAGAAAAGGGGACAAACACACGCCCACATGTTCCATTATGTAGTAGTTCTTTATTAGTATACTAAGCAAATGCCTAGCTATATGTAAAAGAAAGAGGCAGGAAGAGAAGAAGAAAGGGGGGTTTATATACCTGCTTTTCTACGCGTTTTTAGCTAGGTCTATTTAAGTAAAGAGAAGTAGTAGAGCAAATAATGCTGCGCATTATTGCAGCGTGTAGTAGAAGTAGCTAGAGATAGACACGCACGCCCACACATAGGTTTTTAAAAGTGGGTTTTTTATAAATATTATAAGCATATGCTTATGTCTTTGCAGAGAAAGAGAAAGGAAGGAGGAAGAAGAAGAGGGGGGTTTATATATCTGTCTTCCTAGTTTAGATAAGAATATATAGTAATAATGCTAATTATTATTATCGTTCTTTAAGTCTACTAAACGCTTTTATAGGTATGTTTTTGCTTAACTTTAGCACGCAAGCATACGTACAAAATTATAAGCTGTTTTAGTGCTTTATTAAGTAAGCAAATGCTTTACTCTGTGTAGAAGAAAAGAAGAAACGTAGAAAGAGAGAAAAAAGGGGAGTTTATATACTTGTCTTCTATCCTAGCTTAGTAATGTCTTAGTAATACTGTAGGAAATAGTAATGCTTAATACTATTTTTCTTATTGCTATTGCTATGTCTTAATTTTAGTAGAACTTAATATTTTAAAAAAGTAGCAATGCTCATCATCACTATACTAAATTTCTCAGAAAACGTGTATATGTTTATGTTCTGTTGAACGCGGGCCTACACAACCACACATGCCACCAGTTATTGGTTCCTTTTACTTTATAATAGAAGCTATTGTGCTGTTGCGTGCAGGAAAGAGAAGAGGAAAAGAAGAAGAAAGAGGGGAGTTTATATACTTGTCGTCCAGGAATCCCCATATTGCAGGCAGTAATGAGAATCATTATTATTTGCTACTTACTATCTAGCTGTCTTGCTTTTCCTCTTACTAAGTGTACTTAAGTGTACCAACAGGCAGTAATGCTTAGCATCACTATTCGTTGTTCTACTAAAATAATAAAAAAGCGTAAGCTTTAGAGGTATATTCCTATTTCAAAGCACGCACTCATGAAGTAACTCTTGAATAGTTTTATACTAACATAAAAGCCTAGTTGCTATTATGCGAAGAGAGAGCAAAAAGAGCAAAGAAAAAAGAGGTAGGAGAAGGGGTTTATATACTTGTCTTCTCATCTATATTTCTTACCTACCAATCCTATCTAGGCGTAGGAATAGGCAGTAATGCTAAGCATTAGCGCAGATTTTACTAGAAATTACATGTCTACTTATTTATATCCTTTCTACGGCACGCACACATTGCAATTTGCTTCGGTCTTTTCTTTGCTAATTAACTGCTTAGCAGTGCTTGTATAGACGAGAAGAGAAGAAGAAGGGGAGGTTTATATGCACGTCCTTCTTACTAGCGCTTCTCGTTCCTAGTTATAATGTTTTATCTAGGTGTTAGAATAAGCGGTGCTACTTACCATCACCGTCTAAACATACTAGGAGATTTGAGGCTCAATTTGATTCTACATGTGTGTATCGCGATATAGTTTCTTGCGCCACTGTTTTCGTGCGTAATGAGCTGGGGATTTTCTGACGATGTAAGGAAAGGAAGAAGGCGGAGATGTGTTTATATATCCCCTACTCTTCTCAACCCTATAACGGCGCGAAATGACGAGATTATAATCATTATCATTATCACTCGCAATTTAACCTACCTTAACCTACCATCTTTACAGCAATACATAAGGGAAGACGCGCAGAGCCGCCCACACATCAATTTTACAAAATGTAGCGTTTTATTACTCATATATAAGCTATTTCTCAGCTGTGTTTGTAAAGAAGGAGAGAAGGAGAAGAGAAGGAAGAAGAGGGTTTATATACCTTCTATCTCGGAATCGGTTATAGGTAGTGATAAGGATCTTCATCGCCATCTTTACCTTCCACTAAAATGTGCTCTTTGGTAGGATTAAACGCGAGCAGGACACGCTCGCGCACAGAAGTCCTAGACTTTCTGCAAATTTATATTAAAATAGCAGCTTTATAGCTGTATGTGTAGATGAATAGAAGAAGGAGCAGAGAAAGAGGAGGAGATTAGGAGGCTTATATACCCGTTTTCCCGTCCATAAGCGGCGATAAGCATCATCATTAGATACAACTCCCTTTATGCAAAAGTTGCAGATTCTTAAATATATGTGCATCTAGATAACGCAGACAGACGCCCCTCCACATAGGGTGGCTGCATTACGCACCTTTCTCTAATATAATAGGCGGTGGGCGAAGGAGAATAAATAAGAAGAGAAGGGGGTTTATATACTTGTTCGTAGCTATGCCAATTACTCAGCTTTCTACTTTGCGTAGCTCAAGAGTAAAGAGTGTAATACTGCTCACCATCATCATCACTGTTACTACTTAAGATAACTTAAGAAATACTAATTGTTGTTGTTAATAATGTCTTTGCGTACACGCAGGCATGCGAGCGTAGGCATATTTTTTCCTGCTTTGAATCTTTGCTTTGATGTGCTAAGCTAGGCACTGCTTGTAGAGAGAAGGAAAAAAAGAGAGCAAAGAACAGGATTTTATATATTTGTGTACGGACTGCTAATGTGTCATCAACGTTTAGTTTATAAGAGTTGTGGCGGCGATAGGCATCATCATTAAAAATTGGGTGAAAGTGCTTCTAAACACTTCTTATTGTTGCTGTTTATGTTCTTGTAGATATACAAAGGTCTACCTACGCACATAGAAAGGGTTTGAGACTGGTTTTTCTTATGTGCTAAACTAGACACTTGCTTAGCAAGGCAAGGAAAAGAGAAAGGGAGGGGAAAGGAGGAGAAGGAGCTTTATATATTTGTTTTCAGGTAATGATCACGTAACATTTTACTGGATGTAGAGTTGGAGGAAAGTGTGTTGATGATGAGCATCATCGCCACCACCATTGGCAGCACCAGCTTAATTTAATTATCTCTGCTGTTCATGTTTCAAGTACATGCACCTACAAACACGCATGCAACGTGCAAATTCTAGCTTTTATTACACCCTACAATCTAGAATCTTTGTTAGGCTTGTGTATCGGGAGAAGGAAAGGAATACTTATAGGATTTGATGCATTTAACTGCCAGCTGGATTGTTAGTTTTAAATAGTTGAAGAAGTAATGAAGAAGTAGCGATGATGACGATGATTATCAACTACAGTTACAAATCACTCACTAGCACGCACAAGCACGCGCGGCCGCACACGTGAATAGGAAACGGTAAATTTTTTGATGTGCTGAATAACGCATTCACTCTTTTATGCAGAAGAGAAATAGAGAAAGGAGGAAGACAGGGCAGTTTAAATATCCGTCTGTCTTTTGCTGATTATGAGATTGTTTTCTGTACGCAGGTGAGGAAGATCGCGCTGATGATGCTCATCAGCACCGAGCTAACTACGATAAAATTGATTCTTCGATAGTCCATGTCTGTCTGCCTACCATACGTTTTGTCCGTGTCTAACTTACTATTGTATGATATAGTAAGGAATAGGCCGGCTGGGTGAGGGAAGAAAAAGAAAGATGGATCTGGAAGAAAGAAAAAGGGGTTATATACATACACTTTATCATCTGCGTTTTGGATGATGGTAAACAACATCGTCTGTCAGCAGCTCCAGTGTCGTGGTACTTTTTATGATGCTAGATTTAGTAATTGTGGTGGCATATACTATATAAGTGCGTTATGATCACGATCGTTGACTATATATCATGAGCTAGAATATTGCACGCAATGGATGTTGATATATGTTGCTAATAACTGTGTATCCAGCAGTATAAGCGTAAGTAATGAGCGTTATTATTGCATATTCACTAGAAATGGTAACTTCATGTAGTTTTTCTTCTACGACATCCCATACATTCAAAACATCAAATCTTCGTGTGCTTGATTATTTTACACTATACTGAGCAATCCCTCATATGTGTGAGAAGAAGAGAGGCGGAGAGAGGTACGACAACTGGAAATTTATATAGATGGGTTTACACGCTACTGACTAAGCAAATACTGATAATCAACAATTGAACAGATGAAGAATGATAATGAACGTCATGATCGTCATTGTACTGATAGATCAATCTACTATTGCTTTTCAGCACTAGGCACACACATGTGATTTGCACAGTAAGGAATTCAATCTAGTGAGCAGATTTACGGCTGCTTATCAAGAAGAGAGAAGAAGAGAAGAAGAGAGCAAAGAAATCATGGAGGGTTATGTATTCGCTCTCTGCTATTGATTGCTCGGTCATTCATGGGCAGTGCTGAATACCATCATGGTCATCATGATCATCATACCTCCCAAGAATTCAAGATAGGAACTGACGTGTAAGTTCTCATCTCTTTCTAAAACTGGCGGATTCGCTCATGTATCATTTCTGTCAGCATTGGAGATTTGATAGTAGAGTTTGAGCTGGCAATCAGTGGCGTAGGGGAAGAGGGAGGAGAAGGGAAGAGAGCGAAACAAGGCGAGGCATATATACTCGCCGTGTCTCAAAACTCAAGAAGCGCTAGAGATTGAAAATGATCGAAATCGTCATCGTCCTCTTCTATCAACTCAAAGAGGGGATATAGCGGATATGTACTTGACTCTCAGCAGCACAGGCGTGATTCCATTTGTTGAAAATATGAGGTCATTGCGATCAATGAGAAATGGCAAACCACAGTGCAAAAACACAATGGGTTTTCCAAGGACTCAGGCAGAGGTATATGTCACGTGAGAGTAAGACGCATGTCCCCATCAGGGCCATCTTCTTGAACTGGTAAATCTTCGCATAAATACTACCAACAAAGCGTGCCGCTCGTGAGATAAGCCGGAACTTGGAAATGAAACGCCACTTGTAGCACATATAATGGTTCCAACCAAATGTCCTGCTCTTACCACATTTATATTATTAAGTACAGAAATACGTACATTTTCTCCAATCAATCATTACATCAATCATTAATCATCTTCATCAATGCAGAAAAAACGGTGGAAAGAGGGCAGTGGTTAGATTTCAGACAGGGAAGCTGGTAGTTTCGAGATTTCTGTGAAAGTCCAAGTTAGAACGCTTATCGTGGGAGGGTTATGGCTGGTTGGGCGGTTGCATGATCTTTGTTTTGAGAGGACTTATGGTGACAGGCATGCCAAGCAGTAATCAAGAAGCACGACCTATCTCGCTCAAACTTGAGGGAGGACCGCATTCAGTTCATTGGCGAAAGGAAGGGATGGGGGCGAGAATCATGTCTCACCGGAGCTTTGAGCTGGGGTCCTTCAATTCTGGCACATAAATCTCATGACGTACACGTTCATGTCCTTACATTGTAAATTTGCGCAGATGACCACGAAAGAAGATCGGGAAGCGATCCTAGTCGCGTTTTTTGACTGAGCATTTTCTAGTTGATTGGAATCGTCGAACTAACACTTTAGTACGAGGAAGAATGTTGGAACTTCCTCTCGCATTAACACATATAATGTGTTACGTCATTCGCTTAAGCCACAATTGGGATGTTTTATAGAACTATGCGGCGCAGCGCGGCACAGCGCGACCAAGTCCGACGTAGTCCAAACACTCCAATGCAGTGCGAGTACACAAGCTTGAACCAATATCCCGCCAAATCTTTTTACCGTATTTGGCTGGTATTCGATTTCCATTCATCAGAATGGCTACCGAGAAAACTATTATTGAGAGGTCGCCCTTTCTCGAGAAAGAAAAGCACGACGATAGTAGCTTGAAGCTCGCAAATGTTAGTGCTACGCCCTCTTCCCCATACTGAAGTTAACATTTCATAGCATGCCGATCATGGGGAGCCAATCAATCAGTTAATTACCAGAAAATGGCGACCCTTAATTCGAGTCCTGTGTTGCTCTCTCCTGCCATTGACCCTGCTTATCCTCTCCCGGAATAACCTTCGTCACAATCATCTATACTATCTCCCGGAAATCTTCAATGAAAGAAAAGTCTTTCGCCAACCGGACTTCGGATCTCTTGAGATTCCACAGAAGAAAATAATGCCTGACAGGTGTCCGGCCGTCGTCACCTCCAGATCTGACCAGTTCGGCTTCGACTTCACAGAAGATGACGTAGCCGCCAACCGATGGCAGTTTCTTGATTTCTCTCCTGCTGAGTCACGCAAGAGTCTTCGAGGTGAAATAACTGTGGATCGTGGAATTTCCTCTCAACTCCATGATATGGAAGTCATCGTTATCACTCGCTCTAGTGACGAGGACGATTTGACGAATGTGCAGTTCAACAAATCGGACTTCATGCTGAACATGAACTATACATATGAGAGCAGCGATGTCTGCACAGAGGTTCATATACAAATACTTCTGCGGCCATCGAATAAACGTTTCCTAGAACGGTTCGACATTCGAACTAATATCCTCGACATCAACTACGAACCATCCCTTGGCTGGGAGATCAACAACTTATTCACACATACCTCGCATGGCGAGATCTTTCTAGACTCCCGATACCCCTTCGAAGCTCCATTGATTACACATAACGTCTCCATGAGTTCCATTGATGGAATGGTCCTTGGCTTTTTCACCCCTGACGAGCACCTCGAACTCCACAACGAGGCAGGCGGAATTGAAGTCCTTCTCTGTCCCAGGCTTTCTGATGGTATATTGTTTGATCCAAAGAGTATTTCCATCACTACAGTCTCTGGCAGAATTCGCGTAGGACTTCTCCATGACTTTTGGTACTCAAAACCCTATACCCATCAAACAAAAATTGAGTCGATCTCAGGCAATATCTCTGCCCACGTACCGCATGGCTTATATACAAATATTTCCACTATGAGCGGCACTCTTGAGACAATGATCAGAACATGGGGAGCTGCCAGTCCGAACACCACAAATGGAATATATACGACTTCAAGAGGCGACTCATCGGTGACGCTTTGTAGTCCATCCGATGCTTCATCTGATAGGGACTATAATCCGCTTACGAACACTATCAGCACGCACGAGGTTACGGAGGGCAAACTATGGGTGGGCTATCCCCTTACCTGGTGGGGCAGTATGGAAGGCAAGATTGAACAGGGCAAATTAACATTTAACGGGCACAATTTGGAAAGTGTTACGCTACGTGAGGGGTATGTAGAAGCTACAAAGGGGAAGGCGGATTCTCAGATGAAGGCGCACATTACTACAGGAGCTTTATATATCTACCTCGGCTTATTCGAAAGCTATTGTTGAGGCAAAAAATCTGCACTTTTGGTGTACTATGGTTCACTGCAAAACTTGTGGTTCTTTAAGATTGACTTTGGACAAATCACCTTTCTCACAAATTTTCATACTGAGAGTTTGGGATCGTGGCGTTGAATGAGACCAGGCACAAAGCTTGTTACAATTGGGAGGTCGGCACATAGAAGTTCTGGCTCGAACGTAGTGGAAGAAAGAACTAGCAATATCGACACAATCTGCAACATATACATCTAGTTATCCATCAACCAATACTGTCTGAAGTCGCGCAAAAATAATTGCTCCTCTGGTCATATATCAGAGTCCCTTGTGATATCAATTCTCGTGGTGAAATCATGTTTGGTAACTTTCTCACGGTTATGTAACGCGGCCATGTATGAAAAGACGTTTACATGATAAAGAATCCCTCACAACTGCTGTTTTTAACATGAACTAACTACAAAGCGGTGGTGCACCGGAGCTGGAGCATTTACAGCCGGCAGGACAGTTGTTCGAGCCCCATGGCTGTTGCGTAACGCCACTTTTGAAATCCTTCTTCAACCGTTCAATGATAATCTTGGCCATGGCTTCGTGGCCGGGTTGGGTGGGATGAAGTGTCCGTGATACTGACCCATCGCCACCTCCACTGCGGAAATTTTGAAAGTCCTTTAGACTTCCCTCCAGTGTCATACTGTGATTCTCATCGTCTGGATCACTGTATGTTCTGGATATAGTGTCACCATCGTCGAGCATCACTGGTTCATTGGGATGGGCCAGCATCTTCTCTACCTCGTCCTGGGGCGGCGATTCGAAAAGCTTGCCATATTTCCTTTCTTTGTTTCCATTCTTTATGGTGATGATCCATCTTGCAGGGTTGTTCCAAATCCAAACGCCATTGTTATAGTTAAGTTGTGACCACCATGAGGCCCCTGGCTCACAGAATCGACGTTGGTCGAACGCTGGATTGATGTCGATATATTTGATCTTCGGATCTTGGTACTCTTCAACCGCCTCGCGAATATTGCGATTCATCTGATCAATCTGTGAATAAAAGCTGCTGTTAGTGGGCAAGTTTCTCAGAGAGTGACTGAATATGCATTGTTATTATGTGGTACGTACCATTTTATTGAAATCAGTGCGCAGATCATGTACAAGCTTTTGGTTCTTAGCTGGATCGCTGTTATAAAAGACGGTAAAGTCCCAATCGTTGCATTCCTCGCTGTCGCCAAAGAACCAGGGATACCCGTGAAGATACAGGCTGGCCTCATTCCCTGCATTAGCTGGGTGATATCTCCATTGATTGATAACTCCCTTGATACTTTTCTTGATGCCATCTGTTTCGACTCGGCCTCTAACCTCTTTTATCTCTCTCCGACATTCGCCTCCAGGATGTTCTGCGTCGTCCTCTTCGTAACGTTTTCCATAATTCTTATCCCTATGAGAGTGGAAAAGGCAAGAGTCGGCCAATGGGTAAAAGTCGGCGTCGTTGCCTCCTATCTCCATGAGCGTGATCTTAGGTCTCGTCGTCTTATCCATTTGTTCCATTACGTTCTCTGTTTTTGCACCAGAGCACGCTACAAATTCGAGCTTCGCTTTTTTGCCATCGGGCAGCCAGTCGGAACCATGGTTTGCTACCACAGTGGACCACGCGTACGAGTAGCGTTTGCAGTTGTCTTTATTGCCATCGTAACTGTTGAAAGGCGTATACGTAACCCCACTCTATTGTCTGTAAGCAAGTCAATCTTGTATGGTATTTTTAGAGAGCTTACAGCCCAAGAATCTCCCAAGGCAGCAAAGATGAATTCGCCATCGTCCCTAGCGAGCAGTGATACCTCTGAAGTATTCGTGGGGTATGAGAAAGCTCCTCGTAAGTCAACTGCCAGGGCCAAAAGACTGGTCAGGTAAAGTCGAGACATAATAATGATATAGCAATGTGTTCACTTTGGGAAACGTCCGCAGGTTGTTGGAATGATAATTCTCACATTGATCTGAACTATCGACTTTTATATATCTATTCTCTGTTACAAAAATATCCCGCGCCGTTCACGCTATTCTCTAGTCACTTGTTAGGTTTTCAGCAGCGCCGCATCAATGGATCTGGACGTGCTCTTTTTTCCCTGTTTTTTCGTTTTCTGACATCCGCAGTTGTCTTTTCCTGTAACTGTGCTTGTGCGGTGGCACATCATAGAAGGGGGCCTCGACTTCCATCTTTTTCGTACGCCTACAGATATTTCTGGATGCCGGAATCAATAAAGTACTTGTCTCATCCTGTAAGAGTCCCTCTGCGGTGCCGCATAGAAGGGGGGGGGGCCGTTTTCTTGCCTCTAACATGTTCATGGCTATCTAGTCATTCGAACCCCTTCACTGTATTCGAACTCCAGATTACGCTTATTTTAAGGTTATCATATCTGGATAGCTGTCTACGCCGTTTCCGTGCCTATAGACGCTTACCTAACGCTTATCGTCATGTGATGAATGCCTAATCGATTCGTAGGACGTGACTTTAAGCGCGCAGTTGTTTTTAGCTGTTTGATTGGATGAGATAGTTATCCAACATTATGCAGTGAGAAACGCAAAACCTTTTGTTTCAGCGAAGGCAAATGTGCGGCCTGACCTGACCCCAATTTTGAGCTCATGATGTCAATGGTGCTGCGATCAGATGGCAGCACAACCAGGCATCCAGGCGCGCCACAAATTTGCAGAATTGGAAACAATGAAGAATATTGAAGGTAGAATGTTACCTGTGTAGCTGTATACTCAGTGTTGGTGACACATTGGAATGCGAAGGCTGCATGCAGCACAAGACATTGAAAGCAATATTGATATATCTACCTCTGAATTTGATTGATCACCGTAACCTCAAATATCAGCAAGTAATCTTTTGATCATGGACATTTGCTTGGGGCCCGCAGGTAGTTTGCCGGGTGATCGTATTTGCGTGGTGCGGAACCTTGCGGATCGCGTTCCCCTCACATCATCTTGTATTCCGTTTTTCTATCTTATCGCTTTTGGGGTGCATGGTCAATTGGGGGTAAATGTATTTTAAATGCATCATTGTATTAGAATGAAGAACTAGTTGCTATCACCTATAAAGGGCGAATCCATAAGTAGGAAGTGAAAGTTTTTTTTTTTTTATAGGAAGTGAGAAGTCAAAGCTATTGTAAAGAATCATAGACTAATACAAATACTCGAGTAGCAGAGAGCAGCGGGAGTATATTGTGATCAAGAAGTAGCATTATCAACAAATAAGTATCTCCCAAAGCTTTGAAATCAGCAGAAGAAAGGGCCTCTTGAGAATGACTTTGTCGACGTGACACGCCGCCCCGCGCCGATTCGAGACAAACTCCTATTATTGGATTTCATTATGCTTTTTCTGCTGTCATTCCAGCGTTTCTGTTGCAATAGTAGGTATTAGTAAACATGCAATCTTGCCTGACCGTCTGTGAGTTGCTTTTGGTTTGCGACAACCGGCTTCCTGCCAGCCGCTCCATCGACTAGCTTACAATGCACACTTGCGATACAAGCAAATATAATAACAGTGTCGGCGTCATGATTTCGCTGTAATTGCCTGTTTTGTCTATCTCCATCGTTATAAATCATCGTTGTGTGTAGGTACACCTAAACTCCAACTCAAAATAAATAGAAGATAACAGTGTCGGATTTACAGACCCTCTACTATATGAAGAAGCGAGACGTAAAAATTGCCCGTCTGGTAGAGCTCAACTTGTGCACCGTCAGATATAGATTTTCTGTTGTTCTTTATCTGCACGATTGATTCGAACCATGCACCAATACTATAGTCTGTGTTGCTATACGCCTTCATTTTAGGGGGTCATAGCCCAAGATGAAGTCTAGAGGACCTCCCTCGCCAGCGGCCGTTGATCAAAGCCAGGTCTGACGCGAGATGCTGATCATGGTCGAAAAGTTTATGCGCGCTGTGTTCCCCCGATCTATTTTCTGATTCCACTGACACTGGATTGACGTTCTGCCGCCCTATCACGAGATTCCTGCGGCACAAGCTGTTTACATAGCCACCATAACATAAGATTACGATGTGTGCGGGGAGTGGCTGGTAACGTCTCCAGAGCCTTCATATCGCATATGAATATTTCTGATTAGAAGCGATGATAATGATGAAAATGATGGTACCACCAGCTAAAATCCAGCTAGCATAAATCATAGTGCCATCTATATAAACCCATTCTCTACCTCGCATGGCATCTCTGCTTTTCTCCTCTCCATACGCCTAAAATCTATATTCTAGGCAGATATGGAAATCTATGAAAGAATCTATCCATGTCGAGGAAAACTGTCGGCCTCGTCAAAGTCATTTCAATGCCTATAGGCCAGCTTTTGATCGAGAAACAAGACGATGATGATCAGCGTCACTGTATCACTACCCCCTCCCGTACTCATGTTGAATTTATCAAGGCGAGATATATAAAGCTATTCTAAATCAGTACACCTTCCCCTTCATTCGTTTATTCTTCCCTCTACACATCCATAGGATCTAAAAAATTCAAGTTCAAGGATGTTAGTTGCTGACAAAATATGAAGTCTGCATTTGCAAAGGTACAATTTTAGAACTACTTTCCGCGATGATGATAATGACCGCCGAGTCGGAATCTAGTTAGACTGGACAAAAGAAGAATATATAAACCCTCTTTTCTGCGCATTCATTCTCTTTTCCCTACACACCTATAATAAGTTGTGTTCCACATAAGCCATAAAAGAACTGAGTCTGAGCATTTGAATGCGCGCGTCAGCTAAGCATGCCTTTTCAACTTGCTCTTTTAGCTTCATTCACAATGATAATAATAGTGATGATGGCAATGATAATGGAGTACCGTAAACGGACTAGGACGATAGCTCCACTGCAGAATATATAAACCTCCTCCCTAACCTCTTGCCTCCTCTGTTCTCACACACGCAACTTGGCGTTAACAGCAAAAAACAATAGAAGACACTTTATAAGCTTTCCATGTGTGCGCGGTCGTTCTTCTGTCTTATTTACAATTAATTATATTCTAGTGTATGTATCTCAAGTAACAATGATAGTAACGGTAGTGTTGATGATGATAATGAGCATGATGATGGCCGCAGTGAGGTCTAGAAAGCTTATCAAGTGTCAGGTATATAAATCCCGTCTTCCACCCTTATCTGTTCTTCTTCTTTCTACACACGCACTTTCTTTGTAATCAGCAAGAGATAAACCAAAAAGTTCTCAAATCACACAAAATGTGTGTTCCCAGAGTCCGGTGTGTATGGCAACATCTTCGATTAAAACCAATTCATTGGTTATAATAATTATAATAATAGTGGTGAGGATCATCATTGTATTCGCGTAATTACATCTATACACAGGAACACTTAGTACACCGCGTAAGCAGTGCGGTATAAATACCCCCCTCTCTCCTGTTCTTGCTCTCTTTCTTTTTTCTTCTTTACACAGCAGTGCACTAGGCATTCTAGGACTAAATTAACGGAGATGTAGATTGCATGTGCGGCGGTGGAGGCCAGCGGGTGACGTCATACGTGCACAAACGTGGTTCTTTCCAATATATGTTTACAAAGATTTGACAAGGCGATGATGATCAGTATCCCTATTGCGGTGGCAGACTGCATTAAAAAGCTTAGAGTATTATACATATTCCTCACGCGTCGTGTTTTTCATATGCTGCTGTCTTTCGCTATGTGCGTAGTAAAGTCTATCTACTACTAAAACTTCCAAAGATAGACCTATCCTTACAGACAGCGAACAACAAACCTAAACTAGCATCCCATTGAACATAATTCTTGTTTCCCTAATCTTCTAATCTATATACACACAGCAACAATGCCATCCATCACCATCAAACCCCCACTAGCGCAGACAAGCGTCAAATCGCACATATATAAACCCCCCTCTTTACCCTCCTCCTTCCCTTCTTTTTTCTCTACACTGCTTCAAAGTGAGTACGTATTACACTAAAAGAGTGTGATGTGTTTTTTCATGTGTGCCGCTGCTCCCGTGTCCTCCCTACATAAAGTACTCATTACTACTTCTTATGCTGATTTTAGTAGTCTTGCAATAATGATAATGACGCTAATCATTAAATCGCATATACAATAGTTAGCGCAGATGACAGATTATGTAAGAACAAAGATATATAAACCCCCTTCTTTCTCTCCTTCTCCCTTTTTTTTTCTATACAGCGCTGCTGTGGAGCTTACATTAATAACAACGATCAACGAGCGGTATGCGTGCTGCTGCCTCTGTGCTTTCTGTCTCATGTCTACGTCGTCGCTTTGCTATGCTGGGTTCAGCAGTTTACAGCTTCTGTTTAATAATAACAATGATAATGATAATGAAGATTCACATCACGAAAAGTAACAACGCTTCTACTTCGCGTTAGTCTAGCATAGGAGGATGAGGAGAAGTATATAAACCCCCTCCTTCTCCCTCTTCCTCTTGTCTTTCTTCTTCCTTCTCTACAGTGCACTGCTGTGAGCGGAGCTTTTACTAAAAAAAAAATGTCTACTATAGACAGTTATGTGTGCCGTGTGCGCGGAGCTTGACAAAAATGTGTTAAATTCTCTTTTATTGTTGTCTGCCAGTGATAATGATGATGGAGATTACCATTATGATAGAAAACACGAAGGAGTTTCTACTTTGCGTTAGTCTAGAAAAATAGGTAGTAAGGTATATAAACCACCCTCTTCTTCCTCTGCTTCTCCTTCTCTTTTCCTTCCTTCATATGTTTATTGTGGGAAAAATACAAGCTATAATGCTTAATCATCCAATTATATGTGTGTGTCGCTCCCGCGCCGGTGCTGACATGAAACATGTTATATCTCCTCTTGTGAAGCGTACTAGTAATGATGATGGACATCATCAGCATCATTTAGTAAAAACTACTGTGACGCTTCTGATTCAGGATAAGTCTTAAACTAGCGGCAGAGGAAGTATATAAACCTCCTTCCTTCATTACTGCAGCTGTTTGCTGTGAGAACGTGGAAAAAAGGATAATGATAACGATCAGCATGCGTGTGTGTGTGGATCGCTCTGGTACCGGTATTCGCATGGGCTGTACTAGCCTCTGTTTTCGGTGGTGTTTGTTAGTGGTGATGATGATCATGACGGGAGTTAGGGTAGGAATGGAGACTGATTCCTCATATTCACGCGCGATAGAGTGTTTTTAGTGAATTCAAGAATGATGAATGATGCAATGTTGCTGTTTGGAGATTAAGCCGAGAAGCATATGGTCATCTACCACGTTGGAAAAAGGGAAGATCTTTAGTACGCATGAGATGAACGACTATTGCGCGACCTGCTGCTGTCCCCCCTTTGAAATCAAAGTAACTAGAGTTTAATGTTCATTGCCAACACATATGTACAAACGTCGATTGCTCGTCAAGCAGTTAATAGTTTCAATTCTGTAGGGTGTTGTCAACTGCTCAATCGGTAGCTCTGCTTGATATTGATAAAGTGTTTTTGATTGTTTTCTTTGTGTTTCTGAAAAGTGGCGAGCCAGATGCTAAATTGATTCGGTATAGATACACGAAAGGGGAAAAAGGCACAACCAATAGATATGCAATATGCAAGGCAGTGAAGATTCCAACAGGACCCTTCACTCCACTTTATCACGCAGTCCTAATTCACGCTACATTCCTTCTCCTTTCAAACTCCAATCTAGTACTGTCCAGCGGCCTGCTGGCAAGCCTTGAGCTGGTCAAGGTACCATCCGCAGATGGTCAAGCTGCCCTGGTTCTCGTCCATGCACTTGCGGAAGTTTCCAACGTCCGTCGCGCAGGCACCGGATTGCTGCGACATGTTGACCTGCTGGTGCTGGGTCGCGAATTCGGAGGATTGAGGGGTGGCCTCAGCAGCTGGGGCGGAGCTGCCGCCACCGAACATGCCGCCGATGGCGTGGCCGATGGAAGATCCGACTGCGACACCACTGTACGCGCGTTAGCCATTGAATGTTTTGTCCGATTGTTGATCGCGTCTCCGGGAACGTACGCTGCTGTGCTGGCCATCTGACCGAACAATCCGGGGCCCTGGCTAGCCTGAGGAGCAGCCGCTTGAGGAGCTGCAGCTGGGGGTGCGGCGGCAGTGGAAGAGTGGCGTTGGGGAGCAGGAGCTGGGGCAGCGGGTCTGGCGGGTGCGGCCGTAGGGCGGCGAGGAGGAGCTCCTCCACGTTGACGAGGCATTTTGACGATTGGTGAGGTGTTTTGGTTGGTGGAGACGGATGAATTGGTGAGGTTGATGGGGCTGGAGAGCTTCTGGATGATGAGGAGAGGCGAGGTGGAGGTTTGATGGAAGCTTTGAGGTTCGAGAAGGATCGTTGGATGAATCGGGCGAAGTTTAGCCGAGGCCCCGAAAACGAAGGATGGTCATTGGTAGAGCAGCCTTCCTAATCGGGTAATTCTTGGGCATCCCTAAATCCGTTGATCACTGCAGGATCTTAGGCAGGTGCCGGACTTCTTTTCAAAGATTAGGTGACAGAAGCAAATCGCTGATAGTGCACTGAACTATGTCATGAAGCATTAAAAGGTATTTAGTTGAGATTCTGTATAATAGAATCCAGGGTCTCAGAGCGCTACATCCCTATTATGTAAATAGTAGAACACTAGCAATCTAGTATTATTTTCTCTACAAATTTGTAGCGTGCTCGAAAACATCAGTTCAAAACTGCACAGTGATCGATGGAGATCGGGGACACTCAAAGAATTACCCGATTAGAAAGTTTGGTAGATTGATTATCTCTAGCAGCAGCACGGTACTGGGATGGTGAAGGACGGCACAACACATATATAGTCATTAGAGCGCCACATCTCCCATATTTCTGAGTGTGATTCAAGACTGCAAATCCTTGATAGTACTGCATTCATCTTGAACCCATTATCACAGGCTATCATTCCACACTAACAGACGAGTCCATCTTCAATTCCTCCCTCACACACCACTAAATATCTCCAGCTACTCATCGAACAAAGATAATCATTCCAAATTCTCCCGCCGATTACGAGAAAATGATGCCACTTTCGCATTTTGACATTGACAGCCGTCGTCAGTCCGCAGATTCATGCAACTTTCCTCCATCATTATGCGTGCCTTATATTTAGGCCTTGGAAATGGGGTGATTATAGAGTCTTGGCATGTATGAGCGGAAAGAGCCAAGCGTTTGGCTGTGGTTTGTGTGCTACGTCGGCAATGTTGCGTCACTGATGAGATCTGCCTTCTTTTCGTCCGGTGCTCCCACTCCTGGTAAGAACACAGTGTGCAGGTATGTGACAGTGGTGGAAGTATACGGTGAGAAAATGGTGGTGACTATAAGTTCTTGAAGTGATTTGATTCTTCTACTTCTTCGAAGAGAGAGGATGGGTATATTCTGACGAGTGTGTAACTCGACGATTCTCCGTCTCTCCACCCATCAATTCCAAACCCGCCACCGACTAGGCTATAAAAACTAGAAAAAATGCAGATGACCATCCCAAATGCAGACAAATATAACAATAGAAAGAGAAGCACCACCCAGATATAGACTGAGCCAGGAAAAGAAATAAGCAGACAAAAAAGAGGTATATATGTATATCGAGAATACCCAATGCTCCAACCAGAACCACAACCCACTTCCCACAGCAAGACAAACTCGTATCAACGTTCTCCATGGGGATATATCTACCGATCTTAGTCTTGAGTATATTCAAGTCCTCTACCACATCGTTAAATTCTCAACTCCCAGAAGCATTACTTGAAATGCAGTCGTCCACATTTACAAGCTGTTCCTAGCAGCGCGACGACGCTGTACAATACCGGCAATCGGGGTGGGCATAGGAGCACCCGACATCTCAGTGATGGCAACAGTCTCGCCCGGCTTGGGCGCGTTGGCAGCGATCTCAGCAGCGACGCTACCACCGACAGCCATGCCCATGTTGATGTTGATGACGGACACCATAGGCTTAGCAGCAGCGGCGGGGGCAGAGGCCGAAGGGGCAGCAGCTTCAACAGGCGTAGTGCCGTTCGACACCTCGCCTGCACCGCTCTCAGTCAGTGTCGCGGCGTGGGCAGCGCGAACGGCCTCAACCATGGTGGTGTTTCCCGCGGCGACCTCGGCAGCAACGCCGATGAGGTTCTGCTGGTCGAGCGTGTTCTGGGTGAAGCGGCTGTTGAACTTGACGACTTTCTTGATGGCGTTGAAGTCTGCGACGGAGATTGGGAGCGGGTCCTCGACGATCATGAAGGTTACGCCTTCGGAGCAGGGAGGGGTGGTGAGGGATCCGGTGTATTGGAGGACATTGGAGGAAGCGATGTGTGCTGCGAGGCTGGTGGTGTCGATGCCGGCTTCGATGTCGGTCTCGGTGCCGACGGCTGTGATCTGCGAGAGGGATGGGGTGATGCCTGCGATGATTGGGGCAGATTCCTCGGTGCTGAGCTCGAACATGAGCGCGATAACGGCGACTTGGGTGGGGTCGGCTGTTATTGTGGTACGTTAGAAAATTATTTTCAAGTTATGGGAAGTCCTTCAATTTTGCTTTTTTTGGTGTTGCATGATGGTGTTGGGCAGGGGTGTGTGGTGTTGTTTGATACATGGAGGGGTCAAGGCTGAAGCGTGCCTGAGGTCGGAACTTGACTTACCGGTAGATGTGTGAACCATGTGCACTTCAAGTGGGGAATACTCCCTGTTGATGCGGTGCTCGGACGGTGTGTGGATGTGGTATCTGTCATTGCATTAGTGGCTGAAGCATTGCATTTTCTTGCACGGATCAGACTCACTGCTTCAAGGTGAACTCTGCGTCGCCGACCTTGGTGGTGCCGTTCATGATAACCTCAATGGTGGTGCCCAAGTTCTCGAACTTGACTGGTGCTTGAGGGAAGTTGATTTCGGGTTTGGCAGCGGCCTGTTGGACGGAGCTGTCTGTGGAAGAGTTAAAATTGAGTTCTCATACAATGCCATTGAAAAACATACCAATGTTGATGGGTGACTGAACTTGGCCGGAACTGCAAGCCTTGTTCTCCTCCTTCAGTCCAGCCCACACATGAGGTCCGTTCATAGCATCGTAGCCAAACGCGGGAGGCTCAATGCCGCCTTCAGCGCGCTTGAAGACACCGTGAAGGCAAGTGGCCGAAGCCGTGCTGGCGAATAGGAGAGTCTTGGCCAACATATTGGATATGATAATGCTTGGTAAAAAAGATAAATGAGGTATTAGGCAGTCCTTGTTGAATCACGAGAGGAAATATGCAAAGAAAGAAAGTCGAGATAATCTGCTTGATTCGAATTCGAAAAGAAGGCGGTGGGTTCGATGAGATATATATGATGATCTCGCAGAGATTCGGAAGTAGAAGGCAAGGATTATTGGCGATCTACGCACAGGGGCAGTGAACGTAAGGACACTGGCGGGCACAGGCTCGACCTGTAAGCTCAGCAGTGATGAATTAGGAAGGATAGATAGCTGTAAGCACAAAGCGTGGATCAACCAAGAAAGGCTGTGAATGAATAAGACCGAAGCGAAGAGAATGCAAGTACATCCAAGAGGCGCCGCCTGCTTGTATTCATATATGCATTCTTGGGAAACCAGGTCGTCCCTTCAAACTCGAATTTCTCCGTTTCGAGCAAGGCCAAGTCGTAGCCGCAGGCCAAGTCCCACACTGACACAGTTTGGAGGTCTTCAGGGGCATCGGTCCACGAGGATGGGCTGCAGTGTTCTGCAGGAATGAAAGGGGAGGCTCACAATGGCACACGCATACTGGCTAGACGATGCCAAGCTGTCGTGACGGCTAAGAGTAGCCTAGATCTGTCGCTGATGCTTGTGGGTCTCGTCAAGGGGCTGGGTGCTCCTTGTTTGAGGTTGGCGTTTCCCCGGACAGTAGAAGATACGGGTTGAGCCCCATGCAAGAACCAAACGACTGCTCGCGCGAAAGGCGTGGGCGCGCGTCTTCAGCCTCCACCACGAGATACCATGGCGAACAGTACCTTCTCATCACTGCGGAAATATGCTGCGCTCAGATGTATTCTCTCCGAATGATGACGCATGCTGCCGATTTATCAGCGACTGGATCCGGAGTCCAAGCCCTCCGCCACGGCCTTTTCCCATCATCTTGCTTGCTCCTCCAAATTTGAGCGCTGCTTCGGGGGATGATCACCAAGAACAGCCAATTTCTTTCCCATCTCAAGAATTCCAAGAACCAGCAGCAAAAATAAGGCCACTTCTTGGACTTTGAAACCAACTGACAGCTAGCGAAGACAGCTTGGCGGAGCGAACCCAGGATCTGCGACAGTTGGTCCCTGACTCGAGGGTCGTACTAAGCCCCCAAAAGAGCTGTCACCACCGGTTTCCTCGCGCTTCGCGGTGATCACAGCACGTTGTTTCTGCGTCCCCACGTCCCCAGAGAGCCCTCCAGTTCGTCGATTGGTCTTGCCAAGTGCCAACACCACACACGGCCGTCCGCCACAGTGCAGAGGAAATCAGCCCACTTCGAAACGGACAAGAGAAAACGACGTTTAAGACTTTGTCCGCCGTAAGCTGCCCAGCCCGCGTTTCTTCAAGCGCTTGTGCTGTTGGTGTTTTTTTACGTGCGCAGGAATAAATAAATATCATGATGAGATAGGATGTCGTCGCGTCCACTTGCTCCCGCTGTCAGGTACTTGTCACATCCACCGCGGTTCCTTGGCAAATCAGACCACATCATCGACTCTGATGTGAGCTCAGCAGCAGACATGGCTGAGCTGTAGGAAGACGCGGAGCCTGCTCTTGGCGCCAGAGACTCGGCCTGAGGACGAGACATTCAAGAATTCAGCAAGGTAATTCATTTCATCCAAGTTCCCTACAGTTCCTCTATATCAGCTCTTAGTTCATGATGATTTTCCACCATTTACCATCACCAGACTCCAGTGCGAAGACGCGAAGATGCGGGGTGCACTTGGCAGGATAGCCGTTGAAGACAGAATAGCGAAGACCAATGTACTAAGTAGCACCGCAAGCTTCAAGTCAAATTCCGCTCCATCCAAGTTCCCTGCCCTATATTCTCCACCACTACCTTCCCCACCCAATCCCCACTAATACAGCCACATCACCTCCTCTCGGCGTGAACTCACTCAGCGGAAAGGTCCGGAAAACTCTTGGCAAAAAAGTCGCTTCGCACGATCGTGAAGAGTAGAGTGCTGAATAGCACCGCGAGCTGTCCCGCTACATCCAAGTTCCCTGCTCACCTCAACAGCAATCGGGCCACAACCCACTCTTGGAGTGAGCTGATTGAGCGGGAAATCGCGGAGTTTTCTCTTGGCCGGCGCAGGTTTGAATCGATCACGCATCTCAGAAGGCTTGCTCCTTACCGGCCGGATCAATTCACAGTGGGGATGTGCAGTCGATAGCTAACGGGTTCGAAGAACGGCATTGGACGCATCGAACAACAGGTGACCCAACTTGCCTCGTTCACTTCTCGGAGAAATCAATGTTATAATAAGTTCTAAAGCTAGGGTTTATATTCCAAAGTCCACAATCTATCGTTTCTTAGGTCTTCATGCCGATTCGATGCTACCAACACTTCTACTCGACTCTCATATAAACACTCATGCCATCATCCAGCGTCCGCAGCAGAACATCTCCAAACACACTAATCATCCAACGGGGACAAAAATATCCCCCAAAAACAATCACTAGCACAGTTCCCCTCAAAACCTCACCTTGAACCATCTACCCTACACATCCATCAATTCCACTTTCCCTACCATCCCCCTCTACCACCTTTTCCATTCCACCTCACCACACCCCCCGCCCTCAGCAATTCCACAACACTACACCAACCCCAAAACCCCCAGCGCCCTCCATAGCAGATGTAAAAATCGTCACATACCCTTCATCCACATTCCCCCCCAGACAAAAAAAAACAATCCCGCAAGACCCAACACCGGCCCAACACCGGCGAATCACCACGCTCTAATTACGGCGAAACTTCCCATCCCAAAATCCCTCATTAATAAACCATCATCCAAGCCCAGCCATCCAGTCCGCTAGATACAAAACCTACATACTTACACATATACACCTCTCGTCCTTGCCACGCTCTAATTACGGCGCAATCTTCTTATCTCAAAATCCCCTATAAATATAAATTATTAAGATCCAAGCCCGCCCATCGATCTAAACTAGCTTAATACAAAACCTAGATACTCACACACACACACATCTCGTCCTCGTCCCTAAATCTACAACCCCATCGTACTAGACAAGAAGAAAAAAAGAAAGCGGCGTCTTGGCAACGGCGCAGCAACATTAGTTCATTTCCTAACTTACACGACAATCTAAGAGATCGCGCTAGGTACATACATACACACACGCCTAGATGACTGTATACATGTTATGTACATATGAGTAAGGTAGCGAAATAACGATCTCCACCCCCCCTCCTCCTAACAACAACAACAACAACGCCAGCGTGTGTGGGGGAAATCATCAAAGCTAAGCTAAAGCTAAAGCTAAAGCTCGCGTATCGCAGTAGTCCAGTACAGTACAATAAATATTTCCTAGCGTGGATAGCATGCGTTTTCAGACTACATAGAGTGTAATATACGGCTCTATTTCTTACTTTTATTTTTCTTTGTTAGTGTTAATGTTTTAGAATAGAGATAGAGATAGAGTGCAAGAGAAGAGAGAAAGAGAAGGTATGTTTTATGTTAAGACGCTAGGGATATGTAAGTAGTAAGGTTAGGAGGGTTAGTTATTAAAGATTTGACAACTTGGGCGAAATAGAATTTTTCTTTTTTTTTTCTGGGGGGGAAGGGAAGGTGGGGGGAGATGTGAGTGGAAGAGGGTGGTAATACAAGGTTTGTATATATGTGTATGCACGCTTATTTTAAATATATATAAGAGCAGGGGAGAAGGGGGAATAAAGGATAAAAAGCAGAGGATAAAAAAAAAACAATTAGGATTTGATTTTTGTTGTTAGTTTTAGACTATAAGTGAAGAATCCTACATGAATACCATCCTTCTCCTCCATCATCCTACAAAAGAAGAAGAAGAAGGGGAAGAAAGAAAAAAAAGAGAAAGAACGAGAGACACGAAAAAATAAAATAAAGAAACAATGTAAAATAAAAACGTGCGTCAAGAGTAAGGTCAGGGAAGAAAATAAAGAAGTATCATATACACTCCGCCCTAATCCTTTTTCAAAAGCGCAAATCGATTCCTACTTCCTCCTCTTCCCTCCACCACCCGCACCACTCCCCGGTCCGCCCTCAATCCAAACCTCGTAATAGCTCCCTCCGCTCCCCGCTCTCCTGCCTCCACCGCCTCCACCGCCGCCAGCACTACTCGTAGAGCTAGAATTACTCCTGACGCTCCTCGCGCGACCCAACAACGCGCCCGGCACAAAGCTGCCAGCCAAATTCCCCAAACTCGCGCTATTGATCAGACTTTGGGGCGCGGTGCTCGACGACGACGAGGTCGAGGTGGTGCTGGTATGCGGGGTGGAGCGCGGATCCGAGGATAGAGCGTGGTGGGTATGGGCGTGGAAGGGGTGGTAGGCAGAAGGGAGGGGGAAAGGATCCATGAAGTCTGCGGCGCCGACGCCGAAGGCGCCGTGGGGTGAGCCTGGGCCGAATCGCGATGTGTGTCTTGGAGGGAAGCGGGGTGGGTTGTCGAATTTGGCGGTGTCGTTGTGTGGGGTTGGTGTGGAGGAGGTGAGGGAAGGAGGGGGGTGGGAAGTCGGTGCGATTTCGTTGAAGCGGTCGTATACGCCGCCCCGGGGGCTACTCATGTATGAGATGCTTGGTGGACGGAGGGGGTTGCGTGAGGGCAGTCTGGGTGTGGGGGGTGCGGTTTCGCTGTCTTCGGTTTCGTCTCGGGCACGGGTTTGGTCTTCGGACGAGGGGTTTTGGGGTGGTGATGAAGGAGTTGAGGAGAATGGTGGGGGTGGGGAGGGGTATTGTTCTGATGGAGAGGGAGGGACGGATGTTGGGGACGCGTAGTCGCTTGCTGTGAGGCGGTATGAAGAGTCCATTCTGGAGAGAGCTTGGTGTTGGGGTGGGTAGGGGAAGTCTTCGTGTGTGGTTTTTAGTTTTTCGAGGGTTGGGTTGGGGGCGCGAGAGGAGTTGTAGTAGCGTTGTTGTTGATGATGGGGCTGAGGCTGGGACAGGCTGAATGAGTCGATTTTCTCGCCGATGCGTTGGATGTCGTTTTGGATGGTTGAAGTGGAACTGTACTGGGGAAGTTGCTGCTGCTGCTGCTGCTGCTGCTGGGTCGACGGAGGCGGTTGGTGAAAGGCGGAGGGGTTCAGTACCTGCGGCCTGCTATCCCTCCTTGCGGTGGGATCGAATGATCCTCCATCCATGTTACCGGCGTGTCCGCCGTGAATGGGGCTCAGTGATTGCATCTGCATCGGCATTTGCGGGTGCGTATACACTCCGTCAACACTCCTCTGCATTTCCCCACCGCCACTGCCAAATTCCTGCGCCCGATCTACCCCCTCGCCGTCGAGTTCCGCCGGTTGTCCGGACTTGACATGTCCTTTCTCGGGGCTCCAACTGCGGTTCCAGCACCAGCTCCGTCGTTGTGCATCTTCGATCGACTCTACCAGCGCTTGTCCAGTCGTCACCCACTCTGGCAGCCGTTTGAGGTCCGCATTGAGGAAGTAGCGTACCCCAGTAGCATGCTTGAGTGTTAACGAGTCGACCGAAAGCGTCGAGAGGTATTGGAGAATCGGGTAAAGGAGAAGCCAGCAGCCGAGACGGGCTTCGCGTGGCGTAGTATTAGGTCGTAAAGGATTTGAGAGTTCGAAAGTCTCGAAAGCGTCAATCAAGGGGCTCCCTGGAAGATGTCAGTTTTGCTGTATACATGAATGACGAACAATCATACCTTTGAAAGAGTCATCGAGTTTCTCAATGTTGGTGGCATCGCTGTAGATGATCGACAATTGCAGATGCGCTTTTGGATCCTTGGTCGCCTCTGGTTTGGCCTTCTTCATCCCAAACAGGCCTTTCTTCTGAACAGGCGCGGGCTTGCTTTTAGTCTGCGGAATGTCGCGGGGAAGAAGCGCGTACGGGTGCGGAATATGCAGATACCCGTGTTTGCTGTCGTAAGTCACAATCATATCAGTGACTGACAAGTCTGGACGATCGGCCCTAAAGTCCTCGGATTTGGGATTCGCCATCTGCCACTTCTTGCCTGGCCTCTCTTCGCGCGAGTCCCACACCACGTCGCGGTTCACCAGGTAGTCGTACAGGGCGCCAAAGTCGTTTTGCAGATCCAACGCGATTTTTCTGTTAAGCCAGCTCTTCCCTTGCATCGGTGGCCAGTTCCCGTAGGTGCCTGTGTAGTAGTTGATCAAAAACTGCTTGAAAGTCTGATAGCTCTGGAAAACGGCATGATTTCCCGACTTGGCAGGGTCAAACCAGATATCGTCGAAATCGAATGGGCCCAACTTCTCCTCGGCTTCCATAATGCGGAGCTGTAGCTGCTTGGCCGCAATTCCGAGGTTCCTCCTCGTGACGAGGGAAAGCCTTTTGAACTCGGGAACCTCCTCGAGCTGTGGCACCATAACACCTGTCAGATGGACGAAACACTCCAGATAGCCTTGCTTCCATCGGACATTATCTTGCTCTGCCCAGGCCAGCAAACACATGGCCTGTTTGATACTTTGCCGCACATCGTCCAGCTGGTATTTGATTATGTAGTTGATGATCATCTGCACGCTCCGCTCGCTTGACGATGTTCGTGTGTGGGTATCATGGTCCAGATCGTACATGACCTGGATCTCGGCTTGCAGGGTCGTAAGCATGTCAAACATGTCGGCCCCCACTAGAGGCTTTCCGTGCAATATGGCGAGGAAATTCCGTACCGCGACGAAATGCATTCGCTGGGCGTGCGGCGTCTTCAAGCCCTCTGGGGCTGTAAACCACAACTCGTGAGTGGGTTGTATTTGGCTTGCTCGCTGTGAAGACTGCCCATCGGATGCATTCGATTCGGAGTAGTACTGCGCTCTAGAGGCAGTACCGTTTCCAGGAACTCCCCAGTATTGCTGGTCAATGTGTAAGGACGGTGGCGAGGATAGACCCGAGGGCGAGGTCGGCGCAAGCATGCGTTGACCAGATGGTCGTGGGAAATTGGGCGATACCGACTGCGGTGAAAGTGAGGATTGGCGTCTGGCTTCGTACATCCACTCCTCATCGTCCATATCAGCATCTTCGAGACGGCCGTACAGCAAGGCGTTGTTGATCCATGTGGAGCCGGAATTTTCCAGTATCTCGTACTCGGCGCGTAGTTGTGGAACTGGACGGTCCTCATTGACCTGCTCCTCTTTGAAGTAGATGAGAACAGTTCCGGTCTGCATGTGTTCATCCTGCTTCCGTTAACGTATGCTCTCTGTTCACCAAAATCCATAGAAACCTACAAAATCAAACCCGCCATACGGTTTCACACCCTGTACTGAGCCATCCCATATCCGAAAGTTCATCCATGTCTTCTGGTTTGTAGGGGTGAATGCGAGGGAGGTCTCGGCTCGAAGCAGCGGGGGTTGCAGCGGCTCCGCAGGCTTCTTCAAAGGAACACCACCGCCTCGTCCCCGCGGAGCTTTGGTCTCCTTGTTTCCTTTGGCAGTGTACTTGTTCTTGTCATTGCCTTTGCCCGACCCACCATCCGACACCGAAGTAGAGCCGCTGGTGGACGTTGGAGGACGGCCGTTTCGCCTGTAATCGTGGGAATCTTGCGAGCTTGCCGAGACGAACAGTGGCCGTGCATTGCTACCGTTCGTGGAGCTGGTCCGGGAGGAGGTCGCGCGGCTTACGTCGCTTGATACCGTGATCTGTCTGGATGGGTGGATGTTGGACCCGAAAGCATCGCCTGGTTTTCGGATGGTTTGCACGGGAGCTTTTTGCTTGACAGCCGCCTTTTTCTCCTGCTTTTCAATGTTCTTTTCGACTGCCTTTCTACTCCTGGCCCCTCGTGCCGACATGACTCAGGCATGTACCGGGTGCGAAGAGTGTAAAGCGTATAGAACCAGACGGGCGGTGGGTGGGGAGGGAAATGTCGATCAGAGTGGGGTGGGAAGAAACACAGGGCTATAGGCACATCCTTGGGGATAACGAAATGTATAGCTAACTACATGGAGAGCTGGGGCTGAGAGAGTGTGTCGCACAGTGCATACAAGACAGCAGATATCGATGACCGGAAGTGGAAAGGCAGCAATGACATGTAGATGATGAAGGAGGCTTCAACAGCCAGCTGCGCGCACAAGATGGAGAAGCGTGTTATATTGGTCTATTCTGGAGCCCGTATTCCACAGTTCAGGTAGCTAGGGCAAATGCGAAGACCGTACCCGCAAGGGTCGGGGAAGTATGCAAGTATGCGAGGAAAAGGGAGCACTGAGCAGAGATAAGAGATCCTTGTCGGTGTACGGCGCAGGGCTCAATAAGAGCTCAAGCGAATGGCGCATTCTGGGCGGCAGGGGTGCGGGCATGTAAGCCAATTGCTCCATGGATACGAGATTGGCCTGAGAGTAGAGGCTGGACCCAGAGCGACAAGACTGAGCATGTGTTGCACTCGACGACGATGGCTTGGGTCAAGACGAAAACAACGAGGAGAACGGAGATGAAGATTTTCGCTGGCTGCAGCAGCGATATTAACGATTTTCTTCGCTCTCAGGTGTTGTTTATCGTCCCGGACCTCGGGGACCATGCCGGCTCTGGCCCTTCAAACGGTGTAGCCATCTCCGAGCGGCAACGGGTAAATGGGGCTAGGCTGAATGCATGATGGTTGCTGACTTTCCTCATGGAGCTGCTGGGAACGTGTGGAGTCGATAAAAGGATGATTCTACCACGTTGTCGGGGGCAAATCGTGCAATGCAAGAGGTAGCATCTCGATGGAGTGGCTAGGGGCGGGAGAGGGGATTGTGGTTCGAGAAGCTGGCTGGAAGCATCGCGATGCGCATCCTTGTTGGCGTTGTTGTCGTTGTGTGTGGTGTTGTTGCAGGACACCGATGCAACATGCTGCAGGGGCCAAAAGGCTGCCTGCTGCCCAACTGGCTTGAGGCAGAAGAGGGATTGATTAAAGAGGAGAAAACAGAGTGGACTCCAAAAAGAAGCTGGAGATGGGTAGGTAGCTAGGAGACGTGAGATGTGTGATGTAGGTCGGGCATGTCACATGACATGACGGCTCAATCGGCAGGGCACTTCGTAACGAGGCCAGCCTCAAGCCATGGCAGACGTTGCTGCCAGCCACTTCCCAGTTTCAGGATACTTGTAGATGCAGGTTTTCCCATCTGCTCTGGTGTTGCTTTGCGAGTGTCGGTGGTGATGAAATGTTGGAGGTCAGGGTTGTTTCCAAGGTCGAGGGGTCACCAGCCACGCGGATTAGGCCCGTCTCGCTACCAGCCTCTCTCCCCGCCATCTCCATTCGCCAGGGCTGCCCCACTATGGCTGTGTACGACTACATACATAAACTACTACGACTACAACCACCGACTTGCTCTAGGGGACATAGACAACTCATCGCCCATCTACGTCACTCTGCAGGTTTCCCCGTACACACTCTGTACTGCCTCTACGTAGTACTGCGTGGTACTCGTGGACTTATTACCTGACTTCTACCCTCATAATCTCACTCTCTCACCCTCTCACCCACCTCTTGGTCGGCGCCGACGTCCACACCAACTAACATTCACTTCACCCACTCACATACATACACTACGTCAACAACAACATCAAAGCCGCCAAAATGTCCATCTCAGGCTTCTCCTTCATCTTCTGGCGCATCGCCCAAATCATCACCCTGATCCCCACCCTCGGCATGCTCGCCTGGTTCGTGGACTGGTTCAACACACGCCAGTACCTCACCCCCCGCGAATATCTCGTCCTGTTCATCGTCTCTGTTCTCGCCGCCGCTTGGGCCATGGCCACCCTCTTCCTCTACTCGCGCGCTCGCCACAGCGCCGGCTTCGTCGCCTTCGTTGATTTCTTGTTCGTTGGAGCTTTCATTGGCGCTGTGTGGTGTCTGCGATTCGTCACCGAGCTCGACTGCGTGAATTGGGGCGGGAGCCATTCGGGCACTGTGAATCTCGGCATCGTGACGTTTGGGGGGACTGTCTCGGGTGTGGATGTGAACAAGAGATGCGCTATGCTCAAGGCGGCTTTTGCGTTTGGCATCATGTAAGTTTTTTTGTTTTTTTTTTCCATCTTTCACCAGCACTTCTTATCCCCGCCCTGAGCAACAGAGGGGGGGATACGATTAGAGGAAATTCATCCTAATTTTACACCCCCCTCCTCCCACTCTCCCCCTCATCAACCAAACGCAACCCATCCCGCTGACCCTCCTCCGCAACAGGAACTGCATCTTTTTCTTCCTCACCGCAATCTTCGCCCTCCTCGTCCACCACAATCACCGCTCCGACCGCGTCGTCGTCAAGCGCGAAACACACTACTCGAGACACGGCCACCGCAGCCGCAGCCCCCGCCACTCCCATCACTCGCATCGCAGCCGCAGCTATGTCTGAGCCTGAACTGAGCTGGCCTTTTTGTTTTTGTTTTGTTTATGTTTTTTTTCGACGTTGCCGATGTCTGGGGAATACGAATGCACGATGAATGAATCAAGGAAGGAAGGAAGGATAAAAAAGCTGGAGCCTTGGATCGATGAATAGGGAGAGAGGAGCGGTGTTTTGTATATATTATACCTCCTTTTTCCATTTCCCTTCTTATTTTTGTATTTTCTTTCTCTCTCTCTCTCTGATTAGATGAGCGAGAAGCAGCCAGCGCGCGAGCGAGCGAGCGTTCCAAGCGATGATGATCATGATGGCCCAGGAGTTGGTTCCTTCTTCTCCTGTTCTAGGTCCCAACGAAGGGGGGTAAGGTTACATAGTTTCCGGATTAATGAATTATAATGAATCCACATTTCATCGGTGCTCTGGTTCCATGCTATATATGCTATACTATGGGAGTGAAGAAAGGACTATGCAGGAATGTTGTGTTTGTATTTCTATAGACCTGATCTGTATTGTACTGGTCGATGAATTGATTGATTGCTTGATTGGGTTTGATGGAGTTGTGTCGAAGGCTTGGGACGACATCCATCCACGGAACCGTATGTAGGTGCAGTGATGCAATTCATTCCATCATTCCATTCTATTCAGCCCAGTGAATAAACACCCATAGGCAAGATTGGAAACCACAAAACAAAAAGAAACCGATGTATGACAAAAGGAAAGAAACAAAGGTGTATATCATGCACAGCATGCATAAAAAGAAACCTGCCGCAATGGAGTCCTAACAGCCAGCAGACCCAAGAACGTAGTGTTTCGAAGTCAAAGATATCGAATCCCAACGCTTGGATCCAGATCCCGACGTCGTTCCCGAAGTATGTATTCTAGAAGTCGATATGACGATGTAGAAAGGACCGAGACAAGTATCTTGATGTGGTGAGCCAGCAGTACCATTGGCCAGCAGAAATGTGAAGAGGCTAAGCGTCACTGTCGTCGTCGTCTACCAACGGCGGCAACTCGTCAGCCTCGACACCACGGAAGATGGGCACGCAAGGGACTTCGCACTTGCACTCTGGGGCGTCCCAGTACGGCAGAGTAACAGGCAAATGCTTCGTGTCGACGGCTGCTTCGTCCTGGGTGAGCTTGATACCGCCTGCGTCGTCGGCGTAGAGCTCGTCGAGCTCCTGACGGGTGAAGGGGAACGGATTGGACTTGATAGCGTGCTGGCGCAGGTTGTAGAAGCGTGCTTCTTCGTTGGGATCGAGAAAGCCTACGACCTTGACGTGCGGGATGTAGATGAGGTCCTTTGCGACGCGCTCGTAGATGGCGCGGTGGAGGGCGCGGGGGCAAGGGTTCTCGTGGAAGATGCGCGGCCAGTCGCGGGCGCGATCCCAGAGCGTTTCTGTGTTTTCGTTTCCTGGGAGGATGATGGTGAGGTCGTGGAGCTTGGTCAGACGCTTGAGATCGTCGGAGCTAGTTGCAGGGTGGGAACCGCGCGTGTTGAAGCCGTTGGTGGTGATCTTGAAGAAGTGGAGGTACTCGCGGAAGTCGAACTTGAGGGTGGCTTTCTGGACAGCGTGTTTGAAGGTCGAGAAGCGGCTGAGGTCTGGGTAGATGGATGGCCAGTACTTGTAAAGATGAGCTTTCTCGTAGTCGCGGAAGTTGACGGGCGCGCTGAACTGGCGCTTCTTGTCAAGACGATAGAGCTGCTTGCTAAAGTCGACGGGATCCTCGAAGAAGAGGTGGAAGAACAGCCGGAACGTCAACGCTATGCAGATTGCGCGGACCTGCCGCGAAACCCGGAACAACTTGACAAAGTCTGAGGTGCAGTAAACAAGTGCTTTCTCTTTGACTTCGGTGGGTAAGCCAGCCCAGTTGAATGGAGTCTTAGACATGTTGAGTTGAGAGGTTGGGATGGTGCAACAAGAATGATGTAAGATGTGAGGGAAGATGTCCAAAGTAGAAGTAAAGCTGTGGAATGGAAGTAGGAGTGTTTGAAGAAGCAGAGGAGTCGGGGTTGGGTCTTATAATGACTGGAACTGTGCACGGACTCGTCCAATACAGTTGAAGGTGAAGTGAGGTGAGGACAATACCAATGGGTGGAGTCATTCAACTACTATTGTGGACAACTGTACAATAGAACAATCGTATAATAGGGCAATAGGTGCAAGACACAGGTCACCCACTCTGTGATGCTTGACTGAGTCGTCGTCCGGTTTTGCTTGGTCTGTTATACTGTTGATGTGCAATTGATGTCGACAAGTATCGAGAATATCTAAAAGGCCAATAAAGCTTTCTGTCGTTGATAGGTCGTGTTGAGCAAAATCAAGCTTTGTCAGGATGGTAGAGGTGTAGGTAAGATGATAGACGATGAGATCGAGCGCGTCTAAGGCTAGCGGTCAACCCTGACAAGCGACTGATACATTGAGTTTTTCTTTCCTATTGTACAAATGTTCAATATCACATGAAATACTCCCATCACTCGGAATAGAAGATAACTGATTGAAGTTTTTCCAACATTATCAAGATTGTATGTAGTGTTGTAAACAGATTAGACTGAGACATGGCATTTCACATGCAACATAAATACAAGGTAGCCCGTAGATAGTCTGTCTCTTTTGAAGGAGATGTCCTTTGAAGTTTGGCGGTGTCAGGCAAATCTGGGTACGCGGTCAATACATGGGTGAGAATAAGCCGAGGGTGGTAGTTAGGCTAGCACTAGGGTGGTATTGATATCAATAGAGTCAAAAGATGACACCACATACCGAAAAAGTATCCACTGACGACGGTCAATCTCACGATTACATTTCACCAACCCGTTCCAGGTCGAATTGAAAGTGAACCAATCCCTAATCCACAAGATCCACAACGTCCGCCAAACATCACCACGCCGCCAAGACATATGTAGCTCTTATCGATAAGCACCTCGCAGTACATGCATACCAAAAGCTAGCCCCAACCAACCAATCGCCTTCCCCCAATCCCCCGAGTACACGCCCTCTCTCTCAGCACACTCACAACCACAACCACCATTTTCCCTCCTCTCCCCTTCCCGCCTCTACATGAAAACGTATCCATCCCTATCATCACCATGAACTCGAACCCCTCCACCGCACCCGGAGCCCCCGCAACCTCGACCCTCGGGCGTCTCAGCGGCGCAGACGCCGCAGCCCTGGTCTCGCTCCGCTCAAAGTTGATGCCGCTGGTATACCAACTCGAAGTGATGAAGCAAGAAATGGCCAGCTCGCCACAACCTCCAGACTGGTAATCCCTCCATTCCTCTCCCTCTCCCCTCCTCCCTCCCTCTCACACCCCGATCCCCAAACAAACAAAACCTCGCAAAGAAGCGAAAAAGAAAAAATGGAAGACGCTGAAAAGAGAGAGAGGGGAAAAACAGGCCGTCGATCCAGCGCAGCACAGCAACAGTAACACACCTCCTAACCTCGCTCCACACGCTCCTCCACTCCTCCTCGCCGCAGACAACCCACCTCTTCGCGTCCCTACACGTCTACCCCGTCTCCCCGTACCCCGTCAACGACGCACAGCCGCTGTCGGTGCTGGACACGCATCTCCGGAAGATGCCGCAGCCGCACGACGCGGCGTGGGTTGAGAAACGGGTGGGCAAGGCCGCGGGGTTCATGCGCGTGCCTGAGGAATGGGGTGTTGATGCCCCCGCGCCCTCACCATCAGACGACGAGGGTGATGATGGAAAAGAGGAGGGGAAGGTGAGGGTGAAGGGGATGTTGAGCGAAGACGAGATCGCGCGCTTGTGGCGCGACGCCCCTGCCATTGTGGAGGATGAGATGGCGAATGTGGGGTCTGAAGATGGGTCGCCTGCGGACGAGGACGAGGACGAGGATGAGGATGAGGAGATGGGCGGTGTGGATGATGGTGCGAAGGGGAAGAGTGGTGGCGGTAGCAGCAGTGTCGTTGCGCAGACGCTGATGCCGCTGGAGAGTCTGCATAGGTTTATGATGAGTGGAGGGGCTGTCGATGGGTAGGGTAGGAGGAAAGGTGTTTCGTGCGTGTGTGTGTGTGTGCGCATGTGCTACTCTCATGTTTCTATTGTTCTTTGGGGGAAGGGAAGTAAGGCGTTTTTTGTACCACTACGAGGTGTATGTGTGTATATGTGTATGATACCCCCCTTTCTCCTTACATCATCATCATTCTTACAATTCATTGATTTATCTCATCTATATGTATTCGGCTACGTTTTGAAGTCATGATTTCACTTTATTCCCTCTTTTTGTTATCTGTAATAAGCACAAATAAGACTTGATTGCGTGCGTGCGGTTAGTCATTCCATGTCCTCCACCACGAAAAGATTTTCTTATTTATTTGTATTTTTATCCTTTCTCGTTTTCTATTCTTGACTTGATTCTTCCCCTTTTGTTCTCCCCCCTTGATTTTTTGTAATAGAAAAAAAAAAGCTGTCCTAAACTAATAGAGAGAAAAAAAAGAAGAAGAAGAAGAAGAAGAATCCTACCAAAAAAGGGGGTATACTGATTCCTTAAAAGAAAAACATTTCCTCTCCATGCCCGAATATGCCCTTCCCGATAATGCTAAAAACCCTCTTATTCCCCAGAACCAAACCGCGACAAATGACGTGCAAAAAAAAAAAATCGTATCAAACATTCGCGCTGCCCTCTCCCCTTCCTCCCTCCCTTCCGCAAGCCCCCGTCATTCGTTCTCAAGGCCTCAAAGCATACATCCTCACAGGAAACAAATCCCTCGGAAACCCCCTCTGCACCTCATCCCTCACAACCCTCAAGCCAGCCTTGGCAAACAGCTCGCGGAACTTGGCATCGCTCCTCGTGACGCTCGAATCGACTTCGTCGTAGATGTCTTTACCCCATGGATCGGTGGAGAGGTTTTCCTTGACTACGATCCACGCTTCTTCTCCTCCTCCTGAAGAGGGAGAAGAAACAGAAGAAGAAGGGAGGAGCAGCCCGTCTTTGCAGCGCACCAAGTACGCGACGAGCTGTGCGTCGGTGAGATGGCCCAGACACCACTGGTTCCAGATTAAGTTGTAGGATGAAGGAGGGGGAGTCCAGTCTTGCAAGCCGAGGTTCACTATCGTTCCGATTTTCCCTTGTAGTTGCTGCAGCTGCAGCTCTTTGTCTCCCTGTCGCTGCGGCGTTGTTGTAGTAGTAGACGCAGGACCCCCCACCGAAGACGACGACGACGAGGACGCCAACGCATCCGTGAATTTGCGCACCGGCTCCACTACATCGACGACGGCCGCGACGTTCCTCAGAAACCCATTCGTTACTCTCCCGACGCCCGCGCCGCAGTCCGCTGCCCGACCCAACTGCGGCAATAACTCGTTTCTCCCCTTGTCGTTGCTGGGTGTGGATTTTTTCTGTCGAGCGGCCGCGGCGGATCGGCGCAGCTTTGTGAGGAAGTTGTGTGAGCCTTGGAGATCGATGCGCGAGGTCTGCGGGAACCCGCCCAGCATCCCCGTGGTATCTGCGGACACGGAGTTCCAGTATGTGAGGGAGGCGGCGGGGTCGATGAGGGCGTCTGGCGCGTCGTCGTCTTCGTCGTGGTTGTCTGTGGGGGAGGTTGGGTTTATGGGGGGGTCCATGTCCATTGCCATCTCTGAGATTCTGATGGAGAGGGTTCTTCGTTTGTGAATCTGTGTACAGGAGGAGAGTGGGCAGAGGGGTGGGAGTTGATTGATTGATTGTTTATTTGTTTATTCGGAGAGGGGTGGTTGTTGGTGTGTCCATAGCATGGAGGACCAAGGTGCTGACAATCGACGGCCAAAAAGCTTAAGCGGGGCAGGTGGGAAAGCTGATTGGGTCTGTGGCGGGGTAGCTGTCTACCTGCGTCATCAGAAGCTTACTTGCTTTCCAGAGCTTTTTTCTTCTTTCGAGTTCAACTTCTTCTCTTCAAGACATTTACCCCTTGTGTCCTTTTCGCTCTGGATGTTTGTTGGTATTTTCCAAGGCGTCTGAGCTGGCATCTGGCTGTACGGTGATGCCGCATTGGAAAAGCCTCGTCTTCAATGCGGCATCGCCGTACTGCCAGATGCTAGATAGGACACCTTTCGTTCCCACGTCATTCTACGCTCGACTCCAGCAACCGGGCAATATGATTATTATTTATTTGTTTCGCGCTTTGCTCAATGTTGAAGGAGATGTGCAGTGAGAGGGATTGTTTGATTAGTGTATAAGACGGAGATTTATAACATGGGTTTCGTTCATCAGTAATCAACATCTTCTTCTGATCAAATGTGGGGCAATCTCCATGAGGACATGCAGGTACTGGCTTAATCATCGTATACTTCCTTGAATATAGTTACATCTCCCTCATTCGAGTACGGACTTAACGCCTTACCTACGAGCTTATTCGCGTCTCCAGCTACAGTCATCATTACCAAATGTCTTGCTTCTTCAACGGTCAAGGCACGCGGAATTCCACCAAGCCACAGACGCCAACAACTAAGATACCAAGGTACGTACGGGACCCAGGCGGGACGGGACAATTGAAGTTTCCACGAGCCGGCCCAATGTGGGGAACGGGGCAATCCCATCTCGAGC
This sequence comes from Periconia digitata, assembly GCA_948474695.1. Classification (NCBI taxonomy): domain Eukaryota; kingdom Fungi; phylum Ascomycota; class Dothideomycetes; order Pleosporales; family Periconiaceae; genus Periconia; species Periconia digitata. The sequence continues at coordinate 205,919 of CAOQHR010000007.1, read as the reverse complement.
CATCGTCGTCAGTTACATGGGAGCCTCGGCCAACTGCGGCACTTGGTGAAGATCCGATGGCGGGGTTGAGCACCCTTTGGGTATAACACAGTTGCATAGCATCCTGTACCTAGCCAGCTAACCACTGTCGTGGCTGCATTGCTGTTCCTCCACAGCTCTGCACGCCGCGACTCGACAAAGCTGTGTCCCCTCTTCCCCCCCCCCCCCCTCCTCTCCCGCCAAGGCGTAGCTTTAGGTACTCGGAGGCAGCCATGTCTTTCTCCTTCGTCCCTTATCTCCGTCTGTCGTCTCGTACGCCTAGGGTATATAAGGCTTGTTGTCCCTCACCGACATCCTTTCGATACGTCTCCCCTAGAAGCTTCAGCACCCATCACTCCAGAATGTCGGACCTAACCATCGAGCTCACCGCGCCCAATGGCCGCAAGTACACACAGCCCAGAGGGTTGTTCATCAACAACGAGTTTGTCGCGTCCAAGTCGGGCGAGACTCTCTCCACCATCAACCCAAGGTCAGCAGCCTATCCATCCTGCTTTGCTCACAGCACATGGTAACAATCAGACAGCGACGAGAAGGAGATCTGCACCGTGTATGCTGCCGGGCCCGAGGATGTCGACATTGCCGTGTCAGCTGCCCGCAAGGCCTTCAAGGACCCCTCATGGCGGGACATGGACTCGACGGTCCGTGGCGATCTCATGTACAAGTTTGCTACTTTGATCCACGAGCACAGGGAGACGCTCGCCACCATTGAGACCTGGGACAACGGCAAGCCCTACCAGATGGCCATGAACATGGATCTGGCTGGAACCGTTGACTGCATCAAGTACTATGCTGGCTGGGCCAACAAGGTCTCTGGCCAGGTCATCAACACCTCGCCCGCCAAACTGGCATACGTCGTCCGCGAGCCCGTCGGTGTGTGCGGCCAGATCATCCCATGGAACTTCCCGCTTGCCATGGCTGCGTGGAAGATTGGTCCCGCCATTTGCACCGGAAACACGGTCGTCATCAAGGCTGCGGAGCAGACTCCGCTCTCTGCCCTCTACCTCGCTACTCTGGTCAAGGAAGCCGGCTTCCCCCCAGGTGTCATCAACATCATCAACGGTTACGGCCGCACAGCCGGAGCCGCTCTTGCTCAGCATCTCGATGTCGATAAGATCGCCTTCACTGGATCTACTGCCACCGGAAAGGAGATTATGAAGATGGCATCCATCAACATGAAGAACATCACGCTCGAGACAGGCGGCAAGTCGCCCAACATTGTCTTTGACGATTGCGATTTGGACCAAGCCGTCAAATGGTCACACATGGGCATCATGTGGAACCAGGGCCAGGTCTGCACCGCAACCTCGCGTATCCTGGTCCAAGAAAGCATCTACGACAAGTTCATCGAAGCTTTCAAGGAACGCGTTGGCCAGGCTTCCGTGGTTGGAGATCCATTCGAAGACAAGACCTTCCAAGGCCCCCAGGTCACAAAGGCACAGTTCGAACGCGTTCTCTCGTACATTGATGCCGGCAAGGAAGCAGGCGCCAAGCTGGTGACAGGAGGAGAAGCTTTCAAGAATGTTGGTGGAAAGGGCTTCTACATTGCCCCCACCGTCTTCACGGACGTCAAGGACGACATGAAGATCTACCGCGAGGAAGTGTTTGGACCTTTTGTCGTCATCAGCTCGTTCAAGACCGAGGAAGAGGCCATCCGTCGTGCAAACGACACCACGTACGGCCTGGGAGCGGCGCTCTTCACCGAGAACATCACAAAAGCTCACCGCGTTGCACGGTTGATCGAGTCTGGTATGGTCTGGATCAATTCAAGCAACGACTCGGATTCCCGCATTCCGTTTGGCGGTGTCAAGCAGAGCGGTATTGGCCGCGAGCTGGGAGAGGCCGGTTTGGAGGCATACACCAACAAGAAGGTACGTTTGAAACTGTTTGGCAATGTTTCGTAACCATAGCACTGACACATCACAAACAGGCCATCCACGTCAACCTCGGCACAAGGCTATAGAAGACTGCTGTAGCGTCTGTCAAAAAGTATCGCATGATGGGGGGTTTGAAGTATGGCATGGCTGGACCACGCGGATGAAACGCAGCTGTCACGATTCACCAGCGCAACATGTTTTTCTTGTGAAGCGGTGGGCTGGAGCGAGGGACGATTCGTCGCCAGGTTCCAAGGCGTCGCGGAACGATGGGCTTGGCGCCATGGCTTTGCGGGTCTCTGGCGGCTTGGTACGCGAACAGTAGTCGAAAGACGTGTAAGACTTTTGAGTAATGAACAAACAAAGAATGAATCAGAATTGTCAAATCAACACTGTGATTCGGTGGGCTTCGATGGTCAACGTTTGGCAAGATGAAAAAAAAAATCACTCTTGCTCGATCAATGGCCTTTTGTGCTGTGAACGACGGGGGGCGAGGATAAGTTGTTGTGAAGAGAGAAAAAAAAAGGATAGAATAGAGTTGTCGGAATCGGGACGAGCAGCGAATAAGACATGTCAGCAACGGAAGCGGGGGCTGAAAAGGAAGCGCGCGTGACTTCCTTCCTTGTTCCTCTGGGACTGCAGATGATGGCCGAGAGGGATGTACGAGAACCCGGTATGCATCAATTGGCGCGTATGATGGCAGTGTGCAGCGATGCAAGGGTACAAGAGTAAGTACGTTGAACTGATGGATATGCAAGCGTAGAAGAAGAAAAAAAGTATTGAAAAGAGAAAAGAGAAAGGAGGTGCCGTAGTCAATGAAAGTCTGGCAGAATGGATTTGTTGGTTTGGGTATCTGGTCTATCCGTGGGGCGAAGGATTGATTGATTAGGTGAGGATGTGGGGGTGAGATGTAAGGCGTTGGTGCAGATGCAACGACATGACGGAGGCAGGGGGCAACATGAACCGATGAAAAAGGGGAAAGAAATGGATATCAAGATCATGGAAATTGTGGAAACTGAAATAAAGAAAGAGAAAAAGGTGTTGGTATCATTGCCGTGGATGACTACCTCTGTAGTATGGTGGTCGAAGGTCAAGAGTGTGTAGAGAAGACGAATGCGGCTTTGCGACGAGGGGACGCTAGCGGCGGTTAGCGGCTTGGCGTGACATGTTGCGGGCACTGGACGGGTCCAATGACGCCTCTTCCAAGAGATTTGAAGAACTTCTTCTTTACTGACTGACGGACTGACTGACTGAATTGCTTTAGATCATCTCTCTCTCTCTTCATCTTCCTCTTCCTCTTCTTTCTCTCACTGCTCCTCTCTCTCCCTCGCGCGGACTTGACCGGTATCCAGCTCTCCCCAAGCTACTACCTATTTCCGGCATCACACGCGCTATTTGCCTGCCAGCCGTGTTCCCCCCACCTTGTTCCGCTCGCTGTTAAACGGGGTGACCTGTTGACCGTTGACCACGCACACACAGACACTGTAAGTATATTATAGTACATATGTACAGTTACATATCCGTTTAAGCATCGGGCCAGCTTGCCTGTGAAGGGTGTTCCCCGCTGTATTCCCCTCTGCTTCGGCGCCCTCATTCACCCGTCTGTCTGCAGTCTTGTGTCTGTCTTGGTGTGTCTGTTGCCCAGAACTTATACGAAACACACGGCCAGACGTTGAAGAGCTGTACATTCATCCATTCATGCACCCTCGTCGCTCGTGTACCTACATGCCTTTCTCCACTACATAGCTACATACATAGCTACCTAGATACCTCTTTATACTCACTTCATCTCTACCCCAGCCTGTTCCCGCTACCCAAATCACTCAGCGCCCGCACTAGCTAATCGCCGCCGCTTACTCTTCGCTTTTAGCACCGCCCTACTATCATCATCCATCCTCCTCTATCTCGCTCTCGCTCCATCATCCCTCCATCACCACCGCCATCCTCGTCCATCCACACCACCACCACCGCCACCACTCCCTGCACACCCGACCTTCCGCAACGTCTCGTGGGAAGCCATCGCTCTGGCTCGCAAGCAGGCTCTCGACTCGTCCGACCCGCTGCTGACCTGGCAACGCCAGCGCCCCGCGAAGCAGACAGTGCCCGCCCCGACCGAGGCCCTCTTCTTGGCCTTTCTTTCGCGTCTGTACCGACCGCCCTAATCCCCGAGTAGCCTTGGGTCCCTCGCAACATCGCTCCTGCTCTTTGCTTGCCGCCGGTCCTTTGCACCCCAAATCCATCGCGACTGCCGCTCCTCCTACGAAGCTGCCCTCTGCCGCTACCTGCATACGTCAAGTCGCGCCCACATCACCTCCCGCACCCGTCCACCGTCCGTCCTCCTCCCACATCTCTCTCAAACATCCCCCTGCACCCATTTCATCATTAATCCCGCACCCATCCCATCTCTCTTTGGCAGCCCGCATACATCATGGGCAACCAGCAGTCCAGCGGCAAGAAGGACAAAGGCGACAAGGCCAATGTCGATGGCGTCAGTCTAGAGCGAGAAAACTACCGCTCTTTTGATAGGACAGATACCAGGGAATCCACTCGCTCCATTCGCAATTCCATCCGCTCCAAGATTCCCGTAGGGAACAAGACGGACAGCCCGCGCAACTCGGTCTCCAATGTGGCTGACACAAATGGCAAGGTGGACAAGTCGGACGCTGCTTCGACGAGATCTGCAAATAGCAAAGCAGGTCCTCGATCCCACCGAGACTCGACCGCTTCCGCGCAAGAAGCCGGCATCGAGGCTGCTTCCAAGGCCGATGGCGCCCCAGACAGCCCGCAACCTCCGCCGTCGCCCGTGCATGGTGCCACGCTCGGAACCGGCCATTCCGCCGTCAACAAAGCCCAGCGCACTGGCGAGGTCGACCATGTCTCGGATGCGCCTCCCAGCGGAATGCCTCTGCCGGCGGCTAGTGCCCAGCCGGGAGAGCCCATTCTGCAAAGAAAGGACCAGCCCATACCCAGAATCGAGCAGCCATCCGCATCGGGCGATGGCGCTGGCTCGCCCATGGAGATCAGCGCGCTGAAGACGATAGATTTGGACGACATGATCCAGCGCCTGCTGGATGCCGCTTACACGGGCAAGGTCACCAAAACGGTGTGCCTTAAGAACGCAGAGATCACGGCGATTTGCGCCGCTGCCCGCGAAGTCTTCTTGACACAGCCGGCCCTCCTCGAGCTGGCTGCGCCAGTCAAAATCGTGGGTGACGTCCACGGACAGTACACCGACCTGATCCGCATGTTCGAAATGTGCGGCTTCCCACCAAACTCCAACTACCTGTTCCTCGGCGACTATGTCGACCGCGGCAAGCAGAGTCTGGAGACTATATTGCTATTGCTGTGCTATAAACTCAAGTTTCCCGAGAACTTTTTCCTCTTGCGCGGGAACCACGAATGCGCCAATGTCACGCGAGTCTACGGATTCTACGATGAATGCAAGAGAAGGTGCAACATCAAAGTGTGGAAATCGTTCGTGGACACGTTCAACTGCCTACCCATCGCAGCCATTGTGGCCCAGAAAATTTTCTGCGTCCACGGAGGATTGTCGCCAAGCTTATCCCACATGGATGACATCCGACAAATCGCACGACCCACCGACGTCCCCGATTACGGCTTGCTGAATGACCTTCTGTGGAGCGACCCTGCCGACATGGAGAACGACTGGGAGTCGAACGAACGCGGCGTGAGTTACTGCTTCGGGAAGAAGGTCATTATGGAATTCCTACAGAGACATGATTTCGACTTGGTTTGCCGGGCGCACATGGTTGTGGAAGATGGATACGAATTCTTCACCGATCGCATACTGGTGACTGTGTTTTCAGCACCAAACGTAAGTGTATTCTGCCTCCCTTGGACTTGTACACGCGCTAATCACGAGCAGTACTGCGGGGAGTTTGACAATTGGGGCGCTGTCATGTCTGTATCCGGCGAATTGCTGTGCAGTTTCGAGCTCCTCAAGCCGCTGGATTCCAGTGCTCTGAAGCAGCACATCAAGAAGAGCAGAAACAAACGCCAAAGCATGCTCAATTCACCGGTACGTATTCAATCCGTCCATAACCGATATCACTGCAGGGCTATATATATTCCACCTATATGAATCATCCACTGACTTAAATCTTAGCCAGCTGCACAATACCCCCAGAGTTACTAACGCACTACACTCTGTAGGGCGTTGGCAGTAGCAATGAGGCGGGTCCTTCCAACATTACACAAGATACCAACCCTGAGAATCTCGAGCATTTTAATCTGTATGAAAAGTTCCACGCGGCGGAGTTGCAGCAACAGAATATATCGGAAAGCAATCTGCCCGCCGCTATGAAGTCGTCGTCATCGCTATCGAGCTCATCGGGCGAAGAATCGGACGCGGCTGCGGGATTGGATACCTGTCTCGCGGGGCCATCGACTGGGAATTCCAACGTTAGCAGCTCTTCCGCGTCTCTGGCTAGCGGTCGTGTTTCTTTATCCGACGACGATGATGATAATGACGAAGACGATGCACCAAACGACGATGTTGATCCCTCGACGAGGGCAAACAGATTGAAAGCAAAGAGGGACATTTACTGGTCCAAGCTACCGAGACCCACCACCACTATCGAGGAGGAGGCGGCGACCAAGGAGGACTTTGAACACACGTTTATCGATGCTGACAACACGCCGAAATTGACTTACGAACAGCGAGAGATGAGGCGGATCTCAAAGGAGCGCGAAAAGGAAAAGCGCAAGGCCCAGCGGAAACGATTTTCGTTTCAGTGATGCACTGGACGGTGCTCGTCGTTGCTTTGCCGTCTTAGATCTCTCTCTGCCTTTGTCTCTGTCTCGTGTATTAGATGCATATTCTTCGCGCTGTCGCCAGCCCAGCCTTTTTCTTAATACAAGTTTGTTTGATTGGAGTGTTTTGATGTTTTTCCCTGTCATGGGCTGGCGTTTTTGCATGGCGGGAGGGAGGACTTGTTTGGCGTGGGCGTTTCTTGGTGCGTGTGTGTGTGTGTGTATGCTGCTTTCAAATGTTGTTATTGGGATGGGGTTTACTACTGGGTCTAGGTCTTATAGGGTTTTTACAGGGCAATCCTCTCTCTCTCACACATAATTAGCATCAATAATTCTTTTTTATATCAATATTGTGCTTTCTGGCGTGGGTGAGTGGGTGAGAGACGGCACTTTTTTCTTATATATAAATAAATTTCATCCAGGAGAAATGAGAAGAAAGATTGATTATAATAACTTCAACATGGTATCTAATCTGTTGCTGTTGCTGTTGCTGTTGTGCCTCTCTTGTTGATAAAATCTGTTTTTGTGAAAACTACCTACATATGTATATAGGTATGTATGTATGTATGTAGCAGGCAGGCACGACAGTACTTCTTCTTTCTGCGTCTTCATGTTATATAGCAAATCAAACTCTCCTTTCTCTCCTCTCTTTTCTCTCTGTCAAAACGTTTCAAGTTTAAAAATTCTTGCCTTTTTATTCCCTTTTTTAGGAAAGCTATTAATTTAATTTGATTATCATAATATTTCATATTTATATCTACATAAGACTGACTCTTCCTCTTCTATCTATCCTCGCTTCCTTGCCTTGTTCTTCATTCATTCATATATTCATTTATTCTATTTTTTTTTCTTCTTTTTTTCATCACATCTTGAACCTGAACTGAACTGAACATGAACTAGAACTTAGCTTTCTTAACGTCTAACTAATGAATGATGAAAAACTTGTGTGCTACATACATACTAACAAAACCTTTTTTTTCTCTTCTGCTCCGCCGCCTCCCCCCTCCCCCCTCCCGCCTCCCTCCTCCCTCAAAAAAAAAAAAAAGAAGAAAAAGCTAGAAAAGAGAAAGCAAAAAGAAGAAGACAAGGAAGAAGAAAAAGACTTAAAACTTCTTATCCAACTTCTTCAAAAACCGACTGACGCCCTTCTCCACCTTCTCGGCGCGTTTCCCCAACTGACTCGCATGCAGGTTGCCACCGGGTCTATCGTGGTCTTTGACGCTGGCTTCGTGCTCGGTCGGGCGGTAGAGTTGGTTGTGGATGTTGTATGCGTCGGTCTGCTGAGTAGCTTGAGGGTTGTTGTTGTTATTGGTGGATGAGGAGGGGGGAGAGGAATACGAGTATGTGGCGTAGCCGCCCGGCGGGGGAGGAGAGGCGAGGGGTTGGTATTGTTGCGGGGAGGCGTGTTGCGGGGTATATTGCGGGGAGGGTAAGGGGGAGGATGTCGAGTGTGGGGGGGATGTGGAGGATGGGTATGTTGCGTATTGCTGTGTTGTTGGGGGCAGGGAGGAGAGACGGTGGAGATTTGCTGGGGGGCTTTGGGGTGGCGGCGGAGGGATTGACGAGTTTGAGCCTTGGGGATGTTGTTGTTGTTGTTGTTGTTGTTGTTGTTGTTGTTGTTGTGGGGGTGGGCTGGAGAAGGTTGAGGAGCGCGAGGGGGGGCCCGGGATGTATGGTGCTGATGAGGTTGGTTGGGGCGCGAAGGAGGTTTGGAGCGGGTTTGATGGGTATGATTGTTGTTGATGTTGATGTTGATGATGTTGTTGGTTTGCGACTGCGTTCAGACCTGTTCCGTCGGCGGCGTCTGGGGGTGGCGGTGTTTTCTCGCGGTGCGCAATGGGTTCTGGGGCCGCGGGGGCCGCGGGGTTGTACGCCATGGGCGCGTATTTTGGGGTCTGGTCTGCTGCGGGAGGGCTGGATGTGGGTGGTGGGGGAGCGGTTGGGGGTCCTGGGAAGGATGGGGTGCCGCTGAGACTGGGACTTCTGCTGGAGTGGGAAAAGGCGGCTTTTTCGAGTTTGGCTACTAATGGGTTGACGGGGTCGGTTTTGTGGTCGTTGGAGGATGATGCGGCCTGGGGGTTCTCGAGGATGTGGAGTTGGTGGGGTTGGGCGACTCGCCGGAGAGAGTCGAGGAAGAGGCTGGCATCGTCGGTGGTCCAGAAGTAGATGTCGAGGGTGTGGATCTTGTACATGTATTTCCCGTTGTTGTTTGGGTCGGGGGTGGGGAGATGCCATTGAGAGAGGTCCTGCTGCGGAGAGGTGCCTGTGCTTCCATTCTGGCCGCGGAACGCATCGATAGTTATGGTGAATAGACATGGGTGTTTGTAAGACTGTTCAACCTTGACCGTGTCCAACTCTGCAGAAAGCATAGGTCAGTCGGAAACATGTGTCTATATCAATGGGGGTAGTTGACTCACGGCCAGCAAAGGCATCCTGCTCGGGGGTCCCTGCATGATTGGCCACTTCTATGCGGCCAGTCCTTTGAATGGGGTTATGGTATAGGTAGACATAGGAACTCTTGTCAAATCGGTGATGATGGGTGGTGTATGTTGGTGGAGAGAAGTAGTAGTGGATATCGGCAAATCTGCGAGGGGAGTTGTCCGTGAGCACATTTAAACAAATACATATGCATATATCATGGCATGTGATGAGACGAGACGGGATCTACAAAGGCGGAGTAGTAGGAGTAAACGCACAAGGTCATAAGAGACACTTCTCCCTGCTGTGGAGGCATTGTAAAGCGATGCAAATATACACTCGATGTGTACCTAGGTATGTAGCAGCCAGTCCCGGATACTCTCTCTACAGTTAGTTGCTGGTGTAGGTTTGTATGAAGATCAGCGAGAAAGGTTGGCGAAGAATGAACAAGTCATGCAGAGAGATGAAGATGTAGAAGAGGCCGGATATCTTGGACCAGGCCACGCAGGGGAATGCAACGGCTTTAAAGAGCTGGGGCGTGGATCTATTTCAGTCGCGTCGAAGCGCCAGGCTTGGATCCATCGTGGGGTCAAAGTAAGGACAGCGGCTACAAGTACATAGGTGAGTATGCGCTATGCAGGTTGCAGCTAGCCGGTGCTTGGCCCGAGCTCCCCCTGCCAGCCAGCCAGCCAGCCAGCCAGCCGATAGGCGGACCTCCGAGAAATTTGAACCAAACCACCAAACCCGCCCAAAACATCACCACCACCCCATCTCTTCGCGCCCCACCCCGTCCCGTCCACCTCAATCACGCCGCCGTCGTACAGGCGAGCCTCCAATTGTGATTGTGCGCTGTCCTCCGCCCGCCGCCCAGCAGCTCTCTCCCCCGACCCGCCCCTCGAGGGCCCCCCATCTCCATCTCCATCACCATTACCACCACCACCACCACCGCTTAACACAACCATCCATCGCGGTCCATCATGTCTCTGGTCAATCTCGCACACGTGTGCTCGCATCTGCAGAATGCATCCAAAGCCCGTCTGGGCCTGACGTCGATCCCCGTCTCCAAACTGCACGTCAACCTCTCCCTGGGCCTCCAACGCGAGGGCTTCATCTCGAGCGTGACGCTAGGCGGACAAGCCCCGCCGACGCCCTACAGCCTCCAAAAGACGCTGAGCCCCGAAGAGCACGAGAAGCTGGCCGAAACGCTCGCCCACTCGCCCTGGGACGCATACCCTCCACCCTCGGAAAACGAGTCGTCGCCGTCGCCGCTGGGGCGAGAAGAGCTCGTCCACCACGTCAAAGTGCCCAGGAATCCCGCGGCCCGGCGGCTGTGGCTGGGACTCAAGTACTGGAACAACGAGCCGGTGCTCAAGAACATGAAGCTGCTCAGCAAGCCCACGCGGAGGATATGGTTGACGGGCGACGACTTGGCCAAAATCACGCGGACGAGACATGCGGGCTACGTCAAAGGCATGACCCATCCGGGAGAGTGCATGTTCTTGACCACGGATCGAGGTATTTTGGAGGCTAGGGAGTGTGTGGAAAGGCGCATTGGGGGTATGGTGCTCTGCCGGGTGTGGTAGGGTGGATTTGCCGTTCCGGGATGTACGAGATGCGGTCACGGTACGAAGATAAGCGTGTTTAACTGTATTGTACGCTGGTTCTCAGAGGGGAAGCGCTTTGCGGATGCATGGATGCGGCGTTGTAAGCATGTACAGTAAGTAGTATCCAAGTCGACAGCATGTACCTTTGGCATGGCTCGGTGGGGGCTCGTAAGCCAGCACGGTTGGACTCGCGTCTTGTAGGATTATGTATCATAAATGTATGTATACATATACAGATCAGAATTGGGATGATTCCACATGGTGCAGACATGAATTGATTGATTGATGATTGATGATTGGCACGCACGTGGTATGCAGCCGTCCCCCCTGCTCGGCGCTAGACTGCATACACGCGGGTAAGCGAGCAGAAGAGGGGCCAAAAATAGGGACGGGGGAAAGTAGTGTACGTATAATACCTCTGCAAGGTCCTTAGCCGACGACGACTTGCTTGCACCCGTTGGGGGACGGACTGACTGACTGACTGAATGACAAACAGCCCGGTGCGTAGTGGAAACGTCCAGAGGCAAACTAGCTCAGCGTCCTTGTCAATGGTACGTCATATGTCACAAGAAAAAAGAGAAGACAGCCCGCGATACACCACCAGCCACGATAGCACGATAGCAGCGAGGGTATACACATAGTACATAGTACATACATACGTAAGCAGTGGTAGTAGCTCGCTCTCAGCCACCACACACATGCCAGATTCCCTGGTCGCCATCCCTGCTGGCCTGGCCATGCATGGATTGCGGATGCGGATGGAGAGAGAGAGAGAGAGAACGAGGGGAGCCACGCCAAGGGGCACTCTAGGCGGTTGCAGTCCAATGCGGTGCGGTGCGGTGCGGTACATGCGCGCTGCACGGCGTTCAGCCCTGATCTGTCTGTCTGACTGCCTGCCAGTCTGTCTGTCTGACTGCCTACCAGCCTACCTATCCGTCTGAACCCTCACGGGTTGTGGAGAAACCACATCTTTTGCTTGTTATCCCTTTTTTTTCTCCAACCCTCCCAGCAACCTTCTGCCCCGTTATCAGTCGCCACCAAAACACTAAAACGTCCTCTTCCCCACCCATTGCTTTCCTCCGCAACGCTTGCCAATCTTTTGCCGATCCAGCGGAACGCCCCGGACGACGGGCTCATTTGGTGCCTGCAATCCTTCTTGCGGTTCCGTGCTGCAGCGTCTACCGGTGATCCACATCGTGAATTGGTCGAGGCAGACCGAGGATCCTGAGTTCGAAAGCAAAATAAACAAGAAACAAGAGTGTGCAAGGAGGAAGAGGGGGCAGGAATTGTCAACAGGATTGAGGGAGAAGAAGGGCGGTCGCGCCGAGTGCTTGCATCCGCTCTGCACCACACCACCAGTACCACCACCACGCAGCTCACACGCCATGCACTTGCCCAGAGTGAAGCCGCGGGAAGCTGCTGTCCAGAGGAGCTTGTCCCAGACCAACAGGTCCCTCATAGCTGTACGTCAACTCTGTTCTCCCTCTCCACCGCAAATCAACGCCCAATTGGCTAATCACATCACATCTCATCACACCACAGGTCGGCATCATCGCTGGAGTCGTTTTCGTCCTCCTCATCATCGTCTACACCTGCAACCGCAAATACCGCGGCGGCAAAAACAAGTCCTCCACCAAGAAGCCCCGCGACAAACTCCCCTCGCTCTTCAAACCCAGCACATGGCGCAATCCTGACCAGCGCGGCCAATACTCGACGAGCCTCCAGGGTAACGAACTGAGCGCCACCAGCTACCATGGCCGCCGACAAGCCAACGGCTCCGTCTCCATTGCCGATGCAGACCGCCAAAACACCAACGAAGCCACCGCCGGCGTCGACCGCAACACCTCCGTCCGCAGCGTCATGACCTTACCCGCCTACGCCCCCACCGCCCGCGAGAACGAACAGATCCTCGGCAGGGAGGGTGAGCGAGGCGGCATCGACACCGTCCTCGAGTTCCCCGAAACCAACGACGAGGAAGAAGGCAGGCGAGAGGGCGAAATGGAATCCCTCTACCAGATCCGCGTCGCCCGCCGCGCCGAAGCCCGCGAGCGCGAAGAACGGCGGCAAGCCCGTCGCGAAGCCCGTCTACGAGGCGACCACGAGACCCTCGCCGAGCTCCGCAGGAGAGCAGAGCAGGCCGCCGAAGAATCCGTCTCGCAGATGCTCATCGCCGAACACCAGACGGCCAACCGCGAGCGCCGCGTATCCTCTGTCCAGTACGGCGATCTGGGCGTCGCCCGCCACGACGGCACCCGACTCCGCGCAAACTCCTCCGAAAGCGATAACCGCCCCCTCCTCGACTCGGCCGCCTCCATATCAGGCCTCAGCGGCCGCTCTCGAGCCGTCAGCAGCAACACCCTCAACACCTCGTCGCATTACCGCGGCGCGTCCGCTTCCTCGGTCCTCTCCGTCTCCTCGCGCGGCTCCGACGAATTCGACTTTCCAGACCCCACCCAATCCCGCTCCAATTCCACCGCCAACCCAATCTCCAGCCCCCTCCACGCTTCCGAATCCCCAGACATTGCAGACTCGTTTGAAGTCATTTCGCACCCGCCCCCCACACACTCGCGCTCCGGCAGCAGAGTCTCCACCCCCAGTTTCGCTCCCCCGCTACATGCCCCGCCGTTACATATCCCACATGATGACGCCCCCGCGTATGAAGATCCCCCCACGTATACGAGCCCTGTTGCTACCCGTGCCCCGACTCTGCCTACGCAGACGCCTGGCGAGGGAGGAGCGCCCATGCTGCCGAGCTTGGAGCGGTTGCCCAGTATACATATTACCACGGATGGAAGTGGTGGCGGTGGGGGGAGGGATGGTGCGAGGTAACATTTGTGGGTTTGGTGGTGGAGAAAGCAACGAAGAAGGACATTCGGTGTAACGAGAGCGAAAGAGGGGGGGGAGAGAGTGTGTGTGTATGTTAAAGAGAGAAAGAGACGACAAGGGAGAGAAAGCAGCAGCAGCATTTCACGAAATCATCTGATTAAACATGGCTTAAACTTGACCCTTTTTTTTATATATATAAAATCTTTTTTATTTGCTATTTAATATTCATTTACTTTTATTCTTTTTCCTTATCCCACCGTTACCTAGGTATCTTTATCCTCTTCTTGTATTCCTCTGCAAAAAAAGGAGAGAGAAGGGGAAGAAAAATCCATTTTGTAAACTTCTTCTTCTTCTTCTCTTTTCTCTCTTTTTTTTTTTTACTAATATGTAAGGTTTAAAATGTAATAGTAATATTACATTTATATATAAAGGACTGTAGAAAGAAAGAAAAGAAAAAGTAAAAGTTTTTTACTTTTCTGCCTGCCTGCTTGCTTTGCTATTTGCTTTGCTATAACAAGCATTAAATCAATGCAAGACTTAGTAACTAACTTTATATATGTATATGTATAAGTTTTGCGGGAGTAGAGTCTATGTTGGAGAGGAATAGTTGGGTTTAAATTTCTTGTATCTTTAAATTATAATTAATTTGCGGATGAATGAGGATTTTGTGGTTAGTTAACGTGCGAAAATATCCGTCGCTGACTACTTAATTAAGCTGTATATGTATTATCTCAAACAGATAGGATGGGGGGGAGGGGTATACGAATGCCGTTTAAGCTAGTCTAACAAGTGTGGATGATGGAGGGGGGAAAGGTTTGTGCACTGAGTTTAGTATGACTTTGAAACTGCTTGGACATGCCTGGTAGAACGTAATTGGGTTCTGAGAGCTTATATCTTAACTTTTTTTCCTTTTTTTTTTGGACGGGAGGGGGAGGGGGGATCTTTTGGTGTTCTGGATGTACAGATTGTTTGGGGACATGGATGGATGGACGGAGGGAACTTAACTAAACAAGATTGTTGCGTTTCGTGGGCTAGCGGATCACGACTTTTGAAGTTTGCCGGAAACTGTAAATGGGGTTCGGTTGTCTGTCTTGTTCTTGTCTGTGGGGAATCCCGATGGGAGGAGGATTGTAGGCGGTGGCTGTGTTGTTGCTGCCTTGGCATATGTACGCAGTGTAGGTAGTACCGGGCGGAAGTTGTTTGAAACGGCTGCATTGGGTGATGACACGGATTTTTTTTTTCGTATGTTCCGTTGAAGTATAGACTCATGTCTCTTAACATCAAATCACATTTTGTGATTATCAGCATTGAGAAATTATATTGAAATGAGAGGACGTATATTCATCTTGGTAAGTGTGCGCATTGACCTACCAAGTAGTAAACTCAAAGTTTCTCAATTGAAATAAGGTAAGTGGACCGCCTGATTGAACATCGGTTCGTTTGCAACCGCATGGTCCGAGCGGTGGGCCACTTGATCTTCGCCATCGGACTTTATGTACTTGGCCATCTGGGACTGGGCGAGCCGGGCGGGTTTTGGCTGAGCTGAAGGCCCACGTTGTTTAAGGCTTTCCGTAGGATGGAAATGAAAGAAGCGTCGCTATGGCTCTGGATTCCGGAGCTCAAGCACTGCTTCCATCGTAAATTCCCTTGTTTGGTGTTCTTCACTGCCACACTCATTTGCATCTGTTTGTTTATATGTACCTCCCTAGACCCGTTTCTCTCTCTCTCTCTCCTCTTCGGGGTTTTTCGTAATCGTCTATCTTTTCTTCCAAGTCACTCTTTTAGTATATTGTCGTTCTTTTATGTAATTTTCTATTCAGCGTTTTGCGATTCATACGGTCTACAGCTTCACTTTCCAGTTCTACTTCCTAAATACTTAACATACGCAAATCCACGACGAGCACACCTACATATCAAACGCAGCACCTTTATATCCCGTCATGATACTCCCACGTCAGACGTCGAGCGCTTTCGACAACCACTACTACCGCTTCTTCAACGCGCAACAGCCCGAAAAAACAATATCATCTGGCAAATCCCGCGACGCCAACGGCGCCATCACAATGACTGGCCTGGGTCACTTCTCCTCATCCGAAAACTGGCTTCTCCACTTTCAATCCGGACGCTACTTCATCCGCAACTTCGACTACGGCGGCGAGTTCCAACTCGGGCTCGAGACCAAGACGTCGACTGAGCCTAAACTATGGCCGAGGAGTGGGGTCGTGGGTCAGCAGTGGACGATGAAGAAGATGGAGGGCGTAGATGGGAACACGTTTGTGTTGACGAATGCGCTGCTGGGGGAGGAGTTTTATTTGGGACTGAATGAGCTGAATCCGGTTATGACCAAGGATTTGAAGAGGGGCACACAGTGGCGGATCGAGATGAACGAGTCTGCAGGAATGCCGGCGGCAGGCAGTGGGATGATTGAGGATGTAGATGGCGCCGAGGTACGTTTATACTCTTCTATAACGACACTCAACTTCCCCCTATTCCCGTATAATCTATATGGAGATGTACAAGACTAACACCCACTTCTTTTTCTTTATAGAGCCTCCCACCTTCAGCATCTTCATCCGCATCCCCGTCCGCATCCTCATCACCACCCCGATACACTGCGCCCTCCTCACCAACCACATTCCCATCCCCACAAACCACACTGTCTCCCGCGTCCAACACCTCACCCCCACACATGAGCAGCGGCGCAATAGCAGGAATAACAATCGGCATCCTCGCCTTGCTAGCCGCCCTCGCAACCCTTGTCCTCGTCCTCCGCTCGCGCCACAACAAAGCCAAAAAAGCAGCCGCAACGACTTCCAAGCGTTCAAGCCACCTTGAACACTACCCGCCCATCTCATCGCCGCTGCACGGCTCGTTTACCAAGTTGAGCGAAGCAGGCGCGGGGGTAACGGGGCGGTACTACGCGAGGGAGAAAGAAGTATTCGCGTATCAAGCTGGTGATGGGGGCAGCGGGCCGGTGGAGATTGATAGTGTGAGTGTTGGGAGCGTGGCGCAGGAGTTGAGTGGGGACTGTGAGAGGAGGGAGAGGGAAGTTGTGGAGTTGGATTGTGGTGCTGCGCCTGCGAGGCCGAGGGAGGTCATGTGAATGAGAATTCGTCCTTTCGTTCGGTCTCGTGCTTTTTCTTTTGGCTCGGCGGTGCGGGATTGGGACTCGGTACAAGGGTGGCATCGTGATTTCATGGATCGAGGTGTTTTCGTCGTTGGTGTCCTTTGATGAAGCAGCGTGCTTTCTTATTGCGAAATGCGAGGGCGGTAGTCCAAGAAGCACAGGATGCATATGAGTGGTTCTCTTTTATTCTACTTCTACATTCTTTTTTCTTGTCATCTCATTTCCATCTAATGTAGCATCGACATTTGTAGCGTTTGCATCTATTCTTCCAGTTTGAACGCATCTGGTACTATGCTTTTTCTTATATGTATTTTCGACCGGAAACGAATGGAAGGCGCAAGCAAATAAGTTCTGAGCCAGTGATTGAAATCATACGAGATTTGTTCGCGTCGTAGGTCAGTGAGGTCGATACACATGTACGCATAGAGGGATCTGTTCACGGAATAGCAGACTGGGGGGTGATCAGGCGTTTGCACCCCGATTGAAGGTTTCCATCATATCAACTCGCCACGATTTAAAATACAGTCTAGATTTCGTATTTGACTGCATATGTATCTCTTGAAATACAATCCCGGCGTTGACGTGGTTGGTCTGGGAGGTAGAAATGTGCATGTGAATCACTATCCCTCTATTACTTCTTTCACCGTACTTGAGCTTTGTCAAGCCACTCTTATGCATGGACGATGAGAGCAACTATCATATTTTCGGTCTTTAATAGAGTACGAAATATTATTGAATAGGCCGATCATTCACCATGATATAGCGAGTAGTATGGCTTAGACCCTGCTCCCTGTCGTCGTTGGCTAGCTCCGACCCCTGCTCGCTACTAGACTACCCCTCCAGACTTCAGCATCGCGCCCCACTACAACACAACAAGCCACAAAACACACCCTCCCCAGCTCTCACCACCCTCCAGCTCATCCACCTCCAGCCATGCCTCAACAAGGCTCCAAGATTGTCGATCCCGACGCCACCGCTGAAGCAACCGCCGAAGCCGTCGCCGAATCCAGCACACAAGGCCAAAATGCCCACGAGTCCGACGACGACAGCGGCGAAGAGCCCACCGAGGCGGTAGAAGGTGCCGAGGGTGCCACCCAAAAGAAGAAGAGGAGCCGGAGAAAGAAGGTCAAGGATGCTCTCACGGGATCCTCCTCCAAAACCCCAGACATTGCCTCCACCAGCGCACCTGCCAGCCAGCATCTCAGCAATGACCAGCTTAATATGCTGCTCGAGTCCAATCCGGCGCTCAAGAACGAGCTATTGTCCAAGTCCAAGGGCAAGGACGATCTCCAGAATATGTTGCGAAGCCTCAACATCAACGAGATGATGACGGGTCTGTCGGCCGGGGGCAAGAATGTAAAGGACATGGCTAGCTATTCCTTCTGGAAGACTCAACCAGTCCCAAGCTTCGAGGAAATGGCCGCGGGCAGGGACAAAATCGTGGACGGTGCTATCAAGGAAATTGACATCGACCGCGTTCCCAAGGAGCCTTATGGGCTGTTGGAGGGCTTCGAATGGGTGACAATGGATCTGGACGACAGCAAGCAGCTGGATGAGGTCTACGACCTGCTTTACAACCACTACGTCGAGGACCAGGAGGCCATGTTCCGCTTCCGGTACTCACCCTCTTTCTTGGAATGGGCCCTCAAAGCACCCGGCTGGAAGAAGGACTGGCATGTGGGCATCCGCGCAACCAAGTCGCGCAAGCTGGTTGCCTTCATCTCCGGCATTCCTCTGCACCTGCGCGTCCGCGACAACGTCTTAAACTCATCCGAGATCAACTTTCTTTGCGTACACAAGAAGCTGAGGTCGAAACGCTTGGCGCCTGTGCTGATCAAGGAAATCACTCGTCGCTGCTATGTTCACGGCGTCTTCCAGGCCGTCTACACCGTTGGCTCGCTTCTCCCCACCCCCGTTTCCACCTGCCGATACTTCCATCGCTCTCTCAACTGGGAGAAACTATACGATGTTGGTTTCTCGCCTCTCCCGCATGGCAGCACCAAGCAGCGCCAGATCATTCGGTATAAACTACCCGAGGCGACGCTCACACCTGGTCTGCGCGAGATGGAGGCCAAGGATGTCGACACGGTGGTGGATCTGCTGCAACGCTACCTCAAGCGCATGAATATGGCGCAAGAATTCTCCACGGAGGAGTTCAAGCACTGGATGTTCCCGTCAGAGAAGCCAAAGGAGCAAGTCGTCTGGACTTATGTGGTGGAAGATCCCGACTCCAAGAAGGTGACCGACTTCTTCTCCTTCTACAATCTCGAGAGCACCGTCATCGGACACAAGAAACACGATGCGATCAAAGCGGCCTACCTGTTCTACTATGCGACCGAGACGGCGTTCGGCGGTAAGGATGATGCATTGAAGACGAGGCTGAACAGCCTAATGAAGGATGCTTTGATTCTCGCAAAGAAGGTAAGTGTTGACATCAGTATGGATTTGTGAATCAGATTGCTTACATCAATAGGCCGACTTTGACGTCTTCAATGCATTGACGCTACTTGACAACCCTCACTTCCTCGAGGAGCAGAAATTCGGCGCCGGCGATGGTAACCTTCACTACTATCTCTACAACTACCGTGCAGCACCCATTCCCGGTGGTATTGACGCGCGCAATCATCCTAGCGTCAAGCAGACTGGCGGCGTAGGTCTGGTTATGCTCTAACTGCGTCCATGAATTGCACGAGACATGAGGGCATTTTCTTTACCGTGTATTTTACACTATATGGAAAAGCCCAATACAGCATGATATTTGGGAATCTCCTAAGATGAATGATTGGTTGACACTCACTCGTAAGGCTCGGACTCGAGGATAAGAACTTGTACGGATGAACGCAAGAGATGGATGTCGTCAATATTATGAGCACTTGACGAGTCTAACAATGAAGATGCAAAGGAAAACGATATTTACTCAAGAAATAAAGATATTCAAATATAAAATGAGAAAAAAATGCTATATCGTGTAAATGCACAAGAACAACAGCTCCCAGTCCCATGACCATATTTCACCCCAGATAACATTCCCGAGTCCGTGCGTCGAAATATCTTGGCACGAACTCCAACCTCAATCGTCAACCACAACCCCATCACTCTCCATCTCCACTCAGCCGATCTACCCTCTCCTCCGAGACAAGCCACCAATTCGATCCCATTCAACCAGCTCGAAGCTTCTTCTCCCTATATACCACCAGGAGGAGGCACTCACGCCACCCTCTCAACCCCCAACCGCTCTCTCCACCGCCGCGGAGTAGAATAAAAAAAAGGCAGCTTTACCAAAATGCTCGCCCGAACCACCCTCCTCCCCCTCCGCTCCATACTCCTCCGCCCCACCGCCGCATCATCGCGCGTTTCTTCGTTCCCGACAACACAAGCGACGCGCAGCCTCGCCACGTTCTCCACGCGACCGAGCGTACTTTCACTCGCTACACCGTCGCGATCCGGATACTCAGCATTGAGCGATGGACTGCGAGCCGGGACTGTAGGGAAAGCGGGAATCGCGGCGAGTGTTGGATATGGGCAGGTTAGAGGCATGAAGGTGCGCAGTTCGGTTAAGAAGCTTTGCGAGGGGTGTAAGAGTGTGAGGAGGAAGAAGGGGAAGTATGTTTATATCATTTGTGATAAGAATCCAAAGCATAAGCAGAGGTGAGCGCTAACATTTTTTTTTCTTTGGCTTTTTTTTTCTGGGGGGTGAGGGAGTTGGTGGAGGGGAATTGGGGGAGATGCGGTGGTGATAATAGCTGTGCGGAAACTCAGGGTTCATCTGGGAACGAAGGGAAAAGAGAGACCAAGAATTCTTGCTGACATGTGCTTGTGATATGTTTAGGCAAGGATAAATCCCGCGGAATTCGAACAAGGATGTCGAGTCATCAGCTTCCGAACCTTTTCCCCCTCATCGTTCATCGTTGTCGAGCCCTCGAGAACATCCGCCAATTTCCAACCTTCGACTCCGTTTCCCTCCTTTCCATCGTCTTTTCGTCCCGACGTTTGGTTCGAAATCGCGACAGCCTCATCATCATCATCATCATCATCCGGTAGAGCACAGAGAGCATGCAATCTGCGAGACAAAAGATACCAGATCATGGAATGCTACAACCGTCTTTCTTGTTCTACGACCAATCGCACAGGGCGGGCTCGTCAATATTTGGCTAGAGACGGCATAGTATGGCACCCCAGAGGAGGAGATTGGAGTTTGTGATGTTTTCCCCTCCGTGTGTCCGTCTAACGTGTACGTGTGGTAAATAAATACTTGTTGTAACATTATGTACAAAATCTAGAAAGAAAGAAATCCTTCATGTCTGTCCGTTTTCAACTCTGCCTTTTCTCCGACTCGTTATTTTGGTAGATGTGGCCCCGTGTTGCTCAAGATGCTTGCTGCTTAGTAGATTTACATCAAGGGTAGATTCTACTACACTTTCCCTCCCCCCTTCCCCTTCGCTGCATATGTCTCTCTCTATGCTTTCGTGAGTTGTGTGTGTGGAGAGTAAGTAAGAGATAGCAATTATAAACCATTTTATATCATAAAACTGGACATTGTTTTCGAGAAGCTCTACCCGTCATAACTAAAATCGAAACGATCCATCCACCCATGAATCCATTCAAGCATCACACTTCCCCTCATTTCCCCTCCCAACCCCTTACACAAAAAAGAAAGGAAAAAAAGAAAAAAAAATCCCCACAAACAAAAATAATACCAGGAAGCAGCCGCGACCCCTACTAAACACTCCCGCCACTCCTCCCCCCACCAATCAACCCAGCCATCTTCAACAACTCCCGATCAGCCTCGACATCCCCCGTCCCAAGATTAATTCTCCGTCGTGCTTCCGCCTCCCTAGCTTCAAACGCCCACTCGCGGCGCTGCGCCGCGGCCACGTCGTCCCCGCCGCACCCCCACACCTCGAGCTCGTCGATCTCGAAGCGGTCCTGGAACGAGGCGGAGCGGCGGGAAGGTAGGGACGAAGGGGTAAAGGAACCGCCGGTTGGCGAAGAAGAAGATATGTGCGTGAAGATTGCGAATTCGAGGCTGTCGTCTAGGGAGAGGGATATTGGGCCTAGACGTTTCAGTGGGGTGGAGGTAGTGTGAGAAGAGGAGGAGGAAGAGGGGGGGATAGGGGAGCCGAAGTTTATGCCTGAGAAAGAAGAAGAAGAAGAAGAAGAGGAGGAGGAGCGGGTAAATGCGATGTAGTCTTTACTATACGCGGAAGCGGGGAAGACGTCGTGGGTTGGGGAGAGCTGGAAGAGTTTCGTGTCTGTGTCGCCGAAGGGGGTTTTGGGGGTGGTTTTCCACTGCGAGGGGATGTATGCTCCGTATGTGAGGGTCGCGGATTGGGGGGAGTTTGTGGGGATGCTGGAGGGGTGGCGCTGCGGGGGGAGGGAGTCGGCGAGGGCGCGTTCGCGGGTGCTGGATGGGGTGGATGGGAGGAGGCGGCCTGAGACGAGGAGGATGGTTGGGGCGCGCCAGTTGAAGACTTGTTTTTCGAAGGCGCGCATGCTGAAGCCGTGCGTGTTGCCGCTGTAGAGGGGCCGCAGGCGGCGGAAGAGGTTGCTGCCTTTTATGAAGAAGGAGAGGTGGGTTAGGGTGGTGTGGGTGAGGATTTCGCTGGGGTCGCTGAGGATGGGTTCGGGGTCTGCGATGGGGGTTGGGTGTGGAGGTTCCGAGGGTGTGGTGTCGGTGGTTGGTTTGCGTTTGGAGAGGTCGAGGTTTTTGGCGAAGAGGAAATGCTCGAAGAGAGGGTTGAGTCCGTCAAAGAGGTAGGGCAGGCATGTGGAGACGACCGTGGTGAATGTGCGGTAGTCGACCCCGGGGTTGTTCTCTACACCGAATGAAGATAATATGATGTTTGCCGTCCGCCTGAGATCTTCTACGCGCTCATCGGTGATTTTGCCAGCGAATGACGACAGACTCTCCTGGGCGTCCATGGGAGCGATGAGCAAGAGAAGCTCGACTAGCTTCAAGAGATTGTCGGTCGGTATGATGGAGTGGTGGACGTCCGAATGCTCTCCATGCTTGAACACTTCGATCGCATCCATGGAGTCCAGGGCCGCGAGGACCAACTCATCATCTTCCTCTTCGTCATCTCCATCTTCGGGTGCATCAACCGCAAAGCCCTGCTGGTTTCCAGTGGTCGGCATTTTCTTCTTACCATCCAGCTCTTTCTCCTTGTCTTCAACACTCGACCGCACGCCCTTGTCGTACACAGAGAGACTTCGATACAGCTCACGCAACCAGAGCTCGCGATTGCGTTTCTTGAGCACCGAACCATAACGCTCCGTCAAGATAGTCACGACCTTGAGCAAGGCATCATATGTCAGGATTGCCGGAGCCTGGCTCGGAAACGGAAAGGCGCCCAAAAAGCTAGCCATGTGGAAGATGACGGGTCCCACGCCCAAAGCGTCTGGCAACTCGAGAAAGCGACATAATGTGGATTCGCTCCAATACTTGACCCCGGACTGCGTGTCTGCGAGTGAGCGGAAGACGTCATTGAAGCAGTAGAGCTCGAGAGGTGTGTAAGACTTTTGCGCAAAGCGCTGCGCCAGGGTGCGATTGAGCTGTTCTAGTAGATGTTCAGTAACACTCGACTTTGAGTCTGGGTTTCAATGTTTTGAAGGTGGAGCTGTGAGACGATGGAATGTGTATGCCTACCGAGAGTTGGCGGAGGGCCTCCAGAAGAAGGTCCCTGACCCATTTTATCCGAGTAATATGAATCAGACTGTCCGATACAGATTGATGGGTTTTATTGAATTGTGGCCATGTATGTTTCAGACTTCGAGGTACTTGACTGTGGAGCCAGCAACCCCACGGGATGACGCATGCATGGCTCCGCTACAACTAGCCGTGCAACCAGGTCAGGCTTCTATGATAGTTAAGGTGCCCAGCAAGCTATAGGCGCGCTAAGCCCAAATAAGCAATTTTTTGGCCAGCTTACCAACTATACAGCTTTTTCTAAGTCTACTAAATAACCTTTATTTTAATATTTATTAAAATATATATTTCAACTTTTTATTAATACTTTTTAATGCATTCTTTATTACTTTTTATTATTATTAATTTTACGTTTTTATTCTTAGCTTACTAGCTAGCTTATTATAGATTTTAGCTATAATAAACTATAATTAATAGTAGGTATTGTAGTATATATAGAACTACATATTTTTTTAAAAAAATGCTTTTTAAGTATAAAATAAATGTTTACCTAGTAGTATACTACTTTAATTAAGCTTATATACTAACTTTATTATATTAAAGTAAGTAAAAAGAATTTTGATAGTAAAAAAAAAACAGTTTGCTAACCTAAACCTTATTTCCTAGTTATAACTGATTATGCCATGTGGTTAAAATTTCTGTAGCTTGTTCTTAAGCTTAATTCAAGCCGCCTATTATTGTATCACTACTGAAGGGGAACAGACAGACGGAGGCTACCGGTAACGGCCCATATCTTAGCAGAATAACTATATTGGAACACGGTCATACCTACTTTGGCGCTCTAGCAATCACAATGCAGACACAAACAACCTATTGTTGACAATATATGGTAGCTTCAATATCGAATTCATTTATTTTGCTTATATGGTTGCTGGTTCTCCGTGATACGATTTATATAGTGCAAGCCTTTCCTTCGTGCACGTAGAATCTCGTTTTACACACCTCCCGCTTGTAGCAAATCAGTCTTGCTAAACGAAGATAGCGACACGAAACGCTTCAATGTTAAATTTCAGGGCTGTCCACAAAGCACGTGGAGAGAATTGATTCCGGATATCGAGCTCCCTTTGCGCCACCAATCGCGTCCAGACCGTCTCGAACACGTTGCTCGTCTTCTTTTGTGAATTTTATATGCACAGCTCCTGCATTGTCAAGCAAATACTTCATATGCTTGGTCCCTGGAATTGGAATGAAATCTGTTGGGCATTAGCTTTTGAACAATCGTGCCCATTAGTAGGCCGCTTACCATCACCCTGAGCCAACACCCAAGCCAAAGCAACCTGGCTGGTCGTGCAGCCCTTCTCCTTTGCAATACTTTCGAAGATCTCGACCAGCTTGATGTTCCCTGGGAAGTTCTCCTCGGAGAAGCGCGGATACATGTGCAAGCGCATATCCTTGGGATCCATGTCGGCCCTAGACTTGATTGCTCCGGTGAGAAAGCCACGGCCAAGAGGAGAGTAGGCGACGATTTTCACACCAAGCGATCGTGCCGTTTCCAGAAACCCAGTCTCCTCAACCTCCATGGCGAATGGAGAAAACTCCATCTGGCACGCCGCAATCGGGTGGACCTTGCAAGCTCGCTCCAGGGTTCGGGCAGAGCACTCCGACAATCCAAGGTAACGGATTTTACCCTGTTCCTTGAGTTGTGCCATAGCCTCTACCGTCTTCTCAATGGGCGTGTTCGTATCTACGCGATGCTGGTAGTACAGATCGATATAGTCGACGCCAAGTGTCTTGAGACTCTGTTCACAAGCAGCTTTGACATACTCTGGCGTTCCCGAAACTGTGATTTGGCCTGGAGTACTACCACGGACGCAGCCGAATTTGGTGGCAAGGAAGATCTCGTTCCGGCGACCAGTCTTGCGGAACCATTTCCCAATAAGCTGCTCGTTGTCGCCGTAGAAATCGCTAGTATCCCAGAAAGTGATACCCATGTCGGCTGCCTTGCTAAGGGTGTCGAAGACCTCGTCCTCATTCCGAGTCATGCCCATGAAGAGCATTGTAGACATGCCCATGCATCCGAGACCAAGGGCGGAGACGGTGGTGTCACCAAGTGAGCGTCGAGGGAAGTTGGAGGTCATTGTAAAGGATATGTCAGATCTTTGATGCTGCGATATGCTGGACTGATGGTAAGAGTTGCTTGTGCGTATGCTGTGAGTGTGGCTATACCCGTATTTAAGTCATCCCACAAGAAGGAACATGTTTAGCTGTGGAGGAGGAACGGAGGGTGTACGGAGGGTGAACGGAGCACTGACAGGAGTCTCTACATACGAACGATAGTGCCTAACTGTAAGTAGTTTTATTTTGGAGAAGGGCTTTCTTTCCTGGACGGAATTCTTCGTGGTATTGGTAGCCTGGTATCATATGTTCGGCGTTAAGCAGTAGTGCCGGATCCCGTGTGTAACGCCGTGAAGGACTAGACAGACGATTTGATGGCTTGAACATCGACCGGCCGCAAGTCTAGAATCACTGAAACGTCTTAGCAAGCTTGTATTGTTATTGAAAATGCATGCAAGGGTATCAAGAGCTTATGTATATTCATCATCTCTCGCCATCACCGAAGATAAGACATGTTGGAGTGATCGATGCAACAATTGTATACCTAGCTATGTCGCTAACACGTTACACAGTGAGCTACACAGCTTTAGCAAAAACAATTTGCAGCCTAAAAACTATCAATGTGATTATTCAGTTCTAGATCTCACCTTATATATATCTGTAGGATGGCAACTCAAACTAGATAGGTATACGAACCTGCGGGTTCCGATGGTTCCGACTTCTTAACTCCACCGACACTGAAGACATGTACATCTTGCACGTGCGGCAACATGACTACCACGCATCGTTTCACACGCTCAATTTACTTGAATAGATGAAATGGATTTTCTGATACGCCAGATGTGCTACTACGTTCGCAATCTAAATCCTAGCACCACGTCAAGAATGCCCATGTCCGATGAATCAACCACCTTTTATCCAGGTGCATCCCCTAACGCCACAAAACAATGCCACCAAGAAAATGCAGTAGCAATGGAACCAAGGTCCTCGCTGCTCATACAAGAGTCCCAATCTCCGCCATCATTGCTCAATCATAGCCATCCATGCCGGGTGTCTCTGCCCATGCGCCGGGCGTAGGCGCTGCAGCTGGCGTGGGTGCCCCATCATATCCACCAGGTGTAGGCGCTGTGAAATTTCCAGGAGTTGGAGCATCCATCGGGGGTCCGCCGGGGGTAGGTGCAGAGTAAGCGCCATAGCCTGCGGGTGTGGGAGCCGAATATCCAGCGGGAGTCGGCGCGTTGTAGGCTCCAGGGGTTGGGGCTGAGAGATTGGATTTCGAGCTTGTCGATGTGCTTGTAGCGGCTGCTCCCCAAGCGGGAGTGCGCGAACCAGAGTTGAAACCGCCATAGGCAGTCCTCGACCCGTCGTTACCTCCGTAAGCCGTGGCACCACCGTATGCTGTGTTCCCGCCGCCCCCATACGAAGTGCGTGATCCGTCGCCTCCATAAGCAGTAGCACCACCATAAGAAGTGGCACCGCCATATGCAGTTCGTGATCCATCGCCACCGCCCCATGCGGGAGTGCGGCCGCCACCTCCACCACCCCATCCAGGTGTGCGACCTCCACCAGAAGGTGTCGCGCCGCCCCACGATGGGCCGTTGCGAGACGAGTTGCCCCAAGCCGGCGTTCGCCCACTGTTTTGTCCGGGGGTGGCCCCTCCATATCCTCCCCTAGGGCGATTGGGAAATCTGCCGCTGCCCGATTCAATGGTATTACCGGTGAGAGGGTCCTTGATAGTCAAGATATCCTTCTTGACTGTGACTTGCTTGTTCTTGGTGTGAAGCTCGATACGAGCCTCGTCGTTCATCGTGTCTTTGACGATACCAAGAAGACCCTTGTAGACACCCCTCCTGATAGTGACAGTCTTGCCAATGAGTCTGTCCCGCCCGAATTGTGGTCGAGAGGGTGGTGCCATGGCGCCGCCGTTGTTCTGTAAAGCTGGATTCATGCCGCTGAGATCAGGACCTGCGGCTTGGGTTCTACCACTCTTGGCCGCCATGGTGACAACGTTGGCGCTACGGACAACGAAGACGCCGGCGTTCTCGAGAAGCTCCCGGTTGGTGACAAACAGCGAGCCACGATGGATGTAGTGAACCTTTCCTTGACGGTTCTCGCCGCCATGCTCCTTGACGGTATCGTCCTTTCGGATCTCGGAACCATCTCGGTCGGTTGCGACAGCATGCCGATTTTGGGTAGCATGATCCGAAACCTGAGTGTGCAACAGCGTTCGAACATTGCCATTCTGGTCTAGAACCCTGAGCACTTCGCGGTCGACTTTGGTGACACACCCAATGGTGGAAGCACTGTATTGGTTAGTCATGGAGATCAATGAGGGAGCGCATTACTTACTCAATCTGTACCAGGTCGTAGAGGTTGTATTTTGAATCATCGCCGAGAGTGGCCGAATCGGCAGCCCGTTTCAGGTCTTTGCTGAACACAGTGATTTCAACCTGGGTGGAATCACAGAGCAGCGTGACCTTGTCATCTTTGATCCGAGTAATCAAACCGACTTCATCAATGTACTTGCTGCCGCCAATGACCTTGACGTGGTCACCATCGCGGAACAGTTTCCTGAGAGTCCGGACAGGAGCATCGATCCGGCGACCGCGAAGCTCGCCTTCGGTGACCTTGATTGTGACGATATCGCCAGTGACTGTGACCGTAGTACCACGAAGACCCTTTTGTTCACCCTCGTAGATCTCGACACTGTCGCCGTTGACAAACGCAGCGCCAGACATGGCAGCTTTTTGAGCAGCCTGAACTGCGATGAGATCCAGCGTCTCTGTTCCATCGGCTGCAGTGACGGAGAAGAACTGCATTTCCTCCATCTTGGGATTGACATTGTCGGCGGTGATGTAGTTGACCTTGACTTCTTTAAGGAGGAATCCGTTCTGATAGTCATCGCCTTTGTAGGTGAATGCGCGCTGGTTACCGGCACCAACTTGACCCAAAAACTTCATGTGCTTCTTGCGCGCCTCGCTCTCGTTGAATAGCTTCTGAGGGGGTCGCTCTACGTTACGACCAAAAGCACCTCGCTTGCGCTTGGCGACCGTGGCAGCGTTGGCATCCTCGCCCAACCCATAATCAAGTCGAGGGACAAGCTGCACTGTGCAGTCCAAGCCGTTCTGGTGAACTTCGACGACTTTGGCCAGATCACCTTTGTAGAGAGCAGGGCGGATCATTCGCACGAATTTGCCTTCCTCGAGCGGCTGTCGCCTGCGTTTGCGGAGAAGATCTTGGCGCTCTTTGACCTCGATGGAGATTTGACCACTGCCCATGAAGACGTTGGGGATGTTCTCGATGAGCTCAATCATGTCTTGTTTCGCATCGGCCTCAAGGTAGATGTATCCAGTCATCGTGCCTCCGCGTTCAAAGGCCGCGAATATCTTCGGTCGCTGATTCGATCGCACGGCGTCGTCCACGCGCTTTTGGATGGCCATGATGACTTCGCGCTCCTTTCCAGGTCGGACTTTGACACCCCAGATATTTGGATCGTTGACTGAAGGTGCGGGAATGTGTACAGCACCTAACGCTGACCGGCGCATGTTCTGTTGTTCGCGGCGTCTGTATTTCTCGTCAAGCTCTTTGGCAAGCTGCTCGGCATCTTTATCGGCGTGAAGTTGGCGCTGCATATCCAGCTCGCGATGGCGGCGGTCGTCGAGATCAGCGGCTGCGGGTTCCAGCTCGTCATCGGGATGCACTTCGTTGTGGTAGGTATCGATCTCGTCGTCATCTTCCTCTTCCTCGTCTTCGTCGACTTCGGCTTCGACATCAATGAACATGTTCCTCTTCTTCTTTCGCCGCTTGGCCGGTCGCGCCTGATCTGTGTTAGCATCCGTGGCCTCTAGAGAGCCTCCTCAGTTGTACGTACCACCACTTCATCCTCGTCATCCTCATCTTCATCGTCCTCGTCATCCTCGTCATCGTTCTCTTCTTCGTTTTCCTCGTTGTCGGATTGCTGGCCATCGGCGGCGGTCTCGTCTTCATCGTCAGCGATCGCGGTAGGCCTGGACCTCGTCACTTCGGTCTCGGCCACATCATCTTCGTCAATTTGAGTCGCAGGATTGAAATTGTCCTCGTCCGACTCGGAGCCGTAGCCAGACATGGTGGGCGGTTGTCGAGGTTTAACGTGGACAATGATCGAGCGGCGTTGGTCGGGGGTGCAGGCGCGCGGGCGTCGCAGATGCGTGCAGTATGTGCTTACTCAGGACGCTGGCAAAGTACCTGGGCAGAGCGCAGTTGGGAGAGAATTGAAGGAGAGGAAGGGTAGAGAAAGGTCGACGGGCGATGCGGGGGCCGGCTTTGTCTTTATAAGAGAAAGTCGGGACGGTCAAAGGTGAACATGAAGGTGAATGCGCTAGTGAGCTCTCCAGCATCAGCGCGGAATGCCGCTAAATCACGTGACTCCCTATTGTTCCGCAGCAACAATAATCTCCGCCTATAGATTGATCATCGAATGTACGAGTGTGAGGGAAATATGGTAGGAAATCTTTGAGATTTCTGCATTTGTATGAGCTGCCCAGGTGTCGTGTCACGAACGAGGCAGTGCTGCGGGCTCTCTGAACAACCTCCGTACACATGTGCCTGTATGCGACATTCAAATGTTTGGAACCTCGAAATTATTGTGCCGTTCATCCATAATATAGTAGGTTTGCCTTCCAATCAGAAAACAACTACTATTGTGATGACTTTATCGGTAAAGGCACGATAGACAGATGAATGCGCGTCTTTTATAGAAAGACGTATCATATTACCTTTCCACATCAATCATGTAGTGATGACACAGGCCGGCGGGCCCTATAATTTTACATTGTTCTTCATAAAACCTCCAATATCCACGACAGCTCGGCCCCATGCTCTATGCTCTCTTACGTCTTCCAGGGCGCGCGCTACATTTTCTAGACCGCGATACGTCTCTTTGTAAGCAACTGGGCTGATCTTCCCACTATCAACGAGTTGCATAAAGCCTTCCCACGCATATGTCACACGCTTAGGATCTTGTCTCCCATCTTCACCAAATCGATACCCGTGAATCGTAGCGCCTTTGAGCAGTACTCGGTTCATGGCGACCTCTTCCATGCTGCCACCTCTCGCCGCGAAGCCAACAATTACGATTCGCCCGCGATACCGGATACACTTCAACGCTGAATGAACCATGCCTGATATACGCATTAGCAAGTAGTAGGTTCATGCAGTAAGATTGAAACTCGCCAACTGCATCATACACAACATCCACCCCTTCTCCATCTCTTGTCTTCGATTTCACCCGATCTTCCCACCCCGTCTCTTGATAGCTGACAACATCATCAGCTCCAATCCACCTCACCATTTCCGCTTTCTCTTCATCTCCAACAACAGCAATAACTCTAGCGCCCATTGCTTTCGCAATCTGAACCGCCATCACACCGAGGCCCCCAGAAGCCCCCAGCACCAGCACACTCTCATCCCTCTTCAAACCCGCAACAGACACGAGAGCACCGTAACTGATAGCCCCCGAGCTTCCAACGGCGCATGCTTCCCGATTAGACCACGCCTGCGGTATTCTTCGTAGACTGTTTGGCTCCACGCTTATGTGCTCCGCATAGGCTCCCAAGGCGCCGCCGAATACCCTGTCGCCGGCTTTGAAGGAGCTGGAAGCATTCGAACGTGTGACTACGCCTGCGAATTCGCTGCCTAGAATGAACGGCGGTTGAATGTGGCGTTTGTTATTTTGGTGAAGGCCTTGTGCGTCTTGGGCTGCGTCAGCGATGGCTGTGTGCAGAAGGGCTAGAAGGCTCACAGAGTTGGTCGACGTGTGTTACTGCCGCATGTGTGACCTGAACTTTTACTTTTGAATCATCTGTGTCGGGTAAAAGCGTGTCGGAAACTTGAAGGTCTGCAAGGTCCTGTTTACTGTTACTTCCATGAGATGGGAATTCTCTTTCTCGCATACGCTTACCTTGACGAAGCTGTTCACCAATATCGCTTTCATGGCCCGATTTCACGTTATGTAGCTCACGTGTTAATGCCCGACTCACTTTTCATATTTGTTTGTTTAAAGCTGGTACTTGGTTGAGAGGAGCGCCGGATAGGTGAATGTTGTAGCGGGGCCAGTTGCCGAGGTTAGAATTCCAACTCTGCGATTCAACACAAGGTGCACGCAATGATTCCCGTGTAGATCTGAAAGGCGATGCCGTTTACCAAGCGGCTAGGAACTACACCTGGACCCAGTGAAGATTGCGGGTTGTCACTTGCGATGTCTATTAAAGTTGAGCGGCCCACAATTGATGGACTAGGTTTGTATTGCATCGTCGCTCCACATAATACTCAATGATCGAATCGAGTTTGATATAGACGTAGATGTAGGACATGTAGGACTTTCTGATTCCTAGACCGGCAAACACCACGAAAAAAAAGAATGTTGGAGGATGCGCATCGCAATGGCCTCTTTGAAGGATCAAGATTACGTAATCCTCATTGTTGGATCCTCAGTTCCTGCTTACGCCCCCGACTGCGTGGACACTATCAATCGCATCACATCTTTCTCCGATAGTCATCGAGTGCGACTCTCTTGATCGAGGAAAATCCAACTGAGAATCGTGCGAGTTTTGATGTGCTGTTCTGTCCTGAGGAGTGCTCGTGGAATGGAACAACGCGGTACCTAGGTAGCTCTCAATGATCTGTTGGACCTCGACTAGGCCCGCCATTTTTTCCACTTCCAGGCAACATGCCTAAGCAACGACAGACGTGTACAAGATGTTCGATGCGACGTCAAAAGTGCGACCGAAAATCGCCGTGTACGCGATGTGTGCAGAATAAGGAAGCTCACTTGTGTACTACGGAGTGGTCTAGTGGCTACAATCCAGCAATCCACCGCAAATATCCTAGAAAAGCATTGCTCAATGGAACGCGCGAGGCCGGTATCAAACCTCAAGCGTATTCGAGCACCACGTCGTTGCCAAACGATGTCCACTCTCCAATGACAATGCCCTTCCGGATGTCTGGAAACCTGGAACAACCGTTGCGTGACCCATCGTATATTTCAGCAGCAAACTCCACAACAAGCACGGATAGTACGTCGGGGCTTACTGCAGCCCCCTTAGAAAGCGAGGTTCTCGCCACCTACGGTCGATCTGAATTTGCAGATATATCTGTGGCGTCTCTGCTCAGTGCAAAAGAAGAGTATGAATTCCAGCTGTCTCTCAGAGAGCACGCCCAGAATGTAGGCACGGCGAACTCATCTTCAAAAGAGAAAAGATCCCACAGCTTCTCTCCTGCGGCCCAATCGGTCGAGGTACACCATCTTCAGTCACTCTTGCCTCCCAAAGAGCAGGTTCTACAGATGATCGATTACCATAGCCGCTGCATGGCGTACTGGGTGGGAAGCGTTTAGTAAGTCGTCGGACCACTCGATATACTCACCACAATGCTATGTACTAGACTAACGCTTCCGCCAGCGATGAACCGAGTTTCCGGGAAAGCGTCTTGGAAGCCTACAACGGAACGGAGCAGATAAGTCTTTGCAAACATGACTGGCTTTGGTCTGCACTGTTGTT
The DNA here is from genome assembly GCA_948474695.1 of Periconia digitata. Taxonomy (NCBI): domain Eukaryota; kingdom Fungi; phylum Ascomycota; class Dothideomycetes; order Pleosporales; family Periconiaceae; genus Periconia; species Periconia digitata. The sequence goes on along the minus strand of CAOQHR010000007.1, from coordinate 172,965 downwards.
CTCGATTCTGTCTGCAAGCATGATCGGTTCTTCCGAAGAGATCTCAAAGTCGTGGGGATATTCGAATGCAGAAAAGATGCGCTTGTCAAGAACTTGGGGACATTCTCTGATCTCATGCCTCCATCTGGGCGATTTTGCTTCAAAGTACCATATCTACTCAGTCCAAGCCATCTTCAACATGCATACTTCAGAACATTTAGTCGGATCAACAAAAGAATGGGCAGTATATCAAGCTACAGGGCTTGTAATCGCGCGAGGCTTAGGCATGCACAGGTGGGTATCCCCGCGTTATACTGAAAGAATGCAATTGATTGATCCACAGACTTGGCCCGCATCCCGAGGATGATATTGCACCTGCCGACATGACCACCAAACAGAAGGAGGCACTGAAGCAGAGGGAATACGGCAGAAGGATCTGGTACGTACAAAAGCCCGAAGTCAAGTAGCATTTGAGACTTTGCCAGTATAGCGACGCCTTGTCAACGCTTCGCTGACTCTCATATCCTTGGTTTAAGGTGCGGTTTGGCTTCACAGGACTGGTTGTGCTCTACATCCCAAGGAAACTATAACGTACAGCGACGACATTACACATCAATACTGCCACGTCCTTTTGAAAAGGAGACATGGGCGCCCGTCAAGGATGATAATTCACCAGTGTATGCCAATCCCACTGTCCATACATGCTCCAGGGTTGAACGTTGCAAGATTGCATCTCACCAAGATTCGTTCACTCGTTCATCTGGACAGTCCCACTGACCATCGCTTTCAGAGACACGATGGTGACCGTATTCCTCCACCAAGTCGCCTACGAGCTATCGCACTACCTCGATGAAATGCTCGACGCCCCTGACATCTCCGCAAAATACAACGTCGTCCTCAAATACGACGCCATCATCCGATCCATCCACCTCGACAAGATGCCCAAATTCCTCCGTCGATCCACACCTTACGACCCCGCGTGGGATAAATGGCCCTGGGTGTTCTGGGCTCGACGTTCCTACGAAGCCTCTGCCGCGCACAAAGTCATCATGGTCCATCAAAGCTTCCTCGGCAAAAGCTTCAAAGACTCGCGCTACACCTATTCGCGTTGGGCCTGTCTCAGCAGCTCCAAAGCCATTGTCGATGCCATGGAGACGCGGTACCCAGAGGAACCGCAATGGTGGATAGAACAAGTGCGTTAACCCCTTCACTCTTCACACTTGGCATTTCCGACACACTACTTAACCGTCACTAGGCATTCGTCGTAACCGCCGGACTCGTCCTCGGCCTCGACCTCATCCACCACCGCAGTAGCAGCGGCGGTGCTACATCTGTCGAAGCCCGCGAAACGCGATCGTACATGGACCGCGCCATCGCTACCCTCGAGACTTGGCCCACGAGTTCCGTCGCCTCCCACGGCGTCCGCCTCTTAACCTCTTTCATAGACGAGCACGCTAAGCCGCCTACCGCGAAGCCTTCAGAGACGCACGTTTCATCAGAGGAAGCTCTTAACACTACGTGTGCTCAGCCTGTTGTCAGTGTAGTAGAAGAAGCTTCCAGGAATATCGATCCGCAAGCTTCGCTCCCGGTACCTGAGATGCCCGAGCAGCAGTCATCGTCGGCGGAGGACGACTGCTTTGTCAATGCGAATTGGGCGGGTATCGAGTGGGATGTCGACATGATTGATTTCGAGGCGCTGGTCGACCCGGGGCTCAACGGACATGTGTTTTTCGAGGGGATGCTTGGGGTCGCTGGGGATGATGGTGTAGGGGCATCGAATCTTTCCTTCTTTTAGATGGTTGGGGATCAAATGTGCAAATGTACATATGTATGCATGGTACAGATGTGGAGGGAAACATGGATGTGGTGTGTATAATTGTGTATGTTGCGTTTAGATATACTCCGCTCCCAATCTTACATACGCTTAGAGCTGTTTTTTTTTGGTCGCAATCAAATTTCGGATATACAGATTGTATTGAGTACAATGGATTGCTGATGTAACATACATAGGTAACTGCCAAAAATATCCCATACCGCCTTGAGCTCCACTATTCGTAATTCATAGAACAGAGCTTCATCCTCTTGGCCTTGACACCTAAAAGTTATCAATGCACATTGATATTCCTTACTTCGGTCTTACCCACAAAATTGCCTTGCATTGTATCTTCCTCACGATACATCAGTTTAACGAGCCTAGCCATTCTGTTCATGACCTGAATCTCACATGTCGCGTTCCAGACCATTCACATGTGTGGATATTTCGGGCCCACTTCCCGGTGGTGGTGATGATGATTATACGAGATACCGCGAGGAAGTTGCAATGTGACATGCAGATGCCTACGAGTCTTTTGGATATTTGAGCGAATGGACAAGTGCTACACAGGTGTGTACACCAGGGCATGTATGTACAGGTACAATTTAGAGTAATATGACCTGACATCTCGGAAAGGCTTAGCGAGGCTTAGTCGATGACATCACTCTTCTCCACTTCCCCATGTTCGCCAAACGGTCTTCATCATCGATAACGGCACTCGTTGAATACTTCGCTGAACCTTTCATCTTCGCCTATGACGGTATTATATCTGCATTGGATTCTCCATCTTTTCAATAAAGTCCGCTCGGATACTCAATCGATGAAACGAATGTCCGGACGTCGATGGAGTTGCGTTGGGGTGAATCCATCGCGCCGGCTCAACAGTGCCGATACGATGAACCCTTGACGCCACAAGGAAAGCTTGCGTAGGATCTTGCCGCGTACTGGAAAGCTTGTCTGTGGCTGCATATCGACATGGCTGGAAGCGGTCGATTTCGCGCAGATCAATCACCAACGGACGATGCCATTCCGCTCGTCGGTATTGGTCCCGCAGACACGTTCGGTTGATTCCTATCGACGGTCGGATGATTGGCTGGTCCGCACACGATGAGGCAGTATGAGGGATGCAAGGGCGGTTTGCGCGCGTGCTCGTTTGCTTTTCTGTTCTGGTCGCGCTGATAAGGCGGATTTGTTGGGGAGGTTATGTTTTGGATGAAGAGATAGGCTGTTGGATTATCAATGAAGCAATGCAAAGAAGAGATTTGGGGGAATGTGACTCGACGGCACAGCAACTGGAGGAGGATGCAAACAAACGACTGAAAAGGCAGACTACGCGTTCACGCGCAAATCCTTTGGGTGAAGGCGGATTGGCCTGATTTGCCAGTAACTGCACGTTTGCATATGCAGGCATGTGTTTGCGAGTCCGTGCTGTCGATCTTCCCCCGAGCGTTTTCATGTTACGTCGTTATCCCTCAAACCATTAGACACTTATCTACACGGACCCCCAGAGATTAGCTCCTAGTCAAGATAACAGCCACAGCCAGAGTCCGCCTTTTAGGCTCCTGTCTCCTCACTGTCTATCTTTCCCCTAGCGTCCAACCTTCCCCACCACCTTACCACCCTCCTTCTCAACCACCACTACCCAGCCCAGAGCTGTCTCTACGTCCAGTCGCCACCAGCATAAAAATCGACACCACATCTGGTCAGCAACAATGGATCTCGAGAGCGGTAAAGAGAAGGAGTTTGTCTCGCAGCCCGCACCCGCATACGGCGTCGGCGCCAGCGAGGACCTTCCAAAGACAGGCACGAAATGGAGTCGCTTCGCCGACAGCTTCAAGCGCAACCCCAACGCGAGGATGGTCACCGAGGCCGTGGACGAGGAGGGCAAGCCGCTCCCCGATCAGCCGCCCGCCCAGCCAGCTCTGAGCATGAAGCTCAAGAACAGGCATCTGCAGATGATTGCTATCGGTGGCTCCATTGGTAAGTAAAGCTTTCCGCCCTTCATGTCCGACTCTTGCTAACGGGTTTTGCAAAGGTACGGGTCTGTTCGTTGGATCTGGTGCTGCTTGTAAGTATATCCCCACTCCACACGCGTCTGGTTGCCACCCAGGTCACCCCCTCCCCCCATGCAGTGTTGTGTTTGAAGTCTTTGATTATGCATGTATCCATGTGTGTTGAAGTTTACTGATCTCGCCCCCGCCAATTCAGTGGAGGCTGGTGGTCCCGCTTCGTTGGTCATTTGCTACGGACTTGTGGGTATCATGCTGTTCTGCACTGTGCAAGCTCTCGGTGAGATGGCAGTTGCTTTCCCCGTCGCTGGATCTTTCGCCGTCTATGCGTCTCGTTTCATCGACCCAGCTTGGGGCTTTGCCATGGCCTGGAAGTAAGTGTCGATACCCCAGCCTATTCTCACTTCATCTGCTGACAAGAAGTAGCTACGCCTTGTCTTGGTTGGTCACCCTCCCGCTTGAGATTGTGGCAGCTTCCATCACGTTGAACTTCTGGGAGGGCTCTCGCAGCACCAATCCTGCAGCTTGGGTCACCATCTTCCTTGCTGTCATCATCTCCATCAATCTCTTTGGTGTCAAAGGATACGGAGAGGCTGAATTCGTCTTCTCCATCATCAAGATCGCCGCGGTGATTGGATTCATCATCCTCGGTATCATCATCGATACGGGAGGTATTCCTGGCCAGCCATATATCGGTGGCAAATACTGGTAAGTAGATCCAACAGGTGCTTAATGAGATTATTGCTGACGCACATAGGCATGACCCTGGAGCGTTTCACAATGGATTCAAAGGCCTTTGTTCCGTCTTCGTCACTGCCGCCTTTTCTTTCGCGGGAACAGAGTTGGTCGGACTGTGTGCTGCCGAAACCGAGAACCCTAGGAAGACTCTGCCCACCGCCGTCAAACAAGTCTTCTGGCGTATTCTTCTGGTGAGTGTCCCTTCTGTTCATTCATATCAAGTAGCATGCTTACATACCCCCAGTTCTACATGGTCTCTTTGACCATCGTCGGCTGCCTCGTCCCCTACACCGACGATAAGCTCATCGGCGCCTCCTCCTCTGATGCCAATGCCTCTCCCTTCGTCATTGCCGTTCGCAATGCCGGCATCTCTGTTGTGCCTTCGATTATGAACGTAGTGATCCTCATCGCGGTCCTCAGCGTCGGCAACTCCTGCATCTACGCCACTTCCCGCACAATCGCCGCCCTTGCCGACCATGGACAAGCTCCCAAAATCCTGGGCTACATTGACCGCTCCGGCCGCCCGCTCGTCGCGATCCTGTTCTCCTCCGCCTTCGGCTTTATCGCGTACATTGTTGCTGCCGGCGACGAAGTCCGCGGCCAAGCTTTCGCCTGGATGCTCGCCATCTCGGGTCTCGCGCAGATCTTCAACTGGACCTCCATTTGCATCTGCCACATCCGGTTCCGCGCAGCTTGGAAAGCGCAGGGCCACTCGCTTGACGAACTCGCCTTCACCTCGCAAGCCACCGTCTACGGCTCGTACGTGGGCGCCATCTTCAACATCCTCATCCTCATCGCGCAGTTCTGGACCGGCTTCGCGCCCGTCGGGTACGGCGAGCTCACGGCCGCGGAGCGCGTGCAGACCTTCTTCGAAGCGTACCTCGCGTTCCCCATTGTCGTGCTCTTCTACGTCGTCTTCAAGCTCTGGCACAAGACCAAGTTCAAGCGCGCCAAGGACATCGACGTCACGAGCGGTCGCCGCGAATTGGATCTTCCGCAGATCCTGCGCGAGGAGCGCGCCGAGAAGAAGACGTGGCCTTGGTGGAAAAAGGTATACAAGATCCTTTGTTAGATCTGCGTCTTGCGTCTTCTCTGCATAATCTGCTGTCTCTCTCGCACGATTTTCTGGGGTTTCTTCTAGTGTAATGGAGGGTTATCTGTCATGTCTGGATCCCCTATGTTTGACCCGCAAACTGCGTGGCTTTGAAAATACGGCGGTCTAGCACCGCTGTATATACATACGTAATTGAAAAATGATGAATCAATCAATCACCTCAACACCATAATCCCATTTCATTCGTGATATCAACGTAGATGCAAGACATGTGCTGAACATTTGAACGGCGTACAACTAATGCACGTGAATCAATTTTGGATACATGAATGGACTGATGAACTCTTTGGTCATGGTGTAGTTGTGGGAGGTAGGCTTAGTTTTGTATTACTACTTTTCTAGTGTGAAGGGGGGTTTGGTGAAGGGAGGTGGGCTGGGTTGGGTGAGTGTGGTATGTAGGGTTATTTTTAGGTTTGGTATAAGGGTTAGGAATCAACAGGTTTCGCGAATAACATCAATTGATTACAAAAGATGCGCCGTGCAGACACTTCAATGCCATTCACTCAAGCTTACATACTCCCGACTTATGACTGGATGGATCTCTCTCACTGCAGCTTGTACATACGTCGCACAAGCGGCCCGTGCGCGGCGGGTAGTCGCTGGTCATTCACCACAAATGTAATAAAATCCGTATTTGTGCCTTCCTCTCCCCTTCTCTCCTCCACCACTCGATCCCGACGACAAAACAGCTGTCGCTATATCACCATCCTATCATTTCTTTTCGACTCTCTGTTTCCAACACACGGCAGCGCGCCGACCGACCTTCAAAATGGCCAAGCGCGTATACTCGCGCCGGGGTAAAACCAGCATGTACATGGACGATGGAGAGAATAAGCGCCGGAAGCCGAGCCCACCGGACCAGTCGTCTCCTCCGACTCGTAGCGACGAGGAGCGAGCGGTCGGGCATATCGGCTTGGATGAGGCTGGCGGGGAGAGCGTGGGGAGCTCTGAGTCGGTGTGTGGATCTGGTGGTGCGGCTGCGGAACTGCTGAGTTCTATGTATCCCAGTTCGTCTCCTGCGAGAGTGCCATTGCCGTCTTCACCTACCGAGGAGAACGTGGGGAGCTCTGAGTCGGTGTCTGGATCTACTGGTGGTGCCACGGAACTACCGGCTTCTCTATTCCCAACTTCGTCTCCGGCGGAGGTGCCTTTGCCGTCATCGCCTATAGAAGAGAGCGAATTGTTCCTGGAGGAGGCGGTTTCTGAATGTCCCATCTCTGAGGTGTCTAGTGTGGAAGAATTTTCCCCTGCGAGTAGGCGGTTCGACGGCCCTCGGGCCTCTGGTGTGGCAGAGGTGTCCCCTTCGAGCACGCCGTTGCCGCCATCGCCTGTTCAGCAAATCCAGCTTCGACCGACCAAGACGCTCACTGGACGCCGAATCTCTTCGTCATCTAATATCGCAACGCTGTGGGAGAGGAACCGCGAAAAGTCGCCGCTTCTTCGTCTGCCACCTGAGCTGCGAGCCTACATCTTCGAGCTGGCGCTTGGTGGGAAGAGTATTTTGATTGACTACCGCACTTACGAGCGAGGAACTGGGAAACCCATCTTCAAATACGACACCACGATCGTCGAACAAGGCGTCTGCAACATTGAAGATATCAGTTTCGATAACTTGTCGGGGAGCCGTAACGCCGCAGAGTCTTTGAACGATCTGAATCCCCCTCAACCCATCCTCCTGGCAGACGGCTTGACCTACTACTTCCCCCATGAGAACACGTACAATTTCGTTGAGCTCATGCAGGTAGCGGAACACCCTTACTTTTTTGAAACAGCCCAGATGACTTTTCTCAACAACGTATGCCGGCAATTGTACATCGAGACGGCGGCACTGCCCTACCAGCTCAATCTATTGGTATTCAGGAATATTAACATCGCGTGGAACTTCTTGGTAGCGGATGAAAAGACAAACGGGAAGCGTCACAGGCGTCACAGGGACGCTATTCGTCAGATGATTGTACTGGGGGATCTGCCTGGAGACAATCTGATCAGTCAGATGAGGGGCTTAGTGTATCTTAGGGCTCCTGATGGAGTACGAGTGCGTGTTTGCGCATAATCGGCATGATGGATCAGGGGTTGCATTTCACGGGATCAGAATCCCGTCATTTCTGACAAATGGGTCGTTTTTGTGCCACGGGGAGGAGGACGGCACAGGTATTTAAGTACATCGGCGGCATTGCTCGATGAACTTGATTCTTGGAATACACAGTTCTTCTTCCCCGAATTGAATCCTGAAAATTGTTCTTGAGATACTTCGATTTGCACATTCTCTGAAAGTTATAGGTTTTTATGTGATCTTGACTTCTATTGGAACATCTGATGGACAGTGTAACTAAAAGGTGCATACACAGTGATCAAGGATGAAACATATGTCACCCTAAATCGTCTGTCGTATCTTGAAGCCTTTTTATCGTTGACATGAGCCTCTTCTGTCATCAACTTCACGTCGAATTTGAGCCACATCTCAAAAGCTCATCCCGTCTTATAACACCTCTATTGCACTGACGTAGTGGTGCATTCACGGCTACAAGCTTGACCAGGAGCACTGATTCGAGGTGACCTCGAATTCTCATGATGTTCTATAACGTTCTACAGCTGTCTATTGGTTTGTTTACGTTTTCTGGAGCTAGTTTGATTGCAATCACGTGACAGAGCTCTAGTCCAACTCATGTACGCAGCTGTCGCTGCTCACCTTCCTCCTACCAACACTCCGCGCCTCTCGAAAACATCACCAGCTTCTCTTTTCTCTTATATACAACACTTCAAGTCTATACTACAACCATGAGCTCCAAATTCCGTTCCGACCTCGAGCGTGGTGAGTATACAGCTTTCTGTTCATCATCTTCCTTTCGCTGTCAAGTGTCACTGTCTGGGATACGAACAATCAACTGATCACCTGAAATGACAGAGCTGGACCCACTGGGTCTCAACGTATCATTCCCCAAGGAGCCAGTCACTGTCAGCCACCATCGATCAGCCGGTCACATCCCTTTGCCAGGAACCGGGCCCGCCGATCACCGCATGACAAGGACGGAGCGGAAGCACGAGCAAACAGCCAAGCACTCGTTGAAAGTGGAAGCTCACCGCCAAGCTGCACTACGAGAAAACATGAGCTCGTCCGGCACATCTTCGCAGTCAATCCCGAAGATTGGAACCGTGCAACCCGTCAAGATCTCTTCCTTCGCGCGTGCCAAGATCGTCGACAACGTCGGCAGCAGTGCGGTGACTGGCCGCGGCGGTGAGCCAAGCGGTCATGAAAAGAAGCCCGTCGCTCGCGGCAGCGAGAATCCCAGCCGTAGAATCGCCCACGTCAATCGAGGATCGCCCGAGACGCCTCAAAAGCCAACCACCAAGTCTCCTCCAACCTCGCAAAAGATACGATCCGCGTCTTACAAGACGCCGCTGAGGAACGTCTCTGCGCTTCCTCCGCCAAAGTTTCAACTCGACGCCCAAATGGGACACGGCAATGCCGCCTCTTCTTCTGCCAACACCAGCCGCGACCCAGAGAATTGGGACATCGCCCAGACCATGGCGTTGTTTCATATCGACAACAAAACCCAAGACAAGAACGTCCCGCAGGCTACGAAGATCGCACTGGGTACTAGTCAGCAAAAGTCAGCTGTCCCTCCACATCTTCGGAGGGTTGAGCGAAAGGTTGCCGAGCAGATTGACGACCCTTTTATCGAGAAGCCCAAGATTGAGGAGCCCAAGATCGAGCAGCCCAAGATCGAGAAGCAACCCCCTGTCAATATAGGGGCCAAGTACGAGCGCTACTGCGAGGCCCGCGAGATCATGTGGAAAGAGAAGGACCTCGGCTTCAAGGATGAGCATTGCTCGGAGGAGTCGAACCTCATGGACATGCCCTCAGCCTCCTTCAACTTGCTGCTCAAGTATGTCAGGGACCACCACGACAAGCGCGCTCACGACTTCGCGAACGCCATGGTCAAGACGTACGGCCCCGACAAGCAGTTCAACATGAGCAACATGCAGCATTACGCCGGAGGCTCCCCTTAAAAGGGTTGATTGGTATGTTTTCCTGTTTCTATCTATTCTGTTCGTTGACGTTGTTCTGATTGGACTGTACTGACTTATTGTTTTCCCACGCCATAGGTCAGACTACGATACCAACAACTGATGAGGAGCCTCTCATCAAACGACAGCGGCCAATCAAAATTCTGTCGTTTGGTAATGACTACAAGTCTTGATAAACGGTAAGCGATTGTCACCTTTTGACTTTGTGGTTGCCAGCCACCCTCCCCGCTCTATTGCCTCCCCTTTCCCAAGCACACGTTCTCTGATTTGGTGGAATGAATTTGGACTTGTGACGCGAGGTTCGTTTTACTCTGCCCACCTTGACTACGTAGCTTTCAGCCACACCCTTTATTTTCAATTGATCGTTCGGAACTACACTTTGGTCATTTCAAGGAACGGCAATGGGTATGCGACATGGGCTTCTTCTCTGGTTAATTTCTTTCTCTCTTGCTTTCATGTATGATAGCCTCTTCTGTTTCCCGTTCTATACCCATGACTGCCGGTCTGGACGCACTGCGAGGGTTCCATTGACACGGAGTTCTCTACGATACCTTTTGTTTTTTGGGCTTTCCAAGACGTCGACTAGAGCCTTTAGTTTCTGCTCGACACACGAGCCCAACATTACAAAAGCATAATTAATTTCTTCTTCTTCTCCAGACTTGATTACCTCACCTTGCATTGTTCGATTTGCTAAACATTGTCGCTGTTTGGCTACAAGCGACCGCTAACCGCGCCTTCCATATGCCATGCAGCACCCAACCATTCCAGCAGGAGGGACCGAATGATTCATCATCCTGCCATCGCTTATATCTATACGTCAACTCCCTCTTCTCACCTCCTCTCCAACACCATCATCACGGCATCTTTCCACTCGCTGGATCTCCGCTTTACGCCCAATATCATCACACCGCATCGTATTACCGCACAAATCGTTATCACTGCACATCATCTTCACGAAGCAGGTCTTCCACATCTCTGAAAATGGGAGACGAACGCTACACTTATATCAACAGAGCCGGCAAGGCGGTGACTGCCAATAGGATTCAAGTCGTTGAGGGAGCGAAAAGCACTCCCCATAAAATCGATACCCGCAACCCTATCCACATTCCTGCATCCGAGGAAAAGAAATCTATACCTACAATCGTTGTTACAACGCCACTTGATTCCATCGCAGAGACTATAGAGCCTGCCGATAACTCAGAACTCTGGCACGCAGAGACTTGTCCACCGGTTGAGAATTGGTTGGGAACGCAAAACCTCGTCGAAGAGACCCCAAGCTCTTTGAAATCCTCGGACAGCTTGCAGCTTGGCCATGCAGAGACTCGCCCTTCGGCTGATGATTTCATGGTCGATGATCTTGCGCCCGCGTCTCCATCCAAGAAATCAGACCTCAACATTCCGATCTGCCTCCCTCCCGTCGACGCAGACGATCTCTACATTCAAGATATTCCGACTCCCGCCAACTATGACGCTAAAGCTCACCACGAAGAGCGCGAATGCCGCCTCAAGGACGTGCCGAGCTTATACGAAGACGAGCGCGAGAAACGAGTGGGATTCGAAAAAGACTTTCCCCATCCTTCCGAATCACAGCTACCCGAGTATGGAAGTAGCTATCGTATTCCCGGGACGAACGAGCTGGTCAGCTATTACGACGGCAGACTGATCTTCAGAAGACCCTAGAAAGGACTCACCGTCGATGGACATCGGTCCGATATGTCCGATTGGTCCACCGTGGCAGACGAGTCTATGACCTCGGACCTCGCGGAAGCAATCGAATTACAGCTGGATATGGAAATGAAATGGAAGAAGGAGAAACTCGAGGTCGATATGGATGCGGATGACCTTGATGAAGCAATGGCATTGCAGAAGCAATATGACCAGATTGCGATACGGAAGGCGGCTCTGAGAGAGCAAGAGAAAAAGAACGAGGCGCTTTTTGCATGGTTAGCGTCGGATCCTGAGAGCACTGAGGTCGTTGAAGAAATACGGGGCCGTTCACTGATAAGGCTACACCCTACCGATGTCGACGTAGACATGAAGACTGAAAAGATTGAGAACATTGCAGAACCAAACCGCTTGCCAGTACTTAAGCTTCGTCCTTCTGGCACTGAAAAGGACATGATGACCGAAAAGATTGAGAACATTGCTGAGCCAAACCGCCTGCCAGTACTGAAGCTTCGTCTCTCTGAAGCTGAAAAGAACACAAGGACTGAGAAGATTGAGAAGCAGGACGAATGTTCAGATCTGGAGCTGCCTACCGTTGATGACGACAAAACACCGCCCAAAGACCGGAAGCAAGATGAGTCGTTTAATGGTGGTCCGGTACTAACGCTTCGACGAGTATCGGAGCGCTGGGTTATGAAGGACGAGTAGTTGTAGCCAGCTCAAAACTTTGTTTGTTTTTCACGGATTCATTCGCTGGGGGGTATGCAATAGGGCGTCGGTAGTTTTTATTTGAGGTTTTCTTTTTAATAAAACTTGTTTGTTTCATTGACACTATCTCTTCTTGTTTGGAAGGATATATTATTTGTTTGTGTTTTCATTATTTTAAGGGACAGAAAGAAGATTGACGAGTACGCTCTCCCTAGTGTAACTCTTCCAAATATACATGAAAAAAAAATCAATCCCTCAGCGATAACCCTCAGGCGGACAACTACTCGCCATACTACATTGCCACAACACCCTCTTACTCTCCTCATCCTGCGCCAAATTGCCCCGAGATACTATGCATAACCCCCCTAATTATGAAACACGACCAAATCACCCTCCCGCCACTCGTGCGCGTACACATTCTCCGATCTACACACCTTCTTCTGCAGCTCGTAACATATCCTTCTCACCTCAGCCAGCTCGTTAATAACGGATCCAACGCCCCGTCTTGGGATCGAGAGTCTCAAGAGCATAATAAACATAACACCCCGCGATCGGACGCCCATTCCCAGGGTTCCTCCACACCATAGGGAAAGAAAGAATGGACTTTGCTCGGCTCGAACGGGGGTAACTCGTTGACTGGGACTTCGCGGCCGACGGATGAAATACTTAGGCCGTCTGATGTGGTTTTGCAGTTGTGGATTATCTCGTAGGCGCGCGGCGCGTAGTGCACTGTAGTTGTTGAGAGCGACTTCGCGGTTAGTCCCGCGGGGGACAGGACAAGATGTCGAAGTTCCGCGCCACGGAGAAGAAGAGCGTTGCGTCTGCAGCGATTTGCATAGTTCTGTTTCGTGGGACGGGAAGGGCAGAGTCTGCGGGGGCAGCGAGGGGACCGTGATGGGCGTGCAGCGACGCGGAGGTGCTCGTACAGCGCGGCATCCATGTGCCAGCGGTACGGCCTGGTGCGTCCCGCTGCGATTTCGGCGGCCGTCAACGGGTGCGCGTGGAACGTCGATTGGTCGACGTGTTTGAGATGGAGGTAAGGGATGCCCTCGTGGTTGCTGACGCGGCCGGATCCTATGACTGTGACTTATGGGGCGCGCGGGATCCGGGAGCTGTTGTTCTGCGAGAGGATGTCTTTGGGGGAGGTGACTTGCTTTTGGCCTACGGAGTGGTGGGGGAGGTGGGCTGGGTCGAGGAGGTCGGCGATGTCGTAGAGGATTTTGAGGGAGATGCCGGGTTGGTTCCGGATGAGTAGGACGCCGTTGTCGAAGAAGGCTTGTCGAAATGTTTGCTTGTCTGATTCTGATAGTTGGGTTGGGTTGAATAGGGTCGTGGAGTCTGGGAGGATTACTTCGGCGCCGAGGAGCGTTGATTTGCGTTGCTCGGCTGGCAGTGGTCTGATCTGGAGAGGCGCAACAGGATGCGGCATGTTGGATGAGTTTGCTTGGAGATATCTGGTGTGTGAGCTGCAAATGGTTCTGCGTATTTCCACCGGGGGAGATGGTTGTGGGACACGTTGATAGAAATAGCCATGTTGATTGATGCAGTCTGCAGTAAGTGGCTCAGGTGAGATAGAGACAAGGGGAGTCAATCTCGGCCGAGTAACGCCTATCTGAACCCCACCCGAGACAATCTCCTACATCTGATCTCAACTTATACCGAACGCTCTACCTGAAATGGTTGTTGAACCAGACATTGAAATCATCATACTGCTCTCCAGTGAAGCTCTCGCCACCTCCCGAAGGGGATTCGGAGCTGGCCGCGTCGAACTGAATGAACTTGTGAAGAATTTGTATAAACTTCTGCCGGGTTGAATCTTCGCTGGTATTATCTGCGCAGTGATCATGATATAGACCTTCGTTAAGCATAGCATCGACAAGAAAGACGCCTCGGCGTGCCATGGTGTCATTCTTGGATTTATTCAATCGGATTCTTGCTGCTCGGATGAGTGCGAGGTAGTGCGCCTTTCGCTGTGGCGCTATCGAGGCATGGCAGAAAAGTAATTCGAGGCAGATTACCACAATGGCAGCAACACAGAAGGCTGAGTGCACCCAGATTGCAGGACATTCTGGGCCAGCTATTGATATTTCTTCATGTTCTCGAAGGATGGTCATCGCTGCAGAGACACAGGTCTGTCGGGTGAACAGATAGGCGGGCGACTGGAAGCTTTTGAGTAGAAACGATCGATGTATCATAATAATCTGGTATAGATTAGCCTCTCTTGAGTGAAGTCACATAACGCTAAGCTCAGTACCTTGTCTGCGGCGGCTATAGCCAACGTCCTACGAGCCAAGGTGAGCCACTCTAGGGTGGATTCCGTGCCATTTTGGTCTCTTAAGATAGCACGAGGTATGTTAGCAACCAGTTCTCGCATCTTCCGATCGATATCAACAACATGTTGATAGCGAGAAGCGACATCCTGTTGAGGACCATCAAGTAAGGCAGGTATCAGAAGGGCCATTTTTGCCTTGATGATAGAATAAGTACTGGTGGTAAGCTGGCCTTCGTCCTCATGTGCAAGATCGTCGTTGCAGTTCCGAGGTTTGCCGCGTTGTGAAATGCGTTGCGTTGATTTGATTAAATATGTTCCAGTGTATGGGATTGAGTGGTAGTCGAGTTCAACCAGTTTCCACCATACCCTCCTCTCAACTTCCATCTCTACTGTTTCGTTCCATGATTCACTGAAGACACTCTTTTCGATATGATGGAATCCAGGGCATTGTGCGATTCGAATGCCAGCGCTGATCCAAGGGATCAGCAAATCACTCTTTCCAAGAACATTCGCAACCATTCCGAGGATGCATATCGCCTGCACAGAGAAAACAGTGTGTCTGCTCATGAACTGTTCTCGATCCATGATGGCCAAAGCCAGATCGAAGAATCGGCTTGGCGAGCACTCCTCGGCAGGCTTTCCAAACCTCGCTTCGCATCCCGGTGAATTCTGGATATTCCAAGCGGATGTGCTTAGGGTAGCACAGTAAAGTGCAAGCCATTGCCCGTTTCCACGATCCCTTCTGACCAATATCTCTCGCACTGCTTGTAGAAGGTTGGCACGTGCAAACAGTTATGATTCCAAGCAAGCGTCCGCAGATGATAATCAATCAACGGTTTCGCTATTGATGAATCTGGAAGTTCTGCGCCTGAAAATACAGATAGAACATCCGGCATCGAGTTTGCACTTTGAGCATCGAAGCGTAAGCAGTTCCGATGTGGATATCTGTGGCATTGGTGCCTTCCTCAAGCTAAGCCTTCGATGCATGTGGCCAAGTCCTCGAACTTCACCTGCATACGGTCTGAAACTTGCCCCTTCGTTGCAGATGAGAGGCTTGTAGAGGTCACAATCGAATGGGTCGTAACAGTCGGCACAGTACCATCACGTAATCTCCCGACGTGATCGTTCGTCTCATCTGGTGACTCAGAAGTGGCCTCATCAATAGCCTTCCTAATCATTCTTTTTCTTCTATGACGAGCTGAGAGCTGTACAGACTCCCTTTCGCATATCGGATTCTTTCTGGAGCATCGACCGCATGGGATGTTCTTGTCACAACGAACCTTGCTTTTTGTGCATGCAAGGCAAGCAAGAGGTTGCCGCTGTGACAAACGTTTTCCAGTGGTATCTGTCATGAGTCTTTGAGTTTCGCCACATCATTCCAATGTTTGTTGTCGGTTCAGTCGACAAGTCATTGGCAACATCTCGGCCGGGTTGAGATCTATCTGAGATAGCTTTCACTAATGGCGCTAATACTGAAGATAGACAAGCGCTCTTCATTTATCGTGTGAGGCAAGATAGGCAATGTTGAATCGCAACACCATTTATCGTGTAGATATAATCTGCCTATACATCAGCTTATAATGATGTCGATTGTTTTGGGAGCTCACCGTTTTCTCGCCGTTAACCATGGACACTACCAAAAACATGGTGGTTTCCGACAAGTCTTTGAAAGAATCGCCACAGTCCGTCACTGATGAGTTAGCTGAAGGGCACGTTGGAGTATATGATTCCAAAAAGTTATCATTTCTACATCGTTTGAACGAGTGGATCAAATTGGAGCATTCAGAAGTACACAGCGTACATGGAAAGTGGGGCAACGTCGGTATATTATGTCTTACAAACGTGGACAGAACTACAAGCTGACAGCCACAGATCTGGATCCAGTGCCTCTAGAGAAACAAACATGGAGATCACATCACTGTACGTTCAACGAGTGAAGCAATATTCGGAAAGATCTGACCACATCAGTCGTCACCTATTGGCTCTGCGATGCGGTCGCACCTGGAAACCTCCGCCTAGGTTCTAGTATCATGACACTAGGCTTCTCATGGCGCGAAACCATAGGTATCATCTTTCTAGGTCACTTCCTTGTCTCACTCGTCATCACTGCGAACGCCATCATCGGATCGAAATACCACATTCCCTACACGATCCAGAGTCGCACCGGCTTCGGGTTCTTCGCATCCTTTGTCGCTGTCTTTATTCGCATGCTGGTTGGGTTTTTCTGGTACGGCATCAACACGCATAATGGCGCGCTGTGTGTCAATGCTGTGATTCTTGCAATCTGGCCATCTTTTCGAGACGTGCCAAATGCATTGCCTGAATCTGCAAACATCACGACTCAAATGATGACTTGTAAGTAATTGATAACGTCGGACGTCCACTCGGTTTGGCTTATCATTCATAGCATATACCGTATACTTCCTCATCACACTCCCTTTTCACTGGATCCATCCGCGATATCTCAAATGGTTCTTTGATATTAAAACCATTGTTTGTCTGCCCGGAGTCTTCGCGCTACTTGGGTGGGCGTGCCATCAGTCAAACGGAGGCCTGCATACTACTTTATTCCTGCAGCGCACCTCACTACACGGTTCCGAGTATTCTTGGGCCTTTTTAGGTGCTTTGAATGTGCGATCCCTGTCATCCTGCAATAGTGAATTCGACTACTAACTCATTCCAGTCAATGTTGGGCAACTACGGTACCATGGCAGTCAACATTAACGATTTTGCCCGTTACGCCCGCTCAACACGCATGGTCTATGTCAAGATTCTTGCTGTTCCTCTCTCATTCATGCTCATGTCCTTCATGGGCATCATCATCGCAGGTGCAGCATCCGATTTGTACGAAACGTCGATCTGGGACCCGCTCACTATCATGTCGTACTGGAGTGGAAGTTCTGGCGCAAGAGCAGCGGCCGCATTCGTGTCTCTGTCTTTTGTTCTGGCGCAGCTTGGAGCCAACATCAGCGCAAACTGCATTTCCGCTTCAAACGACTTGAACGCCATGTTTCCTTCGGTACGCCTCTCTTTAGACTTTATATTGAGTGTTTGAACGAGAGTATTGACGGTTATAACAGTACGTCAACCTCCGTCGAGGATCCTATATCATAGCCTTCGTCGGTGCATGGGCTCTCATACCGTGGAACATCCTCGCTTCCGCTTCCGCCTTGCTCAATTTCATGGACGGCTATATTATATGGGTACGTATGAGTAAATTTTCCTAGGAACTTCTCGAAGAATTAGAAGAGAAACAGGCACTCCCCCACCACCCATGCGCGTACCAGTCAACTAACTTTGCGTAAAACAGTTGGCCCCCATCACAGGCATACTCCTAGCAGATTACTACATCGTCCACCGACAAACCTACGACGTAGCAGAAATGTACATACCCGGCGGGAGATACCGCTATAATAAATGGGGGACCAACTGGCGCGCAGTCGTCGCATGGCTTGTCGGCTCTGTTCCGCTCATTCCCGGGTTCGCTTTGAGGGTACGATTGCGCTCTTCTCCTTTCTGCACTCGATCGTAGCATGGCTTGATACTAACTCCATGTCTATTAACTAGATGAACGCCAACCTACCAATCTCAACAGGCGTAGACCACTTGTATAGTCTTGACTATCTATACGGTTTCTTCGCCAGCTTCGCCAGCTTCGCTGTGTTCTCTGCGTTGGGGGTGTGCTTTCCTGCGCGGATAACTTTTGCGCACGATGGTAGCGCTGATGAATTAGGTGCAGTGGAGAAGGGAAGTGATGAGTAAGCTGAGAACAACTTCACAGATGACACGTAGGGAGAGCTGCCGTGAAGATATAACCAGAATAATTCGATTGGTTTCCATTGACAACGATGATGGTAGTCAGTTCTGTTGTTTTGTGCCTCTATCGCATATAGTTTGTCTTGATCTTCCCCTTTCCAATCACAGCTGGTTGACTGATCTAGACTAGGTCCCGAAGTGTTTCTTTCAGTTTGAACAGCACTACGCGATGGTGATTACCCACTTTGATATCAGCTGCACGGTTGGTTTGACTTCCGTCGATGAGCGCGCTTGGGAGCAAACGTTTTCCGCTCTCCGCGAGATTGTACGATACTGCTGCCCAGAAGAACATATCTTCTACTTCATGTTCATCTTCTAGTGCATCCTTGCTTGCTTTCATAGATCCACCTCTTGATCTCCTATTCTTTGGTCCATCTTTGCTCCATGTCAAGTAGCCGCCTGTATCTTGTGAACTTCCCGACTCACTTTCTGCTTTCTTCAGATTCCCCCAGTACTGTTGCCCATCTTCTGATTCGCCTTTGATTCTTTGAAGATACCCCCAATCCTCCGGTTCACCTTCGCTTCCTTCTACAACCTCGTCCTCCTTCTGATCGACCTCTGTTTCAACCTGGTTTTCTTCCAAAGGCTGATTTTCATGTTTTACATATTCGATATTTCTTTCTTCAAGTTCCCAATCGTCCTCAGAAGGAAGTAGATTCATGCCAATAGGAGCCCCGGGTTTGTAGTTGGGAAGGCGAAGACAGATGGGCGGACGGGAGTCTCCGAGATGCATCCGAATATCGCAAACCAACGCGTTATCGCTTGATGCTTCAGTCTTAGCCTTCCAGAGCGGACCCAGCGACATTGGCTTTTTGGACGTCGGTACAGGACCGCACAAGTCATTGTGAACTAGCGTCACAAGATGCAAGCCTGAATGAGCATCGACTTCGAGTTTGCCGAGATAGTACCAAAGCGGCAAAAATGCCAAAATCGATGCTTCTTCTTCCGTGAGAGTGAACCTGAAATTTTGCAGGAATATGATGTCCATACCACCGAGGGCGCTAAGTCTCAGCCGTACATGGTATTCCGACAGCTCGGCGCAATCTAGAATGCATAGTGCCACTTCGGTCTTGCGGTGACCACGAGGTTTGTGATCATCTGTTTTAGTAGAGTCCTCCTTCCACATCACTGGCTGCCATTTTCTACACTTTCCACCACGTATCTCTTCAAATTTAGTAATCAACCCATCCAACCAAGGCTGGAACGCTTCGCCACGCCTGTCGATTAGGTCTTCAAATCCCTGCAGTAGGGTATTCTTTGCAAATAGATCCCAAAACGCTCTAGATTCGCGAATCTCGGTAAGCGAAAAGTTGGTAGTATGGGCAATCCGGAAAGCTTCGTGCAGCGAGAGTCGATTGTGGTACCAATCAAACAAACGCGAACAAATCGTCTGGGCTTCACCTGCAAAAGCATTTCTTATTGTTTCCTTCATATCACCTGGGCTATTGGCCTTCAAATTCTGGGAGTAGCGTAAAAACATATTGATGCCCTGTTCCAGTTTGAGCGGTTGCTTGACGAGTCGATCTCCAAACATGCCAACCTTGTTCGCATCAGTAGGCAGCGCATTCCGATACATTATTTCGTCACGAAATTCAGTGATGACATCTGCCAGACCAGTTAACATTATAGACGTCCCCGGTTCTGTCAGATCTTGGCCACGGAAGAGCTCAGTTAACACATCAGGGAGAATGCTGTGATCGTGATATCCAGACCACATAGAATGCCCTGGAGCTGGATTTTCGTTCCTTTCTGTCCAAACATAAATGCACAGAACCAGCGCGAGACAAGGATATTCCATATCAGCGTGGATAGTGTTACGCTTCCGGTCTATGACCCACGTTAAGGTTCTATTCATCAGGCTCATGAGGCTGGGGAGAGCGCCATACGGGTGATATCCCAGGCTTCTAAAGATCTCACTAACTTCATGTCGCTGTATGCTTTTCAGAAGCCGAGGCAGAACAAAAGATTCAAAGGAACCATCAATGGGGAATTCTTTGCGGAAGCTTGCAAACTTCTCTTGGCAGTACGGCTCAACACCATCACGATCGAGCCGCATCTTCAACTCCCCGATTGTTGATATGCCCATACCTTTCAGAACAGGATAAAGTAATTCAGCGAAGGGATCCTCGGAAAGATGTGGTACAGGCTCTTCCAGAACAAAGTACTGTTCTAGCACTCTTGTTATATCTCCCGGTTCCCTAATTGGCATCTGATCTTCTTTTCGGCGCACAACATTGACATGATGTAGTTGCTCTAACAGTAGTTCCCCAGTTTGCGCTAGGCCTTTGATGCTGTCAAGGATGCGTCGCTCCGGGGCGGACAAAATGCCAGTCAGCGCGTCATATTCAATGTCACGGTTGATAGCGATCCAGGAATCCATGAGAACTGATCTAACTTGGATCTCAATGGGATGTTTGTGCAACGCCTTTTCATTTTTTCTGATACTCTTTTGCAGTACCACCCATCGGTGCTCTGCTGTGTATCCGCCGAATCGCCTGGAATAATTGTCGAGAGACATGCTCCTTCTTGCACTCGGAACTGAGTTGTGGGCATCGGATTGATCAGCTACAGCTTGCTTCTCATCCACATGATCAGTGTTCATCATCCTCTCATTATTTCTTTGTTGACGAGAACGATCTAACCAAGACGGATACCGTCAGTATAGATCTAATTGGAAGGTCCCAATAATAGGTGAATGCTCCTGATCGAGACTTCAAGTACCTACCAGCCTCTCTGTATTTCTTATTGAGAAACTCAACTATCTTTTCAGCCAAATTATCGGACACGTCTTCATTGAGTGAATACTCTTCTTTGTCGTCCCTAAAGTAAACACTCGCAATGGTGACGAAACAGCTGTCAATAATTCGCAAAATTCTTCTCTGGTCATCCGGGAAGTAAGCCGCGACTCGCAGACCGACAAAATCGACCAAATTGCACAAGATGTCTTCTTCGGATTGAAACTGATAGAAGGCCTGTCGTTTCCTAAGCTTGGCTTCGGCTTTCTCGGGCTTTTTGATCCGCCCAGTCACTGTGCAGGCGATCTTGGAATCTCTCATGACCGATTCGAGGAACTTCTTTGTATAGTCCAAGTATTGCTCCCAAATCTCAAACTCGGATTCGTATCTTCTGATGAATGCAGTAATCACATCTGATTGTGTCGGCTCGGAACCATGATCAGCCACGATGGAGGGCTGAGCCCCCTCCATTTGAATGGAACTCATGATAGAACTGAAGAACTGAATAGACGCAGTAGAAACTTGTAAGACCTTGACCGTGTGTATATGCTACGCACGAAACCGGACTAATGTTGCAAACAAAAAGTTAGTGTCACCCAAGGCACGACCTTTTGATATCGTCTTGTCGGTTTACATCAACGCTATACAAAGCGTCTCGACTATGCGTTGCTCTATGTCAGGGACCGACGTACCTAATCCGACACGATCCCAGATACAGGGTCCTGATGTGCGATGAATGTTTTCCTTGATGTCGCTTGTGCCAAGATCTATTCATCACCATTTTCCAGTGCGGGGTCGGTCATGGCTGAGCCTATAAAGTACCCATGTCCTCGTATTTACTACTCAGCCACATTAGGCGACAGCTCGGCCCTCTACAGGCTTTCACTGATATAGATCTACAGCATTCTACAAAATACTAAGCACTGTCAACAACTGGATTCTAGCAGCTGCCCGAGTACACTTTACCTGCGGCACATATGTGAGTCGTCTATAAGAAGGCTTTTTGTGGCTTTACAAGCAACCTTACTAAATTTTGAATAGTACACAGTTAAGTGGCTTTGAGTCACGAAGGATTCAAGCTACTCCACTAAATGGACGGGGTGCGAGCCATATCGCAGTCGATCTTCGATGATGCTCAGAAGTTTAACAAAGTGGGCCCAAATCACAGATTTGAAGGAATCTTAGTTTCCTATGAAAATGCTAAAGGATCGACCGTGAAGCGAAATACGCTAGTTGGACCAGAGTTGTTGCCTTGGGTAGAGTCGTCGGACATCGTAGCTGACGCGAAGCTGCAACTCGTATGTGTCACGTCCAACTCGAACAACTCACTAAACGTATCACATGATATGTTTTCCAGTATGATGAGGAGTTTGAGGGTTGACACCAGCGTACTTCTCATGATCTGCCATACAAAAGATGGGTTTCACTTCTTCCCAGGCGATTCAGATTCGATGTTGCCTACATGGTTTTCCGGTACTCCACGCTATGCAGTGCTCTGGACATTCGATGCAAAGCTCTGCATAACTAAGGGGATTGTAATAGAGCGCCTTGGTGGTGTTTTCAAAGGCTTGACCGGTGTGGTTGACAAGTTTGCCGATTACATTCATGCGCCACAAGTGATGTGTCTATCCATTCCTATATACCAGATGCATTTGTACGAGGCGAAAACAGAAGATGCCTTGAATTCATTGCGAGTTATTGAGAAATCCATTGGGTTCGGGCCACAGAAAGGCGGAAACCAATGGCAGGGAGGTCAGCTAAACACATTTCTCGGTCATGGGGATACCTCCACCATCGATGAGACTTTGGCACTATCCCGCAAAGTGCACGAAGTAATTAGCAGAATAAGAAACAATGATCGACTGCGCCAGATCTCAACGCGCATGCTGGAGGATATCTTGAACGCGAGCCGCACGACTGTGGATGGTTGCCACGAGCCTGAGGGGAAACAACACAAGCATTATCATGCCCTCCAGAAGCTTAGCGAGGCAGTATCAGTACTTCAACAGCAGATTAATGCGAACGCAAATTATCTCGGATACATGAAATACAGAGCTGAGAATCTCTCACAAGTTGTAAGTTGAATCTTTCATATTGGTCACCTGACCTGAGCATAATCGCCTTATATGAAAACAAGCTAAATCGGCTCAAACCAGATCGTCGCACTCCTCACCCATGAAGATGCAGCCGCAAGTATTGATCTCGCGGCTGCAAGCAAGAAAGACACTTCGTCAATGAAAACTATTGCGATTATGACGATGTTGTTTCTGCCAGCAACTTTCTTCGCCGCATTATTCTCTGTGCCTTTGCTTCAGTGGGACCATCAAGTTGTGGTTCACAACAAGTTCTGGGTGTACTGGGCTTTCACACTTCCCTCTACAGCGGCCGTATTTGCGATCTGGCTGGCTACTACATCTGCAGGAAACACTTTTAGGGCCTGGAAAGATACATGGAAGAGTTGAAAAGGGATGCATCATACAGGAGAGTCCAACATTCATACGCTACTATTGCAAAATCTCAACATCCCGACTCGTCCATCTACGCTGGCATAGACTTTCGCTATGAAGACACCAAAGAAATAAGTCTATGACAGTCACTGTTAGTTCAGAAATTCGTCTGCGAAATAATCTATCAACTCATCACTTCCTGTTTATGCTATGTCTAGTTTCCTCTTCCTTTCATCCATGCTCACATGATCATCCATATGCGTGGAACTGGCTCTCTAATCCATATTTCTTTGCGATTAAGCACGCTTGATCCCAACAAAATACCCAGTCTCAGCTCATGAGTCACAATTTCATGCATTGGGGAAGCCGATTCTGATGTTCCTTACTGTCGGGAGTCTAGACTGGAAGAATATCCGGGTGCGGGGATTTTTCCCCGAGATGTTGTGAAGGGGATCCGTGGTGCGTGACATCGTTGATTCCCCTCGCAATCAAAGATCAGGCTTTCGGGAAAGCATCATCTTGAATGATGCGGGGGCGTGGGGAAAATCAATAGTTTGGTTTAAAATGTCCTTTTTTGTTCGCGAGTGCTTCGACTTTGCTATGCGTGAAGGATGTATAGAGACATCATTTATACCATAGATTTCAGAGAGCTGAGCGGCCGAAAGAGGAATAGTCAGATTAGGAATTACGTAGGACATATCATGACTATGGAAGACAGATTATATACTTTATCAATACTCCTTTAGGTATTTTCAGTGTAGACCAGAGTGATGGCGAGTCAAAAAAATGTAGTGATAATCCTCAAAATATCCTTGATTGGTCCTGGATCTTGACTATGACCATTTGAAGAGATATTACTTTCAAAATGCTTGTTTCCGGTGATGTCGTCAATTACTCACCAGAAAAGGGATTGGTCATGTCGTTTCATGCCGATTTCATCACTCCCAGTCCATCTTTTGGTACGGATCCACTCTTGTCACGTTCCGTCAACAAATCAATTGCAGGTCGTTAGCAACAACCCTCCAATCTAACCAAAAACCCCCACAATCGTACAGTTCATAAGAAGAACGAATCCCCGCACTTGTTCAGACTCCCTTCCCCACACATTCTCTCTCTGGAACTTCACACTCCAAATTCTCCAACGCATTTTCTCGCCCATTGGTGCCTATAATTCATTATGCCTTCAAACCAAAAACAGATCGAGGATATTGCCCGCGGTGAGGGGCACAAAAGTTTTGAAGATGCTTCCCTTGATACCATCCAGTCGCGCAGCACAGGCAAGGAATCCAACGAGAAAGGACCGCACGTCCTAGACGAGATCAGAGATTCCGAGCACACAGGCTGGTCCTTCTCCACCAAGAAGAAGTGGTGGATTCTCACCGTCGTCGCTCTCTGCCAGACGAGCATGAATTTTGTACGCATATATCCATCCCCATTTACTTTGTTCCCTCCCTTCTAACTTGAGCACAGAATGCTGCCGTCTACTCCAACGCCGTCAAACCTATCAACGAGCAGTTGGGTATCAGCACTGCGCGTACTGGGATGACAGCCTTCCTCATCACGTACGCTTTTGGCTGTGAGTTCTGGGCGCCGTGGTCGGAAGAGTTTGGCCGTTGGCCCATCATGCAGGCTTCGCTATTCTTCATCAATGCTTTCCAGTTCTTTCCGTCATTCGCAAATACTTGGTGCGAATACCTGTCTGCTCGTGTTCTGTGTGGGTTTTCTACCGCAGGCGGTTCGGTGACATTGGGGATGGTTGCCGACATGTTTGACGCCGACGAGCAGCAATATGCCGTTCTGTGGGCTTCTTTCTGGTAAGCTCTCGCCCTCCCTCTTCCGACAGAATGTTCGGAAACTAATCATTTTCATAGGTCCTGTGCTGGCAGCGTCCTCGGTGGCATTGTAGGAGGACCAATCGAGCAGTATCTCGACGTGCACTGGAACTTCCGTATCCAACTCATCTTCGGCATCGTGGTCCAACTCCTCCACGCATTCACTGTCCCCGAAACCCTCGCAGCCAAGATGCTCGGCAAGTACGCTCAAAAAGAGCGCAAGAAGAACCCTGATCTCGAGATCTACGGTCCCCACGAGAACAAGAGCCTCAAACAACGCCTGCAACCACTAGAGGTACTGAAAACCATGGGTCGTCCTTACTATATGCTTATCTTCGAACCCGTCGTGCTTTTCCTCTCTTTGCTCAGCGGATTCAGCGATGCTCTTATATTCAGTTTTCTCGAATCATACGGCATTGTGTTCGGACAGTGGAACTTCACACCCACACAGCTCGGTCTCGCCATGATAGCCCTGCTCCTCGGATACATCTTCGCATACCTGAGCTTCTTCCCCATTATCCGCAACCACAATCAACGCCGCATCCACAATCCAGCCTCGCTCACCGAAGAAAGTCGCCTCTGGTGGCTTCTCTTCCTCGCACCGCTGCTTCCGCTCGGGCTCCTCGGTTCTGCGTTCACTGTCACCGGTCCTCCGCTCCCATGGATCGCGCCTCTCGTGTTTGCGGTGCTGATCGGCGCTGCGAATATGGCGATATACTACGCCACCATCGATTACATGGTTGCTTCGTACGGTGGCAAGTACGCTGCGTCTGCCACGGGTGGTAATGGTTTCTCTCGGGATCTTCTGGCTGGTCTGTGTGCCATCTACACGGGACCTATGTACAAGAGACTTGGCACGCAGAATTCGACGTTCTTGCTGTTTGGCGTGTCGGTTTTGGTTTGCATTCCCGTTTATGTCTTCTATTGGTATGGCCCGACTATTCGCGAGAGGAGTAAGATGGCGGAGAAGATCAAAGCGGAGAAAGCTGAGATCGCGTTGAAGAGGCAGCAAACGCGGGAGTCGCGTGCACAGGTATAAGATCTGTGAGTGTGCATTAAAAGAGTGGCTGGGATAGCATTCGAGGTTAGCTGTGAGTTGTCTCGCAAGCTTTAGCTTGGTTATGCTTTTGCTGATGTCGCTTTCGTCGCAGGCTTGACTCATTCTTCCATTCTCATGTGAGGGCTCTGCAAATATACTGTAATTCACTGCGTCTTCTTTTGAAGTTTTTCCATAGGGATACGCATCTTCTGATACGTCTGGGAGTTTGGAGGGGGGTTATCTTTGTACATTTCATTCTACGCTATGCTTCGGATCAGCAGTGTTGTTGTGGACAAGCACAATGTTCAATAGTCAATCCATAAGGTTCGCATTCAACATGTGGATCTCACAGATTGAATTAGACGGCTCGCATTCTACATAGTCCGCAAATTCAAATACATTACAAACAAAGCAGCATGTCATACATCACCCTCCACTTCACCAACCACAAATCACAGTATACTCCATCCCACTAAGACACATAATAACACGAGTACATCAAAGCTGATGCCCGACAAACCCAGATTCTCAGTACTGCCATGCATTTCAATCTACCCCACCCCACACCACCTTTTCCAACATTCAGCACACCAGCTGCAAGGCCTCCCGCAAACCCACTTAAATTATTACAAAGACCACAATCCAGACTCGTATTCACATACTTGACAAGACGTCGAGAGCTCGTATCCGCAGGTACCCTTCAAGGCGGAATGGTAAAGGCCCAATAGGAAGGTTTCGCTAATCTAAAACTAGGCAAACAATCTATCAGGTACGTCCGGCGGTATAATATACATGCAGAGCGCCATCGGAGTTCTAAAAATTGAGAGACTGAATTCTTTTTATCACCATGGACGTATAGATTATGAGATATGGGCAGTTCCTCGTTGGAAGCGTTCTGGGGGATTTCGTTGTCTGTGTGCTTTGGTCGTTGCGTGATAACCATAACCTCATCGCAAGCTCCCTTCCCTCAATGGCGCGCATTTTGTCTTTATTCAGCCTTTTGGCTTGTATTTGTGCGGTACAGGCCGCGCTGCACCATCTTTTCGCTTCGTCAAAGTATCGCAATACGATCGCGACGCTCGAGTTTGATGATGAGACGGAGACATTGTCATTGGCTAAGCAGAGCAGCACGTTGACGCAGCATTCGTCGATTGCAGTCGACGTATGTTTCTCCTCCGGACCTCAATGAACAAGAATTAATGCTTACTTTTTTTTTCAAAGCATTCGAGGAAATTCGTGCACGCGGCTTTCGATTACAACAGCTCGGTTCTCATCTACAACATTGGCGACGACTACTCGCTGAACCTGAACTTGAGCGCGGGCTATGCCCTCCAAGCAAGCGCCTGTAAACAAAATCCCCGATAAAACCATTACCACCGCGTTACGATCATCTAACACAAATCAGGCGATCCCCTGCAACAGCCTCTGAAAGTTCGCGTCCTCTCCAGCCCGTACCCTCCCTACTACGTCTACTCCAGCGTCCACTCCGACTCCCGCTACTGTTCAATCGTAAACTGGGCACTGCCAGACGGCACACACGCGGATACCTGGCGCTCCGTTGAATCGGACTCTTGGCGTCTCGATAAATTAATCATTCGTTCAGACAATCTCACGCTCTACGGTCTCAACATCGGCTCACAAGCCATGATCACGTGGCGGATCTTCGACGGTCCGGACGGTATGATAAACTATAACTTCAGGGAATCGTATTTCATGGATAGGGACGGAGTGAATGTCGTTGATATGGTAGTGGGGCCGAAACAGTTTGTAGCTATTAGAGAGGGGAGTAATGAGGTGCTGACGATTGGCATGTCCGAGGAAGGGTTTGCGCCGGGGCATAATACTCATTCGGTGGATGAGATTGAGTTTAGTAGCAGGCAGACTATTGTGCCTGCCACGAATGGTGAGTCTAATTTACCCATTCCTAACAAGGTTGTTTTGTGGAAGGGCTCTAGGAACTTAAAGCTGATGTGGCTGGGGGATGTGCAGATACGACGCCGAGGTACAAAACAACCTCTCTAGAAGCGAGTGTGAACCGCAAATACATATGGGCTGCCTCACCTGCCCTTACCACTGCCGAAGGCTATGAAGCTGGGTTCATAACCGTGTATGGCGTCAACGCGACTACAGGGGAACTAGGCACGAGATTGTTCCAAGAGCGCCTGGATTCGGAGCGCGGGTATAGTCGGGAGGATCCTACCGCTACCATTGTGGCGGCGCCTTTTGCGGACGAGTATGTTGCTGTCAGCTCGTTTCCCGCGGGGCAGATTGAGATTTGGAAGGTTGAAGGGGACGGGGCGTGGTTGAAGTATGTGACGAAATGGGAGGGGGGAGCGGAGTGCTGCAGTACGATTATGTGGGTTGATTGAATGACGTGGTGAGTTACTTCAAGAGTGGAGATTTGGTGGCCGTCTTCATTTTCGTAGGTGATTGGTAGTGTGGTATTGTAGTTTGAGTGACCTGCTATTCAGGATACGTTCTGTTGCGAGGGTATCATGCATTCATGGAAACGCGCTCTGAGAACGAGTGACCATCTGTTCATTCTTCAATTGTTTCTTTCCAGTGCTCGTGTTCCCACTCCTCCCCGCTTGTTACACTGGCCTGTGACTCTGCATACTCCTGTATCAGATTCTCCATCCAGTGAGGGTATCTCTGAACTGGCTCACATCCCATAATAAGGCTTTCCAATTCGGCCAAGATTTCTGCTCCATGCAAGCCATCATCCATGGTCATCACCGGATCGACAAACTGCAGTTTCGCATCAAATTGATCAACCAACGCCTCGCAGATAAATGGACGATTGAATAACAGAGACGACTTGTTAACTAAGTCTGACGGGAAAGAAGAATCTGCGGTGAAGTCGAAAGCGATTCGTACAGGCCAATCGGGTAGGCCTACTAGATTCGCAGAATTAAGACCTCCAGGCTGCGAGTATAGCTCTCCGGTCTCGATAAATCTGGATATACGAAACGCATCCATTGGCCGGTCGCTAGCAGATTTGAAAGCCCGGTGAAACAAGTACTGCGCCCCATTGACAATGAATTTGCGTACGCGAATCGCGTCCAATGTGCCATAGTTGGCAAGGTGACAGTCCCTGAAGTCTCGATAGTACGAGCGAATAGTTTGGAAGCGCCAACTATTGAGGAAAGGAAAATGGCGAATCTCCTGGAAAACGAGATGCGCGAAAATAGCTCTGTAACTCGGGCGAGAACTCCCAGTCCGGAGGGGTCGAAGTGTGCAGGGTACAATGACGCACGGAGCTTGAGATACTAGCTTGGATAGTAATACGGCTTTGGCCTCGTCGTGGATTTTTCGACAGGTTGCCAGAATACCGATAGCTGGAAGCGATCGGACTATAAGAGTTATCTCATTGTGGTCATGTGGGTGACCGTGAATTCGATTAATGAATTCCTCTTGGAACTGGACTTTGACATGGCGCGCCTTGGTCGGCAAAAATCCATAGATGATGAGTCGAAGCTCTGGCGGCAGGTCGAGGAATGGAGACTTGTTTTCTCGCATCACGTTTATACGACGTGATGGTTTTCTCTAGTGGCGAAAGAGAGCAGCAGCGACGAGAGGACGAATGTTGATCTTTATATATGCATTGCCGACTTCCGCGCCTCGCTGATGATGACGTTGACTGTTGTTGATACCATTTTCCTATTGCGATGGTCCGGACTTCCTTCATTAGACACTGCTGAGTCAATCCATTACATGATCATGGGTGGTAGCTGCTCTTCGGTGTTCGACTTCAAATGTTGATCAGACGATGACTCATGATATTAGGTAATCTATCACGTGTCAGGTATCCACATTTGGACATCTGATTAATCAAGCAATTGATGTTGCTCTCCACCAATAGCTTTATGTCAATTTACGTGCTACCTTAATTTTCATTCAATTCACAGTACTTTTTTGTATGCCTTGCAATGATTGTTTGTGCCGGATCTTGCTAATGACGATCCTCTTTATAATCCGTTTTAAATGCTACATAGCTTATTAATTAATAGATGCATGTGTACCTAGACTTGAATAGACTATCTTGGTATCTCACAGAATAGTAATATATGTATAGCAACTCGTACATTTATCGCGCCAGGGTCACTGCAGAAGACTTAAAGTGGTGCTGAGGAGCTTCTGTACACCCAAACATTTGAACTCTACAATTGCAAATACCATATGACGTATTTCAAAAATGAGAAGAAGAAGCAGTTTTTCGTACTCTATACTGATTCATCCCGTGGAAAGGGTTTATTCTGACATCATTTGATGCGAGTGGAGGAAATCAGAACTTGCCCGTACTTCTCACATCCTTTACCTGCGAGTCATGTTGTTCATTTCACATGGTTCTTGAACAGGACTTGTAGCTCATACACGAGTAAACAGCAGTCAAAGCAGATGGTTATGTTTGCTACGTATTTGAGTATAAACATTTGAAGTGTTTGACGGAAGAAGAAATCGGAGTCGGAGGTTTGAAGATGCACTACGGGGATCCCTGTCACGAGCTGATGATAAGCGAGCCAATCGGAGGGAGTATATCACTATCGCGAGATGGCGTGATGGCGTGCTGGCGCGATCAAAGAAAAATTGTGGTTAAGTAATCAATCATCGTGGATACTGACATCTGGACTGATCAACTTCCTCAACGAACCCACATATTAACGGAGACTTGCATCCAGTCTGGGCACCAGTGTAAATTCTCAAAAATATACTCCTGTCGCGCCTCTTCTCCGCCCTGCTACGGTTCTCGATTGATCAAAACCTCCGAATTCGGACAGACGCTGCCCAGGTACAGGCTACCTTCTCCATTACAATGCGTCCATCGGTACAAGCAATTCGAAACTTCGCAACTGTCTCGCCAGTTAGCAGCGCAGCCCGCAATCACAAAATCGTAGTCATCGGTGGCGGTTCCGCTGGTATTGCTTTGAGCCATCAATTACTGCGCAAAGGAAACTTCACACAAGATGATATTGCTGTCGTCGACCCTGCAACATTTCATCACTATCAGCCCGGATGGACCTTGGTTGGCGGTGGCCTCAAGGATAAAGAGCAACTGAAAACACCTCTTGCCAGCCTCATCAACCCCAAGTTTAAATTCTACAACAACAACGTCGCCACGATTTCGCCAAAAGACAATCACGTGACTCTCGGAAACGGCGACAAATTGGGTTACGAACATCTTGTCGTGGCACCAGGTATCGCCATAAATCACGGTAGCGTCAAAGGCCTTCCTGATGCTCTCGCCAATCCGGACTCTCTAGTATCCTCCATCTACGACTACAACTACTGCGACAAGGCTTTCCGCACCATCCAGAAACTTGACAAGGGAAATGCAATCTTTACCCAGCCTGCGGGCGTTGTAAAATGTGCTGGTGCTCCCCAGAAGATTATGTGGCTCGCGCTCGACTACTGGAAAAAAGCCGGTCTGTACAACAATACTTCTAGCTCGCCCATCAACATCAGCTTTGCCACTGGCCTTCCATCCATGTTCGGCGTTCCCAAATACGCCACCGCTCTCAATGAACTCAGACTTGCGCGGGGCGTCGAAGGTCTCTTCACGCACGATCTCGTGGCCATCGATGGAAATACTGCGACTTTCTCTACTGCAGATGGCCAGCAAGTCCAGAAGCACTTCGACCTGTTGCACGTCTCGCCCAAGAATGTCCCGCACGCATTCATCAAGGAAAGCGGACTCGCAAACGAAGCAGGATACGTCGACGTTGATGACGGAACAACGCGCCATAAGAAGTACGAAAACGTCTGGTCGATCGGCGACGCCTCCAGCCTGCCAACCTCCAAGACCGTCGCAGCCATCACCGCCGAGGCACCTGTATTGGTGTCCAACCTGCTCGCAGCCTACGAAGGCAAGGAACCTTCGGCCATCTACGACGGATACACATCATGCCCTCTTCTCACAGGTGAAGACAAGGTGCTTCTCGCGGAGTTCAAGTACGGCGGCGTGCCAAAGGAGACATTTAACAAGATGTTCGGAATCGATCAAGCGATCCCTCGGAAGGCGTTCTTCCACCTCAAGAAAGACTTCTTCCCTTGGGTGTATCACAAGTACCACGTGACTGGAAACTGGGGAGGGCCAAACGGCTTCGTTCGATAGATGAATGCGAGGGCGGCTCCTACTTTGATATTCATACATGTAATATGACAACACTTTCTCTCGTGGCAATCCCTTTACTCACCACTCACTGTTTTTAGTCGTTGCTATGTGCTACTTCGGCAGTTCTGCGTCACTCTGGGAGATGACACGTTCTGCACCTGCTACAGACTTACGAAGCGCTCTGCCTCAACACTTCTTGCGAAACAAATAGTACAGCACGACGATAACCAAACACTCACCAGGACGTGACTCCACAACTCTTTCGCCATTATGACTGTCAACTATGGTATAAATATTCGTCTGCGATGTTGAAATCTGCGAGAATCTAGATCACTTGCTAAACTTAATGATCTTTCGTTGCACTATCTAATGCATATCTACGGTTCTTATTTTCAAGTACAAAAGCACAAGAAAACACGCGCACATACACACGAACACGAAAAGCGAGAGTCACTCTTTTCCAAAAACATCATAGAGTTCGCAGACGAAAATCCCTCTACGACCAATACCAGAATCCGCACCCACACAGTCCACTCTTTTCCATAAACACCATATAGTTCGCACACGACAACCCATCTACGAACAATTCCAAGATCCGCACCCACACAATCCACTCTTTCGTCACGCAAAACAACCTTACTCAAGCACAAAATGGGACCCAGACTGAACCGGAACAAGTCCGACGAGCTCAAGTTTGAGATCTTCGTCGACATGTGGAGGCTCACCGTAGAAAAGATAAGCGTCAACAAGGAAGATGACGCACAAGTTCGAGAGAAGTTCAAGGATCTGTTGGCGAAACTCGAGTTGAACTACGACTGGGAGAAGCTCATATCCGACCACAACAAGGACCGAGACATGAAGATCGAGCACGCGCCCGCGAGCGAAGAATCAAAAACCGGGAAGATTCAGCGGCGGCTAAACTGGCGGCTATAAAGGCCTTTCTCCTAGAGATCGCAAAGAAAAATCTAAAATGGAAAGAAGTAGAGATTAATTGGATCCTGACTGGCACAGGATTTCAACCCGGGACCGAGGGTGAAGATGAGGGGGATGAGGGGGAGGATTTCATTTTATTTGATGACTAACTGTCGGAGGGTGGCCTCTCTGTCTATTCCTTTCTCACTTTGCTCTCAGATTTTTTGTCCATTCTGCTAGATTTATTCCTTTCTGTCTCAATTTGTTTCTGGTGGGTTTCAATGGTCTCTCTCCTTGTATCTCTTTTGTATTCATACCCGTATTTTTAGATTCATGTTATTTCGTTTACTGTCATTTCCCTGCATTCTCATTACTTTCTTTGATTCTGTAACTATTTTTTATATACATCTAGGCAATCTGTAATATAATTGATCGGGCTCCCCAAACATCGCAGGAGTAGATCTGTAGCATATACCCGTAGCCATTGTTATCGATTCATAGAATAAACAACTCTGAATAGCATAGTCTGTATCTCCCGAAATTATAACCCCAAGTTCCATATCCTAACAACAGGTTTCACTCTTTAAAAGTAAACAAGTAACCTGGGTCTGCGATTAAACAGATCTAAAGATCTCAGTCCAGAGCAGAAGTAGACCCGATAATCTTCAATAATAGAATAATTGTAAAGTTAGGCACATACGACATTTTAAATTTAGGGTATCGCAAGCAATAAGATCTGGCACAACACAGAGTACAAGATACCCCGCAATGATTCAAAAGACCCAAGACCACACATCTGAGATACATATAACTTTCAACTGCGATATTACTCACTCGACCGCATGCTTTGTATGTATCTCTAACTCTTACTCATATGAATATGAGTCTGTTACTTTTTGAGTCCGTGTTCACTGTGACTCTATTACTCTTTGCTCAGTGTGACTCTCCACTACAATATAATACAACTCCTGCGTTGCGAGAGTTCCCCTCAACTCGACGAATTTTCTTCCTATACTTCATCACTGTTTTTTTTTCTCGCTCTTTCGGGTATATCGACAACGACTCGTATATAAAGCATATCGTTAAGTCACATAATACACTGCGACTGTCAGTCATTCCGGATGATGCATAGCAGACGATAGCTAAAAGTGCACACGAACAGATATATCTAAATTTCGATTCCATGTTTCTTGGAAGACACGAATGTTCTCCGACTCCCTAAGCCAGCATCGAGACGAGAACCCCCACCAACCATAAGACTCCATCATGCCGCGCCTCAACCAAAACCGCTCAATCGAGCTAGCAGAGCTCGCCCTCGACGAAGCCGAGCACGCCCTCGAGCGCCTCCTCACCCCCGTAGTCCACCAATGGCAACTCACAATCGGCGAAAAGATCCTTCGCAGCAGCGGTCTCACCGCCGTCGACATCCGCGCCAACTTCCACAAACACCTCAAGAAATACCCGGACCTTGTTGAAAAATGGGATAAGCTGATCGAGCAGTATGGACGGACGGAGCTGCTTGAGGAGAAGGAGGTCTTGGGGAATTTTTACTTCGAGGTCGCGAGGAAAGAGGGGTGCTCGAGACGCCAGTTGAGGAGGTATATTTATGGGGATGCTGGGGAGGGGAAGGAGAATGAGTTTCCGAAGATTGTTGAGAATGAGGGGGGCGAGGAGTGGCTTCCTTGGGTTGAACAGATGCTGTGATGGGTTGTTTCGGGGGCGGGGGGGGATGTTGGGATTTGAGATAGAGGGAAGGGGGCAAGCTGGGGTAAGGAGGGGAGAGTCGGGGTGGAAGGCGTTTATTGACTATAAGTGTCTCTATTTTCTTGTTTTCCTGTTTGTCTTCTTTGTATTTTCTAGCTGGGGGTTTGCTTTTCATGTATTTTTGTTTTGTTGTGATTTACTTCGATTTTTCCTCTTCTTCTGCTTGACGATCCCGATTGTAGATTCGGGATGGGTAGGGTGTTCGGTAGAGCAAGATGTTATGTAGAGTAGGTAGATCATGTATTCTACGTATGTATGTATATAGCAATTGACGCATGTAAGGCCCTCTAGGAGTAATTTGGATAGACGTCGATTCTTTTTTCAGGGATCAATAGTCGCTGCTACGGGAGCAAAATTTCAGGGCGTAATTTATCGCAGTCTTTAATTCAATGTCTCGAGTGTGGATGTTCAGTCCCGGGGATACGATATCAGGGTCGTTTTAAAATGGGTTCATCAACTGGGTAGACGGCTAATGCTAACATTATATCGTCTGTAATCTCGGAAGTTGCGGATTTCCAAATAATTTATTTCACGATGGTTTCCATACATTTAGCTCTTACTGTGTGAGGGTGGGTGTTATAGTAAGGTAGGTAGGGTAAGGTAGGTAGGGTAAGGTAGGTAGGGTAAGGTAGGTAGGGATTAATAGATGTAGAAAGCCTTATAAGAACTCCATAGTTTTTTAAACACCCTTAATACTACACATTTTAAATGTACATCTATTTACTAGATTGTTTGGACGTTGTATACGTTACTACGTCAAATGCGCAGTCAAGTAGCTCTCGATGCTGAGTCCGTGTAGAGACCCGGATTTAAGGCCTCGGAGTTAACCGACGCGGCCTTGGCAGAGGCTACGTCACAAGATTGTTAACTTCACGCTTCAGTTCGCACAGCAATCTGATGCCGGTGTCATCTTCAACGACAGCGACAAAGACAACGGGCTTGCGGGCTGGGCCGTCGGCATCAGCATCTAATAGCTCGTTTCTAGCCCCGGAAGATGCTTATTACCATGGGACACCTGGCGACAGCGCGTGGAAGCGCAAAGACAGAGGGCGTAGCGCCAGCCATCGACGCAAGGCCACTTACAAGAAATTGTTATGGTTCAAGCAGCCTTGTGAGTCTTACAGTATCACCTATAAATCTTCTACTGGGTGACTAATGATGCAGTCCCCGACAATTACACGGATGAGCAGACATTCCTGGACCACCTTCAGCGCAACCCTCGCACCCAGCCCTATGAATTCTGGTACCTCATGGCAGCTTCCACTGTTATAGTACAGCATGTCGCTTCGGTCGTCATCTTCTGCTGTGCATTCACCGGCATCTTCCAGGAACGGGTATCGCCAATCTCTGTCGTAAGCTGGGCAAGCTTTTGCTCTTTTCTTGCCTGGCTCGTATGGGATTACTGGATGGGTCACGAGGAAGCGTCAAGAATCAAGGAGACCGGAGATGAAAGTCATGAGTTGAATACAGACGCGCCAGCTCATCAGCCGCCGTTTGTAGACCCTGATTCGTCTCTGTCGCCGAGGAATCAACAGCGTCTTGCCACTGTCAAATCGGCTATGCTTATCTACGCTGCCGTGCTTGGACTCAGCCCTATACTCAAGTCACTCACGCGATCTACCACTAGTGACTCGATCTGGGCCATCACGGCGGGTCTTCTCGCTCTGAATATTGCCTGCTTCGACTATTCGACTAGCAACAGGTCATCGTACGCTCGTCCATCAATTGTGTATATGTTCTACGACTAACCACCCGCAGCCTGCCCGCATCCTTTTCAACAAACTCGGCTGTCATGGCATCCACCGTGCTAGCATCTCGACTCCCATCCACTACTCACGTCTTCTCCCTTACACTCTTCTCCATCGAAGTATTTGGGTTATTTCCCATCTTCCGTCGCAAACTCCGCATCCAATCCTGGAATGGCCATCTTGCCCTAACCATCTTCCTCGTTACCATAGCAAGCGGTGCGTTATTCACAGTGCTGACTGGGGGAGGGCGAGGAGCATGGATTGCCGGGATGTTTCTGGGCAGCATGATGACGTTTTTTGGCATGGGAGTGTGTACCTGGTGGTTGATCGGGTTGCAAAAGTACAAAAACGAGATCCACGGGCCCTGGGATCCAGCAAGACCGGTCATCCGAAGGCGGTGGGATTGATGTCTTACGCGTTCGGCTCGGTGATGTCCAGATTGCGATGCTGGTATGCAGACCAGGTACAAGATCCGTTCTCAGGCCACGGGTCAGCGTTCGATTTCCGCGTGCAAGGTCCAGTCCAGTCGGGGTCGACACGTTCCACCAGATACTTGACAGACACAACCTCCAAATACAGCTTCCCATCCCTCCTCTCCCACCTAACCACTTTCCTCAACTCTTTGTCCTGTCCCACCACATCCCACATATATCTCACCAACTCGGGCGGCCCAACATCGTCGGACCCCACGAAATGCACTTGAGACCACGGCTCCCGCTTCGCCATGCCAACCCCTTTGCTAGCCCCCACAATCACAACCCTCTCCACATCCAGCCCATCCAACCGCATCTTGATAAAAAACATGACCAACGCATTCCACATCAGCCTCCTCTCCGTCTTATGCACCGGCCACGACTCGAAATTCAGCCTCAAGCACTGCAGTTTCTTCCCCCTTGCCTGTGCACCAGAACGCGAAGTGGTATTGTCCCACCCCCGCGCAACAGACGATAGATACTCCACCCACTCGCCCATCTCCCGCGGCTTCCATAGCTCCAGGTCCCGCACATCAATCTCAATGTCCCGCACAAGAGGTCCGTAGTCGTCGCCTAACGCGCGGTAGAATCCGCGGAGGCTGGCGAGCGTCGTGAATTGGAATCTGTTTTGGCTGAATAGGGGACGTCGGTCGACTTCGTGGTGGAGTCTGCGGCATGTGCGCAGCAGTGCTATGCCTGTTTGCGGCGGGGCTGTTGCGGATGATGGCGGGGAACCGGGGATTGCGTCGATGAATGCTGGGGTGGTGGTTGTAGCAGTGCTGGTGCGTGATGTAGATGTGGATGTGGATGTGGAAGCGGAAGTAGATGAGGCGGTGAGGGCGTAGGCGTAGATTATGTTTTTGAGCTCTGGAGGGAGGGTGAGGAGGGGCGAGTCGAGTTGGAGGTTTATAGGATTTGCTGATGTCGCTGCTGTTGCGGGTTTGATGGTGTTTGTGTCTGCCATTTTTCTTTTCTTCTTCGCTGTTTTGTTTCTCTCTTCTTCCTTGGGGAACAAAAACGCGACGATATCTAATCCGATCCTCTTGTGACAATAACTTGAGCAAAACCTACATACAACAAACAACTTTTGCAACAAGCAAAAAATTCAAGCAAAAACAACTCCTCTCTTCTTTAACACAAAATACAAAAAAAGGAGTTTAAAAGTTTTTTTTTTCGCAGTTTCGTTCCATCAGTCTAGTCCAACCCCTAAATTTTTTTTCTTTTTTGTACACCGCCGCCCGCCCCGGTTATTTCCCTCTCGCTCCTACATGCCCTCCACGGAAGCTCCTAACACGCATATGCATGCATGCATGCTTTATGCTTGGTTGAACAACCAGCCAGCGCATTCGCTCGCTCGCGTGCCCTCCTCGGGTCGGCTTACCCTATTTGGGACTGTGTGAACGAATACGGGGGATGGAATTACTCAGCAATTTATCTTCTTTCTGTCTTTATCTATTGAGGCGGAGAAAAAAGGAGATCATGGGGATTTATTTTTTTTCTCTGACTCCGCGCTCTAGGGTTTAGATTTCGTAAGTAGTGATTTTTTTTCCCCTTTAGTTTTAAGGGTCTGTTGATGGCACTGCATCATCGCCTTGAGACGGACCGTTGATCTATTTTAGTCTTCTTGTACTTGGCGGATTTTGTTCAGGTACACACATTGTACGACTATCAGTTTTTCCTTGTTTCTTATGTATTAACTAGTTTATACATATATAACGTTAATGCTCTACTGTGTTTACCCCCCTCACCCCCCCTCCCCTAAAAAAAAAGAAGCAAAAGCCTTCCATGTCGGCGATTCAGAAGATTAGGGAAGAGGAAAAGTAGAACTTGTTTGGTGTATTCTCTAAAAAAAAAGAAAGGAACGAGGAGTGGTGAGAAAGGATTTTGAATCTACCGTTTACCACGAGCTTTGATACTTTGGGGATATGTAGGTACCTGGTATTTATTACTTGTTCCCAGGCACACACGGATGGGATGATTGTGGAGAAGAAAATCCAGCCCCAGCCCCCACAATCACAGGATGGATACGGAGAAGAGCCGAGGAGAGGGAGAGGACCAAGGGTCAAAAAGGACAGACGATAAGCGCGGACGATGGATGGGGATTCGCTCGTGCTCGTGTTGTGTCGCATGTACGCGCCGGGCGATTCGTATTTGTTTGATGGTCCATGTACACATGTACGTGGACATCGAATAGCATCCATGTAGCGGTACATATCGAGGGGGTGCCGGGGCGGCTTTCTCTCCTTCAGCCTCACGTCGACCCCATCCACCCACCCATGACATTCCATCCCGTCCCGTCGCGCAATTGAGCGTTGCCAGCCACTCGTCCGCACCGCTTCAGTTCGGCCCCCAATCTGGCATGGCATTCTCTTCTTCTTCTCTCCTCGAATCGCGGATACCGGCTGTCTGTGCTCTTCGATCCATCGATTGATTGCTTGCTTGCTTGTACACGGGAAAACAACGGCACCCTTTTTGATATCATTCCCCTCCTCCCGCTGCTCTGCTATCCCGCCGCTCCCATACACGCACAACAAAGACAATTGGTCTTGTTTATGCTTGATCAAGTGTAAACAGCAACCAACTCTTTCATTGCAACATGTTTCTGCAGCCCGACAGCAGGAAATCTCGCGGGCGGTCCAAATCCCCGGCCGGTCGACGACACCGATCACGCAGTCGGAGCGATGCGAGCGCGCGCCCCCCCTCGCCCCAACGCGAGGACGATTACGGCGTCAGCTCAAGAGAGCACCACCAGCAAGGGCCGGGGTATGGTTTCGGATACGAGAGTCCTGATCTCCATGGCCATGAGGGGGCTGGAGCTGGTCCTGTAAATGCCCATGGTGCCCCGCAGCTGCAGCAGCTGGGTGCTAGGCAGCCAGACCATCATCACCAATATCACCACCAACAATCCCAACCGCCATTCTACGACGCGTGAGTTTCTCTCCAGCAATACCACCAGGAAGAAAAAAGAGACATCAGGAGTGAATTTACCTTTACACTTTTCTCCTCTTCTTCTTCTTTTCAATTCTTCATCGTCTACTTCTATTTCTACTCCTCTACATCCACCTCTTTCCAGCTACCAATCCCAAAGTCCCACAATACGACCAGGCAACAAACCTCACTAAACATGGCTGCCAGACCACCCCAAGATCCCGTAACCATGGGAGGCTATACCGACCTGCCTCCGGATCAGCGTCCCGGATACGCCCAGCAGACCCCTCTATCTCCCACGCAATACCCAGGCGTCGCCTATGCGCAGCAGGGCAACGTGCAGTACTCCAACGCTCAGTACTCGTATCAGACCGCAACTCCCTCACAACCAGGCGCCTTCACCCGCAACCCTTCCAACGCGACAAACTTCCAGTATGCTGCCACCCCCGAGAACATCCGCTTCACCGCGAAGCCCGTCGTGCCCGTCAACCCGCCGCCCCCCATACGACACACGGCGCAACCCAGCAGCCCGCCATACCAGAATGCCCAGCCGCAATACGCTATGCATCCACCTCCTCAGCCAGCTCCCGCTGCCTCTTCTGCCCCCGAGCAGTCGCGGGGTTACCCTCCACCGCCCATGGGCCGTCATTCACCGCAGACGAGCAGTCATCGACCCAGTCATCACCGCGCCGCATCGCATAACGGCCCGCCGACTCAATATGGAGAGCACAAAGTGGTGGAGATAGTTCCAGGTGGTTCAATGGGCAAGCCTCCGCCATCGCCTGGTATGCGCCCGCACAGCTTGTCGGTGGGTGGAGGAGGTCGCGACGGGCTGTCGCAGCGTAT
Organism: Periconia digitata; assembly: GCA_948474695.1. Taxonomy (NCBI): domain Eukaryota; kingdom Fungi; phylum Ascomycota; class Dothideomycetes; order Pleosporales; family Periconiaceae; genus Periconia; species Periconia digitata. The sequence goes on along the minus strand of CAOQHR010000007.1, from coordinate 131,986 downwards.
GGATCGGCTTTCTGTCAGCGGCAATAGGCCCGACATCCACACCATTGTGCCTGGCGGCATGCCTGGCGGGTTCCCCAGCGGCGGCGCAATCCCTCCCAGTCCCATGCTCGAAGCATACCACGGGACGTATCAGTCCATTTCGCCGATGCCCCAGGCCAAGATGTTCGACGATGACTTGGACCATCTTCAGCCTCTCGACAGTTACTCGCCGCGCGCATCGAGCACGTCACTCAAGGGCAGCCGTCGCCGTACAAAGTCCACCTCGAAACGGTCCCCGAGTCCCTCCCGCAAAAAGCTCTCGCGCCTCGAAGAAGATCGAATGGCCCTGCAAACCTACGGCAGCATCCGCGACGTCCGCGGCCACGAAAAAGACAAAGGCCGCGACCGAGACCGCGAGCGCGAAAAGGAACGCGAGAAGGAAAAACGCCGCGTCAAAATCTACGACGCCGAAGAAGACGCGCGCGACCTCGTCGAGGCCCTCTCAGGCCGCAACCTTGACACCGAAACCGTCATCGACATCATCCCCGCCCTCTCGCACGACCAGATCCTCGAGCTCCGCACCGAATACAAACGCCACTGCAAAATCCAGGGCCGCGGCATCAACATCGCAAAACACATCAAACTCAAGACGTCGGGCAACTTTGGCAAAATCGCATACGTGACGGCGCTGGGGCGCTACGAGAGCGAAGGCTACTGGGCAAACTACTGGTACCAATCCAACAGCGCGCGCCGCGAGCTCCTCATCGAATCCCTCATGGGGCGCCAGAACCACGAAATGCGCGAGATCCTGCGCGCCTTCAGGGATAAACGCTACAGCGACAGCCTCGTGCGGTGCATGGAGAAGGAGCTCAAGGGCGACAAGTTCCGCAACGCCGTGCTCGATGCCCTGAGGGCTGAGCGCCAGGAGGAGAGCGACGTCTGGGACCCCGAGTACCGCAACCGCGATGTCGATGTCCTGCACAAAGCGCTGCGGGCGCGCGAAGGCGGCGAGAGCACAGTCCTCAACGTAGTCGTAATGCGGAGCGACGCGCACCTGCGCGAAGTGCTGCGCACGTACGAACGGAAATACGGGGGCAACTTCGCCCGCGATGCGCTGAGAAAGAGCAATAACCTCGTTGTACGTCCTTATTTTTCTTTCCCCCATTTTCCCCTTTCCCCTTATCTATACCTCTACATGTTTTTTTTCTAACACAACACGCATCCAGGGCGAAGTAATAGCGCACATCCTAAACGGCGTCATCAACCGCCCCGCCCGCGACGCAATGCTCCTGCACCACGCCCTCATGGACCTCATCGAGCCCGTCTCCCCTCCCCACCCTTCCTCCTCTTCTTCTTCCACCAAACTCCCCTCTTCTGCGCCAATGTCCAAGCACGAGCGCCAGCAGCGCTCCGAACTCCTCATCAGCCGCCTCGTCCGCCTCCATTGGGACCGTCTGCATCTCGGTCGCGTCAAGGCTGAGTACGAGGAGAAACACGGTAAGCTGCTTGAGGAGGACATCGAGGAGGCGTGTCGCGGTGCGGATTTTAGGGAGTTTTGTATTGCTGTTTGTCAGGTTTAGCGGGATCCTGGGGTTAGGTTAGCGAGCGGGTGTCTATAAAAGACAGAATTGGAGAGGAGGCGTGAGAAGATGAGCGAGGTGGAATCAAGTCGGAGGATATGAAAATGGAGGACCCTTTTTTTTTGTTGTCTGTTTTTTCCATCATCTTTTCTTGTTTTTTGTTTGGTTTGGTTTGACATTGGTCTTAGGATAGTTGATATATACCCGCCTCTACTGCCACCACTTCTATAGCCGCTAAAACTATATACCCTTTTTTTTCTTTCTTCTTCTTCTATAGTTTCTAACTACCTTATCTTACCTACTTCCTTACCTTACCTATCAACTTACATACTTACCTACCTAACCTAACCCATCTTCCTTACTTAACTTAAAATCCATCTATCCATCTATAATACCAACACATCACCTATCTTCTCCGCCCTATACTAGAAATTAATTCAATCCATCCATCTATCTATCTACACTAATAACAAAACTTTTTTATCCTTTTAAGTTTGTTTTGAGTTTAAGTTCTAGGTGATGCTAACACACAGCGAACAGGTTAACAACAATAAATAAACCTAAAAATAACAAGCGATTACAAAAAAAGAACTAGTTATCCTTTTTAGTAATCCCCTCTTTTTTTTCTTTTTTTTCTTTTTTTTCTTTTTTTTCTTTTTTTTCTTTTTTTTCTTTTTTTTCTTTTTTTTCTTTTTTTTCTTTTTTTTCTTTTTTTTCTTTTTTTTCTTTTTTTTCTTTTTTTTCTTTTTTTTCTTTTTTTCTTTTTTTTTTCTTTTTTCTTTTTTTTTCTTTTTTTTTCTTTTTTTTTTTTTTTAAAAAAAAAATTTCTATAGTTTTTTTAATTGTTTGCAACTTATTGCTGTCTTGTAGGATTACTTAAATTCCAAGTCAAAAAGGGGAAAAAAAAACAATTAAATTTTGTTTAAAAAAGAAAAGGATTATTTACTATTAGTAGTCTAATATAAGACTGCAAATGTGTGAACGCACTACTCAATGAACATACCTTGATTAATGTTTACGCTATACAGTTTCCCCACAATGGGGTTGTAGACTCAGAAACAAGAAAACGCTATTAATAAAACAAACTAATAGAACAAGACAGCGATAAAGACTTCAAACTCCTGCAAGGTTTGCAGTCATCTTTGGGGGGAAGAGCACAATTCGCCCCCTTTCTGAACACAGTCGAAGATAGGGGAACGATCAACGTCATCTCAACGAACGAAACGCCTTCACATCCCTCTGGCCGCTGACCTCGGCCTCGCTGAACCAATTCCCATGTAACCCGTAGGGAACACGCGCCGGTAAATGGACTTTGCAGACCACGGTGGCCATATCCTTCGCATCCAGGATCCACAGCTCCGAAGTAGCGGATTCAAGTAGGGCGTCTAGGTCATGCTTCGTAGGTGGAGGAGAAGAAGAAGAAGAAGAGGAGGGGAGAGGGGATAACTGCGTCTCATCGAAGACGTAGAAGAGGAGATATCCGTCATCTTCGCTGCCGCTGGCATTCTGACGAGGCACGAAGCGCGCTTCTTGGGCGAAATGGCGCTCGGGGAGGCGGAAGGCTTTGATGTCGTCGTGGGGGTTGTTGGAAGATAGGATTTCATCGACGTTGCGACGGTCTACTACTGCGTTGACTTCGGATCCTACAGTCGAAGAGGAGGAAGGAGTTGGCTGGCGAGCTAAAAGGGAATGCACGTCCATTTTGACAAGGACGTCGATCTTGGTGGCTTTTCCCAGCGCGGCGCCGAACGAGGCTGATGAGGTGCTGCAGCCGTAGATGTAGCGCGCATCTTGCATTTCCTTGCTGGGATGTAGAGTTGGGAATTCAAATGGGATGATGGAGAGGGCGTGTTGATGAGTGATGATGTTGTTGCTTGAGGAAGTGTCGAGCGAGAAGCGGTAGTAATAGAGACGGCACTGCTCTTCTTCGTCGTTGTCGGGGATGGGTGGTGCGGGGCCGCCAATGCCGTAGGCAGAAGATGATGAGGCTTGTGTGGATGGTGCGTGTGCCGAAGGAGGAAGAAGGGGCGTCTTCTCGGTGGAAGTTGGGGGTGGTACTTTCTCTACGTCCACGTCCGCTTCATCGTCGTCGTACTTTGCGAAGAAGGATAGTGGGCGTTGCGTTGACCGCTCTGGGTTCGGCGGCGGCACGATATTCCCAGCGCTGAAGACGAGAGATGCGGATGTCAAACGGCATGCGAGCATGTTGACTGCGGTAGTGTTCCCCTCAGCATCCAGCTCGTCCCACGTGTTGGCTGTATGGAAGATGCAGCAGCCTTTGGTTTCGAACCAGCGTACGGAGTCGGGATCATGGCGGGGAAAGACACCGAAGCGTGATGGCATGTGGGGTTCGTATGAGACGATGGGATGATTCTTGAGGAGGTTGAAGGGTGAAAGGGTCAAGGGGAGGTCAAGAATTACAGAATGATTCTTGGACACGCCAAAGTCGTGCATCATCTTTCCGCCCGAGCAGCCTGGGACCGGTGCGTTGAGGAGCTTTGTCGACTGTGAACTTGCGTCTTCCTTGGGAACAACGGAGTAGTGGACAAAGGGTGGAAGGAAGTTGCAGTGGAAGAGGAGCATCTCGCCTGTGGTAGGATCGACTTTGGGGTGGCCCGTCGTCCATTCTCGCATCCAGCTGTTAAGTCCAGTCCCGCCAAACCCGGGTTCTTTGTTTGTTTCCTTTTGAAATTCCCCTTCGGCTTGATTGCCGTTGTACCAGCCAACGGTTTCCAACCCAGGGAGATGGACGCGAATGGGAGGTCCGCTTTCGCAGGTTGCCAATGCACGGCCATCATGGTAAACGATACTTGTGTTGGCTACACTGATCCTCTTGATAGCCTGCGGTGATCCAGGAAGATGTGACAACAACACTAGAAATACGCTTCGAAGGATCCTCCATACAATTAGAGCAAGACTGGCGAGGGGATTCACAAGAGTGGCTATGCTGGGTAGAATGGGGGTCGTCAACCGTTTGTTATCGAGACTTGAGATGGCCAGGTCGGTCAAAATGAGCTGGTTTACAAAGTGCGGAATGGGTGCTTCCGTCGACGATTCATTCGACCGCTCAAACCACACACCCGTGAGCATGCCATCGCCATCGAACCAGTGGGCATCGCGGCCCAAATTCGAATTGGTGATGGGGTTCCCCCCATTCCGGACGTACATGCCCCCATGCAGCTCCTTGGGAATAGTTCCCGTGTAGCTAATGGGAACGGGTGGCGTAGTCTTGGTAACGGGCGCAAAGTTGCCTGCTAGATAGCTGTTGTAGCGTCAGTGGTCGTGAGAGGGAAAGTTATTAATGAGTGATGACATACGGATGTTCCCGGCTTATCTCTTCGCGAGGGGTCATGGTGCTGGTGATTGTATCAGGCTTGCTTGTTCGGTGTCTATTTCAAGGTCAATTGGTGTACACGTTGAAAAAGTGATCATGGACGAAGAAAGACATACGAAGGGTCAAGCAACTGATCGTCTCGGCGACCACGGCGGGGCACAGTGGTATTGAAGCGCTTGACGGGGGGAGCATTGAACAATGGCAATACCGACTGGGATTGAAGGCGGTGGATCCAGGGCTTCCGAGTCAGAAACAGGGGACACACACCGAGGCGTTTGGAGAAAAACATGTCGCCATCTGATGATGCACGGTTCGGCACATGTAATTTGCACGTGTCTGGGCCACTAGCAGGCCAATAAACATGATGATTCGGAGAATTGCAGAATCGGAGCGCAGAGGAACTGGGGACTAGAGACCAACAGGACGAAGTATAATGCGACGCTTGAGTATAGATGGTGGAAAGATAAGGGCACTGGCTAACTGCAGTCCCGAGAACTCGGCGAGCAGACCAGGGTTGTTTGTTCGCTCAGACGGAGAATGTATGTAGTTCCTGGACCAGGTGATGGTGTTGTTGGCATGAAGGGACGCAGGACGAGGCGGTGGTGACGGATGTAAGATGAAGTCTTACGGGACGAAACGGAGTGAGAGAGTCTTGTTTTGGTAATGACATAACCACCCACCCAGGCTCCCAGGTACACTAGTCGAGCGCCCGCTAGGCTGAATATCAACGCCGACACAGGATTCTAGGAATCTAATCCCAGTGGAACCAGCCGCTTAACCTCGCGCGCGCGCGCTGCCGACGCTTGACCTTTTCCTACCCGCTTCCGCTGCCGCGACCATGAGCAGCCCCTCACGAGCGTCGGTGGACATTGGTCAACTCGAGTTTGGAGTGTTGATGTTGCAGCGCGCGGAGAATTTAGGTTTGTTTTGTGTTCCCAGCCTGAAACTTGTCGAGACGATTCGAAGGTGAGGTGAGGTGAGGTGAGGTTGGTGGTGTATACACATGAGCATGCCCAGCCTACAAAAGTCTATTACGTCGTTATGGGCACGCTAAGCCCGATGCGGACTACATCCCTCTCAAGCCACCAAGGCCGGCCATGTCGCCCGCTCAATCAAAAACATTCGACACGACCTCCACTTCCTAATGGCGTCTTCTCCTGCACCTCCTCTGCTGTTTCGCCCTCTGTACCCTGTGATTGTCGCTAGTTGCCGCGTTGCTGCGTTGTTTATGTAACTCAACGGCCATTGACCGCATGTGAAAGAAACCCGTCCTCCACGGAACACTACCCGCCACGCCATGGGCTACGAGTATGCATTGGTGTATGTCATCCATTCGTTTGTCGCTGTCCAATCTATTGGAAACAATGACTGGGTCCAAAATGCATGTGCTGATCAGTTTCCCTTACGCAGGCACGCAAAGTACACAATTCCTCCCGCCCTCGTCCTGACGGCTCTGTACAGGCCACTCCTCACTAAGATCGATGTCTACAAAATCCTATTCCTCGTGACAGTATGTGCGCGAACCGTGGAATCGCTTCGCCTCCATTGGTTTTTTCTTCAATGCGTCTGACCTTTGTTCCAGATCGCCGTCGTCTCCACTACCCCATGGGACTCGTACCTCATCCGCACTGGCGTCTGGACCTATCCTAGTCACGTGATTGTTGGCCCAAAATTGTTCGATATCCCCTTCGAGGAAGTCTTTTTCTTCATTATCCAAACCTACAACACCTCCTTGTTGTATCTGCTACTGAGCAAGTCGACATTCCAGCCAGTATACCTCCGTGTTGAAGCATCCTCGCGGAATCGCCAGTGGCCTTGGTACCGCACTTTCGGCCAGATCTTTTTACTCGGTGTCATCGGTTGGGCATATATTATTCTCAAAGCTCAAGGCTCTGGTACATATACAGGATTGATCCTGGTCTGGGCTGTTCCGTTTCTACTTCTCTTATGGTGAGTCTGCTTCAAATCAAGAACTTTGTGACTCCTACTCACCTTGAATCAGGACCCTGGCATATCAATTCATTCTTGGACTGCCACTGTCTAACACACTAATTCCCATTGCCGCGCCTACCTTGTACCTCTGGATTGTTGACACTCTTGCCTTGAAACGAGGCACGTGGGTGATCAGTTCGGGAACTAAGTTTGGCGTCTACCTCTGGGATGGCCTGGAGATCGAGGAGGCCATCTTCTTCCTCGTGACCAATATCCTCATCGTCTTCGGTCAGGTGGCATTCGACAATGCCTTGTGTATTCTGTACACATTTCCCAGTATATTCCCGAACCCGCCCCTGGTGCCCTCTCCAGCACTTCTTGTCAAGGCCCTACTCACCGCATCCTCCAAGTATGACGAGGCACGACTAACCGGATTACGTGAGGCGGTTGACCGATTAAAGCGCAAGAGCCGTAGCTTCTACCTTGCGTCGTCGACCTTCCAAGGACAAATTCGGTCCGACCTGCTGCTCCTCTACTCGTTCTGTCGCGTTGCAGATGATCTTGTTGACGACGCTGCTTCAGCCGAGGAAGCTAGAGCCTGGATCGAGAAAATACACGAATTCCTCCGAATTGCTTATGACGAGACAAAAGGAGGACCTGTCAGCGCAGCATACGTCCTCGAGCACTTCCCCAAGGAGACGCAGTCAGCATTACTGCAGCTGCCAATCACGAAGCTCTCCCGCGAACCTCTGGAGGACTTACTGCATGGGTTTGAAATGGATCTAGCATTCAACACATCTTCGCCAATAAAAACAGAGGAGGACTTGGAGATCTATGCGCAGCGTGTCGCCGGCACCGTGGCGCAAATGTGCAACGAGCTAATCTTTCACATTTACGATCCTACAACTCCGCAGAAGGACCGCCAGCGCATCATCAAGGCCGGTAATCACATGGGTATTGCGCTCCAGTACGTCAATATTGCGCGAGATATTGAAGTCGATGCCAAACTCGGTCGCGTCTACCTGCCTCTGTCGTGGCTCCAAGAACACAGCTTGAAATACGCCGACGTCGTGCAGCACCCTCACGGCGATGTCATTGAGAACATGCGCACCAGACTCTTGGCGAAGGCTTTTACTCTGTACACGAGCGTCAGAGGTGCTATCGAGGAGCTTCCCATCGAGGCTCGTGGTCCTATTAGAGTCGCTGTCGAGAGTTATATGGAAATCGGCAGAGTCTTGCAACAGGATGGCTACGTCGTCAAAGCCGGTCGGGCGACTGTACCGAAGGCTCGTCGACTGAGAGTCGCGTGGAGCGTATTGAACCAATAGGCAGTCTTGCTAACCTCTTGCAAGAGATACCCCTCATAACCTAAGGGTATAACTAACGCGGTCGTTATTCTTGCTTCTGATGGGCGCTTCCAGTCCCTCTTCTTTCGGTGTTTTTCTGCGAGCATGCAGATCATGATTTTCATTGATCTGTCATCGAAAGTACTTGCATGCAAGCATCATTGTTGTGTTACCTCCTCTTCTAATGTTTACTCTCGATCTATTCTTATCATTTCAAGAGCATTAGATGCATACGTTACGTTGACATGAGCCTTGCAATCAACTGCATTTAGAGATTTCAACACCATGCATCTTGTCCCTATCAGCTGGTATGAGCTTTATCGCGATCAACAAGATGCGGCTACTCTTCTGTATTTCACCTATTTCGTTCATCTTTTCCTTTTTCCATGCGGTAGTTTTGATAGCATGATGGTTTCGCGAAGACTTAGACAACGGGACTAGAATTACACTAATCTCTCCATCTCATCAGCCCATAAAGAGAGCATCAAGATAGTAAAACAATTTTGGGTTTTGAATAGATTAAAATAGCAAGACTAGTACAAAACATTGGCAACAAATCAACGCAGAAAACGTCGCTCAGAAGCGACAGACTGAGGCGTGGTATATCAATCCCAATACAAACTTCCACTCAATCAAACATTACATATCTTCCCCCTGACCGGACTAAGCAGAAACTGTACGACAATAGAAGAGAAAAGAAAGCCCGAATCAACCCTAACCGAACGGAAAGAGAAAACCAACTGTACCACCCTCCGAATCCCCACTCAACACGATTCAAACTGCCACACTCTTCTCTCAGCCAAAACTAGACTACACGTTAGGAGCATGCGTCGGCGCACCACCACCAACAGGAGCGCCAGCAGGTGCATGATCAGCAACACCACCATGCCCATTCACCACGCCATTCCCATGGCCATTCGTAACGCCATTGCCATGCCCATTACTCACCCCATTCCCCACCTTCTCACTAACATAATCATCCCCATCATAGTCCCTAATCTGCAGCCCCAACCTCCCCGGCTCAATCCCCCGATGACCCCAAATCAGCAACGCGCCGAAAACGGGTTTCGCGAGAAGATCGAGGATCCCGTAGAAGACGGCCTCGGAGTCCGGGGCGATGACGTTGCCGCCCTCGGAGACGCCCCAGGCGATCGGGTAGCAGATCCAGAGCAGCGTCGTGAGGGAGCCCGTTAGCAGGAAGACGCGGGATACGTCTGCGCCGTAGCGCGCGGCGTTGCGGCGCGATTCCCAGGCTAGGTGGTAGATGATGTAGAAGAGTGCGAAACAACCTGTTTTTTGGTTCGTACCGATTTTGTTAGACTGTTTGTTTCTTTGTTTTTCTGTGTCTGTCTGTTTTCAAGAGACATGGAAAGGGGGGGGGGGGGGAGGGAACCAAATCCGTGATGAACAAAAGAAAGAAAAAAAGGATGGAGACTCACCGAAAGCGAAGAACCCAAACTTATAAATCGACCTCACCAACGCGCCCACCAAACCCGTGATAATCATAATCTCATCGACCAGAATCACAAACAGGATCGTCGGCCACGGCATCCCCGCCGTCAACATCAAATCCATGAGCAGCAACGGCGTAGTAATGAACCAATCGATATACCTGACGTAAAAAATCTCGCGATACTGCCCTCGGACTTTCGGATCCGCGCGCGAAAACTCCACGGCGATGGGCGTGAAGCCGAGATTCGAACCCATGGTGAAGTACGCGATAGCGGCGACGAAAGTGACGGATGCGGTGATGTAGTGGAAGAGGCGGTCGCGGCGGGGCTTGCGCAGTGCGAGGCCGATGAAGGAGAATGCCGCGACGGCCATTATGGCGCTCACGGCGAAGTACCAGTCTGAGCCGCGGGTGGTTATGGCTATGTCTGCTGTTGCGCCGTTGACGGTGTTGTCTTGGAGAGGTTACGTTAGTAAGGGGGCTTTTGGAGAGTAAGAGATGTTTGAGGATTTTTTGTGTACCGTTGTAGTATAAAGCGTTGTTGCGCTTTTCGAGGGTCATGGTGGAGGGAGAGGAGTAGTCTCCAACTGGACTGCTACTTCAAATAGTATTTGATCAAACTTCCCGATAACTTTTCGATAGAAAAGAAAACAAAAGTCGAAACGGAAGTGAGTTTCTATATCTGGCAATAAAAACTCAAAGGGAAGAAGGGCGTTACGACATCTTTATACAAAGGATAAACCCTACCATGTGAGCAGACTGGGGGGACTCGGGACGAAGACCCATCTCGAATCGTACGACGATGAATCCGGGTCGCGGAAATAACTACACAAGCATCATGGCGTGCATGCATCTATGACGGATATCGAGAATAAGCAAGAAAAAGAAAGCTTGGAACGAATCAAGCTTTTTTTTTCTTGTTCTTGCTTGTCTCACATGCACGCAGTACCACCACCCATCCAGTCGCCCTAGCATAAATCCCATGCACAACCCCCTCATCTTGCACACGCACATGGCAAGCCGATTGACGGCAGTCTAGATTTTATCAGATTTTGAGCTAGTGCGAGTGTCAGTCATCAATTTGTCTCGACCAATTCTCGGAGAGCGCCATGCGCATTTTGACCCCATCGAATCAGCGTTCCAAGAAAATATCATCGCTTTTCCGAGCTTTTGAATCGGAATTACCACATAGCTACCTCTTCCTCTCGCGTGTAATCCTTGTTCAAGTCCTCGGAGAAATGTGATGGTGGTGTGAAAGTGGGGATCATAAAAAAACAAGCAATTCCGCAGATCGTCAGGCTAACGTCTATGATGTAGTCGATGCGTCGTGGCGTTTTCTTGCTCCAACTTGGTTTACGAGCCACAACAATGATAAGGCGAGAGCTAGGATCCGCACGCTCCCGGGCCTAAAAGGATCGCGGCAGAGAGCTCGCGCTAAAGCTAGAATATTATTTTCCGTTGAGCTTGGTTTGACATCATTCTTTTGGCCGCCTTTCCTCTGCGTTCATTCGCTGGGCTTGATTTTTGAACATTGCGGCCAAGTGCTTGAATGCGTGGTTTATCATTATGCGCGCGTGAATTCGCGATTTTCTGCACGTACCAGCGATGGAAAGCAGATGATAATGTCCATGATGTACTAAATAGAGTTCAACAAAGAACTCGATCAACCTGACTCGTCCAACATGATTCATGATTTAGCGTACAGCTAGCTGAGTCAGAGTAATTCAACTTCAGACATCATGTGTAGATTCACATCAGTATGCACTTGCTGTCTCGTATCCAACACACATCTCGACTGCATCTTGAATGAATCGGGTCGGTTGGGTGGAGCAAGTAGTATCACAACTATATGTCATAACAGCCGAGAGATCCGGCGGAGACTGAACATCACGTGACTGTCTTCGCCCTCCTACCTAGGTACATGAGGACACATTTAGGCGCTGAAATGAAGACAAGATGTACCATCAAAACGGCTAATCGTTAATTTATCTTTTTAAGAAAGTGAAAAGTATAGCTAAATCAGGAATTCAAATTTAACAGGTCGGATATCCGTCCAGCGAGGAATCGATGAATAGGGGATAGGCCACGCTACAGGGGATACAAAGAAGGATCTGGCTCCAAACAGCCTGTTTGATAAAAGCTCAAATGTCTATATAAGTATTTACACATGTAGGCAGACTGTAGGGACTGATTACGTGGTACGCATGAGGATCTTCTGTGATTTTAGGAAGTGGCACAGCTAAAGAGCACTACATACGTAAATCGAGCCCATCAACAGGGCGTTAGGACGTTAGAGAAACAGCTACTACGCAGCTGCTGGGGCTGAAGGAAGCTATGCTAAACAGATAGTGATCTTGACTTAGCTAGCATATATGTTCCCCTCGTGGAGGGTATCAACAGTGCTTAACTATAGTAAGTAGTGTCCTGAAACTGGTTAGGGAGCCTGTTTTGCTATATCTAGATGATCCGTCGCTAGTAGAGGATACATTAGAGTTGAACTTGGGAGTTGAAGGATACCTTTTAGATCCTGGACAACGAATTCACACACATCGTATTGAGCTTGCCAACACTTTCTGATAATGTTACTAATAGCTCAGAGTAAATCCGTCTCAGGAAACTCCCCCTTCAAGTATCGGGCCTGAATTTCATCTTCATTTGATTCTAGATAAGGAGCATTTCCAGTCATAATTTTATATAGAACAAAACTAAATGCAAAAAGATCCCCTTAAGCAGATAAGACAGGTCTAGGATACTCGTGGCTTGCGGTCGCAGCGACAAGGAACAAGGACCTATCCAGTAAAGATCTAGCAAAGTTGGCTAGCCTAGCATTTAGTTTTTTATCTAAGAAGACGTTGTGGCAAGTCAAATCCCCGTAGAACAATCCGGCTTTGTGATTGAAATTGAGTGCTTCCGCAATTTGAATAGCCCATTATAGTCGAAGGCTGTCATCAGGTTTATTCTAGCTGCTAAAGAAACGCAGATTGCCTTTCGGCGCGTATTCCAGTTTGATTCCACGATCAAAAGTTCCATAATAACGGAGAAGTCCTTGGTGGCCTCCAAGTTGAGTAAATCGTTCGTAGATATCCCGTTCTCTCAAAATAAGGTCGGAACAATCGTCGTAGAGAGGTGTTTTGATGACTGTCATAGACGGCTCATAAACGACAACAAGACCAGTAGTACCCCAAGCTACAACATCCTTCAAGCCAAATCCCACTAGGTATTTAATTTCGTCCAACATATGAGCAGCTTACGCCTCGCAGAATTTATTACAGTCGTCTGCTCCAGCATCTAGGCTACAAGGTGACACAACTAAGAGGGCAAATGTGTTAGAAAGTCGCAGAAGAAGGCTTTGCGCGGGCGCTTTCAACGGGGTCAAGGCATGGCAGCTATCAATATTAGGGTTTGGTTGGCGGCACAGCGGTGATGGAGAGTGTTTCAGTGTAGGGCCAGGAGGATCGCGAAGGGGCCGATGGGATTGACGTTCCTCTAAGTGTGGCGTCGAGGATGTGGCGCAGTCTATGCACGGGTCTTTACGAACCGTCACACATTATCGTAACGGGTCGTTTCACGTTGTTGAAGAATAAGGCAGAGGTAAGGTAAGCAATTCGTTTAAAAGTGATACATTTTAGTATGTACATGTATGCAAAAATGGTTGCCTGCGTTGCAGGGGTCCGTAATGCTCAGCCACTTCCTTACTCACCCCACCTGCACACTCAGATCTTCAGCGTCCGTCATCATACCTGTCCTGTTTTCACTGATATTTTGAAGTTCGATAGACCAGTTTTCATGCGTGATTCGATGAGCATCCATTAGGAGAATACGATCCGTTCTGAATATCACCATCTCGAAGCCAAGCATCTACGCCGGATATTGTTTGATACGATACGCTCGACCTACCGCAAATCACGATTACAGAATACCTAGGTAGTTCTGAGAGGTGGTTTTTCCATCACCCTCCAGAAAGAAAGAACAAAAGAGAAAGATATACCGAAACGAGATACATAAGAAGGAGAGGAATGGAGGTTGTGGATGAGCATAGCGCACTAGGAGTGCATACTGAGGGGCTGGGCTTCGAGTCTGATTCCTACTTTCTAGTAAGTTCTTCACCGAATATTCACTTTACAAAGGCTGATGAAGCAGATAACTGCGCTTTCGCGTGTAGCACGAGAATACCGAGGACCTTGTTCTCTGCAATTGTGTCGGTGGTGCCAAGATAATGTTTTTGGCTCTCATACCCTGAGAATAATCGATACGAACGATGAGTATTATTTACAAAATATCGGACCATTCACCAGGTCTATAGAAGATTTTGCAACGAGTATGTGGGGACGTACGTATAGCCCCACAGAAGTTCAACCAGGGAAAGGCAATGAACAAGGATGCATATTCTGCTCACTTCTGAAGAGTGCTTGCCTCCAGTTTGCTAAGAGGTCAAACCAAGTAACCTCGACTTTTAACTTCGACATACAGTTGAAAGCTGCCGCTGAATGGTCTACAATTATCTTTCCGCTAGAAGGGCTTGAGAAATTCGAGCCAGATGTGAAATTTCGACTATACACCGTGAATCGCAATTTCATCCGATCTGGACTAACCACGGCTTTGCTTTCAACAAACGAAGCATCATTAGGGGATCACAAAGCTGTCGAATCGCCGAATCCCACGCTGCGGCACCACAATGATTGGACTGATATGCTAAAACACGATGGGAAAGTCTTGCGATGCTTAGTAGATGATTGTGTACAGAATCACACTACGTGTTCCCCGGACGAGACTCAGACCCTCCCGTCTATGCTCCTCCAGGTATCTGGAACAATCGAATCACCATCAGTACGTCTGGTTATCGTCTCCGAGATCGAGGTTCGTCCCATTGCCTACGCTTGTTTGAGCTACTGCTGGGGCGGACCGCAGCCAGGAATGACTCTCTCAAGTCGTGTAGCACAATACGTCAAGAAAATTGACAACTCTGCTTTTCCCGCGACACCCCTCGACGCGATCAGGATTACAATCAGTCTTGGATTGGAGTATATATGGATTGACGCTTTCTGCATAGTTCAAGATTCAGGTCGTTCAAAGAGTCTTGAGCTTGGCAAAATGTCGTCTATATATTCTGGAGCAACAGTTACGATATGCGCTATGTCATCTCACAAAGCCGACGATGGCTTGTTTCCGTCTGCCCGAGTACGCGAGACAAGAATTGATACACACAACATTGAACTGCATGATACCGAGAGCAGACGCGCTGCAGTCTTGGAGATACGGGGTGACTTCTCGGAGAGTAATATCTCTGAAGAACCTATTCTCACTCGCGCATGGACTTTCCAGGAAGCACTCTTGAGCCCTCGGCTTATTATGATTTTTTCAGCAGGCCAGCGTCCCATCTTCCGATGTTCAAGTCACTCGATACGATCAGATGGAGGCAAGTTCCCTCGATACCCTAAGGGTCTCATGACCTTAGATTCAATAGTAGCAAGATTTCAAGAGACGAACCGCCATGAAGGCCTAGATTGGGGGATGCGAGGAATCGGGCAGGAATGGCCCAATCTAGTGAGAGATTACACGATGCGGTACACAACTTTTCCTGATGATACTATGGCTGCGCTTTCGGGAGTAGCAACGCGGTGGCAAAAGAGTTTCGGAATGGGAGCATACTGTGCAGGGCTTTGGTTTGACTGGCTCACACTCGATCTCATGTGGCAAGTTCCACCCGATCTATCGCCTCGTAAACCCCATGCACGCTATGTCGCGCCGTCCTGGTCGTGGGCCTCGCGCAACCACCCCATTCACTATCAGTCGCGAGAGGATCTGGATCGCGCTGATGATCTTGCACGTGTGCTTGAGTGCAGCGTTGTTCCCGTGCATCACAAAGTACCGAACGGTGCTATCCAGTCGGCCAAACTTGTCATAGAGTGTATTGCGGGAGAGTTCAGGGTCGATGACAATAGCAACATTGATGATTCTGCGGAGGATCTAAGTCATCTTCCAAAAATCGATGGATCGATAGATTTCTATTTCGACGATGAGCCCAGATCGGCGGAGATCAGGACAATATGGCTACTAATCATTGCAGTAGGAGATCCGTACCAATACCCCCACCCGATTGGTATAGGTGTTGTCGCCACTGGGCGAAATTCCGACGTTGGTGATGAGTTGTACAGAAGAGTCGGGTGGTGGGAATCAATGGTGAGAGAGAAGAGTTTGGGTGAGCAGACGATGAAGAGGTTTACGATCATCTAAGAGCTGTCTGTCATCAACAAGATCAATTACACCAACGGCAAACGAGTGCTTCGCGAGAGCACACGTCTTATTGTGATCGAGACGTATATCATTCTCATTCAGTCACTACGTCAAATACGCAGTCAAATCTAGTACTGCCGAGTCGTGCAGATCATCGATGTCTAAGATGAATATTGATCACTCCCGAAGGCATTTTACCGACGTAAAATTGATGTTCTAAAAGCATCAATTGATTGATCTAGAACTACATCAACGAACACAGAAAGCGATCAATATTCAGCCGTCGGGTGATTCGGTGTAAGCGCATGCCAACGCACGATTATGTTCAAAGACATAGACGGGTAAACAACCATCCGCAGTTTCTCAGTCAGGATTCTCAATTCACCACCGCTGGATTTTCGCCCTTGGGGCCAAATGACACAAACACCAATTGGATACAGCTACTAGAGCTAACTGGCTGGATCTGACACGCGCTATTCATAAGGAATATAGGGGATTCTCTTTCAGCACTAGTCAGGGAGCTTGATTCCCGATAGAGCCGATGCTTATGGGCCCTTCCGTAACAACAAGTCAGATATAGGAACATGTAGAGCAGGCTGAAGTACATTTTGAGCTTCGTCTGGAGGCTTTGCTTCATACTGTTTTTATCACAATCCGGTCTGCCTCGTCTACGCGCTGTAGCATGCTTATCCTCCTCAATGGTCTTCTCTACCACGGACTTTGGTAGTTCGGGGGGAATGATCCCTGTAGCTACGCGGCGCAGCAAATCGACCCTGGAGAAGATACCCTGTCAGCCTCAGCTCACAACAGTGCACCAAAGCCTTCATTAAATGCGCCATTGCGGCGTTGTTAGAGCCAAGACTATTTTTTTAAAGATACAAAATGTTGCGGTACGCCGCCACACCAGCTACCCGTCGTCCTCCAAAAGTTGTTTTTTGATCCTTTCACGATGCCGCTTTTCAGTCGCTCAAATGATATTCATGCGCCACCCAGTTCGATATCCACCAACGATGTATCTGGCACGGGAAACAACTCTCCATCGAAAACGACCCGAAGTCAACAATATGAGTTGCACAGTGCGAACACAAGCCCGAGCCCGACGACGGGTGACAAGATTGGATGGCAAACTCCCACCACCATGTTGACGAGCTACATCGCAGGTGTGTACTGCAGCTAAACGTCCAAATCTGGTATCAGCTCTGACATCGAAACAGCTGTTCTATGGGCAGTGGGCCATTACATATACTGTCGAGAAGTCGATCAGAAGATTGTCAAAGACTCAGTATCCCAATCATGGAACAACGCTTTGGCCATCTTGTTCGCGCAAGGATTTTCGATCGCTTTGGCAGCCGCTGGGATGCAGGCTTTCACGCAGATCCTCTGGTGGTTACTGCGCCGCAACCCAATGGCTGTATCCAAGATTGATGCGCTATTTCGACTAAATATCAGTCCGATATATTTGTACCGGATAGATGTATTGCGTGTTGCACCAGCTATGTGGTTCTTTGCGCTTTTCTTTCCTCTTATCGCTGTAATTACAGCATTTCCACCTGGTGCGCTTGTTATCGAGCAACTACCAAACGTCGTCACGGGGACTGAAAAGGTTCCCACAATTGACGTCCAGGATTGGGGAAATGGAACGTTGAAAGAATTCTCATCAAACTCTATGTTCATGATGGTTAATGGCATGTCGCATTATAGGCGAGGCTCTCCTCTTGTCGAAGATTTAGACGCATTGTACTGACTGTAAGCAGGGGCGTTCACCCACAATATTCGAGCATCGGTAAACAGACCTTACTCCGAGGCGAATACCTCACTCGGCCCTCACCGTGTGGACCAAACTGCACTTATGAGGTGGAGTTTCTGGCTCCGGCTCTGACATGCAAGAACTCTTGGCCTTATGGACGCGCAGCAGTCCATGATTACCAGGACAACCTTGATGTAATATATAATATGGCAAACATCACTGACGCAATACTGAGTGCTGCTCGATACTTTGGTGCTTACTCCCTTCCGGATTCAGATTATCCATTGCCAGAAGAAGACCTTTTGATGTGGGAAGACGACAAGGAAATCATGGACTTTCTTAACGTCACCGAAAAGTCCTGGAACGAGACAGAATGGGTCGAAACTGGATGGAGCGGAATGGACTGGAACGAGCATGGCTTAGACTATGACTATCGTGTCGTCAATCCGAAAGGAGGCTCATACTTCGCTTTCGATATGCTCTTCAGGAAGGGGAGTAGCATAAGCGAAGTGAATGGCGTAAAACAGTATAGCATTGGCTGTGTGGTGACCAACGCGACATATACGGCTCAGGTTGAATATATCAACAACATTCAGAACGTCACCGTTGATGTGAACGAACCAAAACCATTGGGATATCCCCTCTACACCCCCAAATCGATTTGGAACGACGTTTTGACCGATCTTCATGACGGCGAAGGTGGTTATAAGAAAACAATCCAAATTCCGACAACGAACGGTTTCTCTCGGCAAGACGTCACCAAAATGTACGGCAGATACCAACTATATGCAATGGCAGACGCCCTTTTATCAAGTCTTGCTGGAAACGTCTCATTGCGTAAGTATCAGTCCTGCTTCTTTCTATCGAACCACTTCTGACAATTGCAGTTTCTCAAGGTATAGAAAGCACAACCGCGCTCACCGAAACGAGATTCGCCAAAAATATGGAAAGCGACGAAGACCTAGACCAAGTACTTGCCGGCTACACCATTGACTTCGATCTTACCACAACCATCATGGAAGACCTCATGCGAAACGTCACCATCTCTCTCCTCAACAATGGCAAGCAGCTCGTCGACACCCAAGTGACGCGAACCGAATTCGTATCAAAATATGTCTTCAAGGAACCCGTGCGGCTCATCGCATCATACTGTGCAGGTCTCGGCGCCTATCTCATCCTCGTATGTCTAGGTTTCTGGGCTATGATACACAACGGGACCTCAGCCTCCACGGGGAGTTTCTTGGAGATCCTAGGCACGACTACAGCGAGCAACTCAGCATTGAACAGGATGACCAAGGAAGTCCGTTTGGGTGAGCGGTCTCCCAAGGAGTTATTGAAGCTGAAAGTTAGGTTTGGACAGGCGTGGGATGATGGGAGTGGGAAACCGTTCGCAGCTTTTGGCACAAAGGAAGAGACTTCGCCGCTTCGGAAGAGGCCCAGTAATGGGTTGATGCAGGACTTACGATAATCTCTAGACAAAAGTATTAGATATCTGGTTAGGACTGGACGAAGAGTCAGATTTAATTAAAATGTATAATGAATGTGCGACTTATACATTGACTGCTGAACTAACTCTCTTGTAAGTTCTGTCATCGATCGAGTTGTTTCGAATCAATCGCATTCCTTGATAGTTACTGTAGTAAGCGTTCTAGCCGCTGTCGAATATGGATCGACATCTGGAGGCAACACCAGGTGTTGATGCAAGTCACGTGGGATGTCTTGGCGTCGATCAGGGCCCATCTGAAGACATTGGAAATTCAAGGGCCTTCACGCTTCGGCGATTACACCAATAGACCATATCGCGATATGCAATGGTCCTTCGCATCACTACTCCGTGCGTCATGATACCGAACGATTGTAGGGCAATAATCAATAATCAGCTTACAGCCCCGATGACGCTGACTCTACCGACCATCGTCTAACACGTACACGTACGTGTGTCACCGCACAGGGTCACACTTGTGGGGAATGATACCAGCCCTCGAAAAACCCCACGATCTTCGATGCAATTTCATCAATGTGCCTATCGCTGCAGCACACCGCCTCGATAGAATACGGTGTCTGGCATTCGACAAGGTACCCATTAAATCTCCTTGCCCACCAGGCACACCATCCGGATACGGCTCCCCCAAGGTACCAACTCCAGAATAAGTCCTCCTTCTGGAAGTTTGGCGCGAGAACTACAACTCTTTCGGTCGTCCGTGGGAGCTTGTATAAAAGGTACCTTGCTTAGAGAGCCCACTCGAGACGTCATCGCATCCCTGCACCCGCATTCGCTCCCACGGCATTCTTATGGGCGGCCCGTACCCGAAGGGACCGACTCCAATCAGAAACCCGCAATGGGATTTGCTGCGCCAATTGCGCAGTGCCAGCTGTACAAAGTGCCGTGCCGTGCTTTCAATCTGCAGTCTGCTCAACGCGGGCAATTTGCTGCGAGTGGGCAACCGCCAGAAGAAATATGTGGGGAACGTTGTGTTGGCGTGTCAGCGGTAAGACGGGCAACGGAGGTCTGCGCCATGCTCGAATAAAAGCATAAGGGATCTGCTTTGCTGGACTTGAGAAGGGCCGAACTGATCTTGTCCTTGTTCCCTCGAGATGGGTGCCGCCGCGGTAAGCTTGATGCTTGCTCTACCTGATTGACGCGTGGGTGGCCGATGGAGACTAGTGCTAACAGAATGCAGAAGATGGCCGTTGATCCTGCAAATGTAGTGCAAGCACTCGTCTACACTTTATTGGACGTCTTTGACGCTACAAGAGATCTGCATCAGACGCTGAGAGCCAAAGAGAGGCGAGATTATGAGGAGAATCTGAGATCGAGAGGCCGCTCGTCGTCGCGGCAGCTGGACTACTATGCCGGTGATGAAGAAAACGACAAAGGTGATGAATCGCTTGCGCTGGACAGGTCTGCGGTGAATCGACAATTCGAAATCGGGCTCCGCGACGTAGGAACACAGTTCGCTGTAGGAGATGGTGAATATTCCGATCCGGAAAAGTGAAGGCTCCCGAACACCATGCTGACCTTGTACAGTCGTCACACAGACTTTTCTACAGTCACAGATCATCACGCTACAGTCTGCACTCATCACGACCTTTCTCTACGGCCCGACCAAACCAGATCCCATCTCGAAGCATCTCTCTGTACTCGTTGCAGCATCACGAGAAGCGGGCATTCAAACCGTAGATGCGCTTAGCGCCCAGCAGCAACGTCAGCTCTCCGTCCTGCCCACCTCGTCTCGATCAACTCGATCTCACACCGCACGTAGCAGCCATGTACAGCCCCTTCCCTACCCGGTGACCGCAGACGGCTCAGCGTCAACCGCGCTGGTAAAATCTTCACGACATGACCACGAGGGAGACCGCGAATCTGCATACCCTGCGAAGACGACCATCCTCAGTAACAGGCCCAAAGCGCAAAGAACAGACACCGAGTCTACCGCCTTCTCTGGTCCAACATCCTACGCCACTTCCGCTCCACCAACCGCGTACTGCCTATACGCCTTAGACCTTCAGCAACATTCGAAGCAAAACCTCTCGCCGGCCATCACCCAAGAATCTACCCCCTTCTGTCCGCATTGCCAGCGCACACTCCAACTGTCCCCCGGAAAATCGTGGGAAGTCATCAAACAAGACACGCATCTAGGCCACGAGCGCATCTTCCACGTCTCGAACCGGTTCGTAGTGAAGTGCCACCGCAGCGGTGCAGACGCTGGATACTGCTGCGTGCTATGTTCGCAGGGTTCCGGCAGCACCGAGACGGTGTGCGGCGACGTCAAGGCACTGATCAAACATGTCTGGCAAGATCACGATGTGCACGAGCTAGAATCCGAGGTCGACGTCGAGGAGCTTGGCGACCGCGATACTGCGCCCGGACGCAGGAACAGCGTGAAGCATGTGGATCGCAGGCGGGACAGCGGGATGGGGATGAGCAGTCGACGGAGCGTCAGTCTGGGGCCATCAAGAGGAGTCGGTCGAACGGGCTCCGGGCGGCGCAGGTTCGATAGGGATGTTGTGGAGGTTGTGGAATATGGGCGAAGAGGACGTCCGATTTGATGAAATACGAAATGAGAAGAGATGGGGGAAGATGGCTTTTTTCGGTTCTGTGTTATTACGACTGTCACGATTCATGTTTCCCTTGTATTTCCTTTTTGTCTTTTTCCAACGTTTCTCCTTGTACGATAACGACTACTGATCTTCACATACGTTTTCATGACAAGTAGTACTCCAGAGTTGTGACAATTTCATATCACAATGCCGCGTCCCTCCCCTTCGTCCCTTCTTGATACCTACCCGCTACATATGCCCATATACTCACTCCAACAACTTCACCACTGTGCGTGCCTAGAATCAATTATACGACCTCCACAGCGCGCGATGGAACGAAGAAACCACCAAGCTAACCCATCTCGGCCGCGGAATATGAAGCGGCGCGCGCATAGAGACCTAAGCTCCGTCAGCGGCGGGAGAACAGTGACGTCAGCGTCGTTCGTCTAGACAATGCGCGCGGGCGTATCTACTCCACTTCCACGCAAGCGACAGTCCGCGATGCTATCCAGCTGGACGAGGAATGGCGCAAGCAGCTCTGCAATATATGGCCAAGAATTGACACATACGTGATGCCAAAGTCTGTGGGTGTGGGAATCGATGATGGAAGTGGTGTTGTTTGCGTTTACCCCAGTTTCTCCAGGGAATCAGGGCGAGCGGGCTAAGCTGGATTAGGGTTAGTGGGGCAGGGAAGGCAGGAGAGGAGGTAGGAGCTCCCCCCAGCTGTACGTGAGGGGAAGCTTCCAATCTGTCACTCTCTCTGTCACTCTCTCTCTCTCGACACTTCTCACCACCTCCTCCACTCGCACCACTCTTCCTTCGTATACCCCCTTCTTCTCGAACCAACACGCTGCTCTTCATCGCTGTCTTTGCCATTGCCATTGCACCATCGTCTGGTAGATTGATTCGGTAGCGGTATCGAGCGACACAATGTTCACGCGACGTGTTTGCGGCAGCGTGCGTGGCGCCATCGCGGCTGCGCAGCCCTCGACTACTACAACTACAGCGGCTCGGTCTTTCGCTGCGCTTGCAGCGTCGCGGAACCCCGTGCGGACGCCTGCGCTGGCCGATGTGAAGCCCGATGGCGCTGCTGAGTTTAATCAGCGGCAGAAGGAGTTCCGCGAGGGGCTGATTACGGCCCAGAAGAAGAAGGAGCAGCAGGAAAGTGAGTTGCTCTGAGTTCTGGCGTCTTATGTGAGGTGTATGCGGCATTGCTGACAAGGTATATGTGTGGATAGAGGAAGCACGGTTGGCGGAGCAAGACGATAAAAAGAAAGGCGGTGCATTAAAGACGCTCATCTATGGTACGCCGGAGGGGAGGGAGTTAGATCAGGATATCGAGCGCAGTTTCTCGCAGGTCCTTGCTCGCGGGAAATATGTGCATTCGATTGTTTTTCACGAGGTGAAGCCTGATAAGGTGGATGAGTATACCGAGCTGGTGGGGAAGTGGTACCCCAAGATGGCTTCGTCGCCTGAGAATAAGGTTCATCTTGTGGGGAGCTGGAGGACTGAGGTTGGGGATTGCGATACTTTTGGTACGTTGTGCTTTTTCCCTTAAAAGTCTGTTCAAATTGGTTAGGGGGGAGGAAAGGGGAAGGATTCCAGGCTGACTGAAATAGTTCACATCTGGGAGTACCAGCGATACGAAGGTTATCACGCCTCACTCAACGCCATCCAATCCCACCCCGAGTTCCCCGAATTTGACTCCAAGCTCAAGACGCTCATCAACGCCAAACGCTCCTCGCTCATGCAGGAATTCTCCTTCTGGCCTACGACTCCCCCGCGCCACCTCGGTGGGCTCTTCGAGCTCCGATCCTACACGCTGCACCCCGGAAACCTGCTCGAGTGGGAGACGCACTGGAGGCGCGGGCTCAAGGCGCGCAGGGAGGTGATGGAAGGTGTGGGGGCGTGGTTTGTGCAGATTGGCGAGCTGAATACGGTTCACCACCTGTGGCAGTTTGCTAATCTGGAGGAGCGCAAGGTGCGTCGCGAGCAGAGCTGGAGCGTTGAGGGATGGGGAGAGACGGTGCACAAGACCGTGCCCTTGATTCAGTCGATGAAGAGTCGGATCTTGATTCCGTGCCCGTGGAGCACGGTGGCTTGAGCGCGTCTTTGTGTTCGTTGCGGCGAAGGCTCGTTTCGAACCAGGCTGCAGAATGTTTGGGACCTGTGTTTCTTCGGTGTTCATGATATGGAGCGGTTAGCACTGTCGAAGGGAGGAGAGGACGAATAGGCTGTCAAAAATTCAAGTCTGGCGAAGGGCCTGCGAGGGTTCAAGACGAGAACAAGTGCTTGCTGGTTGGTGGAGCAAAGACGTCGGGCGATGCACACTTGCTCGTGGCGTCTTGAGGATTGGGAATCTTTCCGTATACATATATATCAAAACACTGTTTTTATTGGATCCCTTCATCTGATCTTCGACTTGACCAATGTTCTGAATTCCAACCAGCTATTTTCCGGTGAAGCTGACTAACCGGATACGGCTAGAGGCAGAACCCCCACACCACCACGTCATGGGTCCAAACACATGCAACACGCGAAATTGAAACCGGAAACAGCAACAACACCAAAAATTATCGCGACCTCTTCCCTCATCACCTCTCCTTGCGCCCACGCGTGTTATTCCCTCACCACCACCATCACCATGGTGTATATTCGCCAGGACAAGCTCCCCAAGCTCAAGGAGTACAAATACCAAGGCGTCGACCACAGCTTGGTATCGCGGTATATCCTCAAGCCCTTCTACACCCACTTCGTCATCAAATGCTTTCCCATGTGGATGGCCCCGAACCTCATCACCACCCTCGGTTTTAGCTTCATTGTGGCCAATTTCTTGACTCTCCTGTGGTACACGCCTACTCTCGACCAAGACTGCCCGCCATGGGTCTACGCCAGCTGGGCTATCGGGCTCTTCCTTTACCAAACCTTTGACGCCGTCGATGGCAGCCAGGCGCGACGCACGCGTCAAAGCGGTCCCCTGGGTGAGCTCTTCGACCACGGCGTCGACGCCGTCAACACGACCCTCGAGGTCCTCCTTTTCTCCGCCACCATGAACCTCGGCCAGGGCTGGAAAACGGTCCTTGTCCTGTTCGCCTCCCTCATGACCTTCTACGTCCAGACTTGGGAGGAATACCACACCCACACCCTCACACTCGGCATCGTCTCGGGTCCCGTCGAAGGCATCCTCACCCTCTGCATCATCTACGGCCTCACCGCCGTCCTAGGCGGCGGCAGTTTCTGGCAGCAACCCCTCCTCGCCACCCTCGGCGTGCAACCCCACTCGTCCATCCCTCCCATCCTCTACAACCTCGCGTGGAACGAGTGGTACATGGTGTACGGCAGCGTGATGCTCGTCTTCAACACGGTCAGCTCGGCCATCAACGTCATGCAAGCGCGGCGCGCCCGCGGCCAACGCACGCGCGTCGCGCTCCTCGGCCTCCTCACCTTCGCCGCCGCCTGGACCCTCATCCCCGCTTACCTCTACCTCCAGCCCAACATCCGCTCCACCCACCTCGTCCCCTTCACCTTCTACGCCGGCCTCATCAACGCCTTCTCCGTCGGCCGCATCATCATCTCGCACCTCACCAAGTCCCGCTTCCCCCGCGGCAACGTCCTCATCTACCCCCTCATCTACGGCGTCGCGGACTCCCTGGGCCCTTTCCTCCAGCAGACCCTCGGCTTCGGATGGCCCAGCGCCCTCGGCGACGACGTGTATCAGGTCGCGTTTGTCTTTTCGTGCCTGGGCCTCGCCGTGGGTGTGCATGCTAGTTTTGTCGTCGATGTGATTTGGACTATCTGCGATTATCTGGATATTTGGTGCTTGACTATCAAGTACCCTTATCAGGATGTCAAGGAGAATCGCGAAAAGGTCGAAAAGAAGGAGGAGTGAGGAGTTGAGGGGAATGGTTGATGGGATGGATTCTGTCTCTTTGTTTATTTGTTTGCTCGTTAGCGGGTTTTTTCTTGGGGATTTTTTTCTGGAGGGGCATTTAGAACTAGGAGGAGGAGGAGAGGGGGGGGGGGGGGGGGGGGAATAAGTTTCTAGATACTTAAAGGGAGCGCTTTTTTAGTCTGCTTAAGAGAGAAGAACCGCTGTGGATATTAGAATCCATGAATCTATTAGTTTTTATTTAAATGGGTTGTTGTCATGTTTAGTTCTTTGCTGTTCCCTCGTTTCTTGGGTTCAGGTTTAGTGACTTATGGGTACACTTGATAGTAGTTGTAGGTCAGATCCTTGTAAGATTCATCTACAAATATGAGTATGTAGAGTATTCGATTATACGAGATGTCTTCGAGGTGATCGAGGTGTAGAAAATAAGTCATGCCTGCTTCCTATTACTATTTCTCGTTATGTTAGATCGCCTCCGTCAATCTTCCAATTTTTACTACTCTTGTTTCGTTCTATCTCATCTCTTCCCATTCCATTCCATCCCTCCCTTCTCACAGTGGATACCCCACCAAAGCGTTTGCGACAAATGCGATGTCTGCTTTAGGAAAGCAACTTAGCGTTGAAGTCGTGTTTGTGTTTTTCCAAACGTGGTATTTGGGAGGTTCCAGCCCGCTCTCTGTGTTACCGCTCTGATGAAGGAATAAATATTTATCCGTGCTAGGTTTTTTTCTAGAAGACACATATTTTTCTTCGATTTGGGGATGGGTAGCTACTTGCATGCAACCATCGCAACTCGACTGCTATCCTGGGTGACTCAACCACTGTCGCCACGGCTACATCATGTTATCGCACGACAAAGTCCACCTTGCAACGATGGATATCTCCGCCTTAGATGGTGGCGAGGCCATGGAGATAGACTCCATCGAAGAACCCCAAGGCTTCCTGCGTCTCCCGCCAGGTAAGCATTCCACTTACCACCAATTAACATTCGCGCAACCAACCACTCATCTTTCACAGAGGTCCGAAACCTGATCTACTACTACGCAGACGAGACCGTCCATTACTACCGCCGCGTACCAAATGCGTCCCTCATTCACGGTCCCCTCTTCGACTGGTCAGAAACCGACTTAATCAACCCCGGCCATTACCACAGGCGCCCTCGAAATACGTTTCGCCGGTTCTTCGCGCTGACGCAGGTCTGTCGGAGGACGAGGGCTGAGTATCGACCGCTGTGGCTCAAGAGTACTGTTATGACGATCAGGCCGCGTTTGGTCGACGATTTGGTACGCTTCCATTCTTTTCTTTTTTTTTTCTTTTCTCCGTGAGATATCAATCCATCCACGTCGAACCAACTCCACCGGTGATACTCCAATCTTCTCTCCTCGCAATATGGAGAAAACGCTTAGCGACCCTTAGCTATATCCAAACACCACACAAGTCTTCCCTAGAAAGAAAAAGAACACATACACACACTAACTCTTCTCCCCTTTTACCCAGAACATCTTCATGCAAGCCTTCTTCCCATCCCTAACCCCCAACCTCCCCCTCCCCCCACACACACTCCCCGGCCCCAAAAAACTCGACATAGAAATGTACGCCTTCCTCCCCACCTCCTCCGAACCCCTCGACCTGCTCCCGCTCCTACAACTCAAGATCGCATCGCCCGCTACATCTATAGTGCTCCGCGACGTCTTCGGCTACGACTCCGACTCCGACTCCGACCGCTGGGATTACCGGGATCTGGATCTCGTAGCGGAGCTGGGGCGGTTCGTTGGGAGGGATGTTGAGAGGGGGGTAGTAAAGGAGGTAAAGTGGTGGATTGAGGGGCCTGTTGTGGAGGAGTGGGATGAGGTTGTTGATGTTGTTAGGGTTGGGAGGGGGGTGGGGGATGTTGTTGATTTTTTTTATTTTAGGGCGGAGGGGGATGAGGAGGATGAGGAGGAGGATTACGAATCTGAATTTGATCCGGGAGAGGAAATGGAGATGGGTTGATGGATGGGTAAAGGAATGTCTAGGTATCAAGGGTTGTGTTTTGCTAATGCTTTGAGTTGTGAATTAGTATATGTATATAACGTACGTCTCTTGTCTGCTAACTTCTAATTTCGCACTCTCTCCCCTCTTCTATAAAACATCTTCTATCCTTCTCACACATATCTTTAGTGCTTTTTGTCTCTCCCCCTACCGCGTTAAGATAAGATAGATAAGAAAATTTATGTATTTTTACTGCATGTTCCTTCTAGTATGCGCAAATTGCTCTATACTTTAGCAAATCATCGCAATGTGCCTCGCACTACCCTGCAGCAACATAAAAGCGGACGAAAATTAAGGGGAAAGAAAGCACATCGCCATGTCATTTTGTGTAGTGGTAAGCCCCTTGCGCATTGTTGCTGAGCAAGGGTAGTAGGCATGACGAAACCTGCATGGGATAGCAGGCCGCGCGTAGAGAGAGAGAGAGAGAGAGACGCGGAACAGAAAAGAAAATAGGATATCGGCGACCTAAAGGGGCAGTAAACCGTGCTTCAGGCTAGGAATACGAGTAGGAGAGGCCCCATGACACAGAAGCGTAAGATAAGACCAGCCATCTCAATCGAGACAGCGCCACATTTGCGGATTTGCTCACGTGCACTAGACAGTCGACTCGGCGCTCGCGACTCAAAGTGATGGAATTTGGAAAGTATTGAGTTTAGTTACGCTGAGTAACAAGATGTTGAAATCCCAACAAAAGCTTGATAATTTCTTCCAAACATTCATTGCTTACTCGTAATACCGGAATAGCTTTTCAGATTCTTTTGAATTTTTATGATCATGTAATCAGTTCGTAAACTCAGAGATAATTGGAAGCTGTATAATGGGCGGCCTGGTTGCCTGACTCTCAACTTTCTCCATTTTCATCTGAGACAAGGCTGCGGAGCAAGCTGTTTCTAGCTAGGAGTGAAAAGGAGGAATTGCTCTGCTTAGTTAAAATTATGCTGCAAACGCCTTGCTCTAAGCACAACCATGGAAGTATATACGAAGAAGGCGTGCGTGATCCAAAGAACTTGCAACCGTTGCTACAAACTTAGATTTCCCGCGACGTGTATACGAGGTAGGTAGGCGTACGCGGTTCAAGTAGTTTCCTGCGCAAGTTATATAAAAGGGCTAAGATGTAAAATAAGAATGCATTCTGATTCCACGAGTCCAAAGTCCAAATTGTTTGAAATTTAGTTAGCGCATTCAGGATGGCCAACAGACAGACTCAACTCATGACCGAGGCGCGGGCTCGAGGCACAATTAATACAACCAAACTCGCAGGTATCATTCACGGAGGAGATGAAATTGTTCGCCTTCGACGAGAAGCATGGAGTAGAGTCGAAGCTGCGACAGGCGCGAGCGAAACTTCTAAATTGCCTGTGCAATATGCGCTCGCGAGCCGTGAGGATCTCTACCGTGAGGGTCTCCAAGAAGGAAAAGCAGCACAAGATGATATGAAAAGATATCATCATACCTTTTTCGACGTTTTCACACCCCGTTACCGTCTTTCTAATTACAGTCCCTTTGGATTGACCACGTGGTTGATCAAGCCGACTCTCGAGCACATGGCGACGCAAGAGCAGAAGAAACGCTTCCAGAATCCTGACTGGAATTGGGCGTATGCTCAGACAGAACTTGGCCATGGGACGTTTGTTCGTGGGTTAGAGACGACAGCCTCGTTTGATCAAGCCCGGGATGCGTTTGTGATTCATTCGCCGACAACGACGTCCAGCAAGTACTGGCCCGGGTCTCTGGCTTTCAGTGCTTCGCATGCTGTTGTTATGGCTCGGCTTTTGATTGGAGAACGAGATCACGGGATTCACGCCTTTGTTGTGCAGCTTCGAGACGCAGATGGCTCATTGATGCAGGGTATCGAACTCGGCGACATAGGACTCAAATCCTCTTACAACCAGAACGATAATGGCTATGCCAGATTCGATCACGTCTCGATTCCGCGGGACAATATGTTGATGGCACGATCCCAAGTGTCGAAGAACGGAATATACTCTACCCTTGCTGCGCATCCAAAAGCGGCATACTCTACCATGCTTGTGGGTCGAGTCGGTGTCGCTCAATCAGCCGCTTTCCAACTGGCGCAGGCCACCACAATTGCAATTCGATACTCTGTTGTGCGGGAACAAGGAACCCCTGCTTTCGGTATACAATCCAACGAGGTGCCCGTGATGCACTACAAGTCGCAGCAGTATCGGCTCCTGACTTCGTTGGCAAACGCCTATGCCATTCACTTTGCCACTCGCCATGCAGAAGAAATGGTCAAAGACTTTGAGCGACGTCAAGCTGGGGGTGACTACAGCACCATGGCAAACGTTCATGTGGTCACGGCTGGAATCAAGGCTTGGGCCACGTCGGTCGGGTTTGACGGGGCTGCAGATGCAAGAAAAGCCTGTGGTGGGCATGGGTATTTGTCCATGTCTGGACTACCAGAAGTGGTAGACGCCATGGACGCCCTCTGCACACTTGAAGGCGACAATATCGTCATGTTCCAACAGGTCGCTCGTCATCTAATGAAAATCATGGAGGGGAACAAGGTCGATCCTAATGACTCAATGCGGCACACGTGTGAGCCAATCTACTCAGCGTCCCAGAATTTGCTCGACTCGACAACACAAAAGAACTTGTTCAAGCACCGTGCGACAAACCTCGCTCGAAGGGCCTTTAACTCCCTTCAAAAGTCTCAAGCAGTCGGCAAATCGAAATCAGATGCCTGGAACGAGCACGCGATGCTACTCATATCTGCCGCAAAAGCGCATTTCTCATCTATTGTGCTGGACCAGTTCGCCTCTCAAATCGATATTTTAGATGCCGGCCGCGAGCGCGAAGTCCTTCGCCACCTGCAATCTCTGTTTGCTCTTGCACAAATCACATCGCCCTTGTCACCAGACACTGCGAGTTTCTTCGGCCCTGGTTTACTTCACGAGTCCGAGATGGAAGTTGTTCACCAGCAGACGAATGTTCTGTTGGATACTCTTGTTCCTGAAGCGGTTGCTTTGACGGATGCGTGGGATTTCTCGGATGCTAGTCTTGCATCTGCTATTGGAATGAAAGATGGAAATGCCTATGAGAGGTTGATGAGCTGGACGAAGCAGTTACCCATGAATGTCGAGGCGGCAGAGAGAGGTGGGATGCTTAAAGATGTGTGGGAGAGATACATTCAGCCTAAGGCTAAGTTGTAAGAAAGCTGTGAAATCCGGACAGAATATCGTTCCAACAAGCATAAATGGTATTACATAGATCTGGCTCTGCTTAGTACTCTCTGTTAATGATAAGAAGCTATTAATTTAGTAGTCTGCGATTTTTAATTATCACTCGATGAGAATAGGCCGATGGACGGGAAGTTTAAACATTGGTTTTATGGCGTGAATTTCAGGTATAAATCAAGCAAATAGAGACTCCAGCTCTTGACTATGATGCTATTTGTGATTTCTCCTGCACTGTAAAAATTCCAACTCAAACTATTGTTGAACTCAATCTTTTTTTCACAACAAGCGCCATATAAATACTTTGTTTGGCTAAATCTGACTCCTTTTAACCAGCGGTGGTAAACGAGAAGCCACTATTGTATTTGTTACTTACGATCGAGTGATCTTTATATCTCTTTTTCATCCTTTAACTGCATCACCAACGAAGTTCCGACACTTTGAAATTCATCCCGGAACTGCAAAACGTCCAACCATCTCGTCGGGATGGCCTCGATACCATCCCGAGCTCCAAGCAAACCTCCTGCGATAGCCCCGTTCGTGTCTGTGTCACCCCCCAAGCCGATCACATCAACCAGAACGTCTTCAAACGAGCGAGAATCCATAAGTGCTCCAATCGCGACACTCAGACTCTGTAGCACGAATCCCGATGACCACTTAGGTAATGTTTTACCGGGACCAACATCCGCAAGACGCTTAATCGGCAAATCTATCCCAGTCCTAATCGCCTCTTCAACAGGCCGACAATTCAACTGATTCGCAACCGCAATCCCGAGATCCACAGCATCATCAACGCATTTCCCTTCCACAAGCGCTGCAACAATCTCGTTGTACGCAGCGCACGAAACAGTACATCTCATATCGTCATGCGTGAACGCGCTGATCTGTCTCGACTCCTTGATCCTCTCCTCCCGCGTCGCAGAGAATAGCGCAGTCGGTATACACCGCATCAGACTCCCATTCCCAGCCCGATCATACCCAGCGCCACAATTCCTTGGATTACGCGACTGACTGTACCGACGCAACCCCGTCTCAGTAGCCCCTCCGACATCCACCGGAGACTGACCCTCCTCGCGGTCCGGCCATCTCCCTTCGTACCAATCAAGCGAATAATCCGCCGCGACCTTGAGAATGTCGAAATCGGAGGCAGGTTTCCCGTTTTGCAGAGCTGTCGCGCGGTCCTGGTACGCGAGGAGCACGGCGCGGGTTAGGTCTGTGTCGTCGGTTGCATGACCTGGGGGCCATCCAAAGGCACCACCTCCGGTGATTTCGCGGACCCCGTTTGGGTAGTTCTCTTTTATGAAGGTGTGGGATGCGAATTCTACGACTGCGCCTAGGGAGTCGCCGGTGTGGACTCCGAGGAGGGCTCCCAGAGTTTTGGATAGGCGAGCGTTGTTGAGTGATTCGGAATGATGTTGCGCCATATTTGGGTTTAATTTTCCCGGGATGCGTTGTTGTATAATGCTTGATGATGATGTTGGGTTTGGTGGATCTGGGGTCGTGGGTGGTGGAAGTTCTCCACAGCAGATTCCAAGCCAGGGATCTGTACAGTGTAGATGATTTTGGGCGTGAGTTTTCCAAGCCTAATTACGAGAATAGCGAGTATCTAGATTTTAGGGGGATGTCTGTCGATGATATAAGGTGGAAGTTCAACTAGGCGCAGCTGCTATTGAGGCTTAGGCAGCCTGCATAGCCTGCATAGCCACCCGAGTATGCTTTCGCTAACAGTAGTTGGGCCCACTCGTACGTGTGCTAGGCAACCACCAGCTTAATGAAAATGGGAGTCATTCGTATCGTTTGTAAGTAGTCTTCACTGTATCGTTATCATCTTCTAGACAATGAGGGCTGATGATTTTTGTCACGATAACGAAGAGCAATCTCTTGGAAGATCAAATCTGGAAAGCCCAAGCTCGACCCTGGAAATAACGAAATCCAGCAGTGGACAGTCTACCAGAGATCTTGGAAGAGAAGTAAGAATGCCAGCCGCTATATTGCTGAACATCCGTCATTGATTCAAGCATTGGTGCGATGAGGTCCGGCACAACAATGAGCACAAAGAAAAGCCAACATGTGCCTTGAAATCAATGGTAATATGTTGGTACAGGTTGAATTCACCATTGAAAAAGCGTTCCCTGTCTGTATTTCATACGTCAGCTCTTTTTGTATGCACCATGGTTGTTATCCCAAATGTACATTGTTCTCCGAATTCGGAATTAGTCAAACTCGACGTCAAATATGATTTTTGTCCTTCTATTACATCTGAATGAGCCCAGACACATACGTCTGATGTCAAAAAGGTTGATCATATGGCTTGATTCAACTAAATTGATTTTCCTGTGTGGGTAGCGCGCCCTTGAGAGATGAAAGTTACAATAGAGAAATATACGATAACAATGAAAATACGAAAATAAAAGCCGCAGTTCAATGAATACAGAGACATACTGACGTAGTCGACAGCATTTACAGAAACATCCTAGGGTCGAAGTCCAAAGATTCGGTGGGATCCCCAGTTTCCAACGGTGCCATGCCCATCGCAGACCGGTATAAGCACTGCTTGTTATAGAGGTCCTCAATGAACATGATAATCCCAGTGTGCCCATTTGTCTCGGCCATCATGCGTGAATTTCGGTACTGCTTACCCCCGTCACTAACGATATCCACCCCCTTATCAGCCAAGAATATCAGCATCTCGATGCGGCCGAACTCAGCGGCTGCTTCAAATGCTGTACGCCCCACAAAATGTCCTGCTGGTGCATTAACGAGGGCGCCTGCACTGATGAGTACACTAGCTATCCCGATGAATCCTTTTTCAGCCGCGACCTGCAATGCAGTACGTCCATCTCGGATTGCAGGGGGAGCGTTGACTTCGGCGCCCTGGTCGAGAAGGAAATGTACAATATGCAACGCACCAGCCTCGACAGCAGCCTGGAGCGGTGTTCGAATCACCCCCATCTGTGGATGCGGGTTTGTATCTGCACCTGCAGAAACCAGGAGCCGAACAGCATCTATATCCCTCATACGTATAGCCAAGACCAAAGGGGTTTCGCTAAGACTTACATATACACCACCACGATTTTCATGCGCTCTGCAAGCAAGACTGTTCAGGTCTGGTTTCAAAGAGAGCAATTCGCGAATGACTCGTAGTCGAAAATTCCCCGCAAGGCGCATCGCAGCCCCTAAAGCGGAGAGTGCAAACATCCCTTCCTTTATGCCCAGAGCGTTGATATCTGTGACTAGAGCAAGTTCTTGAATCATGGCTGATTTTCCGCTCGATATCGCAGAACCAAGCGCTACCAGTCCACCAAGCCTCTTTGAATTGCAACGCGAAGATCGGACAGCACCCAACAAAACCTGGAGCATATCCAAATTTCCAGTCTGAACACACCCAAGCAGGGCATTTTCATCATTGGGTATGGCGCCCCGAACGAGCAATTCATGTACCATGCCATTGTTTCTCGTATTTATAGCAGCGCATAATGGTGAGATGAGCGAAGAAGATTCTCCACCGAAAGGCCTTGTTCTTTTTGAAGTAACATTGATTGGCGCGCCGAGCTCGAATAGAAGATCAATGATGTTCTGCCTTTTGCAAATAATGGCCGTGGCTAAGGTTCCATACACTCCGCCTGCATCCACCGGCCACTCTTCTGGAAACCGGCAATTATGCTTTCGCTCATATTCTAGACTCGCACCTGAGACAACAAGCGAGCGAATGATGTCGGGATAACCTGCCGCTATAGCCAAGTGTAGCGATTCGTTATTATCGAGACCCAGTACACTATCGAGGATTGCTTCACTTGCTTCAAGCTTGCGGAGCTGAAGAGCGTGATTCATATCGGCTTCGCAAGGTCGAATCCCATGTTTTATCAATATAGGAACAAGTTCGTCGTGATTGTTCTTCATTGCATTGAAATACGGAGATGAATGTCCCATATATTTCCCTGGAATATTGAGTACTACGCGTTGCGAAAGAAGGTATTCGAGCAATTGCTGTTTTCCTGTTTCACAGGCCACGGATATAGACATCTGGATTACCACGCCGTCAGTTTTCAATACCCGCATAAGCCCAAATCGGTTCAGAACATCCAATATTGGAACTTGATATGTGCCAAGTGCCTCAGCAATGGTTATACACATATAGTTGTCGCGTTGGAATATGCTAGAAGCGTCTTGAGATTGTCGCATCCCTGCTTCCAAGACGCATTCCACCACGTCGGCCCTTTCTGTCTTGACAGCATAGTAAAGCGTTCTGGAATTTGGCTGGGCATTTTGGCTCAATAGCCACATTGCGGCTTCGATATGGCGGAACTGCATTGCCTTGTTAAGTATTTTTGTGAGCTTTGAGGGGAGAAAGTCCGGATCTTTCCTGATATGTGCACATCTTTCTGGATTCAACAAACTGATGACAATTTCAATCGCAGTACTATGATCACAGATCCGGAAAAGATCATCCAGGATGTCGGACGTGTACAACTCTGATGTGTTATCGTTGGCCAGGTTGTGCACGAGTGTTTTCGAGATTTGATCCGGATTGAATCTTTTCAACACTGTCTCCATCATGTGAGAATCCATGCGAAGACCTCCTTGTAGGAACACCGCAAATAATTCTGCTTTTGGTGGTTCGAAATTCGGGCCTTTTATGTAGACAAAATGTGTGAAGGTGTGCTGGATATGCGAAAGTTCTGATCGCGATAGTATTGATTTAATCACTGCAATATCTCCTCGAATGCATGAACGCAAGAGCGGCGTATATGTGGTACCATTCACAGCAACTTGGAGCGATCTTAGTTTGATGTTTCTGTCCAAGAGCGCATCTACAATTCGGACGGCACCAATTTCGACAGCAGCCAAGAAGAGACCCTCCTCGATACAGGACCGGAAAGGCTGTGGGAAAGTTTCCAGTAGAGATTTCACACTCTCGCCACCCAGCTTATCGAGGGAGGCTATCATTTTCCTAATCTGAACGTTCATTGGCACAGTGGAGTCCCGAAGATTTTCCAGATCTATGGAGTTGTTTGCTAGCGCCGCAATGGAAGTATATAACAACTGCAGATCGGTGCGTTTGTTTGTAAGAATCCACGTTGTTTCTGGAACGAACATGACCTGAGAAATGCCGGTGAAAAATGTGGGATCGACAGAGTTCCTGGCGAGCTCGCCGAAGATGGAAGACGCGGTAAGGTTTAGACCATCCAGAAAATTGATTAGGCTGTTGGACATCTCGCCGTTTGGAAACAACGCTATAGATCCCTGTCCAATATCGCTGAGTGGGCTGTCAAACCAATCCCCACATAGATCTGGAATGAATTGCAAGGGGCTTCCCAAAGGACTTTGAAAGAATACAGAAGAGTCTTCCACGCTCAATCCAGATCCTAGGTCGGCCAGGAGACTGCTAGAGCTATCTATCATATATGGCCAGTTGTGCGACTCATTGGACAGTGTCAAAGATGAGGCGATGCCGGCCATATAATTGTTCGAGGAATATAATGGTAGCTCGATGACATCTTCGGCCTCTGTTGAAGTGACTGAAAGTAAATTTTCGGCCGCTTGATGTTGAACATGATCATTGGAATTTGATGCGGTTGCGAGAGATTCGAAGTCTGGTGTGCTTATCCGTATATAGTCAGGTAAGCCTGGGGTGAGATGTCAGCTCGTACGCCGTGATAGGATGGGGCCAGACAGTACTGGTCACCTACGGTCTTCGGATAATATTGGAGGATGGTTGCTGCGATATCTCTTTCTTTCTCTCTTCAGTTTCTCTTTTGAAACCTTTCGGCCAGATATGTATACGTCGGATTCTTCATTGATCGACTCTCGTTGGGTGAGGATTTCATGGATCAGTCTCCAATGGTCTTTATTGCCGTATTTACGAATGCCCCACTGTTTCAGTCGGTATTCATATTGCGCTTCACTAAAAAGTGGTTAGCATGATCCATGAAGGCTAGTTGATCAGGCTCTACCTTGCTACAAATCCATACTTATTCCTCATCAATTCAACCAAACCATGTTTGCCCTTCAGCCCTGTTTTGGCTTTCACGTAGAGGGCTATGATCTCCCCCTTGTGTTTCTCCCATTCGCTATCTGCAATCCTTTTTGAGCGAGCTTGACTCATGATGCTTGGGGAATAAGAGATGGATTGCCCCGGTGAAGGATGTGGACATAGTGAGGCTTCTTATCGCAGTCGACCACACAAGGCTGAGGCTGCCAAGAATTCAGATTTTGCGTTTTTGTAGGATACGAAATCTGAAATTGCCTCCATAATCCGAAAGCTCCCGACGAATCACATTTACCGAAGCCGTATGGTGAGCACACATGACAAGGGTGCGAATGGAAATACGAGGCGGGGTAGAGTTGCGCTCGCGCTTCGAGCTCTGGCTGAGCTACCGGAATCTGAAATGTGTAATCAGGATTTGGGCACGCTTTCTCGAGTGGCTTGATCTTCAGATTTTGCATAGCCTTCATATTCAGATTCTGCGTAGGCTTAGCTTTCCGATTTTGTGTAGCCTTCATTTTCCGGTTTTGATAAGATTTAGCTGGCAACGGGTAGTACGCTTTCCGAAGGACAGCAAAGAGATAATAAAACAAAGGCTGCACGTGGAGTAGTGAAAGAACGGTCAGTTATACCGCGGAATTGGGCACTTTGACCACTCGTTCTGGACTTGGTCTGCCTAGGCTTTTCATTCACACTTTATTGTTCTTTTACTTAGAGTGATCGTGCCGTATAACTATGCGATGCTCATATCCGCCCGAAGAGAATCATTGTCTGTCAAGAGAGTTCCGCCGAAATATACTATCATCTTACGTCACGGTACAATACTTCCGAAGGGAAGGAGAAGTTCGATAATGTAGGAGATAGGGCCATTGTCACACAACGAATTTGGAGTAACAACAAACGAATGTTTCTCGGACGAGTGGTAGACGACGCGGTAGACGGGCAGGAGGCCGCAGCACACCTGGGGTGTATAGCTCCCTCGACGTGGCGCACGCATACTATCACACTACCATCTAAGCGAAGTCACTTTAGCATGTAGTGTTGTCTTGACAGGCCAGCCACACCTTTTCCCATGGGAACAAGAGGGACTCATTATCGTCGAAGGCTGCTTTCTACCACTACGCCGTAGGCGCACGATTCGAGGGACGTGTGTATGGGGCTATACAGCTTACATTTGAGCTCGAATAGGTGAAGGACGATGGAAAACGCGTTTCAGGATTGGCGGGTTTTCGGGCCCTATGTGAGAGGCCTGACGGCGCAGTAATGGCCCCCATCGAACTCCGTTATGCTCAACCTCGTGGAGACTGAGACTATTGGGGCTCAAAAAAAGATTTGGAGGACTACGACCCTAACTGTCGGTAAATGAAGCAGGGAGTTTATACACTGTGCCACCTTAACCGTTCTGTTGGATAGGAGCGAGTTGCATTTAAACCAGCTCGCCCCTATCTATTCTTCATAGCACTCACTACTCGGCGAAATATCTGACTGATCTCCTTTGTTCATCAATAATTTCTATTTCCATTTCCAAAATGCATTATTACACTTTTGTCCCTTTGCTCATGGCGGGTACTGCTGTTGCGCAGAGTGCCACTGCTACTTTGCCCAATCCTTTTGTTAGCATGTCAACCGTCACGAAAATTGCAGCAGAACAAACCGCTACCACTTATACCTACAGCGGAGTTTCCATGGCCGAACCGATGGACCCTGCGTGGCCTTTCATACTCACTGAAGGCCCATCTACCTACGAGATTCATGTAACGGCCCCGGCACCACAAGAAAGTACCAAATTTCACTTTTCGTGCAAACTGCAAGGCGGATATGACAAGGATGCGGACTGCACCCAATCAATCGAGGATCCTAGTGAATCTTCCCCCCCACTCACATACGTCGTAAAACCTGCCGAATGGTACTCGTCTCTCTCAATCGCAGGAGGAAATCCTATGCAGAGTGTGAGCGTGGTCACTGCTCCTGGTTTTACTTCTGCTTCCGCTTCAGCTTCAGCTTCAGCTTCAGCTTCAGCTTCAGCGTCTGCTTCTGCTCCCGCTTGTGAGTGACACTGATTATGGAATTGTTTTCAATTCGGCACTAATAAATACACAGCCGGATCTAAAGGGGGAGCACCTGCAATCCCCACTGCGTCAGGATCAGCGAATGCATCGAACCCATCTCAGCCACCCAACGCTAGTTCTTCCTCGAGTCCACCCGCGAAGGACAACGCAGCTACTTCCCTCAAGTTGGATCTATTTGCTTTTGTCGGCGGGGCTGCAGGTATTCTTGCGGCGAGCATACTTTTGTAGAGAGCATCGGACTATTGTGTCAGCGGTTTTTGGCTATGATATTAGAGCATCTGGGTCTGAGGATGAAGGCATGTGCGCCGCGCGAACTGTAATTTAGAACTTAGACATTTTCCGTTTTATCACTCTTAAATAATGTATGCTCGTCTGTTGCGCTGTAATCATCGGCGTTTGGTCGAAATTCTACTGCAATGCT
Source organism: Periconia digitata (assembly GCA_948474695.1). NCBI lineage: Eukaryota > Fungi > Ascomycota > Dothideomycetes > Pleosporales > Periconiaceae > Periconia > Periconia digitata. The sequence goes on along the minus strand of CAOQHR010000007.1, from coordinate 92,750 downwards.
CTGAATTTTGATGTCGCGGACTGGCGGGGCTCCCACGTGGCCATGCCGACTCAAGATAATGACGGTTTGAAGTTGCACGCAATTTATCCTCGCTGAATTACTCTGGGAAGTGACTTCTGTCCGTTTGTGGCGGGATCAAATGTTGGTCAGACGTGAGCAGGGATTCGATGCGGCGTAGCGACTCTAGGCAGACATCTAATCCCTCACCGGTCAACGATTGCTGCAAGTAATTACATTACATGCTCAGACTACCAGGTCAAACCCGTCCCCAGCGACGTGTTTTCAGAAATCAGCGCATCTTCCTCGTCGCTCACTATGTAAATCAGATTCTGACGGTCATCCTTCAGTGTCGATCCTTGTCTTTTCAGAATTTGAATGGTATACGAATTTTCAGATTATGAAATCGTAATTGAGTGGTCCGCCACGATTTTCCACAAACCCAATTTTGGATTCTGAGATTTCTGTCCATTCAAAAATTCTCGTAAGCTGGGTGCCCAAGTTTTACAACTTTCACAGCCACCCTTTGAAAGTGTGGTGATGAATTTTCGGGATCTAAATACACAAATTCCGAAATGTCTAGAATCTGAAATGCCCAACGACGAATCTTCGCAACCGGAACACCTGTATCACCTGTATTGTCGCTGAGATCACCGAAATCTGAAATTTCCCACATTTGGATCATAACGTACCGTCTCTCACACGCCCCTCCATCCAAAGTCCGAATGTACAACGTTAGAAAACAACACCCAACAATCTCGTCCCCTCTTAACTCCGGACAACCATACATCCATTTTCCAGATCAAATACATTTCAGATTTTCGCAACCCTGCCTCCTTTCGCAAAACCAGTACCAAAACATGAAAATGCCACAAAAGCCCGCAAGACAGTGATGCACATAATTACACCAGAATCTGCACGCAGCGATAGAAAATGAGAAGGTCGGCCACATTCCCTCTCCTCCTGCCCCAACCAACAACGGCATGAAGTAATTACGACCATGATAATTACCACCCTTCGCAAAACAATTACATCGGCCTACACATAAAGACTCCAGCGCTGACCCGCTACCTCATCAACAACTCAGCAACACAGCACACCGCACACACCAACGACCTTCTGCAAACCAACGAAACCGAATAACACGATTCAATCAATTCAACGGTTGATCAAAATGTTGTCCTGGACCCTTGACGCCATCTTCACGCTTGTGGGGTTTATCGGATCGTCCATCATTTACTTGGTGGTCACGTGGTGGCTGCAACGCCGCCGTAACCTGCGCAAAGAAGGAGGTGTAAGCACCGTCCAGGAAGATGCCGGCAATGAACAAGGTAAGCAATATTAGACGCGCAGATACAAAGATAGCGTGACTTGATTGGCTGACATTCCATGGAATATAAGATCTTGAGATGTGTTTGGAAGGAAGTAGTGGTGTAAGGGTTGCTGTGGGGGTGCAGGTGGTAGAGACTGAGGTCATGATTATAAGAATTCCAGAGGAGGCTTATATGTCTCCGATGAAGGGATCGTGTCAAGATGGTGATCGGATGTAGACACTAGAGTGAATCTGGTTGTCTGTTTTGGAGGCAAATGCTGAAGAGGAAGTAAGGGGAATCGGATTGGATATGACTTTTAGATACACGTTAGTATGTTGTAAAAACCACGATATCTATCTATCCCATACATGTATTCAATGATCCTCATGAGTCTGACCTACCCCAAGTTTGTTTTCCTGTGATGTAATCTTGGTAGTTTTACGATCAGCTTCCATCGCAGAGTCGAAAATCGACAAAGATTACCCATCAGAACATCACTCACAATACACCCCCTCCCAATTAAAATCTTGGATCATTTTTTTGAGCTGTGCAGTGATTTGCTTCTGTCAACTCCCTTAAACAGGCTTTAAATCCTGCACAGAGGGCTGAAAAAAGCGCATATAGGGGGATGGGTTAGGGAAATGTAGTTATCGGCCGTGATCTATAACGTGAACCGGTGGTGGATCATTGAGCATCAAATTGAGAATCGACTTCCCAAGCATAGTCTGCTCTTGGAAGTTGGAATGTGAAGACGAAGAGCAGAATATACACGGAGTGTGATAGGATAATATGCCCGAGATGCGAATGATTGCCGAGCCATCTGCGCTCAAGCATCTCCGATCCATCGCCGAGATTGCTCAGCCCTCAACGTCAAGTCACGCATCAATCTGACGCGCCCACGACAAACAACTCGAACCACCCCACAAACTGTCCCCCGCGCGTTCCCCATGGATACAACTAAACGCGGGCGAATATGGAGTCCCGAATAGCGACACTGCTGGGTGACTCCTCCTCCTCCTCATCGCTGGATCGTGCAGGCCAGGACGCGCTGCCGATACTGCCCCCTCCATCGCTTGCCCCACGTAGACCGCCTCACCCCCTTGAGCCCAACGCCACTGTCAACAATGAAGAAGCCCTGAATACCGCGAGTAAGCAGCAGCAGAAAAGACAGAAACCCAGCGTGCCTATTGCGGGGGTCTTGAATCATGAGACACCAACTCCCAACGTTGTCGTGCCCACTGTACCGACTGCCTCGCCATCCTCATTACCCCCTTTCAGCGGCCGTCTGAGCGACCTTTTGTTGGATCCTTCCCAGCAACATGTGAATAAGAAGCGTCGACTGGATGATCACGGTACGAGTTCAAGCAGTACTACGACAACGACGACAACGAATAATGCCCCGGTGCTCTCGACGGCCGATCGTTCGGACAACAAGTTGAAATTGCCCGAGCCGACGCAGCAGCCGTCAAAGAAGACGCCAAAACGTCCGAGGATACCCCCTTTACTGCAGGGTCTACATCATCCCCCGCCCTTGCCTGAGAAGGCTTTCCCACCCATTACCGGCGAAGGGAGCGGATTCGGGAGGGATATCGGGGAGCGAGCTGGTGTGCGTAGTCCGGTACATCTGAGCAAGATCGAAGAGAGGGAAAGCCGGACGGATGTGAACAGAGAAGATGCAACAAGTGCACAAGTGCAAAAAGATGGAAGAGAGACCAATAGCAAGCTTGCCGCAGTATCAACGAGCGACAAGGAGAACCGCGACCTTCCTGCCGACAGCCCCGCCCCCACTACAGAGAAGACGAGTAAGACAAAGGAGACGCGAAAGCGCAATAAGTGGTCGGACCAGGAGACCAAAGATTTGCTCGTGGGAGTGAGTCGTTTTGGGATAGGCAACTGGAAAAAGATTCTCACATGTGAAGACTTCACATTCAACCAGCGCACCACCATCGATCTAAAAGACCGCTTCCGTGTGTGCTGTCCCGGAGAAGGGCTCAAGTTGCGCAAGCCCAGACGAAAGCACAATCCTGTGGAAGCTCCTACCCAAGTTGCACCGTCAGCATCAGCCCCATCGTCATCTACCGCATCGACTAGCCAAGATGTAGAAACGACCAGCGATGCCACCACTTTCTCAAAAACAGTGGTCAGATCCTATAGATCTCGCACGGAAAGCGACCGCAAAGGCCCCGCCGATCTCGCAAAGCTGGGCATCCACGCTCCTTTCATCAAACGCAAGCGTCGCGAGCGTCGCGAGTTCACACAAGCCGATGATGCGAACCTTCTTATCGGGTTCGAGAAATACAACACTTCCTGGCACTTGATGCGCGATGATACTGCGTTGGGCTTCAAAGGACGTCACGCTACAGATCTGCGCGACCGTTTCCGCATTCGATACCCTGAGAAGTTTGCGGGGGCGGGCTGTAAGCCAAAGTCCAAGGATGAAGCGATGTTGAAGGAGAAACGGAACGCGATGGTTGCGGCGGGTACTCATGCGGCATCGACTGTGGAAAAGCAGAAAGACGCAGGAGATGAGGAAATTGTGGATTCGACGTCCCAATCATCCCGCAGCAAAGAACCCAACGGCAACACAAAGCCGCGCGTGAATACAACGACAACTCCCCCTTCTTCTTCCAAGACGACGGCATCATCTCAGACGGCCCTTCCAACTGCAACATCCTCATCCTCATTAGCCCCATCGGCGTCACGACCTCTATACAGGTCCCTCACATACACGCACGGCCTGCCCTTCCCTAATCCTCTGATCCCAGACTCCGACTCCAACGACAACGACGACGCCGACGAAATAGATAGCCCAATCGTGTTGAGTCGCAACATCCTGCAATGGGTTGAAACACACCCATTGCAGACAACGAATACGACAGCCAGTACCAGCGGTAGCATGTCAAATAACCTGCTAAGCGTAATGTCTTCGTTCAACAGCGGGTCTACGATGGAAAGCGCGCATCTTCCTACCTTCCACGGTCTCAGTGCTGACGGTATTGATACCGACGGAACGTTTACGCACGCTCATGCACCCATGTCGTTGTTAACTAGCACTGTTCCTTCAATGGCGCTGTCATCTATGTCGTCTAGTACCACCCATCCACAATCTAGTTTCGGGTCCACGCAACACACACCTAACACTAACGGTGTTTCCATCTCGACTACAACGCCATCATCATCCTTCTCGTCCCACACCACTAATCCATCTAAACATACCCCTGCCTCCATACCCCACAACCACCGCCGCACCCATATCGTCGCCAACGACAGCGCAAACCACCTTCTACGCACCCCCAACCTTCCTACAATGATGTACCCTCCCGTCCCCGAATCCAGTGCAAGAAGCTCCCTGCATAACCTCCCGCCCCCAGCGCATCTACTGTCAGGCTTGGATTACCATGGTTATGATGGACGCGTTCACCCTGGTCCTACTCCTCACCCCGCTACTGGGGAGGGGGTCCAAGCAAGTGGTTTTGTGTTGCAACAACAGCAACAACAACAGGTTGACGAATACGGCGCTGCTTCCACTGGCTCAGGAGGAAGTGGGGGTGCAAGTATAGGAAATACGGGTCCCTTCCTCTTCACTGCTTTACCGCCATCCGCGCTGACGGCCGGAGCAATGGGTACGATGGGCGTTGGTGTAGGTGTGGGTCTGCATGTTGGCTTCGACATGTCAGCTACGTTGGCACCTATGGTTAGCTCTGGTTCACACCCCGGTACTGGCTCTGGTTCTGGTGCTAGTGGTGGTGGTATGGCACGAGGAAGTGGGTTCCATCTAGATCGAGAGCTTATGGACACTGGTGGTAGTGGTGTGGGCAAGTAAGAAGAAAAATGGGTTTGATCACTCGTTTTGACTCTATTCCACCCCCCCTTTTTTAACGCTACGATGGGCTGCATGGTTGATCTTACATAATATCACATTTTTTTTCATTTTCCTCTCTTATATTCCACCTAGTCCCACGGTGTGTGTGGCGTTTTCTGGTAAATCGGTTTCATATGTATGTCTTTATTCATGCATGTGTTATGTAGTTAGATAGGCAAGCAAAAGAGCAAGGGATACATGTACTCGTGTATAGATAGATACCCCCCTTACCCCCTCTTCCTCGAATGCCACTTCTTTCCCTCTTATTCACCATTTCTCTTCCCAATTTTTTTCACCCTCCCCTTTCTGATCCTCAAGTTCTTCCACGCGCGAATAGAACAAGAGGGGTAATGCAATGGAAGATGACCTATTTACGTCCAAGCGAGGTATACACGTGTATGTAGATAGTAAGTGTATTATCAGTAAGTATTTTCACCATAATCTTCCAGGGGAATCAGGTCGGTTCGCGGTTGCGGTATCAGCGTTTTTTTTTTGCTTATAGGTAACCTCCAGCGCATACATATTTAGTTGCGTTGAACTCGGTGGTGGATAACATTCCGAGAGATACGGGAACAAGGTGAATAATCAAAGAATCAATGTTCTCTGAGCATCCCGAGCCACAACACCACGTCAAAAGCCTGGAGGGGCGTGAGTGGTTGTGGGCTTGGCGGGATTCTTGAGGCTGTCGGAATGTTTGACGTGGTACTGTCATGATACAATAATAAGCGACCCTGGGTTTCCTGGTATCTTGTTGTTCCTTAGTTTCAGCCGTGATGGTATGGTGTAGGTATCGCCGGTGTATTCTCTCCCATATTGATATCGCCTCGATAAAATGGTAAACTCTCGGGATGTGTTGATGATTCACACGCCCTAGCCATTTGACTGTTCGTATAGACGCGCAACCGAGTTGAAAATCCTTGTTTATGAATGCAAGACGTTGGAATATTCGTGCGCCGGAAGTGCTCATGTAGATTCTTTTGCGTCCTCTGGAACTGTAGCAGCTTTGGTTTATCAAAACGAAAGCTTCTAACAGCCCCCCGAAAATCCAGAGTGATGTCATTGATTGCTCGATGGCGGGGATATTGAATCGAAACATTCATTCTTGGCGTTGATATCGTTTGTTCGCGATCCAGACGCTAATTCGGTTCCAATTGTCCGATAAGGTGATAGTCAACGTACCATCCGGCGCGTTAAAGTAGGATGTAGAACGACGAGCAAGATCTGTAGCGGCAGTATACTCGTTTTCAAAAAAGAACCTGAAACAATTTCTATAGTGCCTCCATGCGTAGCCAGCGGGATACTTGAAGCATTCTGGTTGCAACTCGGCCTTGTCCCGATGGACTTGGATGCCGATGAATACCCATAGTATATCGTTGACCTCGCCAATGGCAAACGTGGAAATGGGAACAGAGGGTCCGGAGAAGCGCTGCTCGGTCTCGTGGACGACGATGGGGAACAAGGCACGCCTCACAGTTGAGTAGTCTCCAACCTCCCAAATTTGCCTCAACGCGTCGCGATCGTGACCGAGGGAAGTCACCCATTGGTAATGAAACATTTTCAGATCTATGTGTCTGAGGCGAATGTACATCAACGAATCCGATACGGTCAAGTCTTGGCCCTTATCTTCGCCTTGGGGTATCCAAATCTTTTGCCGTTTGGGTTGCAGCTCTTTCATCGTGTCGGGAGGGATGGAAAATGTGGAACATTGGGCAACACAGACGCGCTGGTAGCTGGTCCATACCCCGTGCAAGTCCTGTTTCTGCAACACGATAGCGACCATAGAGCTGCTATCTGAATTACGGCATGCTAGAAATGCAAGAACTAGATCCTTACGCTGTGGAATCGAGGCAATAGGAAGTTCAATGTGGAAGCCGGCATTTGTCAGGGCGTAGTCGAGCTTGGGCTCGCCAGATGGCGGGAACGTAAGTAGGTAGTCACTGAAGGAAGTTGGCCAGTACAATGAGGTCAGAAAGTCACGCGTAGAGGACGCCAGCATATCGTTGACGTTGGTTCTTCGCTGCCAAGCGAAGATGGTATGATCGGAGGAGCTTTTCATGATCTCGATCTGCAATCGACGAAAGGCACTCTTTCGACCTTCGCCATACAAGGGTGGCATATTGACACCAAAAATACCTAGGAGGGAATATGTCTCGTCTTCTTCTCGTGTAGTTTCTCGTCTGGATGCCCATTGCATTTTTTGTGAGATGCCGAACTGGGCCATTGCAGAAGGGTCTCTTATGACATCGACGTGAATGCTGGACGCAGAGTGTAATCTGGTGGCGAGTGATTTCTTCGTGCCTATGGATTTCCAGTTCCGGTCATAAAAATACATCTCTTTTGGTGCAATCAGCTCCTGCAACGTCTATACCGGCGGAGTGGATTGTTAGCGCGTTCGAGGTTCGTTGCGTGCAAGGACACCGATATCTTACCCATCCCCTCGAAAACCAAGAACTCGCTTCGAGCGTGCTGAAGTTGCCCTCCACATCATCCAAGTAGGCGAAGCAGATTGTCGATTCGGCGTAGTAGCGATACATGGAATTGATTGCCTCGGAAAGTTCGGCGCTCGAGGATTTGTCGATACAACAAGTGTCAAGCCAAGCATATTCGTAGCCAATTTGGAGTGCTAATCGACAACTATTCTCTAATTTCGAGAAACCTGATCTACGCCGGGCGACGGAAGGGTCTGGATGTGTAATGTCTGCGTAAAGAACCTCATCTTCACGCCAGCGATGAGATAGAATCATATATCGTAGCTTCTCCGAGCCTGAGTGGAAACACAGAGAGATATCCAGGGGCTCGGAGGACCACGCTTCTCCCTTGATATGAAGTAAGCGCATGGTGACAGTGAATAATAATGAAGCGCTGACGGCCGTGTAAAGTGTACAATTCAAGGTCGAGACCAAGCAGGCGGGATGAAAAGGTCCGTGCATAGGGTAACCTTCACTCATCCACTGATATTTCGCACAGCTGATTAGTTTTGAGGTACAGATCTGATGCTGTGTTGGGGGCTGATTTCAGCCTGATCCCGAGGTTCCGAGGTCCGCTTGATCATTCACTAGCTCAAAAGCGTCTCTGGTGAAGCACACCCAGAGCCCAGAGTGACTTTTAATACTAGAATTCAACATGCTAGAAATGGACGTGATTGAGGAGGTCGATCTTCAATAATATCAGAGGCCCAGCCATGTCGGCCAAGACTTGGTAACAGGATGCGTCCAGAGGGCTCGGGGATAGGCTATGCTGGGATCAGAGTAAAGAATACGAAGTGAATTGCTGCTAAATAGACTGGGGTATCGCTGAAATCAATGATGAAACGCCGCGTGCACAACACACTCTACCAACGATCATGCTGCCAGCCGCTGCACAAGGCCCTCGATGCGTCCAAGAGCTGCCCTGCTCATAGCTGATTGTGCTGTACCGTCTGCGCCCCTCACCACGGCCTTCTCAACAGTACCGTCTTTGGCGACCTTTATCACACCGATGCGTTGATTCGTCCATGTAATGAGTACCTCTCTGGCTGCAGCGTCGGCTTCGATACTCGCAATACGGATAGATCCGCCATGTCGACTTTGAACGGTATCTTCGCCTGCGTCTTCATCCTCTTCTTCCGATTCATCGTCGCTCACGAAAGCATTGAGAACGATCCCGATCACTGGCTTCTGGGCTTCCTCGGTCGCCGGCTTCGGCTTCTCGTCCACACCTGCTTCAGCCCGCAGTGTGCGTATCGCTGCCAGGCGCAAATGCCAACTGACAAGCTCTTTGCGCAAAGACTTGCCGAACCGAACGAGATTCTGCTCCGGAGCAACTCCGGCATCTTTCGTAGACATGGGTAACCATTTATTTGCCAATTGTTGAAGTGGGATGCAAGGCGGAATTGTGTGTTTGTGTATTTTCAGCACATGTTTCGACTGTGTATCCTGTCGATTGAACAATACACTGTATGTTTCTATAAAGCGTCCGCCGATGGAGACCTCGATGCGCACCCCCAACACATTGCCGTTGTCCACAGCGTACGGATCGGGATCTTTGACTTTGAAGGAAGTTATGCCGGCGCAAGCACGGTAGACATTCTCTGTATTGCGCTTCAGCTGAACTTCTGCCCGTGCGGCTGCATCGCGATGATTGCCCTCATGGAGGACCGGACGCGGTTGAAGACGGGAGGGGAGGTGGGGTTGCGATAGAAGGATTGTCGAGAGATTTGCGCGGTGGGCGTGGAGAGCTGCAATTTTGGCACGTATACGTGTGATATCGGCATCGAGAATCTCCATCTCGGCCATGGCGGGGGAGGTAGGAGTGAAGCAGTCGGCGATGTGGAGGTTGTTGTTGTGTTGATGTTGATGTTACCTTTGGGCAGGTGCTCGTTAGCGCCATTCGCGTCATCACGTGATTATACAGGGCTGTCCACGTGCAGCTTCGCCATTCATGACCGTGCGTGAAGCTTGACGCAAGACTATGGTTGATCCTGTGATGTACATATCTTGGATTACACTATCCGAGTGTCAAATGTCAACCCACGGACTTTTACTTTCCCAGCGCTGCGCCTTTTCTGAATTCTCACAGGATCGACGCTAAGCGGGTCTATTGACGTCTACCCGAACAGGCCACGTTCCCTCCGAGGGAGCATCATCATCTTTGCGACGTCAATTAATTCTGCAAAGGAGACACGTCTGTTCCTCCGAGGTACTTACCTGCCTTATTAAGTTGGGATAGCCGCTACAAGGACTTTTGCCTTGCTTGACGAATGGCTGTTCTTCAATAACAATCGGTTCATTCTTTGCGCTTCTCAACATCGACGACACACTGCGCACCCTCCACTGTATCCCGCACAACACTTTCTGCACGCCCAGCATCACCCGAGCTTTAAGCCTGTTTTTTTCAATCGACAAGCTTTCGAACCCGTATTTCAAAGTAGCATTGATCTAGGTGTCCTACCATCCAGCATTCACACCATCACACTTCCGATCCAATCACGAGCGCGATTCCCAGCTCCACTCGTTCCCCGAATCACAAATGAGCAAACGCGCCAGCAAGAAGGACACCCGCAAGTCTGTGCTGGAGCCGACTTCCGAAAACCCCGTTGCAGATAGCATCGCCAGTAATGCAAAGCAGACGCGCAAAAATATGAATACACTCATGGAGCACAGGCGCAGGCATGGCTCCATTGACAATACCTCGCCGACGAGCCAGGTAGCTTCGCTGATGGGACGCTCCAACTTCAACTTGGACGATGATATACCCGAGCTAGATAAAGAAGAAGGCTCTTCGGCAGGCTTCATGGAGCTGTCCAAGAAGGACCAGAGAAACTTCCTGCTGCTGGTCTTGCTGTACTTCTTGCAGGGCATACCGATGGGTTTGGCTATGGGATCGGTGCCGTTCTTGCTCAAGACTGTGGCTTCCTATTCCTCTATTGGAGTCTTCTCTCTTGCAGCATACCCATACTCCTTGAAACTATTCTGGAGCCCTATCGTTGACGCGGTTTGGTCGCCGACTGTCGGACGGCGCAAGAGTTGGATTCTGCCCATTCAGACCATCTCCGGATTTTCCATGCTGTGGCTTGGCTCCGTGGTCAACAACTTGATGGAAGCTGCTGGCAGTACCGATACCAATGGCGTGTGGAACTTTACTTTTTGGTGGTTCATGCTGGTTTTCCTTTGCGCCACTCAGGATATCGCAGTAGATGGTAAGTCCCGACATGGCATACAAACAGACGCAGAAGACAGACTAACATCTCTCCAGGCTGGGCATTGACGCTTCTCTCCCAAGAAAACCTTGCTTATGCATCCACCGCGCAGACCGTCGGATTGACCGCCGGGTCTTTCCTGTCGCACACCGTTTTCCTTGCCTTCAACTCAAAGGATTTCGCCAACAAGTGGTTCCGTTCTACACCCCAGGACTATGGTCTGTTGACTTTGGATAGCTATTTGCACTTCTGGGGCTGGGCATATCTGTTGGTCACATTGGGCCTGGCTGTCATGAAGCGCGAAGAGCGCACTAAAGAACGAGAGGGCATTATGGAAGTATACCGCACAATGTGGGGGGTTCTGAAGCTCAAGAACATTCAAACATTCATCGTTGTCCACCTGATTGCGAAGATTGGATTCCAAGCCAATGACGCCGTTACCAGTCTGAAACTGCTCGATAAGGGCTTCAGCCAGGAGGACCTCGCTCTGACCATTCTGATCGACTTCCCCATTGAAGTGTCCCTCGGATACTATATTGGAAAATGGTGCCAGACATACCCGCCCATGCACATCTGGTGTTGGGCATTCCTAGGCCGATTGGGAGCTGCTGCGTTTGCGCAGTTTGTAGTCTCCATCTTCCCCGCGGGCGGAACCACGACGTCGTACCTTTTGTTGGTAATCAGCGAGCACGTACTGTCGACCTTTATGAACACAGTCATGTTCGTATCCGTCTCGGCCTTCCACGCAAAGATTTCGGATCCCGCCATCGGAGGTACCTACATGACTCTTCTGGCTACGTAAGTTTTTAGCTCCAGCCCCCAATTATTAATCCGCGGACAATTGACTAATTCTCCTTCGATGTTCCAGGGTCTCGAATCTAGGTGGGACGTTTCCGCGGTATTTTGTGCTCAGATTTGTGGATTTCTTCACTGTCGCCACTTGCGAGCCTCCTTCGTCGCCGCCAAAGGCCGAACTCCTCAAGGGTGATCTCGTCACACAGGCCTTCTCGTGCGCGCTCGAGGCCGATAAGCACCGCTGCGTGGACGGCGGAGGCCATTGCAATGTCGTCAGGGATGGATACTATGTGACCAACATCATTTGTATCGTGATTGGCATTGTCACGTTTTATGGATTCATCAAGCCGGCCGTGACGCGCATACAAGCTCTGCCTCTACGGGCGTGGCGATTGGCAGAATAGAAGCCATAGACAGCTATAGACAGAGCGCTGGAAGTATTTATTGTAGACTCTGGTGTAGAATAGCATAGAAGACACATCAACAACGGAATAACACATGTATAGCTAAGTACATAACAGCTGTCGTGCACTTTACAGAAAACGTGCGATCGAGTACCTCATGGAGACTAGCGGGCACGTGGTCTGGCGTCCAGCCAATGGCGGGCCACGGGTATACCACTAGCGCCCGTTGCAGATTGAGGCTGGAATCTCGTCACTCACGTAAGCCAAAGAGTCTCGAATTCTTTCCAGGCTCTGCTTGCGTCAGATTCCTTAAATGACGATCATGACAAAAACTTTGAGCTTTCGGTGCGCACCGGAGAAAGTAGATGAAAAATCTCCTTCAAAAAATGTGGGGTTCCTTTTTTTTCCGCGTTGGTCGCGCGCTTCTGATGATGACTCTGCTGAGAATGATGACAGCATACAGCTACCGTACAGCTCTTCTTCCTCTGTTATGCTTCGTCATCGCCGTGGAGCTATTAGAGTGAGGCAACTTTTACAGTGGATACTGTAATAGGCACTTTTGTTACAGATATAGCATGCAATATCAATGCTACTAAGCACGAATACACAGTTATGATACAAGGCTAAACCAAATGCAGGACGCGTGGGAGAATCCCCATGTCTAGTCGGCACCTGTCTCAATCCTCTCACTGTGTGTGTTGATTGATTTGCATGCGAACGTCCCTTGTCTGTGCCTGTGTGGTGTGTCCTGTGTCGTCTGTCTGTCTCCACCTCTATCTCTTTAAATACATACTATCACATCCCTCCCATCCCGGCGTTTCTCGGTCCAGCTTTTTTCTTTTCCTTTTCGATAAATAAAAGCCTTCTTCTGGCTTTGCTCCTCTCCCTCTCGTCGTAAACAAGCAATCATCCAAGCAATCGAGCTAGCAAATATACACCTGCGTCCTCGCTACCACATATAAAAAAAATCTCACATCCGCGACGAACGCTTCGTGTGCTGTTGTTGACGTGCATATACGCATACGCACCGCTCCGACCCACAATCGCACATTATTAGACGCCAGCGCATCGGATAAACCGAATCAGTCTTTTCCTCGGGGTACATACATACACGTTAGCAATGGCGTTTGCAGCATACACACCCAAGGCGCGAGTCCAGAAGCCCGCGCCCGATTTCTCCGGCACCGCCGTCGTAGATGGGACTTTTGAAGGCAAGTCAACCGACCACCTTCCCACCAACCCACCACCATACACCCCCATCACACCTCAGCTCAACCACCACCACCAACTAACATACACCGAAAAACCCAAACAGACATCAGCCTCACACAATACACATCCTCGAAGCAATGGCTCGTCCTCGGCTTCGTGCCCATGGCCTGGACCTTTGTGTGCCCCACCGAAATCATCGCCTTCTCTGAGCGCGCAAAGGACTTTGAAGCTCGCGGCGCCCGCGTCGTCTTCGCCTCCACAGACTCGGAATACTCCCTCCTCGCATGGACAAACGCCAGCAAACGCGACGGCGGGCTCGGCAAGATCGACATCCCGCTGCTGAGCGACAAAAACCACCAGCTGAGCAAAGACTACGGCGTGCTGATCGAGGAAGAGGGAATCGCGTTGAGGGGATTATTCGTCATCGATCCTAATGGTATCGTGCGACAGGTACAGTCCATCCCTCCCTCCCCACACCCCATCCACTACCTTACCCCGAAAAGATGGAGAGAAGAGAAAGAAAAAGAGAAAAGCTGCTAACGCAGAGCTTGCGCGACCTACTAGATCACCATCAACGACCTCCCCGTCGGCCGCTCCGTAGACGAAACCCTCCGTCTCATCGACGCATTCCAGTTCACGGATAAATACGGCGAGGTGTGCCCCGCCAACTGGAATCCCGGCGAGGCCACCATCAAAGCCACGCCAGAAGGCAACAAGGCGTATTTGCAGAAACTGCACTCCGATACCCAGATGGGAGACGCGGCTACGAATGGGACGAAATAAGTTTTGTTCTGGAGACCGGGTATATTAGATCGCTGAGGGTTCGTGGGTGGAGAGGGAGGGTAGAATGATTGAGGGTATGTGCGGATTCGGGGGAGGTGGAAGAATGAGTAGAACGAGTGTAAAGTGTTACTTTTTTTTTGTACGTTGTATCAAGTATGTAGATAACAAATTTCATGTTAAACGTGTATGTCTTCCTCCCCCTTCTCATTCTTACTTTGGGTATCGGCATCCATTCGCGGGCAGTAGCATGCGTCAACCTTTGTATGCTCCTCAAAACACCTCTTCTCCATGCTACACCTGAGTACCGTATTCACAGAATATATCTCCTAACGAACAGTAACTCAACCTCCAAAATGTCAACAGATTGAGTCTCCCTCAAGGCATGATACACTGATTTGCTAGCCAGGCACTTAGTCGGCTAACATGTCCCTTGTATAGTACATCTAGAAAAAGTGTATTTATCCAAAGCACATTATTTCTGGAGCTTATGAGGAGGAACTGCTACATTTCAAACTACGGTCCTACCTTTGAGACACCAGCTCAAGCAAGCTATCAACAGCCCAAAGCCTCAAGCTCAGTAAACAGCGCTAGGATGAAGACAGACTAGTGCCTCCCCGATGATGAGTAAGCAAACTGGGCAGTCGTCTAGCGAGGAAAAAAGTTCTCGCGATTGATCTCCCGAACCATCAACAGCCTGGACGACTCATCATACGCTTCTACCGCTTACTACCGACAGGCTTGGAAGCGTAAATATCAACAGCGATGTTCATTTGCGAATTCGACTTACCCTCGCAGTACAGTTACACGCAGCTATGCCATATGATCTCGACAATGAATCGATGAGGCTGGGCGTGTTTTCTACTGCGCTACTCAGTCTACATACGCGTATCCAAGTATTCCTACACCGACCGCGGCTTTCCTCACATGAAAGACAGTCGCGAGCGATTCGTTGCAGAGAATACAATCTGTAGACTTTCTTATTCCAATCACACTTCGCCAATCCTCTTCAGTATACGTCGTCTTTTCCTGTCAATGAGAGACTCGTTTGTCAAAAGAGGTATATCATATTATACCCAGTCCATGCGCCAACAAACCATTTCTGACCAAATGTTTCGGGCGCCTTTTCCTTTCCTTTTCGGGATGATGGAGGGGCGCTGATGCTTGGGCTGGGACATTCTGCTGAAGGTGAGGTGCTTGAGGAGTGATGTGTGATGGTGGCTAAAGTTTTCCTCTTTTTGTGTAGTCTACAACTGTTTGGGTTTCACGACGTTGGATTATACTTTTCCCTGGGGAGGATTTGGATTCGTCTGGCTATCGGTCCGTTTTCTTCACACTCCACGATTGTCAACCCATCGTCCAAACCCATCATAACGCTACATTCAATCCTAAAGCATAATCCCCCTAGACCTGACTCTGAATCGTCCCTTCGTTGCCCCCGCCCCGCATTTCCTTATTCCAGTATTTCCGAAACAGCTGGAAGCTCTCTTGCAACTCCGCGCTTCCCTCACCCATGTCCACCGAAGCCCTTGTGATAGCAACCTGCGACTCATTCCTCCCCGTCGAGAACAACCCTCTCGACCCCCCGTCTCCAGCCCCTGACGCCGTAAACCTCGACCAAATCGACGTCTGCGGCAAAATCCTGCTAAAGAACCCCCGCGGAGGGCTCCTCAACTGATCAGACGCCGGCAACGCAGCAGGCGAGTGCGCAGCACCTCCGCCCTTGGCATCCCGCTGCGGGAAATGCTCACCATCCCCTATCCTCTCCGCCATCTTCCCAAACAGATTCCTACACCTCGCCGGCAGCAGCCGCACGACGAGGATCCGGATCGACGGCAGCGAAATGCACACGTAGATGGCGCACACCTCGAGCTCCACCCAGATCATGCCCGAGGCGTAGTCCCACGTCGGATCCAGACTAACCTTGATGTACGGATTCGTGTGGAGTCGCAACACCGTCGCAATACACCCAAACGCGCCGATGCTAAACAAAAACCCCGCGCTGATCTTCCGCAGTCGGTCCATGCTCAACGACCCGATCACCGTCAGCGGAAGCACTAGTAATATGATATCCTGCACAATAGCGCTGACGCCGACCGCGTAGCCGATGGCGGGGATGTCGAGGCATTTCCCCTTGATGTCGCGATTCCAGAACGTGGCGATGGGGCGGCACGCGAAGATTGTGAGGAAGACTAGGATGAGCGTGTTGAGGGTTATGTAGGCGAGGATCGTGTGGGCGGCGGTGCGGAAGCGTGGGTATGCGGTTGAGAAGATGTCGAGGTAGAAGAGGATCACGCAGGCTTTTAGGAGCCCGATGACGGCGATGTAGAATACCGCGCCAACATACCCTGTTCCTCGTCCATCAATATCAAGTCCTGTTAGGGATCGTGGGGAGTGTGGGGGGTGGGATACTTACAAGTCCGCAGCAGCGGGAGAAGTACGCCGTCTTTGAGGTTCCAGACATGCTCGCCCAACCCCATATCCAGAACTATTTCATTCATTCACACCATCAGTTAGTTCAATGCCTCCCTCAAACAATCTCACGGTCTCCTCAGAACCCGAAGGGAAAAAACTTACTCCCCAACCGTATCCCCATGGTAGTAACATCCAAGCTATAACAAAACACCAACACCGCATCATCCCACGACAACCTCCTCGCAACATACTTGCTCACCAGCCGCAGCACCACCGACACCGTCGTCAGCGAATGCGTGACAGCCGTATAAACCGTGAGTTCCCGCCGTCTTGAATCGTTGGGCAAGTTGCACAGCGCGGCCTGCACTTTTGCGCTCCGCTGCATGTCCGCCATGCTGCAGTTTGCGAGGAGGCAGGCGCCGATGGTTTGTTGCAGCGCCTGGTCGGCGCAGATGCAGGGCATGTCTGTTAGAGCGCAGTCGCTGGCGGGCATCGCGGGGAGTGTGCATTGGATCTTTTTGTATCTGGGATATCAGTCTTTCTCCTTTTTTCCCCCTTCTCGATCTTGCTCTTCTTTCTTTCTTTCTGGGGTGGGTTTGGAGGGAGGGGAGATGGCTCACGCTGCATGCTGGGTAATCCGCGAACCCCAACTCTCGCACTTCAAGCGTGTTTGTTGTCGAGTTCGTATAGCTGATTAGACCTAGGAAAATCAATGCTATCGCTGTTATCTGTTGCGTGCGTGGGTCCATCTTGAGAACTGAAAATATCTCACACTTTCCCAAGTATCGTATAAAAGAAAAAGACAAACCCGAACTACAGAAGCTGGTGATTAACAACTTCATTCTAAGAAAACCGCATCGAGTTTCTGGTTCCTATATACCTCCTCAACGACTATCATGAAACGCACATGAACTTTACCCAGAAAGCTTCTCTGCACCTCCCCATTTCCAGATTGTATAAATTCCCTCTCCAAGCATTCGTCGATTGCTGAGCTCCGGAGTTCAGCGCACAACACCCCTTCAATCGCCAAAAAATAGCGTATTTATATAAATCGTGCGGGGTTTCACGCATATCAGAGTTCGCACCCACACTCTCCCCGCGTCGATGCGATCTCGAGACCACGCTTCGTCGTTCGTTCATATCTTTATCAGCAGCGTCGATGCCTTTAGCCGCACATACGTAATAAACAGCACGGTCCGAATCTGGGGAACCACGATCCAGAAGACGTATTACTCTAATTTTATAGCGGAATTCTCGATTCGGAAAATGCTCGTCACAGCAACTCATGCGTATGTAAAGTGGCTAGGGCGGCAGTGCAGTGCTCAATCTGTAGATCTTTCTGCTTCTTGGACGGACTTCGAAAGTTTGGATTCGTTTCATGGCGTTGGGGTGGCTGCGCCGTTGGTTTTGGGGGGTTAGCTGATAGACGGGATTAGAAGGTCAGATGGGGTTTCTCCGAGGGAAGTGGTTCATGTTGGTTTGTTAGCTGATTGTGGGGTGGAATAGCTCATGGCAGTTTTGTGTGCGTATGGATGGAATGGGGTGACATGTTGCGCACAGCTCTTAGGCATGACACTGGAGTCTGGTCACGCTATGAAAAAGTCCGCTGGGGATAAAAGGTGTTTACTGTAGAGAATATGCAATTCATTCTGAACCAGTGAGGGATTGAAAACAAAAGACTCAATGACTTGGAAAGTGTATTCACAAGCCGACGATCATCTGAAAAATGCGTGACGGAGAAATCGAGAATGTCCCTGTTTGATCGCTTCCAAATATCCAAGCCGCTTCAAGATTACAAAAGAACTTTAAAATCGAGGGAATATCAGATCGGACTCGCTTTCTGTCATCGGTGGGTGGCAGTATGGAGTGAACTGTAGTTTTACGCTAGTTAAGTTGTTTCAGCTAAAAGCTGGGGAACCAACACCGAGGAAACAGACCCGAAGCATGGCAATGTTGACGTGAACGACATTTGCCACTGAAACTGGCTAAGCAAGAGCAGGTGTCACCTGAAAGGTAGATAAGCATTGCGCTTGTATGCCTGGGCTAAGCGCAGGATCGACACTGCGCGTTTGCGATCGGAGTTTCGCGATTGATCGCGTGGATTTGCGAAACGTCTTGACGATTCTGAGAATATGGTTTGTTTATCAGGGCTGTAAGCTATTTATGGTGGATTATATGAAACAGTCCAACGCTGTTTTCGCCACATTGATTGGGAAATAGAAACATCAGGTACTGGAAGCTGGGATTTGTGCCTGCGGTCGTATCTTCGTATGTACAGGGACACAAGAAATATTACACGTGATCACGCGTAATTATGATTCATCGCGTTTCCATGCGGCACAAACACTGGGTATTGAAGACACGATAATCTGCCTTTGAGCTCCAAGCAGAACACATGTTCCGATTACACGTGATATATGGAGCCCCCCGAAAGTTGGGCACGCGATTGACCTCTATAAAGCCCTACAAATCATTGGTTAAAAGCCCTAAATGCTGATCTCGTGTGAATTTCACCATGTAGGAAGATGTATCTCTCTACTACCCGTATTCAAAAGCCAAATTGATCAGCTTATCGAGACAGGTTGACAGACCGAGAAGAAGAGAATTAGGTTTTAATTATGATACTGTATCTTACAAGGGCTAGATATCCAGGAGCTTTTCCGAAAGCGACAGACTGCTTATGCCTCACTCAGATTTCCAACCACTTCGACATTTTCTCCCACACCCCCGAGAAGTGCATCTTTCGCCACGCCCGCACCAGTTGAGGCTCCCACCCTAGAAATCTTGAAGCCACCGGGTGCTTTGGTCTGGAACACACCTTGCGGGTCAAACATCTTAGCCACAGCTCTGATCTTCTCAACGTTATCTGGGCCATAGCTGGCCAGAGGATCTTGATACGCGTCGGCATAGTTCAGAAATTGCCAGCTCACAAGCCCTTTCTTGCTATCCGCGAACTGCTGCATTTTCTCGCCATAAGAGCGGAGCAGTGGGCGTGCGATGAGTTCCTGGTCGGCGGTCTTGACGGCGATGTTGAACAGAAGCATTATGGCATTGCGGTCTTCCTTGTCAAGACCCATGACGTTACCGCCTCTTTCGACACTGTGCTTCGCGAATATGGTAGGAATGGACTGGAACATGCATTGGGTGATGAAGTCGGGATCATCGGAAGTCGACTTCCATTCGTTGACGAAGGCTTCGTTCAGCTCGACGATCTTGGTAAAGATCTCAGCGTCATTAGCAAAAGTCATGGTGAACCAAATGTCACTAGTCAAGGTCAGCTACCGAGTTTCCATGGCATATCTAAGAAATCCACAAACCGGTATCCAGTGGCTTGTTCAAGCTCATCGGTAAGCTCCTTGTGACTGGCAATGCGCAGCGTATCCGCCATGCGAGGAATGGCCATGAAGTCGTCGAAACCGGCAGGGGCCTCGTTGCCGGTAGTGTCTTCGTAAGCAGCCAGTATCACAATGTCTGACAGTGCAGGCAAATAACTCCAGAAGATGATTGAACTGCCATCAGGGTAGTTGACGACATTGTCGGTCCATTTGACATATGCCGCAATCTGCTGAGCTGTGGCAGATTTATTGTACGTCGCAGTACCACCCCAGAGGTTGCCGGTAGGGAAAGCGAACATATCAAAGCGGGTAACGATGCCAAAATTGGCGCCAGAACCACCCTTGAGCGCTTGCCAGAGCTTGGGGTTTTCGTCGGCATTCGCGTTCACGACATCCCTGATATAACGTCAGCATCACTCTTGTTTGTATGAAGTTAATGTGGAAACATACCCGTTCGCAGTAACAAGCTCAAAGTTCTTCACATTGTCGCATGCAAAACCTTTCTTCGCGGTGAAGAAAGAATTACCCCCGCCAGTCAGGAAGCCAGGGACACCAACACTCCCAGCTCGCCCTCCGGGGACCGTCCAGCCTTCAGGATCCAAAGCCCCATAGACGTGCATCCACCTGGCTCCAGGTTGAATGGAAGCAACTGAAGAATTTTTGTCTAGTGTGACATCCATCATCAGACCCAGATCGACAGTCACACCGTCATTGATATTGTTTGAACCAGCCCATACTGTGTGTCCGCCAGAGCGCACCGCAAACTTGGTTGAGGAACAGCTCGCGCTTTTCACCAGAGTATTGACTACTTGAACAACATCTGAAGTGCTCGTTGGCTGAACCATGCAAGATGGCGCAAGTTGGGCACTGACAGACCAATACGAAGCCGTGCGATCCGCATAATCAGTGCTGTTTGGGTACAACACGTGGGCGAGACCAGCTTCTTGAAGCGCTCGACACTACGAGCTAGTCAATACTCGTTGAACAGGTCTGTTTCAAGAGGGGTTGATCTTACGCAAGTGCTTCCTTGAGCCAAGGCGGCAGGAAGGCCCAACAGTACGGTCGCAATAACTCCCAGCATGTTTCACACCTGGCGGGTTGATAGATATCGGCCTATTGTATCGTAAGGCGTGGTGAGGAAGTACGCAGCAACCATGGCGTGGCTCGGGTTAAATGTGATCAAGATCTCGTTGAATCCAAACGGCGACCAACCGATATTGGGACTTGATCCGGCGCCATACACAATGCATAATTTCTGGAGGGTGTGAGATCTTGTGGCCAAGATCATCAATGGGATTTCCAGAAGTGGGTTGTTGCTAGGATTCTTATCGCTTGCACGCTTCCTGAGTGACACGCGGATGTCCGGGGTCCCCGCATCTACAATGTCCCGTGTTGATGATCTCTTGTTATTAGCCCCTTAATAGTGAACCACATACATGCAATCATGGTAAGATGTGCAGTATGAGCCTGGGAACACATTCTTCACGCTGAGACTGAAGAGTTAATTGGTAGGGAAAAACGGTCAGGAAAATACGTGGTGCATAGTCTGAGGTTGGAGCCAATGGGTGCTAATTGAGGAGTCTGCAATGACTAGGCTTGACATGTTCCTATGATATAGCAGTAAGCAGGACGAATGAAGTGTCATAACAATAGGCTAGCAGGCTTCCCGTCTCTGCTCCAACAGACTAGTCATTCACTGTTCCCTGACCAACTTGCGGGTTGTCCCACCGGGCCTTACCGGAGACACTATTGCTGATGAGCGCCCGATTTCGGAATTCGGCGTTTACAGCATATCTTTCTCACGTCGTACAAACAAATAATTCTGTCATGATGCGGTGGTTCGGAAAAGCCGGGTATTTAGTTTGGATCATTGGGTGAGTCTTGCTGAGTTCATATGGTGCTAAAGGTGGTCGATTTTTCTTCTTCTTGCATTTCATATAAAAGCTTGCTCCGGATGTTCTTCTAGTCGCCAGAACATGAGCTGATATTTTTTGTCGGGAAGTGGGTATCTAAAAGATGATCTCCTCTTCCTTCATTGTAAGACGCGGAATGAGGGGCCGTTGGGTAAACCGTCTTTTGTCATTCGGCCCTTCGTTGATCGTCATCATTCAGCACAATCAATGTTTGCCTAATATGATGCTAGCTTATAGAAAAGTACCTGGATATTCCTAAACACCGACATTGCATGCGGCTCTTAATCGGCGCTTAGACTTACGGTCCGACACTTAGTGTTGCTGTCGGCAGCTTGGCAACGGCCAATTCTTTGACCAAATGGTTTCTTGAAGTGCTTGTACACGACTCGAGTACGACATTTACAATCGCTATAGTAAACCCCCGAAATATTTTTAGCTAGTCATGGTTGAACTTTCATAGGTAGGACTGCTCTCTTGTTATGTGAGGGAGTCGCAATCTACGTATTCCAGGACCACATAAGTACAAGATACCGTTGTTTCCAGCGAGGATCATATTTTGGTGGAAAACTCAATGTGACTATTCTGAAAACACTCAACTATATGTACCTTCTCTCTAAGCTGTCGGGTGCAAAGTAACCAAAATGCCATATCATGGAGGGTTGAGACTCAATCGTACAAAGCGTCATGAATCTTTCCTGAATTGCCGAATTATTCCTGGTTGAACTGTGCGCACCGTTTTTATCGCTCTTGTTGAAGCGGTCACCAGGACCCAACTTGATATCAATGATTGCCGACATAGGGAGCAATGACAGAGAGGGTAATTATGGTAGATAAACAATGATATAGATCAAAAGAACATAATATATCTGTATTGGCCATTATCTAGAGCAGGTTATCTTGTTATGATGTCCAGTGTTTATTTGGTGTCCATCATGCCGATGAATCAGCTGGACACAGAATCAAGCAAGTATACCGAAACAACGAGGTATAAGATACTCATTATGTAACTAAGGCGTTTTTGGGGCTGAAAACTCCGTCACCCAATACCTGAATATCAGGGTTATTTCTTACTGACAACTATTATTTCTCGCTAGCTTACCTGCACGCGTACTAAATGAAAGGATGTCACATTTGTTACAACGGACCGACAACGTACCGATTGGAGCTACATAGTACAGAGCCCTGTGTTCGAATATCAGCGAACTAGCGCAGATATTGCTATACATGATTCAGAATTAACGGACGCGGCTGACGGGTTCGGGACAACGGAAAGGCCAAAGCCCCATGAACCCGGATCCCTATTACTTAACCCATAGTGGGTTCGCAACGAGACAACGCTCCCCACTTAGATCCACTTCAGTAACAGCACCTTCCGCGATTTTCAAAAGACCAGAATTTCAAACCAGAAAGGAATGTGATACGGTTTAGTGCAGAAGCAGGAACTTAGGAGGGCATGAAGCAGGGACGGGAAGGCGTTACAGCATGGCCGCCGGTCCTGCTAGACTCTTACTTATGCATATAACAAGTGTGTGAATTGCAATACTACTGCTGATCACTCATTTTCTGAATTCATATCAACTTTTTTCTGCGATACTACATCGTCAATTTACTATCTTCATCCATTCTCAGCTACCACGCGCCGTCTCAAACTGCTTGTCGACGGCATAGGTAGACCATGTCTTCCACCGACGCAATCAAATCGATCATACCAGCCCCAGAAGGATATGTTGTAAACTTCGAGAATCCACAGACACAATATGTGGTGGAGTCGTACACGGTGGTGGCAGTGGAAATGACTTTAGCTTTTCTTTTCTTGGTCCAACGACTGTACACGAAGGTGGCCATCATGAAACAATTTCAACCCGAGGATGGTATGACAACTTTCAAAAGACCTTTTTTGTGGTAAGCACTAATGATTTTTATCTAGCGATTGTCGTTGTTGCGTGGGTACTTTGTATGGGTGCTCAGATATGCTTGCTCTTGGGCATGACCGATGGTGCAATTGGGCGGCATGCATGGGAAATCAGTATCGACCAGTACACATACTATTCGAAGGTAAATGGACTACGTAAAGAAAGAACCTAGTAAAATTTAGGGCTGATCCATTTCGCAGGTTATCCTTGCCGCACCACTTCTCTATGCTTTCGGCACCGCATCAGCCAAATGCTCCCTCGCAATGTTCTATCGAAGGCTGAATCCAAACCGTATATTCCAGGCTTTCGTGTGGTTCACATTGTTTGTAACCTTTGGGGCCTATACTTCGATTTTCTCCAGCCTTTTGTTCGCCTGCAAGCCGATTGCCGCTAGCTGGGATCCTTTGCTTCTGCCTACCGCCATATGCCTCAATCGTGGCGGGATCTATATCGCACAAGCTGTCATTGGGATCGTTACCGATGTTATGCTGCTTGTACTTCCCATCCCCACAGTATTGAAGCTGCAAATGCCCAATAAGCAGAAGATTGGGCTGGTGGGTATTTTCGGCGTAGGATCAATGTACGTACATTTTGAGCTCCTCCTGAGATCAGCGCTGACCAAAGATAGCACCATCGCCACCTCCGTCGTGCGGTTGATTATATTGTTGCCAGCCCTCACCACGCCTGATCAGACCTGGGTCATTGGACAAGGGTGCCTATGGATGTAAGATACCAATTTTCCCATATACCATCTTAAGGCTCTAACCAGATTGGCAGTTTCATCGAAGCGAACCTTCTTATCATGTGCTGCTGTCTATCTACCTTGCGTCGGTTCTTTAAGCATTTCGCGCCGCATCTCATCGGAGAATCATCGTCAACCGGCAACAGCAAGTCAAACTCGCGTGGTTTCTCAAACAACAAAGCACAACGTACATTTGGGAGTAGTGGTGCCAAACGCACCCTGGATACATTCATGAACACAAACAACGATAGCAATGGAATCCCGCTGTCATCCTTTGACGACATGGATAAGAGTACCAAGACCACGGTGGTGAAAGCACAGAGGGCTCATAGAGACAGTGATAGCGAAGAGGCGATCTTGTTCGAGAGAAGCGTGCAGGTTACATATGAAGAAGCTCGTCAGGATCAGAAGAGTGACGTGCGGTCGCACAAGCCACAAGTGTGGACCGGGAACAGATTATAAGGCAAGCAGGAGTAGTTTCTGTACCGTGGATGGCTATGCATACCATATGATATGGTTCAGTGAGGTATATAATGAGTTCTTGCTATTTGTAATAGAAATATCATTCATGGACCCAGACCCAAACCCAAACCCATTTGATAATAAGTGATGCGCTTTGCCTAGTCTAGTCACAAGAATAGCAAAGCAATATAAATCATTGTAAACCGACGAGGGAATCCGTTTCGAAAGTGGAATAGTGGGGCCTTGGATGTCCGGGAATGAAATGTACTGTACTCCAAAGTAGAGAACGTGGGGGTTGCAGCAGACTCATACCTGATTGCGCACCATTTTCGCGGCTAGCATGGCTACAATTGATAATACTCAAATACTCTCTTATGCCAAATCAGCGATCTGCAGTCATTTGTCGACGGTACGGCAGCTTACTATGAAAGTCTGCCAGTGCATTTCGGATCGACTTAAGTTCTGTTGCTTGCATCTCTAAGTCAAAATCATTGAGCACGTGGGAAACTCTCCCATTCTCGAGATGTCACTTATCAACAGCTATCGGAATATTACTGAAGACTAATTGAGTTTTTTTTTTTTTTTTTTTTTTTTGGATTTATTGATTCAGCCTGCCCACGTTCCCCTATGAGTCTTGCCAGCAGTACAATTATAAAAGCGCTGCGCAATACAGGTCGAACCGTCTTCTCAAGGATGCAATGCACGAACAGTCCTTCACACGCTACTATTAGCGATCGATGTCGTGTTACTACAGCTTTCCATCTGTTACATGCTCGTCGCCTGACGCCACCCGCTTATGAGCTGGTGTACACAAAGTTCAGTTGATGATTATTAGGAATCTTTATTATTTTCTTGTCCGGCCAAACTCCCCCCACCTGAAGCATGACCGCCGATTACTTGACGTTCAAAGACTAGACTTGTGGAACATCAAGCACATTCGCACTACGTCCGCTAAAAGCTCAGACCGCCTAACACCTGTCACCACGCTATATAACTTTACATCCTCCCACCCCACCCTGTCGTTGCTCAAATTCCGATGAGGAGAAAAAGACATACGACAGATAGAACAGTCGCACAGGAACCCACTGAAGTCTCCACACGATGTTTAAATTGGGTGGTATAACTCATCATCGCTCAGAGCAGCCCACATCGTCAGTCCCGGAGGCTGCTGTAAGTTGTCCGACGTCTATGATCATGCATTTGCGTTGCTAGTTAATCAAACTAATCTCTTTAGAAAGAAACCGTGTCAAATCCTGATCTAGATGCGGACTGGGCATGTTGTTTGCTAATCACGTTCAGAAACGCAGAGGAGATAGATGGCGCTAAGATTTCAGAAACCATTTTATCGTGGCTGGAGATGGATGATGTCCTTTCCGCCTCATTCTTGAGACACGTCATCTGCTGGGTCTTTAGCAGCACTAGCATTGATAAAGTTCAACGCACTGAAACCATTACCAGCAGGTCTTCAAGATACACCGACCTAAAGATCTTCGATACCCAAATTGTGACCGTGATCGAATCATCAGCAGCATTGAGAAAGCTTTCTTCTGGTCCATATGTCTGGTCATCGGGCGCTTTTTAAAAGGTGTATCGATCTTTCCAAGACACGCAGGGAGCCTTCTTCTCCGCTATCGTTCATTCGGAACATGACCATTCATTCGTCGAGCATAGACCTTATACTCATGTCTTTGTTCCTTCGCGCATATATAGTCTGAACGATCCTCGTAATGAGAAACCTCTCCCTGGCTTTCGATTTGGAGCTAAGGATATATTCGACGTCGCTGGCTTGCGAATGAGTGCGGGATCAAGGTCATGTCTCGATTTCTATCCTCCGAAAACACAATCAGCGACAGCAATAGATGACCTGATTACACTGGGAGCAGTGCTTGTCGGCCAAACAAAGAACACACAATTTGCCAACGGCAAGGACCCTCAGGAGTGGATTGATTATGAATGCCCATGGAATCCAAGGAGTGAGTCTTCTCTATCTGCAAAGGCTCTCGCTAAGAACTATAGGTGACGGCTATCAAAATCCAGATACCAGTAGTAGTGGAAGTGCGACCGCGATGTCATCTTACAAATGGCTCGACTTTTCACTCGGTTCAGACAGTGAGATTTATGGCCCTTGCTTTTCATCTGATTACTGAATTGTTGCAAGCTTGCGGCAGTATATCATGCCCAGCAGCTGCACAGGGATTGTACTCTTTGCGATTCTCAACTGGATTGATCCCACATGATGGTGCTTTTACTATAAGCAAGTGAGCATTTACGCTATTTGATGACTTTTCTAATTGCCTAAAACTGAAACCGCTAGGTACTTTGACTCGGCAGGGTACTTCACTGGGAGCATGCCAGAGCTGAGCCTCATTGGCCGTAAATGGCTACTAAAAAATCACTCAATGAAGCAGAAAGAGAATATCTCACGGGTAAGACAATGAGTAGTGGTAATTTCACAGGACTTAAACTCCACCGACAGAAGCCGGCAGGGATAATATATCCATGGTCGTCATTCCCGCACACCAACTTCCAAGTCGTGGAAGCGGTAGATCGCTTCCTAGGGGCAATGGAGGCATATACAAACATACCTAGGCGTATAGTTGACCTGGAACAACTTTGGGCTAGTCATACAGGATCCAATCAGCCATTGACGGAAACTTTCAAAAACGTCAGTTCTCGGTTCATACCGTGATTGCGGTGTTAATGTTGATGATATACAGACAACGGCACACATCCATTTGGCTGGATTCCGAGACGCAACCCTCGACTATCGTGATCGTTACTTCGAAGAACGTGGGAGTTGGCCATATTTCGATCGAGTAAACACGGAAAAGCTGTAAGACACTAAAGTCTTTAAGACGCCTTTACTCTACTAATAAGAGCAGGAAGCTTACAGATAAGATTACGCCGGAAACACGAAAGGAAATGATCGAGCAGCAAAAGCAATTCACTAATTTCGTCAGTAGCGCACTGATTGGGAGGAACCAGGACAATCTCGGTAATATCATGGTCTGGCCATTTAGCCCGCAGGAACCGCAGTATCGCGACAACTATCCCCCGTAAGCATGGCAAACACATACAATACCACAGTCTTTGCGCTAAGACGTCTTAGATTGACTCCCCACGTCAATTGGAAATGGGATGTCGATTACACGGCACCATTGGCAGGACTTCCTCAGGTCATAGTACCAAGTCAGCTACTGTCATTCGCCGATTATTCAGAAACGTGATACTGACAATGTTCAGTTGGTCAATATGAATACGTCTCGCGCATTACCAACGCCCTGGAAAAGTTACCCATTTCTGTAGCTGTTATCAGCGCACGAGGTAATTTGGCCCTCTGTCCATTTATATACTTTGCGCCATTGGCTAAAAAATATACCTAGGAAGCGAGATTGCCATATTGAAGTTTCTGGAGGAGTTCCTAAAATCGGAGCATCTTCCTCTATCAGTGGAAACCGGGCGTTTCGCGTTCTGATCGATTCTCAGCTCGCTTGCACTACCAGTCAAGTTGCCGGCATTCGTCGGTTCTCTCTCATTTTGAAATTGTGCTTCTCGAGGATTATTGGGCATGCTGACACATTTCTATCGGAGGATCGAATCTCCTCGTATCAATGTTGTACGAGAGTAGAATGCAGGCACGATAGATGCCCATGGGATGTCCAGATACCCACATCACGTGATATATACAACCTCCATTTGTACCTAGGTAGCCCTTACACTAGGCTTTTTTTGTGTCACACCTTATTGATAACAACCGTCGATCACACTGCTCCCCCATTATTGAGTGGTCTACACGTATTTCATGCATGCAGAGCTGACAGAAAGAAGACGAAAGAAAGCTTCGAAGAAGACAGTGCATGCATGCCAGGGATGTCACATCTGCAATCAAGGCATGCGTGATAAACTGCACAATGGCGCGCTTTTGATAGCATTCATACGTATTGGTGGGGTGTGCAGATTAATATTCGCCTTCTCATTTATTGGTTCGCAATCGATCTGGTTGACTTTCCGCCCCCGTCCAATCTATTCTGCCTGAGCCATAGCCAATCATACCCAGAATCGCCCGAACTTCAGCTCGTTCAGGTTTGCTGTGCCTCACCATACTGCTTGCCGAATGCATCTTTATGCCCGTGTTTATTGAAATATGCCTGCATTGTTTCGTAGTGCGGCGAGTCTTTGGGACAATATGCGTAAAGTTCCAGCGAGTGTTGGACCGGCTTGTCGTCGTCCAGAATCCGATAGCATGCATGTCGTTGCGGGTCCTGCGCCCAGTCGACCAGTGAGTCCCAGTTGCGGCACCACACTGTCTGATCATCGCCAATGACGTGCGGCTTGTTTCCCGTGGTCATGATGGTATCGTCGGATTTGCACATCAGATCTTGGCGGACTGTGTTGAGACAATGATACAGGTGTTCGCGGGAACCTTCCCAGGCACCCGTGCGATCAAAACTTTTGACAGCTTTGCGGATAATTTTCTGCATTTAGTCAGTCACTGTCCCATGATTACTTGACTTTGAACACGGACTGACCAGACAGTGAAGATGATGGAATGCTTTGATATAGTAGAGACCTTTCTCGTTGTCCCATGGAAACGGCGCAGAAGGTCCTAATCCGTATTTAGAGGCAGCTTCTTCGTAGGTCAGAGCGATAACAACTGGACTGGCATCAAGACTGTCCCAGAATTCATCTGCTTCGCTATCATTCTTTCCCCAATTACTCTCATATTTCTTGGGCGTGTCGTATGCGAGCCCAGCTGAACTTTCATCAGATCGTGGTCTTACAAAGTCGGGGACGGAACGGGAATGTCATACTGTAGTTTGATCGACACATATCTGGTCGCGCTATCTCTTGTCGAAGCTGTTGCCATTGTATCAAATTGTATGTCAAAGATGACAATAAGCAGGCGTAAACTAAGGCAGACAACTGCTGAGGCCAGAGGAGCCACCTGTTTCTAGCCGGTCGTTGCAGGGCCTTTTCGTTTTGCTCATCGTCACCTCTCAGAAGAGACGCTTCTTCGAGAAGATTAGACATGGCTGGCACAGAAGGATAGTTGATCCACTTGCGCGAATGCCACGAGACGTGATGGGTCCTGTAACAAGGTCCCGGTGGTCGGAAAATCGAGCAAATAGACCTGAGTGTGCCAGTTGTCAGAATCTGACAGACTAAAACAAAACTCTTGATGTTGCGATCCACGTTGAATTTTCCGGTTTATGCACGCTGAGTTATCGGTCACCGTGGGTGAATTGTTGCATTTCTTCGATCAACAATACTCACCGTGCAGACCCATGCTAATTAAGTTTCTTGATTTTAAGACTGCATCAACTGCATCACTAAATGCCCGGTGGCGGCGTTCGGAATTGTTGGGGCCAAATCCAGGCGGAAGTATCAATCCGGTCGGGCAGTTGTGCAGCAACATCGCTGCGCCGTCTTGATCGCCGTGAACTAAGAACCTCCGGATGAGTTGGATGTGCGCCGCAACTGTTGTGTCTCTGCACGACAGCTATATATCATTACGAAGCTCCAGTTCAGTGAGTTTTCTAGATTTGCAGCTCGCCTTACAATCGCCAAACTCGACCCACTGGGCCACTACCAATTCGCGCACTACATTATTTTCAAAAAGTGAGTCAGATTCCGATATCTCCAAATGCAAATTAGAAACACTATGGCTCATTGACATTTACACAGTAATCCCTCACCATTCACCAAAATGAAGTCGTTCCAGCTTGTTGCTATTGTTGTGTCCCTATTCGCAGGATGCAATATCGCGGCTCCGGTTGCCCCGAACGTTGATGGTGTCATCGCAGATCCCGTTGTTGACATTCACGCATTGGCCGAAGCCAGTTACTAGTGGAGCCGCCTTCATAAGTTGGAGTCGCCGCATGAATCGGGATCGATAGCAAATTTAGTGTATAGGAGAATACAAGCTTGTTCCAGCATCAGTCCTTCGACTTCCTCCATGCTTCTATTCGTGTATCACTTCCGACAGACTAATTGAAAATGCGCTTTGTCTTCAATCACAGAATCTCAGATAAATTATGTATCATGACATCTCCTTGTTGGATCCCAAGTACTCCATTGAGTCGATCTTCAGAGTCTATAATAATTCTCATGCTACCGAGCGGTGTGATGTGCTCCAAAATGTTACTCCACTGCGAATCGGAACTCATCCTCCACCAACCTTACCAGTTCCAGGCAGTCCTTCCGGGAGATCTTGGACACGATGACAAAATAAGCTAAAAATGATAACCATCCCGACTTCCTGAGACCATCTCCCTTCTTTTTCAACGTTTTGAAGAATGGCACATTCGATTGCAAACGAGGTACCCGCATTAAGAGGTCGGTACCTGCGTCATTCGTTGCCATCGTTCCAGGCAACGACTCATGAAGGTATTTTACTGCCACTGTATGTTGTGGTGCGTGCTTCAACGGTTGCGAGAACGCACGAAAGCGCACTTTGTCATTGAGACATGCGGCTAGATGCAGAGCATAATAGTCGACTCCGTAGGCTCCCAGAATAGCCATCGTGGACTGATAGGCGGGAGGTCGGGGGTTTATCTCATGGAGAAAAGTCTTTACAGACGTTGAGCGTGGTGCATCACCTTCCCAACGCAAATCGAATATGCCCCCCTCTGTGGTGTATCGCGCCGATGAATATTGCACACGAGCCTCGCAATGAAAGACGCCTGTAGTGAATCCTTGCCGAAGGATACTCTCATGAATGTTTCTTCGAAGTAGCGACTGTTCGTCATTTGGTAGATTACTTGGAATGAGCTGAATAGTCTCGAGGAAGTTATCTTGCTGCTGGGCGCCAGATGGCGGGAGATCTGCGGGACTGGGGAAGTCGTCTGAAATCTCACAGAACAGCAGCTCGCCGTCCAGCAGAATAAAGTTGGCGTCCACCTCTGGCCCCTCGATGTACGGTTCGACGATGACGTCTGTTCGAGGTTCGAACCATTCCAACGTGTTGGGCACCGCGTGCCGATCGGATGCATTTTGAACTGCGCGGAACAATTCATCCTCATTTGATACCTTGGCAACGCACTGGCTACTCCATCCTACGCATGGCCGCACTACCATAGGATACGGAAACGGAATTTGTTGTTTGCCTAGATACCGGTGAAGATCTTCTACACCGTAAACACGAAAGGACCCATGCGTGTCTAGCTCCAAAGACCTTGTTGTAAATTTGTCCAGCGCATTGATGTAGCATTCCGTGGGGGAGCATGGTAATCCAAGAACTTGGCATGCTTGTGCGACTTGAATTGTGTAAATTTCGTCGATTGTGCAAAGCCCATTCACCGGTATCTCGGTAGAGAATGTAGTGACTGCTTTGAGCAATCGCTCGGTGAATCCTGCATCCGTAGTCATGTCCATAGATATGAACTTATCCGGTAAGCGTGCATTTGGTGTAGAGATGCTCCGTTGTGGATAGTCCGGTGATTCGACAAGAACAAGGGAGACACCCATCGCGGATGCGGCTTTAGAAACATGATCACCGGGTTCAAGTGCTCGGCCACCGACCCAGACCACGCATGTCTTCTTCAGTGGTTCTTTGCTAAGCCAGCCGGGTGACAAACCAGCCGCCAGCAAGGCATCCAGTGAAGCAGTATGCCAATCAGCACTGCTGCGCAACGTTTCGGGCAGAAGCACACAGCCCATGATGAAAGGCGCAATGTTCTGAAACGATCGTTCGAGATTTGCATGCGGAGGTAGAGCTTTGACATACTCACAAGGTCCGACGAATGCTGCAATCTTTTCGATTGAATTGCTGGAAGGTAGGTGATACTCTAAAAAATCTGCTCGCGTGACATAACCACTCGTAGTAGAAGAGATGCATCGCAGAACTATGGGGTGACTTTCCGGCTGTATGAGACAATCATACAGAAAGTTTCGCAGTCCTGGATTTTTCTCCAGAGTACTTTCCCAGCTTTGAAGATGAGGGGGCCAATCACCTTCAGGTTTGTCTTCGGGGCGCAGTACAACATCCAGCGTCACAAAATCTTCCGCTTGTATGCCATCATTCCATGTCCATGAAAGATGAACCAACACTAGTAAGGTAAGCTCCGGGAAGGGCTTTGACGTACTAGGAAAACTTACGCGATTTGGCAGGCAGTTGTAGAGATATGGCTTGTTCAAACTCCATCCCTGCTCATGATACTCCAAGACCCTTGATGCGAAGTCTCATTTGCTGGTTGTACAGCCAGTCACCTTTTGTAGTCGCGTGCTCGCTGTGAACGAGACATGTGCCGATTTAAGGCAACTGAAGGCAACGGCGAGGTGCATAAAGCATGACCACCCACTTCCGTTCGGAGAACTGGGGCCTGATAACGCTCAATATGGTCCCCGTTGCCCAACGCATCATTATACGATGAGCACACCATGCCCTACGGTTTTCGATGGCTTACGCCCCAAATCCGCTTCCTGCGCCAATCCGCGGAATCTGCACGAGAGCGGCTGGGGCCGAGGTGAGAACTCAACACCCACCCTGATTGCCTGCGCCCCAATATACGATGCTTCATGCCAAATCCCGAGATTCCCGTTGGCATTTTTTTCGGTATGCCGATCATTGCGCGGCTTCTGTAAACGGTCGCATGCCTTTTACTAGGCATAAAAGCAGACGAAGTCTATAAACAGAACCCAAATCGTCTCCGCTATTCTTTCCACGGCTCGCGCCACCCAGCTCACGCTACACCCACTGTGGCTCGCAACCCCCAACGCCCCGTAGGCGAAGGAAACCTTCCCTCTTTTCCACTATGATTCCAACGGACCTGGAGAAGGGAAAGACTCTGGGCGTGCTGCCAGATTCCTCCGACACGACACAAAACAACGAAGATGAACCACAAACTCACGATACCCCGGTGGTTGAGACCCAGGACAGAGATGCGACGGAACAAGAGCTGGGAAATTTGAGTCGAGGAATCGACAGCATTCCCTTTGCGGTATGGATCGTTGTGGTCGCAGGGGCTGCGGAGCGAATCACATTCTACGCCGTTACAGGCCCTTGGCGTAAGTGTACTATGTACATCGAAGCTTCGATTGACCCAACTGACTTATCCGAAAAGAAAATTACATGCAGCATCCACCGGGAGAGACCTTGCCTGGCGCATTAGGCTTGGGTCAGGCTCGCGCGACCACAATATTCAACGCCTTTGTGTTTCTGTCATACTTGATCCCAATGCCCGTAGCCATTATTGCAGATACGAAGCTGGGGCGGTATAGAACTATCGGTGCGGGTCTATTGTAAGTCTGACTAGTTAGAGTTTTGCTTTGAAAGATACTGACGAAGCTAGATTTTACATGCTGGGTCTTATTGTCATGTTCGTCACCTCCCTGCCCTACTCTTTGCGACATGGGGCCGGAATCCCCGGCTTAGCGGTTTCCATGATCTGCATAGCGATCGGAGTGGGCAGTGTCAAAGCTAACATAGCTGCCTTCATGCGTAAGTTATAATGCTTTTGTTGATGGGTGTCCACATGCTAATACATCTGCTGTGCGCAGTTGACCAGTATCCTGAGACAGCGCCAAAGTTACTTACTCGCAAAAACGGCGACCGCTTCGTGGGCGACAGAGACATGACCATACAATACGTCTACAATGTTTATTATTGGCTGGTGAATATCGCTGGACTATCGTCTATACCATCTACCTATCTTGAGAAGATCTATGGGTTTTGGGCTGCTTACCTTCTGGCATGGTGTAGCCTAGGTTTATGCGCCGGTCTTTTGCTCTTTTACCGAAAGCGCTTCATTAGAGTTGCCCCACAGGGCAACATACTCCCCAATGCAGCAAAAGTTCTCACCGTGGCAGTGAAAAACGGCTTTAGAATGCAAGCTGCATCTCCATCATACCAGCGCGAATACAATGGGGTCAATGTTCCATGGGATGAAAACTTTGTGGCTGAAATCCAACGCGGACTTGTAGCGAGCCAGGTTATGTGAGTTGAAGTATGCCCAAGTCACATTTGTTGCGATACTGACGCGTAGTAGTTTGGCTTTCAGTCTATTCGAGTTGGGTTATAGTCAGATTCAAAACAACCTCGTGTCGCAAGCTGGTCAGATGCGATTGGACCGTGTCCCAAATGATGCATTCCAAACTCTGAATCCTATCGCTTGCATCATCCTTGGTCCACTCGTTCAAAGCCTATACGGTTGGTTGAAGAAGAGAAATATCCCATTCAGACCTATTGCACGAGTCATGACCGCCTTTCTGCTAATGGCTATCGCAATGGGCTATGCATCTGGCGTTCAAGACCTGGTATACAACACCGGACCATGCTACGACAGACCACTTGCCTGCCCAGAGTCCGACAATGGTCGCGTTCCCAACAACGTCAGCGTCTGGCTACAAACGCCAATGCATTTCATAATGGCGTTTTCAGAGTTTCTTGCGATAGTCACCATGATGGAGTATGCATATTCGAAGGCGCCGGCGGGGATGAAGTCGATTGTGCAGGCCTTCTCTCAACTTTCCAATGCCCTAGGAAGGGCTTTGGGTATGGCAATTTCTCCTTTGGCGAAAGATCCTCATCTCGTTGCGTATTATGCTTCTTTGGCAGGCGTCATGGTACTAAGCATAATGCTTTTCCGGTTCTTCTTCAAACGATATGACGACATTGATGACGCTTAACGAGCTATTTCTTGTTCCGATCCGCGATACAAAAATGTACTATATCGAGGTGGGGAGATGATAGGATATTTTAATGATTATGATGAGCTACGAGTTGTTGCGAGGAAATCTAGATACGAAATTTAATCGAATACTAAATTATTTGCGGCCATTACAGCCATCCCGTCCACCATCATGGAGATGAGGAGCTTGGCTGCAAGCCGCTTAACCCTTTAATACCAATGGAGAAGACAAAGAACAACGTCGAATAGAAAAATGTACATAGACATGCCATGTGAAATCACATTCTATTCACCATCAAAGCTCAAGAGGCTTCGTATGTAGCATTGTCCAAAGCCGTGCTGCCGTAGCAGCTCCCTACCTCGGAGAAGAGGAAATTCAGCAACCACCATGATTGCCACATCTTTCGCTGAAACTCCGGCAGCTGCCAACAGTTGTAGCATCGCACAAAGCGTTCTCCCCGTAGCGAGTACATCGTCGACTATCAAGACAGAGGGGTTTCTGGGAATCGCGTTCCATTCTAACACCATCTTCTTCTGCTTCTGCTTCTGCTCGTGTTTCTGCTTCTTTGATGTCAAAGAAGTGATATTAGATGGATGTTTGACAACCTCGAAAGTTGGCGGTGGAAGCTTGCCGGCTTCGCGAATCAATACCAACCTCTGATTCGTATGCAAGGCTAATGCCGAAGCAAAAACGAACCCGCCTGCCTCGCACGCTACTATTGGACGCAAATCTCCTGTGATCTTTGCCATCAGTTTTGTACATAGAGACAGCCCTCCCGGGTGCTGACAAATGTCGAGAATGTGACGAAAGTTTGTGCGTTGTTTAGGGAAGTCGGGAACCGTCCGTACCATACTCTCCAAGCGTCGTATTTCTTCATTAAGTAATGGTATTAAAATCGTGGTTCCGAAGGAGTCGACGGAGATCTCTCCACTCTCATTGTTCGTGAACTGGAAACATGGTTGGTGTGCTCTTGGTGGCGTGCGCTCTTTACTTTTAAGCTTCTCACGTGATAAACCTCGGCGAAGCCGCGTTGTGTTCTCTTCTGCTCTGACGTTAATTTCAAAGACCCTACTATGTGACACCAAATGTCCAAAGCTAGTGACAGGTGCGGGATCCCTGAGTCCCGTAACAAAGACCACATTCACGTCACCAGCCTCACGAACCACTTTAACGAAATGTTCCCCTGGCAATGATGGTCTGCGATCTACTTGGTCATGGTAGAACTTCGTCAAACCCTCTCTATGCTGCTCCTTGTACTCGCGATCGTTACGAAGCCTGAAAGAGTCCAAATCATGCGCTGCAGCATACTCTTGTTTTGTCGCAGCACTAATGCTTTTCACCGTGGCAAAAAAGCCTCTCTTCTTGAAGGTATTAGCCCAAACTTGGGCGCAGTAATCTTTCCCTACTCCGCTCGATCCTGTGACAAGAAAGATGATCTCCGGTTTCATCTTCAGGTCTGGAAGTGGACAGGTATAGGCTAGGACGTTCAGTGGATCCCACTTTTGCTTGAGGCGTGCAAGGCGGGGCCCATTGGTCCCAAAAGCATGAGCAGCCAGTGCTGTGTCCCTAGGGTCCGGCCCAAGGTCGGTAGCGTAGACTTCACAACTCCATGGCAAGAGCTTTTTGATCACGTTATAAACCCAATCCACGGCCCTTTCGGACATCGCAGAAGTTTCATTGTCGCGGGGCCAGATGCCAGTGACCACACAAGCGAACTCCCAGTTTCGGCATCCAAAAGCTGTTGCGGACGGTGCCACTCGAGATATCTGACCTCCACCAAGCACTAATTCAATGTAGCAAAGATCGTTGGGAGCGGCCTCTACAGCTTCAGTCAAGTGGGTGATAAGGGGCTCACTGCCAATCGAGTTGAGAAATACAGACCGCTTGAAGGCTGATTTTTTACCACCGTCGTGCCCATCATGGAAGGTAGACATGAATGTTGCGGATCTGAGCAGGTTTTCCTCCGTTTGGTCAGTGATGGATTTCTCGTCTCCAAAGATATCGCGCATAGTATTTACCACATCTTGCGAAGAGGCATGCACTGACTGGTCGGTACAGATCAAAGTTACGCCGAGCTTGAGCTGATCCCCTTCCATAAACAGGTATGCATCTGCCGAGAAAGCAGCAAACTTAGCGGTCGGCGTTAAATCCTCGTATTCTCTTATCTTTGTTGCTATCTCCTCTTGGCTCGCTGATGAAGTGATCCAATCAAGAGTCTTAAACAATGGTACTTCTACAACCATCATTGTAACACTGATCACGACTCCAAAGTTGGTTCCAGCGCCCTGTATTGCCCACAATAGCTCTTCTTCATCCTCTTCACTGAGGCTGACTTTGTCTTTTGGTACTGGACGGTCCGATACATGTCCTACACGTAATAATCTACCGGATTTGAGCTCGACTAGAACCGCACCAACGATGTGGTCGCTGGACAGACCGAATTTCCTTGAAAGATGCCCAATACCACCTTGAAGCCAAGAGCCAGCACCTACGCTTGGGCGAGTACCCAAAGGCACGGTGAGGCCATGCTTCCCAAGTCTCTCGACGATTTCGAGGATTTTGCAACCAGACTTGATAACAGCAAATTTGTCGCCAGTAGATTCTTCCCCATAAGGACCTTTGATGATGTTTATCCCATTGAAGCGTTTCATGTCAATGGCTAAAATGTTCTGTTGTATACAATGTTCGCTGTGGCCGCCACCAATCACCGTCAAGCCAAAATTGTTTTCCAATGCCCAATTAACGCATTGACGAATTTGCTCCTGGGTACGTGGCGTCGCGATAAGTGTTGGATACTTAGAAGACGCTTGGACATTTTTGATGAATGTCCCTTCTAGTTCTGAGACGATTGATGCGGATGGCAGCAAATTGCGGCAGTTTGCGGTGAACGCCACCATGACATCTGAACGGCGGAAATGCAGATAAGATTTTGAATCCTTCCCTTCTTGGACACGACCCATTTCGCGGCAAATGCGACGCCATTCCATCCGTATCTGTACCGTTTCTCCACCTTCTAGAGAAAATCCTGCTACGATAGAAGAAAACCGTTCGAGGGCCTCGACCTCATCAGCGACTCGGACTTCATTCCCGATGAACGAAGCTCGCCGACGACAAGCAAGATCGCGAAGAGACGGCGGATCATCAGGATGAAAGATCACGGCCATGCTGTCATCTCGATCAGAAAGGTGATTCAAAACAATTTCGAACGATTTGTCCTGATGAGCTAGAGAATCTAGGCTGTTGAAAATGATGATCAAATCGAAGGAATTCCAGACGGCAAACTCTGATCAATCTTCCAAGATCTCCATCGGCTCTTTCAAGCCCTGTAGCAAAGATCTGTGTCTTCCCTCCTCAAAGTTCTCCGTGAGCTGTGCCCGCAGCTCCGGGTCTGACTCAATGGCTGTGTAGATCTCGATCTTCTCTCGGAGATTGTCCGGAAGATTGACGAGTACCGTGGTTGCGCCTGGTTCAATCTCAAACACTTGTAATTTTGGTCTCAACCTTAACATTTTTTCCATGATTTCGGTGAGTTGCTCAGTGACAAATCTATTGTATAAATGTTTTTTATCTTGACTATCCAGTGCTTGCATTGCATCGCGATACACAGACACAGGTATAACTTGCTTCGCAGACGCAGGGGCACTACTAGCTGCGTGTTCTAATGCCTTCCTCAAGTTGGTTAGAGTGGACATAATGTAAGAATGTCTGTGTCAACAGTTTCAGACCTCGATAATAGCTGCGATCAGGGCATACAATTTTTTCAGCAATGAAGGGGCTATTATAATGTGACAAGTTTGCTGCCTGATCATCAGTTTGAAATCATTAGGACAAGGACCACCAGAAGTGATGGTATACATGATTGTGATGAGAAAGCATTTGAAGTCACGAAATGATTGACCGCGATGCTCTTACATCAACAAATGATCATATGGAACAGAAGGCTGATGGGGGACATTGTCAGATTCAGATGTTTCCTAGTTGTTTGGTATATTATCTATGTGTGACACTCCCTTTGCCGAGCACAGGTGACCCAGCATCGTGACATTTGGCTAGTCACGTGATACTTTGCCGCGTCCTGGGGCCCCTCACCCCCTACTCTTTACATCTTTTCTGTTTCTTTCTTTTCACCACGCGAATTTAAGCTTTCACGCTCCACGAAGTTTTTAGTAGTAGCGATTTCACGTTCAGATTATGATATCAAATATTCACTTGCCACCCCGCCCCGTGCCGCTATGCGACTTTGCCACTCTCTGCTAACTTCAACCGCATATCCCGCCACTGTTTGTATGTGAGCATACGTTCAAACACATTTCTTATACGTATGCAGAAGGTTTGTCCTTTCACGTGCCATCGGCCAGAAATGGCCGATTCACCGATCTGACTTGGAATGATGGAAAGAAGTGCTTACCTCGCCACACGATATAGGTTCGTACAAAGGAGGATGATCCGCGTCCACACACGTCGGAAGAACCTCACAAACATGATCCGGGTTAAATCCAAGAAAAAAGGGCATGGCATACCTCGACGTCGTCTGTCGATTATACACGCGATGCACAGTCGACTTGAACTTGTTATTTGACAGCCGTTGCATGAAGTCCCCGATATTGATGACAAGCGTGCCTTCGATGGGCTGCGCATCTAGCCATTCGTCGGCAGCAGAAAGGACCTGCAGACCCCCCGACATGTCCTGCCAAAGCAGCGTGAAGCATTGGATATCCGTATGCGATCCGATGCCGACATCTACGTCTTTTCCGTTTTTCGCGTCCCCGGGCATTTCTTCTGTGCCGGGGTAATGAAGATGCACTGCGTCTGCGCCTGGCTGTGTGACGATGGAGTCGAAGTAGTCTTCAGGCAGATCGAGCGCAAGGGCGAATAGTTGGATGAGCTTG
This sequence comes from Periconia digitata, assembly GCA_948474695.1. Taxonomy (NCBI): domain Eukaryota; kingdom Fungi; phylum Ascomycota; class Dothideomycetes; order Pleosporales; family Periconiaceae; genus Periconia; species Periconia digitata. The sequence goes on along the minus strand of CAOQHR010000007.1, from coordinate 52,412 downwards.
CGCGCCAGTTTCAAGCGCTCTTGGTAGAACTGGGTCAAGACAGGTCGGAAATTGGGGAGATGTGATGTGCCGTTCCATACGTAGTCTATAGAAGAGAATGAGGAGTTGATGTCTTGGGGATCTTCAGTGTGCAGCGGGTCGATACGGGTGTCGTAGCGCATTGAGAAGGTTTCTTTCTTATCTGCAGGCGACGAGAAATTAGCGGAATCTTCATAGCCTGTGTCCAACGTCGTGCTCGGGAGCGCGATGTCTCGCGCATGTCTCGCGCGCAATCACAGCATACCTCTGGTCTCCTTGTTGTTGATTTGCGTGCTCCCGACGCCATGATAGCCGCAAGACTTCCCCGCACGGTGAAACCCAACACGGTCCTTGTCTTCTGTCGATTGATTGAAGAAGCCCTTGACCTCTTCGAGAGCGCTTTGGATCAATTCTTCGGAGATCCCATGATTGCATACGTAGAAAAACCCAGTGTTCTCTGCTGCTGCCTTTATTTTGACTGCAAGTGCCTTCCTTGCGTTCGCATCTTGGTCGATGCTACTGAGGTCGATCACGGGCATTTCGTCTACAGTTGGTTTGCGTGGTGGGGCAACGCATACTCGGCGACTCACTGGTCCCGTTGGAGTGAGAAGTTCGATGGTAGTGAAAGATGCCATTGTCGTTGAGCTTTGTGTGTATTAGACAGAAGAAATCTCGTATTGAGCACTAGAGTCTATCGCCAAGCAGACGCGACAAACTGAGGAATTGACGGCGATTGTTCTGCACCAGTTGTAAGGCACAGATGTTTTATTTGTAGTGGCGAAATCAAACAGTTTGAAACGATATTCTCCGCCTGACAAGTCATTCCCCTCAAGTCGCTTTTACATGAGAACAACAGTCCCATCCATTAAAATCACGTTGGCTATCGGCGACCGCCGGTGATAGACTAAGAGCTATATGTCAAATCTCACTATCTACCGGAGACCGTCGGCTACCTAACCCGATCGGCGCAATCCGAAACACCCTTGCAATACTAACTTGGTACTCCATGTAAGCTTTCGAGATAGGCTGGGGAAGTGGATATTGTCGGGCCGTTACTAGGAGGAATTTGTCGAGGCTTGTCAGCTCTTGATAACACCAAGCTGTTCATGGCTGATTGACCTTCATGGCTCCACAAAGATTAGTGATAGACTACGACTACGACTGCGACAGTTGCGATAACGCACATTGCGCCCTATATACAAGTATGGTTTGCTCGACAAGGACACTGTTATTTCCATCTCAGTTGGACCATTGAATATTCACTTCGAAAATGGCCTCCATATTCTCCAAAATCGATGATCGGTTGATGGTCAAGAACTACAACGCCGACGGTTCCGCCCGACCGACGAGCTTCCTCGATAATGATTCGATCAGACCAACGCCGGTCAAGGATCGAACATGGACCCAAGTTACCTACACAGCATTTTGGTTTGCTGCGACCGCAAACGTGAGCAATCTGTACAATGCCTCGACGGGCCTATCCGCCGGCCTCAGTATGTGGGAGTCTCTAGCCTGCCAGCTAGGCGGACAGCTTACTGCAGGTCTTTTGATGGCGCTTAACGGGCGAGCTGGAGCAATGTACCGCATCAACTTCCCTGTCGCATGTCGGTCGAGTTTTGGTATCTGGGGGGCTTTGTGGCCCACGCTCAACCGTGCCGTCATGTCCATTGTTTGGAATGGTGTCAACGCTGTACAAGGAGCTCAATGTCTGTAGTAAGTCACGAATCTCAGTCACACATTACATGTTTCGTCGCATAAGAACTTTCCGCTAATCCTGTGGCTTTTAAGTGTGCTTCTGCACGCCATCTTTCCATCCATCACTCGGATTCCGGATATCATGGGACCTAAATCGGCTCTCAACTCTGCCCAGATGATGTGCTTCTTCATTTATTGGTATGTTTTGCTACAGGCATAGTCGTGACTGAACGCGGGGAGCTTGATAACTAACCCACATCATAGGCTGGTCAATTGCGCATTCCTCTTCGTACCCGTTCCCCGCATGAAGAACCTCGTTCACGCCAAAGTCGTCATCTATTTCACCGCCACCATCGCATTCATGGCATGGGCTCTAACGTTATCCGGCAACCCATCGAAGACACTCAACGAACCGTCCATCATCCAAGGCACAGAAAAGTCTTGGATGGTTCTCAAGTTCTTCTTCCTCGGCTTGGCCAGTTGCGGTACATTCATCTCCAACGCGGCGGACTTGCAGCGATACGCGCGCAAGCCTAACGATGTTGTTCTTGGACAGGTTGCTAGTTTTCCGCTATCGAACATGCTCGTGGGTGTGTTTGGGAATGTGATTGCCGCATGTAGCAAGTCGATCTTTGGAGAGGTAAGGCTCTCACTGCCTCAATCGTCGTCTTTGACACTGACATCTTTTGTTTGCACAGCTTGTATGGAACCCTCTTACAACTCTAGACAAACTCATGGAGGGAGAACGGTACACACCCGCGAATCGTGCAGGATGCGCGTTGATCTCGCTCGCCTACGTCTACTCCACGGTCTTCTCCGCGATTTTTGAAAATTCTATCCCGTAAGTGCAACCTTGTTTCCCAAAGATGATCAGGTTGTTTGTTTGATCATGCGCTAATCAACCACGCTACAGAGCCGGTAACGACATCGCCGCTCTCCTCCCCCGATACATTACTGTCAAGCGCGGTTTCTTCATCTGCGCAGTCATCTCATATGCCATTTGCCCGTGGTACCTCTTATCCTCCGCCGCTGTCTTTATAAACTTCCTAGGCTCCTACCAAATCTTCCTGAGTGCTATCACCGGTATCCTCATCTGCGACTACTACCTCCTCCGTCGCGGTTTCTTGGACTTGCCTGCTCTCTACTCAAAGCACCGCGACTCGCAATATCACTTCTTCCACGGGTTCAACCTCCGGGCTTTCGCAGTCTACATCCTAGCAGTAGCGCCTAATTTCTATGGCTTCCTAAGCCAGATGGGCGTTGTGGCGCCTTTGGGAATCCAGAGGTTTTATTATCTCGCTTACCCTACTGGATTGTTTATAGCCTTTGGTGGGTTTTATCTAGTCAACGTAGTGTTCCCATCGAGAGCGATGGTGAAGGCTAGCGGGTGGATGGAGCCGAGAGATCATTCTGGGGATTATGATGAGTCGATGGTTGTTGAGTCTGTCGAGCCTGCCGCCAATGAAGCGGACCTCGAGGTTGCGAACAAGAGCAGGATGATGTCGGATGTAAAACAGTATTAGGAGGTTACGGCTCTCGTATACCGCTCTGCAGAATTAGATCAAATCTCGCAAACCTCCGCGAAATGTGAAGCCAAATTGAATTCATTAGTTATCAACACCTATTCACTGGAAGACTCTCTTCTGTAGAGAGAAGCGTGGAGTTCAGTGCCTCGAACGGCGGCCACCAAACGCCAAAGCTCTGTGACCTTTCGGCGCCAGAGTGCAGATCTTGCTGCGCCGTATCCAACATGCGCTTCCTCATCATATCCGTTGCCCAACTAAACACGGGCTCCATACTGCAGGTTATTCTACGAATGTTCTGCACCTTTGCCATCAGTGAGTACGTCTTCTCGATATCTTCGAGGTGGTCAACAAGTTCGACAAGTGTCACCGCCGCGTATGCTCCGAGGAGAAAATCATATATATGCAACGCGCCGAATGATTCCATCAAAACACCCATATCTTTGATGATGGAGTAGCTGTGGTGAATGTTCGATTCTATATGTCGCTCGAGTTGTACATCTGTGTGGGGTAGATTGGGGTTCCTTTGCTGTGATTGGACGAGCTCCCAGCGGTCCACTATCAACATGGCCGTGGAAAAAGCGAATCTCAGAGTGAGATTTTCAGCTACAGTGAGACGTCAGATAAGAACTAGGTAGTATGCAAAGGTGATATGATGGACTTACAGATCTCATTTGCTATCCTCCAAGTCTGGAGACCCGCACGGAGTTCCCTGGCCGAGATCGTTTGGCCGATCACCCCGTTGTAGAGAAACAGGAACAGCGCCAGTTCGGCGGCAACATCCTTGTCCTGTCTTCTATAGCTAGAATCCTGTACAACAGATTCGATGAATTGTCCCGCAAGATCTAATCGAGCACTAGAGACCCTACCTGTCCCGATCGAAAACCTAGGAGTGTCCCGTTTTAGCATGCGGTCTCGTGAAGGCTCGGCTTTTCTATAATGCGCGGTCATACGCACTTGATATGCTGGAGACACGCATAGTTCCATGCTAAAACGCTTTTCTTCTCGTATGCTTTGTTCATCAAATCTCCTGACGTGGAGAATAAACTGTCCATGTGGGGCATCAGGAATAGGATGAGTGTTCCACTAATCGACCACGCTTCGAGGTAACCTTCAGAATAACCCATGCTCAAATTGAGAGTGCAGATGACGAGCATGGCATATATTGAAGAAATTCCGGGGGGCGACATAAGCATGTTCTTGGAGAGGTTTGCTTTCAGTAATGAGTAAAGTGATGTGTGCAGATGGGGATTGCGCTTTGACGGATTCCCTTGCATCCCCGCAAGCATACAAGCCACAGTCAAGAAAGAGTAGCCTGAGGAAGATTCGTCATCAAGGTCGCGGTGAATAAATACCAGTCGCGGTGTGTTCTTCTTGAACCTATACCACAAAGATACTGTTACTGATGCGAGTAGAGATTGAGGCAGGAAATTATCAAAGACATAGGAGCACAAGAGAGCGCAAACGTACGATCTGATCAGTTGACCCTTCAAATCGTCCTCCGCAAGAAGTTCTTTCGTGGAGTCTTCTAACTGTAAACAGTTTTCACGATCACGCACAGCTCCCGTGATCCACGTATTCATCTTGCGAATCACCTGCACTGGGGCGATTGCGTCCGGCGTTGTCGTATCGACGAAATCGGTCGGTTTGTCCGCTGAGTGCATTGGGTGAAGTGCTACGCTAGATCCAATTTCACCCACCTCTGAGACCATAGCAGAGGTACCCGACGACCGACCAAGGAGTATTCTCAGCATTTGTTGCATTTCTTGGTTTGCAGCCTCAAGTACAGTGAGCCTGTCGCATTGGTCCTTCAGTGTGCGATTGTGACCATGTTCTGGTGTCTATACCTTTCATTACAATCACAACTGCACGTCAATTCTGGGCGGCCCAAGTGCGATGATTGATCTAGATTTGGTAACGTTTGTATTCTATCGTTTGAATCGAATGGGAGTTTGCATTGCAGCCTGTAATCAGGTCAGGAAAGGAAATGTGTTTAAGCAGAATCACAGCGCAGACAGTTACCAACCTCAATGAACGATAGCGGCTGCATACATTCGCTCCTGGCGACACTTCGCAGCGCGTTTTCAATCGACGGCAAGATTGGCAAGATATCACTCGTCTGGGTTGAGGCATTTTAGCTCTTCAAATTGGGCGAAGAGATGGTTGGAGTATTGAACAATGATCCAGAGTACAGTTAAAAGCGTATCTCATTCCCATATGCAACTTGCATCGATGGTCGCGCTTGAAACTCGTCACTCGGGGGGCAGTCAACCTAGTGGCTTCTCATGCTTAGGGCCTGGAGCAACGTTCCCCCGCCTCCGTGCCGAGGATCCTCGCACGTGCACAGGACATCATTCACGTGACTACAAGAGGCTTCGATTGATTGATTGATTGGTAATTGAATAAGCAACATGAAAATAGAATCACGTGGTTTGTGAGAGAAAGACTTGAAATATACGAGGAAATTGATCCAGACGGGAAAGACGACTAGATACCTATGTACATACATGCAGGGAAAAAAATCCAGACGGGAAAGAATGATCTACTGCATTCATCTTCACAAACTATGATAGATTCAATATATCAAAATTTTAACGCTATGTCTGATTAATGACGATTGGAAACTGTGAATTCGCGGTATCTTCAAAATCACACTTCGTTTATTATTCATCGCTCTTAGAAACAATTATAGGTATCAAATCATGAATCACAGATGTTGGCGACACTTACAGCACCGTACAGCAAACCAAGTACCCCACCAAATAATTCAGTGGCCCACCACCGTTTGTCGAAGTATCTTCTCGGCTTTGGAAGTATTTAGCCTTCGCAAGTGGGAGTGTCGGAAGCTCGGGCTGAAGACGGGTCTTCACTGCCAGACTGAAAGCCGCGTTTGAGAGCCGTGGTGAGAATGACCAGCAAACTATAGTCGTCCGCGATCCCCATAGCATTTCTATTGCTCATTGCACTGCATCACCTCCAGCCCCAGGCAGTTTTTGTGTCTCTCAATTTATCCGCTCTGTCGCGGGAGCACTATGCATCAAGTGCAATAAACGTTGTGATAAGCAAGGAAGTCTCTAGAGTCTATAGACGGCCATCGTTTATCTCACGAAAAGGAGTCAAGTTAGTCACCTAATGAATGGCACCAGACAATATTACGAAGCATCTTGGAAACGGCCACTGGTTCAGTTAGAATAAATGTGGCGAGTACTCAGTAGTACCAAGGGATGCGAGCTTCCACATCTATCTCCAGAAAGAGCGTGCACGAACCGCGCTTCCCGGAATAACGGCGACTATAGATGGGATTCCAACATTAGTCAAACCACAGAAAGTATTCGAAAAGACAAAGGTAAGAGAGACTTTGAATAATCCACCATGCACAGATGTATACGTGCATGAGGCGTCAGAGACGAATTTCATGGAAAGTTCGACTGGAATGGAGTTGTCATGTTCGAGGCGGGCCATACCGTGAGTACACAGCTTGAGTATCACCCAATTACAGAGTGTTGAAATAAAATATAGGAAAACCTTCCGTGGCTGATCAACTCCGAAGGGCTCATGCATGGATACGCCGAACCTAAAGCAGGCTGTTGTCAAATGTGCTTGGTGGGAATAGACTAGGGAAAAACTCCCGCACTACTGTAAATTGGAAGCACAACATATACCGTGTCATGAAGCTATCATGGAGAAACTCATAGACTTTTGTATTTGGATGTGAAGCTTATAATAGGTCGCCAGCCTCCCAGTTGGCGTTTGGCTACAGCATCGAGTCTCAAATTTCGGTCCACCGATTCTCTATAGCAGAGGACGCACACTGCGACAACCGTTATCTCCATGACCGAGAACGAGAGGAAATAATCTGAGCCTAGGTAAAGATCCAAGAATACGAGAAATGCCTCGGCAACTCTGCACCACACTATATTGTTATACGACGATACAGACGGGAATGTTTAAATCCCACAAGCTGAACCCCGATCCGATGCATAGCTGTGGGGAACCTGATCGACGATAGCGATCAAATCATGCCAAGTTAATATACGTTGATTGCCGTGACCGATCGTCCCGCTCTCTCCACACACCTAAAACAACATAGTGGCCTGCACGAGGCAGGTTTCAGTTAGTCGCTTTTATACACCAAACCGCCAAGCGGCCCACCGTTTCTGTTCACACCACCATTTGCCATTCAACCAGTATGTCATATATACGTATGATGCTGTGCAACACACTGTTGAGCTGATTCTGGTACCATATTTAGCAGACCGAGGCACAATGAAAGACCTGTCAACGCAGAACAACCGAGATCCTCGGCCATCAAGTTTCACTCTTGGAAAAAGCAAAGCGAAGTCGCGATAGGTGCAGGTACTTCAATCTAGGAGAAATAGCTAATGAGGTATATAATGTGCCATCGAATGACAGTTTGATTCTGTATTGAAGCCTAAGGTTGCATTTTCGCATCGCATCCATAGCCTATATTGCCAACATGAACTTTTTCACTGCTCTCCAACTCTTTACCTTATTTACTCCAGCATTTGCATTCCCTCACCTGAGTCCTAAAGGCGTTGAGGCCATACAAGCCCGCCAAAACTGGGAGCCGAGACCATGGAGAGCGCCAAGTGCCAACGATGGTAAGCCAGGTCAATTCACTCAAATCTCACTCACAGCTTTATCACCGTCGCGTACACATCTCTGACATGAACAACAGCTCGTGGCCCTTGCCCTGGCCTGAACACTCTCGCTAACCATGGTTACCTCCCATCAAGCGGACGTGAGATAACCCTCGAGATCCTGAGTAACGCTATGCTCGAGGGCTATAACATCGCAAAAAGCGACGCCGTGTTGCTCTTCACGCAAGCCGTGCGCACCAACCCCAAGCCGCTGGCCCGAACTTTCGACCTCGATACACTCGGTCGCGAGGGCGTGTTGGAGCATGACTTCAGTCTCAGGCAGGTGTTTCTCTTCATTTCTTCTCCACGATGATCATTTTATTGACCTAGCTCACTGCATATAGTCGCTCCGACCGCTTCTTCGCTGACCCACTCCCATTCAACGAGACCATCTGGGCCGAAACAGCTTCGTTCTTCACGACGCCTGAGATCACGATCAAGCAACTAGCCGATGCACGCATGGCGCGATTAGCGACTTCCGAGCGCACGAACCCGGAACACAAGACCTCGCTGTTGGCGGATGGATTTAGCTGGGGTGAATGTGCGTCGTTTTTCGAGATCATGGCTGACGGGACGACGGGAACTGTCAGAAAAGATTTTATTGAGTATTGGTTCCGTGAGTTTGGAGAATCCTCCAAAAATTGAGGGATGTGGTGACTAATGTCTATGAATTTGTAGGGAATGAGCGCATGCCGACCGAGCTTGGGTGGACTCGACGTCCAACGATTATGGAAAGTGCAGAGCGGGTGAAGTTTTCGCGCATGTTGAAGGAAGCTGCTGGCGTGGGTGGAGGGTTCACGGATCCCTTTGGTTCGAATTAGTGGACGCACGGAAGCAATTAGGCTGATCTGTTGGGATATGTAGCATCTTGCTTGTGTGGTGGCTTATGGTCACTGATCAAAGGGGCTTTTCATCTGTTGAGTTGTCGGCATGCTGTTCCAGTGCAGCATATTACACCATTGCATTAGGCTGAATGGAATATGAACAAATCAAGTTGTCGCTGCTCGCAAAACATTATTCACCATTAGATAGTGTGCGTCTATGAACATAAAATGAATCGCATTGTAATAAAGAGATGGTATATCGGTGTGGCAGATACTCGCTACACTGTCATCACAAACGTGTTTTGCCCAGTGCAAGAAGAAGATCATTCATATCCTATCATCTTAAACCTTCGAATTGATATCTTCCTGCGATGAAGCTATTGAGGCCAATTCTTGGTGACCATCTCGTTTAAACTCCTTGCGTGCATATGGCTCAAGTGGGAACGCGGAGTTAGCATGAGAACTCTTGTTTCTGGTATGCATCGAGCTATTTCCGTAGGCTCCCGAGGACTTGAGTGACCCAAAGACGCGAGGCAGGTAGTGCTTCAGAAGCGGACGAAGCGCGGGGGCGCATGCAGTTGCGATAGCAAGGTTCGGCTCGACGATCGAGTAAGTTATTTTGATGTCGTAGAAGGGATCGCCTGAAGGGAAGTAAAACAATCGCACCAGCGAATCAATACGCGCAATGCTCACTGCCGTAACACTGGAGTATGTTAGCCAAAAGCGATGTATTGTAGGGCGGGAGGGGAAGCCTTACACAGCACCCGACGCGAAGCAGCACAGTACTGCGATTTTAGTCCCGCGACCAACTTGCAGGCCGAGGAAAACGTAAAACGGAAGCGCAAGAACCATCAAGTCAGTGAGGACTGTGAAGCTCGAAATCGTCACATGGAAGGAAGGATCGATGCATTTCGCTGTTGGTCGTAAAGCAGAGTCCCAATTAGCGGAGATCGGTAGACATTGAAGAAGGACCCCGAAAAAGACGGAAATGGCCTGGAGTGCTGTGAGGGCGATAACACTGTATACCATCAATGGAACGCCTTTACGCCGGCGCCCAATGTGGAGTATGAACACCAGAACCGAGCATTTGACAAAAGCAAGAATAGGGTTGTAGAAGATTTGCGCGATGTAGAAGTAGAAGAGGCCGGGTGATGGGTCGTAGTCAACTGGCACATCCTCCTGACGCCATCCAAAGTAACCCAATTTCATATCTAGGCTGCAATTAGAATATGTGTGGATTGGCGAATCGACCTTGAAATTGACCGCTTACATAGGTAGAAGAACGGAGTCATGATAATGGAGCAAATGGCAGGCGGCACCATGAGCCAATCATCTATAGCGTGTCAGTGAATGTGTGTATGATGTCCTCTTTCACATACCTAATGCCCAGCATTGAGTGATTCGCAATCGCGACCACATGCGCGCAAAAAAAGTAAGTAAAGCCAAGATAGGAAAAAATAGTGTTATGAAAAGAGCAGCGGCCTGCCGAGGTGGTGTAGGCGATCCCAAAGCATTGGAAATATGCGAATTGCTCATATTTGGAGAGCTATTTCTCAGTGCGAGAAGGTGAAAATGAAAAGGAGATCAGGGCATGAAGGAGTGTTGGATGTGACACGAATGGTAAACGATGATGCCTCTAAGTCAATTGGCGACTGGCGCACATTTCGTGTTTATACTGCCCTTCACTTCAGGGAGCGGCGAGCTCGGCACCCTACGTCAAGAAGCAGCGTGACTAGTGGCGCAAAGGAGTTCTCACGCCCATGGAACATGAGCGTGGGTTATAAGAGGGTCATTGAAAGCGATCTTCGTGTTTCCGTCTCAACCTGGTAGCGTTTCGCAGCCTTCAGGCCTCATCAACCAGGGTCGCTTATACTATGGAACGATATATCAAGGGTCCATCACCCGTTTGCGCAATTTGACCGAGCTAAAGACTGGTCGTTTGGTGTTGGATCCGCAAGCCTAGTTGCGTAGTTGGCTGATGTGGACTGGGTTGGAAGCGACATCGATTCAGGACCACAACGTGGAGATGGTGTTGCAATGTAGCAAGCCGGAGGACTTATCTGACTATCACGACCGGGGTCGTCGACGAAACAGGCGAAGCGCACATGGCGAGCCGTGTTTCAATATTACGCGAGTCGAGCACCTACAATGCATGAATTTGAACGCTGGAAACATACCTCAAGAAGTCTAATTTGTTTATAGGCGGAGACGCTGCTGCTGGAGATGGCGACGTGTTTTGGAAAAAGAACAAGACAAGAAGCAACCATTGCTATCGCCCTAACTATTGAACGAACACAAAATTGACCACCTCGGAGGAGTTCGCGAAAACAACAGGGGATTCGCATCGTCTGTCAATCGTGAAACCTGGCGCGTGGTTGATCTGCTGCCGTCTACAGGGCAAAGTGTGATGGTCAATGTGACTCGGAGGATTACCGAGTTTGCTCTCGACCTAAACCAGGCACGGTTATAGCTGCCGAAGGAATACTCATGTCGACATAAGAGATACTGTAGCGACGCGCTATTAGTGATGAATGCGCATGCAATACGTGGTAATACGTTGATTTCGCCATGCGCTAATGCAGGAACGGTACAAAGTAGCATGTTTGGACGGGAGGTGATTCAGTGCAACAAGCTAGACTACTTGGTTGCGATAGAGCCTAGTGAAGCCAAGCTACCATGATTATTGAGTGACAGGTTGATGTCGGGCTGAAGAGAAGGTAAAGATAAGCCTGTCTGCCCTGCTAATCGAGTCGTGCTGAGGGTTTCCACTTCTTTGTCTGGATACTCACTCTCTCGAGATTTCATTCTTTTGTTTTGCTATTTGTTATCAGTCACTCGTTTTTATTACCTTCGCTTGAAGATGCCTCGAGGAAAGAGATCCTTTCTTTTGACGTGCTTGGTGACTCTGGGTAGCACCAATGCTCAAACGATTGAGGTTGGCGGAAGTGTTGTCGGTAGGTTTGGCTTTCGTTATCACTTGATTCCCCATGGCAGATCCGAGGTATAACGCACTGTTGATAAGGCTATGCAATCGCTCCGCGTTTCAAACAAAGTCGGGATGTTAAAAAAGTTAGCTGACAATGACAGCCGCCAACAGCGACAATGTCTCCCCTGCCCAGGCATCGATCGCAGGTGCTGTAGGGCCGGCGCAATACCAACTCACGCAAAGCGTGCTGGACGACCTCAAGTCGAAAAAACTCAGTAACTCGTCAATATTTGATTTCGGGCCGTCGGGAAAAGTCTACTCAAGTGGAATGTGCAAGCCTGCCCCTGGAGATACAGACTGGCCAACCGCAGACACTTGGGAAACGCTCAACGTCCTCACTGGGAATGCGCTTCTCTCTACTGTCCCGATCGGCGCCGCATGCTACCAAGGCGAACACTACAATGCTGAAAGATGCACCGAAATTCTCGATCGATGGTCCGACCCGCATCTACATGCCGAAGACCCGACATCGGTCATGAACCCGTTGTACCAAGGCGCGACTTGTATGCCTCAAAACGCGGCTACTGGTGGCTCCTGCGAGATTGGCGGTTCAGCCTCCTACTCGGTCAACGTCAGTACAGTCGCGCAGGTTCAACTCGCGGTCAATTTCGCCCGCAACACTGGGGTGAGGCTGCTTGTGCACAATACGGGACACGACTACCTTGGGAAATCCACTGGTGCTAACGCGCTCTCTATCTGGACCCGAAACCTGAGAACAATCGACTTCATCGAAAAGTACAGCTCTCCGTCATCTTCCTGGACTGGCTCTGCTTTCAAACTGGGTGCTGGCGTTCAAGTGTGGGAGTTGCTGGCAGCTGCGCACGAACACGGCGTTAGTGTGCTGTCCGGAGAATGCCCGGTATGTTTCAAATGGAGTACGAATCAGAGTTAATGCATGCTAATAGGAAGCACGCAGACCGTAGGTGTCGCTGGAGGCTACATTGCAGGCGGAGGTATGGGGCCGCTATCGTCCAAACACGGTCTCGCAGTGGATCACGTGCTCAGCCTGGACGTCGTGACTCCCGATGGGACATTCGTCACTGCTGATGAGAAAACGAACACCAACCTCTTCTGGGCCTTGCGTGGTGGAGGTGGCGGTACATTCGGGGTAGTAACCTCGGTCACGGTTCGCACGCTGCCGAAAATGAAGGTTGCTGGACTTACTCTCTCCATCTCCATCGGACCCAATGGAGACGTCTCCGAAGATCTCTTCTGGGAAGCCATCACGGGTTGGTGGCGTCGCTTTCCAAAGTATGTTGAGCAAGGGAGCTACGCGTACTCCATTATCCTTCCAACACCAGATGGCGGTCTCTCGTGGGCATTGACTCCGTGGATGGTCCCCGATATGACGCTTGACCAGTTTAAAGACATGACAGCGGATCTCCGGGCAGAGTGGGAGCGAATTGGATTCAATGTCAACCTCAGCTACTTCGAAACCGAGAATTTCTACGATGCATGGACCACGCACTTCCCTGATGACACGGTGGGCGTACCAAATCTACGCACCGCGTCTCGATTGATCCCCAGGGAGAACTGGGAGAATCCCACCCTATTGGAAGATACTGTTTCCTTCATCCAACGCGCTGTCCGCAATGGCTCATCGCTCATTGGATACAACATCAGAGCTGCGCCAGTGGCGGATGCGCCACCCAGTGCCACTGTCCCTATTTGGCGAGACACAACCATGTTCGCGATTGTCGGTACCATGTGGGACGCCACTCTTCCTGATCTCGAGGTCGATATTGTCAACGAGAGAATCACCAAGGAATGGACTGCTTCCCTTCGAAGCCTGACACCCGGCGGTGGAACCTATAGCAACGAAGCCGATGTGATGGACCCCGATTTCCAGCAGGCATTCTATGGATATGACAACTACCAGCGCTTGAGAACTATTAAGCACGAGGTTGATCCTTGGGGATTATTCTACGCACCAACGGGTGTAGCGAGCGAGGACTGGACGGTGACCGACCAAGCGGGTTATGTGCTCAAGCAGACAGGCAAACTTTGTCGAAAGTAAGGCGCACGCATGTTGGTATAATGTGTGTCGGCACGAATCTCAGTCATCATGTACATAATCTTCGCTCCGCATCATTGTAGTCGGACGGCTTATGCGTAAGCTACATGCGGCTTCACCGTAAACACTTATAATGCGCATAAGCTAAATGCGACATTCACGTAATATAATTTGTATTTCTTTGCAAAATGTCGTTCTTCCCGGCATTTGCTCTACTTAAAGCTTGAAGACATATCCATATCTGTATGATTGTCGTAACATGTTCGAGCAGTGTCCGGATGCGATGGTGGTTTATCGCCTGTTTTATGAGTACCTCATCGTTATCAAAACCGCTGTGTGGAGATTTCAAAACTACAAGCTAGAATAAATATATATGTTAGAATGCGATGATCACGAATCCGAACTCCACTCTTCTCCCACGGTTTCATAATCCATCCGAGACATTGATCTTTGGCCTGGTGCTATCCTGTCCGTGAACATCACTCTCTCCTCTTCAGTTATACTTCTCTTTCCATTTGTTCATCCATGATAGAACAGTCTCTTGTGAAATCTTGTGCGATCTGGCTTACAACAGTAGCTAAAATGGGATATGGTCGACATGGTGTCACTTAATATAACTTATTAGTTGATGATGTTCCACAGCAGGCACTTGGACATGTTTGTCAATCTACAGCTGGCAGATCACAATCGGTCTAACACTTGATCTTAGTAATAGCGGGGCGTAAGTCCTACTTATATGCATACGTACTTCCCACCAATACTAGGACGCGATTGATTGGGATAGACAATAACGATGTACTTCGTAATTTCCCATGAAGCTGTGCCGTATCATAATGCAATAGTTACCATCATGAAGAGCATCGCCTCATTAAGCAGGGAAACAAGATAAGAAAACGTGTTGGTTTGAGGTTATGTAATTCCGTAAAATCGAACAGAACACAAATCCGACAGCATTCAGGCTAGACCGAAGAACAAGGCAACAATTAAATTTCACAAGCACATGAGATCTGGAAGGCACGGTAGTGCATTGACTTAATCCGAATAATCTGCAATCAAGTTGAGACTTGCAACTCAATTATCTTTTCCTGTATAACTATCATTGCTGCTGTCTGGGTTTCTGAATGGCTCTGACTTGAAATCAACCAACAACTGAATATGTGAAGGTTAATTACGTCTATCCACTCAGGTGCCATTTGAAGATTACACAGCCAACAAACCAACATTACTACGCCGCTTTGCTTGCTGTCGCATCGCGCGAACATATATGTCAAGACTGCAAGGCAAGTGATTTTACCCATCCGATAGCTGCAGTCTTCTTCTCAGCTTTGACACCACGCCGTTCAGGCGCGTATGTAATTCATTCTTTTAGCCAACGCCCCATCCCGCCCTCACGGCTTCCCTCGTATTCTCTTTGACAGAAAACTTCCTCCCTCAACGTCTCATAGCGTAAACGCCGTACGATTGACCGAATCCTGCAATTATGTCTCTGGAACTGAGCGTCGTGACCAAAGATGAACTCCGCGATGTTGTGGAAATGCTCTTCTCCGCGTACGCCGGGTCATCCGCGTTTGTGAACGCCGTATACCCCCACAAGATCACCCAAGACGGTATCGAAGGACTCGATATGGTCGTAGCTCGTCTGCAGTATCTAATCGACATTGATCCGAGTGTTAGGTGGTACAAAGTCACCGACTCCAGCACCGGCGAAATCGTTTCTGCGTCCCAGTGGAATGTATACGACAAGGAAAAGCCCCCGGAGATGCTGCTTGACGGACCGCCAGGGTCATGGGCGACTGAAGAGGATAGGAAGTATGCTATTGAGATGTTCGAGTCCTTCATCCTGCCAAGATACGCCAGATTCCGACAGGTTGACCTACCAATCATCTGTAAGTTCGACAATGATTATTGCGAGAGATGATACTAAGTCAAGAAGGCTTGAATATCATGGGGACCGCGAAGAAGTACCAACACAAAGGCGCAGCAACACTGCAAGTCAAAAAATTCACTAAGCTTGCCGACAAGATCAACGCGGTCGTAAGGCACTTCCCTTTCCGCTCTGTGAACTTGCGCTTACAAGTATGCCTGACAGATGACGACCGAATCGACTACTGCGGCCCGATGGTTGTACGAAAAGAACGGATTTGCATCGGCGAAGGAGCCGGGCGATTGGACCATTGAGGCAAAGTCACCAGAGTTCGTACATCGGCCAAAGGAGTATCTATTTTTCATGGAGCGCCCCAGAGTGAACTAGAGCGCGCTTTTTCCAAGACTCTTGTGTCGTGCAAAGTCTTTGCCTTCTTCAGAATCGAGACTTCACTCATTTGGTTAGATGTACAATTCAAGAAGCCCTGTTTCTCCTCTTCCCCGCGCAAATATGCGGAGATTAACTACAGAGGAATATAATGCAGCTAAAACTTTCCATCACAAACACGCATACGCTGCGCTGTGGTGTGCAACTCCGGAGCAGGCCGCACGCAATCCTGCGCCGCAGGTCCACTTGTCGGTCTTGACAATGTCAGCGCAATAGATTGCGGCACTACTGCATAGAGTACAGAAGTACGAGAGGCACAGCAATGTCCCCATGAACTCGCCGCAAACCATTATTAAATAATCGTAGAAGAATTCGGGTAGCATTCACGATGATCATCGACTTAGTTTCCGTAGGCCTTGTCGCCCAGCCTTCCGTCGTTCCATTTAGCCTCGTCCCTTTTGATCGTGCCGCGTACAACAGTCCATTAGCCATTTTCATCTAGCTTTGACGAGTTTTTACTGTGCCATATGCATCGATCTACCGACTGGATTTAGCACAGCTGAGACTTTTAGGTAAGCGTGAATCCTGCGATGTCTGTGCCGCAACTAAAGTGCTGAGCATGCCTATTTCGTCATGAATCCCGATGCGCCAAGTTGGGGTTTCTTTTTCTTTTTTTGGCGTCTTAACGGTACAGTGGGCGCATTGAATTGGCACATCTCGCCAAGTGTGCAAGTTCCAAAATTGGAGGTCATCGTAGATTGGTGCAGTTTACATGATCATACTGGTCGAGCGAAGAATATGCATGTGGTGTGTGGTACGTATGATTGACGAAAAAAAAAGAAAAAAAGACAAATGGGGTTCATCGTGTATAGATTGAAGTTACATAGCTATCGAAACAAGATACAAAAAATAGCAGCGTTATTACATATTCTTCACAGTAAACGTCATCGCGTTTCCCTAAACATCATCCCTGAGCCTAGTGAACGAGTGCATGCTGGCGCCATCTTTGCCGGTGCCAGACAAACTCTCCTTCCCTCC
Source organism: Periconia digitata (assembly GCA_948474695.1). Taxonomy (NCBI): domain Eukaryota; kingdom Fungi; phylum Ascomycota; class Dothideomycetes; order Pleosporales; family Periconiaceae; genus Periconia; species Periconia digitata. The sequence continues at coordinate 35,402 of CAOQHR010000007.1, read as the reverse complement.
ATAACTGTTTCCCACGGAATCTGATCCAAACGTGCGCATCTTGAATCCGCTCTTGCCGCTCTCACCGGTCATTCCAGAGCGGGGGTAGTGCAGCTTAGCGGCAGACGAGCCGACAGTGGTTGATCCTTCCTTGTGGAAAATCTTTTCGTAGAGCGGTCGCAGTGTAGGTACGCAGGCACTGACAATCGCCAAACATGTCTCTACGACGGACCACATGGCTCCGAAAGAGTTGTTCCCTGTTGCTTGTTAGAGCGGAGCTTTTCGAACAATGGGTGGCAGGTTCTTACAGGTTCCGTTCGTGAATGACACGGTGCTGACATAGTTGGCACGGATGATACTGACGATGACAGTGCTGTAGCGGGTCGCATGTTAGTGGTGGTTTCTAGATGCAAGAAAGCAATAGATGGACTTACGCTGCACCCAAAGCAAGCATGGCCATGACTGAAAGCCTTTTCTTGAGGCTGAGATGGAGTCGCCACAAAATTGGCATGGGAAGGACCAGCAGCGCGAAGTCGGTCACTGCGTTGATGGTGCTGAGAGCGATGAGTTCTGCACCGAAATCAACGCATTTGGCCGTGGCGGCGAGTACGGGGTCCCAATTCGCAGCAATTGGAACGCATTGCAGGAGGTTGACGAAGCTCGAAGTGATCGAGTAGCAGAGGATGAATACGCCCACGCCCCAGAGAACTCGTCTGAAGGTGACCGAGGGGAACAGCGTGTAGTAAAAGAACAGGATAGATAGTTTGGTGAAGAAGATTGCGGGATTGTACAGCATCATTGCCGCGAGGGTGACCTGTTTCCTCGTTAGGCTTGCTGGGAGCGTGGTAAGTGTAGTACGAACCTTGACAGAGGTGACGGCATTCTCTGGTTTCAAGAGAATCTGGTGTCTACCCATACCAAGAACCGTTTCCCAGATGCACATGGCCACGAAGGCTGAAGTAAACAGCAACGCCAGCAGTATCGCCACATCATCTTTGCCATAGCCACCCCTTGTCAGGCGTCGAGCGTAGAGGCGAAGACCAACAGCTATGAACGCTGCAGGCAGGCAGATGAAGCATGATGCGTACAGATTTGGTTGAACATTGTCGTCGATGTGTGCTTTCTGGTATTCGATGCTTGAAGTGTCACCCATGATGAAGAAAAAGGCCTGCAGCAAAGGCTTAGACACTTACGCCGACTAGCTGGACTGCAACAAGTTATAGCTGCATAGACAATCAGTCAGGCACCCGTCAACGCTTACTCCTATTGTTCACTGCACACCCCGCCTTGTCCGACAAACCCCAGTGCCAGTGCCAGTGCCATGCCAGCAGAGGATCGATAGCCCTGTATGAGTGCACGTCGGTGTCCGAACAGTATTTAGGGTTACGCATGAAATCAATTGCGCAACTTCGGTGTCCGAGCGATCCAGAATCTATGGTTTCGCAGGTTTATTTCGATGACAGCAGGCGTTTACGGGATGCGTGGGGTTGGTAATGTAACGTAACGTGTTGGTTCTCGCCTGTGCTTGCAACACCGCGTTTCAGAAAAGAAGGACCAATAACACGAGACGGAGGCTGCAGGACACGTGAAGCAGCCTCGTGGATATCGATAGCCTTGAAAGCCCAGTTGCATTCACAAGACCTCGGCTCTAAAGGCGCAAATTGCATATAACTTACCTTGCAAACACTCCAACAAAGAGCCTCGTTCCCACCTCCCTCTTTATCGCAAGTTCAAGCCACAACCCTCGATCATGTCTCTCCTCATGTCGTACCCTGGCAAGGGGTTATGGGTGTTGGGTGCGATTTTCGTCACTCTCGCCAAGCTACCTGTCCTCAGTCTCTACTATCTCTTCCAACGTCCCCATGCCGGCTGGACAGTTCGTCAAGCGCTCATGAACAACCTGATGCGCGCATTTCTCTACCACTCAGCCATAGTTCGAGCAAAGACTCCTCTGGCGCTTGGGCCGGGAAAAGAGGGGGAACGATTCGTCACGATGCCGCCTGTGGGGGACGAGTGCCTTAGTGGTATTGTGGACGACAAGACGATTCGCCCGGTTACGACGGGAGGAACATGGTATCCGTCTCTTCCCCCACAGGGTTGCAAGGATAGGGTGATCCTCCATCTACATGGGGGCGGCTACGCTATCGGCGAAGGACGTGCGGCGGACGCTGCTTATGCGGGGAAAACACTGACCCAGAACTCAGCCCCGTACGCCCTGTTCGTTCAATACCGCCTCGCCAGCAACAGTGCGGGCCGTTTTCCTGCTGCTCTGCAAGACGCTCTCTCTTCGTACGCCTTCCTACTATCCCAAGGGTTTGAGCCAGGCAACATCATCATCTCTGGCGACTCAGCGGGCGGGCACATTGCGCTGGGCTTGCTTCGCTATCTCTCCACCACGGGCAAAGATCTGTTGCCACCCCCACGAGCCTTGCTCCTTTGGAGTCCGGCAATTGACCTCGAAGCCGCCAAAAATCCTTCGACTGTTTATGGCAGCGAGTACTACGACACCGATTACCTCGTGGGCAATTTCTCTAGCTGGGGCGCGGAGAAGTTCACCGAGGATTTGGACCTCTCACAGAATGCGCTGAGAGAGTATGTTGTGCAGCTAGGCCACCCATTCCGCTCGTGTTCCCCCATCTGGATCTGTGTAGGTTCACTGGAAGTCCTGAAGCCCGAAGGCTTGCATATCGCGCGAGAGCTGCGGGAGATGGGCAGCGTTGTAGACACACACGAGATTTCTGGTGCTCCGCATGACATACTATTCGTCGGAAATATATTGGGCTTTGAGAGCGAGGCCGTTGAGGCCGCGAAGCTTGCTCGTCATTTCATCGAGAAAAACCATCATGCATGAGAGATAAGATAGCTTCTCTCGGTGACGGCGAAAGGATTCGCTTGGTACACGGGCTTGTGTACTTTGCGTGAGGGGTATGTGAGGCCAAGCGGCACAGCAGCTTTACTTCGAAATACAACTAATATTGGTTTTTCTGCTATTATTGGCCTGCTCCACTATTTCTACTCCTCAATTCCTCAGCCACCTGACTGCACCGCACTAAGATATTCAAGGCGGCCAAGGTGAGATCAACCATGTCCCGACCAATCCCACTATCCTTAGAAATCTTGCATGCATGCCGCGCCAATCTATTTACCATAACCCCGTGGCACCCCTGTTCCTCAGGGGCCAGAATGTGACGCACGGAGCCTCAGTGCTTGGATACGGGTTATACAGAGGTAGCTAACGCAGCACATGTGTATTTCACCGACATAACCGAGAGACATGAAGTAGGAGGCGTGCATAAGTGATGAGGAATACCGTGTCTTTTTACTGGTAGAATTGATCCACGTTTTCCCTATTCAACATAGACTTGTTTTAGGAAAGCAGATTAGGCTGAATCACTATGCATGATCTAACCCTCCGTCGCCTTGATGATTGGCACCGCGTACAGCCCGATAGTCCAACACGCCCACAACTTGAATGTTTTTCGGTCAGACTCGATATTCCGGTACTTGAGCATTCTTCCTGCGAGAACCAAGCCGGGAAGCAGTGTTGTAAGCCATCCCATCAGGCCAGTAATGCGCCAATAACCGGGAACGAGAACGCTCCAGATGAGAACGGGCCCAGCCGTCACAAATCGAGCAGTGACATCGCCCAACACGAGCGGCATAGTTTTACGGCCACGTTTTCCGTCTCCTTCCTGATCGTACAGATCTTGCGCTTGGATAGTGGTTGCCAACACTCCCGCGCAAGCGAACAGCCACTCGCGCCCACGAACATTTTCGCTGCCGACGGATTCACCTGTCAAAACGGCCGTCGCTCCTGCACCAATGAATGTGATGCCCAGTGCGTTTAGGATATTCCGAAGGATCATATGCTCCGCAGCGTCAAGGTCATTGTAGATCCAGTTGAGCACGAATAGCGCGACTGTTTCGGGCTCTCCCCCTAGAGCTTGCGAGGATAAGACGTACAAAAACGGTATGCTGAAGATAAGCAGCTGTCTTGCGTGATGCGGTTGCAAACGTCCGCTAGGAATTGGTCGCCAGGGTTTGTTCAGTTTGTCCTCAGCGACGGAGTCCGGACGTCGTTGGTTGGAGAGATCGAGTACCAGAAGGTGTAGCCATACCCAGAACATCGCTGCCGGTAAGCGCGAAAAAATGGTGTACGGAGATATGTGTATGCCGCCGTTCAATGTTGGACTCAGGGCAAAGCTGATGGCGAAGAAGCTCTGAGGCAACAGAACTGCGGCGATGTCGCTCGCTGTAAAAAGGAAGAGAGTGTAGGCATGATAGAAGAGCCAGGGAACGGGAGCCTTGAACATCGCCATTGGAGTCAAGTCAACAACTGAGTCCTCAGTACCAATGATTGCGTCGAGCCACAAGCGGTGTTAGTACGAGGAGTTCTTGCAATATATGCTCCAGAACCTGGGCTGCCTAGGATCACTGCCTTCATCATCGAGTCCCAGAGCCTAGGTTCCCCAAGTGTTTGTGCCGCATCAATTACGCTGTAAACGACAATCTATCAGAAGCCTAGGGTGTGTTGAAGTGTGTTGCCTACTCGGTTGTCCTCGGAGACCGAATGGAGCAAACGGCTGCAACGTGGACAATCACGGGCAAACGACTGCAACATGAGCAATCTCGACGACATGAGACCCAGAGTTATGGAGCCCTGAACGAGAGGCAGTAGATTCATCGGAAGCCTATTGAATGATCCACGCCCAAAACTTCTCGGGCGGGGATTATGGGGGTGTCTCACTTGCTGGGGATATGCAGATAGCAGCAGGTCACAATGCATTTTGACTAACTGCAGGACGGAAATTAATCATAAGGCGTAGCAATCTGTAATAGGTTCAATTCGCGCTAGCTGGCAGGTGCAGTCTGCCTCTTGTTCAATCCTTTGGACCGAAGACGTGCAGCGAGTCGGGGTCCACCATGTTTCCTCCTGCCGCCTTTCGTCGCCGTGTACGCTTTCCAATCATCTCGCTATCATCCTCGTTACCAATGTAGAAGGCGAGATCACACTCTGGGTCCGTCTCAATCTGACTAAATCCGTTGCCTAACCAGGCATACCGGTTTCCCTTGTAACGAACATCATAGTCCTCCCATCTGACTGCAGAAATCGTCTCCATGTAATGCAGACCACTTCCAGGCCACAGGTTCGCAGGGACATTCTGTCCTTCGGGTTTGTACCACGAGTTGCACGAATCTGCCCAGACCGTTTTGGCGATCAGGCTGTCGAGGTGCTGCTGCAACTCTTGCACAACTTCCGGTTTGGGGGAGAATGCATGAACATTTTCCGTCTGCCAGCGATCACACACTTTGAGCATGTAGTCCGCTTGGGCCTCTGTTCTTGAATTAGCATAGAGTTATCACAGCCACATAGTCGGAAGCACTTACCAACAGTGGCTAGGAAAGGACCGCTCCCGAAAGGGTTGTTTGGCCCATAAAACACAAGGTAATTTGGCATGTCGGGTACCGCAAGAGCCAGGTATGCAGTAGACCTCTCGCGCCATGCAGTTGCCAGATCCTTGCCCCCACTACCGCGCAGCGTGAAGGGTGGTCGGTGACTAGTATCAAATCCGGTTGCGCATATCAAAACGTCGACTTCATGCAATATACCCTTGTCATCGACGATACCTTTCTCCGTGGCCTCGCGTGCTCGGCCCACCACGAGTGAGACATTGGATGCAGTGATAGCCTCAATGTATCCAATCCCTGGCGTTGGTCGCCGACACCCCACTCCATACTTCGGGATTACCGCGCTCTCGTCGACCTTTGTAGATCCCAATTCGCCGAGCTTTTCGCGGATAGCTTTGGTTAGATGGTCTCGGATCTGAGACTGTTGAGGGGAATCCTTCTGGCAGAATCCAAAGTAACTATTGACCCGACTCTCGAAGCGCTTACGCTTTGCTGTCAAGACTTCCGGGTGGTCTTTGAAGTTTTGGAGCTCCTCGGCAGTGTAATCTCTTTGTGGCTCCCCAAAGGGCCCGAATACCCAGGTTGGCTGCCTGATCATAACCGTGAGATCACTAACAATAGGCTGTATAGCCCGTAAGATCTGCTGTCCCGAGGACCTAGATGATCGTTAACTCGACACAAATCTGGAAATGGGGCTTGCAAGCTTACCCGTTACCGATGAGACACACTTTTTTCCCTGTCAAGTCAAGGCTCGTATCCCATGCACCGCTATGCATCTTTGCCCCACCAAACTTCTCAAGCTGCGGGATGTCAGGCCACTTGGGTGTACTCAAGATCCCGGTGGCGTTGACCAAGATATCACATTCCGTACTCGTCGTGGTACCGGTTTCATCTTGGACCAATACTTGCCAGCTGCCTTGTTCCTCCTTCCAGTCAGCGGCCACCACGCGGTGATTGAACTTGCAGTAAGGGTAGAGGTCGTATTTTCGAGCGAAATCAGCGAAATAGCCCTGAATCTGATCGGCAGATGCGTATACCTGGGGCCAATCCGCTTTAGGCTCCCAGGAGTACGTGTAGTTGTGTGCCTCATAATCGCACTCGCATCTGCAACGGTGATCAATACAGGTTAAGCATTTCCCAACATCAGGTCCACAATTATGGGGAATAAACTTTCTTTCGGAGACCGAACGTGTTGGAAAGTAATGCTACGTACCCTGGGTACTTGTTCTGGTACCAAACACCCCCCACATCGGGACTAGTGTCGTACATTGTAAGAGTAAAGTTGGCGAATGAGCGTTGCAGCTTGTACGCGAAGCACAGCCCAGATGCGCCGGCACCCACGCAAATGATGCGCATGTGCCTCTCTGTGTGGATTGGATTGCTGTTCATGATGCTGTGATACTTGGAATGTAGAAGATAGAAAGATGATGTTCTGGCTTTCCATTCTGAACGAGCACCTGCCTTATATATTACCCGGCCGCGTACCACCCTGGTTCTTGCATGAAGCATTGGCAGCTCGGCCCTCAATCGCGCTAAGGAAATGTAAAAGATTGTTAATGCCCTTGAGAGTCTATGTTCACTGCTCTTCACTACTTCTCTGGCAGACCTCTACTCGGCTCATTGATCTTCTGACCCGTTGCTCTGGGCGACTTCCTTCACGACACAACTGAGTCTTTGGGAGCCTCTCGCTGACACCATCCCATCATGGCATATCTCGACCCCATGTCATTGGCTCTTTATGCCATCATTGGCACAGTGTCCTATGTATGTAGATACTCGTCTCACCATTGCGTACTGTTCTGACACGCCTAGATACTGTGTGTAATCACATATCGATTAACACTCCATCCTCTGGCCAAATACCCTGGACCTCTGCTTGGGAGAATCACGGATTGGTACTCCGTGATACGAAGCATTCGCGGAGATCGCCACATTGAATTTCTGCGTCTTCACGAAAAGCACGGTGTGTAACTGAAAGTTATAATGGGTTTTCTACGCAATGTTCTGATCTTTCCAACAGGGCAATTTGTGCGCTTCGGACCCAACCGCATTTCTGTCAACACGGCCGAAGGACTCAAGAAAATCTACGGCAACCAAGCCAACACCATCAAATCAAGCTACTACCATGTGTTCAGTGATGTCTTCAAGGGCGACAGCTCGTTGACGACCATTGACAACCAAATCCACGCGAAGAAGAAGAGGACAGTCGCTTCCGCCCTTTCGGAGTCGTCTATCCGTGGTATGGAAGAATTGATTCTTCGAAATATTCGCATCTTTTGTAACTCATTGGGTCCACAATCCAACGACGCAAAAGATGGAGAAGAGCAATGGAGCGAACCGAGGAATATGACTGATTGGGCAGGTTATCTCTCATTTGACATCATGGGCGACATCTGCTTCTCCTCCTCCTTCAACATGCTTCAATCGTCAGCCAACCGCTATATTCTGAAGGTCTTACCGCAAGGTGTGAATGGACTCAATGTTGTAAGTGGGATTCTCAAACTTCTTCGGTCATTTTACGTGGGTCTTTCGCTAGTCAATCATACTCACTAAATTGCGAACAGTGTGGCTGGATGCCTGGCATCCTGCGCCTCAAGATCGGCAATCTATTCTTCGCTGAGCTCAATAAGGACCTGCATCGTTACGAAGCATTCGCGAATCAACAATCCACAAAACGACTCGCTCTTAGTGAAGATGATGCTGTGCACAAGGATGTTTACTCGCATCTTCTCGTCGCGAACAAGAACTCGAAACCAGGCACCATGTTATTCCGACCAGCAGATCTGGTTGGCGAGTCCAGTCTGCTCATCACTGGAGGTAAGTAGCGCTGTTTTGATCCACCTCTCTGTGTTTGCGATCATCCCGTTCTAGTAAACTAATCGCTGTGCTAGGCTCGGACACTACGGCTACGGCGATCGCCTCCACTTTGTTCTATCTCATGCATTACCCAGAGGCACTTGCTCGTCTACAAGCAGAAGTTCGCCCGCGATTCGATTCGCTAGAGTCGATTCGCGCGGGTGGTCGACTAGCTGAATGCCGCTGGCTACGAGCCTGTATCGAGGAAGCCATGAGGATGTCGCCAGGGGTACCTGGCCTTCTACCACGCGAAGCCCTTGCCAACGGAGTGACCATTGCAGGCGAATGGTTCCCACCGGGCACAGATCTGGGTGTCCCTCACTACGCGGTACACCACAACGAAACGATTTATCCTGATAGCTTCACCTACCGCCCAGAGCGCTGGATTGTTGGTGCATCAGACAGCCTTGGTAGTTCGGATGGCTCGGCAACCGGCGGCGTTGGCAATGCTGTTACCTCGGCTGAGGATGTAGCGACGGCGGAATCAGGATTCTGCCCATTCAGCATTGGTCAAAGAGGCTGTGTTGGTAGGGCTCTCGCGATGAAGGAGCTCACGGTTGTCATCGCGCGGCTTGTATGGTTGTATAACATGCGTCTCGCACCGGGTCAAGAACGAATGGGTACCGGTGCGAAGGGTGCTGAGCCCGGGCGCCAGCGCGAACGCGAATTTCAGATGCGCGATATGTTTGTGTCAAAGACAGAGGGACCTTTCATACAATTTCAGCCATACAAGCATATTTCTAGCTAGAGCGAAGGAGAGTTCCTGGATACATTCAATATCAATTCATGTTACCAGCTGTAAACAGCTAGAACTTTCTTTTCCCGCGCAATCCTCTCATTGCAGATGATGTAAGTGATATGCCCGCTGGAGCATTATCGCAAACTACTTAAGATGTCTTTCGACTGTAGATCACCTCCGGGGTTGGGGTCTTCCAGCACGTCGTATCATGTGATAAGTCACGTGACCCATCGATCCGATTTACTCAGCCCTTCTATCCAATTCGCACTTTTTCATCTGATCAATAACAAATTCATCTCGTCATAATTTAAGTGTGTCTCATTTGATATTCGTGCGTTCCGTCGTGTTTCGATATTTGAAGTGTTGTATTTCATACGTGTATAATGCCATCTAATGCACTGAGCATAAGTACCTGCTCCTATCAAATAGCTGTACCAATGTAGTAATGGGAGATTATCAGCAAAAGCAACTTAATCTTGAAGCTTTGCGTTATACAGTTCCCTGTCGCCTCCAATAACCTGCATCGACGTGATAAAGAAACAAACTCCAGCAGTATTTATACAGTGTGAGATATGAGATTCCATGTGATAAACAAGATATCATTAATAATATGAAAACTCATTCGGACCACATGATCATCAAAAATCCACACCTAGGCATCTTCAAACACCCAAAGCATATCTATGCTTCCCTCCCCAAGATCGAAAGCCCTGGTAAACACATCGACGGCATCGCTCCCACGGGGAAGACTCTTGGTAAACACACCCCAGTTGGCGCCTGAGCCGGCCACCGTGACCACGTAAGTGACACCATCGCTATCCTATCAAACAGTTAGTGGCAGTCTCTGGCCGAAAAAAAAAAAAAAAAAAAAAAAATCAAATGCAGGACAGACATACCATCAAACCAAATTGATCCGGATAGTCATGCTGACCCGACCCCTCAGCTTTGCACCTGAAGGCGCTCCAGTCTGGACTACCTGTGGCATCTGGGTTCTTAGGCTCGTTGGCGAAGTGAAAACCGCATTCTCCAGCGCTGGTGCGGACATAGTTGATTCCTCCGTACTGCAGCGTCGTGAAGCTGGCACACGATGGTGATTCGAGGATAAGACGACCGTTAACGTCGAGGCAGCCAACTTTGGGTCCAAGGGTGACGCTGTTGGGGTTGGCAGTTTGGTGAAGAATGACTTTCCCCGTGCGCACTGCTGCGCGTGGTGCCAGTGGGGACGCGAGGGTTAAGGTTGAGAGGGCGAGCAGCACGGTGGATATTAGGTAGGAAGGCATGGTCAAAAGAAAGCAGTCACAAGCTTTGCAGCGCTTCTGCGTAGAAATTTGAGATATAGAGAGAGATGGAGGAATATATGGTGTGGGACATCCGTACTTATAAGAATGCTCGAGGATTGGCGAGATGAGGTCTAGTGGAGATATATGGTAATATGTAATCAATCTTTTACACTACGCACGAGTGATAGAAAGCATCATTTCGCGTACTCCGAGCATATGGGGGTACCTTCATAAATAGAGACATGAGCATTGATGCGGTAGCGCGGCAGTTGTCCGTATACCATGTCGTTAGCAGAAAAACGACATGTTTCCGACGTCTAAAAGCTTAAAAGGATCTTATCACTAATCCCGATTTCACATGTACCATCAAGATTAGGCGTGACGCGAACTCATGTAGTGAAATGTCCGTGTGCCATGTCAGCACCTCCGATTAGTAGTGCAGCTTAAATCACCTCGACCAATCATCGTCAAGATCGAGATTCTCTAGTTTGGCATATGCCTCAAAGAAGAAAACACCGCAGGATTACATTTTTATCGACCTGCCTCGGATGTTGGTAGTCCTTTGTTCGCGGATGGGATTGCAGGGGTTTTCGCGCGAATGTTGGGGGCCTATATCCCCGCGCAAATGGATGAATATATCGGATTGTGGCGAAATTGTACGGATTAGGGATCATTATCGCATCTGCTTTCAAAGCATCATCCGGCTATCATAGCTATCATGAACTCGATGGAGAAGCTGACCTCATACCTGCAGGATTCGCTCGTGTTCGGGAGGAATGATCGGCATGCATCGGCAAATGTGGATCACTGCATCTCTTCCCGGCGCTTCTGTCTAAGGAAATAGTGCTGATGCGATACGAAAAAGCCGTCTATAAAACACCCACATGCAGGCTTTTTTTGAAAAACCAAGTTTTTTACTTCAGTGCTCACTCAGCACGTAAAACTCAATAGAAGCTTCTGTTACTCATGTAAGCTTTATTTGATGACTTGTTTGCGCTGATTGTAGAAAGCTGTCACGATGGCAATTGGTTTTGGCAGTTACAGCGAAGCCACACAAAAACAAAATTAGTACCAACACCTCTCGTACGGTAACAATAACGGGATACCAGAAATGGAAGGTTGAGGATCAACACAGCCATGTATCGGAAAGCACACATGCGCTCTCGAAACAATGGAAAAATCCACAAAGTGCTTGTCAACAACATACCGGAGTGCTCTTAGTGACGTGCAAAAATTGCTGTCCTTGAATTAGAGGTCACGCGCTTCCATTACAGCTATCGATGGTCTCTAGGCCTGTCCGCTGGTTGCCTTTCAAATTTGACTATCTAGGCGCTACGATTCTCCACCCAGTGCTTCCTTCTTGAACAAATCTAGAACTTTGGTATTTCCAAACGCCGCCGCAATGTCCAAAGGTGTTCTCCCTTTTTTATCTTCAGCTGCCACATCCAGCCCTTTACTCATCAAGAATTGGAATCGGCCCACCGACGTCTCAAAATTCCTGTAAGGCGTCACCTGGGCAACAATGTGGAGTAGCGATTGATCCTCCATGTCAAGATCTGTCCACTTCACACCCATATTCTCTAAGTAGTTGTAAAGTGACTCCTCCGAGCATGGCGGTCCATCCCTATGCGGTCGCCTTTGCTCTTCCGGAAACGTCTCGTCGGCCGCGACGCCAGATTGAGGATAGCCTTCTATCAGGAAGAAGTTGAAAATCGGGGTTTCTCCGCGATGATTACGCGCGTGGATATTTGCGCCCAATGCTAAGAATCGCTCGAAAAGCAGTCTTCTAAGTCCAGTAACCTCACCGTCGACGTTAATCATCCAATCTCCACGCACGAGGTAATGCAACGCTGTATCGCCTTTGTTGTTTTCGATCCGAGGATCACCGCCTGCGTCAAGTAAACTGGTAAGAAGCTTGATCTTTTTCTTGGCAGCGCAGTGGAGCGGCGTATTGCCTTCGTTATCCCGCTCGTGAACTAGAAATGGCGCCAGTGCAGCAATGTACGGATGATCGACGTCTCGTGGATGCACCTGCCGCGGGTAATAGGAACCATTGAACGTGGTTTCGTGGTCATAGAGCATAGAATGCAGCACATTTCTGCCTTTGTGATCTCGGGCTCGGATGTTGGCGCCTCGATCGAGCAGTAGACGGACGAGGGAAACATTTGTGTCGTGGAGTGTGTGCACATACTGGGTCTTTTCTTGCTCTTGGCTGGCAGCTAGTAGCAACGTACGACCCTCGGAATCAGTAGCCTCAAGATTGAGTTCCGGGCGCACGAGCAGAAGTCGCGCGATAGGAGAATTCTTCATTGCACAATGCATGAGTGTAGTGTCTTCGTAGCGAGCATTGACGTCTGCGCCGTGTTCCAACAAGATGTTAACCATCTCTTCGTGTGTATCCGGCATATTTTTGATGGTTGCGAGAAAGTGCAGCGGATATTTTGCTTCGGCTCTCAGAGCCTTTTTGTCGGCCTTCGAGTAAGATAGGTCTTCCTCAAATTGGGGTCCTAGTGTGTCTCGGGAGTTGGGATCACTACCATGTGCCAGGAACAGTTTCAATGTATCCGAATACCCACTGGCAATGACATTCCGAATATCAGTATGTGTGATCACAGCGCCATGATCTAGAAGAAATCTTGTTATGTCCGCATCACTAGACGCACGAGAGAGGCAGCTACTGCTTCTCCTCCAGTGCTCCGCTTTGACTGAGTTCACATCAGCCCCAGCACGAACCAAGATCTCGATCGGGTATTTGTCGAAAAGCACACTTCCCAGTCTATCCAGTGAAGCGCGAAGTGGGGTCACTTCATCCTTATCCTTGAGGTTCAACTTGGCACCCTTGCTAATCAAATACGGGAGAGCTTGTCTAGTTTGCCACCAATTCATACCTCGAACAAGATAGTGTAAGGCGGTTTCAGGGTTTTTATCCCCTTCCGGTTGAGACCCGGTTTGTTCGTCTTCTATCGTCTGGGGGTTCAGGTCGACGCCCATCTGCTCGACGAGAAATCGTATCATATCCATATTCGGAAGATCGCTCTGACATGCCGTGAGCAACAAAGGTTGGATACCTCGTGATCTATATCGGCCAGATGATTTTTCCTGCTCTGAGCGCCAGGTCGCGTCGTCCAACTTTTGTGCAGTCTCTGGTTTTAAAACCTTCTGAAGTATGGAAACAAAGCCGTGGTGTACTAACGGATGCAAAAACGGTACCTTGCTACTGTCGAAGTTGAGAAAATCACTGTCCGTCAGTCGTTTCGCTGCAAGGTCGAAGCTGCGATCCATGAGTGCGGCCATGGCATTGGGATTCTTGCTAGCACGTTGCTCACGTCTTAGGAGACAGGCATTGACTTGGTTCTGGAGCTCATCTGATATCGGAAGATAGAGTCTGGCTTGCAAGTTTGCGAGACACTCGACAGCGTATTCTGACTCACGGCTCACCGCATCTTGCAGAGCTATGTGAACAAAATTCCTTGTGGACGTTTCGTAACCCGTGAAAAGCTCTACAATCTCGTCGATTCGGTGTTTGAATCCAGTGCTGTTGTGATACGCTTCTCGTACGTCAGGTCGATTTGTGTCGGCAATCGTGACACCCCCGGCACGACGGGCTGACCAATCATATTCTCGACTATCCGCACGGTAAGTGCATGTCCAGTTTTTATGCTCGTCCTCAAATTCAACACAGCCCTGCCAGATTGAACCATCATAAGTATCAGAGTCTACTATGGCGCCAGCCTCGATAAGCATGTTGACAGAGTGGACACATCCGGATGCACAAGCGTAAAAGAGAGCGGTTCTCCCAAGCTCGTCCCTTGCATTGAGAGTAACTTCGAGCTCTCTATCGCTCTTAGCGTGCTTGCAGAACTCGAACAATACCCCCAGTATATTTGGTTGTCGGGACCTAGAAGCAAGGTGAAAGACAGTGAGCCCCTCTGCGGTGCGCCTAAAAGGATCTGCACCGACACTTAGTAGTCTTTTTGTCAAGTATTCAGAGAACGTGGATGCCAGGTGTAGTGGCGAGACACCGTTCATATCGACAGGATCTTTCTGGGTGATATAACCCATGAATGTGTCGAACGGTGTGCTTTTCTCAATTTTGATCGGGGACACGTTCTTGAATGCATAACTATCAAGCGCCTTTGGCCGCATGCTAGAGAACATATGAAGTGGTGTACGCCCCGTATGGTTTGGCTGTTGTGGGTCAATGCCGAGGTCCTTGAGCTTTTGGAATAGACTGGCTTCATTGTTGAAAAACTGCGTGTCGGAAGCGACGTGCCACAACGTATTGCCCTCATTATCCGTCTGCATTGGATTCACACCTTTCTCTACTAAGTATTGTAAGGTCTTTACGTCTGAGAGTTTCAAAACGTGCAGAAGATTTCTCCCCTTGTTATCCACTGAGTTGATGTTGCCTGATCATTCGGACACAAAGTTAGTTAAATAAGTTGTTGACAAAGACCATGAATCGTGGTCAAGGAGCAAAGGAGAATTATTCACAAAGGTATACGTACATCCTGCTGCGACAAGCTTGTCGCAGAGTCTTTGGAACTCATAATCAGAAACTCCTCGGAGAGCGCTGAAAAGAAAGGTTTCACCATTGTTGTCCTTGGCTTCCGTGTCGAGTCCAGCTTCCATCAAAAGATGGAGGAGTTCCTCGTTGAAATTTCGAAAATCCAGAGTATGCAAAGGTGTATGTCCTGAGTTATTTCTCATGCTCACATCAGCCCCAGCTTCCCGCAACTGAGTGAAGAGGGACTTCTGCAATCCCTTGTTACGATCATTGTAATTGATTCCCACAGCTAGATGGAAAGCGCCATTTCCATCTCGGTCAGAACCCGTAACATCAGCGCCAAATTCCAGTAGTAACAGAGCTTTTTCGACATGTCCGTCCTTCAGACTTTTCAACAGAGGGGTAGATTCCCAGTAAGTCAGCTTCTGAGAGGTGTTGATTTCTGCTCTCTCGAGGAGGTGCCTCAATACGTCCAGATTGAAGTGCCTGTGAAGAAGGTTTCCCTCCCGCTTATGCACATGATATGGACTAACACCGGCATCTAAAAGTATTCGAGCAGTTACTCCATCAGAAGCATGGTCCAAGGCATTGTCTCCGTCACCATCAACATGGTGTACGTCTGCGCCCGCTCGAATCAATAACTCGAAGGCTTCTATAGTTTCTTCCAATACTGATGCTGATGGATCACCGCCGTAGATACCACCAGTGCCGGTACGGCTACTCTTAGCCAAAGCATGAATTGCTGTATATCCCGGATCTTCTGCGCTTACCCGAGGATAATACGAATTCCCTGGGATTCTGGTATTCGGATCAGCGCCAGCTTCGAGGAGGATCTTGATAGTTTTTGAATCGCGTCCCCTACATGCCACAGAAAGAAGAGTAGTTTGGGGTCTAAGCTGATTGTTCGGGTTCGCCTTGGGATGTGTTAGAAGTAAAGCAACGACAGCTGACTTTCTCTCGCTGACCGCACTGAATAGCGCCTCATCAACCGCCTTCTCTGTTTTGAGATAAGGTAGAAGCACGGTTACCGTCTCTACATGACCGTACTTACAAGCCTTAGAGACTGGTGTCCCGCTCGGCTCCAGTCCATGATCATAGAAATTCCCAACATGTTGGGGGGTACACAATGGATCAGCGCCGGCTCGAAGCAGAACGTCAACGACCTTGGAATGATTGTTCATGGCTGCAATATGAAGCGCCCGATATCCATCGCGATCCCATTCATTCAGATCGGCGCCATTACTGACAAGTTGGTATGCGATGTCGTCATACCCGTTTTTGGCCGCGTTGTACAACGGTGGCTCGTACATATCCCCTTGATTTGGATTGGTTTCAGTGCGAGCTAGCAGCACTTCGCTATAGTTTGACAGGCCCAATGTGACCGAAACAAAAAGAGGTGTTACCTGCTGGCATCCAATTCGTGCGGTCTTGGACCATTTAGGAAAATCTTGACCGGCGAAGAACTTGTCGAGGGCAGCGTTGATTTCGCTCTGATTGAAACCAGCTAACATGGACTTTCGTATGTGGACGTACCAGTTCTCTGCCGCATATTTGGTGAATGCAGGAAGCGTGTGATACTCGTTGTTTCGGCGAAACACGTTGCCATGATCAGATTTCGGATCTTGGCCCCTCTGACCGCTTGCTGGTTTGACCGGGGATGGAATATCATTGAAACAACCCGATTGAAGATAAGAGAGACAAGCAAGTGCAAGTCTTTGATGAGTAAGTCCTGGTTCGAGGATTGGATAATTGTGATCTGTCAGGTTTCGCGTGGAGCCTTTCAGAAATTCGGTGAGGGAATGATGAATGACTGAGATGGTTTCTGCGGGTTGAAATGCAGGTCAATGTAAATTCTGGATACAATAGCTGGACGAGGATTTCAGACAGAGCGAACTTACCATCAGGGAGAATCTCGAGTAGAGGCCCACATGCTGTACGGACGAGCTCCTTTGCTTGCTTTAAATCTCTCGCCTCATCATGTTTCTGCGTGACATTTATCATATCGGACAGCTCTAGTAAGCGCAGTGGTCTAGAAGCATGGGTAACCGATTGTAAAATCAATAATTGTAGATCAGGCGAGACCCCCGTTCTCCGGGTGTGTTCTCTTAACAAATCATCATACATGACATTGAGATCAGTTGGAAGCTCACTCAGCACTCGCTGCGGGTCTGCTCCGGGCTCCAGGAATGCATCCATCGCCAGTCTGGCGTACAAGAAAAGCCCATTTGCCCTTCCTGGAACGGCTTGTTTGATGGATTCATGACATTGATCCTCTATTTGCGATGATTTTAGCATGTATTGAACGAAAGTAGCGATATCGCGGTCCACCATTCTTTCTTCGAGACGAAGAACGAGCGTTTGTGCATGCCTGAGGGGAATTTCGACGCTCGGTACTGGTCGACTTGTCATGACGATCTTGACCTGCGCAGGTCGCCACACTCCCAATTTTGACAACCCCTCGAGGAAGTTGACCATATCTTGCCCGTGGTCAATTTCGTCAAGCGCATCGACCGCGCAATAAACGCGTGGGAGGTACAACATGCCGAGTTTGAGCAGAGCCCAGAAATCAGGTGCAGCGAGGCTCTGCAGAGACCTGAACTCTTCGAGGTATTGCGCAAGTTTTGCTTGTAGCGGTGGGCTGTAGCTCAATATCTGATCAAGCCAGTCCCGCAAAGCAGCTTGGGGCACGTGATTGGCATCAATGATCTGTCGGAAGAAGAAATAAAGTACTGGAACTTTCTCTTTCCTCAGAATATCGATAATATTTGCGGCGACGACGGATTTACCCGAGCCAGGTATACCCTTGATCCAGAGGATACCCTGGTGCTCAGACTCATGCCATTCTTTGTAACTTGATGATTCCAAGAGCCAGTTCCCTGTGTTGTGGAGATGGGATGACGAGTGCTTTTTGTACTCGCTTCTCTCGTCGCTGTACGCAGTTGGCTGCAGCCATTTGCGGATCTCGCTCAGCTTCTCTGGGCTAACGGGTAAAATATTCTCCTCGTTATAGTCGCTGGCATCATCGCGATTGAGGAGTACCGCATTATGCTCCCACGAAGACGAATCCTGCGCACTCTGTTTCTTGGAAAATTTAGAGGAAAATAAGGATCTCATTATGTCGTGGTGGATGGAACAAACATTGGGATAACGGCGCAGCGGCATCTGGCTATTATCACGGCGCCAAGCAATTAGGCGGCAGTCTCCCGTTGCTGTCATCTGGTACGTCGAGGTGTTAAAAATAGCCGTTCAGGTTCTAAGCGGGTTCTAAGCGATGGTAAACATTTCTCCATATTCTGAATTTTCATCATCCCGAGTACTCATAGAATACTCTGGCTGTGAGCAAGCGGAAATCAATGTTTATAATGAGTATGGCGATTGATGAGATCTGTCACAAACTGTACAAAAAACACGGTGTATTGCCTAAAATCTCAGGCAAGGACACATGTCACGTGAGATACGATATCACAAAAATACATGTACCAGACACAGTTCGGTCTCTAACCATCTGAAGTTTTACGTAGTACACCAAATCAAACTATTTTCTGTCTGCCTCAACTGACAGCGTGCATTTGTACCAACAACTAGACGATGATCTCATACTGGACAGGCCTGAAACGAGCCCTAACCAAATTTGGCGGGCAGACACCCGTGCGATAGATAGCTTCAATGCAGTCCATCAGCATTTTCGATTGATTTTCATCAAGGTTCATTTGTACATTTGCATTTGAGAGTAGAGGTCGTGTCATCTGTATTGTTTGCTGGCGCGAGTGACAAACTACCCCTTGCTTTGAGATAAGCACATCGTTTGATCATCGCATTTCCATGCCGCATTGACAATTGATGCAAAACCTCCCTGAGAGAAGACCGACCCATATCATTGCAATGTTTCTCCCTACAAATCGTTGCACAACCTCAGAGTCAAGTCGGTGTTTGGGTTGGAGCAACGATTAGGAGTTCCAATGCCCGGAACGAGGACATAATCGCATCTCAATGCCATGTTCCCTGGACAATTCAAACTTGCGCATCCTCCGGCTGAGGGAGTGACCCTGATTCCACTCGTCACGGCTGGGCAGTTTCCTATGCTCGACCCACCGGCACTGCAATCGACCAGACTGATGTCCCAGAACAACGCACCCCCAGAGATTGTGTATTCGACTCTGGGGTTATCGGATGGTGAGTTGGCGCGGTTACTCCAACCAAGCGTGTTCCCCTGGTTCAACGAATAGGACGCGGAACCTCCTGCAGAGATGGATCCCCCGCTGTTGCCGCTTTCGGAAAATTAGATATGTTGCTTGAAGAAAGAGTGACTTTCTTACTATGTGAAAATAGTGAAACGGCAGTTGTTCTGCACTATCAATCGTCCTGCCGTCACAGGGCCGATCAAGCTCAGTGCAGCAACGCTGGCGATGAGATTGTTGAACATGATGTCTCGGGGTATTCAAGTAGGCTCGCTGCTGCTTCTGAAATGTCGTGGAAATCTTTGGTTGCTGCTTCTGTGATGTGTGTGTTAATTTGAAGGTGGAATGAGATATATTTATATGCAAACCAAAACGCTGACACCACCATTTCATCGGTAGTAGCCCTGACGTGTTAGTCATCAGCCAAGGCTATGGTATCTGAGAGCTGATTTAGAAGTCGCGGACCGTTACGTTTCGTAGAATGTCCGATTCTGCACGTAAGTCTAGAGATCGAGGCCGGAATCACGAGAATGGCCACAATGATAACCGAATCTGGTATATATTGTTCTATATCCAGGTAAGAATCGCGAAAAGTGGGGCAATGCTGTAGTGCTACACCAGTGTATTCTTTCATCTTGATCAAATAGAAGAGCGGCGTATCGGTATCTTGGCCACGGTCAGCGAAGAGCGAGCAATCGCCATGAATCACGTGTATTCTCAATGTGGGAAAGTCAGTCAGCAAGTACATCAGTGTCAGCTTTTAACGATGTAATCGATCGAGCTTCGTTAGCGAAGAGACAAATTTATATGACTGTATGCTTTAAAAGGTAGGCTCGTAAGACTTTTGATGATGAGCCAAGAGATAATCTACACACTCCAAGAATCGTTTGTTTTCCACTTACGGGAATGACCGATTGAGAGCAAGCTACCTGTTTAACAAACTGCAATTCACCTGCCAATTTTGTAAGCCCCACGACCAAAAAAAAACATTGGAATGCCGGTTCAGGGCATTAGATGATGTAGTCAAGCAGATATTGCCACTAGACACAGCTGTTGGTGTCTCAGCTGGATTATTGAGTCTCACATGTAGTATGTGTGGATGATATATACTGGAACTTGGGAATGCATTCCTTTTAAATACGTCGAAGGAGCTCAATTTCAGAAACCTGCACGGTATGCTCCAGCAACGCCCAACCCTAACTCGGAGTTTACTGCCGGGTGGAGAACAAGATGTCGATTTCCGATAGGGCTGGACCTGCTGGCATATGTTCGCCAGGGCTAGACACGTATACTGAATTTTCATTCGCCGTGTGCTTCTGGGGGCCTAGCTACTAGCAGTAGTGTAGACGTTTTAGCACCGCTAACAGTGGGAGGGTCGAACGCCTTAAGAGCGAGTCGGCTAGTGCGACAAGTGAGGCTCTGCCAACCATGGTGAATGACACACTATAACCCACCTTCTTTCCATACATTTGACAGCAAAAACTGTCATCCACCTCACGGTGGAATCAATGACCGCAACATGATGAGTGGCGCAGCTGATCGGGGTTCTCCGACTCAATCTGTACTCTTCCGATGCGGTGTATAGGCAAGGGCTTAGTATCGCAGGAAAGGCCTGAAACCCCAGCGCATGATTTGCGAAGTATAATATGAAGCATTGAAATCGTGGATTCCCGGGGAATGTCATCTGAACATTTGAGTTGAATTTGACGAATATCATTCACGTGACTAAGGACGAATACGGTTAGCTTTGTCACGAGATCCTGTCAGCGCTACCAACATTTGAACAATTGAATCGACCCCACATACATGTGCATGTATGCGCTTGAACTCTGCAACCTACATGTCAACGAGCTCTACCATCAGAAAGCCACATCACAACCGCTGCGAAAACAATGGATCAGCTGCCACAAGAGTTAATCGATCGCATATGTGCACTGCTAGCACCCGAAGATCTTAAGAGCACAGCCACTCTGTCCCACAGAATCCAGTATGCCTCAGAGAAGGCATCTAGGGTTTGGGAGCAGATTACTATGAGCGAACAAGATCTTGAAATGTTCGTTGCTCGTTGTACGGATTGGCGCTGGAGGTTTCTGCGTCACGTCGCATTCCGTACACACATTCCAGCGTATGAAGATGATCCCGAACGAGAGCCGGAAAGCAATCATTGCCGCGAGTCAGAAGCAGAATTGAACGAGAAAGACGTCCGGTTCACGCAACAGATTAGGTCGTTGTTCGAGACGCTGAACAGAATGGAAGCGAAGCGAGGTCCTGGAAATTTTCGATTGACAATATACACGCCCGTGAGAGCTACACTGGAAGAGACGTGTCCACATCGCAAGTGTCCAAGCTGGCGACTTCATTTACTCAACCCCGAAAAGCTCCCTTCTCTTTGCTCGATCCATACGATCTACCTGGAAGACGAGAGGATGATTTACCCACTGGAAGAGCCCGAATCGTTACTCAAAATTGATCTTCGCATGTTGTTAGACCTAGCTGTGAAGCTGCCTAAGCTGCGACTACTAGGGTGCAAGATCAACGCAGGTGGGGGCTGGACAACAAATTGCCCATCAGAAGCCACCAGGCATTACACTAAGAATTGGGTGGGTCCGATCTGCGACAGCCGTGATGGCTTTGCACAAGCTTTTGAGGACCTCAGCCTGCCCCAGACTTTGAGAAGCGCAGATTTGAATCTCATGTGGCCTCTATCCGAAGTTGAGAATATTGATCAAACGATGCCTCTTCCAAATTTGCTCGGCGCTGCACACACCGATAGATTTTCCTCAAGCCTCAGCTTACTCTCCCAACGGCTGAGAATGTTGCAGATTCAAGTTATAGCCGACGAAACCTTGTTTTGGCCAACTAATGCTGGCGCATCTTGGCCATGCTTGGAGCGTCTTCACGTCGCACTCCATATCGCTACGCCCTCGGGAAGTTGGTATTTCCAAGACCCAAGAGGCAGCGAGAACATCCTCCCGGAACTAACCGATGTTACATCGTCATCCTATCCTCCGTTGGTTGATACGCCAGACGACGAGCGTTGGGATTACGAGACCAGTGACTATGGACTGGATCTGGACACCGTTACAAACAAAAAATATCGGGTCACCCCGGACGAGACGACATTAAGGCCACTTCTTCTATCGCTCGCAACGGCTGCTGCGCATATGCCCAAGCTGAAAGCAGCCTGTGTATGGTTTCCGCTGCAATGGGATGCTGGAGATGTTGATGGATACGAGGACTTTGATCCTCGCTTGAAGCTAGAGTCAATGTCTGGGTCTTCGCTAGACAGTACAGCCTGGGGCATAGTGTATTTAGGTCCGGGTGAAGAGGATGGCCATGAATCCCCGGGGTTTCTAGCATCCCCGGTGTATCGAGCAGCTTCACCTGGAATACGGCAAATGGCTTGGGCAACAGGACCATGGCGTCCAGATGCTGAGCTTCACGGTTTGTTTGGCAGGATTGGGGACGCGAGTATTCCACTCGTTGAACATTGGCCTAAAGATAACAATCGCCAAATCCCCCAGATTATAAGCATGTTTAGACGATACGACATATTTTGCATGTGAGAACCATTCAGTAACAAAATAGATAGTGATTGATCTTTAGTTTAGTTTGAAATAGTAATTGCTATGCATACATGTGTATGATTGATGGTTACTTATTTTACCATGACTACGAATGAATCGCCCGGCAAAGCATAAACAAAAGACGAGGTCTCAATGATCACCGTGAACTTGAACATATAACAAGAATCAAACAAAGACTGCTCACCAGGGCCGATTGAATGTCCCCGAGTGTTGCTTGTACTGATCCCAAAGATCCTTGAGCTTATCACAGAAATCCTTGTCCTCAGCAGCGGGAATGTTTGGACACCACGCTTTCCGAAGCTCACTCTCGTAATGATTCATCACATTCGCGTGCTTGGTCACAGCCTTTTTCCATTTGTCGTCCATGAAACTATTCCACTGGTCCTTGAAATTCTGCTTCCTCCACGGAGTGAAGGTGGTGCCGGACTCGACGCGAGCATGACTGCTCATACTCGTGTCGAGCTCATCCAAGATAGCAGCCATTCCTTCCTTTTGCCGTTTGAAAATTTTACGGACCTCGTCTTCGGAAAGGTACTTGCGCACTCCCAGGAAGAGTCGCATACGCTCGAGAACCTTTCCACGTCGATCGCGGCTGGCGATCCAGGGAACCATGTCTTTCTGTTTCCAAACCAGTGGAGCATCGTCCATGAAGAGCTGCACGCATAAGTTGTAAGCGAAGCTAATGTCAGCTCGGGACGGGAAGACCTACGGATGACTTTGGTGGGGCGTTTATATTCCTTTGCAGGGCAATTAATTCAGCTTTCCATTGGTTGGATCCCGAAGGGTAGCTGGCCGCAATATGATCCCATGGGGTCAGTTTATCTGACCCACTGATGGTGATTGTGAATGCTTGGTCGTTGCCTAGATTCCACGATTCGTACCAATACGTGCAGAAATCTACCTGCTTCGTTCCGTCGGTGCTGGCTTTGCGAGGATCTGGGTGGTCGAACATTTCACCTTTGCTTTGCATTGTGGCGAAGAAATCAGTAATGACTTGCCATTCCATGACATGCTCCGTGTCATAGTCATTGTCCTTATTGTAGTCGGAGGACCAGCTGTAGTCGCATTGTTGGTTAGGTTCTTCCCAGCCCCACCATATTCCTGAATTCTGTAACTCCGTTAGATCGACTCTTACGAACAGGAACATGCGAAAACTTACGGATTTGTCGAGAGTTCCGCTAGATTCAAAGTTAGCACTCTTCAGCTCCCACTTCTTTGCATCCGGATTAGAGCTCGATGCACACGGCTGTCCTTTCTTCTTCCCGCGCTTCTCTAGTGCTCGTCGCCTCGCATCCGGGTCGCGTTTCAATTTCTTAAATTCGTCCCCAAATCCATCTTCGCCGCCGACATCAGGATCCTGAATCGTGCATGAATCAGTTTTCCTGCACGCGTTTGCTGTTTTCGTACCCGTGCCAGTACCCATGCTACAAACGGAGGGATCAACAGACAAGCTGGAGGAAGCGAGTGTACTAGAAGATATGGATGATATAGATGAAGATACGGCTGTCTTTGTAGTCTCGTTCTCTCTCGTTCTCGTAGAGTTCCACGAGCCTGATGTAGTTACTGTTGAGAAGACGGTTGAGCTGGGATCCCCAGTCGCACTACTCGACTTAGATGTGCTTGAGCTTGCACCAGTAGTAGAGTGACTAGATCTCCGGTCTGAATTGGACTCAGAGCTGGGTTGTAAGTCGGAAGAATCAGATTTGGAAGTTCCACTAACGGAAGGACTAGATGCACTGGAAGTTTTCTCTGCAGTGGAACTGGTTTTCGATGGGCTGTCACTTTTGTTGGACGCCCTTGTAGAAGATTTGTCGGACGGCTTATCCGACGCTTTATCAGAAGATTTTGGGGCCTTGGTGGACGAGATAGTCTTGCTGGTCTTGGGTGGAGTCTTTGACCCTTTTGGGCTCGATTTTGGCTTCTTGGTGATCGGTTTTGCCGTCGCTACCGGAGCCGAAGATCGAGTAGATTTCGGGGACTTGTTAACCGGCTTCGAAGTTTTGCTTTTGGACGGTCTAGACTTGCTTTTTGGCGGTTGATGATTACCCCCATTGCCATCCCCAGATGCTTGCGCATTCTCGGGACCAAATGGATAACACTTGTCTATCAAGGTACCCAGCGTTTTGTCAAACAACGTGTATGTCCAGAAGGGTGCATTGTCTCCGGTGGCGGCGGAAGCTAACAGTTCAGCCCCAATGTCAGCCTGCAGGTCTACCCCCATAGTCTTCTCGGTGCCACAAACGCCTCGTGTATCCGCCATAGCAGAAAAGTCGGCTCGGATGTATGGCATCTTCATATCAACGCCAACAGTGAATCCTTGCTTCAAACCAGTAGCAGTGACCTCGATACCAGCTTGTGCGTAGGCCTCTGCAGAGCCTTCGACTTTGGCGCTGAGCGACGGTGGGATCTTAGTGAACGTGGGCACCCAGCCGGCGACCTGAGTATCGCCTTTTCCGAATAGATTGATCTTCAGCACGGAGGTGTTCGGGATAGCCATACGCGCGCCCATGGAAGCTTGCGCTGTGCCGACCCATTCCCCTATCTCGAAGCCGAGGTCCTGAATTGGTTATATTAGTGATGAATACCCGGGTGGAAGACACGGTTGACAACATACTACGGTTAAGAAAACCCCAACCTTGAAGACGCCGGCGATATTGATGCCAGTTATTGGAACACTGACCACATTCAGGGCAGATGGTGCCCATCCGCTGGCTAGATTACCATTCAGCTCCAAAGATAACAGAACTTGGGCTGCAATGTTCTGCGGAGTAACTGAGATTGAGGCACCAGCAGGTACACCGAGAATCTTTCCAATGTCAAAGTCAATAAGCACTGAACCTTCGGTGCCACAGTCACTACATGAGACCCCAATATCCAGACCCTTCGCATTCGTGTTAAAGAGTGAACGGCTGAAGTCGTGTGCGACATTGAGCGTTGTGCCATCTCGTTTCGCGGTTGCGCCCGCGGGAAGAGGCTCGTTGTAAATCTTGAAACTGTAGCTCTCGGCTATGTCTTCCCATGTCTTCAGAACAGCTTGCATGATGACGCGATTGTCCTTCTCGTCGAATACTAGGTCATTTACAAGAAAGGGCTGGCGACGCGTTTCGGCATCGCAAGCCTCGGCACTTGCCACGAGAACGAATGTGTAGTTGTCATCCTGTTTAACCCAATCCCAAGCCTCGTGGGCTTTTCCGAAGGCTTTCTCACTGTTGAAATCGAGGCTTATCTCAGGAGCGGTGCAGTCGATTGATTTTACGAGACCCGCAAAGTCGTCCATATCAAGGATGGCTTCATAATCGCGCGCAAAGTCAAGGGTGAGGTTAGCGATCAGATTTGAGGTAGCCGCTAAATGTATTGTAAGCCTGCGCCCTCAAGTAGAGTAGCTATTGTTCACTTGCGTGAAGGGGTTGGCACGACTTACTTTCCACCCCCCACAGGAAAACCCCAGTGTTTTGCAAGTCCAAACCATCAAGGGTATCATTTCCATTCTCCTGTCTCTTGTGAAAGGAATAGCGCTTCCTATGCTTGGTGAGCGGAAGGAGTTCGAGATCGGGGACATCAAACGCAAGCGACAGTGTACTCAGGAGGAGCAGAACGGGAAGAAAGAGCGAAAAAGATGCGACGCGACTTCGTGATTCCATTGTTTACAGGAACGAGTAAATTCATATACAGTAATGACGGACAGCTGTGTTGCAAGGCAAAGGTCGGGAGCCATCATGGGACGCTACCTCAGCTATATGCACTGCTCTACGCCGCCATTTCTACACATCTACACATACAACATCTTACTGTCGTTCAAAATAGAGTCTTCGTGACGGGGACATAAAGCGAGGAAACCGAATGTTAGGCTGCTGCCCTCGGTCCCTGAAGCCCGATACGAGCAATTCTCTATCTTCGCTCCAATCGCATTGGTCTTCCAAGACTCTGATGCGATTCTTACCATATTCCGCTGTCGTGCAAAAGGGGTAAATACGAGATGGCGATGGCTATGAAACTCGACTTGCTGCGAGGCTGGCCAATAAGCGAGCGACAATGAATACGAATGGCTGAAGCTCCGCCCCCTTGCGCGAAGCATAACGGGCTATAATTAATGGAGGAGGGTGAGCAGCTGGCCCCAACAAATACATTTTTCCGCGACTGCATGTGATGGCATGAGCGGTTGACAAGTTCAGATTAGATCAGATGCAGATACCCGAGACATAGGATGAAGGCCGGCCTAAAAGCATTCTCTGGAATCAATTCCTGCTGTTTCACACTGGACGGATATGGACTGATGTATACTGGAAAACTTATGCTCGCTGCGCGTGCGACCCTGAAGACGGGGATTGAAGGCTGTGCCGTATTTTGACTATTGACAGCGTACCACATCCCAGGGACAGGATCCCATAATCAGTGGACGTCTAATCCAGCAAGACGTACGGTAAATACGCTTAATCATCCTTTTACTCCTCGGAAATGTATGCTTTACACTCAGTATTAGTCTAGACGTACTCAACAGGTAGTCACAACAGCGTGCACATTTAGACAGAGACATCTGCACGCGGAGACTGCCACATTGCAACATATAAGGCTCGTGGCATATGCGCAGCCTTGAAAATGACAAGTACTTTCGGGGAAGAAATTGTAAGTCGAATTCTGGGTGATATTGCACACAGAGATTGATTTATCACGACAATAATACTAAAAATTGGCGATTGCCAAAACAATCGCTGTATCGGCACATTTTGACTGTGCAGAATCTTGTTAATTACGAGTTTCTCAATCAGAAAATCAAGACCCTCGGTTGGGCATCAGGTCATAAGTCAGTGCTGCATCGCATTTCATCATTTTAATAACGACCCTTCGTATTAGGTGAGTCTGGCTAGTGGAGAGGACGGTAATACCCATGTTAGAAGTCAACTGCAGATAGTTTGTAGAAACCGATTCGATCTTGGTCTGATGATGATTTCGCTTGTATTGGATGCACTGCTCTCAAGAAGCTGTTAAGTCCTCACGCCTGTAGCAGAACTGGAAGAGCTTGAAAACAGGAATGCTGAGATCGAGTGATTACTGTTCAGCGGCGAATGAGTAGACATATAGGGATAGACGGACGGCTTTTACGCAGTTGTTATATCAGGGAATAATGCAATTGTTATTACTCTGCACTCGACTCAATTTGGATCTAACACGTATCAAAGTGGACCCGGCCACCAAGTCGCTAGATGATCCTCGGGCTGTACTCGGAGCACCAAGCTGAACGAGAAATCGATCGCATTCAGTTAATAATTCAGGGGCTCAAACTACGAAACCTTATCCACTGGAATATGCGGTATTTTCAATTTTCCCCCTATGAATTTCGCCCAAGGGTCAAACGATCAGCAAGCTCGGCCTGACTGATGGTCTCAGGCTTTTCCCAGATCGCACGTGTTTGATCCACTCATCTGGAAAACTTCCGACTAAATCAGCGAGGCGGCGCGCTACCGCATACTAAAGTTATTTCCTGGTGGAGGATCTGCGAGTAAGTCGTGGAGCTAAGGATATTATCTCGACTCGTAGCTTACTAGTTAGCTCCACACTGTTCTTCAGACTCCACTCCAGATACGATGGCATTCTCACTATCAACGACGAACGAGTCGTTGTGGGTTGACAAGCGGATCTATACTGACTGCACTTTGGTCCGCTGACCAAGCCCCCTACTGTCCAGTGAAAATACATAAACAAATAGGACGTCCTACGACGGCTCATTTCGCACCCCGCATGGTATCCTTTCAAGCAACCATGCATTCGACTTTCAGTAAAGTTGTTTGCGCCGCGAGCGCCATCATTGTACTAGCGAATGCGGCACCTGCGCCTAATCCCGAACCCCAACTTCTTTCCGGTGTCCTTGGCCTTACTGACGGAGTTCTCGGCCTTACCAACGGAATTTTAAACGCCCTGACAGCCGACCTGAATGGTCTTCTAAATCCTCAACCGAAGGCAACGCCCCAGAGCACCGAAGACGTCGCTGCGTACCTACAACAGCGATATAAAGATCGGCCATTAGATCAGGGATTCATTGCCCATGGCCATGATTACCAGTTGAACGGGCTTATTCCTCAAGAAATAGTAGGAAGTACAATCAACACCAGCCCGGCTGGCCTCAATTCCTTCACCAATACGAACCCGAAGGCACGCGACACCATCTTTCCCAAAGCTGACAATAACGACCCGTCGTACACTGTCTCTGAAGACCAGCTGCGAGCTGCGATCTACATCCCGTCGTCTCCTGATTTCACCAATGCCACCAACCCGGTTCTCTTAGTCCCTGGTACTGGAGTCTTTGGAGGTGCCAATTTTCAGTCCAACTTCATCAAGGTCTTACAACAAGACCCCTCAATTGGACAGCCGGCGTGGCTCAACGTTCCGGGCGCGCAGCTTGGCGATGTACAGACAAACAGTGAATACGTCGCCTACGCAATCAACTACATCAGCTCTATCACCGGGGGACATAAAGTAAATGTGATTGGATGGTCGCAAGGGAATCTCGACACGCAGTGGGTGTCAAAGTACTGGCCGTCATGCCGTAGCAACATCAAACAACTCATCTCAGTTTCGCCTGACTTTCACGGAACCACATTGGCGAATTTGCTCGATCTTCCCGCAGACTTGGGTCTTTTGCCAATGTCCCCAGCATTCTTGCAGCAAAAACGCGATTCGAAGCTTATAAAAGCTCTGCGCCGGGATGGCGGAGACAGCGCATATGTCCCCACCACCTCGTTTTACTCTGCGCTGTTTGACGAGGTTGTCCAACCAATGTCAGGCAAGGAAGCCTCAGCATATCTCGAGGATGTTCGCGGAGTTGGGGTGTCAAACATTGAGATTCAGTCTGTGTGTGGAGCGGCACCAGCTGGAGTGTTGGGTACACACGAGAGCTTGTTGTTCAACGGGCTAGTGATGAACCTTGCCATTGACGCTCTGAGGAATGGTGGACCAGCACAAACGTCGCGAATTGATCTCGCTGCTGTATGCCAACAGGCTGTGTACCCCAGCTTAGACCTAGGTGACGTCATAGCATCCGAGGCCACCATCCCTACTGGCGCAATCAACATTCTCGAAAATATTATGAACGGCGATGCCGTCTATACTGAGCCGGCCCTACGAAAGTACGCTGCTTAATGCTGCTTACCTACTTATGCACTTGTAGAGGCAGAAAGGGAGAAGAAAGGAAAGAATAGTCATACATAATCAGATAATAATTGTACGAAGTATATGATTCAATTGTCGCATTTCCATGCGGCACAAACACCGGGTATCAAAAACACGATAAATCTTCCTTTGAGCTCCAGGCAGTACTTCCTATCCTATGTTAGTCTCTTTCTTGACAGCATACACGCCTTTGCCAGAGAGAGAGATGACGTGGTGGTGCATGCAGACTTGAGACCCTGTTTGGTATCACCTATTCATTGCTAGGGTGGCCTGATGCTTGGTTCTACGATGATTGGGTGGCTATACTCTAAGCCACCAGAATATTCTCCGTTTTGGACCTCACCGACACCGGTAATGCGGCAAGTTGGCCCCCACCCGCCCGCCGCCTCGAAGCCATGCGACACATCTACGTGATCGATTCCAGTATGCTTTGTGACGTCGTCTCAAGCACAACAACAAAATCTGATCAACGCACACAGCTAGACAACGTTCTCCTTGATCTGATACTAGCCAGCCGGAGAAGTGCCCTCGCGATACATCCAGGTTTCAGCCAGAACGAAGGAACACGGGACGTGCGAGACAGCGATTACAATGGCCAGAATCGGTCGGGAACATCCCATTCATCATCATCATCATCATCATCATCATCATCATCATCATCAAAGTTCCAGGGATAGTGCAGAGCTGGAAGATCGCGACCCAAGTGTCGCGAACGACGAGACTGCTACCCTGAAAAGACACAAAGATGGGCGAGCTCCCAGGTCCTATTGGCGTCAAGCTAGAGCCCGCCGGGTTTTCCATGGCTGGAGATTCGGCATCCTGTGCGCTTCCGCTTGGGCCGTCCTAGTCTTCCTGATCAACCTCACTGCGACCATCGCCATCTCGGCGAGCTCTCGCGGAAACCACGATGTCCTCCTGGAGGATCAATGCGATAGCGTAAGCAAGTGGAATACTGGGCTTCATGTTCTAAGTAAGTATTCATGGAAGGATATCATCGGCCATATTCTTACATTGGACACGTCAAGTCAACGTTCTCAGCACAGTGCTGTTAGCAGCAAGCAACTATTGCATGCAATGCTTGTCTGCCCCAACCCGACGCGACGTAGACAAGGCGCATGCAAAAGGATCGTGGCTTGACATCGGAGTCCCAAGTACCCGCAATATCTCAATCATGAGCCGCAGTCGGTTGGCTATATGGTGTCTCCTAGGCTTGACGTCTCTGCCTCTACACCTCCTGTAAGTAAACTTCACCTGTCAAGAACTGTACTAACATATCAAAGCTACAACGCGACCGTCTTCCAATCAGTTTCGTCTAACAGCTATGTTGTTGCAACAGTTCACCAAAGGTTCCTTCAGGATGAAAGCTGTCGCAACTGCACTAACGGGTTTTCGAGAAATGATACAGCAGAGGAGAAGCCAGAAACTGTACTCAGCGATTCAGTCGTCAACCAGATACCAGAAATCTTGGGAACATTACACACGGAAGGGCGGCAGGGAAAGCTTCTTCGCCTGAGCGTGGAGGATTGTCGGAAAGAGTACTCCGTTCATGTCAACCCTAAACGAAGCAACCTCCTGGTCGTATCTTCAAAGCCTTTCGACCCCCTGGAGACGCAGATGTTTGTCCCGGGCTCATACATTTGGGACATACAAGAATTCAATGCCACAGATATAGAAAGGAAGGATCTTTGGATGGAATCGAATGATTCGCATTGTGTTGGGCTCGATTCCGCGGGTAAAGAGTCTTGTACGTCTGATATGATTGAAACTCCAGATTCGTGGACTGTAGGAGAACATTGGGCGCTGTATTGCTTGAGTCAGCAGGCCGTAGGATCTTGCAAGCTGCGTACAAAGCGGAGTCTGCTGATCATTGTTACAGCCGTAAATTTTGGTGAGTCAAAAGAAGGCATACATCGTCGTTTACCATTCATCGAAGATGTCCAGAGAATGATGCTGATGGGAGAAATCAGTGAAATGCGCTCTGATGTTCTACGCATTTCTGAACATGCAAGACGACCCTCTCATCACAGTAGGCGACGCCATCGCCTCATTTCTCGAGCGGGAAGATCCTACAACGAGAGACATGTGCCTGTTATCAAAACCCGACTTTGAGAAGCCTGGCATCCAAAGAGAGCCAAGAGAATTCCAGAATGATTTGCGGCGCCGCTGGAAGGATGCCACGAGCAAAGTACGACGACGATTTGCATATGCCATGTAAGCCTTTCCCTCATCGAACATCCTATTTCAACGCACTTAGACAACAGACTGAACTTCGTGCAGACTCGTCCTCGCCATCTTGACTGTTACCTTCCTTGCTCTTACCATGATATTCGGGAATCGATACAAGGGTTCGAACGGATACTCAGTGCAGATGCGCCCTGGTATTGAACAGCTCAACACGCAGAACATGTTGAAGGGCTCCTGGGACGTACTTGACAGAAACCTGATCATCGTCAATATTCCCCAGTTAGGCATCTCTCTCATCTATCTGTCATACAACCATCTGATGACGGCCATGCTACTGGGAAGAGAATGGACTTCGTACGCCGAAGACAGAAAAGGCTTGGGGAGAAAGGGTCTACGAGTGTCGCGCGTACCTTCTGGGGAGCAAAGAAGCACATACTTCCTTCAACTGCCGTATCGATTCAGCATACCTTTGATGGCCATGTCGGGTCTGTTGCACTGGCTTGTCAGCAGAAGCTTCTTCCTCGTGCCGATTGAATTCTACGACCCGCTTGGCCAGCCAGAGATCGGGAGAGACAACAAGCCTCGTGCGATGCTCGGCATGGGTATCTATCCGCTTGAATTGATAGTGGTTGCTGTACTGAGCGCACTCATGCTCCTAACTGCAGTGGGATTCGGATTCGTGCGTCACAGAGCGAGTATGCCGGTCGCTGGAAGTTGCAGCATGGCAATGAGCGCGGCGTGTCATCTCAATGAAGCAGAGGACCCTGATCGAGACACGGCATCTACCAAGATTATGCAGTGGGGAGTGGTTTCAGTTTCAGACGAGGGAATCGGGCATTGCTCCTTTTCTTCTCAGGCTGTACAACCTCTCGTAGTAGGTGTAAAATATGCGGGGCAATGTTCAAATAAGGTGATATAGATCTCTTGAATAGGTCTATTGTTTCTAAGTTTTTTTTTTTATCACTGCATAGCCTATGTGGCTCAAACACTTGAGGATATAAAACACGATAATCTACCTTAAAGTTCCAGGCAAGACACATGTTCCGTGGCCTGTTACGAACACCCTAGCCACTAGTAGGAGCTGTGGTGGAAGCACTGCCGTTAGGTGGAGCGCCACCAGGGCCACCAGAGCCACTACCCATTCCCCCAGAGTCAGCGTTTACAACACCGCCCTCGGCGTAGTAGTATGCCTGTAGTCAATGTCAGTATGTAATCGTGAGAAAACTTTGACGAGAAGGCTCACAGCAGGAGTGACAGATGAAACTTGGGTGGTATTGATACCAAATGCCATCCAAGCAAAGATACCATCGGTAATGTCGCTACCAAGCAGAGTATATTCGTGAAAGGGGTCAATTCCAGAGTTACTCTCCTCACTGAGGATGCTGTCGTCAGCATTGGCAGTGAGTTCCTGGGTGTTGGTGTTATAAGGCGCGGTAAGTTCCACGGCAGATATAAGGTTCTGATCGAAAAACGCTTGGCCGACATGGCTAGAGGAAACGTTGTTGCCCAAAGTGCCGTTAACATATAAAGTAGCATTGGTATGTACCATAAGATGAATGTGGGTGGCGCGAGAGGTATAGTGACCAGGGAAAGTGGTCTCAAACTGCGCAACACCGTCACCATCGGTCTTCTGGATACCACGTAGCCAAGTCTTATCGATATTAGCCTCGTCAGAGGAGTCGCCATTGCCTTGCGAGACAATACCAGAATATACACCAGTTGAGTTGCAGTGCCACATCTCAAGGTAAACGTTGGTGACCGGCTCACAGGTGTCGACGTCGATAACTTGGTAGTCAACTAGAGTAGGCACACCTTCCTGATCTTCTACCAGATTGCTGCGGATCCACTCTCCACCGACATAATAGGGACCCTGTGTGACTTCGGGGGTCAAGACGCAAGAGCGGTTGCCTTTGAAAAGAGTAGCAGGGTCTGTGTTCAAGGTAAATCCTTGCGAGGTGGCATTATGGCTGGTAGTGAGGACGGTGTCAAGGTCGCGCTTCGCCAGACCGCGTTTAGCTTGTGCTTTTTGGAGGGCAGCCACGCGACGAGCAACGTTGCGTTTGTGGTTCCCACGGGCCTTCAGCTTGTTGGCGCAGTGACTAAGATCAGAGCGTTTTACAGAGCCCAGAAAGTCTTTTCGCTCTGCGATTTCCTGAGAAATGTCATGCCCCGGATGAGCAGAGATGATAGAGGCCCACAGAAGCCCTGAAATGATAAGATGCGTGAAATGCATATTGCTGGTGGGTTGCAACGATTGTATGAAGTTGGGAAAGAATGGAAGTATTGGCGAGGAGAAGAAGCGTGGTGGTCTCTAAACTGGCGCTCCTTTTCGCTCTTATACACGATCCCACGGTATTTCTGTAGCAGGAACAAGGTTTTGATTTGGATTGTCCGTGCCTCTGTTGGATTCGTCTTGGTGGAGGCTTCTTTGGTCACCGCCATGGGTTGTGATAACGAAAGAGATTGAAGTTGACGACACGACAGTGCACTAAAAAGCTACTAAAAGCTTTTGAAATGCGACAAAACAGACATTTGTGACTAAATCTTTCCTGTAAACTCGTAGACACTTTGAAAAATGGGGAGGCGTCGTCGTCTTACGGAGACGTTTCGCCTGATTTGGTTAGCTGCCACGTATGCTTTTCGCGATGCTAGTTAGAGCTTCTTCTACCCTAGCACGCCTTGCAGTTGTGTTATAATAATAAACAGACTGTGTACTAACCTCTAATTGCGTAGTTTATGTGCTGCGCCTCTCTGTATTGCGAATTACTAGCTAGCTAGCTGTAACAGAAAATTAGTATTAACGTACCTTTTTAGCAAGCGGCGCGCCCTAGCAAGCAGCGCGTTTTTGCTAAAACTACACTATAATACAACTTTTAATAAAAATTACAATACTAGCTTATATTAAAGCTTATAAGAAACTTTTTAATAACTTTTTTAGCTATTACGCGTTCTTTTAACAAGTATATAAGTTATACTTAGTTTTACTAACATAGTTTATTAGTAAACTTAATATATTAGCAAACTTAATATATTAGTAAACTTAATAAAATCTTTTAGTATAATATATTTATAAGTAATTTACTAGTATAAGTAAGTTTATAAGGCGTAGTTATAGGCAATAGTACTTGCTTTATACTACTAGTAATAGTAAAAAATAGCTACTCTTAAAAAGTACTCCTTTTTAATAATTTAAAATAATACTTATTCTTTTTTAGTGCTTTAAGTATACTTTTTATATATTTTAACTAAGCTACTTATACTAACTAGTAATACTTTAGTAATACTAATTTCTTTTAATACTAGCTTATATACAGTAATATTATAAAACTTTTTTTTTTAGCTAATATTTTTAGTAGCTTTACTTAGGGTTAGGGTTAGGGTTAGGGTTAGGGTTAGGGTTAGGGTTAGGGTTAGGGTTAGGGTTAGGGTTAGGGTTAGGGTTAGGGTTAGGGTTAGGGTTAGGGTTAGGGTTAGGGTTAGGGTTAGGGTTAGGGTTAGGGTTAGGGTTAGGGTTAGGGT